>CM028137.1:476723571-478026428 GCA_016271365.2 Neoceratodus forsteri
GTTATCGCTGTGCTCATTCCAAACAATAAACCATGTTCCAAGGTTACATCAATAAAGTTAATCTAGACGAGTACCCCATACTGGCTGGAGACTGTCCCAAAGCAAGGAAAACTGGAAATATGTTGGGTTAATAAGACATAGAAGGGCTCCCATATCTTTTTAAATCAGTTGAAGTGACCCATCATGCTGCTGATGATCCGCTCAGCCTGCAATGCAAATAAAATTTATCTAAACCACTCCAAATATTGGGGAACTAAAGTGTCACACCAATGGTGTAAAATGACCTTTTTTGCACAAGCAGTAATCAACACCATGTGGTAATGTTGATTCTAACCTGAGAGGTCTGTAAAGTCACCAAGTAAACTGATTTCAGGTAAGAAGGCGTCAGTCAGGTCCAATAATGGATCTAATCGGTGACATATAGAATTCCAAAATGGAACTACTTTTCCACATGTCCAAAGAATGTTCAGCAACGCTGCCATGTCCCAAGCACATTTGGAACACATAGAGGTAGGGATCTTGCCATTTTGTGTAATTTAACAGGAGTAAGATATAGGTTGTGGAGTATTTGGAATTGCACAAGTCTATACCAATCCCATTTTGTAAATCTACAGACATTCTGCCATAATAACTTCCAATTATGCACACCTTTTGGGAATAGGAGTGACTGATCCAAATAATAACGTTATACCATATCTTGGTGTAATAGTATCTCAAAAAAGGTATTGTAAAAAAAAAAATAAAAAAAAATAAAAGGTACTGTAAAAGTAAGATATTGCATGTGGGGCAGCTGCATTTGGGATCAGGGAAAGAATATGTGAACCATAAGTATTAGACTATTGCCCATGCCCAAAATGGTATACCATAGTATATGTCACTTGAAGGCACTTGAAACAAACTGAAGAGGGCAAGTTGTATTTTAATTGGGCCTGCAGGAAAGTGAGGAGCTTACCATCCTGGGCCAAATGGTCCACCATAGTAATATCCACATGAAGCCAAAACTTCTTGGGGATAAGTTGACTAGTGAGTTTAAAATTCTGGTTCCCCACTACCTGTTGAAAAGTATCTTTAATAGGGACCAGCTAGAGAAAGGAACACAGTTAATTATGGACCTGAACTGACATATCTATAGGGGTACTTTGCAGAGCTTTAAGGAGCTTCCTCCTGGGAATATGAAGTAGAGCATGGAGATTTATCCCAACCGAGATGTTAAATAACATTCGACATCTTGCCATTGGGGTACATATTCAAAACCAGGGTCCTGCTGTCTAGGCCATAGCCATTGAAGGTATCTGGAAATATGTATAGCCCAATGGTACATATGAAAATTAGGGACCTTCAATCCCCCTCATTCTTTGGTAACCATTTATTTATTAAGAGCTCTCCTGGGTGGCTTATCTTTCCATAGAAATTTTGAGATAAATCTATGTACATTTAAGGACCAGAATTTTGTTAAATATTGGTTAAGCATGACCATGGGATACATAATCTGGGACAGCACATTCATTTTGATTACCCTAAGATGTCTCCAGAGAGACATAGGAAGAAGTTGCCATCGCTCCAAGTCTCACTTAACTTGCTCTATAATGGAATCAAGGTTATATTGCTGCAGCCTAGATGGGGACGAGCTAAGATAAATCCCCAGGTATTTGATCTTGTCCTTAACCCAAGTTAAGCCATGTTGCTCCACACTCGCTCTCCCAGCCCATACATTCAACGGCATAACCTCAGTTTTAGAACAGTTCAGTTTGTAGTTGGGAAAGATACCAAATTGATGGATGATATCCAAGGCAGCAGGGAAGAATGTCTCCAGCTGAACAATGTGTAACAGAATGTCTTCTGCATAAGTGGATAGTTTATATTGGGTAACTACAATACCCTGAACTTCTGGGGAAGAATTACGTTTCCTAAGAAGAGGTTCCAAAAATAAGTTGAAGAGGAAGGGAGAACGGGGACATACCTGCCTGGTGCCCTGCCACAAGAAAAGCCTATCTGATTGCAGAGAATATGGGCCAAGGGGCAAGTATAAAGTGCCTTAATCCATCAAATGAATTCAGAAGGAATGCCATATTTAGGCAGGATGTGAAGAAAATAATCCTATGAAACCCTGTTAAATGCTTTGTCTGTATCCAGGGAAACCAAAGCCGCTGGCATTGGGGATTCCCTTGATGCAGAGATAAGATGGGAGAGCTTACACATATGGTCCGCAGAAAGTCTCCCTTATTCAAATCTGACCTGCTCTCAGCTAAGCAAGGGCGCCCAGATGGTATTAAGTCAAGTGACCAAGACTTTAGCCAGAATTTTAAGGTCTATATTAATGAGAGAAATATGCCGATAAATAGGGACAGAATAGGGGTCCTTGCCAGGTTTAGGGAGAACCACTATTAGTGCTTTGGTGAGAGCAGAATCAGAAATGCCATACTTAAACACATAATTAAAAAGATTAAGTAATACAGGAGATAATTGTGTTGCAATTTGTTTTATAAACATTAGAAGTATACCCATCCAGGCCAGGGGACTTGTCAGGGGCTAAAAAAACAATGGCCTGCATGATCTCCTGCAGGGTCAGAGGTGCTCGGAGATATTCACTCTGAACATGTGTAAGACCTGGCAGCTCAAGACCCTGTAAAAAGGCTTCCAGAGCAGTATGGTTTAAGGCCTGAAATTGTGGGTAATAAAGATCCTGATAAAAGGAATGAAACTGAGCTGCTATTTCTCTTGGAGTGGTAATCAATTGGCCCTCAAGAGATCTAAGAGAGGAGACAATCCTATCAGCTAATTGAGATCTCAGCCAAAGAGCCAAAAGCTTCCCTTCCTTCTCCCCCTGGTCAAAATACTTTACCTTAGAATTCAGGAGTAAATGTTTTGTTTTTTTCACCTGAGCAGCATGATATTGTGCCCAAAGTGATTTCAATGATTCCCAATCTGTGCTAGGGGACTGCTCAGTAAGTTTTGATTCCAAGGCTTTGATCTTCAACAGAAGTGAGGAGGTTTCTCTCATGTGTAATTTCTTATGCCTTGAGGCCAACCATGCTAATTCCCCTCTAAGAGAACATTTAAGATCACCCTGTAACATGACAATCTTGGAAGTCAATGCAGAGTTAATACCCCAATACAAGCTAATGAATCATTGAATATGTTCTGTAATGTCCATAGATTTCAATAATTGATTTTTCATTTTCCAAGATTTGTCCACTTCTAAGGAGGTAGAAAAAGCTAGCTGGAGAATAACTGGGTGATGGCCTGATACCACTTTAGTACTATAATGGCAAAGAGAAAGAATGGAAAGGTGCTCATCCCCATTAGAAAAAAGTAAATTCTGGAGGAGGAGTTGTGGGGAATGGAGTGAAAAGAATATTCACGAAGGTTTGGATTGATAACTCTCCAGGGATCAATTAGTCCAAGAGAGTCCATAAGAGCTCGCAAAGCTGATTGAGTTGAAGTAAGAACTTGGCACATTTGGACCATCCTGTCCAAGGCATTATCAAGAACAATATTCTAGTCTCCTGCAAGTAGCATAGGGGGACAGGCCCATGGGAGTAGTACCTGTAGAAGATTGGCATAAAAAAGGGGTCTTCCAATGTGGGACCACATATCACACCTAGGACAACCTTTGTGTGCCCAAGCAAGGCCCAAAAAATCAGACAATGACCCTGAGTGTCCACTACTTCTTGTAGCAATCAAAAGGAAACCTTTCTGGAAATCAATATGGCAACCCCACACTTACCAGAATTTAAGCCTGCCCCAAACGAATGCCCCACCCAAGAACATCTAATAAGTAAGACCTGGTCAGGGGGGAGATGGGTCTCCTGCAGAAACCCAGTATCAACCTGTGATCATTGTAAATACAACAGTAACCGGGACATTTTCCCGGGGGATTGAGCACCTTTAATATTCTATGAACAACATCAATATCCATGAAATGTCATGTCAAGGCATTAGCACTATATGTCCTTTAAGAAGCCCTTCAATATTCAGGACCTGATTATGAACCCCACATCTCCTCAGGTGCAACACCACCCCCACCCAACCTTTATCCTCTATATGTTCCATACCCCCAAAATCAATTTGAAAACTATATACAAATCCCACCTGCCCCCCCCCAACATTGCTCGGTGCATGATACATTAGAATTAAACAGCATGCCCCCCAGCCCACCCATCGATCCTCAATCCAGCCTACCAGAGAAAGCCTCAAACTCACCATGATGACTGGCCCATAAATAAAAGTACATGACAGGCTTAGATACTTGCCCTTCAAAATCCTAAAAAAAGAACAATGAATGCTTCAGTAACTGAAATGATACCCGAGGCCCCCATAGGAACCAGTAAAGAGCAAAAAAAAAAAGAAAATATGCCCCCATTCTAATCCAGGTATTAAGGATCTACATAGGAGGCAACATAAAACTATATTTGTAAATAAAAGAAAGTAGAAAATATTATAGTCCATTTAAGCTATGACTCTCAGGTGCTAGTACCTAAACCAATACCACTAGCACAGGTCTGAAAAAAAATGTCCCCCAGAACAGAACAGAAACAACCATTACCACATTATAGAGTTCTAATTCATGTCAGTGACCAGAAAACGGAATCATATCAATCACTGAGGTATTACCCCATGTGGAAAATCATCTATAGAAGATAAGGCAGGCAGTTGCTTCATATTAATAAAAAAAGAAAAAATACACCCAGGAAATTATCAAAGAAGCCGGAGACATGAAATCAATGGTCAGGCAGAACCATAAATAGTATCCAGGAAAAGAAAAAAGAAATATTGTTATAGCCTTTCAGACTCCTGACAAAGCTTCTGTCGAGACTCCCAGATTGAATCAAAAACTTGAGTGTCAAGATTCCTGTCAACCAGACGGGATCACAGAGAGACAAGTCTTTTGCATTTTTCTAGATCCAAGTAGCTGCCAGTACCAGACATATGAGGCGCTATGCTCTACAATGATCCTGGAACACTAATTGAACAGACCCGCTTCCTCATGAAAAAATTTAGAGTTACAGTTTATGTAGTTCGAAGCAAGATCCACGGTCGGAGATTAGCGGAGACCAAAACTGTCCCACAGAGATTAACAGATGAAGAGTCTCTCCTTATAGTAAGCAACTGTACTAAGTTGCTCTTAGAAAAATCATAAAGGGCAGATTTTAAATGAATCCAAAGGGCCCCATTCAGACAGTGTAAAAGAAAACAAGTCCAGGCACCATAGATGCTATGTAGTCTGACATGGGATCTTCATTCGGAATACTGCCAGAGTTGGATATAGTCGATATACAGTCCAGTATCAAAAGTTAATAATAATTAAAAAAACAGCATCCATCCCAGTAAAACTTGATGAACCAATGTAGGATCCTTGTTCGACGACTTTCCAACTTTGGATGAAGTTCGAGGCACAATATCACATCACAAAGTACTAAGAGCTGGAGTGGCCATACAGATACACAGCGAGTGGGACAGTCCTTTTAATAAACTATAACTCTTAACTATTCTGACAGAAGTTCCACAAGGCAGATTACTTCCAACATTCAATGGACTGTATTTGGCCAGTGCAAGAAAAAATCAAAGCCACACATTGTACGATTATTATAGGCCAATGCAGGATTCTTCTTCTAAGTGGCTTTACACATTGGATGTAATTAGAGATGCAAGTTCACATCAAAAGGCAATAGATAAAAAACAGTCTATTCAATGAAGGAGCAAAAGAAGCACACCATATAATAAACTGGTAAACTTAAGCTACCATAAAAACTTCAGACGCATCAAAGTTAGCAGATAACCAAGAAATACCTTTCGGCTATCTTAGGAAGGAACAATTACACACCCCACAGAAACTTTGTAGTCTGATGCAGAATCCTCAGTTAAACCAGGACTAGCAATATGATTCAGCAGTCTTTAAATAGATCAGATAGAATTTCTTTTAGGGCAGGTGCAACTTGTTCAACAGAGTCCCACAATTTTCAGGTATCACTCACTAAAACCTGGAGTTTGCTGGGGTAAAGGACTTTAAATCAGAGACCAGATGCCAGAATTTTGGAAACAATTGGGTGGTAACCCGGCCTACACTAGCGAACTGTTTGCTGTAAATCTTGCACTATTCTCAGCCTGGAACCCTCCCGTGAAACCTCTTGGAGTGCCCTGCTTTTTATGCTGATTGTGCACAAGCACAAGAAACATATTGTGGCAGCTTTTGAAAGAAGCAGGTTGTGGAGGCACGGCACTGTTGTGGCCATTGCCCCCACAGCCTTTAAAGGCTTGGCCCACTGTCCTCAATGGTGTGCATGCTGCTGCTGACACTAGTTCAGCCAGTGAGCCACAACTTTCTAAAGTTTTAGCCACTGTAATCAGGTTCTGCCTCATCATTGCAGCATCATCCGATGCAATGAGAAAGCGACCCTTCATTGCAGGGGCTGTTCTTGAATTCCCCATCCAGCTTGCCGACGGGGAGCCCAGTCCCTGTTGGCATGTCCCCCCATTCCTTTCTGTGCCTAGCGGGGTGCCCAATCCCCCTTGATATTATGTCCCCCAAAAGGTTCATTTGCTGATGGGGAGCCTTCTGTCAGCATACCCCCAAACACCCAGTAGACTTGTGCCAAGGGGTGCCCAATCCCCTCGGCTCTTGCGCCCCCCTTTTGTGCCGATGGGGTGCCCAATCACCCATCAGCTACAGCTGCCCCCCCCAAAAAAAATACTGTGTTGACATGCTGGAAGCCCACCCCAGCATGCCAAATGGTCCTGAAAGAAAAAAAAGTCCCACAATGGATTTTCTTCTTGTACCCTGTAAAAACAAAATGGTCCCTCGCCATCTCCCTGCCTCCCTCCCACAACCCGCATCCACCCACTGTGCACACTGCCTCCCCACACCCCCCCTCACCCCATACTTACCTCCGGAGTCTGGGGCGAAGATCTTCGGTAGACCGGGAACACGTCTGCACTCTTCAAAGCCGACCGCGAACTGAGGAAATGGCAGTAAGCTGTATAATGGAATAAATAGGGTTTTTTCAACTTTGATGCATATGTCAGTCATTTTTTGGAATTTTGACACCAAATTTTCAACATGGGGTTTTTGGGACCCCTTCTTATGAATTCTGCCACTGTCATGGTGTTAATCGATCTCAAAAGGTGATTTTACAGTTACTGAGTGGAATCACCTTTCGGGACCACTTAACAAAATGATAGTGCCAGTGTTCATGAGGTGGGCTCTCAAAAAGCCTATGTTGCAAATTTGGTGGAAAAAATTCTAAAAATGACTGTTTTATGAGCGTGCATTGCGCAGTTGCTATGCACGCTTTTAACTTCACAAATTTGTAATATCTTCACTCCAGATTTTCAACATTGCCATTTTTCCACACCTCCTTGTGAACAGTATAGCTGTAATTTTTCACATCCCGGCCAAAATGTGTTTTCACACTTCTGGCGTAGAACAGCATGGTCACTGTGGGAAATCAATGTTTAGGACAGATTACCAAATGACAGTGACACTGTTCATGAGCAGAGGTCCTAAAACACCTGTGTTGAAAATTTGGTGCCAATTCTCCATAAAATGACTGCGTTACGAGCGTGCATTGCACAGGTTGCATGCACGCTCATAAGTTTGTGAATTTATAATATTTTCACTCCAGATTTTCAACATTACCATTGTTCTGCACCTCCTTATAAACAGTACAGCTGTCATTTTTCAGATCCTGGCTGAAGTGTGTTTTCGCACTTCCGGTGCTGTGGGAAATCCATGTTTGGGACACATTATGAAAATGACAGTGACAATGTTCATTAGCAGAGGTCCTAAAATGCCTATGTTGAAAATTTGGTGACGAAAGTCCATAAAATGAGTGTGCTACGAGTGTGCATTGCACAATTTCCACGCACACGCGTACCTTCCCAACTTTATACTATTTTCAGTACAGATTTTCAACATTGCCATTTTTCCATACCACCTTATGAACAGTGTAGCTGTCATTTTTAATTTCCTGGCTGAAATGTGTTTTCACTCTTCCGACGCACAATAGCGCGGTTGCTGTGAGAAATCAGTGTTCTGGACACATTAAGAAACTCACACTGACACTGTTCATGAACAGAGATCCTAAAATGCCTATGTTGAAAATTTTGTGATGAAAATCCATAACATAACTGTGCTACGGGCGTGCGTTGTGCAGTTTCCACGCACCCTTGTAACTTCGCAAATTAGTAATATTTTCACACCACATTTTCAACACTGTCATTTTCCACACCTCCTTATGAATAGTGCAGCTGTCATTTTTCACATCTTGGCTGAAATGTGTTTTCACTCTTCCGGCACAGAATACCGCAGTCACTGTTGGAAATCAGTGTTTGGGACAGATTAGGATCGAGGGAGTGGGGGGGGGAGTGACCGAGCTCAACTGAGCTCTGTCAGGACTGCTGTGGATTTCTTTGTGAGCAGGAAAAGGTACCAATGCAGGCAGGAGCCCAGTACAAAAGGGCAACCTACAGCGCCAGGAGACACAGAACAAGCGAGTGAGTGAGTGAGGGGAGTGACCCACCTCAACACAACTCTGTCGGGACTGCTGCAGATTTCTTTGTGGGAAGAAAAAGGCAGCAATGTACACAAGGGCTCAGTACAAAAGGGCAGCCTGCAGTGGCAGAAGAAACAGAATGAGTGACTGAGAGGGAGGAGTGAGAGAGCTCAAAGGAGCTCTATCATGACTGCTGCGGATTTCTTTGTGGGCAGAAAAGGATGGCAATGCATGCAGGAGCCCTGTGTAAAAGGGCAGCCTGCAGCGCTGGCAGAAACTAAATGAATGAGTGACAGAGGGGGAGTAAGTGAGGTCAACGGAGCTCTGTCGAGACTGCTGCAGATTTCTTTGTGGGCAGAAAAAGGTGCCAACAGAGGCAGGAGTCCAGTACAAAAGGACAGCCTGCAGCACCAGGAGAAACAGAATGAACGCATAAGACAGGGGGAGTAAGCAACCTCAATGGAGCTCTCTTCAGACTGCTGCGGATTTCTTTATGGGAAGAAAAAGGCAGCAATGCACGCAGGAGCCCAGTACAAAAGGGCAGCCTGCAGCGGTGGAAGAAACAGAATGAGTGACTGGGGGGGGGGTGTGAGCAAGCTCAACAGAGCTCTATTGTGACTGCTGCAGATTTCTTTGTGGGCAGGAAAAGGCGGCAACCAGGCAGGAGCCCAGTACAAAAGGCCAGCCTGCAGCACCGGCAGAAACGGAACAAGTGAGTGACAGAGGGGGAGTGAGCGGCCTCAACGGAGCTGTGTCAGGACTGCTGCAGATCTCTTTGTGGGCCAAATAAGCCGCCAACCCAGGCAGGAACCCAGTACAAAAGGGCAGCCTGCAGCAATGGGAGACACAGAACGAGTGAGTGAGGGATTGGGAGTGAGTTAGCACACCAGAGCTCCGTTAGGACTCCTGCGGATTTCTTTGTGGGCAGAAAAAGGCAGCAATGCATGTGGGGCCCAGTACAAATGGGCAGCCTGCAGTGGCGGGAGAAACAGAATGAATGAGTGAGAGAGGGGGAGTGAGTGAGCGAACTCAATGGAGATCTATTGTGGCTGCTGCAGATCTCTTTGTGGGCAGAAGAAGGCAGTAACACAGGCAGGAGCCCCATTCCAAAAAGGCAGTGTGCAGCACCTGCAGAAACAGAACAAGCAAGTGGGGGAGGGGAGTGTGCAAGCTCAACGGAGCTCTGTCGGGACTGCTGCAGATTTCTTTGTGGGCAGAAAAAGGCGCCAACAGAGGCAGGAGCCAAGTACAAAATGGCAACCTGCAGTGCCAGGAGAAACAGAATGAGCGAGTAAGTCAGGAGGAATGAGCGACCTCAACGGAGCTCTGTCAGGACAGCTGCAGATTTCTTTATGGGTAGAAAAAGGTGCCAATGCAGGCAGAAGCCCAGTACAAAAGGGCAGCCTGCAGCAGTGGGAGAAGCAGAACGAATGAGTGAGAGAGGGGGAGTGAGTGAGCCAGTTCAACGGAGCTCTATTGTGACTGCTGCAGATTTCTTTGCGGGCAGAAGAAGGTGGCAATGCACACAGAACCCAGTACAAAAGGCCAGCCAGCAGTGCCAGCAGAAGCAGAATGAGTGAGTGAGAGAGGGGAAGTGAACGATCTCAACAGAGCTCTCTCAGGACTGCTGCAGATTTCTCTGTAGGCAGAAAAGGCCACCAAAGCAGGCCAGAGCCCAGTACAAAAGGGCAACCTGTAGCAGCAGGAGACACAGAACGAGAGAGTGAGGGAGGGAGAGTGAGTGAGCTCAACCAAGGTCTGTTGTGACTGCTGCGGATTTCTTTGTGGGCAGAAAAAGGCAGCAATGCATCCATGGGCCCAGTACAAAAGGGCAGCCTGCAGTGGTGGGAGAAACAGAATGAGCGAGTAAGAGAGTGAGAGTGAGTGAGTGAGCTCAATGGAGCTCTATCGTGACTGCTGCAGATTTCTTTGTGGGCAGAAAAAGTCGGCAACGCAGGCAGGAGCCCAGTACAAAAAGGCAGCATGCAGCGCCGGCAGAAACAGAACAAGCGAGCGAGAGAGAGGGAGTGAGCAAGCTCAACGGGGCTCTGCCGGGACTGCTGCAGATTTCTTTGTGGGCTGAAAAAGGCACCAACAGAGGCAGGAGTCAAATAGAAAATGGCAGCCTGCAGTGCCAGGAGAAACAGAATGCGCAAGTGGGACAGGCTGAGTGAGCGACCTCAACGGAGTTCTGTCAGGACAGCTGCGGATTTCTTTATGGGCAAAAAAGGTGCCAATACAGGCAGAAGCCCAGTACGAAAGGGCAGCCTGCAGCAGCGGGACAGGCAGAACAAATGAGGGAGAGAGGGGGAGTGAGTGAGCGAGCTCAACGGAGCTCTATTGTGACTGCTGCAGATTTCTTTGTGGGAAGAAGGCGGCAACGCTGGCAGGAGCCCAGTACAAAAGGCCAGCCAGCAGCACCAGCAGAAACGGAGAGAGCAAGTGAGAGAGGGGGAGTGAGCAAGCTCAACGGAGCTGTCTCGGGACTGCTGAAGATTTCTTTGTGGGTAAAAAAAGCCACCAAAGCAGGCCGGAGCCCAGTACAAAAGGGCTGCCTGCAGCAGCAGGAGACACAGAAAGAGTAAGTGAGGGGGGGGAGTGAGTGAGCTTAACAGAGCTATATCGTGACTGCTGCAGATTTTTTTGAGGCAGAAAAAGGCAGCAATGCACCCATGGGCCCAGTACAAAAGGGCAGCCTGCAGCTGTGGGAGAAACAGAATGAGCGAGTGAGGGGGGGGGAGTGAGTGAGCTCAACGGAGTTCTATCGTGACTGCTGCAGATTTCTTTGTGGGCAGAAAAAGGCAGCAATGCACCCATGGGCCCTGTACAAAAGGCTAGCCTGCAGAGACAGCAGAGACAGAACCAGCAAGTGACAGAAGGGGAACGAGCAAGCTCAATGGACCTGTGTCGAAACTACTGCAGATTTCCTTGTGGGCAGAAAAAGCCACCAACAGAGGCAGGAGGCCAGTACAAAAGGCCATCCTGCAGCACCAGGAGAAACAGAATGAGCAAGTCAGAGAGGGGCAGTGACCCACCTCAATGGAGCTCTGTCAGGATAAAGGCAGGTTTCTTTGTGGATGGAAAAGGGTACCAACGCAGGCAGGAGCCCAGTACAAAACAGCTTGCAGCACCTGGAAAAACACAATGAGTGACTGACAGAGGGCCACTGAGCGAGCTCAACGGTCCAACGCAATCAACATTTGGCATTGATAAATGCTTGTTTTAAGGAGGTGCTGCTTGTCAAGATAATTTAGAAATTTAAATATAAATGGGTGAGGAGGAAACCCTTCTGCTGGCATAGGTTTTAGGGAGAGATGTGCTCGCTCGTTTATATAAGTTTCGCCATTCAGAGATGGACCTGCTAACTTGGCACAAATGTTTTGGGCAAACTGGATTGGGTGCATTCCTTCCTCTTTCTCTGGGAGACTGAAAACAACCACATTGGACGGCAAACTTCTCCCTTCAAAGTTCTGCAATTTTGGTTCAAGTTGGGTACATTTTTGTTTCAGTCCAATCCAATCTGATTCAGATTTGTCTCTTCAGCATTACTGGGAAAAAGTCTGTGCTTCAACATCTGATATTCGTCTTCCAATTTCCTGCACCTCCAGTTTCAGGGATCTGAGTTCTGAGGTAAGAGCTTGCATATCTGCAAGAAAGGAGGTGAGCTCTGCCTGAAAGCACTCCTCAGTAAGAGGGGTACCTGCAAAAGAGGGAGACGCAGGTGGTGTAGAAGTACTGGAGTGTACCTGCCCCAATACTTGGGCCTCAGATTTCCTAGCAGCCTTATCTGGTGTGGTGGATGGCATGTGTCAAGGGGGTGCAGAATTCATTTCAGCCTCCATTCTCAAAAAAAAAAAAAGTAGTGCCCAGGTTCATTGACAGCTTCTCCTCAATGTATAGGAGGTTTGAAGAACCAGGATCTCGTGGAATGTATAGATAAAAATTGCTGGATTTGGGTGTATGGTGCAGGAGTCAAGCTAACCAGCTGTTACTCAGTCCTATGCATCATGTGACTTCGTCCCCAGAGCCTTATATATGTATCTGGTTGAAACTGTCTCTATCTCTATCTCAATTGCCTCTATATTCAGTCCTTTTGAAATCTGGTGGCCAAAAAATTGGGGAAGCCCCCATTCATGGTTATTTCATACCAGACATTTCTGCATGGACTTTTCATACAGGAATGGAAGAATTACCCTCTCAGCTCATTACAGATATTAAAAAAGGCAAAGAAAGGGGTATTTGGCATCTGATGTGAGCATCCATTGAATTGTAATTTTATTGAGGCTTTATGGTAGTGGGCATCACAGATTCACTCAGCAGATCAGGCCCTCTACTCCCAAAGTGCCAACCTCTGAGTGCAGTCTTGTGAACAGTGTAACAGACAAGGTAACCCACTTGTCTGTTTTTGTGAGTTCGGAAAAGTCTTTGGTCTCAGTTCTGGAGGGATTCAAACTGTTAACCTCTTGCTAGCATACCCAATGCACAGGCTCAGACATATCTGTCTTCAGGGGGGCCAGATATCTTTGCCTACGGGCACCTAACCAGGTATTCAGAGATGAACCCTTAAAACTTAATAAAGATGTCAGATTTAAAATGCTTCTGTTTCCAGTTTGGTACCACCATACAAGCTATATGTCTGCTGAACCATAACTATTTCTTAGCAAAAGAAAGCAATTCAAAGATAGACCAGGTTTGCGCTAAAATTAGAGTTTTTGCTAAAATACATAACAATATGTCAAACATACAATACAGAACTCTTATAACACAAGACATACATATCTTTAAACAAAACAAGGTTTAAAACTGTGCAATTCCTACAACTATATTTAGATTTAGTCTAGCTTTCTAAATACCTGTTTTCAGTGCTCAGATGTTTCCTTAGTCAGTGTCAGATACAAAGTGTAAATCTATAGTGAAAGAGAATAATCTTTTCAAGCAGTATTGGCCAACCCCTTTTGGATGAAGTCATCCAGACCCTCCTCTGGTCAAATATTTAACAAAAATATATTTTTATACAACCACGGGATATAATTTTATTCATCTATACTACACAGCTATAGAGGATGTATTAATTCTGCAACCTTAGCATAACTCAAGTTTTAATGACACCTCTTTTGATCTCATGCTGTACCATCTTCACACAGGCTTCACAGGGTCATTTACAACCTTACACCTCTATGTAACATCCTAGCTTCCCTAATTTTAATGTCATAAACCTAGTTTATGATTTCTCTCTTAACAAAATTAACTTAAAGGATACCTAAACAACATTTTGACAACAAACTGTTCAAAAATCTGACTATGTAGGTGACTAAAGGAAAGGCTGCTGTATTCATTAATCCTAAGACCACATTTGCATAATTTACCTAAATGTGATTCCAGAGCATTTGAAAATTGTAAAATCATGCTTCCAATTTCAAAAAAATGTCTTATCTGATTCCTAAAATGGACGCCAGATGTGTTATGTGATGACATCATTGGAGCTAAAGTCAGAGAGATATATGGCTCTCTATAGTGCTAACTAGTTCTTTTTTCCATTTGTATAGCATTGTTTCACCCAAATGGTCAAAACCATGTGCATTATTTTGTATAATACACATGTTAGGTTATGGTTCTGTTCATTTTGTTTACTTTAACATGCTGAAAATGTGTTTTAATCCAACTAACTTTCTCTGTGACAAACCACAGTGCAGTACAACTCTTGAATAACCTGGTTGTCTAGTGGTTATGGTGGATACAGGATGCTACAATATGGGTGCTGGGCAGGTGTGCATGCTTAATATGCACTTTTTAACATTTTTATTAAACCTTTATATTTTCTGCTATTATTCTTTTCTAGTACGCTTTTGACAGAACCTACAAATGTAATCCATAGTTTGAATGTAAACATTTGTACAACCAATAAATCAGACTTCTTCAACAAAGTGAAATGCAGCAGCAGCAGCAGCAAGCAAGTACGTTACTATGTGGGGGCAGGGTTGCAGTCACACCCTTCACTACCCCCTAGATACACCACTTTTGTAGCAAAGTTCTTGTGCAGTCAATGTTAGAATTCATACTTTCTCAAAACTCAAATATATGCTTGTCTTGTCTTCTTTTCCATAGGAAATAATAATAATAAGAAAACTCAGCATTTATATAGTAATTTTCATACATTGTACCCCAAAGTGCTTTAGAAGCAATACTAGACTAGTAGTGAAGTGACTGAATGTGTAGTGGCAGCCATTTCATACATTAACATCCACACACAGCCTTGGACAATTGCATGAACTGGTTTTATATGAAGGGGAATGTTGGCCAGGACAACGGGGTCAGGTAGTGATCAAGGTGCTGGCAGCCCCACATCTTATTTCTCACAGTAATCTGCTCATATTTCTCTCCTTCTGTCTTCCCCCCTTCCCTGAATATAGCAGTACCTTGCAAGCGTGGCCTTCTCAGTCCCCCTCTGGTATTCATTCTTCACTAATCCTCCTCACACTGAAAACTGGTGAGTTCATCACCCTTCTGCATCATAAATGCAAGTAGTACAGTCCTCATTTTATTTTGACATATCAAATAGAAACATATCTTTCCAGTAGTCAGGCTCATAGCAGAAGGGAACAATGGGAATGATGGGCTTTCCTATCCTTAAAAGATCTAGGCTATCTTTGATTAGGCACTATTAAATGATGGGTGTGCACATCATTATGCATGTCATTAGGAAAGCCTATTTTTCCACTTGTGCCCTGCTGCTATCAACCTGGCTTACCAGAAGATCATGTTCATTATTAATATGTAAATGTAACACGGGGAGATTGCACTAACCACATTCATGATGTGGAAGGGTAGTGAATTCACCAGTTTTTGGTGTGGGGAGCAGGTGAGAAGAATGAATGCCAGAGAGGGACTGAAGATGCCATTCCAGCAGGGTACAGTTATATTCAGGTTAGTTGAAGACATGAAGGAGGACGCTGAGCAGATCACTGTAAGATCTGAAATTTGGGGTTGCTAGCATCATGATCACTACCTGACTGTGGATGAGAGTAGCCAGCTATGACAAATACTTGGAGTGGCAGGGCTGCACCTAAACTGTTACTTGAATTCAGTGTAGGGAGATTACCCTCGGGTGGGGGGGGGGTGTTTGTTAGGACAGTATTGAGGGAGTTGTGTATAACTCATTCAAGATTTGGAAGGGTGGTAGCCAGCCAACTTGCATTGTGGAGTAGAACACAGAAAAGTACTGGAGGAAAATTGCTAAGAACTGTCCTGCGGGGTTCTGCAGATCATAGGAAAAGGAGTAGACTGACACTGGAAGTCAGGTGGATTTGCTCAAGGTATTAGTATGCCTCTCCTGCTAATAATATTGTTAGCCATTGTAAGTGCAGCCCTTATGAGGACATGAACAGCAGTTTTTCGGGTGGGTCATGATGCTTATTGCTTGGCCCTCCAGGAAGACCTAGTTGTTGGTTAATGAGGTGGGAAAAAACACAGCAGGGAACTGTACATACTACCTTCACTGTGCAGAAGGGTGGTGATCCACTCAATGTTACTGTGGGAGCAGAAATCAAACATTGAGAATGTGGACTGGAGAGTGATTTGGGTGGCATTTTTTAACAGTGCCAGCTGATGATGCGTATCAGTATAGGTGTGCACAACTCTCTGAGGTACAAGATTACAATCTGAAGTGAGATAATTCTCTTCATGAGACCGCAAGCACATATGCCGCCCCAGGCAGTACTAAGGACAGGGTATGGATGGTGGGGTGTTCAACAGAAGGCAGGCTAGGTGCAGGGCATTCATATGGAAAAAGAAAGCCTTATTTGTGGATTAACAAGACAGCATGAGCTCTGGAACTAAACAAGACTGGTACCTTGCTGTGTGACCCTAAGCAAGTCATTAAACTTCCTTGTGCTCCCAGGCCACACCTGTAAACAAGCTTTCAGCTTAGTGTGTCTCTCCTGGTTAACAAAAAATGAAATTCAATGCATCATATAACCACTAGATCATCAGGTATTTGAAGTGTTGTACTGTAATGCAGTTTGCCAAAGAAAAAGTCAGCTGGATTGCAAAACATTTTCTGCAAGTTAAAGTAAACAAAATGAACAAAATCATAGCCTAACGTGTACTAATCAAAATAATCCACACGGTAATACATGGTGTTGATCATTCTGGTATAACAATTCAGATTAAAGAGGGAAAGAACTAGTTAGCACTATAGAAATATATGTGGATCTCTGTCTCTAGCTGCGATGATGTCATCATGAGTCATCACTTAACACACTTGGCAGACATCTTAGGGAGAAACCAAAGCTGTTTTTTGAAAGTGAATGGCTGATGTTTACATTTGTCAAAAGCTATGAAACTACATTTATGTTATTTACATAAATGCTGTTTTAGCTTAAATGTAAACAACAGCCTTCACTTTACCTTGCTATGAAGCCAGATTTTGGAGTTTGCAGTTTTAAAAAAACTGCTTGTTTAGGTACCCTTTAACAACTCTGTAATTAGCTCAGAGAAACAAGATCCTTAATAAAAGGCTTCCAGTAACACATTGTCTGTATAAAGACTGAGTTTGTGATAAAATGCTGTCAGCAGTTCTCTTGGTCTGCATCTGTCAGCTAAAATCTGTGGGGGTATGAGAGAGAGGTCATTCATAGAGCATCTGAATTTTCAGCAGAGACATTAATTCATTTTATATTAAAAAAATATAATACAGCACTCAGAACTGGCTGTCTACGTCACAGTGTATACAGCCTATTTTGTTTTTATCATTACAGGTAAGGTTTGCTTGTACTAAATACAACATTGACTGGTTCAATGCCATTTCATTTTTAAACAAAAATGTATTTCTCTAGAAGCTCATTAAAGCATGATTTTGTCATCTGTTAATGTTTTTCACATGAATTTGGCACTTTAACATGGGATTCTTAAAGGTTTTCTTTTTTTCTCTTTTATTTTGTTCTTTCTTGTTTCTTTCTACTTTCATTGGGCCCTATGTATGAAGCCAAAGCATTAGGCGCAGGGGTGCATAGGGAGCGTACGTAGGTGGCTACGTATAAAACACATGCATGTCACAGAGGTGAGACATGCGCAAAGGCCATGCAGGAGCCTGCATAGCCAACCCACGTGCAGCTTCATGACTGCAACTCATGGAATGTACATGGGGGTATGACTGCATAGTGCCACATTAGGGAAGACCTAGCACACATACATGAAACCATGTACAACTGACAGACGTATGGTGGTAGGTGCATACACCTATGGTAGGGGAAGGCTGCTGTAGAAGTCCGTGCAGCGGAGCTGGCTGGCAGGTACACTGAGCTGCATGGCCCAAACATGGTGCCCATGGGTGTAACACCGTGCACACATCAGTTCGAGATACCAGGACAAGCACTGGAGCATATGTGTTGTACCACACAGGGGACAACATGTGATGAGGGGCATGCATGCTGAGGGGCAGTAGCAGATGCAGTTGGATAGAATGCCATGTCCCTACAACACTGACCCCATGGCATTCACAGCAATCATGCAGCCTGGCAGGTAGGCAGACCACGCATGATGTGTAGAACATGTGTGCACTGCTGGCCATGGGAAAAAAGGCAGTGCAGGTTGGTCCACATGTCTGAAAGGGAAACACAATGGGGCCAGGACGAAGTCACCTGTGGCACCATATGTGGCATGTCACCACCACATCCCACACCTGAGTGGGCAAAGCACACCCTGCATGGGGATGCTGATATGATGACCATTAGCAGAGGCACAGTCCCAGAATGCCCATGGGCACAGTGACATGCACTGTGAATGTATGGCAGAGTCTCAACTGTGAGGTCTGGTGGAAGTGGCTCACAGATGGTACAGTGCACAATGTCACAGATGTACAGCTACAGCATAGGGATAGTTCATGGTGAACCAGGCGCATGCATGCCATCAACGGCATGCCCCCCATGCACAACAGCCACCAATGGGTGAACCTACTGGTGAGCAATGGTCATGGCACACATGGCACAAATGTGTGATACATACGAACATACAAATTTGCCAGCAGATAAATTCCTTATGGTCTATCGAGTCTGCTCAAGTGTGTAGCTAGCAACCCTTACACTGCAGCTGCCCCTCTCTCCCCTACCCTGACCCTCCCTCCTACCCCCTTTTGAAGCAGTCCACTGTTCTACAGGATACCGTTTCCACAGGCAAAGCGTTCCACCCAGACACCACTCTCTCCATAAAAAAGTGTCTTCTCATTTCCTTCCTGAACCTCCCCCCAGTCCGAGATCATGACCTTGAGTGTCCCTACTCCCCCTGAACTTGAATAGTCCCTCCACGCCTGTCTTGTTTATTCCCTTCATGTACTTGAAGGTTTCAATCATATCCCTCCTGTCTCTCCTCTCCTCCAGTGAGTACATGTTCAATTCCCTCAGCCTGCTCACGTAGGGTATGTCCCCTAGTCCCTGGCTCATCTTTGTTGCTCTGTACTGCACCCCCTCCAGTAGCTTAATGTCCCTCTTCAGGTATGGGGCACCAGTACTGCATGCAATACCCCAGGTGTGGCCTAACCAGTGATGTATACAATAGCAGGATCACCTCCCCTCTCCTTGAAGATATACCCCTTGCAATACAACCCAGCATTTTGTTGGCCTTTGCAGCTGCCTTCCTGCCTGCATTGTGCTGAGTTGTTCATTCAGACTGTTATAATCACCCCCACATCCTTCTCCTCCCCTGCTGCCCATCCACCTGAGAGCATACCCTCCCCCCAGGATGTGTCACCCACAGCCTCCCCAACACTGCCCATCACCCCACCCCTCCCACCACCCATAGACCATGAGACAGGAACCACACAGGTGTCAGTTAGAAATGCCTTTAATGAGGAACTGTCATACAGTACAGAGCACTGCAGCATTGCAGCAAGCATGGTAAAAAGAAAAGAAAAACACAACAGTATCCATGCAATATGAAAATAAACTATAGCGCTCCATGGCGAGTCCACATCAAAACCTCCCATGCAGAGGCAACACGGTAATTGGGGTTCTCCCCCACATGGCACCACCTAGGGAGCATGACCCCTTAGGCATCCCTGTCCTAGCTGTCCGCTGTGTCGCTGGAGCTGGTGTCTTACTCAGTTCTGAGTGGCAGCAGTGTGAGGCAGTGTATGGGTCCCCTGTAGCACTGCAATGGAAATGACATACACTATCACTCTGCATGGCATGTGTATAATTCACTGTCATGCCTGGCCAGGGACATAGAGGGGACATCACAAGATACCCGATACTTACCATAGGGGGCACAGCCACCTGCCATATCACACCATACTATACTGAACCTCCTCACCTTCCACCATCAGGGACAGGAAACATGGTTTTTGACAAGCCATCTTCTGCGACAGTGCAGGAGGTGGGGTCCACACCACACAAGGCACCACATTAGACTCCTTCACCCATGTGAGTTCAATTCTGTGCGACAGGCCAAGGTGATACTGTGTGGGACCAGAAAGGAAAAGTATGGTTAGCACCATGAAGAGTGGTCACACACCCCCATTGCCCCACATCACAATCTGCAAGTGTGGTATTTATCCTGTCATGGCGCTTCATCCGCAACAGAGTACCATTGCCATGGTAGTTGGTGTAGGTGTCCCCCAAGACCCTGCACAGACATCTTGGGTACTGTCCCAATTGCATTGTCACCGTAGCTACCATCCAGTGGTGAAAGTGGTAGACAAGAAGTACAGGAACTCAAACATTAGAAAATATGAAACGCAGAATGAAAATCCTCTATCTGAAGGATAACTCTTCAATACAGACACATTTATGTGTATGGTACTAATAGATTAAATTTATCTAGGACAATTACAGTATTGTACAAGTCAAATTTTGTCATGGAAACCCCTGATTTCAAATCACAAGCCCAGAAATGACCGTTATATTGCTGTTTCAAGAATTTCAGTTCCAATATCATTGGGAAGAAGTACAGGAACTCCGTTCCTGCTGCAAAAAAGGTACAGGAACTCTGTTCCTGTGCGTTCCTGTTCACTTTCATCACTGCTACCATCTCACATTCACTCTCATTGGCGGCAATCCTCAACACAGCATGGGGCAGTGTGTGTGCACATGTCTCATGTCAAGAGCATTGCGCACATGAGAAATCCTCACCCACTTAAAGGTAAACACAGTTGAACAGTGCAAGTTAAAGGGGATGTGGCGGTATGTGTACCGGGAGACTGGAAACCGTAATGGAGGTGGAGGATGTGTCCTGGACTACTGTTGAATGTGCACCTGCTCAACACGGAAATGGAGCAGCAGAGGCATGCAGGACTACTTGCCCAGGGTCTTCAGACAGTGGCTTGATGCAGCCACCATAAGAGACACACACTGCATTCAGAGGTTCAGGTTTCCATGCGCCATGGATGCACAGCTGTGTGACATGGTCTGCAATAACATTGCCCCATGGATACAGTGATTCAGGGTGATGATGGTGGAGACCAAGGTGTTGTGCGCCATGTCATACTATGCAAGTGGCTCACTCCAGCATGTGACTTATGATACTGTGGGTCTATGCCAGTCCTCCATGTCCTGGGCAGTGGCACAGGTTATGGATACTCTGGTCTCACATGTCCAGGAGAACATCACGTTCCCCACAGAGGAGGATGATGTCCAGGCCATGAAGCATGCATTCTATGCCATGTACAGTATGCCAAACATCTATGACACAACAGACAGCTCACATATTGCCATACTGACACAGGCCATGCATGAGGAAGCATACAGGAACCAAAAGGGTTCCACAGTGTCAACTGTCAGGTGTGTGTGTGATGCTGCCAGACTTTTCATGAATATGTGTGCTAAGTACCTGGGTTCATGCCATGGTGCGTACATACTGGATGTCTCCCAGCTTGTTGCCGTGCTACACACCAGATGCCTGGACAGCTGTCAGGAGAGTATGGGGTTGGCACGCTGTGTGTCACTGTGATGCATACCTCAGCATGTATGTCACAACAAATGTTTTATGTCCCCTGCACAGGTGACAGCAGATACCAACTGGCCCATATCTGATGACACCAATCCTGGTGATGAACACTGCAGCAGAGGAGGCCTACAACCTTGCCCACCAGAAGATCAGGAATATTCTAGAAAGGACCATTGACCAAATGATGATGTGGTACCATTGCCTGGCCCAAACTGGGGGGACAATCATGTTGTCCCCAGGAAGGACCTGCAGTGTGTTCACTGCATGTGCCATGCTCCATAATATGGCTAAACATTGCAATGTGCCCATGCCGGAGCACCACCAGCAGGACCAACCTCATGAGGTGGCGGTAGAGGAGTCATGCCATGAGCTGGAGACAGTGGGTGGCTGTGCGGCACAGGATGCATTTGTAGTCAGCACAGTCCAGCATTAGTATGTTACTGGGGAACACACACCGGACAGATGGATGTTTGCCATGGGAGATGCCACCATATTGTGAGCATCCGCATAGCATAGGCATCCATGTCTGGGACTGTTATGGACACATATTCATAATAACCTGTGCGTGCCGCATCCACAGTGGGTGGCAGGTGCATGATGAAGTTGGGTGGGGCTTGTATTGGTATGTTTGTCCAGCATGGTGTGCCATGTGGCTTATGGTGTTTGATGCCCTATTGTGGGGGGGACATGACCTGTTGAGTACCATGCCGTGTTGGCCTGGTATTGATGCTACACTGGGCGATGACACTGTACCACACTGTGGCATGTGCTGGCTGTGCCTGTGTGGCAGAATATGATGGGCATGATGTGGGCCAGAGTTAGACCCGTGGTGTCACAATATATGGGGGGGGGGCCTGTGCACGGTCATATGTGTGAACACACTGTTCTTATGCTTAATATGTGTGCTGTTCAGTGTTAGTGTTGTGTCACTGGCCTTGTGGCTCATATGGCTTTGACTAATTGCATGCTGAGAACCATGTACTGAAGTCTCCAGACAGGTGCATGTGGATGGGTAATGCCGTGATGTCATCTGGTGGCCTGTGATTGGTCCAACACCTGACCCTTCTAGGCATCCCCATCTGCCAGAATGTGGCTGTCTATGTTACTGTTTATGTCCCCCTGTGCACTTTCCGTATCTGTGGCAGCATCAACCACCCTGTGTACCTCAGAGTCCCACATGTCTGTTGTGCCTGCGTCCTGTGTCACATCCTCCTGTGTGCTGCCCATGTCATACAGCTGTGTGTCCACAGCCTGCTATGGGAATTGCATGCTGAGGGACACCTATGTGTGGGCATGTGCTGCTCTTGGCTGTGTGTGGGCAACCCATCCATGTGGCTCATAGCATCCAACTAGGTGCTTGACAAGCATCTTATATGTATCAGCCAGCCTGTCAATACCATGTCTCATATCCTGCACCTTGCTTGTCAGGGCCACCAGAACATCTGTATTTTGGTGCTGTGCCTCAAGCCTGTCCATCTCCAGCTGCAGCAGCTCCCTATACTGTGCTTCCATGTAGGTGTGGCTGCATGCAAACCATGTATGTCCAGGCAGCTGTGATGGCAGACCTTTGTCGCCACTATCCACTGGGCATAGGGGTGAAAGTCCTCTCCTGTCTCTGTCTTCCAGGCTCTCCTTTTACAGTTCAGTAGATGCACAGGTGGCAAACCGCCACTCAGTGCCGGTACATGCCTGTAGTCCTGGGGACGGCCTGAGTACACAGCTGGCACAGCATCCATCCAGCACCTTTGAAGGACTCCTGCATCCCCTCATTCAGTGCCACCACTGTGCTTTCTGCATCCATTTCTGACTCCATACATACATAGATACATAGACAGTGTCGGCAGATAAGGGCCTATGGCCCACCCAGTCTGCCCATTTAAGTTTGTAAGTTCAGTTTATGTTTTCCAGGAAGTCTGTTGCTCCTTACCACTGACCTCCAGAATTCCTTTATGTCTATCCCATGCATTCTTAAATCCCGTGATTGTTTTAGCCCCCACCACTTCCTCTGGCAGGGTGTACCACTTGTCCACCACCCGTTCTGTGAAGAAATTCTTCCTCACGCTTCCTCTTAATCATCCTCCTCCAGCTTCATCCCATGCCCTCTAGTCCTGGAACATCTTTTCGCTTAAAAATAGTGCATTCCTGCACCCTGTTCCTCCTGTAAGATACTTGTATGTCTCTATCATATCCCTCTCTCCCTCCTCTCCTCCAGGGAGTACATGTTCAGTGCCTTCAACCTGTCCTCATAGGACTTGTGATGCAATCCATGCACCATCTTTGTTGCCCTCCTCTGAACCTTCTCTACCCTGTCTATGTCCTTACGTAGGTAAGGTCTCCAGAACTGCACAGTGTACTCCAGTTGCGGCCTCACTAATGTCTTGTATAGTGGAATTATGACCTCCCTTTTCCTGCTGGTGATGCCCCTGCCTATGCATCCCAGCATCCTATTTGCTTTACCTGCTGCCTTGTCGCACTGTTTCCCTGCCTTGAGGTCATCAGAGATGATAACTCCAAGATCCCTTTCCTGCTTGGTGCATGCTATATCCTCACCCCCCAACTGATATATTGTGCCAGGGTTTTTGTGCCCCATATGCATTATCTTGCACTTCCTTGCATTGAATTTCAACTGCCAAACCCCTGACCATTCTTCAAGTTTCTGCAGGTCCCTTCTCATTCTGTCTACACCCTCTGGTGTGTCTACTCTGTTACAGAGCTTTGTGTCATCGAACAGTGAAATTCTGCCTTCTAGGTCCGGCGCAATGTCACTGATGAAGATATTGAATAGTACAGGTCCCAGCACTGATCCCTGTGGTACCCACTGGTCACTCTTCCCTCTGTGGAGTGACAGCCATTTACCACCACCCTCTGTGTCCTGCTGCCCAGCCAGTTACCTACCCACCGCACTATTGTCCTGCCCACACCCATATTCCCCAGTTTGTGCAGTAGTCTTCTATGTGGCACAGTGTCAAAGGCCTTGCTGAAGTCCAGATAGGCCATGTCCACTGCCCTCCCCTGATCCACCTCCCTAGTCACCCAGTCAAAAAATTCAATGAGGTTGGTCTGACATGGCCTTCCCTGGTGAAACCATGCTGCCTTGGGTCCTGTAGTCCACTGACAACCAGATGTTCACCAATCTCTCCTTCAGTAGTGCTTCCATGATCTTCCCACTACCGGTGAGGCTGACTGGTCTGTAGTTCCCCTTCCTCTTTGTTCCCACTTTTGTATACGGGACTACATCTGCTATCCTCAGTCTTTGGTACCTCCCCTGTTTCTAGTGATCGGCTAAACAGGATAAAGCAGGTTCAGCCACCACCTCCTTAGTTCTTTATGAATCCTGGGCACCCCATCTGGCCCCATTGCTTTATCAACTCTTATTACTTCCAGTTCCTTCAGGACCCTTTCTCGTGTAAAGGGACTTGTGTCCATTTCTGCACCATTCTCACCCCTTGTACTCCCTTCAGACCCATAACCCTCCTCTTCCTCAGTAAAGACTGAGCAGAAATACCTGTTCAATATGTCAGCTTTACTGTTGTCATCCTCCATGCGGCCCCCATCCTCCCCCTTCAGTCTCACTATCCCTCCCTTTGCCTTTCTTTTTCCTTATTGTACCTGTAAGGTTTTGTCCCTCTACCCACTGATTTTGCAATGTGTTCTTCTGTCTGACCTGGCTTCCCTTACTGACCTCCCTGCCTCCCTTTGCTTCTCCTGGTACTTCTACCTATTTCCTTCTGCCTGTGTCTTTTTGTATTGCCTGAATGCAATCTTTTTGGCTTTCACTTTCTTTTGCTACCTCTTTGGAAAACCATAATGGTCTCCTCTTCCTTTTCCTTTTGCTAACCTGCTTAATACATAATTCTGTTGCTCTTGTAATCCCATTTTAAATACTTCCACTGTTCCTCAACCCTGATTCCTGCCCCATTCCTTAATGCCTCTTTCAAGTATCTCCCCATTTTCTCAAAGTTTGCCCCCCTAAAATCCAGGATACGTGCTTTTGTGTGGTTTAGTTCTGCTCTTTCTGTGATTTCAAACCACAGTGACTGGTGGTCACTGTTCCCCAGGTGCTCCCCCACTCTTACCCCCATCACACTGTCCCTGTTTGTGAGCACAAGGTCCAGTATTGCCTTCTGCCGAGTTGGTTCCATGACCAGTTGCTTGAGAAGGCACCCTGAAGGAGTACAGGATAAATCTGCTCCTAGTTGATGCTGCTGCTGGGATGCTCCAGTCCCGTCTGGAATATTGAAGTCTCCAACCAGTACTACCTCACCCTTGTCTGCCATCCTCTGGATGGCTAGCATCAACTCCTATCTGTTTCTTCCTCCTGGGCTGGTGGTCTATAGACCACACCTGTGCGGATAGCTGGCCCCATTTTCCTTTCCAGCTTAACCCACAGTATCTCTCCCATTTGTTCCTCCTGGATCTCTGTGGCCTTATGTAATTTTTCACATACAGTGCCACCCTCCTCCCTTCCTGCCTGCCTTGTCTCTTCTGAATATGTTGTAGCCAGGTATGGCCAACTCCCAGTTGTGGTTATCATTACACCAGGTTTCAGTGATGGCCACAATGTCCAGGTCTGACTGCACCATGGCAGCCTCCAGATCTTCCATCTTGTTGCTAAGGCTCCTGGCATTTGCACACATGACTTTCCATGATTTGACCTCCCTAGACTGTTTCGCTGTTCTACTCCAGCCCCTTCCTTGATTGTCCTTTATCCCTGGTTCATCTTGCTGTCTGCCCTTCTGCTGAATTTTGCCCCTATTCTACCTATCCACCTCCTGGGCGCTAATCTCCATCTTTTGCACTTGACTAACCTCCACATCCTTTCCTTCCATTTCTCTGGGTACCTCTATTTGGTTGTCCCTGTTTGGCAGTGTGGCATATGAGTTCTTGAGTGGAATAGGATCTGGGATGTGCCTCTGCCTGACTGGACTAACCCTTCCTGAGCCCACTGACTCCAGCTGTGTCTATGTCTCCAGCTCAGTACATGTGGGGGATATGGGTTTCTTAATATGCCAGTTGGTGTCAGTTGCTGAGGACAGTTGCCGGGGTGCACGCAGTATGGTTACCCACCTGTGGCTTCCTCCTCCTGCCTGGTGCCATGGCATGCCTCCTGTGCTGTTGGCATGTCCAGGCTGTATGTACTTGGCTCAGCTGGCAGGTGTCCATTAGTGTCTGTTGGTGCAACACACGACTGTTAGTATATGCTTGATGCACCATCCCCGGGGTACCCAAGCCCTGCCATTCCATGTGTACCTTCCATGGTGTCTGTTCCTTCCACCTCACTGTGGACACCAGTGTCAGTGAGGGTATCTGCCACCATCCTCTCTAAAAGTGTCAGCTTGCTGTCAATGCCTGGTGGGCCCGTTCAACCTTTGTGACCTTCTTCTTCACCACAGAGCACAGGTCTCAGCATTTGTGTTTTATGGCTGTTAGTGTCCTGGCCTCCAGGCTGGCAGCATTAACACCAGACTGGATGTCCAGCCACAGCTATGCCTTTATCTCAGGGGCAGTGGACAGGGACTGGGCCCTATTCAACCTGCTGTAGTTCGTATGGATGTCAGTCACCATGGACGCAGCCTGGCCACCGGTGAAGTTAGGTGCATGGGGACGTACTCCACCCAATGTCTGGACACATTTGCGGTGCTGTCCACCTGCATGGACTGCCTGTTTGGCCTGCATCTGTAGTGGGGGGCTACCCTCCACACCTCCCTCGCTCTGCCATTCTGTGCACTTTAGTCCCCTACTCAGTATTCAATTCCGTGGCATTGTGCGGGGTGGTGGCCATGTCCATATGTGGTTGGGACAAGAGGATGGTCTGCATATCCTTGGCACATCTATTTGTGATGCGCATTGGTATCATGTCACCCCACCCCTGGGTACATGTGGTCCCACTTGGGCATTCATGAATGCCATGTATCAGGGGTGCCATGCATACTGTGCAGCTGCATGCCATGAATCCAACACTTTTCTGCATTCTTGTTGCCCATTCATGCATGGGCACCATTGATTGTAGATAATTTTTATTTGTTCCAATAGTAGTTTGAAAGGATTTATTTCTGAATGTTTATTTATGATTTTCTGTTCAGTTAGAAAATTGCTCTACTCTAAGTGTCATGAGATTTTTAACTTCTACCTGGACAGTTACCAGAGTTGGTCAGAAGGGAATACAGTTTAATACCACATTGAAAGAGCAGCACCTGAACTCTGAAGCACCCCTGTCATACTGCACTACAGTGTCAGTCATGGGTATTGTCTCAAGTAGCTGGTGTAGGGCTAGAACCCATTACCTTCTGCTCTTCTTGGCCCAGAGGTGAGAGTTCTAACTACTGAGCTACTGACACTATAGCAGACACATCCCAGGTACTGGCACTGCTTCCAAACACCACTCTATCCATAAACAAGAGCAACAACACTGCCCAGTTCATTACATGCCTGCATGAAAGTCATCAAATGCCCGTGATAGTCTGTCAAAAATTCACACAACCTGTGTCTCAATCACTCAGCCCTCTTCCTATCCCATACATCTTCTTCCATAAGATCAGATGCAAAGTGGAGCTGCTGCAGTCAGGTCTAATACGTGTGCTACTGAACATATCCCACCTTCATAGTTGAACTTTTTATGATGGAGAAGGGCACATATCTTAAGTTACCCATCTTTCTTGAGATTTTATCTATGATTGTGGCAGCAAATGGCTTTAACCCAGCAAGTAAGCAGTCCTACCCATTTTCTAATTTGCAGTATGCTGCTGTAATAACTCTCTCGTAGCTAACAACCTGCAGTTCACTGTGGAGAGGGGTACTGGTCTACCTGTCACTGATGACCTTAGGCAGACTGATTGGTTAGTCTACCTAGCATCATCATCATGACATGTATGCTGCTCCTCTAGGTTCACTGCAGACTGGCAGCTGAGAGACAGTCAGGAATTATAGCAATCCACTGTGGGATAAGGGAAAAGTGGACTGCTAAGGAATCCGAATTCTTTCCTACATTTCCCTTATCGGATATGGGGTGGCCATTTAAAAAACTGCACTTTTTTGGTTGGAAAAGTTGGATTAAAGCGGGGAACATCATTAATGCAGAAGGCAGCTAGCACGTTTAAAACTGATTTATAGGACACATTGTGTAGGAAGAGGACTGGAGTGGCAGGAGACTCCTTAAGGTGGTTGTTTCTTTCCAAACTAGTCGTGACAATCTGTGAAGGCCTACAGGTGATTTATTTATATTTTTAACTTTTTAAAATGTTCTAAATAGAAATTCTCCAAATAGTGGAAAAAAGGGGTGTGCAAGTACCTTAATTTGAATTCCCAGTAAGTATGTTTATTTTGCACTATCAGGCACTCAGCACTTGTGTACATGGTATTCAGTCAGAACCAATCAATAAAAATAGCACAATCCATCCCTATGTAATTAGGGATATTCCAGTAGCTGACCCCTCTCCAGTTCCAATAATTTCCCATCCTCCTCCACCACTTTCTCTATCTTCTCAGAGAGATATCTGGTTTTTTTTTTTTTTTTTTTATCATGCCATTATTTTGTCACCATGTCTGCAGACCTGGCTGGGGCTACAAGCCCCCTCCCGGGAGGGGAACATCCTCCGGCACATCAGGTCATCATGGATCCTGCCGAGTCCCAGTATTTTCCTCTGTTTTTCTCCCCCATGCCCTTGCAATGGGTGCAGCAGCTGTCTTGAACTCTGCATGGCAGCATCCTTGTTGCTATTGCACACCTGTGCCATGGGGTGGGGAAATAGTACAATCCTCCATCATGCTTGAAGGCCAGCCCTGACTGCACTGCCATGGACGCACCCAAGTTAGCTCCACTTCAAGCCCAGCCATGAGGTCTCCACAGTGGTGGGGTAAGAACCCACTACAAAGTGACCTGTGAAGGCTAGGAGTAAGGGGGTTTGAACTCTGGCTGGGGCAAGGGAGTGTGAGGGCTGGCTGGAAGGGGGAACTAAAGGCAAAAAAAAAACAGCTGTGGAGGTAACAATACTGTAAAGGGATAAAAAAAAACACCCATAACTCTCCTGAACTGCTAATTTAAGATGCTTTTCTAGCTGCTTTTTTATCTTCAGTACTCCAGATTTCCCTGCATATAGGGCTTGAACAAGATATTTCACCCTTTGTAAGTTGTAATGTTTGACACTACTGTATCTCAAATTTCTTGTACTGAAAATTCTGTGGTTCAGATTGAGCGGTAAGATTAGTGGTTTAGGATGGATAGTTTCAATGTATAAGTCACACTTTAGAACATGGGGCAGTTTTTTGCTAATTGAAGAGTGATTACTGTCCAAGGCTGTGGTGGTAATACATCTAGCTGGAGGTTCAACTGGCTCAATTGTTTCAAACGACGTTTGTGTAAATGGCTCCTTCACAGCTGTAGAAAGCTGTCAAGGGTGTTCCTTAAAATGTTTGTCCAGTACTGCACCTGCATATATATTGCTAGGGAGGTCCGATTCCCTCAGAGTCCACAGATTTACAAAATGTTGATAATTCTGAGGCAGTTACAGGCACAGGTGCAAATACTTGCTGTTTGGATTCATTTGAACAGATTTTTCTGATTTTCCAGGCACCGTGGGGCTATGATATTCATTGCTTCCCCACACGCACTGCTGCACACTAATAACTGACTTAAGGAACTAAAAGTTGTTTGATCTGAAAGTGCCTAGGTTCTTGAGCAACAATCAGGTGGAGGACCATCCATCCCCCCAAAATTGCAAGCTTCTCCATGAGCTGAATGCCAACCGAAAATGCTTTTCTAGTGGCTTCACATTTGGTGATGTGAATCCTTCTAAAAAGTGAGAAGGCTTTTATCTTTTCTGACATAATTTTTCCAAGCTAGAATGTAATAAGGAAATCATGCATGGTTCCAAAAGGCTAAACACACAGCAGAGCACACGTTGCAAGCAGCTGCTTATGTTGACTGTCTTGCACAGTACTTATAATCTTTATTAATACTCAGTAAGGTAACCGCTATGGTGCTTCAAGGTGTAGTGGTTCCTTGCTCCCCAAAACAACAAAAAAAGAAAATCTCTGTTTAATGAATACTGCAGATGTTTAGACCTGCAGCTCTTTCAGTAGTGACAAGTCTACGATAGATACTTTAATGAAAATAGTGGCCAGTTAAAACATCTACTCTAAATCTTCCTCTTTCACATATGTTTGGTTTCTGACCTACCCCATCTTTCTCCTGGTCACCCAGTCCTATCACCCACATCTCTTAGGTTTACCTCTGAAGGGTCCACATGGGTTTTCCCCCATAGTGTGGCTAGAGGGGGCAGCCAAGCCTCTCATGTGCACAATCCATATAAAGAACCATAGTCATCCATGCAGTACCTACGAGGGACAGGGGCATCATCCACTGTGGTCAGAATGTTTCTGTTTTGGGATTTTATACCATAAGGGTCACAAGAGTGCAGTAGTGCACTGCATATGAAAGCAGAGGCATGCATGCATGGTTCAAGCACTGAGGTTTTGATATCCTCAAGTATGTGTGTCCTGCCTGTAGTGCACTCTAGCCTCCACTGGGTGGTAGACAAAGAGCAGGACACAGGATCCCCCACCCTGAGGGAGGAGATCCATCCCTGAGATGCTCAATCTTCTCTCTGCCAGACAGCCCGTAAGTCACCCAAATCTGTTCCTGAGCCAAGGTCACTGCTGTAGTGAGTGGTAGCACTACAGTACCACTGTGCTACTGGGTGAGCCCTGTCAAAATCTGGTTTTATCAGACCACATAGATCCACACCCTGTGTGCATGCTTTGTGTCTCTCCTTTGAGCTGTTTGGATTCTTTTTCAAGTTTGACAACCAGCTTCATAAACTTACTTAGATTTGACTCAGCATTAACTGTGAGATGTGCAGTACCCAGAAAATGCTGGCAGCTTAACAGCATCTGTGAGCAGGTAAATCTTCTGTACATGTCTTTCTGATGGACCCCATGGGAACACTGTTAAGCTCTGTGAGAGATAAAAGCACTCCCTGACCCAGACACATTCACTGTAGCACAAACACTGAGCTCTTTTTGTATTTGAATGCCAGTGTGTGTCTGAGAGATTTATTTTGCATGCATGCTGCAGAATTACACAGTACATATGTTATACCTGCATGTCTTGAGCACATCTAGCCCAAGCTCAAATAATAAATGAAAATGCTTGGCGTGCAGGTCAGGCAAGGATCTAGACCCATTTTATGAACTTTAAAAGTTGTTCTGCTTCAGGCCAGGAACAAATCCTGCCCAGTTTGGGCTCTAAAAAAGTTCTGCCTTCATGTCAGGCATGAAAGCAGGCTCCATCTGGACAATCCTATTCCTTGCTGCCCATGGAGGGCATAGATACAGTCACAGATGTCTTAGTTTAAATATGTTCTCAGCCTGCATGATGGGCACAGAACCAGGCATGGTTTGGGCAATATAAGATAAGGCTCAGCCTTCACGTCAAGCATGGGTACAGAACAGTTGGTGCGCTGAAAAGAAAATACCCTTAAATTAGGTAAAGATCCTGCCCAGGCTGGAGTGGCAACCATGAGGTTTATGCTTAACAGAAATTTTGAGTAAGTGACATGTGGTGGAACTGTATGTCCTACAGCATGGAAAATAAAAGATCAAAGAACCAGGATAGTGAGATAGGCATGATGTTTTTGAATCTAAGTTTGGGCACAGAGCCATGGTAAGCTGGAGCACTGCAATGTTAATAACACCACCACAAAATGTAACAGAAAAGTTATTTAACTAAGAACCTAATAAATTAGGTCATTATTTAACAAATTAATACATTGCATTAACCTTCTATTGAAATCTAATTCCTCTGACCAGGAAAAAAGCCTCCTTACTGGATCAGTATAAAACCCAAAGCCCATGCAGGAGAAAAAAGAATCACCATCACTGCTGAGATATAAACCCAAAGCTTGTGTTACAGTGCATGCTTGGCAATTTACAGTGATGTAATAATTGCCTCAAATGGGCATGCATGCCTGAAATGTGGACAGAAAGCTTAATTTAAGTGCATCATCTGAGCCTAAATCACTGCCCAACATGCTGTCATAACATGTTTTTTTTCTGACCTGGGGCTACATAACCGCGGACCTGCAATGAAAGCTTAACAATTAAATCAGCTGATAGCTATGAGGTATCTGAGTCATGAGGCTAAACATACCAAGATTAAATGTAATTTCCTACTGTGCCTTTTATTACAAATCTTACCATTAGTTCAAAATTATTGTACAGTGGTTCATAATGCAAATGAATATGCAAATTCCTTTGATGCAGCCATAGAGTGGGACTTCTAACACTTAAATCGATGTATTACCTTAACAAGCCTGAACCAGAATAATAACAGATATAATATATTATTAACATTTATACTATTCCTATTTATTTTTTCATTTATTTATTTATCAGCAATTATTACAACTATGGTAACTCCATGGGAAGTTTTCATGAAGACTGCTGGGAGGACAGTAGCTGACAGTAGGTTAGCATAAACCACTAGGAGTAGTTAATACAGGATAAAAGGAGGCAGTATAGCCCAGTGGTTTAAGGCTCTGAGCTGCAACTCTGGTGACATCTAGCAGACCAGACCTGGGTTTGAATCTTGCAGCTTCCACTTGCATACTGTGTGACCCTAAACAAGTCATTTAACTTCCCTGTGTTCCCAGGTCGCTCTTGTAAAAAAGCTTTCAGCTTAGTGTGCTACTCCTGGTTAAACAACTAAATTAAAAAAAATGTACAAGGTGCAAAACAAACTGTAAAGATATGTACATGTAAACAATAACTAAAGAAAGCTAACAATGTAATTCCATTAATATTATGACACTACAATGTCATTCATATCCCTTTGTATAATATCATAATGAATATGTACTAGCTTGTTTCATTTCTTTTTTTTTTTTTAAGCTTTTTTTTAGTTTTTTTGAGTGTGAATTTAGTGCTCGTGAAAGGTGTTAGACTGACAGCACTGGAACCTGAAGTCCTCTGTTTAACCACATGATGGGTAAAGCACAGGCAATCACAGTGCAAGCTTTCTCACAACGCCCCACCAGCATACCTTAACCCTGCCATGGAGGGACCACCACGTAGGTGAGAGGGTAGTTCATACTCAATGACTATTCAGTCTTTGGCATCTCATGTGAGATTGCCAACAAAGGTTCAAGTTAGTGTCAATTGTGTTGTTGTTTTTTGTGATGTGGACATCTGCCCACTGGAATATGGACTGAGATCACTACATCTCATTTCACATAGGCCACTCAAACATATTCAGGTGATACTGGATTTTGACCACCAACAACCTGTGCTTGATTTGAATGCATGACCTAGAGGGGAAAGGTTCTTTAACTGACTACCAATCCACTGAGCCATCCAGTTCCCTGCTACTCAAGTTTCTAATTTTCCTGTTTACCCCATTTAGTATTGGCCCTCTTTCCATGGAAATGCACACACTTAAATTTAATATCTTTTTCTAAGAATACTTTAAAATAAAGTGTTACATTATTGTTGCAAGGTGAACTGCAAAGGTATTCCACTGCAGTTTAGTAAATGCAACAATAATTCACAAAGAATAGAAATATACTGAGTGGAAAAGGTACCTGCTGAAAAAAAAGAGACAACAGATTTTTGTTAAAGGAAAACTACAATCTCATATATTGTTAATGTTATTTGTTTCCATGTCAACAGACAACTCTTTAGGTGTAGCTGTTAGAGGTAAATGTGTTTGCTGTTTTAATAAAAAAAAATTAGGCAGTCACCACATATTATAATTGGTGCCACAGAATCAATTCAAGCTTCAAGTTTCATTTATTCAAAATCTCAAAAATAGAATAAAAAACAGCCTTCAGCATGGACAAATTCATTACATCTGGGACCCATTCCATTCTGACATATTTTGGATCCTTCAATCCTTTATCAATGGAAAATATTCCTCCCCACTTGTCCCTTTTCTAGGTACTTTCTTATGACATCACCTATTATGTCATGACCTTAAAATGAAATGTGCTTTTTGAGGAATAGAATCCAACTCCATCTTTACTATCACAAACCATGTCTAAATGTCATATATACATATTTACATAAAAAACATACATACATATTCCATTTCTATAAGAAAACCATAAAAGTGTTTGTTTTAAATACATTTAAAATAAAGAAGCCCATTTATCAACAGTATTACTTTAAATCCATAATGCATTCAAAATCTGTTAGCTACCAACTCTAATAATATGTAGACAAATGTTAATGTTCATCATGTATAGCAATATATAACATGATAGTTTGGGACATACAAATGGAAGAATGACAGAGAACGGAAACGAGGAAGAAGGGGTGTGGAAAGGACTAAAACAACTTTAAATATTCAAATAATACATTTCATTATGTATAAATGTGCCCTCCATTTCTTATATATCTCATTAGTATTAATTTAATCATTTTAGATACAGTACTATATTAAAGCCTGTATTGTGACATTGGTATTTGAAAGAGTGGCGGACACCTATTACTGTTTTCTTGTAAAAGTGGTGGTAGTGAACATAGTGTCCAGTGTTACCCACTTCCAAGAGATAATGACTGGCATATACACCCTCCTCCCTCACTCCATGGTTGGCCTTCTGAACTTTATTGCAAGCATACAGTTCAGATAGCAGAAGAACAAGGCATACAGAAAAGGGCAGTGCTAGTCATTGTGTTGAACAGGGGGTGGCAAAGTGCACCATGAATTGTGTTGGTATGGACTGAGATACACAGATGCCACAGGAAATGAGGGATCATGTGCCACAAGATGGTGAAAGGGTGATGCCACTGGGCACTAATGATGGCAGTGCATATGGCACAGTGCATGTGACACAGCACAGTAAGGGGACACAGTGAGGGCAGTGCATGTGGCACAGCACAGTAATAGTGGTGCACATGGTACAGTGCAGTGTTGGCAGTACATATGGCACTTTGTAATGATAGCCCTACCTGCGACACAGTTCCGTGTCAGTTGTGCATGTGGCACAGCACAGTGACAGACAACAAGTGGCACAGGCAGTGATGACAGATGACATTACACGAGGTACACTACAGTCAACTGCAAAAAAAAAAAAAAGGACTGGCAAACCATATGGTACAGCACAGTGATGGCAGATTACTGCATGTGGCACACTGTGATGTCTGCTATAGTACACTGCAGTGGAAGCAGTAAATGTGAAACCGCTCTGGGGTGGCACCATGCTGTGCCACATAAACTGGTATCACTGCACCATGTCATGCACTCTACCAACACTGTGCTTTGCTGTGTGCACAGTAGATGCTTTGCTGTGCCTTGCTAACACTGCACTGTGCCACATGCACTGCCAAGAACATGCTGTGCCATGCTGACACTATGCTGTGCCATGCTGTGCTGTGCCACAAGGGATGCCACCGCCATATTGTGCCACATGTAATGCCAATACTGCATTGTACCATGTACAATTCCAACACAAGGCTGTATACCATTCAATGGCAACACCACACTGTGCTACATAAACTGCTGACACCATGCTGTGCAACGTACAATGCAGCCACCACTCTACCGCATGCACTGTGATGCCATGCTATGCCACATGTACTGCCGGCACTTGGCTGTGTCACATGCAATGCCAACAAAAGGCTGTGCACCATGCAATGCCACTACCATGCTGTGCTATGTACACCTCTGACACCGTGCTGTGTGAAGTGCGATGCAGCCACCCATCTGTCACATGCACTGTGACACCATGCTGTGCCACATGCGCTGCTGATATTTTGCTGTGCCATGTGTACTGTTGGCAATGGACTGTGCCACATTCAGTGAAGACACCACACTAAACTACAAGCTGCACTGATAATATGCTGAGCCATGTGCAATGCTGACATCGTGTTATACCAAGTGTGATACAGACACCACTCTTACATGCATTGCAGCACCACACTGTGCCATGTGCACAGCTGACACTTCACTGTTCCACCTGTACTGCCAATAGCGCACTTTGCTACATGCAGTGAAACCCCCACATTGTGCTGCAAGTCATGCTGCCAATGTGATGTGCCATTTGCACTACTAACACAAAATGCCATTCTCATACTAGGCAATGTTGAGGGATATTGCCTTTCTATTATCTTTTATTTTTGGGTGAAGATTCCACCACCACATCCATCAACTACTCCTTTGCTACTAATACTACCACCCCAGAGCACATGGTTGAAGCAGCTGCAGAGGTAGGATTTTTTTTTTTCAGGTGCAACACCCTTTTGACCCACAGAACCTGCACACTTCTTGGCCACCTTGTCAGTACTGCTTCCTTTACTGAAGCATCTCTTTCCAGTCATTTTATATATTTAGATTTTTAAACATTACAGTGAAACTAAATACCAGCAGCAATGGACAAGACAACATCTCACCAGAGGGGTTACAGGTGAGATCCAAATTGGAGCAGATCACTTTGCAAAGCTAACAACAGCTGCAGTAAAAAAACAAAAATTAAATGCTTAAAAAAAAAAATTCTAACATGACAGGGATTGACAAGTCACACAAGATGGGTAATTCAAAACAAGTTACTGTAAGTAGCACTGTCTCTTTAAGGACTAAATAACTACAATCAATATAGAAAACATACTGACAAAAATAATTCACTTACATGTAACCCCTCACCCCTGCCTTTTTGCAAATGACAGGTGGCATGCTGTTTGAATGCTGACAGCAGTACCAGGTGGGGACTGGGTTCGGGGAGGACTAGGTTATTCGGCACAAAGGCTAGGTTTGGCTACTCTGCACAGGGGCACTAAGTAAATCCAAACACAGGAAGCAATAACTGTAATGTCCAAAACCAGGAATGGGATTCTAAAGTGTGGCTTTATTCACATCCAAGCAGAACAAAACAAAGCATAGACGGACCTCCACAGAGCTACATTTCTGGTAATGCAGATGAAAAAGAATCAGAACAGTTCCTCAACACTTCAGCCCTGAGGCTCTGAACCCACCAGGCACACAGCTCAGACTTGCACGCTGCTTTGGGTACACAGCCCGAACTTGTACACTATTCTGGGATTTCCCTGGCTTGGCTCCCCTGCCGGCCACTCGAACACCTTCTATTTGACATGAAAACATTTTCTGGTGGCTCTCTAAACCACCTAAGAGCCTTCGACTCCATTTCCTCTACATGTCTTGGCTTTCCCTTTGTACTAGACTCGAACATACTTAAACATCTCTTTCTGAAAAGCTTGGCAGTGTAGATTAAAGGGTAAATGCTTGGCACATTCCCCTTGTGCTGGACTTGAACATACTTTTACTTGGCTTAGCCCATTACTCTAGGCCTCCCACTGATTAAACAGTCCAATCCCCACTTTACAACAGTTCAGGTAAAACAATGGCCTTATGTCAGAGCGAACTCACCCTTTGGTTGAAGGTGCCCCACAGGCGATTCTTCACAGGAATCTCTTTCCCATAGATTCTGGTGCTGCAGCACAACTTAGAATAAGGCAGCTTCTTCCCTAGCTGGAACCAGGAAGGTTGCCCCTGGGATGACAGGCAAACCTTTCCACCCCACGTCCCCCTCAGGGATGGGGCACAGGGACCAGTAACAGCGGTCTCCACCACTTCACAAATAGCTTACTGTGTTCCTCTTTTGGAGAAACACACACCTTCCTTAACAGTAGCTCTATATCAGAGCTTTAGGCTCCAAGAGCCTGTGCACAGACTGCTGTGCTCTTCTCTTTAAGACTGCTCACACACAACTCCCTTCAAAACTCCCAACATTCTAACCTAACTCCCAACTGCAGATTCCAATGTGGCTCATGCAGCTGCGAAAGTTCTATGGTGATGTCATCCCTCAGTCTCAGCTGAGACTGAGAACAGAGTGAGACCATGTGAAATCCATTTAACTGGAGTTTCACAAGCTGCCTTCCCTGCCTACCACCAGGTCTTACTGGGATTCAACAAAGGTACTGCAATGGCTGGTGTGGCAGCATTGACTATCACTGCTCAGCTTTCCATCTGGTGGGCACGAGCACATTTGCAGGGAGGTCTTTGCTTTGAGGCCAATAGTACAACGGGTCAGGAGCTTGAATTATTACCCCATCTGGGCGCACATAATTCACATTGTGAAAGGTTTCACATTCCTCTCCATCCACTATTCGAACAGTGTCCATAAACAGTGTCCTGCCTCTTTTCCACTGGCTGTATTTTTCATGAAACATTCTGTTCCTGACATGCTTGTTTGCACCAGGATGCACACATTTCATTGCTTTGGCCCAAATCCAGTATTTCCTATTGTTCTCAATCTCCTCCCAGACTCTCTGAGGAAAGGTAGGAAAGGACATTCCATAGATTTCATTCGCCTTCCTACGAACCAGTCTCTGCTCTTTACTAGCTTTGGTCAACCTAAGACCGCTGGCCTGGCTTGGGGGTGGCCAGTCCTGGTTCTGCCAGCTACGCATTCTCAACGAGTCAAAAAATGGATCCCTGACTTCTTCTCTTGCACAGCCAGGGCAGTGGCATCACTACTCTCTTCTATGGATTCCTCTGAGGCAAGAGCTTGAGGCTGTGTACCCGTTTCTTTTTCACAAGGTCACATAGGTTCCCCCTCTTCTTCTTCTTCCTCACTGAGAATCCTTGCCCAGGAGTGAGCAGTCGTCCTCAGTCCTGAGACTATCCACTCTTCACTGGGCGTGGAGGTTGATACCTCCCATTCAAAGGCCTCCCTCATCTCATCTTCTCCTATGAGACTTGGGCTTGGCCCCCCTCTGCATGGGTCTACTGTTGCTCTGTCTGAATTATCTCTCTGCAATCCAGCATCCGAAACATCAGCATATTATTCTGTCTGCAAATCTGCACCCTCTAGCTTTGTGCCACACTCCCCCGAGGGGCCTTCTCCAACAGGCTCCACCTGGTGCTGTGTGCTGCCAACTACAAATTCTTGAACTTTTGTCCATGTGGGAGCCAAATGAATCTTGGGTGCTTTAAACAAGCTGTATTTCTAAGCAACCAAAAACAGTGAGGTACCATGAAGACATCCCTTCCAGCAAAGCATATTAAGCATACTTGCACTGGGTATCCAGAATCGCTTATGATGAGAAGACAGTTGTCCTCCACAGTAACAGCTCTCAATGCCCCTTAACTTGTTTACTTCTGCTGCTACCATAGCCTGGGCATGATCCGGGTAGCGGGCTGGTCCTGAGGCCATGACTGCAGGGGAAAAACAAACAAATACTCACTGTTACTGAAAGTCCCACTGCACTGAACACTTTCTTTTACTTTTAAAATGGCTCCTCTGCTGCCGTGTTTACATTACTACCCCGCCCTGTAATGGCGGCGGCAGCATTCCTGTGCATCAACATTCTGAAATTGGGTCAAGCCACTGCGCATCAGATTTATACACTCTACTGATAACTTTGCTCAAAACTGCACAAACTTGCACTGTTCTTTTTCCTAGCACATTTATATGATTTGCCACAGACTTTTCACTTGCTGAAAACATTGCTTTAGCTCACAGGCCCTTAAAGCCTCAGTATTCCAAGCAGAGGATTGCCTGTAACTAGTGCTGCATATATTGATACAACTCACAGTCTCTCTCATGGCTTTGAAACTTTACACTGACACTGAACCCCATAACTATGCTCACAGTTGGTGGCTTAACAGACTTGCTCTTGCTGGAAAACTTGACACAGTCTTTATTTGCAAAGCGACTACAATGCTGCACACAGATTCAGCTGGCTTTTGGCAAAAATCACTGGTTTGAGCAATTATTACTGTTGGTACTCACTGTTATCAGTAGCCATTTGCTGCGATGGAAAAACGGCCTGCAGTCAGTCTTGGAGGCCTCAGAAAGGAAAGTGGGTTGGCAGTCCTGCCAATCATCCCTCCGATCTCCACACTCACAATCCAGTTGATCGAGATGTGGGTTAAGCCCGATTTTAAACAGTAAAGTCTGTTTTTTACACTTTTACAGCGCTTTTTAGTCACCGAGATGCTCCTCCACTAAGCCAGTACACGCACTCCACTCACACTCCCTCTCGAATGCTGGGCAGTCGCTGTAGAGCTGGCTGGCGGGTGGGACTGATTGCAGTCTCACCAATCACACGACGCCATGCAAATGAGCCTCTTTCCCTCGCGAATGCTCTTCTCTTCATGGCAATCATCGAGCAGGCAAATTTAAACTGCAGAAACCACTTTTTTTTTTTTCTCTAACTGACTCCATGGCTGGAGCCCATTTCAACCATTTGTCATGGCCATTAACACAGAAAGTCTCTCAGTTCACTAAAAAGCATTTCCAACGTCCAGGGCACGATTTTCCTATTGCTACCCCTAGTTTTCCACACTTTTCTTTGTCACTCAATTCACTAGAAAGCATTTCCAACATCCAGGGCACAATTTTTATGTTGCTGCCCCTAGTTTTCCACACTTTTCTTTGTCACAACAGTTTTTTAAAAGCTGGCAAAACGCTGTAAATATTTGATGCAGGACAAGGGCATACTCTTTCAGCTTTACTGCTCCTTGGTAAACAGTTGGCATTTTAACAGCACACAGCGACACACTAGTTAACCTTGCTTCAGCTTTTTGGGCTACCCACTGCCAGATAATCAAAATGCTATCCCCCTACCCGAGCACCTTTCCTCTCTAATTTAAAATCCAAAGCGGTGCCTCCATTTTGTAACCCCTCAACCTTGCCTTTTTGCAAACGATAGGTGGTATGCTGTTGAAGCTGACAGCAGTACCAGGTGGGGGACTGGGTTCAGGGAGGTCTAGGTTACTCGGCACTAGGGCTAGGTTTGGCTACTCTGCACAGGGGCACCCAAGTAATCCTAACACAGGAAGCAATAACTGTAATGTCCAATACCAGGAATGGGATTCTAAAGTGTGGCTTTATTCACATCCAAGCAGAACAAAACAAAGCATAGACGGACCACCACGGGGCTACATTTCTGGTAATGCAGATTAAAAAGAATCAGAACAGTTCCTCAACACTTCAGCCCTCAGGCTCTGAACCCACCAGGCACACAGCGCAGATGACTTGCACGCTGCTTTGGGTACACAGTCCGAACTTGTTCACTATTCTGAGATTTCCCTGGCTCAGCTCCCCTACCGGCCACTCTAACACCTTCCATTTGACATGGAAACATTTTCTGGTGGCTCTCTAAACCACCTAAGAGCCTTTGACTCCATAAGGGAAACTTCCTTTTAATCCCACATCTGGGTACTTTCCTCAGCACTGGCCAAGTGCCTGAGGGAAAGTAAAAGGGCCACAGAGCAAATCCATAGAGGTGAATTTGGTTACTACTGATGAGGGGTCTCCCACCTCTCGCTTCCACAATTCATACCCGGCCATTTCTCTGGACATTAAACATCTCTTTCTGAAAAGCTTGGCAATGTAGATTAAAGGGTAAATGCTTGGCACATTTCCTCTACATGTCTTGGCTTTCCCCTTGTGCTGGATTTGAGCATACTTTTACTTGGCTTAGCCCATTACTCTAGGCCTCCTACTGATTACGCAGTCCAATCCCCACTTTACTTTACTCTTTGTGCTGGACTTGAACATACTTCTACTTGGCTTAGCCTATTCCTCTAGGCCTCCCACTGATTAAGCAGTCCAATCCCCACATTACAACAGTTCAGGTGAAACAATGACCCTATTTCACAGCGAACTTAGCCTTTGGTTGAAGGTGCCCCACAGGGCGATTCTTCACAGGAATCTCTTTCCCACAGATTCTGGTGCTGCGGCACAACTTGGAATAAGGCAGCTTCTTCCCAAGCCGGAACCAGGAGGGTTGCCCCTGGAATGAAAGGCAAACCTTTCCACCCCCATTCCCTCAGGGATGGGGCACAGGGACCAGTAACAGCGGTCTCCACCACTTCACGAACAGCTTACTGTGTTCCTCTATTGGAGAAACACACACCTTCCCTAACAGTAGCTCTATATCAGAGCTTTAGGCTCCAAGAGCCTGTGCACAGACTGCTGTGCTCCTCTCTTCAATACTGCTCACACACAACTCCCTTCAAAAACTCCCAACATTCTAACCTAACTCCCAACTGCAGATTCCAATGTGGCTCATGCAGCTGCGAAAGTTCTATGGTGATGTCATCCCTCAGTCTCAGCTGAGACTGAGAACAGAGTGAGACCGTGTGAAATCCATTTAACTGGAGTTTCACAAGCTGCCTTCCCTGCCTACCACCAGGTCTTACTGGGATTCTAGTAACCCCGGGTAACAGGGGGGTTACATACACAAAACTGTACTACAGAAATAAAGTGATAGATCATGGACAACAGACAAAATAAATTGAAAAAAAGACTGAGGAAAACAAATAACACTATTGCTCACAAGCTGCCTTGCTGGTATACCATTAGAACAGCAACTGAATTTTGCTGCCACACTTACAGTAGGGTACCATAAATAAGGACAACTATGACAGGGGCAATCTTGATTTTAGTTTGCCCCACAGTCAAGCCACCCTTTGCACCCACACAATTCCTCCCCCCTCCTGGGCATGCCTTCCCCAGAGGGGATTACATTAAGTTGTGGGGGGTGTGGAGGGCAAAGCCCCCTACAAAACATTACTATTTCCCAGGACAGGACTTTGGCGCTGTCCATCCCGGGAGCCACAATGCCTTGTGCAGATATGTTGGGCGACATATTGATTACACTCATATTGGTGTCATCAAAATGACTGTTGCACCGATATGTGTGAACCTGCCTTGCTTGCTTGCTAAAACACTTCCACTTCCTCCCACAGCACTGCTTCAACAGACAAATCAAAACCAATTTTTTAAACTAAATAAATCTGCAAAACTACACACAAACAATTGTGCTGAAGGTGCACACGGCACTGTAGATATTTTTTGTGAAGGATTTAATTTAAAATATACTGCTTTCATAACTGTTTTAAAGCTTTTTAGGATCAGATAAGCAGGGACAGACATCTCTCCAACTCTCCCTTCATATGATTGCACTGAACACAACCTCCACCTGGCATACAGCTAATTGTAGTACCATGTGACCTCCCAATTTGATGCTACATTGCAAACTATATCTGTGGGCCTCACTTCATTGGAGAAATGATCAAATCCCCCATCTTCAAAGTTTGTATAATGAAGTGAATTGGAAAATGGCAGGGTGCACCTACTTTACGAACTGAGGTGAATTTGCAAATTAATCCACAAAGCGAGGCAAGCCAACTTCACACACCAGTAATTGAGGCCATAGTCAGATATTTCCAGATGTTTTACAGTATTACTAAAGAAGTTCTCTGTGGTGGACTTACATCGGTAATACGGTCAGGTAGGTATTCAGAGATATTAGAAAAATTTTGGAAATACTGGGCTGGATTCACAAACATTTTTTGGGACTAAGTTCCACACCACAACTCCAGTGGAGATGGCCATGTACTTGGTATACATGGTATAAAGGGACAAAAGAAGGATAGTGTCCATCAAGAATGTCCCCACACATCGTGTGACTTTTAGCTGTGTTGCGGATTGACCCCAATCCAATTGCCAAGTTTATTTTTAATTGAGACAAAACTTCCAGAATCTACCAGTTCCAGTGGTAAGGTGCTCCTTAGTTTTGGAGTTCTGATCGAAAAGAAACTTCCCCTTTTGCTAGTCTTATTGGTTTTGACCTCAAGTTGTTTGTTGTGCAGCCTTGGAGCTAGCCGTTTGTTGGAATATAGCAAGCCACACTTTGCCATGAGATCAGGTGATTGGAGTAGTTTAGAAGTTAAAAGTAAATCATCTCATTCTCCCATTTTGTAGTGAGTGGAGCCCAGTGTATTTGAGTCTTGATGTGTAGTCTAGATGTGCCAGCCTAGGTACCATTCTGGTGGCTCTTCTCTGGACCTACTCCAGATGATTGATGTCATCTTTAAGCTAAGGGTTCCAGAAGGGGATCCATAATCCAGGTATGGCCTTATGTAGGTCCTATACAGAGGAATAAAGCACTGCTTGGTGTGGTTAACAAAGGTACATGTGATTTGCCTCAAGAGTCCATTTGCCATCTTGGCAGTTTTGGTACAATGATCGCCCGATGAAAGTTTATTATTACTAAGTATATGCAGGTCTTCTCACATACAGATGTTTTAAGTGGTAGGTTATTCAGGTAATAGATGTTATTTGGGTTGTTTTTACCAAAGTGAAGGATGACACATTTATCCTGATTAAAATACATGGTGTGTTTTGCCCATTGCTCAGTTTTTTCCAGATTGGAGATTAGTGATACCAGATTATTGTAGTTATTGACCCTACTCCACCTAGTGTGGTGTCGTCTGCAAACTTTGATAGGTATTTGTTGGGCCCTGATTGCAAGTCACTTATGAAGACATTAAATAAAGTGGGCCCTAAAACCGATCCCTGAAGGACTCCACTTGTTACAGAACCCCAATCTGATAGTGTGTTGTTTATTTTAACTCTCTGGGTCCTACAGGCTAGCCAGTTGGATATGCACTTCACAAGGCTAGGTGAAATGCCCATATTATATAACTTCACTGTGAGTTTGTTGTGAGAGACTTTGTCAAATGCTCAACTAAAGTTAAGTTGTCTCACGTCAGTGGGGTTACCCATATCGAGTTGTGTAATAATAATGTTATAGAAAGATATTAAGTTGGTCGTACATAAGTGGTTTGGTGTGAAACTGTGTTGGGTTGTGTCTAAGATATTTAGCTCAGTAATTTATTTTTTAGTTTGGACTTGATAACCCTTTCCATAAGTTTACCAATGACAGATGTTAGACTAATGGGACAATAATTTTGAACATCACCTCTATTGCCTTTTTTAAATATCGGGGTAACAATTGCAGTTTGCCAGTCATTTGGGCTTGAACTTTCTTTCAGGGACTTGTTAAAGATGATTATTAAGGGGTAAGAAATGGCCTGGGAGGTTTCAATCAAAAACCTGAGGTGGATAATATCGGGTCCTGGACAAGTGTTTTTTTTTTGTATTTTTTAGAGCCTGTAAGATATCAGGTATTGTGATTTCATGGGAGGTGTAAGTAGGACAGCCAGAAAGAGGTACCGAGGCAGTTGTATCTTGTTTGGAAAATACTGATGGTAGTCCTACTCCATTGTTGATTAAAGGCCCTATTATCCTGGAATTTCCTTTTTTGTTATTTAAGTAGAAAAAAAGTGATTTGTGACCATCTTTGGTGTGAGCGAGTTTAAATACAAGCTTGGTTTTTGCTAGTCTAATAGTGTGCTTTAAGGTTTTTACCACTAATCTGTATTTAGTAAGAATTATGTTTTTATGTGATTGTGTACAGGTTTTAAGTTTCTTAAAGAGTTTGATTTTCTGGTTTATAAGGGATTTAATGGATTTGTTAAACCATAATGGAATTTTCCCTTTATTGTTATATCTCTTTTTTGTTGCAATATAAAGGGTTTCTAACTCATGTATTATGTGTTTAAAGGTTGTCCAGGCCTGCTCAGTAGATAATTTATTAAGGAGTAATTTCCAGTTTATATTAGAAATATCTTTGTTTATGTCTTGAAAGTTGGCCTTGTTGTAATTTATAACAGTTGAAGAGTTCCTTATGTTTGTCTTATCATAAGGGACTTTGAATAGAATGGAAGAGTGATCACTGTTGCCTAATGGGGCCCAGATTTGTAAATTATTGATTTTAATTTCTATATTGGTGAGCAAGAGGTCCAGGATATTTGGGCCCCTAGTAGGTTCCATGATAGGTTGCTCTAGTCCTGAGTAAGTCATTGTATCAATTAAGAGTTTTTCCACTTTGGTGTGCCCTGAAGCGATGCTCCAGTCAATGTTTGGCATGTTGAAATCACCCAGAATGATAACATCCCTTATGTCAGACAAAGTGGGGATCTCTGTAAGAAGATTGGGTATATAATCCAGGTCTGCTGATGGCGGTGTATAGAAGTTGCTCACAGTAATATGTGATTGGCCTTTGAGCTGAATTTTGACCCAAAGAGTTTCTGAGGTAGAGAGGTGATGTAATTCATAGAAGGGTATATCATCTTTGACATAGATGCACACTCCACCTCCCTGTTTGTTAATTTTGTTTTTATAGTAAAGTTTCTTTTTTGGGATATCCCTTGACCAGGTGGATGCTGAGTTCCACCAGGTTTTGATAACCAATATGATACCTAAATGCATGATTCTGCATTTGGCTTCGAGTTCTGCTAGTTTAGTTGGATTTAATGATCTTGCTTTGAGGGCAAGAAATTTACATGTTTTAGAAATATTTTGTTGACCCAGCTTCAGAAACGTGGGTGCATTCCCATTCTTCCCCCAGTTTTTAGTTTAAAAGCTGATTTATGGTGGCAGTAATGCTCTTGCCCAGTAGTGAGCTACCCCTGCTGCCGAGATAGAGACCATCTCAGCAATATAGGAAGTTTCTGTCATGGAAAGTTTTCCAATGTGTTATTCATGGGATGCCCTGCTTGAGACACCATTTCCTAAGCCATTCATTTGTTGATTTAATACCCTGCATGATGGAAAATGTAGCCCTAGGGACTGGTAGAATTTATGAGATGCAGACAGAGCAACTCTTTTTGATTAATAAGTTGCTTAGAGCTACATAATCTGTTGAAGTTGTTTAAGGTCAGTACGGTTATTATTGTTGGTTCCAGCATGGATGATAACAAGAGGGTTGTTGTCTGCTTGGTGCAAAATGTTGGGTATCATTGCCATAAATATCTGCTACCATCGCACTCCTAAAACAAGAGCATGTGCCATTTGCCTTGTCAGGGTTACAGGTGGCTCTATCAATATGTTTGATAATGGAATCTCCCAATATAAATACTTGCCTTGAAGGGGTGGGTGTGCTAGGAAGTGGGGCTGATGGTGAAATAGTAGAGGAGTGGCATGGTTTTTGTATATCACAAGGTGGTGGATTGGCTAAAGGTGATTTGATACTAGTAGTTCCATTAATTGAACTAGTGGGTGGTGTTGAGCAGGTTAAAGGAAACTTAGAAGAGACAGGGGGGTGTGTCTAGGAGCAACTGGCTTCATAGTGGGAGTTAGTACAGATGTTTAAGGTTCTGGTGAGCTTGGGGAAGAAATTAGATCTAAAGAGGGGCCCACATCTACAAGATGGTCAAATCTATTAAGAGTTACAGTGGGGGAACTGTTATGAATCTGGACCCTCTTCTTTTCTTAAGGTGTTTAGACACAAAGGCCCATCCATCATCATCAGTGATACAAAGGTTCATACAAAGATTAGTGGGAACTAAGGAGTCCAGACAGTAAAAAATAGCCCATAGCTACTCCCTTCCAATATCCCCTATTAGGTCATATTACCTTCCTTCATAATATATTTATCCAACTGAGTTTTAAAATGTTTCTTTGATTTAGAATAAATAACTGACAAGGGGAGCTCATTCCAAGGGGCCACCACCCTCTGTGTAAAGAAAGCCCTCCTTCTATTAGTATTATACTTAATGTGCCTAAGCTGAAGAGGGTGACCTCTTGTACCCTTAGTGTCATCTTTGAATTGAAGGTTTAATTCATTTAATAAGTACTCATCCTGCATTATATCATAACAAAGTAGTAAATCTCCTCTAACTCTTCTTGTTTGTAAGGGCATAAGCTTCAAATACTCCAAGCGCCCTTCTTAGGGTATCTTTTTTATATATTTTATATTAAATATTAATTTAGTGCCTTGCCTCTGAACCCTTTCGATATCATTCACTGCTCCTTTGGTTATGGGTCCCCACACTGGGGCCCCATAGTCCAAGATTGGTCTAACATATACTCTATATAGGGGCATAATCACTTCCTTATTTCAACTCCTAATGTTTCTCTTTATGTTATGTACCACCTGTTTAGCCTTTACAATCTGTTTATTTGCATGTGAGCAGAAAGTCAGTTTATGGTCTACAAGAATTCCCAGGTCTTACTCCTCTGTGGAGCTTCGTAGCACCTTACCATTCATATAATAATTTTGCATATCATTTTGGTTCCCCAAATGTATTACACAACACTTATCCACATTAAATGTCATACCCCTAGATGTTATCCAGTTATGAATACTATTCAGATCAGCCTGTAGATCTCTAGTTCCTTCAGGGTCTGTAACTATTGTAGCAATTTTAGTGTCATCTGCATACTTACTAATCCATCCAAAGCTATCCTTAGCCATAGAGGACATAAAAATGTTAAACAGCACAGGGCCCAGGACCAACCCTGTGGGATACCACTGGTGAACCTCACCTTATCTGAATAATATCCTTGTAAACATACCCTCTGGGTCCTCCCCCCTAGCCAGGCCATGACCCAGCGCACAACTCTGTGGTCTATATCTGTATCAATGAGACAGTGAAGGATCTTGTGGTGAGGAACCCTATCAAAAGCCTTTGCCAGATCCAAATAAATGCAATCCACATCCTGGCTCCTATCCAGTGCCTCTGAAATTTTCTCATAAAAACAGAACAGATTCATTACACATGACCTCCCCCCAACAAAACCATGCTGTTCTCTGTCTTCCTGACCAGTTTTCCTTAAATGAGTATCTATGACATCCTTTAATATTGATTCCATAAGCTTTCCAGGGACCGAGGTAAGACTAATCAGTCTATAATTCATGCAGTCCATCCTGTTTCCCTTCTTATGCATGGGCACCACATTCACCTCCAACCAATCTCCCGGCACAGTCCCACTTACAAGGGACTCATTAAACAGTATAGCCAGGGGTATTGCTATACTATGAGACAATAGCTTAAGCATTTTATTTGAGATATTATCAGGAGCTGCAGAGTAAGTACTTTTTAGGGTTTGTATCATTTCCAGAATTATGTTGGCAGTAATATTTATGGGTGTCTCGTCATTAGGTTTAATATCAAGTTTACTTTGCTGTGAATCAGAAAACACTGTACCGAAGTAATCATTTAATATATTTGCTACTATAAGTGGATCTGAGATTATTTAATTTCTCTTTTTTATAGAGCACACATTATGATTAGATTTTCTCAGGGAATTTACATAACTATAGAACTGTTGCATGTTATCCTTATTGGCCAATGATGCTAGACTCATCTCCATCCTTTTTTTCCCCACTCTTATGAGTTTTTTACAATTAGCCTGCACTACTTTATATTTATTCCATATTAGTGGGTCCTGTCCATTGTTTTTATATAAATTAAAAAAAAATGTGCTTTTGTTTCAAGAGTTTTTGAATATCCTTACTTAACCATTTATGTCCCCCCCATATTATACAACTTTATCTTTTTTAGATGTTTATCACATGCTAAGATTAGTTTATGCTTAGAAACATTCCACATATCTTCTATGGATTTATCTTTTAAAATAGTAGCCCATTCTGTAGACTCAAGTTCAACATTAATTTTATTGAGTCCAGATTGATGAAATGTATATACCTCCCTGCAACCCTTAGTCATAGGAATATAGTGTACAAGAGTAAAGGATATCCTACAGTGGTCACTATTACCTAACGGGGGGGGTGATTACACAAGATGTAATGTTAATTTCCCTAGTGGACAGTACTAAATCTAATATATTATTTCCCCTTGTGGGGGTTTCAACACTCTGGGTCTTGTGCATTTCCAGGCATAATTCTAAGAATTCTAAACTTAGAGGGGATCCTGCTTTGAGATCCTGCCAGTTTATATCCCTATAATTTAGATCTCCTACCACCAGGACCTTTCCTAATTCACATGCTATTTTAATTTCTTGGTTTAGTTCCCTGGACATCTCTATAGACAGTGCTGGGGGCCTATAGCACACCCCTGTAAGGATGGGTGTGCTCCTACCTGTTTCCAACCTAATACAAATTGTCTCGGGCCCTGTCCCCACATTTTCTTTTATCTATAGAAATATTTGTAGACTTTAGGGTGCTTGATATATATGCAGCTACCTCCCCCTTTTGTCTCTTCTATCTACATGATATAAGTCATATCCAGGGATATGATGTCCCTATGCAACATCATCAGTCCACCAGGTCTCAGTAATGAATGCCATTTGTATTCCTCCACTTTATTTTACCTGCAACTCATCCATCTTATTATTCAGACTCCTAGCATTTAGAAGTAAACAGTGTATGTCATTTGTTATTTTTGTCTTACATTTAGTTAGGGGTTTTGTGAATGTCTGGCAAGTAGCCTCCCTCCCCCCCATAACCAGTTTAAAGTATGTTGTATAGACTCTTTTATTGCAGTAGCCAAAGCGTGGGTTCCGAGTGCATTGGGGTGTAGCCCATCCTTTTTATACAATTTCTCTTTATTATAAAAAGAGCCCCATAGATTAATAAAGTGTACACCTCTCTCATTACATCCATTTATTAATCTACTATTTATCCTCTGTATAGTCCAGTTCATTTCTGGATCACAACCATAGAGTGGGAGGATACCAGAGATTATTGATGTCTGCCTCTTCTGCTGTATTAGGTCTACACATGCAAACATCTCCATAACAATATCCTTTTCATGATCCGTACCCACATTATTGCTACACACATGTAACACCACAGTGTGTGTGCTTGGTTCGTGGAGTAGTATTTGTGGCAACCGACACTTAATGTCATGTATCCTTGCACCAGGAAGGCAATTTACAGTGGTATATCCTTTATTACCTCTTGTGATAATTATGTCAGTCTTCCATATTATAGAATCCCCTATGACCACTACATGGTTACCTTTAAGGGTATCCTTTGTAAGTGAGTGTGAACAGGTTCCCGAAATGGTACTTAAGGGGGAATATCTATTTTGCTGCACTATGTCAGATGGTCCCATAGCTCTTCTTCTTTTTTTGGGGGGCCTTTAGTAGCTTTTGCCCAACTATCAGACTCCACATCCTCACAAGCAGTAACCCAGCCCTCGGTGTCAGATCCTCTGCTTATATCAGCAGATATCCTATTACCAGTTAGTGTTGCAGTGTCTCTTTCTTCACATATTAAGGAGTGGGGGTTTACACCTGGGGAGCTACAGGCCTGTGGTACATTGCCCCTTTAAACAGTCAATTGCTCTAACAAAGCCTTATTCTCCTTACATTTACCACAGAAGTGGTCTTGCCACAGGCCTAAATTACCTATCGCATACATATTACAGTGATTGCACTTTGTCAAATCCCCCCCGACAGAGATTTTCCAACATTTGGTATGTCTCATTATTTGAGACATCCATTATTATCATGGTTAAGTTTGTTGATGGATCAGAAGCCCAGTATGTCTGCACTTTACAGCTTTTCATCTCAACAGGCTACTAAAGTAACTTCTAGCTAGGTGCACCTACCCGACTTCACTTTGTTCTGGCTGTTGTTTAGCGTCACATACTGCACACTTGTCAATGCAGAACATGCAAGACTCGCACTCAGATGCATGTGTCTCTGTGCGCATCTCTGTACACACCACTGTGCGCTCGAGCTTGTGCTGCTCACTGGTGCTAGTGATTTAAATAGCCCCGTGGACCAGAAACATGGCACCTGGCCCTATAGTACTATCTCAGCACTATGTAAAGTTAAATCCCCTTTACAAGAAATGATCACAGTGTCCAAGTTTACAGATTTGTGGCGTTCTACAGTTGCAGGCAGCCAGATTATATGTTTAGACCCTTTCCCAGTGAAAAATACAAAAACGTAGAGCACAGAAAATCAAATAAACATCCCACTGTTCTGTCAGGAGCTACAGCCTCATGCACTGGTCTCAGCTACTCACAGCAACAGATAGCACTGTTACTCAAATGGGACTTCGCTTAGAAGCTGATGGTTGGTTGTTGTCTTTCACAGGTTGATGTGGGGTCAAAAACAAGAGTGATTGTGGTATTATGGGGAAGGTGAAGTTGTTCCACCATTTGATCATAAAACTCTCAAGTTCCCCCAGTTCTGCAGATACATGTTTAGCACTTAGTAATTTTGCTATTTCTTCCTGTAAGGTGCTTATAAGAAGGCATTTATCACATATGAAACCTGCCCCTATGTCTCCTACGCAGTACATGCGACACTGCACACACATAGTATAAGTACAATCCATGTTCCAGTTATCAATGGCTTCTGTTAGTGCTTCACAAATGTGGGGAGTGTTTGTTTTACTTACTCTATTTACTGAAGCACTTCTTCCTGAGAAAATGGTGCTGCCCACTTCCCCAGCATCTCCAGCAGACACAGCAGACACGTGCAAGATACACATGTCTCTGTACGTGTCTCCACGCACACCACCCCGCACACACTCGCTCTGTTTGTGTGGGGCTCTGTTTCTATGTCAGGTGGGCAGGAAGTATCTTCATGTCACTTCCTGTCCACCGAACACCTAGTCCTCCAAACTGTGCAATAAGATATAAAACCTACAGTCACCTCATGTGGTGGACTTCTACCAGCGATTAGGTGCTCTTCCCTTGCTCCAGTGTACCAAAAACTTGCACAGTGCACCAAAGATGTTTATGATGGGTCTGTGGGGCAAGGTAAGCCTCCACAGTCCCACACAACCAGGAAGTCTAGTTGCACCAGTTTCTGTGGCAACAGCCACAGCAGTTGCGGAAGATGTTACAGCTGGTCCTACCAGCCATAACACTGTTCCACAGCTGCAGAGATTTCCCTGGCAACACCACCTGCAAGATGCCTAAATCATGGAGCTGGTCATAATCCAGTTCCACCTTTGCGAATACCCACAGCTCTTGGAAAAGTGCAGAAACCTGCAGATCCACAAGTGGCAACTCACTTACGCTGGGTTTTTCCCTCAGCTGGGGGAATTTCACTGTATCTGATCTTGTCGGTTGCTGCAACTGCAGTAGTGGTTGAAGTGCTACAATCTTGTCTGATCATTGAGCCGATTTCAGTGCAAACTTTCATTTAATAAATGCACTATTTTGCTACTTAGTAATCCAACTGTGGTTCTTCAGTTTGAGTTATTTGTATCCTGCTATCTGATGGGGGTGGGGTTGTATACCTTTAGAATATTTCTCAAGACGGGAAATTGAAAAAATAAATTCAGAATGGAACACAAAACTTGTGAGTTCTTGGCCCAGATTCACAAAGGTTGACGCCGGGCTTGCAGCAAGCTGTGTGACAAACCTGGCAGCTGGTACAGCTGTGTCAAAAGGTTCATTGCAGAATGTACTTGATTAAGCCGGCTCGGTGGTGCTGAGGGTTGAGGTGCTGGATGCCACACCTTGCGCCCACACCCAGTGACCTGGGTTCAGTAGCAAGCCCGGGAAGCTGGGGGCTGGCAGGGGAGGGTAGGGGTTGAGTGTCCGGAGGACAGCTTTCTCTCCCCCTGGGATGGGGGGGTTTCATGCTCCCTCAGTCTAGTGGCCTCTGGTGGTGCCAGTGGCTTACAGCAATCAAGAGCCAGAATTAGTGGGGATTGGATGGAAGGTGCTCCTGTAGGCATGCCTGGGAGCGAACTCGCAGTGCGCTGGAGTGCATTGCACTTCCCAGCCAATAGGGGGGAAAATCATGGAAAAATCTCCTTCCGCTGGGTGAGACGACGGGACCATCAGTTGCCCTAGACACATGCCCAATGTCGACCGCAAATCCTAACTCTCCCCTTGGGGACTTGCGGGCCTCTCCTTGGGTGGGGAGAGCCTGGGGTCCTGAACCCGACGTAGTGACAGGAGTGGTGGTTTAGATGGGTGGTGGAGCCGAGGAGCAGAGCATGGCTCCCCGAGAGATGCCTCGGTTAGGTAGGTGCATAAAGAGATTTAAAAAGAAAAATAATGTACCTGATTAAAGAAGATCTGGTGCATTTACTGCATTTTAACCACTTTAGAGCAACTTGTGCTGAATATTTGGTGCAAGCCTCATAAAATGGGTACCCAAGATTTCTGTAAGCTACTGTATACCAGAAAAAAACTAGTCTAACTTGTGGCAATCAGTGCACAGGATCAAGAATCCTGATCAGTGGCCGGGGAATTACGCAAGCTCCATGTGCCATATGTTCTGCTCACTTGGGACTTTCACCATTCCTGGACATTTTGTGTATCACCCCCCCCCCACCACCACCACCACCACCATCTTTTCTTGTAAAATCAGGTATTTTAATCATCATTCCTGTTTTTTTATATATTTATTCTGGTCAAGTTATCCTGCTTGTATACAGGACTTTGTGCAATTTGTGTTTTTGGGTTGTCATTTTACATGCAGAGAGGTGTTTATTGTCAGTAATACTATAGCAAATGATCTCTCTCTCTCTCTCTTTACTCATAATATGTGTGGGCAAAGACAGTAATTAATATTCAGTTTGAAATCATACTATCTGTGTTGCATACATTTGCTCAATTAAATTTTTTAATATTCTGCATTTATGACCACTATTCCGAAGTATGCTTGCTCTACATGTGTCTCCTTCTTAGAGTGAAAACAGAGTGGCCTGGCAGGGTCATTATGCTGATGCATTATGACATCACATGCTGACAGAGGCAGCATATTATGCTACCAGTTCTGCAAAATGGGGAGCTACTCCTTCCTGCTGTGAAGTAGATATGGTGCTTAATTGCACATAGAAGATGGGCTGGGGAAATCTTTCAAGCTGATTGGCTAAAGCCTCCAATCACATGGTCAAGTATCAGACAACAGAGATGGGGAAATAATAAGTCCCAGTCTCTGCTTGCCTATTAACTTAAACATCATTGTGCCAATAGAATGTTCAGTTTGAAATTTCCCCCATGTTTTCCTACTGCTTAGTGAGAGATAGAGCCCCAATAAATATTTGATTTCTTCACTCTTTCACACAAAGCTAGTTTATATTTATTGCTGTATTTTGTTTCAATTCATGACTCAAGCAACTTGTTTTCCCCTCAGTATGAAAAACAGACAAATAGTGTTTGACTTTAAATGAGTAACACCAGCACAGACGCATGCTCAGTGCTACTCGGACGCATGATCCCATTAGTCTCTCCCCGACTCATTGTAGTTCCACACCCACTCCACAAAACCCTTTTTTCAACACTAAAAACAAAGACAAACTACTTTATTTTACCTGTTTTTGCAGGTTTATTCATTTCTTCTCTTCCACTTTGTCATCCAGTTCCTGACCAAGCTTGCTCTACTGCTTGTGGGCCAGAATGAGATGGCTCTACTGCTTACAAACCAGTGACCATAGTCACATTTACTTATCTGATTCCACTCAAAGTCATGCTTCCCAGCTTGATCACAACCGTAACAGATCCTGAAGTGAAAATGGGAACAAGAAAATAATAAAAAATTCTACCAGCACAGGAAAGGCAACATACTTAACGCTGTCACTTCCTGTCTCACCTCAGTAGCATGCTCTGCCATCGAGGTGGTCATGGTTGGGGGGGAGGGCAGTAGATAACAGCCTTAGTAAAAAATTAAAAATAAAACAGACCACTGTAAGAATCAGAGTAGGGGGTGATGGTTCCAGAAATGGACCACTGCCAAGCATCAGGGGACAGGGGTGATGGTTCCAGAAATGGGGGAGGGTAAAAGAAAACACACTACTACCTGACAAAGAGTTAATTACTTGAAGCCCAAGGGCAGTTGTTGCAAGCACCTTGTTCTGCACCTTTATTTTGAATATTTTTTAACTTGCTAATAAAGCTGTTATCTTGACATCTTTATGCAAAGTTTAGCATGTTCTTCTAGAATACCATTATGTTTTTTGTTTTGCACATTTATGGAAACCCTGCAGTGCTCTCTACTTGCAAGTATATTATCAGATTAACTACTTTACCAATAAAACCATTTTAGATAGGTTTCTAGTCGTTTTATTTTTAAGTAAGCAATAAGACACAATGGGGTGTGTGTTAGAGAGCTTTAGTACATGGATGGGGGTGTAGTGAGGCAACCAGCGCCCTAACCATACATTAGAAATGTCTAACACACACCCCGGAGTGTCTTAGTGCATTTATAAAATGGGCCCATTTATTTTTAAAATTGCTATGTTTATATTGAGAAACACTTAAATATTTAATGTGTTTTGTTGTAAAATAGTCCCTTTGCCTGTTGTATTTTTTTACCCATTAGGACTTTTGTCCTGCTGTGGCCACCATTCCTAAAGCTGGTCATCATGGTTACCATGCTATCCCCCAATAGCTTTTTTTTTTTTGGATTTATCTTTTAGATTTGTAGCATAGTTTAAATGTACTTCTGTTTCTTTTCTTCTTTTCTGTTTTTTTTTGGGGGGGATCAATTACAGGCTAACGAGTGGAGTGGGCAGTCAAGAGCAATGAAAAACAGATGGATGACAAGAAGGAGTGAGTGTGTGTGTGAGCATCAGTTACAAGAAGAAAGTGGAAGAGATGCAGGTATTTTTTTTTTATTTTAAGCCGACTATATTACGAAGAGTAAGTTGCAATCATGGGGGTGAACACCAAGCTCAGTTTTGGACTGGAAGCCAAGGAGTGAGTGAGTTTTAAGTATGTGATGTAACAGTGGACATGTGGCAGAAAAGCTGCTGCGATGATGGGAAATGTTAGTAAGTGTGTAACGTTGGGAATGACTGAAGGCATAGCGGGTCCTGGGTATTCAAATTAAAAAAAAAAGCATGGAAATGTACAGTGGGTGCTTTAATGACTATGAGGTTTTTGGGGTTTGTGCAAGGTTGTGATTATCAGTGAAAACAAATAGGGGCGATTCAAAGACAAACATTCTAGTTCACTTCTTGATACAGTACATAATTCTTAAAGTGCAGCTGTGGTTACCTGCACCTGATGCAAGTCATGCTTTAGACTCTTCTAATGCATGGTTAACAGCCAGTCAAAACACATGATTTTACCTACCCATTTTATAATTTTAAAATAATACATATAAATGGCACATGTAACCCATTTTCTAAGTGCAATAATACCTTCCAGGGTGGGCGATATTGAGCTATACCTGACTTTCCAGGGGCAATGAGGCCCTCCACCTATAAGGCCCTCTGTCTGTGGCATCAGACCTCATTACACCCCGGTGTGGTTTGTTATAGCCCAATACTGCCCACCCTGTCAAGTATTATTGCATACCTTGTCACCTTCCTTGTAAGAGAGAGCAAGCCGAAGATCCATCTGCACCCCCCCTTTTGGGTTTCCTTAATCCAAATGCTGCAGGACATTCAGAGGGACTCCAAGATGTACACTGTGTCCTGTTTTATGTTGTATGTTGTGTTTGTTGGGCTGGCCACCCACAATCTGTATTTATTTTTATGTCTTCTGTTGTGTCTGCCCCTTTGTGTACATCATGGATCTCCTTCATTATCCTAGCAGCCTTAAGTTATGGAAACTAAGTGTGAAGCAGAAATGTATATAAAAGTAAAGAAAATGCTGGCTTGTAACTTCAAGTCTTCAATTAATTAGTTTAAAGCCTCTTTGGAAAGCAGGCATTGAGACAGTGAGGCGTTTTTAAGAAGTCTGCTCAAACGCTCGCACTATCGCAAGGATGGAAAAGGCTCTGGAAGCAGTCTTTAATTTAATAAGGGTGTCTGTCTGCATTATAGACAGAACGGATGAAAAGAAACAAAATACAAGTGAAGTAAAGCCTTCCTTTTTATGGGAGATACAGAGAAGTCCAGACTGCTGCTGTTTAAATTCATTCTGAGCTCTGCCTTTGTTTAGTTAGCAGTCTGTAGAAAACTGTTTAAACCGCCTGAAAAGTACTGGTTTGGGCACAATATTCCTATTGCTAGTGCTGCCATTTAATTAAAGTAAATTCTCCATAAGGTACAGAAGGAGTTCCCCCTTAAAAAGCACTACTGAAAGAGAGTATTGGTAATGTGAGTAAACTTTGTTTGTGTGCCTCTGCTACTTGCTGAAAATACTCACATTACTAACACCTCTAGGAAGAAATATGTTTGGCTGTACTAAAAAGAATTAAGTAACACTTGACTTACCTGTATAAGGCAACTTAAATTATACCAAGGTAGTTTTCTTTTTAAAGTTTCTGTGTAGCCAAAATGCTGCTGTTTCAGAAGCTCCCTGCTTTATTGTTCCCTATGGACCGCCGCACCAGTTTCCTGTTTTTATCCCTTACAAAGAGGAACTTCCTTCTGTGAAAGTTAAAATATTGAGACAGCTCATAAAATTTGTTTTGAATGTCAAAATGTTTTGGAATGTTACTTTATGTTTAAATAAAATAAGATATTTTATTTTGAGAAAGATTGAATGGGTAAAATTTTAAAACTGGAGTAACGAAGTCACATGTCTGTAGAAACTGCTATATAAGCAGAACTACCTAGGAAGCTAGCAGTGTAAGGCAGGGTGTGAATCTGTCAACACCCAGTCCTGAGATAGTCAGTACTACCTCTGATATGTAAACTATGGATTTTTTGGCTTGGTTTATTATTTTGTCATTTCCAGTCCACTCTAGGTAATACATTTTTAAGTTTATTCTGCTAATTTTTGTCCGAGCACTTTGTTTATCCCGCACCATTTCACATTCCTGCATTCAAAAACTCACTTGTATAGTGTATCTGATCAGTGTGGAAGGTTACAGATTTAGGGGTTTGGATTTTTATATACACTTATTACTGTGTGTTTTATCTATAACATAGCCGCATTATATCACTGTTTGTTTACAGAAACATTTGACTATTAAAGTTTGATATATATTTTTTCAGATTCCCATCCTGGTAAACATTTCTGTATATCAATGAAATTGATCTATAGATCTCTGGATGGGTATGGTGTAACTATTGATGCTCAGATAACTCAATATTCTGGCTGGCCTGGTGGCATTGATGGCTGAGGCATTGAATGCCTTACCTTGTGCTATGTTAACAACCCATGGTCAAGAACGAACATGGGTTGCCAGGAGTCAGCAGTGTGGGAGAAGAGTGAGCATCCCAGGGACTACTCTTCTCTGCTGGGGTGGAGTTGTCAGCTGACTCAGCCTATAACTGCCACTGAGTGGAGTCCCAGTGGTAGTGCAGACAAATGAGTGGCTCAAAGTGAGGGCCATCATTCTGCAGAATGTTTGGTCATCATACACACAGTCTGACATGTTGCCATGGCAGTGGTCCTTGAGAAAAAACAGAAAATTGGACCCAATGCAGACCACCATTCCGCTCACCTCTCTGGGCCAACACCATCTCCCAGACACCTGGAGCAAGTCTGGATTGGGACTTTGGGTGGAGGATGGGCTTGATCTGTAGCCGCCTCCACATGGGGCAATCTGTATGGGACTGGCTCCTGGTAGGTGCAGTGGAGGTGTGTACAGGCCAGAGAAGGTGGGGTTGGAAACAGGGTTGTCCGAGAGGTAAAAAGCTTGATCATCATATCATATCATTGTAGGTTAGTAAACAAGACAGAGTTTGGGAATTGACCAGAAAGTCACTAGATGGGTGGAAAACTGGCTGAAGAATAGAAGGCGAAGGGTGGTAGTAAATGGAGTATATTCAAGAGAAAGAAGGGTGACAAGCAGCATCCCACAGGGCATAGGGTCATTATGTCATATGACATAACATCGCAGCAAAGTATTGCACTGTAAATACAGCAGATATGTTGCTGCCACTGAGATAAACTGCCAAAAAACATTTCTGTTAAACAAACAAGTGGCATCTTTGTTTTCTGAGCCCTCCACACCCCTGTTATGGGGTAATACACCCCTGAACCCCCCCATTTGCAGAATCAACTCCAGGGGGGCTCTACATGGGGATAGGGAGAAACACTGCCAGAGGAGAAAAAAAGAAACCTCACAATGTGATTTTGCAAATGTCTGGGACCAGGATTTGAGCCCCAGTCCACAGATGCATGGCGCTCATGCACAGCTGCAGCTCGTCCCACTGAGCCACAGCAGCAGCTTGGCAGACCACCTCCCCACCAGAGGTCTTGACCTCCATGTCACTCCTCCCCACCCATGCACGACAGGGTACAAAACCGCTTGCAACATATGTGACTTGTGGGGTTTTGTACCCTGTTGCACTAGTACACTGCGCTATATGTTCCACGTGGTATTCCATGCATGATTCTGTCCATGACATATTGACACAGTAGTGTCCCACAGGGGTCAGTTTTGGAGCCAGTCCTTTTTAATATATATGTAGGAGACATAATGGAGGGAACTGGAGGGATGACGTGCCTTTTTGCACATGATGCAAAATTATGTAATAGGGTTGATACTAAGGGAGGGGTGGAGATTATGAGAGGATATTTGAATACTTTGGAACGGTGGAATGAAACTTAGCAACTGAAATTTAATGTGAAGAAGTGTAAGGTTATGCACTTGGGATGGAATAATATAAAACCAAAGTATACTCTAGGTGCAGAACAGTTAAAGATAACAGGGCAGGAAAGAAACCTTAAAGTTATAATCTCAGATAATCTGAAGATAGGAGACAAATGTTGTAAGGCTGCAGGTAAAGCAAATAAGATGCTGGCATGTACTGGTAGAGGAATCACAAGTAGGAAAAGGGAGGTATTGATGCCATTGTATAAGACAATGGTCAGACTGCATTTGGAGTATGGTGTCCAGTTTTGGAGACCTCATTTAAAGAAGGATATTGATGCACTGGAGAGAGTTTAGAGGAGGGCAAGTAAAATGGTTCAAAGGAATGAAGGATAAAACATATGAATCTAGACTGAAGGAGTTAAATCTGTACCCTCTAGAGCAGTGGTTCTCAAATGGTGAGGCCCACCTCCCTGGAGAGGCCCCAACCTGTTCCAGGGGAGGCTCAAGCAAGTCTTGAGAAAGTACTGTATTTCAGCTTTGAACTTTATAGATTTTGTGTGAAGGGATAAATAAGGCAAACTGAAAGAGGATAATAGTAGGTGAATGTTTGTATTTATTCACAAGTCTGTGACCAGGGAAGGTGCTGTACACCGAGCCATGGCTTATTTCAGGTGTACCCAGGGAAGGGTAGTGAGAGAATACAATTCAAAATGAAACTGCAAAACACTTAAGCAATACAAAATGAATAAAACTGCAAACAAATTGTGAACAATAAACAAACAATGCGAGGAACAATTGATCAAATAGACTGGCAGCAGAACTGTCCAAACACAAGAGTTAACCATACAGGTACTAGGAATAAGAGCAGGAGGGAGCAAAATGATCCCTGAGAAGTTGCTTAAGAGCAGGGGGAGAGGGGGAGAGGCAGAGGTCAGCAGGAAAGTTATTCCAGTTAGAGGGGAAACAGAAAAGCAGTCTGACCCATGAAGGTATGGCAGTAAGGAGTAACAAGGGTTCGAGAATCAAAATATTGGAGCAAGTAGGTTGTCCTGTTGGGGGAGGGGTTACAATAAGCTTAATAGCATGAGAGCCAGCTATGCAAAGAGGTTTCAATTTATTCCTGATGTACTGTGAAAAGTAGGCCATTTTTCTATGGGGAGGCCCAAAAATATTTCAGTATTTTGGGGGAGGCTCACAATCTTTTCCATGGCTTAGGGGAGGCTCACTATGACAAAGTTTGAGAACTGTTGCTCTAGAGAGTATCAATCAATCAATCTTTATTTTACCAGGTGGAACACCGTTGAGCAAGCTCATTTCCAAGGTGGGCCTGGTCGGTCATACAGAAATGCTAGCAGATAAATAATACATATACAGGTACAGCATAGTTACTCCTATTATAAGCAGCACAAATGTAACAAATAATAATGTATACAAAGCTACATCATAAGACTGATAATCAAGCAGGACATATAATATTCACACATGTAATGTCTGTAATGACCATGTCATTTCTATACCATGGCAGACTGAAGAGTGATAAAGGTAGAGGAAAACATAGGAAAGGCGGGAAGTAGAAGACAGAAAAGGATATCTATGAAGAGAGCAACAAAGTGGTTAAGGTTGATCACAGGAGGTCAGAACCAGGCAGGGCACATCAGGAGTAACACTTACAATGCTCGGAAAAAGTTCTTGCATAAAGATTTTTAAATTCTGGGACTTTTATGGGGTTTGCTAATTTTAGAGTTTTTTCAAGCTTGTTCCATAACTGGGATAGAGCAGAAGGGAGAAAGGGGATATTATTGAGACATTAAAGTATATCAAGGGAATAAACAGAAAGAGATGGCAATATACTTAAAAGGACACTTGAGGTAAAAATAAGGGGTCATAGTTTGAGACTAGAAGGAAGGTAGATTCAAAAGTAATGTGAGGAAGTATTTCTTCACAGAGAGGGTGGTGGAGCCATGGAACTGTTTATCTGAGGAGGTGGCGGATACTGAAACTGTGGAAGGATTTAAGAGAGCCTGGGACAGGTATAAGGAGTTGGTGGATAGGAAGCAAAATGAAAATCTGATAAAGGGAAACAGGTAGGGGGAGGGAGGAAATGGGCAGACTGATGGACCAGGATGGTCCTTTTCTGCCGTCACATTACTATGACACTATGAAAAAAGATAGCTCAATATTCAAACCCATGCAGAATAAATTGCTTGCCATATTCTATATCAAATTAAATGATTTGCCATTAAACCTGTACATGTGAGGAAAATGTCATTTAATTATCTACCCTCACCCTTGCTTTTCAGAACCTGCCCCACCCATATCCCCAATTCATGAAAGAGAGCCAAGAAAGACCACCAGACTAACCATGATGTATTCCGTTCCTGCCTTGATTGAACTGTTTCTTCAAGTATGGGGAATCTTTGCTGAGTACTGATGAATGAGAATAACATTTCTTTTCCTTTTCATTTTCTTGTTTATACTGGAAAGGCATGTGAGCAAAATAGCCTATTTTCACACCTGTCCAGTGACAAAAATTGGTACAATAATACATATTGGTAAAAATTACATAGTTTGGAAAGAGAGTGCATGCAAAACTGGTACAATAACACATATTGGTGAACATTACATTGTCAGAAATAACAGTCATACAAAGGGGACAGAACATAATAGGGAAGGTACTGTTAAAGATAACATAACTATAGAATAAATTTAAAGAGAAAAGCAAAAATGTGTCAAGTGAGAAGTGCAGGAAATTGAAAAGAAGAGATTGGAGCTGAGTGTGTGAGTCAGGGGCAGCTGCATTGGAGTTTGACTAACAAGTAGGATTTCAATTGGTTATTTGAATGATGTAAGTGTGTTGCACAGGACCAAGCATAAGCATCAGGATCAGGATGATCAGGTTGAATGCTACATCCATTATTACCCGCTACTCCTGTCTTGTGTGGCAGCTAGCTATGACCATAGTGTAACCACTGCACTAGTCATAAACTTTGATGAGGGTCCTCCACACTCCAAGTCCTTAGGCTATCTTTGATATAGCCAGTAATATAGTAATAAGTATTGACTTATTTGGTACTTAAGGCTCTACACTGGTGTGATGACTAATATTAGTGGGTGACAGCAGTGTCAGTGGCTCAGTAGGTAGCACACTCACCTCTGAGGCTGGGAGATCAGAGGGCTGTGGGTTCAGTTCCCACATCTGGCACTTGGGTTAATATCCCAGTAATGACACTGAAGTGCAGCATGAAAGGGGTGCTGCACTTCTGAGGTGCTGTCTTTCAGATGAGACATTAAACTGAGGTCCCATCTGCTGGATTGGTGGTAGTTCAGGTGGATGTTAAAGATCCCATGGCACTTATCGAAAAGAGTAAGGGGGTTTTTATTGAAAATCACATAATATACATATAGTCAGAAAATCAACAATAGTGAAACAAACAGTTATATATATATATATATATATATATATATATATATATAAATATATATATATACACACATATCCCTAAAAACGAGAAGGAAGGAGTATAGGGGAAAAAAAGAGAAGAAAACAGAAAATCCAACTAAGGTTACTTATACTTTACAAAAATTTGAAACCATTTCCATCATCTATACACCTTAGCACTCAAAGAATGTAACACATCAGAATTATACACTGCAGTCATTGACTGGGCAACCAGAAAACTATAAACAGAATATGGCATCAATTTCTGGGAAAGAACCCATTGGCAACGAGCTTGCCATAGGTAAAACCTTAAACAACATAAAAAAATAAAATAGGTTCCAAATGAAGATCAGCATTCTCGGTGGGCAAAAGGCCTAAAACTAAAGTGTAAAAATCTAAATTAAACAACCAATTCATATGCCATTTATCTGCAAGAAACGTCCACAGAGGCTTTGAATATGAACAATGTAACAAAAAATGAGACATAGTTTCTTCCATATTGATACATGTCAAATAAGGGCAATTTCTGTCCGCCAGATTTTTATGTTTAGCATTTCCTCTGATATTCAGCTTACCATAAAGTGTGAGCCATAAAACCTCCCACATATTTGCAGGCACCCTAACGTTTGTGAGCTGTTTCAAAACTTGCCCAGTAAGTGCAGGAGGACAATTTTTAAAACTGGGTTCAGGAGGGTACAAACGAGCCAAAAAAGAAAAAGAAAAATTTTTCCTGGAATGTTGTAAAATCTCAGTTTGAGAAACATTCCATTTATAAAGTTTTTGAGCCATGGGGTAAAATTAATCTGGGATTTGAAGTCTGGAATGAAGCTTTGGTGCTATATCTAGCCATTTAGAGACATACTGTACCAAGACTTGCTGTACCACCCCTCTAACTCCATCAAAAATAGAGGAAATGCTATACAAAACCGTGTGATAAATAAATAATGAATGAAAGAAAATCAATGGTTCAATCATACCCAATCCCCCTTGCTTTTTACTTAAATATGTGTAGCAACGTTTAACAGGGTTAAGTTTATTGCCCCAGAGCATCTGAAAAAAAAATCCCATATAAAGTAGTCTCTAAAGAAAAGGGAGAGGAAAAATATATGCAACAAATTGCAATTGCGGAACTATAAATTTCTTCAATATCTGTATTCTTTTAAGTTTGGAAAGTTTCCAGAACTGCCATCTCCTTACTTTAGCCTGAGATTTTAGTAATACAGACTCCCAATTTTCTAAAGGAAGGTTAGTTGGACCAAACTTAATACCCAGAATGACTATAGGTTGTATAGAAATATTAATCCCTGATACCTGACCTGAAGTAAAACCCCAAGGGCCTATCATTTACCCTTTACTTTTTGAAACATTAAGGCTAGAATTAGAAACACCTGCATATGTGTATAGTTCTTGCAAAAACACAGAAATATGGTCTAAATGAGAAAAAAAAAACAGAAATATCATCCGCATATGCTATTAAAGAGAGGTTGGCAAAAGTACCCCATCCTGATGTTCTATTTAACTTCAATTTTGTCAGGAGTTGAAGTAAGGGGTCAATAGAGAATAAATAAAGTAAAGGGCTAAGGGGACATCCCTGCCTAACCCCTGTCAGGATCGTAAAACCCTCTGTGATTTGTCCTTTTAAAAGAACTTTCACAGAGACCGGGGAATATAATGATTCTATAAACTTTATAAAGGCTAAAGGAACCCCATATTTAGCCAAAGTAGTAAACAAAAAAACCCTATCAATACGATCAAATGCTTTTTCTTGATCTAAGGACAGTATACAACCTGTTTGACCCTTCATCAATAAAATTTCAATAAAATCTCTAATAATAACAAGGGCATCTTGAATCTTTTTTCCTGGTAGACCACTAAATTGTAATGCTGAGAGTATTGGGGAAGCATAAAGCTTAAGTCGAGTGTTAAGGATATGGGTCAAAATTTTATAATCAGAGTTCAATAAAATAATTGGTCTCCAATTGGAGATATCAGTTCTAGCTCCTGATTTAAATAAATAAATCAATAATCCTTCAGAAAAGGAAACTGGGATTTTTTGCTGTTGAAAAAAAACAAACAAAAAAACAGCATGTAAAATGACAGAAATTTGGGCTATGCAAGTTTTATAAAATTTATTTGGGAGACCATCCAGTCCCAGAGAAGTACCTGCGTTCAGGCTACGAATTGCCTCTTCAACTTCCAGTACAGTAATCTGTTTCAACAGAAGCAAGGCCTCTTGTGAAACTACTGGAACTTCAAAATTACCTAAATATTCTGAAATCTTCTCTCTAGAGGAAATTTCCGTGGGTTCTAAGGATTGGTAATGTAGTTTAATAAGGTTTTCCAAATCTAAAACCGAATTAACTGAATTTCCATCTGCATCCAGTAAAGAGTCCAAAGACATATCAGAGAGAATCTTTTTACAAGCTTCATAGGGATCCCCGACAGGTGATTTCTGGGTTCCACTAGAAAGCATAGTGGTTATAATTGTAGCTCTATCATATTGATACATCAACATATCTTTTTAATGTTATTAATTTGGAGAGAATAATCACATTTTGTAAGATAAGAAATGGAATACAAGTGCTGCAATTGAGTCTGAAGAGAGAGATATTTTAAAAACCGCTTGTTTTCCAAAGATTTGCTATAGCTAATAGCAAATTTTTGTATATCTTTTTTTGAATCTAACCACCATTCTCCTATATCATCATATAAACAATAGACCGAGATTCTAAAGGACAGCAAAGTCGTAAGCTGCTTTTGAAGTTCCAAAGATGCCAGCAAAGATGAATTCAATTTCCATCTGCATCTAATCTTAGTGTTATGGCTAAATTCCCCAATAATAAATTTTAACAATAAATGGTCAGAAAATTCAGAGGGAATGATGGAGAACTGCCCTTTAGGAAAATTTTGGGAGAGAAATAAATGATCAATAGTAGGTCAAAAACTACCTCTAAAATATGTAAACCTAGGACCTTTATTGTAAATACTACAATCTATTAAATTCGCTGTGCTAATTAAAGTAGTTAACATATTAGAATCACAATATACTTTTTTTTGTTTTTCACCTTTGACCGGGACCCTAGCCATATCACAGTTAAAGTCACCTCCTAACACTGTCAAATAGGAGGAAACTAAGTATGGTTGAACCATTTTAAAAAGAACCACTCTGTCAGCTTTGATTTGAGACCCATAAACATTGATGAAACGAAAAGCAGAAAGTTTCCATGTGCCATCCAGTATCAACAATCTACCTGGAACTAAATCCATTAATTTAATCAAAGAAAAATCATAAGAACCAATCAAAATACCCAACCCATCTGCATGATCTGGGCCAAAAGACCAATAAGAGGGGCCCCAAATCCAGTGTTTTTTAAACGACAAAAGCTGTTCTCTTGAACACATCCATGTTTCCTGTAAAAAAAAAAAACAAATCAATACCAGAATCATGAATAAAAGAAAAAACTGCTTGTCGTTTAACTGGATTTAAAATACTATGGATGTTTAATGACCCAAATGAAAAACCAACCATAAGGAATTCTAGTTAGGAAAACAAATATCAGGCAGAAAAAAAAAACTCTTATTTATTCCTTTTTTTCCTTTTTTTATCTTTATAGTCCCCCTGACTTGCACCCATAGAAGGCTGATTACTCCCTACTGATTGAGAATCCATCTCCCCATGGTCCATATCAGAACCTTCTTCTGGCAAAAACAAAGCAGTGTAAGTGTTATCATGCTCACTAAACACCGTAGAGCGCAAAGAAACAGGAGGTTTGTTGTTCCTAGAAGAACACCTTCTTGTTACTGACCGAAAAACCTTGCTATGAACTACCTCACTCCCAAGGACAGCAGGTTCCTTATAACAGACTGGGGTTAAAAGGGAATTAATAGGGTCTTCTATCTACAGAGAAGAAGCAGCAAGTTTGTCAACTGGAGCCACCTCCGGTTGGGGGGGGGCCTGATTTAGGACATCAACCAGAGGAGGGATTGGCTTAGAACCAGAGGATTCATTTTGAATCACCTTTTTCTTAGCAGTTGAGTCTTGTGCTTGCTGTATTAATAACTCAGGACTGGCACAAGAGGCCTTGTTCTTAGCAGCCCAAGGGCATTCACTAATGACGTGGCCATCATCCTCACATAAGTCGCATTTTGTCAAATTTGCACACTGCATGGCTATATGACCAATTTCACCACAATTATCACAACAGGCCTTATCACAAGTACTAGACAGATGAGTCCATGCCCCACATTTGTAGCAGGCCCTAGGCTGTCCTGCATAAAAACAAACTCCCCTATCTCTGCCTAATAAAAAGGAGTTAGGGATATGTTCCATTCCAGTATCTGTCGCCTTTAATTTGACTTTATACTTCCACCCCACTGTCCAGAAAGACTCTGAATCTAACAGGGCTTCTGGAGTACTGAGAATCTCACACTTCTGAGACAACCAAAAAGTAATGTTGTCAACATGAACCCCCTCATTTCTGAACATGACTGTCACATATTTAATTAGAGGCTTAGTTAATGGTATGACTAAAAAAAGGGGCCCAAATGGGAGAAAATTTAACATTAGCATATCGTTCCCAAAAAAGGTCCAAAGCATATGCTGTACGAAAGCTGACATCATAGTTATCCTCCCCAGAAATATTAATTAGAGCAAAAACATCTTTGGGAGAGAAAAATAAAGATTCTTTTAATAAAGTCCGACCAACATAAGTCCGATCTGGTCTATTCTCCAAACCACCTTTATATCGTATCCAGACAGCATTCCGCCTAAGAGCGGCTTCTTTTTTTGTTCTAGAGAATAAGTCTGATAATAAGGGAGGGTGATCCAAACTAGGGTCAGGAAGCTTCGAGCTCTGTTTAGTTGGAATTTTTTTCTTCTATAGGAGGTTTAACTGATTCCAATACCTGAGGAGCTTTACCAACCTCAGCCTTAGAGAGTTTCCACTCAGGGGAGGATTGAAGAAAAGTTAAGGAAGAATCCCAGCTAGGGTCTGGATGCCAGATTCCTTGCTCATTTTTCAGCCATCCTGCCCCCTGCAAGGCTTGTTGAAGAGTCCAGTGTACATCAGAGGTAGTTAATAATGAAGAATCAGTCGGCAGATCAGGGGAAGGCAAAGAGAAGTTTATTTGCTGGCCCAGGAGTTTAGGAGAACCCTCCCTTGAGGTACAGCCTTGCTGGGCAATTTCATTTTGTTTTTGTTGAAAGGAAAAAACGGTGGTCTCCATCTGAATATTTGGTTGGGTCTGGTAAATAACGTTACCTTCTTTTTCTTGTTGCCCATCCTTTTCACCAACTGTTTTAGGCAAACGAAAAACAAATCCTGCTTCAGTTAGTAAAACCGGCTTTGTAGCAGCTACTGCAGAGTTTGTTCGTCCTGAAGGGAGCACAAACCCTTCAAGGGCGCTGCCGCTGTGTGTAGTCAAAAATTTACTCACCATGGAGCGTGACTCGCTTGTTTTGGGCTTTTGGCACACACCTGCCTCGGTGTTAGAGCTGCCAGCCCGAAAAGAAGAGACAGAGCGAGTTTCAGGAAAAAACACCGGCCATCGGCACACATTTGCTTCGCTAGGACTGCCAGCCGGCGAAAGGGGTAACATATCAGCACAAAATTCAGTAGCCAACTCACTGCGTTCCGAAATGGAAAAAGATCCATTCGACTGTTTTCCAATAAAGGCATCCTGCTCAGGTACAGTGGAACCTTCCGTGGCAATTGTAGTAGTTGTAGATAAAGGCAATATATCGGCTGTCTGCCAAATGTCCATCTCAGATTCCTTCAGTAAAGTAGAGCCATCCGTAGTTAAACCTTCAGTAGAAACTAAAATCTCAGTACCATCACCATCGAAATCCAAATCCAAACGAGCATTTAGGAGAGCCTCTTGCTGAACAGGAGAAGGAGAGGAGGCTCACTCTCCCAACTCCGCTGCAACCTGTTGGTCCAACGACTCACTCCGAATGGCCATCGCAATGACCCATAGCCCTCTACTGGCCACAGAGCAACGGTGACAGAGTAGGGGAATTTCCCCGGTGTCCTGGCCAAATTTCCCTCATACACTAAAAAAATACCACCAATAGCTTAATCTGGTTCAAGGTCAGTTGGCATTCATCTGTATCCTCCTCCCCGGGTTGTACCTGAAAATAGGCAGGATTTGTCTAGTGCACTTACCCGGTCAACAAAAACTAAATAAAACTAAATAAAAAAACAAAAAAAACAAAGTGAGCTTAATATGAAAAAGGACAGTTCAATTTATTTTTAATGTATAGTGCTACCCTGACTAGAGTACACAGAGTCAGTAAGTACTCATCATTGGTCATGTCAAAGGCAGCCCCAGGACTTGGAGTGTGGACCCTTCTTTTTTTTTTTGCTTTCCTTTTTATCCCCGCCTTACTGCTCTCACACCCTACTCCTTCAGACTTGATCATCTCCTGTGGATCCCACCAATGGAGTCCACCCCTAGAGTGCCCGGCTAACTCCTGTATCCCTCCTACCTCCTTCCTTTGAAGTGCTTGCACATTGGGGTCTTGCCTGTGGGTAGGTGATCCTGAGGTTGGATAAGTCATCATCCAGGGTTGAAAGGGTGTTTTTCTCCCCTGTTGTCCTCTTTCCCCCTGAGGATGTTGGCACGTAGGACTGACATCCAGAGAGATGGCGTGCTGATGCATGCCATTGTCAAGTGCCCTCAATGTCCTCCCCTGCCCAACTCCATAGAGCTGTCTCTGCCCCGGTGCCCATGCTTCCACAGACACCAGAATATTGGGTGTATGAAGCACCCCAGGATCCCACCCCCAGAGGAGGAGAGCATCTGATAGGATGCTTGATCCTCCTCCTCCCCTCTGACCCCTGGCAACCCGAGTCTGTTTCTGAACCCGGGTCGCCAGCAAGGTGCGACGTGTGGTGTCCAGCGCCTCAACCCTCAGTGCCACTGGGCTGGCATGTGAACCCTTCTTAAAGTTGATGTCTTTGACTAGGTTCTATGTCATAACGGTGATCATGGAATAGTGATCACTGTTACAGCGAATGTACATTGCAGAAAATGAATTTCAGTGATGCACACTCATGGCAACTGGGAAGAGGGCGCCCAAGATCCATGAGTGTGTTTTTTAATTCGGAGGGTTGTGCCCCCCACACCACCCTACTAAAGGATTCTCAACTCCAGGAGGGTGCATGTCGGGGGGGTGAAATACTTGGAAAAAGAAAAAGCCAGTTGCCGGCAAAAATAAAACCATGCTGCACTGGACCCGAACCACACACCCTGCAGCTCCCAGCTGATCACCATCCCCATAACACTAGTGGACCAGCTCAGCAGCTGCCCACCACACCCCCTCCCACACACCTTCCTCCTTCCTCTCCCTCCCGTGTGTGTGCACATGCAGCTTCCCATTGACCTACCTCACCCACCCTGGTATCCAGGCGCTACCCTGCCAGATAGCCCTGAACACAGCTGCCATAACTGAGTCACCATTTTTTTGTATACACTAAATTGCGGACGCCGTGCTCACTGGATACCCTATGACTACATAACTGTACTGACAATGGACTAGCAGGCAGCAGCAATGGCAGCAGAAGACTTCCATTTTTTTTTTCACTTCAATCAGTCATTGTAACAAGGATTCCCAGTATCCTTACAGAACCAGGTTAAGCCAAAGGGCCTAAAACAGGCTGGTCCATTTTTTCTTGGCTCTCCTGTTAGGGACTGGGGTTGCTTGCAAGAAGGTCTTAAACAGCAAGGTAGTGTACAAATAAACTGATTTAGGTAGGGTCACAAATACATTTCTTAGAAGACCACTGGTGTTGAGGGTATGGAGTCTTTTCAGCAACAAGGGAAAGGGAGATAAATACATTTCATTATTTTCCCTCTTTTTTGGCCGGTTGGCTCTCTGAACAATTTCACTATGTGGGGAACTTCTGATCCTATAAAACTATTTGGTTCTTGCTAGGATCAAGTATCACTTTTTCCAATATTTTCATTTTGTGAAAGAAATGTGATATTCAATGGCTTTCAGCATTTTTGGACAGAATCAAAGCAACTCTAGTCTTTACTTTCTTGAGCAGTACTGTGCTCACTGCCTTATGCATGGTGGGGGGGATAAGTCAGCTAGGAAACCATTTGTAGTGTAAGACAGATGTCTGCAGCTGTTTGTCAGTAAAGATCTACCGATAGGCTATCACCTCCAAGGACTTTGCAGTGATTATGGCTCACAAAGCCATTTCTAACTACTCTGTCGTGAGGAGGGCTTCCAAGAGTTCACTGCGTCACCTTTCCATATGATGGAGTGGGAGTCAGGCCAGAAAGCCTCTTCGACTGAACATGGAGTTGGCCCTGTACATCTTGGAGTCTGGCTATGTACCTCTCTGCTTGTATCTTTCATATGTGATAAGCAACACTATAATGAACCCCCTCCCAATATAGGTGCTTATGAATTTGCAAAGCTAATTTAACTTTCCTGGGTTAGGATAATGAGTTGTATGAAAGGACGATGTGTTCTGCTGAAGTGGGGCAGGGGATGTCTGGGCTTTGCCTGCAGATTATTCTGCTGTAGGTGAGCCTTTAGGGATCACATTTTTAATCTCTCTTTCTCTGCAATTATTGATCACATATCCAATAATTTCCTTCTTGTGTACACCTTGTATACATCTCTCCATTATCATTTAGGATGAAGAAGGAGGATGTTCATTCTTTCATCCCAGGTTTGGAATGTTTCTTTTTGAAGGAGGAGAGGATCAAGCCTCCATGTGGAGGGATAAGGGGCTGTGGGGCCCCACAGCAGACCAAGGAGAGAGGGGCATAATCTGAAATTATTTTTTGTGTAATGGATCTTAACACTGATTGGTAACAGTGTGTGTGTGGGGGGCAAAGGTCAATTCTACTGCAACATAGAAACATAGACTTTGACGGCAGATAAGGACCACTTGGCCCACCCAGTCTGCCCATTTCCCTACCTACTGGATAAGCTGCAGATTCTAGTTAACCAAAAGCCTACTTCCTGCCACCCCCCACTACAATTGTCTTGTGTCTGTCCCATGCATGTTTGAATTCCCCCACTGTTTTAGCCCCAACAACCTCCCCAGGAAGGCAGTTCCACGCATCCACCATTCTCTCTGTGAAAAAAGATTTCCTCACATTACCCCTGAGCCGTCCCCCCTCTATCTTTAAATTGTGTCCCCTTGTTCTTACACATCTCTTTTTCTGAAAGATGCTACCCTCCTGGACTTTGTTGATTCCCTTGAGGTACTTGAACATTTCTATCATGTCCCCATCCTCCTTTCATCAAGGGTATACATATTAAGCTCTCTCAGTCTCTCTTCATATGATTTCTGATGCAGACCCTGCACCATTTTAGTTGCCCTCCTCTGGACTGCTTCCATCCTGTCTATGTCCTTGCGTAGATGAGGGCCTCCAAAACTGCACACAGTACTCCAGATGGGGTCTCACCAATTGTCTGTACAGAGGGATAACCACTTCCCTTTTTCTACTTGTGATTCCCCTTCCTATGCATCCCAGTATCCCCCTGGCTCACCTTACTGACTTCTCACATTGCTTACCAACCTTTAGATCATCTGATACGACTATCCCCAAGTCCCGTTCCATTTTTGTTGTTGTTAGTACCTCCCCTGCTATTGTGTACTCTACTCCTGGGTTTTTGTTTCCCAGGTGTATTATTTTGCACTTCTTTGCATTGAATCTAAGTTGCCATATGTCTGACCATTCCTCCAACCTTGCCAAGTCCCTTCTCATCCTTTCTAACCCCCCTTGTGTATCAACTCTGTTACAGATCTCTGTATCATCTGCAAAGAGGCATACCTTTCCCTTCCGACCCTCTGCAATGTCACCTATAAAGATGTTAAAGAGGACTGGACCCAGTACTGAGCCCTGAGGTACTCCACTAGTGACCCCCCTTTCTTTGGAATGTGTTCAACTCACTATTACCTTCTATGTCCTGTTGTGAAGCCAGTTTTCAACCCAGGCTACCACTCTGGGACCCACTCCCAGGCTGGCTAACTTGATTATTAATCTTTTGTGCTGGACTGTGTCAAATGCCTTGCTAAAGTCTAGGTAGGCCATATCCACAGCCCCTCCCTGGTCTATTACTTTGGTCACCCAGTCAAAGAAATCTATTAGATTCTTCTGACATGACCTTCCTGCTGTAAATCCATGCTGCTCTGGGTGCTGTACCCTGCTGGCCTCTAGGTACTCAACAATTCTTTCTTTCAGAAGTGATTCCATAATTTTCCCTACCACTGAGGTCAAACATATTGGTCTGCAGTTTTCTGCTTCTGCCTTGCTCCCACTTTTGTGAAGGGGAATCATATCTGCCCTTCTCCAGTCCTCAGGTACCACCCCATCCTCCCATGATTTGTTAAAAAGTCTGGTCAGTGGTGTCACTAGGTCCTCCCTTCATTCTTTTAGGATTCTGGGGTGAATCCCATCAGGCACCATTGCTTTGTCCACTTTGAGTTTTAGGAGTTCTTTCAGGACTCTTTCTTCTGTAAATGGACTGGTGTCAACCCCCTACCCAGAGTGCTTGTATTGTCTGGTTTAGGTAACTCCTCCACATCTTCTTTTGTGAATACTGAGCAAAAGTATTCATTCAGTATCTCTGCCTTTTCACTGTCTCCCTCTGCCCACCTCTCCTCTCCCTTATTAATCTTCACTATTCCTCCCTTAACCTTTCTATGCTCCCTAATGTACCTATAAAAGGTTTTATCCCCCTTCTTAACTGAATTGGCAATTTTATCCTCAGTTTGGGCTTTTGCTATTCTGACTGCCTTCCCCATTTCTTTCTGCTTTAATTGATACAGTTCCCTGTCGTGCTCCTTCTGTGATGCCTTATACTTTTTGAATGCAGACTGTTTGTGAATTGTTTGTGAGGTGAAAGAGCAAGAGAAACCCTCATTGTCTGGGTGGATAGGGCACCAAATATTTCACCAGGGCAGACTCACTTATTAGGGACTTAAGTGTTCCTGCCTCTCTTGGGTGGGGCTCCAGATTACTGGAGCTGCCGTCCAGACATGACTTCAGTGGGAAGCTGATATCTCCTCCAACAATCAAAGGAATGGGAGATATTCAAGATCCTGAGCTCATGTATTAATCTTGTTACATCAGTGGGCCATTTTCATTCATCCTGTAGACAGCCAGGATTAATGGGCCTTCTGCAGTAGTTGCTTTCACCATGAGCCATCTGCCATCCCCATTGCATTTGGTATGGGGTACTGACCAAGGCAGGGGTGTGTTACCTATAATTAGGACTCCCCAGTTTGAAACTGAGACTGCACTGTTTTCTTTCCAGTCGTTCCTGTCCCTCGTGAGTTTAGCAGCTTTAGAAGTGAACAGCCAAGTTTCCTGGAGAAATGTTTCCTTGGTTTTAGGGCATTTCAGGTAGGGCAATTTCATCGTTCACTGAGTTTGTGAGTTTAGGCCCCTAACATTTCACCTATTCAAAGTGATTTCAGTCATGGTATTCAGGAGAGAGGGAGCAGATGGAGGATTCTGCCACAGGGTTAACCCAATACATTGAAACAAGTCTGAGACCCAGGCAACTGGCTAGCATACAACAGAGTATACTACCACATGGCATGACAGATACCTGCAGACGTAAGAGTAAGAGATTTAGAAAGTCATCATTTAGTGTTTCTTGCAGAGGGTCCAAAAAACAATAACATAGAGACATTCCAAGAAGGTGAATGCATTAAAAGCAGGATAAACCTTGACCAGGATCTGAACCAGTACTGACCCATCCCCAACAGATGAACTGTCTCACAGTATATAGTAACTATACTGGGAATCCAGAAAAGAGCACAAAGTAAGGAACTGCCTCGTGTATTCCACTCCTCTCCCTCCTGTTGATTTGTACCTCCCTGTAGTCCAATAGAACACACTGCCACACAGGGCCAGAACTACTGTACATACTTTATCAAAGCAGTTAAACAATTAACCAGAAGTAAGCCTTAAATCAATGCTTTTCATTGTTGGGTATATCTCAGGGACAGGACATATGTGTTTCATTGGAGAAATCATAACACAGGATGACTGGAACACCAGACCTATAGGCAGAACCTTGCATATGTTTTAGACATATACATGGAACTTCAAATATGTCTAGGTAGGGGTTATGACCTTTACTAGGCAAGACTTGGGGTGGGTGGCCCAGGCTACAATAGTCTTGCTTACACCCAGGGCTGATTTGTCAGCCTATCACCTTAATCATGTGTGAGTGCTGGGAACAACAAATGAGGACTGACTGCAAGTATAATGTGGCAAGCCTACCATGTGCATAAGAAATTTTATTGCTGAGAAGGTGAGGCTCTTACTGAAAATATACGCATAAATTACAGGTAACGTGTCCCCTAACTGCCTTTAATACATTTTAGGGAACACTGCAGCAGGGGAAGGAAATATTATACATGATGTGTGATGAGGCTTTGTTGGTGGGCATCATTAAAAGCCTTGGGGCATCTGTGTGGTCCCAGAAGAGGGGACCCTTTGTGCATTGAGCAACTCCACATGGAGAGCAGGTGAGTGACCCTAAGGCAACAAATTTATCAATCCAAATATGAATGCATCCACATTGGTGCAGCCTACACAGGGTAGTGAATTCTTGCATGCATTCTTGTCATTCACTGAAGTCCAGGGGAAAAAATGGAACTACATTTCTACAGTTAGAAAGTGCAGACATTGACTGTAGCCAGCAACATGTCCCCATCTCCCCAGCTTACAACAACACAGAGCCTGCTTCCAAAGAGGAACGAACTGCCTAACTATGCAAAAACATTTATGGGGGAGGAAGGGTGGAGATGTACCCTGAACATTTACCTCATATCATGAAAAAATGCTGAGAAGCCCATTGACCTAACTGGTGGCTGTATCACACGCTGCAGGAAAGCCCAGGAAAAAACAGGGCAAGAAAAAGCTATCCCAGTAGATTAGTATCAGCTCCCTACCTGAATTAAGCCTAGGACCAAGAACTCATCTTAATGAGGACTTCTGTAATGACCCCTGCCCAATACAACTTGCCATTCATGCAGTACATAAAGTTAACACAACACATTTGGCAGAAAGTAAATTATCAGGATGGTTCTTGTAAGCTGGCAGTGCCACAGGGCCAACCATGCAGTTGCCAGGAGAAGGTCCAGTCTACGGCATGGGACAGCCACATGGGAGACAACAGAATTTATAATAAGAAAGGGTAAGGGTAAACTATTTGCAGTTCCATCCCCCCCACACACATTAACTTCTTTTACTCCAACCGGAGAGACATCAGAGGTAACAGCATGGGAAAAAAGGCGCTTCTGGTTATGGTGTCTAGAGCATACTGGATAGCATCCTTGCCTTGCCTTGCCTGGTTGGATTGTCCAGATCGTTATATCCTTCAGAGGGTGATGAAGCCATAGTCACTACCAGTTCCCAGGAAAGAAGCAGATCAGCAGGATCCACCAAGGGTAGCAGACTCATTGGCAAATGAGTATCAGTGTACTATGCCACTTTGAAGGGCAGAGATCAGAAAAATAATTCCCATTTAAAATGGTTGCTGAGTCCTCAGATGATGGCTACAGTTTATGGTTGGGGATTCAGCTGGAGAGTACTGTTGCAGTTCCTCTAGAACCATTTCTTCTTGCTCTGTATAACTGGATATCAGGGCTCCACTTGATGATCTAGGTGAGCAGGATTAGAGCTGGGAGATGACAAGTCAGTGCTAGGTCCAGGAGATGGAGTGATATCCATGGACTGATCATTTCAGGGAGACTTGGCTCAACTAGCAGGCAAGAGCTGGAAGTCAGTCAGAGCCACAGGCCACAATAGTGCAATAAAGGTGTCAACTGCATCAGGAGTGGAGGAGTGTGGCACTGTGTTTCTGGTAAGATAAAGGTTTTTATGCATAACAGAGACTGAAATGGACTCCCAGGACTGTAAATATTTTTCTGATATTAGTGTAGGCTTTTCTCTTCTGTAATAGCTCAAGAGAGAGAAATGCCAAAAGATGGAGATGTGGTAGCCCTGCCATTGGAGCCGTCCCCTCTCCTGAGCCAAGCACAAGACCTATTCTTTATTGTAAATCTGTAAGAAGTTAGCCAATATTGGCCAGGGTCAGTAACCAGGGCTGGTGTTGGGGCCAAAGAGATATGGACCCAGTCGATCTCCATGTGGGTGGCTCCATGCACCTTGAGGAGAATACGGAAATAACATTTTACAGAAATACACAGATATCAGACTCCTCTATCTCATCCTGAAAACCAACAATTTTGAGATACCTGTGTCTACTTTGATTCTCCAAATCATCTATGCTGTCTCATAATTGCTTCATCATCCTATCCTGTTGTCTGAGTCAAACTGTGAGTATGTTGCTGGTGTCCTCGATAGTTGCAGTTCAACTTTTGGATGTTACAAGGTGCTGGCTGAAATAAACTTTTTCAGAGGTAGTATAATGAGGAGTAAGCTGAAGTTTGTTCACCTCCTGCAATAATTGCAGAAACATGCCCTTAATCTATGAGATATCTAGAGATGCAGTGATGTTAAACCTTTTTTTTGGCAAAGTTACCGTGAAGTTGCAAAACTTCAACTTTGCAAAGCTTCATGAAGTTCTTATTGGCATCACCAACTTTGACTTCTCTGACTTCACAACATTTTTATAGGTGAAGCTGCACTTTTTTTTCTGTGAAGTGGCAACTTCACAAACAATATTTGGTCACTTCATGGAAAAAAGTGCCAGTCTGCCTGGCAAAAAAGTTGTGAAGTTGACACTTCGAACTTTGTAAAGTTTGCAACTTCACAAAGTTCTGTCAACGTAAAGTTTTCTCAACTTCACACATCTATAGTGAACTCTAATTGTTTATTCTGAGACCTATTTCCCATCTTGATGCCATGCTAAAATAAGCACCCAAGAATGTTACCACTTTCAATGCTGTCTTTTTTACACCAAAGCCACAGACTTTTATGCTAGGCACCATGAGGGAGGTATAGACTATACCTTCATAGAGGTTGTACAATGATATCAGGTTGGATTACTATAGATTTAGAGGACAGAGTGCTGGTCAAGTCATGCCCCTATCACCCATATCTGTTACATTCATTAACATTTTTAACCAAATAAGTGTGGCAGGGTGCTTAGTATCCCCTTATGATCACCCAGGTGGCACCTTTCAAACCTCGCTGTAGGTCAGGTGTTCAAAACATGCTACAGGTCCAGTGCCATGCCCAACAAGTCTGTTGATTCACATACAGTGGTGTCTCCCAGGATGAAATGCACGTTTAACGCACTCTGCAGTATACTGCAGCAGACCTACTGAATAAAGCAATGTAATTTCAATGACAATTAGTCCCCTTTGTCATGCAGGAAACTGTGGCATTCACTTTATCCTTGCAGTGTCACATTTTCCTGAATGACAAATGGGACTAATTATCATTGACATGACATTGCTTTATTCAGTTGGTCTTCTGCAGCATTCTGCAGAGTGCTGCAAAATGATGCAGAATTGTGTTTCATCCTGAGGGACACCACTGTAGGTCTAGGAAGCATGTACTAGGTCTAGTACTGTACCTCTTGGGTCTATTGCTTTCTGTCAGATCAACACAGGGCCATTCACAAATCACAAAGTATACCCAAGAGACATGTATACATGTATTGGATAGGTACCTTGAAATAAGAGTCATTTGAAAAGCATGACATAGGCCCAGTAGGGCTGGGCAAAATTTATCTACTGGTGACAAAATTCTGGTGAAATTTTGATTCTGTTTCCATGAAATTTTAGAAAATCTCCACAAAAATGTTTTTAAATGTTACCAAAATTGAATTGTGATTTCAGTTATTTCCATCTAGTTTAAAAAGTAGTTGTCCAAATTGCACATTGATTGGCATAGCGACTTTACCAAAGTTCTTATAAAAGTGTACCAAGTTTCAAATATCTTCCTTTAAAGGTGACTGAGTTATAAGCCTCCAGCTGTTCAGATATTTTAAAATGACATTTCACAGTTATGTAAATAGCAGAATTTCAACCCCCTATAACTTTAAAACTAGAGAATGGAATATTATTGATTTTGTTAAGTGCATTGGCACCCGGGCTCTCATTCGAGAATTTACGGTATGTGGCTAGTTTTGCTAAGCCACTTGTGTCCAAACTGCCCTCATATATAAGGGATTCAGCAGATTTGTTGGCATGATATGAAAGTTTGAGGGTGGAAGAATCATGATTTATAGTTACTTTAGATGTGAAAGCATTATATGCAGACATTCCATGTGAACGGTGTCTCAAGGCACTCAGATATTATCTTATACAAGAACATGACTTAGTTGGTTTAATTGGTTTGAATAGACAGCAGTAGGCTTTTTCCCCATCAAGGCTGTTTGTCACTCTGTGTGGCCATTTTTATCTCTAAAATCCCATAAATTTATCAGGCTCTCTTTTGAATAGTTTGCTGTCTTCCAAATCTACCAGGTATTGGGGAAGTTTATTACAAAGTCTTGTGGCCACGATGGTGAAATAATTTGATTGTTTGATGAATTTGTTGAATTTCTAATTCAATGCACTGAAATTGTTTTGATATGTAACAGTTTTGTGTTTTTTGGCGAACACTGTTTACAGGTCAAGGGCACAGCAATGCGGGTGTCCCTGGCACACAGTTATGCCAACCTGTACTTGGGCCTATGGGAGAAGGTTATGTACAGAATCCCGGTAGAAATCAACATTATGACTACATCAAAATGTGTCGGTGCTTTATTGATGGCTTGTTCTGAATATAGGGAAGAACTGAAGAGGATTTACATGAGTTTGTACAGTATTTACATGAGTTTAATATTAATTTTAAAATTTGCATTGCAATATGACAGGGAATCTATTTCATTTTTGGATTTTATGCATCTGAAAAAGGAAAGCAGAATTATGTCAGATCTATATCATAAACCAACTGATACAAACTCAGTCTTTCTAGCTAGTAGGGGTGTGAAACAGCATTGGAGATTTATTTTTATCCTTATAGGATGTTTTGTACTTCTGTTGAGGAATGCACTGTAATTTTTAAAATATTTATAATAAACTTTGCTGATGTTACCTCCGTATCGACGTGAAGCACCTTCTCTGTTACTGTGAGCAAGTCTTTTTTTTTTCCTTTCAACATATATTAGCCTTTAATAAAGCTCCACCAGTGGAAGCAAAATGCCATCAGGCTTTTAGCTAGTGGACTGTGGGGGATACACCTGTTTAACACTTTTTGAATATGTTTGGTATGTAGGCATTAAAACTTTATATTGATTTCCAATGCACTTTGCTTTTTGTGCCTCTTCTGACTGATATTTTGTGGTCAGTTGTGAGGATCTCTTGATTTGTACTGTCTGATGTAATAGCCTAATACTATTGGAGCTAGTGGGCAACCTCTCATTTTGGATTGTGGCCGAGATATTTTCTAAGGTTCTGCCCATGCCTTTCTGATATTGGTCTATTATCCAGAATGAGCCAAATAAATCCAGTAACATCAGTGGATGTATCTGGGCCAAGCAGCACAGCTGATGCGATACTGCCACCCCCTGTAGTTTGCTAAGAGACATTTTCTCACATAGAAGTGAGACTAATCCCCTCCTGAAAACAAATAATATGGATAAAATGCCATCAGAGGGGGAAGTAGACATTAAACAGCATTATTTAATATGGAGAAAATAAACCTAAAAGGTGGGAGGATCTACTGTCAACAGACCACACTACAAACATATTTAGCAGTTGAGAGGGTGTCTTTTGGACTAAGAATTTTGAAAAGACCTGTCTTTGGGACTGATAGAAATACCATAATGAAGGTATGGACCAAAGCACTTCTATAAGGCAGTGCTTAGTTAACACAGGCTATACTGAAAGATTCTAAAATTCTGCAAGATGTAGTGGAAAAAGAACTGAAAGAAAAGAAGATAATAGCATAATAAGATGTTGCAAAATTTTATTTTGCTGGCAAAATCATGAATTTCACCATGTGAAACATTTCGCCAAATTAATCACTATTAGGTGAAATGAGGTAAAAAAAGGCTTGTCACATGACTTACTCTCTGCAGCAGACTGCAGGTCACATGGGTGACTGCACTGACTGCAGGATGGCACTGACTCTGCTTCCTTGTCCTAGTGCTTGCAGACAGAAGAAGTGGTCTGAGAGTAGGCAGCAGGAAAAAACTTTATCAGTTTGTGATTGTGTGTTGTGTTTCCCCAGATTCTTTACTCTAAAAACAGTTGATCATTCTTTGTTAGGATATTTTCTGTTGGCTTATATTTTTATATCTTTAAGTTTATAGTGAGTGTATGTGCGTGTGTGTGTGTGTATGTGTGTGTGAGTTTGTGTGAGACTCCCTCACTCTTTTTCTCTTTCTTTCTCTTTTTCTTATTTTTTGTTTATTTTTCTAATATGGATAGGCAAGGTAGGGAAAGTGGGAACTGGACAGAAGAAGGCAGCTAAAAGGTAAGCATTTCTGATTGAAAGACAGGTCCTCCCATCAGGAGTATGTGCTGACCACCCCAGAGCAGCAGGAGCCCATTGCCCCTGCAGCAGCAGCAGGTTCACCCTGCCCCCCAACAGCAGGAGGCCATTGCCCCCCCAGCAGCAACATGTGCCCCCTACCATGCCCCATCAAGTGTAGGATGTTATGGCCCCAGCCAGGACATCACCTGGTGCTACCCTACCAGGCAAGATTGTCATCAGTAAGGTCCTTCTTAACCACAAAGGCTGAAGATGACAGTGTTGTCATCTGTAACCTTTGTAGCTGGAGTGTTTGGAGGGGGAAGCAAGGGTCACACCTTGGGACTGGTGGGCAAAGGAACCATCTGCAGCACCACCATCCTCCAGAGTGACTCCAAAAGCAGCATGAGTTGACAGCAACAGGAGGCAGCAGTAGTAGGGGTGATGACCAGACAGAAGGTGAAGGGGGCCATCAGGAGGAAAGCAGTCAGCACCAGCCTAGGGGGCACAATACCAGGTCCAAGAGGACACAGCAGTGGGAGGCAGCAGCACCATCCACTGATTCACCACACAGTCACATGTGCTGTCATCATGCTGCTGATTCTGCACAGCTTGCAGTAGCCTCAGGTCAGCATCACCAGTGAAGACCTGGAGGCCATGTACAGTGAGGTGCAAGGTGTGAGGCAGAACTTTGAACAGTTCCACAAGGAGGTCAAGGGGGACCTGAGAAAAGTAATGGATGACCAACAGAAAGTGTTGGAACTCCTGGCAGAGCTGTGTCGTGGGGGGGGTGGTATGGTGGTGGCACTGGCAGTGCAGAATCGAGGCCTGGCACCGTATAAGTTTTAATGGCCTGGAATAATTTGTCAATTTGGAAGGCAGTGTAGCAGCTAAATTTGTTTTTCTTTTCTTTTTGTCTCCTTTGCTACTATCATTCTTCCTCATCCACACCCCCTAAAAGTAAGAAACCCCCCCCAAAAAATATATATTTTCTGTCCTCTTCCTCTTCTATATCCTGTGGTTTCTTTTTCTTGTCCAGTGGTTTTGTGTGTTATGCAATGTTTATGATCCCTCCCTCCCTTTCCCCTCTCATATGAATACTCTTGCCCTGACCCTGCATGTCCCCCCATCATGTGTTACTATCAGTCACTGTAGTACTGTAACACTGTACCTTTCTTCTGGTTTTGTGTTACTCCTTCTTTATATATTTCCTCCTCCTATCCACAAATGTCAAGTATTGTCATTTGTTCCTATGAACAAATTTTTTTTCCAAAAGCTATGTGATGCTGTGGCAGTTGTTTGTGTGCAGCATCAGTCTGAATATGTACACCACAATTATAGAAACATAAGCACTTTCATTGTGAAGTTAAACATAAACATTTTTTTTTGTGCTTAACAACATGTGTCCCCTGGGCTTGCCACAAATGTTAACTTTGTGTCCCTTCCCTCCAGTCATAATAATGTTTTATAGTGCCCCACCACCCCACAACCAGGTCCAAAATGTGCACTTTGGCTACAGTTTAATACAGCCTCTTGTCGCCATGCTGTGCAGAGCAGGCATGATAAGATGAGAAATATGACAGGAAAAAAGTAGGATGAAATGGAGGCATGAATCTGCTCTCAGTCATGATGTTATATAGTGCCCCACTACCACTCGGATAAAAAATATGCTGCTTTGTACACCGTTTACAACTGATTTCAGGATGAATCTTGTTAACTCTAGTGCAGAACAGGCTGTACATGTCCAGAAATGTTACATGAGAAATGTTACATAAAACTGAGACAAAAATGTGGTCTCAGTCCAGAAGTTTTATGGAGCCCTCCCACCTCCTGGACAAAAAATGTTGTTTTTTCCACTGTTTACAAATGATTTCAGGATGAATCTTGTTGCCGCTAGTGCAGAACGGGCCTTAAAAGTCCAGAAATGTTACATGAGAAATGTTACATAAAATTGAGACATGAATCTGCTCTTAGTCATGATGTTATATAGTGCCCTGCCACCACCCAGACAAAAAAATGCTGTTTTGTCCACCGTTTACAAACAATTTCAGGATGAATCTTGTTGCTGCTAGCTGCTGTGCTGTGCAGAACAGGCCTATTACAGTAAGTCCAGAAATACCACAGGGCAAAATTCTGAGAGAAAGGAGATGCAGTTATTGTGGGGATTATGAAATAGCCAAAAGGGGTGCCTGGCTGAGAAAATTAATTCCTCCTGCAAAATGTTGCTTCTACTTGGACTTACTGCCTCCTGCTGCTGGTTTCTCAGTTGACTGAGAAATGCAGAATGTTCATTTCCCAGTGCTGCTGTCCTTTTTGGCTGTGGTGACTCTGTGGTTGTAACTTGTACAGTGTGGAGGGAATGAGATTTTGGGGTGCCTTAGCTTGCTACCTGCTGCTCTGACTAGTTGCCAACTTGCCATGAGAAGTAATGTTTTGGCTGGTGTTGATGGATCATCTTCACAGAGTCCTTATTGCTGCTGCTGCACACATAACTGTCTGTATTTTTTTTTCTGTGCAAGAGAAGGGTGGGGGTGGGTTGGTATTGTGGCGTCTTGAGTTCTAATATGTTTGTACTGCTTTTCTATTATTTTTCAGTTGGCTGAGGATTACATCATCATGCCAGGATGGGATTTGGATCTGGGATGTTGGAATGCACCACATTTCCCAATGCAGATGTCAAGTATTTAATTTTTCATTACTGGGGTAGGTTACTGCAGTCCAGATGTCTGAGTTTGATAGTAATTGTGTTCTTTTTGCTTTTGTCAACATTCAGTAATTCTGGCGATGTTACTTCCCACTCCTGTTGCTGCTGCTCAATTTGTGGGCACTTCATTTACTGTACTGGCACAGTATGCACCAAAAGTAACGGACAGGCTTGTAGTGGACAGCCACGTGTAGCGGATGAACTCTATTTTCCAAAAGCCATTTACATAGGGAACAATGTTGTTTAATATTGTTAACATGGACCTTGAATTTTGGATGTAGTGTCCACTTTAATTGTTAATTAGCACACTGTTATCACCTGGTAGGAACTTGTTTAGCAAATTAAGCACTTAAGATAATAAAATCACCCTCTATCTGCTTCACTTCAGTGCTGTTCTGCCTGAGTTTCTGACACTATGATGACTTCTGCTGCTTCTGGTGTTGCTTCTGCTGCCTCTCCTGGTCCAACACAGGGTAAACACACTTGCCTTACCTTGTCTTGTAAGATTGAGATCATCACAGAAATGGGCAAACTCCCTAAATTAAACATTAGAGATCTTAGTGCTCATTTTGGCATTCCAAAGTCCACAATTAGTGACCTGCTTAAGAACAAAGACTCTACTCTCTGACTGGTATTCCAACCAGAACCGGGGTTGAAAAAGGAAGTGAGAGGGCAAAGACAATGACATTAAAGAAGCATTGCTTCATTGGTTCTCTAATGCAAGGGGCAGGGAGCCTTGATAAGTGGCTTACTTTTGGTCCAGAAAGCTTAGCAGATTGCCTTTGCTCTCAACAAACCAGACTTCAAGGCTACTGATGGATGGTTAAGCCACTGGAAACAATGGCATAACATTGGCTTCAAGAAAATACACGGTGAGAAACAGAATGCAGACACTGTTGCTGCCAAGGCATGGGTCTGTGATGTTCTCCCACAGATCCTCAGCGGTTACAGCCCAGATGACATTTACAACACAGATGAGGCTGGGCTGTTTTTCTGCTGTGTAGGATACGGAACACTGGCGTTCAAGTCTGAGGTCCCATTAGGGTTAAAAAAAGCCAAAGAATGTGTGACTGTTCTCTTGACTAGCAACATAACCGGTTCAGAAAAAAAGAACCATAATGGTCATCGGCAAGTCAGCCCACCCGAGGTGTTTTAGGGGTCTACACAGTCTGCCTGTCATTTACAGGAGTAACAAAAGTGCCTGAATGACAGCTGCCATCTTCAAAGCATGGCTGAGGGATTGGGACCATCGGTTATGGTCACACAAGATAACATTGCTGCTTGACTATTGCAGCACCCACCCCCAGTCAGTGGTCTACTTACATTGAGGAGGGCGATGGAGCAGCACAAAGACATTGTGCCATGACGGGAACTGCTTGTTAAGACAGAAGAAATCTGGAGCTGCTACACAAAAGGCAACAGAAAGCATACAACAGTTGAAGAGTACTTCACTCACAGCAGCACTCAGAGCAGTACCATCTGAAGGAGAAGTACAGTACTGTACTGCGGTAACCTGATACATAGCAGTACAGCATTCTTTTTTTATTCATTTTAATGCACTGATTTTCAAAATAAAGTTTAACAGCACAGACAGCAGCAACAAGTCAAAAAAGGGCTGTAAATCACTAACTGCTGCAGCTTCTGAATATAGAATACAGTACTCTGTGTTTGTGATTTTTGCACGTAACTGTACAGTCAGCCATGTGTAAACACAATTAACAATGTAACGGATGCCGCTTCTACTGAACTACTGGACAGTAGCCAGATCAGTCCAGTACAAGCAGCTCATACTGTACAATGGTTCCAGTTTCATAGCCAGTCCCTGAGGTATTTCTTCATTTTTTATGGTCTTCTGTGGGAGCAGGGGGGTTGGGGGTGGAACTTTTAACAATCCTCAAACTTTGTTCTTCTTTTCATCTTATTTCCAAGTACTCAGTACTGTTAGGGGAATGTGGAATCTGGATGCCTGCTGCTGTGCTTCATGTGCCTCACTGCACATGTTTCTTCTGGGGCAATTTCCATAGTTTAATTACATTCACAGAGTATGGAAGAATATATTTTTTTTTCTCTGCTTCCAATTTGCTTGCTAACACCAGGTATGCAGACAGACAAATATTCATCATGTTTCCTGTCATTGTTCCTGCTTAGATCATTTTCCTCTGGTAAGTTTTCATCCCATATCTGTGCAATGACTACAGCCAGGCCCTGCAGGAGCTGGTGTGTGGAAGACAGAGCAGTTTGCTTGAACTGTTTCAATACCAATTAAACAGCACATCCAGGGAGGAAGTATATGTGGAAATGGATGGTGGAGATGGTGTTTAGTAATTAGGTGATGGGGATAATGTCTTATCTAATCATTTGAGGTGGCAGAGCTGGAGTAATCTGGAAAATTTAGAAGCCAAACGGCGGGCAGCAAACACCTCCCCCCATGGGGACCATCACAGTTTCTGTACAAGTACTATGGTATTACTTATAATTACCCTTTTGGGGGAATTGGATGTTGTAAAGCCTTTTTTATGATTACTTTGCAATTAATGACTCACATCATTAAAGATGGCCACCATTCACCATTTTGTTAAATCTGTTCAACTGGTGTTAATGGTTAAATGAGCATGTTACATTCATACTCTCCTTGCACTAGGAGGGTTCTTTAACATGTTGCGGATAGAAAGCAGCAGAAAATATTTATTTTTCGCATGGAGTGCATGTGCATGTCAGGTGGCAGGAAGGGAAGGCCAGGTGTGGCATGTGCCAGCTTGGGCACTTTTAAAGACATCAAAACAACATATATTGCTTCAAGATGGGTTAGTTGAAATGAAAAGTAAAATGTGCATCTTGATTTTTTTGGCAGAGAAACTTCATAACTGTAATAATGCAACATATTGATGGTTATGGTAATTTGACTGCTGCTTTATAAAGGGTGGGGACCAAACAACAATTTAGGGCAAAGGGTAATCAAATGAAACTGATTAACACTGCAGCAAATGACAACCATCACAAATCCAATGACAGACAAATGATTTATAACACTACACTGAGCTAAAAGTGATAGGGGCGGGGGTTCCTTCGAGTAACTTCAACCTTGTTCCACTTCCAGTGTCACATCCTCCAAGAAGCAGCCCTCACAGTCTTCAAGACTGGAGCTGCCACCAGGTGGAAATTCTCTCAGCATTGCTGCTTCATCCACCTTGCTGCTGGTGGAAGTCTCAGCAGAAGAGCTGACATCTTCATTGTCATCATCATCACTGAGACACAATTCATGTGGCAACACCATTGACATCACTGTGTTGTGTGAAATGTGCCTTTCATTCATTTTGATGAATGTTAGCATGGACACATTCTTGGGTGACAAATTGGTCCTACAGTGATGCATAATGGCCCCGGCCAAACTAAACACTTATTCCACACTGACAGTGGATGGTGGGCAGCTCAGGTATTTCACAGCAACTGATGTTAGTGCTGGCCAATCAGTTACTTTGCTGCTCCAGTACTGCAGTGGCTCATCAGTAATGGCAAAGTGCTTTGAGTCCCCTATGTAGGCCCCCAACAGCATGGAGTTCCACCTGGTCACATCAAGCTTCATATGGTGCTGAGGCAGATGGTTATTGCGCTGTAGCTCACACAGATGGTCACAGGCCTTTGCAGAATAGGCAAAGCAGACACAGATGTGACGGGTGACAGTCACAGTTTCCTTAATGTCCACATGGTTTAGGATCTGCTGCACAACATGATTAAGGCAGTGTGCCTGGCAGGGCACCCTGAGAAAAGCACCATTGCTAATGCACTTCACCACACTGGAGGCATTATCACATGTGATGAATTCTGCTGTAAGTGACTGTGTGTGTTGCCATTCATCAATCTTGTCCAGCAGAACATTAAGCATTTTATCACCCTTGTGAGAACCAGTAACTTCTCGCATACTTAGTTTTGCATGCTGCCGAATTCAAGGGGTGTTGCTACCACCACAATTTTGCCTCAGGCAGGTTTTGCCATACCCAAAATCAACTACAACCCCAGGTACCTATGCCCAGTGTGTCATTATGCATAGATACAAGCTTGCTGCTGTTTGCCCACTGGTCCGCTTATCTATATTAAGATGGATATATTCTGATGCACTATGCTTCATTGCATGTCTTATGGAATCAGCAACTCTACTGTGCAGCTCTGGCATGGCAAGCTTAGAGAAACAGGTTCACAATGGAACCTGCCATTTGGGACAGGCATGGGCCATCAACCTGCAGAACCCAGCATTCTTCACAAATGAGAATGGCAACAGATCGATGGCTAGCATTTCAGAGGTGGCAGCTTTTTACTTGTATGCAGCATCATGATTGGGGGAGTACTTTGTTTGCTGCTCAATGATGGTCTTCAGAGTGGGCTGCATCTTTGGGGCTGTTCAACCAGAACGCTCTACTTGTGGCACCAATGTTGTTCTTTTTAGGGGTAAGAGTCGACTCTTGGAGCTGTGCAGATCACATGAAGCCAGTTATTTTGGTTGATTTTGGGTGTAGTGGTGTACATTTCTGAGTCAAGGGACTGGGAGTGGTGCCTCTACTGTTATGCTCACTACTCAAGGGAGCAAAGAATTGCTCATGCTCTTCCTCCTCCACCAACCCACTCTGCCCTCCCTCCTCCTGCTGTATTGAACTGCTCTCAGTTACATTTAACTTGCCGAGGGAAATCCCACCCAATCCTTCTGGTTTTGCTGCCATCGTGGCGGGTGGTTGTTTTTCAAGTGGGTGTGTTGGCCTCCGGTGCCTATGTGGCTTCCTTTTTTTCCCTGACTAACACGTGCATGACACAGTTGACATATTGATATGGTATCATCAGCTAGATCAAGTACATAAAAGTCCCAAACAAGGGAAATTTGACCTCTGGACTTAATATGCTGCAGGTGGGACTGGGAGATTTGAGAAGCAGGAGTGGAAGTTTATGCTTTTTGGGCTGCTTTCATCACTTTCATAAGACTACTTTGGGTGACGTAACTGCCTGGGGGATTGCTGATGGGTCTGATGACAGCTTGACCCATGGACTGTGCATGTAAATGGCCTACATCACCCTTGATCTTTTTAAACTCATACTTTCATGAGGGATCATCCAAGTCATCATCATCATCAACACAGATGCTGACGATGTCTTCCTCCTCCTCCTCCTCCCTATCACTGTCTTCTTGCATGGCACCTTTTTCTTTCTCTACAACCATGTCCTCCTCATGGGGCTGACTATCCATATCTGCAGGATTATCAAACTCCGGCTAAACACTATCACCACCACCATCAACTATAGAAGGAACCTGGGCACTCACACCAACAGACTCATCACCCTCCTCCTGGACCACTGTTGCTGTACTCATGTCAGTGTCTCCCTTCTTCTCACTATCATCCCCCACCAGCATGGATGCAACAATTCTGGCTATAAAAAACTGAGACACAGGAATACCAGTACTTCTTTGAACAACTCCTTTGCTGTTACCTGCTGCAGCACTACCAGAGCCCACAGAAGACACTGATGCAGACATACATGTGCTTCGGGGAACTAGAACTGAAGTTGTACTCTCTTCAACAGACTTCTTAGCTGCCTCATCCCCCTGGTGTGTTTCCCTGTACTGGACCATCTCTTAGCAGTCATTTTTATATGATGCTTCAAAGCTTTGCCTTTCTCTGAGAGTACAGTAGTAGCCACAGACACTGCCAGCTATTTCCTGAAATTTCTGTGATAGTTCCAGAAATATCTGATACTTTTTGCATTTAAACAGTAGGAGCAGCAGAGGGAAACTCTTCAGAAATTTCACAAAATCCTGGAAATAGCCGGCAGTGTCTTTGGCTACCACTGTATAGCAAGAAAGAATGTGTTACTAACTGTGTGAATAACACCTCATACCTGCAGTACTGGCTTCCTTTCAAAGTCCAAACACAATCAGGACAGGTAGCAGCACTCTGTACAAATAATATGTATATGGTAGCCAATTTCTTGTAAAACAGAAAGGTAATTTTTTTCTTTCCCCAAACAGGAATTAAAGCAACACAAGGAAAAAGGGCACAAGTAACCTACTTTAAATACAGATCACCTATGTCTGGACAACTGAAGTACTGTAATGTGTTAGTACTCACCACTACAATTTTGTCTTACATAAGAGCAGAGACAACCATATAACATTGACAAAGGCACTTATGACAATATGGATGGGCTCAGCAATCTCTTGACAACTACTATATCAATATGTAGTTTTTTATATTGCATGGGTCAAGTAGTAAACAATGTTATAACAGGGAATGGGTAAGCAAAGTCAACTGGAATAGAAACACCGCAATGCAGAAGCAAGCCCCAGCAGTAAAATAAAGGGGAGCAATTCACTGAAGCGGTGAAACTGTATATAGACAAGTTCAAGTGATCAACTAAAAGTACTTAAGTTTCCATACAAAAAATATAGAACTGTTGCTTTTCACAGTTTAAGTGACACAAGTTAACAGCAAACAGAACTGACAGCAAACAAACAAAAAAAAAATAAAGGATCAGCACAGTGTGTTCAAAACTTTAGAATTCACAACTAAAAGTGAAAGAATTATATATAACACACGCTAATAGAATGGAGCAGGAACTCTCAGAAAAGAGTAACTTTTCAGAGAAAATGAAAAAAATGCTTGTAAAGATATAAGAAAATTAATACAATTAAGTAGAACACCAACAAAAATAAAAAGGCTTAAAAGAAATAACAGTAAATTACTCACAATTTGTGAGAAATCTGTTTGTAAAAGGCTAGAAATAGCCTGCACTAGTTTTACACACCTATCCTACCTCACTTAACTCCTTCACAGACACAGACAAAACTAAAAACTAATTAAACTAAGTATTATGTAAAAATCCACACAATTAGAAAATGTCCCCTAGCGCACTAGGAACAAACTGCATATTTGGGAGCAATTAACTCTCAAAAACAAGTTTTAAAGAGGATTTACAAGGGTTTATTGGCTGTGATACACCACAACAGACTGCTCTGTGACTCAACAGGCAAAAGACTGTGCTGTAAGCAAAATGCATGATAGTTGACCTATATACCTACAATGCATTGCAAATTTCACCTTTGGAGCATAATTTCACCAGTGAATTTAAATGTTACACCAGCAAAATTTTCACTAGTAGGCAAAATTTAAGCATGGATGGGCGAAATTGCTCAGTCAAAGCATATTACATGAAATTTTGCAATTACGCAAAATCGAAATTCCTGGTGAAATCAGATTTTGCCGGGGGTGAAACATTTTGCAAAATTGTGAAATTAATGAAATATTTTGTTAGGTGAACTGTTTCCATTTCACACAAAACTATAGTATATACCTTATCCATTTCTCCTGATTTCCAAAAAAAATAAATAAATACATTGAAAATTTGGAAAAAAACTATAGAAAAACAAGATGCAAAAATCAAAGCAGCTAAACAGAAGACATTTGAGACCAGTGTGATGATGAACTAGGCAGAGTCTTTGATTGTGGAAAATGTACACTCTTTGCTTCCACAACTAAATTAGTTAAAAAAAAACAGACCACCTGGAGTGACATCTGAAGCTGTTAACGAGTCTGACCTAATTAGTACTGGTTCAACTACATTTTTTAACAGAAAGACAGTCCATGGAGGAAGAACAATGGCAGAACAGCCACACCAAATTCATCAGCCGAAGAAAGGAAATCTGAAAATTTGAGGGTGGAAGAATCATGGTTTTTAGTTACCTTAGATGTGGAAGCATTATATAGAAAACATTCCACATGAAGGGGGTCTTAAGGCACTCAGCTATTATCTTAAACAAGAACATGACATGACTTGATTCATTGAATTTTTTATTCAATGCACTGAAATTGTTCTGAAATGTAAATGTTTTATGTTCCTTGATGAACACTATTTACAAGTTAAGGGCACAGCAATGGGGGCATCCCTAGTACACAGTTATGACAACCTGCACTTGGGGCTATGGGACAAGCTGATTAAACAGGATCCTGATAGAAATCAATATTATTACTACATCAAACTGTACCAGCACTTTATTGATGACGTGTTCTTAATATGGGGCAGAAATGAAGAGGAGGTATATGTGTTTGTACAGTATTTACAAGAGTCCAATATTAATTTAAAAATTTAATTGAAATAAGACAGGTAATCTATTTTGTTTTTGGATCTCATGTTTCTGATATTGGAAGGCAGAATTATGTCATATCTTTTTCATAAACCACATGACACAGACTTGGTCCTTCTAGCGAGTAGCCGTCATCCCCCAGATCTAATTAAAAGAATTACACATTGTAAGGCTGTGTGTAATTAAACTTCTGCTGGTGGGATTTTGGTGAAAGTCAGAATTTCACATTGGTGAAATTTTGGAATGCACTTTGTCAATTTTGCAGAAATTCCAACTTAGAATGGTGGAATAAATTTATGAATTGTGAATTATTGTATTAAACTGTGGGAACTAAAACAGCAGAACTGATCATTGTAAGTGGTCAGTTCTGCAGAATTGTATTTCCACAGTTTGATACATTAATCTTCAATTCATACATTCATTCCATAGTTCAGTGAGTCATTGAACTGAGGTATGAATGTAGGAATTGTGAATTAATGAATTAAAGATCAATGACAAATGTGATGTCATATTTTTTTAATTTTCAGGCTCTTGCTTGGTAATATATTAAAATCCACTTGTTATCACAAACTATTTATATCTCCTGTGTTTATTTATTGCTAGTTTAGTGTTAAAACATTTTTCAGCTCTAGTCATCTGATTCTGTATCAGCTCCTATTCAGGCTGAGTCTCCGTTGCATAAGATATCCATTACACAATCATTACGCAAAATGTTTCCATTTTTTTCAACTTTATTTCACTTCATTTATTGTACTGAAAGTTGACAGTGTTAGTAAGAGTGCTGGTGCAAGTGCAAACTGGGCTGACCACTTTCACACACCTAAACAGAGAAGTTGCTTCAGTTGCAGTTATAGAGACAGAGTGACTTGCAGCTTCATTTATTTTATTGAACAGATCCTGTGCATGTAAAATATATCTGAAGCTCTGAGAGAAACTCAGCTTTGTTTGTCCCTGTGAGGTAAAAACTCCTGGAATTCCATGCATTTAATTTTTTTTAATTGACTTAACCGTGTCTTATTTATTTTACATTGGTGTCATAATCTTATATAATGGGAGAACAAGCAGTGAAAGGAAAATTGCACTGCATCTCCCTCAAAGCAACTGTGTTGCAAAGAGCATCACTGTCATACTGCACCAGTAAAGTATTTTTTTTGTGGTATTTTACTGGGTTTACCAAATCTGAAACATGTCAGCTGGTCAGCAGCAGATGTTTCATTCATGTCTGTGCTTTTTTAATTTAGTCTGTGCTGACAGAACCCGATTTGTAAGCATTCATCAGGACTGGTTAAATAGTCCACTTTTATGTTCTGGTCATATGTAACAAGGTATACATGCAGATGCAATTGGAATTGATAAAACTTTTATAGTCCAAATCAAGTTCAAGAACTTGTGTTGCTGAAAAAGTTTTTCAGTTCCCATTGATTTAAATTTACCCTGCTAACTACCTTCCTTTTTATGTTTGCTTGCACACATGCACAAGAAACATGATGTGGCAGCTTATGAGAGAAGCTGGTTGTGGAGGCATGGCACTGTGGGAGCCTATGGAGGCACTGCATTTGGGGGCTTGGCACTGGTGCACCAATTGAGGCACAGTGTGCTGATGACACTGGTCTTCAAAAGTGCCACCAAGTTGAAACATTTTCGCCGCAGCAATCAGGGCTGCCTCATCATTGCAGCATCATCCATTCAGCTACAATGAGGGAGTGACCCATCATTGCTGGGTGGAAGGCTGCCTATTGTAATATTGTTTGTGAACGTGGAGGCAAGGCTCTACCATGTTCACAAACAATATTATCCCCCCGCCGTGCCGAGGGGATGTCCAATTCCCCTCAGCATCATGTGCTCCCAAAACAGTTTTTTTTGCCGATAGGGAGCCAAATCCCCATCGGCTTCATTCCCCACATTGTAATTTGCCAATGGGGGAGCCTACTCCCCATTGGCATACGTTTCCCTCCAAAATGGGTTTGTGCTGAGGGGGTGTCCAATCTCCCTTGGCTATTGCCCCCCATGTGCTGACAAGGGTGCCCAATCCTCCGTTGGCTACAGCCCCCCCCTTAAAATACTCAGGTGGCATGCTGGGAGCCCACCCCAGAATGCTAAATGCCCCTGTAAAAAAAAAGTCCCACAATTTTTTTTTTCTTGTAAAGCAGAAAATGGTCCCTCATGGTCTGTCCTGCTCCTCCCCGAACCCACACCCACCCTATATGCACCCTGCCTCCCTCACCCTATACTTACCTCCGGAGTCCAGCACGATGATCTTCAGTGGACTGGGAACACGTCCGCACTCTTCAAAGCCGACCTTGAACTGAGGAAATCCTGGTAAGCTGTATAATGGCATAAACCATTTTTTTTTTAAACTTTGGTGCATATCTCAGACATTCTTGGGAATTTTGGCAACCGATTTTCAATATGGAGTTATTGGGCCCCCTCCTCATGAATTCAGCCACTGTTATGGCATTATTCAGTCCCGAAAGGTGATTTTGCGGTCACTGTGTGGATTCACCTTTTGGGACTGATTAATGAAATGACAGTGCCAGTGTTCATGAGGTGGGCTCTCAAAAAGTCCATGTTGCAAATTTGGTTGGAAAATCCAAAATGACTGTTTCATTAACATAAGCAGTGTGTAGTTGTGCAAGACGCCAGTAACTTCGCGGAATTTGTAACATTACCACAGATTTTCAACATTGCCATTTTTCTGCACCTCCTAATGAACAGTACAGGTGTCATTTTTCATATCCTGGCCAAAATATGTTTTCGCCCCTTCCGATGCAGAATAGCGCTGCTGCTGTAGAAAATCAGTGTTCTGGACAAATTAAGAAAATCACAGTGACACTGTTCATGAGCAGAGGTCCTAAAATGCCTATGCTGAAGATTTTGTGATGTAAGTCCATAAAATAAGTGTGTTATGAGCGTGCACTGTGCAGTTTCCATGCATGCTCGTAAATTTGCAAATTTGTTATATTTTCAATCCAGATTTTTAACATTGGCATTTTTCCACACCTCCTTATGAACAGTACAACTTGCCATTTTTAACATCCTGGCTGAAATGTATTTATGTACTTCTGGCGCAGAATAGCATGCTCGCTGTGGGAAATTAAGTGTTTGGGACACATTAAGAAAATCACAGTGACACTGTTCAGGAGCAGAGGTCCTAAAATGCCTATGTTGAAAATTTGATGATGAAAATCCATAAAATTATTGTGTTACGCAAGTGAGAGCATTTTTACCATTCCCACTACAGATTTTCAACATTGTCATCTCTTCACACCTCCGTATGGATGGTACAGCTGTAATTCTTCATATCTTGCCCAATCTGTGTTTTCGTACATGTGGTGCAGAATGGCACAGTCATGGTTGGAACTCAAAGTTCAGGACACATTGACAAAATAAACACTGCCACTCTTCATGAGAAGAGGTCCCAAATGCTTTCATGAGGTGAGGTCACAAAAAGGCCATGTTGAAAATTTGTATTGCAAATACTTACAAACGCTTGGGGTGGTAGGGTTTCTAACCATAACGTCCCACCCTGTACAGACTGACTGGCATCGGGGTGTGCCTTTGGATTGCTGACTTTACTGCTTATGCCATCACACCCCCACTCTCCACCCAGTGACAGGCATTGAGGTGTATCTTGGACTCTCCGGCCCCGGAGTTCACCCCATTCTCTTATGCTGCCCCCATTTCAGCATATGCCCTTATGAAATGGGGAGACTGTAAAGCCAAACACCCCAAGACACACCTCAACATGTGTCGGTGTCTGCAGAACAGGGTGAGGTGACATAGCATGAACATCATGGGCGACGACCCAAACATTTACTCCAATGCCTGTCCATCTCTACAGGACGGAGGTGGGGTTGGCGTGAAGGTCAATACTTCATTTCCATTTCAATTCTGCATCTGTCTAACTCCTGCATTTCCAATGCTAATACCAGAAAGCAAACATTCAGCATTGACAAATGCTTGTTTAGTGTTGTATGTGTGAGAGAGTATGGGGGGGTGGTGTTAGAGAATAAATAGTAGATACTGTATAAGCACTGCCTACAAATCGGGATCTGTCATCACTTACTAAATTAAACAAGCACAGTCATGAATGAAACGTCTGCCATTGACAAACTGACATGTTGCAGATTCAGTAAACCCATTGAAATACCACAAACAATACATAACGGGGGCAGGATGATAGTGACACTCTTTGCAACACAGTTGCTTTGAAAGAGATGATGTGTCATTTCCTTTTCACCGCTTGTTCTCCCATCATGTAAGATGACACCAGTGTCAATGAGACACTCTTAAAACAATACAAAAAAAATGTGTGGAATTCCAGCAGTTTTTACCTCGTGGGGACAAACAAGGTTGAGTTTCTGTCATGGGTTCAGATATATTTTTCATGCATAGGATCTGTTCAATAAGTTAAATGAAGCTGCTGGTTGGTCTGTCTCTATACCGGTGACTAAAGCAGCTTCTCTGTTTTGATGTGTGAAGGCTCTTAGTCCAGCTCGCACTCATGCCAGCACTCTCACTAACACTGTTAACTTTCAGTTCATTAATAAAGTAAACCAAAGGGGAAAAAATGGAACAGTTTGTGTCACAACTGTTATGATGCCACAGGTGTCTCAGGCAATGTAGACTCAGCCTGAATTCGGTCTGAAACAGGATCAGATGAATAGAGTTGACAAACATTATTAATAGTATAATAGCAGTAAAAAAACACTAGAGACATAGGTAGTTTGTTATAATAGGTGGATTTTATTTTTAACCCACCAAAAGCCTGAAAATTAAAAAGATGACAATGTCATCTTTGCCATTGACATTTAAACTGCAGAAAGAAATTCTGCAGAACTGATCACTGAACTGCAGAATAATTACATGTACTGTGGAATGATCTAATAAACTGTGAAACTAAATTCCTCAGAACTGTCAATCCGCAGTTTCTGTGTATTATTCTAAAGTCTGGCCCCAAAACTCCACCAGAACAGGGTGAAAATCCATCAGATACATTTGGAAGATTCTGATCTTGCCAGTGGTGGAAGTTTGGAAAATGTTGTTAAAGTTCCATAAAAGAGGAATTTGTAACTTTTGCCCAGCTCTAAATGTAGCCAGTTTTTATGATTGAGATGTAATTGCTCCACACAAGATTTACATCAGGACTGGGTTAAGGAGATGGACAGCCATTTTTTTTTGGAAAGAGGACATAGAAGAGATAATATTTCTACTGCTCTAAATTGGGCGACAAAAGAACAGAAATTACCTCTTGACCCCCAGGGAATGGTGGTATAATGAAAAGGAACAAAGGGTTAAATTTATTACCACATATACCTCAGAAGCTAACAGTATAAGGTAGATTTTATTAAGTCACTGGGACATCGAAAAGGCAGATCCAGTTTTGAGTAAGATTATAAATGGACCACCACAATTCATATATAGACATGTCCAGAATCAATGAGATTTACTGGTGCACTCTTTGCAGCCATATAAGCAACAGAAACAGTGCTTCCTTGGAAATAGTGCAACTAGTGGTTGTGTTCCCTGTGGCTATTGTAAATTTGATAAATATGTTTCCAAAATGAAAACCTTTCTAAATCCTAACACATGCAGGTCATATTAAATAAGGACCTGTTACCTGTGATACCCTAAATGTTATTTACATTGCAGTTTGTCAATGCGGGTCATTTTGTGTTGGAAACACAAATCAATCTTTTAAGACCCACATTGGGGAACAAAAATGAGATATTATAACAGAAAATACCAAGAATATTCTAGCAGCATACTTTAAGTTCACTAGGGGTTACATTCAGCATTTTTTGGACATTTATTGGCATTGAATTGGTACAACTCAGCCCCAAGGGTGGTAATACTGAGAATCTCACACTGAAACATTAAGCCTTCTGGACTTATACTCTGGGAGCTGTATATCATCTGGGACTTAATGCTAGATCTGAAATGTGTTCATTTTTATGAATGAAAATTTTTTTATGAATGGCCATTTTTTGAATGTTATCTATCAATAAGTTTTACCTTAAGGGACACTGGATGGAAGAATTAATTTTATTTAATTATGGGTGTTTCTGTGACAGCTGAGTACTCATATATGGGCTATTGTAGATAACTTATTTTAAAATTGTTATTAACTAAATGGCTGTTTTTTAATGTCTTTCAGAAGTGAGGAATTGTGATCTGATTGCACCAGTGGGAGCTTGCTCTGTTACAGATGCTTTGCCTGACTCTCCTACCACATTCATATGGATAACAAAGAATCAGTTAAAGATATTGATAGTCTTTATTTTTGAAGTTCCCAATAAGCAACATGAAATTTTAAAGACGTGTATGAAGATCTGTCCACTTGAAAGAAATGAATTACTGTGACCCCAGAGTGACTGCGATACTGTGACTCCAGAGATGCTGAGCTGATAGCTTGCAAGCACAATATTGAATCTAATATATGTCATTAGGTTAACTGAACTGATGTTTCACAGAGGAATATTTGAACCACGAAGGAATCTGGACTGATAAGTCTGTGGTGTTAACATTTTCTATGTCTCTCTAAACGTACGATACACAGGACCCTAAAGTACATACAATCTTTGTGGTCTGGAGTTAGCTGGCTTTTTAGCATTTGACATTGGTGTTATGGATCTGTGGTTTAGATAGTGTATCTCTGTATTAGCTAGTTTATATTTAATTAAATTGATGGTTTAATGAGGGAAGGGCATGTCATTATAACATCGTACCAACACTGCTATTTAAATGCTTTTCTAGTTGTCATATATTAACCATTGATAAAGCTCTGCAAGTGGGAGAAATATGCCATCGGCTTTTAACTATCAGACCGCGTGGGTGGCACCTGTTCAGCACTTTTTCAATATGTTTGGTGTGTAGGTATATTAAATAAATTTATACTGATTTCCTATACATTTTGCTTTGTGTGCCTCTTCTGACTGATATTTTGGGGTGAGTTACAAGGCTGTCTTAATTTGTACTGTTGGAATTCCTTGAGATGGGGAATAGAGCCTCTATTCACAATTGTGTGATCTACAGACCTCCAGCACAGGTGGGAGAAGTTAGATATGGCATTGATGGAAGCCATTGACAAGAAGGTAGAAAAAGGAGAAGTGCTGCTAGTGAGGGACTTCAATATTTCAGATGAAGATTGGAGCCTCCAAGCAGTGGATTCAGCTAGAAGCAGGAAAAACTTGGACTCTCAGTAGAGGGCATTATTCAGGCAACTAGTCAGTGAACCACTCATGATGGGGCAATACTGGAACTGGTACTCACCAACAGGGACTGTGTTGCAGACATCAAGTTTGGGGGCCACCTGGAGGCCAGCAATAACCATACAGTATAGTTCAATATAAGGATGGGTGCAGAATCAAACCACACAATGTTATGGTACAGCACTTCAGGAGGACAGATTTTAAAATAATGGGTGAATGCCTCAGGGATAATCTGGCAGGGGAGATGGCATGGGTGGGGAGGACAATACAGTGGGGGAAATTAAAATGAGCCATAGTGAAGGCAACAAACCTCTGCAGCAAGCAAGAGAGTAAAAGAAAGAGGAAAAATAGATCACTGTGGTTCTCGAAAGAGGTGGAAGAAAAGGTAAAAGCTAAGAGGGTATCATTCAGAAGATACAAGGAGATGCAGAGGGAGGAAGATAGGGAGGTGTATCAGGGGACATAGAGATAAGCAGGAAAAGCAGTAAGGAGCTGTTCTGCCAACTCAAACCAAGCAGCTATTTGCCATTCACACTCACATACACACAATAACAAAACAATAAGTACAGCAAGCCAAAGCTTTATTATATAGCACAATATAATACAAAAGGTTATACATCACCGATTCAATAAAGCATCATCCAAGCCCTCTTCCAATGGCTGGAAGCCTTTGTCAGCCTGGCTAGGAGTCTCGAACTGAACTGGCCCCACAGCGATGCGCCCACCCTGCAGGAGAGGCTTCCAACCAGGCGCCTGGAAAGTCCCATTTTATATGTTTTATCTGGTATTTAGAAATGCTAAACCATCATGTCCTAAGCACTGGCCAGGTGCCCAGAACATCACGAGTTCAACATGACAAACACCATATTCTCATAATAAATAGTTGGCATTCGTTAGATCATCATGCCCTAAGCACTGGCCAGGTGTCCAGAACATCATGAGCCAAACAATGCCAGAGATTCTCACAACATCTTGTATGCGACCTTCAAGTCAGCAAAATACACTGTCTGAAGCAAAACATAATAATGAGGCTATCTAAAGAGCAAAACACCAATTAAATTAAGCAGCATGTAAAATGGAGTCACACAATACAAAATGGAGTCACATAATACAAAATGGAGTCACAATAATCAACATATTATACTATCACTACAGGAGCATAAAGACACAAACTGAAGAGAGAATAGCCAAGGCAGTAACAAAAGGGGAAAATATACTTTTTTGGTATATAAGTGAAAAAAGGAAGACCGGGGTGGGATTCTAAAGCTAAGAAAAGGCAGTGGAGGACTTTGAAGAGGGGGAACAAGAAAAGGCAGACATTCTGAACAAATACTTTTGTTCAGTGTTCACAGAGAAAAGAGATGGGGGGGGCACAACAATGTAAAATGAGCATTGCAAGAAAAGAGGTCTGTTTTTGGAGAAGAGAATCCTAAATGGATTCTCAAATCTGAAAATGGAGAAAGCAATGGAACCAGATGGGGTCCACCCAAGGGTACTGATGGAGCTCAGGGAGGCACTGTCTGCACCTGTGATGGTCCTATTTAACAACTCATTGAAAGCAGGAATAGTCCCTTAGGGCTGGAGGAGGGCAGATGCAGTCCCAGTTCACAACAGAAGTAGCAGGAAAGAGGCTGGCAAGTATAGTCCAGTCAGCATGACTTTGGTGGTGGGAAAGTTAATGAAATCACTACTGAAAGAAATTATTGTAGAAGTTCTTGAATCCAAAGGGTTACAATATGCAAGGCAGCACTGATTCACTAGGTGGGGAGGGGGGGAGTCATGTGAAGTGAATCTGGTTGAGTAGTGTTTTTCTAATTGAGCAGCCAAGAAATTAGATCAGGGTGGAGCAGTGGGCATAGCCTACCTAGATTTCAGTAAGGTGTTTGAAAGCATTCCACATTGGAGACTAATAAGCAAGCTGGTAGCTTTTGGAGTGAGTCCAAAGGTAGTAAACTGGGTAAGAAATCGGTTAAGGGATAGTTCGCTCAGAGGATGAAAGGATAACAGCGGGGTGCCTAAGGGATCAGTGCTGGGACTGGTCCAATTTAATGTCTTTATAAGTGAGATTGCAGGGGAGCTGGAAGAGATGGTCTGCCTCTTTGAGGATGACACCAAACTCTGTAATGGGGTGGACACTCCGGGGGCTAGAAAGGATGAGTAGCAACCTGAGAAAACCTGAAGTTGTCATGTGTATGGCAGCAGGGTTTCAATGTGAAAAAGTGCAAAATAATGCAGTTAGGGTACAGAAAACAAGGGGCAGAGTACAAAATGGGAGGGGGAGCTGTACTGACGACCACCTTTCAGAAGAATAATAAATTACCAGATTGTGAGCCCCTAAAACTCCCTCATCCCTCATACAAATGTTGTGAGACTTGACACCCTTTTCAGCTCTCTAGCTATAGGAATGATTGAGTTATGACCAATTAAGTAATTTTGAGAAATTCTGCAAAATTTCATGAAATTCACAGAATTTTGTGAAAATTCTGTGAAATCAGAGTTTGCTAATTTTGCCTAGCCCTAAGACCCAGTGTTGATTAATACAGGTTGGGTGCCTCGCTAGTGTCTCTCCGTCTGTCTCCGTCTCTCTCACTCTCTCTGCCTTTCTGTTTGTCTATCATTCGCTCCCTCTCTCTGTGTTCTAGGAAAGAGTGAGGTTTCTAATTTATTAGAATTTTTGTTACAAAAAAGAGGGTGATGCATTCTTCCTATTAATACATGTAATGGGTCATCTGTGTTCACAGCAGAAATTCCTTTCACTTTTAAATGATGTTTAATTTCAGGTGGACCAGGCAAATAATTGGTCTGTTTTGCAATGGTTATTTCAGGATAGACATTGTTTAGTTCTTTGAACAGTTGACTGTACACATTTGCTGATTAAAATCTTTTTAAGCACTTAATTGCACACATTCTTTGCTATTTATTTTCCATGTTCTTCATCACAATATATAGTGGATGCATTATATTTTTCTATTACTATTTTACATGGTAACTACCTGTTCAGACATGCTACACTGACAGGGTGACTTCTCTCTTAAGATTGAGGAGGCCATATTTAGTTAGTTAGTTCATTGTCCCGGATTCCCTCCTTTTCCCCCACAAAAGACAAAACCATTTGTATGTTGTTGTTCTCAGATTGGCAATTAATTTATTATATCATAATTCCATTTACAATCCCATCATCATTTATTATAGTCTTTGTCACAATTGTATTTTTATTGCATCCATGTACTGTATCAATTTCTGATCATCCCTCTTTCTTCCTCTTCTCGCTTCCCCAGGTGAAAACCTGGGTGCCTTCTTCTTCTCTTTTTCTGGTAGGTAACAGTGAGAACCGAGACCGCTTTTTCTCCTTCAGTTTCTTCCTCCTCTCATCATATTCCTTTTTTCTTTCCCCCTCCCCTTCTTCCCCCTCTTTTTCCCCATTAGCCAGTCTCCAGCTTGCGTTGGATGACTGGCTTTCCCCCTATTTTAGGATATTCCTCCCCCCTGCTTAGGGTACAACCATTATATATATATATATATTTTTTTTATATATATTTTCCTGCCTGTCTCCTCTCCTCCATGCTTCTATGAAACCCATCATTTCTGTATTAAACATATCAATAGCTAGGTCTGAGAGGTGCACTCTATCTGACCTGTAAAACTCTTCTACCCATTCCTCCACACCTCGCAGTATTACGTGCCCACTCATCTTTCTTATCAGTGTTCCTACCTGCCTATTTATCTTTCTCCTGGCCCTGTCTAAAGCTACATGACTGTGTTCGCATCTTCATACCCTCCTTGGGATCATGTCTGATGAAACAAAGCTTGCTCCTGGCCACCACTGTTGCATTTTTTCTAAGTCCCTTTTTACCTACATATATGTGTCCATCCATGGCTTTCCCCCAATATCATTTCCTCCTAGGCGTTAAATGATTAAATCTAGAAAGGATCACCATTCCTTCATCCCTTTCAGGGTAGGAAGCAGCTGAGCCCATCTCATCCCTCGGATGCCATGCCAAACCAACCTACATTTTCTCACATCCTGGTACAGCTGTTTTCCCCCAGGCTTTTTCTCAACTCTCTTTTCTGCCTAATAAATGTAGGAGTGACCGCAGATCCATACTTCTGTGATCCTCCCTCTTCCTATAGGATTTAAGCAGAATATATCTTAAAACATGGTCTTAGCTCCTTTTCATAGCATCCATCTCTTCCCCTCTCCACTGTGGTTCCGTACCTGAAAAACAAACACAGGTGATATGTCAGTCTCCGTACTGCAGTGTCCAAATATACCTCTTGTAACTGGTAGACCACCAGTGCCCCCTTTCCAACATATTAGTCACTGTCTTCCCTGCTGCTACCCACTGTGATGCAGCTCCTATTCGAAAAGAGTGAGATGAATAATTGCCTGGGTCAACGCCCAGGAATTGCATGCCTTTCTTGAGCATGGCTGTGAATTGATAACTGGTGACCTTTTTATCGTCCCCATGCACAAATAATCTTCGCTTCTTACACCCATGCTTTGTGGCATAAGCCCACAAAGTCATTACTGGGCACACTGCGCCATCTCCATGAGCCTTCAGGGTTACGGTACAACCATTAACCCCTTGATCCATTTTAGATTTCTTAATCATGATTTGTATCTCCTCAATCCCCCATCTGGTATCTTCCCACTCCAACCCCCCTCTTTATCCTTCCTGCCATGTCCCACAGCCTCACTCACTTTCAGGGCCCCTGGAAACATTGCTAAATAAATTGTGTGAAAGAACTGCGCCTCATCTTTTGATCTACAAATTGCCGGTAGTACCCCCTTTAACTTTGGAAGCCACTGTTCTACTATTAGTCTTCTACTATCTGTAGATCTCTGTTTCATCCTACCCCACCCCTACATCATTCTCCTGATCAACATTGATTTTGTTGGGTCCATCCAGTGTTTTAGGCTGCAAACTAAACTAATCCCCGCTAGGTATACCCCCATCACGTTGTGAGCCGTTCCTCTCTGCCATTGATCTACTGTAAACTTCCTTGATTGCTCCTCCATGAGTGGCCTACTTACCTCCATATTGTGTGCTGCCCTGAATATTTGGAACACCTGCCGAGCCTCTTCGTAGGTCCTCAGAGTCTATGGTGCCCATAAGCTGCGAAACAGCAGTTCTGCTCCCTCTTGCCAATGTGCCAGATGTTCGTTGGTATGGGCATTTTCCGATCCTCTGCTGATGAAACCAGCATCCGGAAACAATCCAGCTGCAGACGGGAAAGGCTGTCAGCTAGGATATTTTTTCCCCTTCTATGTGCTTGACCCTGAATGACATATTCAATTGCAAGGCCCTTAACACCAATTGTCTCAAAACCCGCATGACCATTTCTGACCTGGCCTCCCTGTTGTTTAAAATTTTTACCACTGCCTTGTTATCACACCAAAATGTAACCTTCTGATTACTTAGCTCCTCTCCCCATACTAGGGTGCAGGCCTAAATGGGCATGATCCCCAACAGTGTGATGTCTTTTACTTTCCTGTCCCTCACCCAATTTGTAGGCCATGGTTCAGCAAACCACTTTCCCCTCATGTAACCCCCCCATACCTAAACCCCCTGCTGCATCTGTATAGAGTTCTAGATCTGTGTTGTACACCCAGTCCTCTTGCCAAAAGGAACAGCCATAATAGGTGTTGAGGAACTCTTCCCACACCCCAAAGTTGTCCTTAACTCCCTTTGTCATGTCCACCCAGTGGTGTGGTCTGGTTACTCCCGCTGTGGCCCTCACTAGCCTCTTTGTGAAAGCCCTTCCTGGTCCAATCACCCTGCATGCAAAGTTCAGATGTCCCAACACCTGTTGAAACTGTTTTAATTGCACTCTCCTCCTACTTGTATTTAATTGGATCAGTTCTTTCAGCTTCCTCACTTTGTTGTCTGGCAACCTGAATACCTCTCCCTGTGAGTCTATTTCAATGCTCAGGAATTCTAAAACCTTACTAGGGCCTTCTGTTTTTTCTGGTGCCAATGGAAACCCTAACTCTCTGCACAATTCTTGGAAACTGGTTAACATTCTTTCTGTTTCTCTCCTCCTGCTGCCTATTAACAGGAAATCATCCAGGTAGTGTGTGACTGTCATGTATCCATTTTTTCCTGAAATATCCACTGTTAGCAGGTGCTGAATGCCTCAAATGTCGCATCTGCTATGGAACATCCCATGGGCATTACTTTGTCAAAATAGTACTGGCCTCCTATCTTAAAACCCAATAAGTCCCAATCTTCCCTCCTAACCGAGAGCAACCTGAAAGCGGACTCTATATCCATTTTTGCCATCCATGCATTGGCAGTCACTCGTATAATCTGAACTGCCACTTCTAATGTGGCATAGATCACTTTTCTATGCTCCCTGCTAATTAAATCATTCACCGAGTCCCCTTCTGGGAATGACAGGTGGTGGATCACCCTGTATTCTCCCTGCTGTTTTTTGGGGACCAAGCACAAAGGAGAAATTCTCATGTTCTGCAATGGAGGGTTAGCATATGGCCCTTCAACTCTCCCAGCTGCCTTTTCCTTTTCTATTTTCTGTCTTAGAATGTCCTCCTTCCCATTAACTGAGCCTAGATTGCTTGCCTCTCTTGCTCACCTCAGACCTTCACACTGCAATGGGAAACCGGTCTTAAACCCTTTTTTAATTGACTCTGCCACCTCCCTATCTGGTTATCTTTCTAGCCACTTTTCCCACCTTTCTATCTTGATGGGTGTTCTTGCTTCTTGAAACTGATGCCCTGCCCTCTTCCCTTCATTTCTACTACACCACCCCCATCTATTTCCCATTCCTTGTAGTTAATTAGTCTGGCCCCCCCCACTTGCGTGCCCTCTGCCCATTCCCCCTCTATTCCACGCCTAACCCCTATATCCTTGTCCTTCCCAAAAAAACTGCTGACCTGCTCCTTATCCTCCTGCCCTTGGATCCCTTGTGCCCATGTCATTCTGCATCTACTAGCTGGGTGTGTTCCCCCACATTTTTAGCAGGCATGCTGAAAACAGCATTGGGGCCAGGAGCAAAATATCCTGTTGTAACCCCAGCAACATCTCTTGGGTGCTACACCCCGTTTTCCCATCTCACCTTCCGGCGTGAACTGGTCAGTTACATAATCTGTCCACAGATCTAATTGTTTTGTATCCCATCTTACATCCCCATAAGTCACTATTCTTTGCCGGAAAAATTAATCATAGTATATCCACCCCACTCCACCTTTCACCTTTGCCCATCTTATTATCAGGGAATAAGTGATCAGTGGAATGCCCAACTCAGGTTTCTTTTCCAGCACTATAGCTGAGTATGTGGTGAAACCTACAAACCACCCCTCACAAGTCTTGCCCTTAGTAAATTTGTCCTTCTCCTTTTTGCCTAACAAAACCACTGCTGCTGCCATTTCACTCTTCCTGATGTTCTCCATTTCCTTGTATTTTGCTGCTGCTTCCCAGCTCACTAACGCAAATATATCCACGTATTCCCCCTTCCATATTTTCTCCTTCATGGCCAGTGGTATCTGCTCCCCTATTTTCATTCCCAGCATTCCTATTTCCCTTGTTCCCTTTCCTATGCTCTCTAACCCTTCCCCCCCTTGTCGTCGCTGTATCTGACCTAATCTCCGCCAATGCTGATTCCATCTGGCCCAATCCCCCAGTCCCGAGTGCTGAAATAATTTGACCTATATATTCTTTTATGCTTTCTCCTACCGCCCCTGATACATTACCTGGGACCTTGTCTGCTCCTTGCAGCCTGCTGTCCTTGGGCTTCCCTGGCATGTCCCCCTGTGGTAGAATGGCTGGTTGTACTATTGACTGTGGAGGAACCGTTGTGCTCGAGGGATCCAGTCAGGGTTCCACTGGTGGAACCACCACCTGGTCTTGAGGTGGTACTGGTGGGACTGGGACATAGGGCTGTGGCGGTACTGGGCTAGCTGCTTGGGGAGGTACCATCACCAGTGGGTGCTTCCTGGTAGGGCTGTGTGGCCTCCCTGCCAGCCGTTTTCCACTGCCTTCTTTTCTTTTACCCACCTTCCGCTTCTCACCGGATCTCCCCAGCTCTTCTCCTTCCACAATCTACCACATTCTGTTGGCCTTCTCTGCGAGCTCCCCAATGGCCTTGTAGGTGTCCTCTTTAGATGACCTGTTCTTTTTTGATGCCATTTTTTCATTTTGCCTGTGAAAGCTGTGGAGACAACTGGCCAACAGAAAAAGAAAACACAATCTTAATTAGTTGTCTGCCAAAACCAGGCCTTGTATCGTTAGGGTCCCCCCCCTTGTTTTTTTTTTTTTTTTGTCACTGGTTGTGGCTCTGGCCCTGTGCCTCTCATTCAGCCCCAGCCTGTGACCCATTGTGCCCTAATGGTGGCCACTGGCATCACCCTGCCCCATCTGGTCTGTCCAGCCCCCCTTCACCCCACCGGAGGCTCACCTTCCCACTCCCGGTTTCTCCGTGTGGCATCTTGGCCCAGCACTCGGTGCCCATGGGATATCCCCCACCTGCTTTTCACAGGGGCCCTGTTTCCCCCTTCTTCCTCCCTCCATAACCCTGCTCCTTTTCCTTGAACGCCCCTTGTCAGGGCCCATCATCCCCGCATACTCCTTGGGGAGTGTAACGTCACTTTGCCTTAGGCTCCCCCCCCGCAACGTGGTGTAGCATCTTGCTTCTGGCACCATTACTAGGCCCAACACCTTATGGCTTGATGTGCTGCACGGTCTACCCATGGTGTGTGACATCAAGCGGCCATCTCCACATGCCTCCATCTGCCCGCGTGGCCTCTCTGCCTAAACAGACCCTTCAAACCACTCATTTCCTCCTGCCATGTTAGCCATCCTGCCGGATGCTCCCCAGCCCAACCACTTCTTCAGCTAGTAGCCCTGCTCCTGCTGCTCTCCTTTCATAAGGAAACCCCCCCAAGTCCCTTTTCAATAAAACTCTTGCCACCCTGTACTCACGGTGTCTTATGTCACGCCACATGGCTGACCATTGTGAGCACTGCGCTACTCCATTCAGCCAAGCCTTCAAACAACAGCCCCTCTGCTTCTCCAACCCCCATTTTAAAATCCATTCCTTACTGTCAACTAACACACTATTATATTAGAGAGGCTCCACTTTCCATTCGTTTCCTCCTTTGCACTTCTCCAAGGATCGCTTGCTTTCCCACACCACAGCTCTTCTGCCTCCCCGTGCTCACTAGGCCACCCACCAACCACACTGTTCTTTTCACCTACGCTCATCTAGTCTCCTACCTCCTTGCACATCTTCATCTTCTTTCCCTCCAGGTCACTTCCTTCTCCTTACCACTCTACTCATTACAAGAAAGGCCCCCACTAACCGTGGCATGTGACATCATGCCTCGTGGCCTTCTGATTTCTGTAACCCTTCTTTCTTGCTCTCTCCTGATGTTCTCAGCCTACAAAAAACAGCTATTTTTAGCCTTTTCTTTGTTTCTCCCCCAGCTTCTGGCTACCTCATTCATTCTCTGCTGCACAAACCAACATTTCTTTCTGGAGCATGGCCCAGCCTCCCATCTGGGAGATCATTCACCCCGACTGCCCTATACACCATCTCAGGTGCTTCTCGCCTTCAGTAGCTAGTTACTTGCTGCATACATGGTCCCCAAAGCCAGGCCTTCTCTTATTATAACAACCAACTATGTACATATTAGTATTATATATATATATTTTTTTTTTATATATATCATCATATCGTGGTTGCTTATTCATTGCTTATCTGCTCTTACATTCCTTGTCCTGAACAAACCTCAGTCAACTGCTCCCAATGATTTCAACATACCAATCTGATGTGCTGTAGTTTTTCCAGTCTAATAGCTATCAAAACTTCAGCAAAAAGTGGCTGAACCACCACTGTGTTGTCCCTTACATACCTCCTTTAGCCCCTCCTCTTCATATTGCCTGCCTATTGTTCTATCTTCACCTGTCCCTCTCCTTACCATCCCCCTTCTCTCTCTGAGCACACCATCTTCAGGTAAAGGGAAGAGGTGCACCAGGACAACTTGGTCTGCCCCATAAAGGGTAAACTCCATTAGTTAGTTCATAATTTATTTCAGGGCTGGCCAGGAAGGCACACTAAGCCAAGCAGCTTATTTACTGGTGCATTCTAGGGGAAAGGGATGATGGAATAATTCAAACACACAAGACAATACAGAAAATATTACAACGTGAAAGGGGTCGGCCCATAACAGTTTGTTTGTTCCATTAAATGGCATGTTGGCCATGAAGGTATGCTCCATCCTGAGGGTGTGACTATCTTAAACCAAAGGGTAAGGAGAAGAACATTTCTTCTGCATTGCATTTACTGTAAACAGCACAGCTGAAATGCAGCATCGTATTTTCAGTTGGGTTCTGCTTGTACCCTTTTCTACAGCTGGATGAAATGGAAAACAGAAAGGTTAACTGACTTGCTTAATGACACTCAGCAAGTATTTAACTCCATCAGAGTTTGATCCTGTGATATTCTGCTCCTCTAGCACACCCTGAAACCATTAATACTTACTCATACATATCAATAATATGACCCATTATTTTTAGCCTACCACTAAAAGCTTGACTGGTCATTGCTAATCAGATAATTCTCCCCAGCTTTACGTACTTTAGCCCACTCTTTTACAACTCCTTGAAATCTTTCTTTACTATGGTTGCAGTGGGCATAGCCCTGCAGATGTCTTGTGATCACAGTAGAGAAAAGGGAGCTCACCAGATGCCGAAAGGCCTTTTACATAGTGGCAGTGAACATCAATCTCTGCACTTCCACCACACTGTTTGGTCCATCGGTGGAACATGGCACTGTCTGCCTTATCCAAGATGGCCACCGGAGTACTCTGTGCATACATGATGATTCACACATGTGGACTGAACTCTGGCTCATGGTGGCATAGTCCTCCATGTCCAAGATGGCTGCTGATGCCCAGTGCACATGTGAGAATCATTGTGCATGTGCAGAAAACTCCAGCAGCCATCTTGGATATAGCAGACTGTGCAGCCATGCCCCCAGAGTTCAGTGTGTATTCACAAGTCATTGCATATGTGCAGAGAACTCTGGTGGCCATCTTAGACACAGCGAACAGTGCCGTGTTACTCCATGATCCTGACTGCAGCTGTATTGGCTCTGGCCAGAGTTTGTTTTATGTGGGGCATAGCCTACAACATCTGCTGCTTTATACTGGGTGCTGCTTATCTTACTTATCCCTGCGCTCCTCCCTGATTTAGCTTTGCTCTTCCTCCAAACAAACCTTTGAATTGGGCTGATTTATTGAAAAACTCATTTGGTCTGATACTTTTCACCGTTTTTCATCCATACTGCAGTCTCCTGGCTCACACTAGAATCTTCACTCCTGTGATAACCAGTTTTTTTGACAAACCCACATACACTACAACAATGTGACTTGTTGCCTTTTCTATCTTTGCCCCCTAGGTTCTGTAACCCCCACCCCCAATCAGGTGCTCATACTCATTGTCATTTCAAGTTGGCCCGACTCAAGCAATGTCATAACCTGTCCAATTGTACTTGTCACCGAGTAAGTTCATTTGTATGTGTGTGTTACTTAGTCCTACAGTATAAGCAGCATTGTTCTAGAGTTTTATTTATTTCTGTCTCCACATTATTTGTGTAATTGTTTACCTATTGTCTGTTCTGTTTCTCCCAGGTTGTTCCTCAAACCCAGCAATTCCTTACCTAACCAACTCACATGATCACTAACAACTAACTAAATAAATATTTCAGGAAGACTACAACTATTAAATTGGGGGTCTCTACTGACAGTTTAACATCTGTCATTATTCCCACTGCTACAATACCTTATGGAACACAATTTCTCTTACTATGGAAGGGGTTATTTGGAGTGCAAACCAGCCAGTTCTTATTGTGACTTATCAAAACAGAATGATCAATTAGCCAGGTAAATTTGTTATTAAGGGCTGGTATTCTGGCTGTGCTAACAATACTGCCTGTTTAGTTATAGTAGATATACTGTATGTTCAGAATTTCTTACCACTCTGTGACAGGTAATCCCCCCCCCCCCAGAAATCCATATCAGAGAATGGTTAAAGGGATTTTACTCCTCAGCATGAGGATGCCATTAACAGGCAACATCAAGGACAGTCCTAGAACATGCATAATACATTTATTCCTAGTACAAGTTTTTTTTTCCTCATCAGTTCCATAGAGCTGGATAGGGTGGTCTATTCGACACTCATGAGATGATGAGATATTGACAACCGATACACTGTCATTAATATAAAAATTAGAATTGGGGCTGATGTACATTAGCCAGATCACAATTCCAGTGTTCAAAGCAATAGTTTTAAATGTCCCTATGCACATTTTTAGATATAAAGCATATTGCTTTGTTCAGGGCAAAGTCTACTTTCAGGCCATATGTTTAGCTTAGTGTGCCTAAAATATGCATAACTCGTGCACGCATGAGTTCAGTTCAGATTGGGTCTACCTTGTTCAGATGAACATTCCCTTGTCCTGTGTAACCTGCAGAGGCACCAGAAGGGTAGAACTTCAGATGAGCCATGATAATAGATGCTTAGGCCAAGTCAAATAGCATTTTGATTAAAAAATAACAATAAACTAATGAATAAGACATAAAGGAGAGCCTACATGTAACCCATGCTCTGGCAACGAGCAGCACCTGGAAAGCTGGACCCCCTTAACTTGTACCACAGACAAGGCAACAGGCCACAAGTTGGCAAAAACAAAAGGTATTACCCCTTGCTCTGAGGTGAATATCTGGCTTGGCAGTCTAAAGGGGGTTGGGGTTTATGGTACAAAATAACATTTATAGTTACACCTGGTTCTGGGAGAGAGGTTCCAGGGCTATGCTAGGTCTAACTTCTGTGGGGTCTCCATAACAATTCTCTCTCAGGAAGCACAGATGCAATGTCCACTACTGAAAATTGGGGTTGTACAGTATGGCTTTATTCACACAGGTTGGTAACAAATGCAGAACTGTGTGGTCCCCCAAGTTTTGTACTGTCTACATTGGAGAAAGGTTTTTCTTTCCAGAACAACAACTGTTTGGGCTCTTTAGAACAAACTTTTCCTCACACACATTTCAAGCTGTTTATCACTCTATACTAGGAGTCTCTGGACTTTTACTTTTCCAAAACAAGTGTATAATGTGATAGTTGCCACACACTTAAATACATTTCCCTTGGAGTGATGCCATCTGTTAACATGTCCAGTTAACCTGGTGTCCATACATGATCCAGCTAGCCCTGAATGAGGAATCAAACTTGGGTTATGCCCAACCCTACCCCATGTCCAGTATCTGCCATTCCTTCTGAGTTACACCAATATGGATCCTCCAATACACCTCGATTGCAAAGGAATCCCACACTTTAAACTTGAAACATTCAGAACAATGTTGTGGTGATGCAGGGGCCCTGACAGGTGTACTCTAGCCTTGTTTCTGGGCATGTACACCTCAGACCAACCCCTAACAACAGTCCCATGAATCTGTACTCATGGCTTTGTTTGTCCTTTTTGATACAGACATGGAAACAAGAATGAAAACATCCTCTTCTCTTCACAGGTAGCTTGTTACAGATTCAAAACAGACACCCTTTCTCTTTGGGCAGCTGGCACTGTTAAGGATCTTCAGGGGATTGCCCCTTGGATCCACAGAAACATAGTTCAAACCACATTTTCTGTGGAAATGGCCCACTGTGGTCCTGCAGACTAATGGTCTGTACCACATCTTCTGGTTCTGCTGGGTCTCACACACTAGGGGTGAGAAAACTGCTGAGGATCCTTCACCCAATCTCACAGTAGACTGGCAGACACACTGACACTATGAGCACTGCTGCTGCTGCTCAGAGCTGCACTTCACACTACTGCTGACACTAGACTGTGAATGACTCCCATCTCAGCATTCTAAACCTCACCCAGAGCAGATGATTCCAAAGTGGCTTATGCTGTTGCAAGAATTCTAAATGACATAATCCAATCTCTGCTCAGCCTAGCTGAGGAAACAATGATATCATCTGTAAAGAGCTCCTAATAAGCTCTTGCACTGATGCTCACCATCTTCCTAGGGCTAACCTGATGGGATTCTAGTAACCCATGGGGACTGGGTGGTTACATAGATACAGTCATCAAGCATGTAATCTTTGACAGGTACACTGGTCCCATAGGACCAAAACTAAATATTAAAAGTTAGCCTGTGAGAGACTATAAGACTGTTATGCTCCTTTCATCCATAAACTTGTTCATAACCCTGCATCATAGGTTTGAGAGGGGTTGTGGAAGGATTTTTACAAACCCCCTTGCTCTAAATTTGGCCCTTTAAGACCTCACTGCACTACATACTGTACAGTACCTCTTAGTTATTCTTCAGGGGGATGGTTAACAAATAACACCAGAGCCCAATGAAGGGGGAGGATAAAAAAGGGGAAAAGAAGGTTTAGTTTACCATTATGGGGAAAAAAGCAGAGATTGAGCTGCAAAAACTATCTTTGTAAAGCAGAATACAAACTCTTTCTTTTTTGTATGTTGCAGAAAGTAAAGCAGTTTTTATTTAATTTAATGTGGTATCTGGAGTGTTCTCTTTTTGGGTGTTCCCCAAGAAGCTGTCCAGTACACTACCATGTCACAGTGCCCTAGTGTAAAAGCAGAACAGTGGAACCAAAAACATGAAACAAGTTTCATGTACAGGGATTGGGAGTTGTACAATAAAGACTTGCAGACTGCATTTTCCAGCCTTGTTACTGAACAAAGACTTTTACTTGGTTACTTGATTTAAAGGGACAAAAGGAGAAGGAGGCTAAAGCCCATCAAGATTGTCTCCCATGTACTGTGGGACTTCAGACCTTTGGCAAATTACATTTAATCCAGTTGTCTATTTTATTTTTAAATGAGTTGAAGGTGCAGGAATCCACTAGTTCTTGAGGTAGAGTGTTCCATAATCTAGGTGCATGTATGGAGAAAAAAAACTCCACTTCTAGTAGTTTTGAATGATTGTACCTTGAGCTGTTTGTTGTGTAATCAAGGAACAATCCATTTTTGTGAGTATGAGAGGCCACACTGTTTCATAAGTTCAGGTGTATGAAGTACTTTATAAGTTAGGAGTAGGTCACCTCTGCTTCTCCTAGTTTGCAGGTGGAGCCTATAAACTGTAGTCTTGTTGTATAATCTAGGTGTGCCAATCTTGGTACCAATTTGGTGACTCTTCTCTGGATCTGTTCTAGGCAGGGCTATGTCTTATTTTAAATAAAGGTTCCAAAAGGGGGACCCACAATTAGTATATGGCCTGATGTAAGTCCTATATATTGGTATAAGGCACTGCTTAGTACGGGTAACAAAGGTACATTTGATTTGTTTTAGTAGCCCATTTTCCATTTTTACAGTTTTGATACAGTGTTCGCTGGCAGAAAGTTTATTATTAATGAGTATACCAAGATCTCTGTCACAAGTGGATGATCTGAGTGGGAATTTGTTTAGGTAGTAAGTGTTTTTTGGATTATTTTTGCCAAAATGTAAGACAACAAATTTATCTTGGTTAAAGGACATGTCGTTTAGTTTGGCCCATTGTTCTGGTTGTTCCCGGTCAGCAACTAGGGAGGCCATACTATTAGGGCAGCTAATCCCCCCCCCCAGTTTGGTGTCATCTGCAAATCTGGATAGGTGATTATTGGGCTCAGTTTGCATGTCACTTATAAAGTTTCTAAATAGAGTAGGGAACAGCAGAGATCCCTGGGGGACCCCACTCATGACGGTACCCCAATCTGAGAATGTATTGTTTATTTTAACTTTCTGTAGCCTACATGATAGTCAGTCATTTATCCACCTCACTAGGTAAGGGGAAATGCCCATATTATTTAGCTTCATTATTAGTTTATTGTGAGGGACCTTGTCAAAGGCATGGCTAAATCCAACTGTATCATGTCCATGGGGACCCCGTTGTCAAGTTTACTATGGACATGGTTATGAAACACAATTAAGTTGGTTGTGCATGAATAATCGGGTCTAAAGCCATGTTGGGTTGTGTCTTGAATGTTTAGCTTAGTGATTTCCTTGTGTAAGTGACAACTATCCTTTCCATAAGTTTGCCAACAATGGAAGTTAGGCTGATGGGGCAATAGTTTTGAACATTCCCTCTATTTCCTTTCTTGAATATTGAAGTAACTATTGCATTGTGCCAGTCATTTGGAATTGAACTTTCCTTTAGGGATTTATTAAAAATATTTGATAAGGGAAGGGAAATAGATTCAGTGGATTTAGTCGAGAACCTAAGGTGAATGTTATCTGGTCCAGGACTGGTAGTATTTTTGAGTTTTTGTAGAGCTTGCAAAATGTCTGAGGCAGTAATATCATGGATGGTTAGATATGAGCTGTTGGTAGGAGGTGCCAGGGAATGGGTGTCTGGTTTTGAGAATACTGAGCAGAAAAATATGTTAAAGTAGTTTGACATGTCTGAATCTGAATGAAGTCTAACTCTGTTATTGATCAGCGGCCATAATTCCCTCGAGTTACCTTTTTTTATTATTTAAATAAGAGAATAAAGACTTGTGGCAGTCTTTCGTATGTGCTGGTCTAAATTCAATTATAGCTTTAGACTGTTTGATCATATGTTTTAATGTTTTTACAGCCAGCCTATATTTAGTGAAGATGGTATTTTTTACTAGTGGTGTTTTGATTTTTAGTTTCTTAAACAGTTTTATTTTTAACTTAATTTGAGATCTAATGGATTTATTAAACCACATAGGGATCTTTCCTTTTTTGTTTCATGGGATGCTGTCTGATTATTTTAAAAAGTAATGGCTTCATAGACAAAAGGAGGAGCAACAGACAGAGAAAGAGAGATCAGGCAGAATTAGGGATGAGATTTGGTATACTGAAGCTACGATAGGTGGAAGAGGGACACACCTCAAAAAGTCCTCTCACAGTTTAGACTGACACCAACGTGTTTGCACATGCTTTGTAAACAAACATAAAAATGTAATTTGTGAGAATACCTGCAGTGGGAGAATAATCATGAGCTCATTGCTAATGCATATGGTGGTGCAGAAGATAGTTAAAAGCAAAATGATGCATTTCAATGGCAACGTAACTGATATAGCCATCACTTTTTAAAATAATCAGACAACATCCCATGAAAGGTATGCAATGGTATTATTAGTAAAACTGTATACTCATGGGATTATACATGCTTACATAGATGACCTGTTAATTATGAGAAGTAATGTAGTAACAGTGGTGGTGGAAAGGGAGTTGTGTTCAATAACAGCCATGGTACAATTGAAATTAGTTGCATTGGTACTGAATCATTGAAATAATACGAAGTTTTTTAAACTGTATATGGGTGTCTTGTTGCAAATTTGTTCTGGACCATATTTTTGCAAGATCAATGTGAACTTTATTATGAAGAAGCATTAGGGAAGGGGATGCTGTGGAGCAGCAACATGGTGATGCACTCTGAGACTATGGGGCTGATTCCAAGATGAATGTCACAACTCACAGGTGTATGCTAGTTGTGACGGGGACACTGCCCCCTATTCTAGAACAGGCAGGGTTCCTGGCACTTATGCCCTGTGACCTGCAGCAGCCGCAGGGTTGCACCATAGGAAGAGTGCAATGGACCTAGGTGCTGCAAGTCACCAATGGCAGGTGCAGCACCCCTGAGCCCCCAGCCCTGAAACAAGCCCACAAGCCACTGTGAGTCATGGAGGGGTCAGTAGTGTGGCACAGGCTCAAGGGTTGCACCAGTGAAATATGGACCTGGGTGCTGGCAGGTGGCACCCTGCTATTGGGGGGGTTGCTCTCTAATGAGGGGGGTCTATGAGGCACGGCTGCATGCAGGTTGTGGCACTGTGGGGGGGGCAACCACCATTTTGCTAGGATGGAAGCCCCTTACCCCACAGTGCTGCAATGGATCTTAGAATTGTGTAACTAGGTTATGGCAGCTGCCCTCTCAGAATAGGGCACAGTTGCTGCTGTAATCCCCCCCCCTTGCACCATGCCATAGAGGCTGCAGCTGGTGGATGTGCCCTTGGATGTAAGCCATCCACGCCATGGTGCAGGCTGCCTCTTGGAATCCCGATCAACATAACGCATGTTGCAATGTGTGACTTCCTCCATTGGGTTTGGCACAAGTCACCTTGTGATACGCGTAACCTGACTTAGAACTGGGCCCCACATGGCTTGATGGATCATAACATCTAGCTGATTTAAAAAGCAATCTGCTCCTATTTTATTTACAGACTATCCTGGCACTTGTAGAAATTATTGCAGCACGGAATTCCAGTTGGCTGGCAGCACAGATATCCTGTGAACTCTTCTGAACCATTTGCCTCATTCTCTAGCCTCCCATCTTTACCATATATTAGCCTTTACTCTCTCAGATTCTCTGACTATGATCAGCTGTCCATCCCTAGGTCAAGGTCTAAGAATGGTACAATGGCCTTCTCTACTGCTGCATCCAAACTTTGGAACAGCATCTCTTTACATGTGCTCAAGAACCAAGTCCCTAACTCCTTCAGAAGCCAACTCCATACCTACCAGCTCCAGTGCTCCCAATGTACTTGGTCCTTTTGATCTTGAACACCTGCTGCATGCCTCACTTCTAATCAGGCTACTGATGAACTATTGCCTAAATGGTCTGCTCACCTTTGCCTATTCCCCTGCCTCAGGTCTCTGATATGCAAATGTCATTACATCAAATATGCTCATTACAATTCACTCTATTGAATGTGATATCTTACTGTTTGTACCCTTGCACTTTAGGTAATGTGCGTCTCTCTCTCTCTATTGTACTTGATATCTCACTGTATGTACCCTTGCACTCTACGTAACTTGTGCTATTCACTCTGCTGTATATGTTACCTGATTGCATGCACACCTGCAATCTGTATAACCTGATTTGTTTTATTTATCCTCAAACTATAATATTCCTAGCACTGTGTTAATGTTTTCAATCATAAGTGTAAAACTCTGCCTTTATAACATCCTGTATCGTGCCTGAAAATATTAAAATGTCTGCCTAGTGCACCTTACCCAGTCAACAAAAACTAAATAAATAAATGGGGCCAAAAAGAGATGCAAAACAGATTCACCAAAGCTTAGATGCCTTTCTATCCCCTCTGTCAACCTCAGAAGGATCAAGACCTTCGTCTTCGGGTGGCATTGCTACAGTGGACCTCCCTATGGCTCAGATAATGGCTATTCTTACAAAAATACAAGCCATAGGGGAGGGCACTAACAAGCAACTAGTGGCTGTGGAGACAAAGATTGCCATAAATGCTGGTAAAATCCAGAAGAACATTGTAGCTATCAAAGAGCTTTCTTAAGTACATGTCCAGCAGTCAGATTGTAATGCTGCTTTTGTAAAGGACTTTCAATTTCTATGAGCAGAGGTGGAAACACTCAAGAAAGGGTAATGACAAGCTAATATCAGAAATGCTGGCTTTCTTCCCTGGTTCACAGGCAGCGCAGATATCCTGTGAGCTGTAAGTAAACTTATTTTCAATTATTTACAATTGCTGCCTGTGAACATCAGGGTCAAAGTGTTGAGAGCATTTGTGATCCCACAATGAACCTGACTGCGTGGCAGTACATTACAGCTACCCATGAAGGCCTTTGCAACTCTGTCGGTGGAAGAAGCCTGGATTCCTCTTCTACAAGCAGCTAGCTCTAAAGGTGACATTATTTGGGGGGGAGCAGGCTGGCATGCTTCCTTGACATTTCTGCACAAACACAAGTTTGGAAGAAGGAGTTACAGACCACCCAAAAAATCCTTTTGCAAGATGGCATCTCAGCTCAGCTCATCTTTCCTGCTCATTTACAGGTCTATCACAACTCCAAAACTCACATTTTTGTGGACCCTGTCTCTGCATCTGCCATTACAGAAAAACTACTTACACAGCTCAGCCCTTCTGTAGGTGACCAGAATGAGGAGGGATGAATTAAAATGATTAAATGCTCTTTTACCTCTTTTATGTTGGAGTAGTGACTCTGGCATAGCTGAGATTTTCATCGGCCATCACTTGGTTTTTCAATGTAGTTTCAATACAATTCTACTGTTTGCTGTGTTTTGCTGTTTTTTTTTTCTTGCTACAGTTCTTTACATAATAGACTTGTTGGTCAGTGGTAAATAAAGTAATATGTTCTGGTGTGAATCACATACCACTCAGTATCCAAACTTTTTATAATATCCTCAGCTCAGTTATTTATATGCCTGTTACTTTGCCTGGCAGCATTGATCTTCCATTTGTGGTGGAACTGAAATGGGTGTTTACTCACCTAGTAAAGGTGATTGTGTGGGTTGACATCCATGGCACTCCAGACATTACCTCATGGGTTTTAGCCCACCTGATAGGCTAGGTGATGCACATGACTCTAGGATCAAATTTCTTGTATATCCAGGTCCCAGAAACCCCTGTTCTCCAGTTCGAATCTTCCATAGCTGAAAGAAAGGTTAGTAACACAGCCACTACTAGAAAAAAGCACTAACCATCATGTATAAAGAATGCAGAGTGAGGTGACATGTACAAGTGGGCCGTTGGCCCTTGTTTTATTTTCTTATTAGTACAATCTAAACTCAACCTGTAAGGGGTCGATGGTCGACATCCTGGATGTTCCTTAGAAATGAGGAATCAGTTATGTCCAGGTAATTTCTATTCTCTGATCCTGATCACTTCTGAGCACTGTGTCAGGAGGGTCATGGAGTGCCATAGATGTCAACCAACACAATCACCTTTACCAGGTGAGTAAACACCCATTGTGATTGGTTGACCATCTGTGGCACTCCAGACATTACCTCATGGGTAGATAAGAAGCAGTACTGTACCCACGGGAGGGAGACAGTGGTCTAGGAATGAGAGGAAGAGCTGGCGGCTGAGAGGACCTGTGTTGCAAAGGTTGGCTATAGCCTGTACAGGTGCTCTAGTCTATAATGCCTGGAAAATGTATGGATGGAAGTCCAAGTCACCACCTTGCAGATGTCTTCTGATGACACGTTGGCCCTTTCCGCCCAAGAAGTAGCTACTGCCCTGGTGGAATGGGCCTTGATACCCTCGGGGGGCATCACCTGTTTTGTCTTGTAAGCCTCCTGAATGGTTCTCTTGAGCCAGCCAGCAATGGTAGGCTTGGAGGCTGCCCTGCCTTGTGTTTGTCCCCTTGTGACAATGAACAATCTCTCAGTCTTGCGCAGAGGTAGAGTTCTAGATATGTATATGGATAGGGTGATCCCTACATCTAGGTGGTGTGGGACGGGCTTGTCTCCAGGCTGAGTGTTTCCAGCAAAGGTAGGTAACTCAATGGGTTGTTCCCTGTGAAAGGTGGAGGAAACCTTTGGTTGAAAGGCTGGTACCGTGCATAGGCAGACCCCCTGAGGGGTGAACACCATGTAGGGTTCTTTGCAGGACAGCGCCCCTAATTCCCCGATCCTTCGGGCTGAGCATATAGCGATGAGGAAGCAGGTCTTCAGACCAACCCACAACAGGTCTACCTCCTGTAGCGGTTCAAATCGGGTTGTACTGAGGGAGTCTAATACCAGTGGGAGGTCCCAGGGAGTGACGGATGGTCTGACTCTGGGTCGCAGTATCTCTACTGCTTTCAGAAAATGCAAGGCATCTGGGTGAGCCCCTGGGCTGTGTCCCCCTATGGGACCAATGGCTGTTACGATGGCTGAGAGCTGTACCCTAATAGATGAGTGGGACAATCCTTTGTCTACTCCTTGTTGAAGGAATAAGAGGTTAGTGGACATGTCTGCTAGTTCAGGATCCTTGCCCTGATCTCGGCACCCCTCCCGAACACTGACCATTGTCTACCATAGGTAGAAGTGGTTGAGGATCGTCTGGATTGCAGTATTGTGGAAATGACTGATTCGTGATACCCCGCGTTCATCAGTCTCTTCCTCTCAGGAGCCAGGCTGTGAGCTTTAGCATCCGTGGGGCCGGGTGTAGTACCGGTCCCTGGGTCAGCATATCGGGTTGGTATGGTAACCTGAGACTGGCCATTGTCATTGCCAACACCATGGCAAACCATGTTCTCTGTGGCCAGTAAGGAGCCACTAGAATGATGGTTCATTGTGAAGATAGGATCTTGGCTAGTACTTGGGGTAGCATGGATATGGGTGGAAAGATGTACACCTGATCCCGGAACCAGGGTTGTGACAGGGCGTCAGTCCCCTAGGACTGAGTTTCCCTGTATCTTGAGTAAAATCTTTTGACCTGTGCATTTTCTGCTGTGGCCATGAGGTCCATGGATACCAGTCCCCAGGTCTCCTGGATCAGATTGAAAAGGCTGGGGTGGAGACACCACTCCCCTGGGTGGACTTGTTGTTGACTGAGCCAATCTCCACGAATGTTGAGCTTGCCGGCGAGATGAATAGCGCTGAGATGGGTGAGGATGTTCTGTGCCTAGTTGAGGACTGTCGCCGCCTCTCTCTGCATAGCTCTGCTTCTGGTGCCCCCTTGCTTGGTGATGTACACCACGGTGACTTGGTTGTCGGAAGTATCAGGACCGACTGACCGGAAATGGAGGCTTTGAAAACCCTGAGAGCATGGTATACTGCTTGCATTTCTAGGATGTTGATGGACAACTGGGCCTCTGATGTTGTCCATTGGCCCTGTGCCATCCTGTCACCTAGACAAGTGCCCCATCCCAGAAGGCTCGCATCTGACTCTATGGAGGCATGGTAGGAGGCCTCCAGTGGGACCCCTTGGGTGAGATTGGTGCACACTGTCCACCATGTTAGTGACTGTCTCACTGATGGTGGCAATGGGACTATGACATGCAGGTTGTATTCGTTCGGTGACCCCCATGTGAGGACATAAGTCTGTAGGGATCGCATGTGCCACCTGGCCCAAGGGACCAGTATGATACAAGATGCCATGTAACCTAGTAGCTGGGCTAGTCGTCCCATGGTTGACTGATGGCAATCCCGCAGTTGGCGTGACAATCTGATTAGATTGTGCACCCTTGTCTGGGATGGTTTTGCCCAGCCATGTAATGTGTTGATTTTTGCCCCTAGGTGTTCTATCTGTTGCGTGGGCACCAGATGACTCTTGGCTTGGTTCACACCCATCCGTGCTCCTTGAGAGCTCTCAGAGCGAGGCCGGTGTGTTGGAGGAAGCAGTCTCTGGAGCGCGCCCAAATCAGCCAGTCATTCAGGGGATGATGTTGAGACCTTGTTCTCGGAGTCTGGCCACTAGCACTATGGACACCTTGGTGAATACTCTTGGTGCTGAGGTAAGCCCGAAGGGTAGGGCCTGATATTGGAAGTGCTGGCCTAGGGTGTGGAATCTGAGGTACTGTCTGTGTTTTGGTCTGATGGGAATATGAAGGCATGCGTCCTTTAAATCTATGGATGTCAGAAAATCTCCTACGCAGATACTGCGTAGGGTCGACTTTAGTGTGTCTATTTTGAACCTCTGGGGAACTACCTGCTGGTTGAGCTGCTTCAGGTCCAGGATGGGACGTAGTTTGCCTGATTTCTTTGGGACAAGGAAGAAGATGGAGTATACTCCTAGCTTTTGTTCCTGCGGGGGGACGGGCTGTATAGCTCTGTTCTGAATCAGATCCCACAGGATCTGTTGGACCTGATGGGCTGTAGCCTTCTTTTTGGCAATGGGAGAGGTGATGAACCTGTGTGTGATGGGGGATTTCGATAACTCTATGGAGTATCCTCTTGACACCACCTCTTGAACCCACTTGTCCGAGGTCGTGTAGAACCACTGGTGGCTGAAGAGCAACAATCTTTGTCCCACGGGGAGGACACCATTCCCACCTGCATGGAGATCTGTTTGAGCAGTCATTGTTGTTTTCCCCTATGTCCTCTACCTCTTACTCCGAACCTTGACCCATGGGATCTGAAGGAGGAGGGCTAGTAGGAGTGGGTGAAAGGGCTATGGTGTGCGGTGTGGTTACCTCTGCCTCAAAAGGTACTGGTTGGGTATGAGGTGTCTCTGTGTGCTTGGTAAGACTTGTTTCCCCCCCCCGAAACCTCCACCTAGCAGAAGGTAGATAGGTGTACCTACTTTTGTTTTTGAGGAGTTCTTTTCCCTTCTCTTTCTGCTTTAGGAACTCCTGCAGGCCCTTCCCAAATGCATGTTTACCCTTCATGGGCAAGTTTTGTAGCAATGTCTTGGATTCATTGTTGGCCTCCCATAATTTTAGCCACAATGCCCTTCTGGCACAGTTAGTGATGGCTGTGGCCCTGGCATTCAGTCTGAAAGAGTCCACTGCCATGTCAGCCAGGTATTTGGCTGCATCGAGAGTGCATTCCAACAGTTCTGCCTCTCTAGATTTGGGGTTTGCCTGCTCAAGAAGCTCTTCTATCCAGCGTATCTGGGCACGTGCCGTGTAAATGGCCGTAGTGGATGCCCTTGCGGCCATTCCTTCTGTCGCGAAGGCCTTTTTTAACATGTCTTCCACTTTCTTGTCTGTGGGTCCTTCAAAGATATAGTCCCGCATGGCAAGATGGTTTTTCTACTGAGTGCCGTCACCTGAGGATCAATAGTCGGGGCTGTACACCAGTTGCTGGCTTTGTCCTCCTGAACCGGGTATATGCGGTCCAAGTTCCTCTTGTTTGACATTCTGCTAGGCTCTGTGGATTGCCACTCCTTGTTGATGATGTCCTCAATCGCTGGACATACCGGGAATGTCTCCTTAACGGTTTCCTTCTGCTGAATCATGGGGTCTAATTTTGACTCCCGTTTTCCCTCTTCAATGTCGAACCCCATAGTAGCCTTTACTATTTTCATGAGGCCTGGAACCATGTCGAAAGAGCAGAGCTTGGATGTGAGGGATGGAACAGATTGTGGTTCCATGTCCTCATCATCACTTTCTGCCCCGTCTTCCTCATCTGGCATGTCCTTGTCCTCTCCGGAGTCCGGCTTATGGCTATCTGATACTGGCTCTGCATGATCCAGGTGGTCCTCATTGGCCCCCCCCGCAATGTCTAGCTCCGGAGGTGGTGTGGTTGGTGTCCTGTGCTGAGTAAGGGATTCTTACTTTTCCATCACCTTCAGCATGAAATTCTGTTGACTCTCCATCATCGCTGCTGTGGCCTGTTGGTTCTGAAGTAGGAAAGTGCCTGGATCCATCCATGTGGAACCACTGGGCCCCGGATTATTGGGACCCATGCCAGTGGTTTGTTCCAGCGATAGGTCATCGTCGTCATGGAGACAGGTGGTGCATAGGGGGCCCAGAGCATGGGGCAGGAGGTTAGCGCTGCAAGCAGTGCATTTCTTGGCCTTGACCTTCTGGTGAGAAAGAAGACAAAAAGGGATGCGTATTTGTTAGGCTTGGGTAACAATGGGCCTCCAACTCTGTGGGTGCCCCATATCTGTTTAGTGCTGCTGAAAGGTTTTAGACTGGTGTGTGGAGAGGTGCAGGCTATGTTCCACATGGGGGTCACTGTAGAGAGGGACCCCACATGGAGATAACCAGTGTGGAGGTCGCTATGGAGAGGGACCACCAGTATATCATTATATAGTATCTCGGACATATGGGTCGCTATAGAGAGGAACCCATATAGACCAGATGGAGGTACCTCGGAGTATAGGGTCACTAGAGGGAGGGAGGGACCCCATATGGAGGTAAAGAGCAAGGCTCTAGATTTGTCTATGTGGCCCCCTCTGTAAGCAGCATGCAAGCTCCCTGATAATTATCCAGGAAAAAAAAGGCATTTTTAATATGGAGCTGGGTCCCTGTTCTGCAGGGGACATGCTGAGAAAACGTTTCTTTTGTAAGTAATAGCATGTCTCAGGGGCTTGTAATTCCTTAGCTCTGTAGGAATATCTCTTTCTCTACTGCATCGCGATACAGGGCATGCGCACGGCCAAAAAACGGCCCCTCCCACTCACCCAATGCTAGGCCTGGGATCTAGCTTGGCTATAGAGTAGGCCGCGAGGGCCATGCGGTCCAAGAGTGAGGGGGATGTCGAAAAACACACCAGAGGCTGTAGAGGAATCTTCCTCTATAAGCGGGGGGTGGATTGGCTGGCCTGGGTGCAGGAGCGCTTGACTGGATGGGAGAGGGCGACCTCTGTGGAGACAAAACACCGAGGCCATGTTGCTGGGGGAGGGGAGAAGTGCCACACTGCACTCGGGAGCAGGCCAGAGGTCGCAAGGATGGCTCCCCTGCAGGATCGATGTTGGAGGCCTGAACTCCCGTCTTCTTTGTGCCCCTTGTCTTTTGCCTCCTGAACCAACCACATACTGTGGTGGGAGCTGGCCAGTCACTCGCGATACGCCGAGCGATGGAGGAACGAGGGAGGCCTTAGGCCTGTCGCTTGCAGCGCGCACTGCACCACGAGGAGTAGGTGCAAGGAGGCCGTGGGGGCCAACCATTTGCCACAGGGGGAAGAAAAATGAGTGGAAAGTTACAAAACACGGTGCAGCAAACTGCATACCTCCACTGTAGGCTTCCAGGAAGCCAGCGTAGTGCTGACTATTGCAATACCATCAAGCAGGAGTAAGCCTTTAAGAGAACATGCAAACTAAACAAGGACCAAGCTGTATTTTAGTGGGGCCTAACCTTAAGCAACAGCACAACAGAAAACTCAATTTTAGAAATAAACATAGCGCTGTATTTTTCACTCATCTGAGTAAAACAACAGTAATTTTAAGCCTTGTTTAGGAAAAGGACACAGTTATAGTAAACAACAGTAATCTTATGCCTTGTTTAGGAAAAGGACACAGTAGTGTAGGTTTTCCTTGCCCAAGATAGCTACATTTCCCCCCTGATCTCAGGGATAAATTAAACATAGTAAAAGGAAATATAACAACAAATTCCTTGCTGAGAAATCATCTCCCTTTGGGGAATAATACCATTCTAAACAAAATGCAGCATATATGGTAGAATGCATCTCTTTGAATCAAGTTGAGCAAATTAGCTAATTATAAATAGGCCTACCTTAGTAGAATAGAACAACAGGGATCCTGGTGTGCTAGTATCCTGATCAGATGTACAATTTGAACTGGAGAACAGGGGTTTCTGGGACCTGGATATACAAGAAATTTGATCCTAGAGTCATGTGCATCACCTAGCCTATCAGGTGGGCTAAAACCCATGTCTGGAGTGCCATGGATGGTCATCCAATCACAATGCAACTTTACTGAGCCCAGACTCTCATTTAGGCTCTTGTTTGATATTTTTCACTGTATTGGTCAGCTATCCCCCCCAATAATAGTAACTTGAATAGGCTTGAAATGTTGATGCATAGACTGTTTTATGCTATATTAGGGTGAGAGCACTGTATCCTACAGCATTATTGAGCTGGACTTTATTCCTGTTTATTGCTGATTCCTGGCAGCTTCTAACAATGAATGGACTTAATGACATGTTTTCTCTCCTGTTTTACTTATGGATCAGGTACACTCATTGTTGGGGTCTGTATACACTACTCTTTATTTTTATGTGTTACAGTGTATGCTGTTTATCACAAACTCCATAAATAAAATTTACAAAAAAAAAAGAAACATTAGGGAAGATGTCAATAGGGAGAAGCGCAAGGGTAAATGGAGAAAGTGACAAATGCAATAAGGACAGGGATGGGGCAAAAAGGGGTAAGGCCATCAAGAAATGGAGGGTAATGAGTATCAACACCCGTAGTCTGGGCAACAAGCTCCCTGAACTGGTAGCCTTGATGGAGGAGGGATGCCTGGATATCATAGCAGTCACAGAAACATGGTACACAGAGAACCAAGACTGGGATGTTAACATACCAGGGTACACAACCTACAGGAGACACAGGGAGGGCAGAAGGGGGGGAGTAGCTCTCTATGTAAGGGAAGGGATAAAAGCAACTAAACAAAAGAGTAGACAGGGAGGAGATGAGGCACTGTGGGTCACCTTAGAGACTGGAAATGGCACCATAATCCGCACAGGGGTTGTAAACAGACCCCCATGTCAGGGGGAGAGAATGGACAAGGATATGATCGAAGGCATACTTAGGATGGCAGAGAAAGGGGAGATACTGTTGATAGGGGACCTTAATATGCCAGATGTTAACTGGAGCAGCTTTGCTACAGCCACATCCAAAAGCAGGGCTATTCTTGATGCCCTTCAGGTGGCATGCCTCAGACAGCTAGTTTTGGAACCTACTCATGAGGGAGCAATCTTAGACCTCATACTCTTAAATGGGGACAGCGAGAGGATCTCAGATCTAGAAGTGGGTAGCCATTTGGGAACAAGTGGCCACCAAACAGTGTGGTTCACGATAAACTCAGCTACAGAGTCAAGCCATGCAAAAGTGAGGGTTCTGAACTTCAGGAGGGCTGACTTTGGCAACATGGGAGAGTGCTGTAGAAAAGCACTAGCAAGTAGGCTAGAAGGAGGGGTGGAGCAACAATGGGGAAATATCAAAACTGCCATCACAGAAGCAACAAGCCTTCGTGTGAAGCAAATAAACAAATCAAAACAAAAGAAAAAGCCACTATGGTTCTCAAAAGAAATGGCAGTGAAGGTTAGGGAGAAAAAGATAACATTTAGGAAGTATAAGGAAACACAGAAGGAGCAGGACAGAGAACTGTACTGGTTAAGGCAGAAGGAAGCAGGGAGGGTAGTCAGAATAGCAAAGGCACAAACTGAGGAAAAGATAACCAACTCGGTTAAGAAGGGGGATAAAACTTGTTATAGGTATATCAGGGAGCATAGAAAGTCAAAGGGAGGGATAGTGAGGCTGAATAGAATGGATGGTGGGTGGGCAGAGAGTGACAGTGAAAAAGGAGGGATACCGAATGAATACTTCTATTCAGTATTCACAAAACAGGAAGTGGGGGAGGTGCCTAATCCAATTAACAGAAGCGCTCTGGAGAGGGGCGTTGATTGCAGTCCTTTCACAGAAGAAAGGGTTCTGAAAGAACTCCTAAAACTGAATGTGGACAAAGCAATGGGGCCAGATGGAATTCACCCCAGAATTCTAAAAGAATTAAGCAGAGAACTAGTGACACCACTGACTACCCTTTATAACAAATCATGGGAGGATGGTGTGGTACCTGAGGACTGGAAGAAGGCTGATGTGATTCCCCTTCACAAAAGTGGGAGCAAGACAGAGGCAAGAGACTACAGACCTGTCAGTTTGACCTCTGTGGTAGGGAAAGTGATAGAATCACTTCTGAAGGAAAGAATTGTTGAGTACCTAGAGGCCAGTGGGGCACAGGACCCAAGGCAGCATGGGTTCACAGCGGGAAGGTCAAGTCAGATGAATCTAATTGATTTCTTTGACTGGGTGACCAAAGTAGTAGACCAGGGAGGGGCTGTGGACATGGCCTACCTAGACTTTAGCAAAGCATTTGACACAGTCCCACACAAAAGATTAGTAGCCAAATTAACCAGCCTTGGAGTGAGTCCCAGGGTGGCAGCCTGGGTAAAACACTGGCTGAACAACAGGACACAGATGGTAATTGTAAATGGAGTCCACTCTGAAGAAAGAGGGGTTGCTAGTGGGGTACCACAGGGTTCAGTACTGGGTCCAGTCCTTTTTAATGTCTTTATAAGCGACATTGCAGAGGGACTGGAAGGAAAGTATGCCTCTTTGCTGATGACACAAAGATCTGCAACAGGGTTGATACACAAGGAGGCATGGAAAGGATGAGAAGGGACTTGGCAAGGTTGGAGGAATGGTCAGAAGTATGGTAGCTTGGATTCAATGCAAGGAAGTGCAAAGTAACCCACCCGGGAAACAAAAACCCAGGGGAAGATTACACAATGGGGGGGGGGAGGTAGTAACAACAACAAAAATGGAAAGGGACCTGGGGTTAATCATATCAGATGATCTTAAAGTTGGCAAGCAACGTGAGAAGGTGGTAGGGAGGGCTGGAGGATACTGGGATGTATAGGGCAAGGCATCACCAGCAGAAAACAGGAAGTTGTTATCCCCCTGTACAGACAGTTGGTGAGACCCCATCTGGAGTACTGCGTCCAGTTCTGGATACCCCATCTCTGCAAGGACTTAGACAGGATGGAGACAGTTCAGAGAAGGGCAACTAAAATGATGCAGGGTCTGCAAGAGAAGCCATATGAGGAGAGGCTAAAGGAGCTTAATATGTATACCCTTGAGGAAAGGAGGGAGAGGGGGGACATGATAGAAATGTTTAAGTACCTCAGTGGAATCAACAAAGTCCAAGAGGGTAGCATCTTTCAGAAAAAGAGATGTGCAAGAACAAGGGGACACAATTTGAAGATAGAGGGGGGACAGCTCAGGGGCAATATGAGGAAGTATTTTTTCACAGAGATGGTGGTGGACGCATGGAACAGCCTTCCTGAGGAGGTTGTGGGTTCCAAAACTGTGGGAGAATTCAAGAATGCATGGGACAGACATAAGGCAATTTTTGTGGGGGGTAGGAAGAAATAGGCTGTTGGTTAAATAGGATCTGCAGCTTATCCTCTAGGTAGGGAAATGGGCAGACTAGGTGGGCCAACCTGTCTTTATCTGCCATCAAAGTCTATGTTTCTATGTTTCTATAATTACAGTGGGGGGGTGGAGATGGGGGATTAGCCGAGAGATGAGATGGACAGAGATAAAAACTGAAATACATGCTCCTTTTATTGATTTTTTTTCTTTGTTTATTGAATATATGGTGGATGGGATCATGGTACAGGCAACATAATGAGCAAGATTAGTTTAGTTTCACAGTAGGATAGAAGAATTGTAAGGTTTGCACACCATTCCATAAACAGAAAAAAGAACCATTAAATAGAACAAATGAGGACAGTTTGAAATTGGAATGTGCCAAATCAGAACAAATTAATTGGGGCGATGTGAGAAATGTTGATAAAATTTAAAAGAAGTGTATCTAAAGACAGCAAGTATGTGGCAGCACTGTATTGGGAATGGTATGGGGAAAAAGCAATCCAAGCAGCAGATGTGTGTTATATAAATGTTAAGCAACAGTAGTAAGCAGTAGAAAGTAACAGGTAATGTATACAGACTATGTCAACATGGGGGAGAACAATAGGGGAAGGGAGTGATAAATAGCAAGTGCTACAGAGTGGCCAATGTAAATTACAATGAATGCCAGCAAATCTGAGAGGGACAGAGATTGGGAGGGGAGGAAAGAGCAAGTGCTGGAGATTGGGGGAGAGATGAAGTGCCACAAAGCACCTAATTTATAGGGAGAATGTGAGCATATTGGGGCAGATATTGTGGGAGAGCAAGTGCCAAAGAGCAGTTAATATGTAGGACTATGCCTGAATGCTGGGGGCTGGGGAAGGAAGTAATAGAGAGCAAGTTCCACAAAGTGGCTAATGTGAATGACAGAGAATGGCTGCATTTGGGGGGAGAGAGATCGGGGGGAGAACACGTTCCAAAGAGCAGCTAATGTGTAGGGACTATACCAGCATGTTGGGGGCAGAAATTAGGGAGCGTAGAAATATAGACCAAGTACCAAAGTGTAGCTAATGTACATGATGATAAATGGTGACAGGTTTGGGAAGGGGATCAGAGAAAGAGAATGGGTAAGAGGAAAGAGAGCAAGTGCCACAGAGTGACTAATATGAATGACAGTGAATGGCTGCATTTGAGAGGAAGCAGAGATCAGGGGGAGCAACTGCTGCAGAGCAACTAATGAATAAGGAAAACATTAGCATATTGTGGCGGGAAGAGATTGAGGAAGGGATGCATATAGAACAAGTAACACAGAGAAGCTAATGCAAATTATGGTGAATGGCATCAGTTTAAGAAGCAAATATTATAGAGCAGGGGAGAGAGCAAGTGCTACAGAGCAGGTAATGTGAATAATGGGAAACTGGGGTACATTAGAGGGCTGAGATAATGGGGAGAGCAAGTGTCCAAAGGAAACAAAATGTATGCAGAGAATGGCAAGATGTTAATGGGTCAGAAATGAGGTAGAACAGGGATAGAACCAAGAATCATGTTATGCGTATGGAGAATGTCAGTGTAATGTGGAAGTGAGAGAACAAGGAAAAAGGGATAGAGAGCAAATGGCACACAACAGGAAATATGAATTAGCGGAAGTGGCAAGTCATTTGAGGGTGGGTGGAAGAGAGTAAGTGCCTCAGAGTCTCTAATTTGTAGGGGTAAGGACAGCAACTGTCACAGAGCAGCTAATGTGAAGGACGGTGAATGGCTGTATTGGGAGGGCTGAGATTTGGGGAGAGGGAAGAGCAAGTACTGCAGAACAGCTACTGTATATTGAGTATTGCAGCAGTCTGGGGTCAAAGAAGTGATTAGTGAGGAGAGGAATACAGCTCAAGTGGCAAACAGCATGTAATGAAAATTATTTGGAATGGTGGCATTTTGGGGTGGAGACAGACTGTGGAGGGGCAGAGATCACTGGTTGCAGAGTAGCAAGTGAATATGGATCATGGTGACAAGAATGAGGGGTCACGATTTGAGGTTGGAGGGGGTAGGATAAAAGGGAATGTGAGAAAGTTTTTCTACACAGAAAGTGTGGTGGATGCATGGAATAGCCTACTCCAAGAGGCAGTGGGATCAAACACAGTGAGGGGGATTCAAAAATGCATGGGACAGACACAAGGGAACCCTAGTGGTGAGAAAGAGAGGCTAAAGCTGGGGACCAATCAGGGTCAGAAGCCATATATACAGGTAGGGAAAATGGACATGCTGGATGGTTCTAGCATTCCGTATCTGCTGGCAAATTCTGTGTTTCTATGGTAGCATGTTGTGCAGGGTCAGAGACTGAGGAGGAACAGAGAACAAGTAGGGAATTGCTGATCATGTGTACCACCAGGGGGAACAGCAGAGATCACGGAGGGGTGTAAAGAGGAAATTCCACTGAGCACCAAATGTAAAGTTGTGAAGAATGCCATTCAGTGTGTTTACCATGGTGCAGAATGTGTTGAAAGCAGTGGGCAGGAGCACAGAAGCAGAACTAAAAGAAGGGATAAAGTTTCAGTTAGAACTTTGAAACTGTACAGCACAAGAAACCCTCTAGATTCCATTTATTAGCCTTGTGACTGGGAAATTACTTCAGAAAGAAAAGATAAATAGTGGATGGAATTAGGAGCAGGGAGTCACTATTCAGGAGCTGTGCTAGGTGAAGAAAGAACACATCCCCAAAGGCCCCATCACAGTTCAGACTGATACCAATTTGTTTACATGCTTTATAAGCAAATATAGACACCATGCTGCCTAGAATTTGTGTTCAGCCTTGCTTATTTATTTTGTAATGACCATAATTACCAAAATGCTTTCATTTGTAGTGTTCAAAACACAGGTAAGCAGAGTAACATTCCTTACAGAAATAAGTGTGTGCTGTGTACATGCAGAATGCATGCCACATGCTCAATTGTGCAATGTTTCCACGCAGTTTGCATACACAAAGTGAACCTAAGTGAACCAGATTTAAAAAGCAAATCAGGTTCACGTGCTGCAAACTTGACATGTGTGCAGCAGGTAAGCTGGTGTGAACATCTAAAAATCACATCAGGCTCACATGTTGCACACTTGACATGAGTGCAGCAGTTAAAAAGCTGGTGTTAACATAATTTTAAAATCACATTAGGTTCCCATGTTACACGCTTCCCATGTGTGCAGCAACTAAGCTGGTGCAAATCTCATCTTACAAATACATCGGTTTCTATTTCTTATACTACTGCTAGCAAGAAGAGCCATTAAAATACATTTCTCATTGGTTTCCCATTAAAATTAGGTAGACACATTAATTCTGATTATTTTGCAAGTTGCTTCATGGCTTTTGATTTTTGTCATTGAATTTCTATTAATTTGTAAAGTATTGTTTGCATAATGCTTTAAATGTCTAGGATATAGTCAGTCAACATCCCCCATTCCAGATGTGTGAAGAGGGGTCTCTGTTGCGAAGCCTGACCTTTTTGTTTTGGGCCATGCAAATCCCATTATGCATATTTAGTGCTATGAAAGTGTTTCTTCATGACTGATTCTGCTCACTTATGTTCCCTTTGTCATTCTGCATGGAGTACATACACTATGGCCATGCTAAGCACTCTTTGTGCTGAGTTGGATTTTGGAAGCATGCACCATACCTCCCATATTGTCACTGAAATGAGGGACATAGACACTCAAAATGAGGTACAATGAGGGACACTAACTCTCATGATGATCAGAACACATCTTGAAACATTGAGCTTCAGTACCTCAGAACACAGTGGAAACTGTTGTGTTTAATTGTATTGATACCTAAGAATGAATTTCTACCATAAAGCTGGGGTGCCTTTTAAAAAGGGCAGGGGGGTGCCTCCCCACTTTTGTGACTAGGTTGTTCTTATGGTGAGGCTATAATGGCAATACATTTGGATTTAATATTTTGCACAATAAGTGCCCCAGTGGACTGTGTGCACTCACACTACAGGTACACTCCTGACTTGACTATGTCTGCATTGTGTTGTCCACTCTCTCCACCTATTAGCAGTGGCACCTTCACACATGACATGGAGGAGCTCCAGTCAAGCAAGAGCACATGAGTCATGTGAGTGTGACACTGTCTTTCCTGCCACAGAGTAGACAGGCCGCACACTACAGCTTGGAGGAGTTGGTGAGCACTAAACTCTCAATAGCAGTGTTGTGGTGGCATAATTTTTTTTGGTCTACTCTTAATGATTCTCTGTCTCACCTGGTGGCTGAAGGGACAGGGGGTGATCTGGAAGTGACCTTGAGACTAGGCTACCTACTTACCTACTAGGCTCACCTTACAAAAAAAAAGAAAGCACAGGCACCTTCGGCAGCAAGCTAGGCCTAGCAGCAGTGGTAACAATGATGTGGTGGCCTTCATAGTCCTTGATCAGTGCAGTGCAGCAGCAACCATGGCAGCAGCCAAGCAAGAAGCAAGCATTGCAAGTTGGGTGTGTTTGGTTAGGGAGGTGACTTGGTTGTGGACCAGGTTGGGAACCTGGGATGGTTGGTTCTGGCATCCAGCTTCTGGAAGAAGAATGGAAGAACAGTGGACTGAAAACTGGGTTGGTGACACACTAGGCCAGGCTGCAGGTTCTGGCCAGATGGCCAGGTAAGTTAAAGTAAATAATTTTTTTTAAAAGGAACTGGAGAAGGAGGAAAGACTGAAATATTGATGTGTTTTTCATTTTTCTGTGCCTTTGGGTGGCTTGATAATCCATATGGGATGGGTATTGAATGGAATGGAGTCAGGGAGAGAAATTGGGACAGTTTTTTTTTCCGGGGGGTCAGAACATCAGTCAGGAAAAAAATTGGTTAATAACTTGGTGGGTTTAAGCCCAAATCTGATGCACTGCTCCGGGGGATAGATAGATGAATCTTACACATTTGAATTTTTCCTCATTTGCTTATCGCTTTTCAGTAACAACAAATGAGTTTAACCTTTTAGAGACTTTCCAGACATTCTAGAGCCTGTCACCTAGGGGCCAACTAGCACCTGGCCTCCACTGGTGGCTGGCTCCCACACGTTGAAATCTGATATGGTGCCTATGCCATAAAGTATGAATTTACAGGGTATATCCTCTGTGTAAGCAGCATGTTTCCCCATGAGGGATGGATGAGCAGCAGAGCAGTCTTCAGGGATAAAATGAGGGCTGTATCTTGCATCCAGGGACAGTTGAGCAATATGGTATGCACAGATTATTGGAGCCCTATTATGGTCAAGCTTATGCCCCCCCCCAGCCCAGTGAATCTGACCTCCACATCACCACACTCAGGCACATTATGACATAGGGTAAAGAAGGCTGCAGGGGTGTGCACCATTAAAATTAATGTTTTTTTATTACTGTCTTGTACATTATTGATGGAGAGTTGGAGATTAATGAAGGCCACTGCTCAACAAACAAGGACATTGTTAGTAGAACAGTAATGTTTATTATTCTCCAACTCACCATCATAATATATAAAATAGTATTAGAAAATAACTCCATTCATTTTAAGGGGGTACGACTACACCCCAGCACTCTGACCCATAGACATAGTCTCTTGAAGACTCCTGCCTCTTCCTCCCTAGTACTTAGGTAAGAAACTCTCAACTTATAGCTATACTTGGTGGGTTGTCTGTAGCAGCATGGCCTCATCTGTTGCAGTGTGTGTGCATGGGGGGGGACTGGCCATGTGGGTTGGTGTCGAGCTATTACTACTTTTGTGTTTGCAACCTAAAGTCTGTTTGTGTGTAAGTATTCAGAACTACGGAGAGACTTTAGCAGGAGTACAGGCAAGAGAGAAGTAATTAAGTAGTTTTGTGGGTAAGTGTGTGTATTGGGGGTGAGAAGAACTACATGTGTTTCCATTGGTATGTATGCTACAGTTTAGTTGTGCAGTTGAGGGAGGACAAGAAAACTAAAATGTATAACAGTGGCTACAAGCATGCTGCATGCGTGCAGATGTACAGTACGCAGATTTGTATTGAAGTACAAGCGAGCAATATGTGTGCAGGCAGTATATCTTAGTCGTTAAAGGCACTAAACTGCAAACTTGGAGACCTGAAGACCTGGGTTTGAATCTCATCAACCCCCACTTGTACAGTATATGATGTGATCCTGAGCAAGTCACTTAACTTTTATGTGTGCACTTATCAGTAACCACTTGCTTTTAGCACGCATGCCACGTGCATGCAGTCTGTTCCAATTTAACATAAAAAGCCTGCTTTCCATACTTGCTTACTGCATGCATGCCACATGCATGTAATCAGTTCCAATTTAATGTCTAAATCATGCTTGCAACATGTATATCATGAGTAGTTTTATGTGTACAGCAAGAAAACATTTCATATAATTATTTCTGTAAGGGATAGTCCCTTGTGTTAAGTGATCAATTAGTGTAGGGACATGTTAGAGCATACCTTTAACTTGCTTCTTACCATGTATGAGAATACATTCATTCCATGAGTTGCAAGCACCACATCATGGGTATGCAAATGATACAAGCTGTGCAACATCTCTGCCATTCCCTGAGAAACAAATCACTTACTTCAGCACGTATGAAATAAGTAACAGTAGCACATATGTGAAACAGGAAGTAGGGGTATGGTTTTAAGAACAGAAATTAGGAGTTACGCAAGAAAACATTGCAGCATGTATTTTCCAGCATTGTGACTCTGTAATGATATCAAAGAGAAAAAGGAAAAGGTGAACAGTGAGCAGAATTAAGGAGGAGAGTAAGTATTCTGAAGCTGTGATAGATGGAGGAGGGGCATGCCCCAAAAAGTTATTTCGCAGCAGACCAATACTGACATATGCATATATATATATATATATATATACACAGTATATATACATACATATATATGCCTTGCAAGTGTACATAAAATTAGGAAAGCTGTACAAAAATGGAAGTTTCAGAGGTACGTGATCTCGGCATATGCTGATGATCTTCTATTGCATGTAGAGGACCCTGAGAATTCATTATCAGCTCTACTGGAGGAGTTAAATAAGTTCTCAGTGGTATCCTCCTATAAATTGAACCTCTCTAAAACAAAGGTATTTCTGTTAAACCATCTCTGCACTAAAGATATGTGTACTTCCATGGGACTGTCATGGGAGTCTAGGGTTCTGACATATCTGGGAATCAAAATAGCTAGGAGTATTCCTTTGATGATTAACCTTAATTTGACTAGTCTTTTGCATCTGGTGCAGTCTGATCTGGAGAGATGGAGTGCCCTTCCACTATCGCTTTGGGGTCGGGTAAATACTCTTAAAATGAATGTCTTACTGAGACTGTTATACCCGTTGAGTATGATGGGCATCGTCCTGCCCAAGTCTTGGTTCTTGCAAATACATAGAGTGTTTAATAAATTCTTATGGAGGGGTAAGGCAGTGAGAAGGGCATATTTGAAGCTAACTGCACCAATACTTAAGGGTGGCCTTGCCCTCCCTTCTCTTTTTTTATATTATAGGGCCCAACACCTAAGTAAGATAGCTCACTGGATAAAGGCGGAGGTACCCCGAGAGGAGTATTCATATGTACCAGTCTGGCTTGATATTGAACGCAGACTAGCATGAGGTGCAGCAAGTACATTGTATGCCCTTGTATTCTCTAAACCTTCCTGTCTTCCCAGCCTGCTTAAAGCAACCCCAATAGCCTGGTCTCTGAAAGCTCTTCGACAAATGCAATTGTATTTTTCAGAAAACTGGTTCACTTCTCAGGCCCAACCACTTTTTAATAATTGGCACTTTCAGATTGGACATGGTCCTATACTAACCTCCTTTTGTCCACAACTCAAGCATTATAAACTGGAGGACTTTCTCCAGGGTACAGAGTTAGTTTCTTTTCAGATATTGAGGAGTCGCTTTCAACTAAGACCCCAGGAATTTTTTAAATACTTGCAAATTAAAGCGGCTATACGTGCATTTAAAGGTAACCAAGAATGGACAACACAGTCAATGGATGGTCTCTTTAAGGCCCTCCAAGATGCAGAACAACCCCATGCAGTCTCTAATATTTATAAGCACCTTCAAGGCTTGGATACATCGCTCCCTAAGGGGGTATGTTATTATTGGGTGCAGGAGTTGTCCCTGTCTGTGGACACCATTTATTGGGAGAAAGTATGGGGAGGGATTTATAAAAATATTAAACAGGATAAACTCCGGTTAATTCAGTTTAATATCTTACATAATATGTATTACTCTCCAGATAAACTGTATAATATAGGTTATACTTCCTCCCCTATGTGTCCTTGAGGCTGTTCGGTCTCTGGGACACTGTATCATATGTTGTGGCTGTGTCCGCATATTCAGAAGTTTTGGAGAGTGATATGGTGGGTCCTGGACCCTATTCTGGGACTGGATCCTCTTTTTACCCCAGAGTGTTGTCTGCTGGCTATTTTCCTGTCTGGGACACCCCAGATACGTAAAGCGTATATAACCTTAATATCAGCTGTGGCAAAATTAGTCATGCTATGACACTGGAAGGATGGGTCCCATCCTACTATTGTTGAATGGTACCATGAAATGTTATTGGCAATTCAGGTAGAGAGGCACATAGCAAACCTGCGGCACGTATATCATAATTTTAAAAAGATTTGGGAGCCTATTCTGTCCCTGCTTATGCTAGTGAAGTTTTAATATCTTTTATTGATCTGGTGAAATATGGTTATTTTCTCTGTTTATAGTACCAGTTATATACTCCGGATCAGCTAGCTTTATTTGTATATGAGCGCAGACTTGGGGTGGGGGGTTGGGGGAATGTGTGTGTTTTTGTGTATTAACCCTGATCAGTTATCTCTGCTGTGTACTCTCTGACGTACTGTTAAAATTTCAATAAAGTATATTGAATTACAACAAAAAAAATTGAAGTTTTGAGTCATGAAACTGTGCTTCATCACAAAACTGATGTACATCAGTTTTGCCAAGATACAATTATACATTTTAGGTTGAAAATGTTCTCATATTCATGAAACTGGCATGTTATTTTCTTAATAATTTAAAAACTACAAATCATATTAGTGATGTTATCTATTAAAAAATCATTTTTTTCAATCACATCAGTGCAGTGTGCATATTTATGGAACACATACAAACAGAGAAGAGAAAGAAGTAAGTGCCTCGGCTGGGACTTGAACCCAGGCCACCCAGAATACTGTTCCAGTCATGATAACCAGCTGCACCACCAAGACAACTGGAATCTGGGCCATCCTGGAGGACAGAGTACTCTTTCTCCAATGCACAACCTGGTGCTGCACAAAAGTAATTATGTACCTTGGGGTGTAGTGGTCCCTTCCCTGTCCCAATCACCGATCGCCCTCCAAGTCAGAAACAAATAAGATGTACCTGGTGGTCCAGTGGTCCCTCCAAATCTCTGATCACTGGGAGGTCATGTTAGTGCCTTTTCAGTATTGCTGCCTAACTTCTCTGCTCCAAGCTGCCTCTCGATATTCCCCACTCTATACCAACATTTCTGCATTGGACCTCACTATTTTAACATAACTGGTTTGTTGAGTTGATGCTCCAAGAGGAACTTGCTTTGATGGACCACAGTTGCAGCAGAAATGCAAAAAAATCTATCAACTCATCTCCCCCCAGAATCCCGCTGCCTGAATCAAAGATGGCTGCCATGGGAGACCGCCGACCTATGTCTCCTGATCCAGTCCACCAAGCACAGCTAATTGAGTGGTTGCCCAGTCAGTAGAAGTGATCCATCTTATGGTCACTGAAACCCAGAACAATATATCTATGCTGACCAGCCAGATTGAAAAAATGGAAATTATCTTATCGGCAAGGGTGGAGAAGGTGGCAGACCATGACCGATGGCTGGCAGAGGCCCTGGTAGCTTGGTTGTCTGCAAACCTGGAGCACCTAGAAGGCTGCAAGTGGAGAAATAATTTATGGCTTATAGGTCTCCCAGAGGGGCTGGAGGGGAAGAATCCAGTTCCCTATCTCAAAGATCACCTCCCGATCTTGCTGTAGCACCCACCGGATGAGTATCTTTTTGAAATCAAGTGGGATCATCATATTAGAAGTGCTCAGCCCTGCTCCTCCAACAAGTCTAGGCCCCTCATATTAAAATTAATTCACTACCAAAATAAGGAGCTCGTACTTTCAGAAGCTCGGGAGCTCCGGGAAATATATGTGGGTGATGCCCACACATCACTGTATCCTGACTACCCCAAATGATTACTTGAGAAGTGCCAGGAATTTGATTCCAGGATATTATAGCCAGGATATTAGTTTGTCATATCACCTGAATGGCGATTGATGGAGAGACAGTTCAATTGCCACCAGGGAGGGATATGACTATTTTTTGTCTCAATGGGACAGCAATTGGCAGTACATCTGGCAGCCAATGGGGTTGTGCTGAATACTGCCAGGTCTTGGTTAGCAGTATTTTCTCCATGTGAGGGAACTCTGCAAAAGGCTCTTGTGAGGAGAAAATGTTTTGTGAAAGGGACTGTTCTGATATGCAGGTCCCCTCCACCTCATTTGCATTGCAGATCCCTAAAAACTTTGCTCTGGTGTAAACCTGGTTTGCACCCTCAAAACAAGGCTTTTGTGAATACCCTTTGGATGCAAAACCCAGTTTGCTCTGAGCAAAATGAGTTTGTGCTCTGCATAGTTTTGTGAATATGGCCCAATTTCTTTCAATCCACTACAATGAGCTGACAGCGGAAGCAGTAGTGAGAGGAATTACTCCAATACTTTGGTTTGTATAATCTCTTATCTTTGTTTTGTGTAATTGTCTATTGTTATATTATTTGTTTAATTGTTATATCTGGCACCCATGAAAACAGGCTTTAAGTGCATGGATTTTCCAGGTTTTAAATAAACAAACCAACCAAACCGAATTTCTTCAATTCATTGTTTTATCAAGAAGATGAGCAAAATCCACTTCTATTTAACCCAGAGAACACACCTGTAGCATCTGGTATAAATGATCAAGAAAGCCAAGTACCAATACAGGTAAATAACATTAAATAAACTTTTATTTTATTGGAATGAGCTGTTTTATCGGCTAGGAGACTGTATTGGCAGGAGATAACCTTGAAGCATATTTTAAAGTTAATGGAGTTCCCTGAGGGTTACAACTTGTAAAACCACCCTCATATGTTACAAAGAGGGACAGATTGTTTAGGACACTGGCAGAAACACCTGTTGGACTCATTGGCTCGCTTAATTAGAATTATTTTTAAATGATGCAGCCAAAATTGAAACAGAAGTAAGAGCTTTAGTGACATCAAGGGAGGGGACTGTACTAATTTATTCTGGGTCCACGGAATATGCTGAATATTAGAAACAATTTACTGAAATAATCCAGCAGTATAATACAAGAATAAAAAAGCTAAAGTCAGAGAATTTGAATGTGAAAGGTTAGACTACTTGCATGGACATATATTTGATTGGAGTAAAGAAAAATCCAGTACACCATATTCCATTCTTAAAAATACTAAGCAAAGTACAATAGAGACTAACAATAATGGTTTGGACTCTGAAGGACCCGAACATCTTATGGTGATTTTCAAACACCCCCTCCCCATCATTCCACATCCTCTGTGCTTTTATAGGGGACATTCAAGTAAGCATACCTCAGAACCAGCTAAGTTTGAGAATGGAACAGTCTCAGGAACTCCAGCTACCTATAGGCCCATTGCACAGGAGCCCTCACATAGCCAGATTTTAAGATGAGTTACAAGACAAGGGACAAGGAGCAAGGGGAGGTCAACAAGGCATAGGCAGACCTTACTACCATCAAGCCAGTTCTATCAAAGGGGCAGGGGATATGGCAGGAACAGATCATGGCAGAAATGATAAATTACAGTATTTTGATTAACATCTCACAGTATCAATTATTGGACATTGAAATCAGACTGCTACAAAAAGGACTTTCCTTTTTTTTTTTTTACTGATTGCATAGATCCATTTAAGACTATACTAGATCTGAAGATGTTTACGAGAACTTTAAATCGAAAGGCCTTTTTCTTCAGTGACTAGAATATGAGGTATTTTAACCAACTAGAAGACATCAGCAATGGCATCATGTAGGACACCCATTTAGAACTACTAACAGGAAGGAACTGGAGGGGGATGAACTCTTAAAAATGATATCCACTTTTTTGCTCCTAATTGATATAATGGTTCAAGCATTTGAAAAACCATATGAAACCAAAATTGAAGAACTTTGTTCCAACTAAATAAAAAAAACTACTGTAGGTACAATAACTGTGGTGATGAAGAGATGAAAGTTATGAAACAGTTCCAGAGGAATAAGAGCATTATTTTTATTTTTTTATTTATTTATTAAACTCTAGGATTACAAGTATCTTTGAGCAGGGACTGCTCGATTACAAAGGTTCCACGTCAGAGGATGGGGGTGACATAGCACAAAGGTGAACAAAGATTACAAACTTAACATGTCGATTACTAAGGCCTAAATAGTACAGTCAATAAGTTGAAGTAGAACAACATAAGCTAGCTTTTAACAGAATTCATGGTAGAACAGTATCTATGGAGGAGGAAGTCAGGAAGAAGCCAGCAGGTAGGTGCCGTTGTCAGACAAGGATGGACAGAGCAAGGGGGAAAAGGGCCAGTAGCCATGAAGTAGAATGTGTCCTAAGGTAGGGATGGGTGGGTGAGCTGGGGCAAGGGAGAGAAGGGGAGGCTGATGCAGTGAAAGTAAGGCAGGAAAAGCTGGTTACAGCCACTGTAAGGGTAAGGAGCATAGAGCAATGCTTAGGGGAGGCAGTCACACTGTGAAGTAGAGGGGAGGAATAGACGTAGTTGCCTTTTAAAGGGGCTTAACGTTACAGCTGCTAGAGTTTCCTTGTTAAGGGTGTTGAACCACTGAGGAGCCCTGTGCATGAAGGATCTCTGACCCAGTGAAGTCCGATGCCTGGAGACCTGGAAAGTTCGGGATTGAGAACTACGTGTCGGCTGGGTACTGCTGTTGGTAATTAGGAGCCTAGCCACACCTGGGGGCATGGGTCCGAGGAGAACTTTTTTGGCTATCAGACAGATCTGATATTGTATTCTACTGATGAGTGGTAGCCATCCAGCCTGGGCATACAGGTCACAGGTGTGTGTTATAATCAAGCCTGTGGATAAAGGCATTGCAATAGTAATCATGGATTGGGTTAAGTATGAGCATAAAGTTATGAGACAATTGGAGGACATAACTTTCTATTAAGAATTATCATATGATCCTGCTGAATCTTTCAAATGACACATTGATTGCTGTCTTTTGAAATTCAATATACTTCCTTCATTTTAAAACATCATACATGTCAATACAAGGCATGTGAAAGCTAGTACAGAAATGTAAGAATAACATATGGCTTTAGGGTTACATCGGCCCACATACACAAATTTCTACTAAATACAACTAAGCCTTAACAACAATCCTAGCTACATTCCCAAGTTCCCTCATACTACCTTCCCATCCTCTAATAGCTAGATATAAATATGTTGGTTGTCTCCCAACTAAGGGGAGATCGACTGTGATGCTGTTTGTGGTATTTTAGATTTCACTTAGTAATTAAGGTTAACGTGTATATTTTATTCCATTTCTTTTCAAAACTAGAGAGCAATGTCTAAGACTAGTTATCATTTTTTTCAACTCTCAAATTGTATAGAAATTCATTAAGCCATTCTGAGTAAGGTATAGGTTGGGGATCTTTTCAGTGCCTTAGTACAATCTGCTTTACCATGAGGGCAATTACAGCCATAGCATATCTGCGTTCTTGGACTGGGATTTGGGAGTAGTCCCCTAGAAGACAGATTTTAGGCTCAAAATATGATTCCAGTCCCAGGAGGGGATCAAGCTTATTCCTTATGGTATTCCATAGGGGTTTAATGTAAGGACAATCCCATAGCATATGGAAAATTGTGCCCTCGTTCAATCCGCACCTGATACAAGTGGGATCTTGTAATTTGCCCATGGCACATAGTTTTGTTGGAGTAAAGTAAACATTGTGAACAATATAAAATTGAATAAGGCACAGTTTGTCATTGGAGGTATATGAATATATGGCCTGCCATATTTTATCCCAGGAAAATTGCTTCTCCGGAAATTGGGTTGTCCAATAAGTTGAGATACCTCAATTATCCAGGTAAATAAGCAGATATAGTGCTGTTGTGCTTCTAGAGACTGCATATGGGCCCCAGGCTAACGTGCAAAACATACTGAGAAGGTCTTTCTGATCATGGTCCCAAATATTAGCCCCTATCTGAGTTATAAGAAGGTGTCTAATTTGGAAGCCCGTAAACATCTGGTGAAATGGCAGATGCAAGACTTTAAGGATGTCAGAGGAAGTTTTGATTTTATTCTGTTCGAGCAGAGCTGAAATCAGTATTTCCTGTTCAATAGTATTTGCACTTGGTTTTATATACTGCTTATCAATTGTGAAATTTGGGTTCAGATATATAGGTTGGGCCATATCCTTGGTATTCATGTATTTAAGAACTTTACATAGTTGATCATGCACTTTTAATGACATTCCTATTATTTCATTTCACAGTACTTTAATTCCAAGTTTAGGGGTAATATGTAATAAACTATTTTGGGAAATGCCACTACGTTCAATAAGTAGGCGCTCAATTTGTAACCATATTGGATCAACATCTTGGACTGTTACATTGGGAGATGGAGTTAGGGGATACCACCAGAAGTATTTAGCCATGTGGCTTGCCAAATAGTAATGAAAACAATTTGGTAGATTGAGACCTTCTCTTTGCTCAGGAGCTCCCAACCTATCAAAAGACCTTCAGTGGCGGTTTAGATTTCCAGAGAAATTTTGAAATAATCTGGTGTACCTTTTTAAACCAAGTTTGTGGGAGACAAAAATTCAGCATATTCAGTGGGTAGAACAGTCTCGGCAATATATTCATTTTGATGACCTTAATTCTTCCTTGTAAAGAAAGATATATGGGAGCCCACCTGTCAAGGGCTTGTCGTATCTTTTCTAACGTATCATCTAGATTTATTTTCTTAATCTGTATCAAGTTGGGAGTTATTATAAGGCCTAATTATTGGATCTGGGTCACCCAGGATAATTTTAAATCCTTCACTTGAGCTTGGTAAATATGAGAATTTAATGGTGCGATCACAGATTTAGTTATATTTAACTTATAATTAGATAGGGTTCCATACGATTTTATAAGGGATAGTACTACTGGAAGTGAAGACTGGGGATTAGATATAAGTAGCAGGATATCATCCGCATATACAGACAGATGGAGATCCTGGTCACCAAGCGGAATACCCTTTATTCTGGGAGAATATTTGAGACAGTATAGTAGTGGTTCTATATATAAATTAAACAATAAAGGTGAAAGAGTGCACACTTGGCGCATTCCTGAGTATAGGGGGAATAATTCTGAAAAAATGCTGTTACAATAAATTTTTGCGGTAGGGCATGCATATAAGACTTGTATCCATTGTATGTATTTGTGGGGAATGCCACATTTTTTGAGCACTTCAAATAAAAAAGTCTAATTGACACTATCAAATGCTTTCTCTGCATCCAGGAATACCAACACCATTGGATGAGGTGAATTCCTGGATGTGGAGAGTATCTGGAGTATCTTCCTGAAATGATCAGCAGAAGATCTGCCACCTACAAATCCTACCACTTCTGGACTTAGCAGTAAAATCCATACTCGATTCATCCCAGTGGCCAGAATTTTGGCAAACAGTTTTATGTCGTAATTTATTAAAGATATAGGTCTATAATTAGTGACTATCTGTGGAGACTTATTTGGCTTTGGAAGCACTATTATGGTGGCTTCCAAAAGAGAGGAGTCAGTTATACTGTAGGTTCATAAATAAGTAAACATGCTCAGTAACAGGGGTGAGAGTTGCTCTTTAAATACTTTATAAAATCTTGGGGGAAAGCCATCAAGACCTGGTGCCTTATCATCGGGTAATGAGTCAATAGCCTCCCATAATTCTTGCTGGGTTATTTCTTTGTCTAGGGTTTGTGCTTGTGACTGCTGGAGAGAGGGAAGCGGGAGATCTTTAAGGTAATTTTGTATATCTATAATGGAGGGAGGAGGAGCTGGTGGTGAGTATAAAGATCTGTAGTAGGCCTCAAATTCCCCGACGATATCTTTAGGCATGGTAAGTAAGGAGTTATCTTTAATGGAGTTGAGAGCTTCAACCACCCTAGCTTCCTCTTGTTTCCTGAGTCACAGAGCAAGTAAGTGGCTAGCTTTGTCCCCTTGTTCAATATTTTTAATGTGGATCTTGAAAAGCATGTACTGAGCCTCTTCCCTTAGAAATTCAGAGTACTGATTCTTTAATTTAGTTAAGTGCTCTAGGGTCTCCTCATTCAGTTGACCAATTTGTTGATTTTCTATGGCCTGTAGCTGTGATAATAAAAATAATGCTTTTGCTTCCCTCTTTTTTTTCCTAACAGCAGATAAGTGTATGCATTCCCTCCTGACCACACACTTCAGAGCACACCAAAGTTTATCCACATTTGGTATAACTCCTTGATTGTGTGTAAGAAATTGATCTATAACTTCTTTGAGGGACTGCAGGGCTTTATCATCTTGGAGAAGCTGCATATTTAATTTCCATATGCCCTTTTTGGTTGTTTGGTGTGGAAGAGTGCCTTCACCCTATACTGGTGCATGGTCAGAAATGACTCTCGGGGACATGCCACTACCCATTATACCCTCTAATATTAGATTGTTTACCAGAAAGTAATCAATCCGGGACAATGACTTGTGAACTGGAGAATAATAAGTGTACCCCCTGGCCATGGGATTTAAAAGTCTCCATGGGTCATTCAAATTGTATATAGATATAAATTCCCCTGTGCAGGGGTGAGAATAGTTCCTTTATATGATGATCTATCTAGCGTAGGTGTCATCACCAAGTTCCAATCCCCTGCATTATTGTAGGTAATCTAGGAAATAAATTTAAGGCCTCTATTAATGCTGTGAAAAATTCTGGCAAATCTACATTAGGCCCATATATGGAGCCCAAAATGAGTTCAGTGTGATTTAAAATTCCTTTTATAAAATGGTATCTCCCCTGTTTATCACTGTGGATCGGTTGTGGTGTAAATTGTATACCTCTGGTGATTAGAATGGCTACTCCTCTTTGTGCAGTTGCATTGCCTGCCACAAATACCTGTCCTATTTGCCTCCTTCTAAATAGGTTACCCTCCATATCCAATAGGTGTGTTTCCTGTAACAGGGCAATATTACATTATAGTGTTTCCAGATGTCTAAGTATTTGATGGTGTTTAATTAGGGAGCGAGCCCCTTTAACATTCCATGATATATATCTTAATGCCATAGTACAGCAAAACTACAGACCAAGGCATAGGACATCACCCTTCAGCTGATTTGGATAAAAATGGAAGTTGGTACACCCAAACATAATGTAACTGGAAATTATAAACTGGGAACTTTGGTCATGACTGTATGCTTTCCACTTCCTAGTCAGACTATAAATTATATCTAGCTTTTGCTTATAGCCATCAGTAACTATTATGGATTTACTTCTATTAACTTCTACCAAAGTTAACCCTAGAACAACTAAAATAACAAAATCCCCAGTCCTCTCGACTGCACTCCCTTTAATCATTCGGTTGCAATCACATCCCACCACCAAACAGACATTTCCCCCCCCCACAATCATCTGAAAATCTTCCTGTTTTATTAACTATTTGGTCTTAAACTATAAAGACCTGCTTAATCACATCCAACAAGAATCATTGTAAACTTACAAATACTACTATATGATTACTATGGTTATTCAACACTCCGTGAGTTTAAGGAAACTTGCAAACATGATATAACATTATCCGTAATGATAAAGAGTCAGATAAGCTATTGGTATGAGGTTTTACAAAATGTACTGTTTGTCAGAAATCTGTAGCTTGTCATAGAGGGCAAGAAGAAAAGGATAACTAAGTAATGTTTTGGGCATATCTTTAGGATTACCAGCATTTACTCAAGACCCCTCCTCTTACACTACGTAGAGTGCCATTCAAAATGCTGGTGAGCTGTAGCTTACTATTGCAGCATCCTAATAGACAGTATTAGTTTGTCCCTTAAAATTAGAAAATTATTTGCAGTTATGTACTAAAGTACAATTGAAACAACCAGCTCTCTTGCTCACCGGAAAAGGTCTGGATACATTTCCGCAAGCCCCGTAGCGGTTTCTGATACCGTGTCAAAGGAAGTCCAGTGCCCATCTTTACATACCTGCAACTTTGCTGGGTATCCTCATTTAGAAATAAATCTGCAGCTTATCAAAGAGGGACAAAAAGAAAAGATGAACTAAATAGTGATTAGGGCAAATCTTTAGGATTACCAGTGTTGAGACAAGTCGTCACCTCGTACAATAAGTAGGGTGCCCTTCAAAATGATGGTTCGTTGCAGCATACTATTGCAGCATCCTAATAGATTATAGTAATTTGGCCCTTAGAGTTAGAAAATTACTTGCAATTATGTGCTAGGGTCTGATTGGAGTAAGCAGCTCTCTTGCTCACTGGAAAAGGTCTGGGTACATTTTCACAAGCTCCATAGCGGCTTTAGACACCGTGTCAAAGGAGATCCAGTGCCCATCTTTGCATACCTGCAACGCCGCTGGGTATTGCATTCAAAATCATACCCCTGCGGTGATAAGTTTGCCCACAATAGGATGCAGCTCTGTAAGTTTTTGCCTGACTGTTAGAGGTAGGTCTTAGGCTGTACGAATGTTGGTATTGTCCCACAGCACTTCCCTGGTGTCTTTAAGTTTGTCGAGTATTGTCTGCTTGTCCAGATAATTCAGTAGCCTGAAGATAAGTGGTCTGGGAGGGCAGCCAGCTGGAGGTATGGGCCTTAGTGTCCGGTGTGGTCTCTCGATAACATAGGTTGGGCCATTAGGGGAGGGCCCTACTAGTTTAGTACACAGTTTTTGTATAAAATAAACAGGATTGGTGCCTTCCTCCCCTTCTGGCAACCCCAGAATAACTAAATGTTTCTGTCTCGTGTGACCTTCAAGGTCTTCCAGCTTGTCCGTTGTTTTTTTGAGCTGTTGTCTTAATGAGACTATCTCCGGGTCTATCTGTGCCCTCCAGTCATCTAATGAAGAAATCTGTACTTCATTATCTGTAGTACTGATTGTTAAACCAGCCATAGAGCTTTTAAATGTCTGAAGATCATCCACTACCACCCACAAGGATTCTTTTATAGGTGCTAATCCTTCAAAGAAAATCTCCTCCGTCAGTAGCTGTAGAGTGGAGGATTCTTTGGCGCCACCTGCTTTAGAACGCTTTGCTGGCAGGCCTTCTCGGGAGATGGCGGTGGAGTGTGCCTAGTTCTTTGCGGTTTCATCATTGTTTCCAAGTGCTTTTACAATTTAGATGTCTCGTTTCAGCAGCAATGATGTCTCTTATGTAAAAGAAAAGGCTCCTTCAAGTAGACCCTTTGCTAGTAAACAAACGATAGGGAGATTGGACGGAGGTTCGGCAGAGCAATATGGATTGTGTCTATCTGGCAGCCATCACAACCAGAAGTCCTGACATTGATTGCTGTCTTTACAAGTTACTGATTTCTAATGTCATATATAGGAAAATGTATGAATACCTAACAGTTAGCCACCCTATCATGTCAGGTCTATATTGTCTTCCCACAGTCCACAAAGATTTTGTGAATCCCCCGGGTAGGTTAATTGGTGGCAGAATAGGCTTGATCACCAAGCCATTAGCAACATTTGTGAATGAGCTTATAAACCACATTGCTATTCAATTTTCAACATACATCAGGGACATGGGGAATATTGTGCCAACTTTGCAGGACCTGCATGTTGAGGATGCTACTATCTTGGCCACTCTCAAAGTGCAAACCCTCTATACCAATATTCCTCACATAGAGCAATTCAAGAAGCACTTTACACTAGGTCCAAATACAGACCTATAGTGGAAGCACATGTTACTGTAACTGAAATTATTCTTAAATGTAATGCCTTTACATTTGCAGAAAGGATATTTTTGCAAGTGAAAAGTATGCCAATATTTTTGGGCATTTGGGAATCAGAGATTGTGCACTCTGCAGTGACTAAACCCTACTTTGACTTGATGGATTTATTCCAACATTTTATTGATGACATACTTTTATTATGGAAGAGCTCTACAGAAGAGTTTATTCAATTTTTTAAATATCTCAAGAGCACAAATATCACCTACGCTTCTCGTTGAGTTTGAGTGAAAGCACAGTGGCCTTTTTGGATTTAGTGATTAAAATGGATGGAAATCAGGGTATGTATAGGATTCTCTTTATGAGATGCCAGTTGGCAAGGCTGGGGGTGATCAGCAGGAGGGAAAAATATGCACCAGTCATAGAGAAGGAAAAATAGATTAACTGAAAAAAAAAACAGATATATCCTAATTCGATCCTGCATTTCACCTCAAACCATTCATGTCACACCATAGAAAATGTTTCTAAGGGACAATTCATACATTTAGAAAATAATTGTTGAAATCCACTTGCATATAAGGAAGGTGCCCATATTCTTAGGCAACAATTTAGAGAATGAGATTATAGCAATGAGTGAATAGAGGGAGAGCAGCAATACATGCAAAAAGTCTCCAACAGGGCAACATTACTAACAGAGGAACTAGTAACACATGATACAATACAGTGAATGCAATATCACAGACCTGTCTTAATTTTGTCACAGCTTACACCCCCCCAGTCTCATTCTTCAAAGAATGTAATTGAAGAAAACTGGCATATATTGAGACTGGAACCTAAACTGAAAATAAAAGCACAGAACACTTCCCCAGAATGACATATAAAAGGGAAAACATATTTCAGATCTGCTAGTCCACAGCCTATACAAAGGGGATGAAAGTGTTATTGAGAAAACACCTCTATCCATAGGAATATACAAATGTGGTTTTTGCAAATTTTGTGGCCATTTAGTCATGGGCAAACATTTCCTGAGTCCTAATTCTGGCCAATAATTTGAAGTAAGAATATTTGTCAATTACAATATGACAGGAATTATATATATATATGGCTGCACGTAGTCATGCACATTTTTATTTTTTTCTTTCTGTATGTCATTTGCTCCCTTTGGCCACCTATGCCTTCCATCAGGCCCCCTTCTTGCCTCAACCTCGTCATCTTCTCCCCCACCTTGGGATTCGATGAGGAGCGAGATTTGAGGGCATCAGGTGCCATCACAATTGGCCATAGGGAGACATATTATTTTCTGGTTTTAATCCCATCCCACCAGGAACAGAGGTGCACAGGTCAGCCCTTAAGTGGAGGCGTGCATGCACTCCCAGAAGCCACTGCTTCTTCCACCCTCCTGACATTCATCAATCCCCTTGACCTCCCTTGGTTCGACATTCAGCCTTCACTGGGTGTTAGCAAAGAGCAAAGAAACTAGCCTTCCAAATCTGAGACATGAGAGCAGCCCAGCAGCCACTACAATTATCTCCCAGTCCTCCCCGCGACCAACCCCTGGTGGCCTGAGTTCACCTCTGAATACGGGTTGCTGGTGTGGCATCAGGTGGGGCATCCAGAGCCTCAACCCTCAGTGCCACCAGGCTGGTCCTACCATTATGAAAATTTTTGCATAGGAAAAAGTCCATAAATTTAAAGAGAGACAGGTTGAACATTTGTGTTGTATTTAAAAAGAGTTAACTGAGAATACTTTTGCTGCACATGCAGTAAGCAATACAGACAGATAACATACATTTTTAATTTACAGAGTGGAGGTGGTTTGATGTGGTAGGCAGGAGTTATTTGAATAATCTTCTGTTAAAAAGAAACGTATTTTGGCAATTTAAATTAAAAGCACACATGGGTAAAGGTCTAAATGATGCCATTTTTATAGTACTGACCAAGCCTATACATGGAGAAGATTTATTGCTGGATTTGTTTGGATAAAGTATGGGTAGTTTCTGATGTTAATTATCTTTCCAACTCTTTTCGGCAACTAGCCATTTGGGACTGTGTAGCAGCCTCGTCCCAGTATTTATGAAAATAATTCAGTATGATTCAACTGACGGAAAGTACGGGTCCCCATATTAATTATAGCATATATGCATTGTCTTATGGCTTGACATTTCAGTGATAATGATACATTAGTAACCACAATTGATAGTCATTACCACGGTCCTTACCAGTTTGGATAAGTTTGCATATTTCCATGTTTTTCCACTTGGATGTATTTATGAAAATATTGGGGATTTCTTTAGGGGTTGCAGTATTTGTGATTTTGCAGCTTTATATATATATATATATATATATATTGCAATTGCTTATTTATTTAGGAATACTCTCTCTTAAAATATGTGTGTACTTATACCTGAAGCAGCTCTGTGTCATCAGTCTTTAAAAATGTGCCAGCTGTAGAGTGCAAAATGTCAGGCTGATTTCTGGATATTGCAGCTGTAGCTTTGTTGTTTTTATACAATAGTTGATTTTCATACTCAGCTTGAGGTGAGCCTATTATTGTTGTTATCCATCACTGGGTGGCCAATCTGTTAATGTTAGTGCTGCATACATGGTCATGGCAAATCCAGTGGTCACTCATGAGCTACCATTTGTGATAAACATTTAAGTCTTAGGTTATAACTACCAGCCGTTATTGGACTGTCAGAGAGCAAAACAAAAATAAATAAATAAATAAGCCCTAATTTTCATTGGTATGTGTTTTTATCATTCTAGAACTTTTAAACAGCCAAGCTGACCATTACCAACATTACAAATTCCATGATCCTCTATTGGTAGTTCCCCTATATTAGGGTTGATTAAGCAATTTTATGTGGAATCCTGATTTTTGCACATTAATAATGTAGCTGTCCCTGGACAGAACAGCCTAAAATTTGGCATGACTGGAGTTTTCTCAAGGATCCCTGGATATACTGTATTTTTCTTGGAAACAATATATTTATGGATTTTTAGTGTGTTAAAGGCCATAAATGGGGGGAAGTGTGGTGTTAGATTTTTCATCTCTAATGTCTACAATCTAAACCAGTCCATATCCTCATAATGCATAGGAAAATGTGAGGTCCTGGACCATGGATCTACAATTTAACCTGCAGGTCTGGAGCTTTGCTCAAGGTTAAGCAGTGACTAGTTTAGATTTCCTGTGCAGCTATTGGAAGCAATGCATTAACTTAGGGCCAGCAGGTTTAGTTATAACATTCTCTGTGCAGTGCTCTGTGAGCCCTATGTAAAGCAAGAGGTCAGCCTTTACTTTTTTTACATAGGGTACTGTATGCTCCACACTAATCAGAAGATATGTTCTTACATTTTTTGTGCAGTCTTATGCACACTGTCTGAAGCAGGTGATGATTCTTAGCTTTCTTTGCACAGAGCTCAGACTTGCAGCTTGAAGTAACAGAACCAAAGAGATAGCCACATATCTGTGGCTTGACCTTAGTTCATATGACTAAGGGCATTATGGCTGAATACATCCAATGTCACATTAACCTCCGTGTCTGGCTTCTGAGTGCTAAGAATACATTAACATAGTTTTCCTTAAATGAATGTGCTTACATTATGAGGAAGTAGAGTCATTATCTGTTTGCAAAGGCCCAAAGTAACCAGCAGTGAGTGAAGTGACAGCTGAGTCATAAATTGCTTTGTGCAGGGCCCTTTAGGCCCTGCATAAAGCTGGATGTGCAGGGCACTTTGGGCCTTACACAAAGTAGGATATGAACCCTAACTTGCTTCATGTAGGGCCTTTCAGGCCATGTTTAAAGCAGATCATGTGTTCTACCTAACTTGCTTTGTGCAAGGCTCTTCAAGCCATGTGTGAAGCAAGAAATTGCCATAAAATTCTTAATATTTGGTTCCTGTATGAATGTAATTGTAGTACAAAATGCACACTTTTTTTGTGTGTTCTCTCACAATTTTTCTTATTTCTTGTGCATACAGGTTGTATTGGATTAACACAGAGTACCAGAGACTGGTACGAAATCCTAACTACTAAAATACCAGCTCTTGGATTCCCAACGCTAACATTCCAATGTGCTTGTTACCATCAAGTATAGTATCCCGACACCAAAATCCTGACTCATCCTGTAAAATAATATAATACAATGTGCCACTAATCGATCCCACCTTTACTTTTACTTATTCAGAATTGAATGACTGGATGGCAGTGTGCCAGAAGCCTTTTGGATTGCCACTGAAAGTATTTCAACTCCTAACTTAATTGCCAGTTGCCCAATTCACAGCGAAGTTACTGTTTTGCTGGAGAACATCTTTGCTGACCTAAGGTAGGTTCTGGCTATGGATCTGAGCTGTTTTAAATGTTTGCACTCTTACCAGATCATAGTTCTTACTGCAGGCAAAGTCTAGGTCACAAGCAGATTGTTTCAGCCTTTTGGACTGCCGATTAAAGACGGAAAACCTGCTTGCAGACCTAAGATACAAACTGGTTATTTATCTGTGCTATTCTCAATGCTCTGTTCTGTTTGCAATTGTTGCAAAAACTCTTGATCACAAGCAAAGCCAGGTAAAATCAATGCTAAACATACAGTAGTGTGTCTGCAAACTTTGCCCTTTCATGTTAAATGCAAAGAAGTGCATTTACAAACTTGTCCGGATTACGAGTGTTGACAAATTCTGTGATGGGATTCCGAATCCGAATTCTACGGGAACTTGGAATCAGGCTTTTTTCTGTCGGGCATGTTAGTGTCAGGATTTCATATGGATCCCCAACACAATACCTGTTTCTGTTATATGGAGACTTTTATATATTATGGTAGCACGGTAGTGCTACCATAGTTAGGGTTGAGGAGCCATTTCTATGTTAAACCCCAAAACTTTGCACCTTAATAACTTTGCAACTGTTTGATGGATTTGCCTGAAATTTTGAATTTATGATCAAGAACCATAAGCCTTGGGACCTGCCAAGTATTGTACTGGTCGGATATACGGCTGCGGAGTTATTAAGTGTGATCTAATGCTGCAGCGTTCACGCTGAATTCTGTGGCCTACGTTACAGGTCACGTTTTGCTGGACCGGCCCTAAATCTTCAGGGAACATGCAGCCGGGGTCCCCAATGTGCCTTTCAAAGATTTCATGAAAAAATATTAAACGGTTCAAAAGTTATTCAAATAACAGTTTCCCATTATAAGTCAATGGGAAAAGTTAACAAAAAGTTCAACACTTTTGCAAATGCATTTCTACTTTCTCAAATGGGCCTGTTACTTTCGCAAATCGGCCATTTTGTATTCAGTTGGTGATCAGAAAAATGGTTGGCATTTAAATTTTGGAACCTCTAGCAACCTAATTTTTTTTGTATTCACCTAGTCGGGCCCTGAAGATGCTTGCCATGTCTTTATTTTGTGGTAAAACACCCCAGAAATATGTTTTTCAAATTTCTGGAAAAGTGTTCATAATTGACTGTGCTCACGGAAAGTGTCTCAAATTTTATAGAAAGTTTTCAGAATTGCGTACAGTAATTTTCTAGTCTGTGGGAAATGACAGCAATTCTTGTACACTGCACTGCAAAATAACCGCTGGGAGTTTTGGGCTGAAATTTGAGGGAACGAAATGGCATCTCACAGATGTGCCTTTCAGTGTTGTTTTGAAAAATATTACATGGCGGCAAAGTTAGGCACCCAAAGTTGACAGTTTTTCCTATAGATAACATTACGCACCACATTATAGGAATCCTTTAGCACCCTGCTGCAAAATAACGGTTTGGTCTTTTTTCCTGAAATTTGGAGGGAAGACAGCCAACAGTACACAGATGTGCCTTTCAGTAGTTTGGTGAAAAAATATTACATGGCGGAAAAGTTACGGCACTCCAAAATTGACAGTTTTTCCCATAGGATAACATTATGGTGCCCGACACTTAACAGAAATCATTTGGAGCCCTGCTGCAAAATAACGGTTTGGTCTTTTTTCCTGAAGTTTGGAGGGAAGACAGCCAACAGCCCACAGATGTGCCTTTCAGTAGTTTGGTGAAAAAACATTACAGGGAGGCAAAGTTATGGCGCGCGAGCTTGCTTTTTCCCATAGGATAACATTACGGCATTCGCGCCTTTCAGGGCCCGTATCTCGGAAACGCTGCGAGATACGGACTTTTCATCGGAAACTTTCTTAGCCCTCAAATGGGGCTAAGATTCAAATTAGCCAGGACAGTTGTAAATAATATGACTTTAAAATTTTTTTCTACATCATACGGTTCCTGAGATATAATGTATTTAGTATTCCAAGATCTCATTTTCTGCGCCGATACTCATTATTTTGCATACATTATTTGTACTCACTGTCTTTCTCAATGCAGGTTTTGGGGAAAACCAGCCTGTGCGCTTACATTACTGTTACTGTTGCCCTTTCTGCTTGCGGATCCGTACCGTTTCACTTACCATTGACGCCTGCGCCAACGTGCGTATCCTTTGCGCTTATTTATATTATGCTTTCTGTTATTTTTTGCCATTTCTGTCTACAGTACTGTTTATCTTACTGTTTCACTTTACATCACCATGCCCATTGACATTTCTGTTTGCAGGCACCATGTTACTATGTGACAACACATCACGTGGCAGACCATTCTCGCTCACGCCACCATGTGCGTACCTTTCTGTTCTCATTCGTGCTTGTGTTACCATGTGACCACTGTTAGCATTTCTGTTTGCATTGCTGTCCCTGTTAGTATGCCACAACACATCATGAGGGCGTGGAGCACGGGGTCCAAAGGGCCCCAGGCCCCACCAACGATTATGCAGCGGAGCGGGCCCTGCGCCTCCGCCCGCTGCATTCATCTACTATTCTCATTATCATTCTCAAAAGAAGGAATTAGAGGCACAAACCTATTAACGTACAGTTGTTACTCATTAGCATAGTGAGTGTTAAGGAAAACCCCTGATTTCGGCCACCCTCAATGTAAAAGTGCCATTGATCTATGGGTCCCAACTCTCACCCCATTCTCCTATACTTCTGCTGCTTTACAGTATGTCATGGGGTGAGAGTTAGGCTGATCATCCCAATGCACACCCCAATGCCGTAGGGGTGGGGGGTCCAAGGGGTTTTCAACCCTAACAGCGAATTTCCTCACTTTAGTCGCTAGAACAACCCTAACTAATGCATTAAAAAGAGTTTTTTGCCTCTAATATATATATATATATATGATAAAAATTTTATTGTTCCCAATATAGTACATCAAAATAATATTATACAAGAAATTTCTAGTATTACAAACTTAAAGCTGGCTTGTAGGTCTAACAAATACAATATTTCTTGCCTACTTTTCACAACTTAAACTTTGTCTTCGCGTAGGTCAGCCCCCTTCCCTCCCCATAATGTTCAGATAAATACCTTTGAAAAAAGCTCTTTTACAAAAGTTCTACATCAAAGACAAATTACAGACATTACACACAAATGGAACATGCAAATGTAGTAATACTGAATTAGGGAGATAGCTATGCTATTGGCCAAATATGCTAGTATCCATTATTTAACTAGTACATGCCATAACCTCAGAAGTGTTGGAAACATATTCATAAACTCATTCCATGAGATAGCCACTATATCATCTGGGTTTTCTAATTGATACCATAATTTTTCAAAAATCAGTTTTTATTTTATTTTATGCCACCACATTTGTTTTATAGAGGGTGGGAGGACCTGGGTTTTCCAGTTATCCAATATTATTCTATTTGTAGCCATAGTTCCAAAACTTAGTACTTTCTTTTGTTCTTTTGTGATATTTAAAGTATCAAATTTATGTAATAATAATATTTCAGGGGATACAGGAATCTTAAGCTCAAAAATCCGCTCCATTTCTTCTATGGTTTCCAGCCACCAATTATATATTTTTTTGCATGACAAAAGATTATGTATTAAATAGGCTTCATTACAACATTCATGCCAACACAAACCAGAAGCATTAGGGTTTATTTTATTGATCAGTACTGGGGTTATAGAAACTCTTAATTATCTTAATTTGAATTAATTTGTTTTTTTCTTATATATAATTTTTGTGTGCTTCAGTCTATAGATTTTGCCATTGCTTTGTTGTTATTGTTTTTGAAAATCATTTTGCTATTTCTGATATATTTTTTGTCTACATTTTAAGGGATTGTCAATCATTGTCCTATACATCTTTGTCAGGATTTTGTTAGCTAGGCTTTTGATTACATTTTTTCCAAAATGAGTCTTTTTGTAATGAGGTCTTTCATTGTCCCAACTATGTTCAACATCTTTTTATATTATGGTCCAGATATTCAAACTGCGCCAGGCTGTGGCGCAAGCCTGGGCGCAGCACAACTTGGCTGTGCAGGGGCGTGGACTGGGCGATATTCAACAGAGCTGCGCCATGGCTCAGCATCATTGAATACCGCACCCTGGCCACCCACAGTGTGCATGGCGCAGTGGCACCGCACCAGCACCAGTGGCCAGAGTGGAGCATGGGGATGCACTAGCGCAAGTTCCATTGCGCTAGGCGCAGCAACTGCGATATTCAAAAGTCGACATGCAAATGGGGTCATAATGAATGCAAGGCTCACATGGGGCCATTTGCATGTCATTATGGCTCCTTTTGCATGCAGGTGCACCGATCCCCGATGACTTGCACCTGGCGCCCTGCCAGGCAGCAGCCGTTGGGGACCGATGCCCCCTGCAGCACGGCAATGTGCCCCACAGCCTGATTGCAGGCATTAGAAAATGAAATAAACTCCCCCATATCCCTGGTGGTCCAGTGGACTGCTGCCCACCCGATCACAGCCTTCAGAAAAAAATAGATCAATCCTATATCCCTGGTGGTGCAGTGGACCGCTTTCTGCCCGATCGCGGGCTTAAGTTTAAGAATGAGATAACCCACATCCCTGGTGGTCCAGTGGACCCCTCCCCACCACCCACTGATCCCCACCTCCTCCCCCATTCAGTGGCGGGCTTCAGCACCCACCAGCCTGCCACCCACCGCCCGCCAACTGACATGTAGGTAGGACTGTATGCCATTGGTCCACACCATGGGCCAATGGGCATGCAGCCCGTGCCATACTACACATCAGATATGAGATCCATTCCACATATCTGGATGTTAGTATGCTACGAGGCTGCATGCCCATTAGGCAACGCTGTGGACCAATGGGATCAGCCCCACCTACGGTGTCAGTCGGCGGCAGGGCGGCAGGAAGGTGGTAGGTGCCACCCACCACTGACAGGGGAGTGTGGTGTGGTGGGGATCAGTGGGTGGGTGGGGGAGGTCCACTGGACAACCAGGGATATGGGTTATCTCATTCTTAAACTTAAGCCCACAATCAGGCAGAAAGCAGTCCACTGGACCACCATGGATATTGGATTCATCAATTGTTTAATACGTAATCCCATGATAGGGTGGGCAGCAGGCCACTGGACCACCAGGGATATAGGATTTATCTTTTATTCACTCAGCCCACGATCGGGCATGGGGGGGGGTGGGCACCACCACAGAGGTGCAGCCGGAGCTTGGATGGCCACCCACAGGTGGCAGCTGGCATGTTGCACCCTGCAATGTGACAGCTCACCCGTGGGTGGCCATCCGTTGTTCCTTTTTTTTTTGGATCAACTTTGTGCCGGCGCAGGTAGGGGTTGCGCATGCATGGCTCTGCACATCCAGGGCTGAATATCGGGCTGTCCAGAGCATGAATGGGCATGCCCCCCCACCTGCGCCTACATACATTACTGATGCGCTTCGGCGCATCGGGATTTGTGCCGCGCACTTTCCCCTTTTGAATATCACGCCAGTGCGCATCAGTGGGTTGCTCATGGTGCAACACTGTTGCGCCATGTGCAACCCTTTTGAATATCTGGGCTTTTGTATATAACAAGATGTAATATATAAAGCTATTCATGTTTTTAGATTTAATTTTTTTCTGATATTGTTCATACAAGATAAAATCCTCATCATTTAACAGAACTGTTCACTTGTTAATGTTTTCTTTCTGAAGTTTGTTGCTGGTATTCCTATAATTAAGACTTTCTAGTTCATTAAAATTCATTATGTTGGCATGTTACCAGATAATATTTTTTGTATCCCCACATTTTGAAACCTTGTTTACCCTAGCAATAAACAATTTTCATAAAAGGTATCCATTTGAGATTTTTAAAGTTTTTTGATACAAAATGCTATTTATTTGATTTCTGTATACACTTTTACTTATTATTTCTTTTATAACTTTATCCTCAGCTGGCCCAGTGGTGCTGAGGGTTGAGGCACTGGATGCCACACCTCACACCATACCGGCAGCCCGGGTTCAGGAATGGACTCAGGCCATCGGGGACTGGCAGTGGAGAGGAAGGATTAAACATCCCATGACTGCTCTCCTTCCTTTGTGGTGGGTGGGAGCAGCGCATCATGCTGCAATGGTGACTGGTGAAGGCCAGCTGCACTGCAGTGGCATGCCAAGAAAGGAAGGGAGCATGGTGGGTGTCAGCACAGACATGTTCAGATGCCATTGCATGTCCAGCTCCCCAGGGAAATAGAAAAGTGGAAAATAGTGAGGCAACCTCAGTAGCTGATGGACATGCCCCACACCCCCGAACATGAAAGGAGCCTTTTTTGTTGTGTGGCTGACCCTGTGCAATGGGGTGATTATCTGCATGCCAGACCAGGTCCGGGGGTGCATGTACCAGTGGCAGGAGGTTGTGGGGCCCGCTCCTCTGGGGAGACAAAGTGTTCAATGATAAAATGAAATAACTTTATCCTCATTTTGTGCATAGTCGATCCATTCCCATGCTATTGAGGCTAAGTGCATCATAGCATACTTATAAGGATCTGGACATCCTAGTCCCCCGACCTCTCTACTTCCCACCCATACAACTTCACACAATTCTCAGTTTCCCACATCTCCAGAGGAATTTTATGAAAATTTGTCTTATTGTTAAAAACCATTTAATCTCAGGTAAAACCTATAATGTTTGTAGCACAAATATATAATGTGGAATGGCCATCATCTTAATAACTTCTACTGTACCCCACAATAATATGGAGAGATTTTGCCAGAGTGATAGTTTATTAAGGATTTTTCTTTTGCTGTATTATAGATAATTGTTATATTTTCTTCCAGATTTTTTGTCAGAATCAGGCCCAAGTATTTTATTTTATCAACTTTTTTAATAAGTTTTAAGTGCTCAAATTCTACATCTTTCCCATCACTTAATGGCATAATCATTGATTTGGAAGTATTTAATTTGTATCCTGCAAACTTCAAAAATTGTTCAATAAGCTGCATTAAAGTTGTTACAGAAGATGCTATAGTTCTAAAAATAAGCAAAATATCATCTGCATAAACACTTAATTTCATTTTCTTCTATTCAGTCCAGACACCCTTAATATTATTATTCCTTCTTATTGTGTGTAAAAGTTATTCCAAACATAATATAAACATTAAAGTGGAAGTGGGCATCCGTGTCTCACTCCATTGTTCATCTAAATTAAATTTGTAAGTCTGTTATTAATAAGAAAACAGGATCTAGATTTTTCACACAATTGATATACAACTCTTAAGTTTCTATTTGGAATACCACATATTTGTAGTACTTCCAAAATATAATGTCTATTGACTATGTCAAATGCCTTATTGGCATCTAATGCCAGTGCATAATATTTATCTGGTAAAGATTTTACCATCTCCATTAAAGCTTGGATTCTTCGGGTAGCCTGTGCCAAGGTTCTTCCTTGCACAAACCAATATTGATCCTAATGGACAGAGAGGGGCACTGTTCGCAGCAATCTATTAGTGATTAGGTTAGCTATGATCTTGTAATCTAAATTTAATAGTGCTATTGGTCGATAATTTTCTGTATATTCCTTGTCCTTGCCATCTTTATGAAACAAAATTATTTTTGCTTCATTCATAGTATCTGGTAATTGCCCATCTCCATCCATCAGGCCATCCATCATCAGCTGTATCCATGGTAGTGACTCTGGCATGAATACTTGGAAAAATTCCATTGTATATCCATCCAATCCAGGAGATTTATTTTTTTTGGCATGCATCTTATAACAACCTCTATTTCTTCCTTACTAAAATTACTTTCTTTTACTTGTAACTGTGTTAATTGTACTTGTTGTAAAAATTATTGCATAATGTTTATATCTATCTTCTGTTCTACTTGATGTACATATTTAAAATAATTCAGTGTAATTTGTTCCATTTCCTGTGGTTCTATTACTAGATTATGACATTCATCCCTTAATATAGTTATTGTATTCTTTTCTGCATGTTTTTTCAGTAAATTTGCTAGGAGTTTTCCCGATTTGTCTCCTTGTAAATATCTTAGTCCTTTTTTTACTCTTAAACGATTTCTTTCAGTCTTTTGACTAAGTGGATTCTGTTTTTGTAATCTGCATTCCATCCATTCATTATATTTTATTTTATCTTTTGCCACCAAAGTATCAAATTCTTTTAATCTTTTGTTTGTTCTTTTTCTTTTTTGTTATACCAACTCTGATATGAAATAATAGCCCCTCTTTTTGCTGCTTTGAAGGGATCTAATAGTCTTAAAACTGATTCCTAACCCGGAAAGTTAAAAAAAAAAACAATATTCTATAATTGATATCCTAGTTTTCTGTACAAATTCTGGTAATTTTAATAATTCATTATTAAGTATCCAATTATTTTTCCTTATGTTACCTTTATCAATTCTCTGAACTAGTTTGACTATTGTGTGATCTAAGTATAGACCTAATGGATGTAAAAATAAGATTGAAATATGATTTTTTTGATATAAAAATAATAATCTAATCTTGAAAAATGTTTGGTTTTATGATCAAAATATAATGGGACTTGCCACTAAAAGGCAAGCCAGGTTGTCTGAGGACCCCTGCCAGGAAGGAACACAAAGGGGGGAAGGGGTGGAGGGAAGGGGGTAAAGATCAGGTAGAGGGGAGGGGCTAGTGACATCACCAAGCAGGTAGAGGTGTAATATGACAGGGCAATGCCGGAGCCCCAGGGATTGGCTGGGGGTGGAGCTCCATAGGGTCCTGTTGGGGTATATCAGGCCAGGACACTAGCAGGATGACCTCTTTTTGCTGGGAATTTTAAAGACAGATATCTCAGCCCATTATTTGGCAATCAACTAGTAAGGCACATGGAGGTGACTAGGCCTGCTAGGCTGTGTGGCTCAGTGTGTTTAGCTCACGTAGTTTATTTCTGTGTATATGGTTTTATTGCTTGGCTTTTCTATACAGAGACAGCCTGGTTTTTAAGGCTTGCTGTTATATTGGTTTATTTTCAGTGCGGATTAAGAGATGGGAAGCTTGGTGCTAAGTTATTCTCTGTTTTTTATATTGTGTTTATTTCGGGGAGATTAATATGTGAAAAGCCTGGTAATAAGTTGTCTGTTTTCTATTTGGTTTATCCCACTGTGTTTAAGGCATAGAGACAGCCTGGTTTGAAAAAAAAAAGCACATGGCTTCAATGTGCAGGCGCCTGGTGCAGGCTAGTAAGGCCATGGGAGAGTGGTCTGGTTTCTTTTCAAATTGTGGTAGGCTTGGAAGAGAGCCAGGATGGTGAGCAGGTGTTAGGCAGGCCAAAAATGGCAAAGGTTTTGTTTGGAGCACTCGCTAGGGCACTCTATTGGTGGTTAGCTGTAGAGCCCATCGTGGATGGTTTTTGGTCACCCACGCAGCAAGGTGCAGAAATCAGTGGCCTGAACAAGGAACAGGCTCTCTGTGCAGGGAGGGGTATCTGTGCAGGTGAAATGGGTGGTTTTTAAATTGGAGCAGAGGGAAAGCAGTGCTCTCTGGGCATCTCAATGGGAGAGATGGAGGGCAGGCTTCACAAGGATCAAGTTGGTGATTTGAGCTGTCCACTGAGTTGCAAATAGGCAGAGATGCAGTGCTGGCATTTTTTTGAGCTGACTGGTGGTTTTAAAACATGAGGGAGGGCCTGAGGGGCCAGCTCGGCAGCATGTTGGGGGCAGGAGGCCACATGGGAGCTTGTGTATGTGGCCTACCCAAGCGGAGCAACAGTTTCTCTGGCTTTTGTTAATACTGGCAGGGCAGACTTGGATGACCACAGTAAAGGACAAAATGTTTTTAAAGCAGGATTGTGAATTTTTCCGTGGGCTGGTGGATGGGCACTGCCCAGGATTGTCAGGACTGCTACAGGGAGCCATGGGGTGATCCTGATGCTCAGTTGACAAGGGGGTGTTTGCACCTCAAGGCTTTTCTTGGGCAGGGCACTGCAGCCACTCAGCAGCTATGGGTGGGGGGAGAAGGGTGCAAGAAAGAGAGTTTTGGTACCAACTGGGGAATGAGAGGCATGATCGCTAGGCCTGCTGGCTGTGGGTGAGGCTTGGGCCTACTGGACGGGCCAGCATGAGGGGAGCATGGACTGGGAGGCATATGGTGTAGCAGGCTGCCCATGGTGTGGTTTCTGGCTGATGATGGTCATGAGATCAAATGGCAAGGAAACAAAAGGCAAGGGAAAACCAGGAAAGCAAGCAAACAGCAGGAAAATGATCCTGGGTCTCCAGATCTCTCGGAAACAAGCAGGGGCAGGCGTGGGTTTTTTCCTTTGTTTGGCAATGTGGTTTGGGCCTGTTGGGGGATGGGAGTATGCGAGCGGATATGGGAGGCCTGGAGAGAAGGAATGGGAGCCTGATTTCAATGGAGCTGATGGCTCAAGGACAATGCACAAGTCCACCGAGGAAGGGTTGGGGGTTTGATCCCTTGAGGTGGGAATCAAGTTGAGCACCAGCCCAATGAAGGGTGAAGAGGGCTTGCACACCACGTGGGGCTACAGTCAGTGGCATTCCAATGTTACAGGGTCCTTGGTCTAGTAACATATGGTAGGGCATGGCAGGTAGTCAGGACAGGTTGCGAAAGATGAATGGAGTCATAATAAAAAAGAAAGGGAGGGCAAAAGGGATACATGCATGTGCTGGCCTGTGGTGCAGAAGAAAGTCACAGGGTAAGGACATCCAAGGGTTGTGGGTGCAAGACTAGTCTCTCCATATTAGAAACACACATAGCCAGCTATGGACCTCTATGTCTGCACCTCTGGGGGGCAAACCCCATGGGGCAGTTTGTGGATAAGCATAGGTTTCAAAAACAAATACAATAAATAATAATAATGATACAAAAAAAAAGAAGAAAGTAAAAGAAAATGAACTGCATACAGCTCATGCGGCAGAGCACTGAGCGGCTCACTGGGATAGTGGGCCTGGCCACAGTGGGCACAGGGGATGGCCCATGGAGCCCACAGGTGGGGCAGCCCGGTAGGGCCATGCGACCTTGGGGTAAAAAAGGGGATATTTGGGGTGTGGTATGCAAAGCTGGGCATTTTGTTTCTTTTCACCCTTCTGCCTGCGGTGACGTTGGAACAGCGATGGCACCCAAATGAGCCCAGATGTCCAGCGAGAAGTTGATGCAGAAAGTGTCGAAACTGATGTGGCAGATGTCAGAGCTGGTGGTGGCAGCAAAGCAGAGGGAGGCAGATGAAGAGGTGCAGAGAAAGCACAAGGAGTGAGAGGAGTGCCCAGGCAGGGGAAAAGGGGGCAAGAGACCCAGATGTGAAGTGCCACACCTTGCGCCCATCCCAGAGCCCCTGCCCACACTGGAACTGGATGATGTGAGCCCAGATGGGGATAAGAATAACGTGGACCTCTTGAATAAAAACAGTCTGAAGGACTACTTAGAAGGGTTACTGGGCAGCATGGGGGATGCAGGGATCAAAAAGATGGAGCAGGTGGTACAGACCTTAAAAAGTAAAGGGGCCAGAGTGGAAAAGGGGGGGGTGCAAAAACGACAACCCAGAGATTGTATGAGGGGCCCCTGGGCAGCTCAGTAGGGGATCATGTCCCGATTTCAATCAAGGAGATAATCTGGAAAGGGGAGTATGTCGACATCTTCAGGCTGGTGAACGAGAACACGGCCACGAAATATGAACAGAAGGAGTTGGTGGGGAAGTCTGAAATGGTGGTGGCCCTGGCAGTGGTAGGCCACAAGGCAGAGGAGGTGAAGTATAAGGGTAAGACTATTGATAATTGGCAAGGGGGTTACATCATCTACAGCACGTTGGTGCTGGAGAGGCAGCCAGAGCTGGCCATCCCCTTGCTGACATACATGTCCATCATCAGGGAAGCGTACAAAGCAAAGGTCAGGTACAGATGGCTCAAATAAGATGAGGCATTCCAGAAGAGGACGGTGGCAAAAAGGAACCTGAGATGGGACTGTACCCACTCGGAGCTGTGGGTGAGGACCCTATCAGGGGAAGGGGTGGAACTGGGGTCGAGCAGGCAAGGTGGTCCACACCTGCACCAGGGTCCAAGACCTGTTGGGGGTATAATGATGCCATCTGCACATGGGGTAGCTGTAAATTCTGGCAAGTCTTTTCCAAATCTAGGGGGTTCGCACCCGGTCACCACCTGCTGGCAAAATGGCTACAGAGGAGGACCGTACAGGGAACAGTACTATGATCAGTCCTATTGGGGTGCCTGGAGAGGACAGGGCAGAGGCCAGGAGGAAGCCACAGAGGGAAGCACTACACCCCTAGAGGTTGGCGTTGATGGAGCGCCCAAGGGAGGATGTTGGGGTTACATGCTGGCATGTACTCCCATTTCCCTAGAGGTGGTGAAGGAGTGGACCATGGAATACCCAAATAAGTGGGCAGTGGAGCTGCTTAGGGAGGATTTCTGTATGGGCTTCCCATTGGGTTTCGGGGGAGTGGCAGAGATGTGGGTCAAGAATCTTGGGTCAGTAAAGGGGAAGGAGGGGATAGTTGAGGCCAAGATAGAAAAGGAAATCAAGGTGGGCCAAGTGGAGGGCCCAGTGGGTGCCCCCCCCATGTGTGCATTTCCAAGTTTCCCCATTGGGTATCATGCCCAAAAAGACAGCAGGGGAATTCCGTCCAGTATATCACTTATCCTACCCAAGGGCTCGACGGTGAACAAGGTCATACCAGATCACCTTAAGGCTGTGTCGTATGCATCTCTAGAGCAGGCCATAATACTGATCAGAGCTATCAAGTGGGCATGGTTTGTGAAGATGGACATAGAGTTGGTATTTCGACTCTTACCCGTCAGGCCTGCGGATCGGGACCTATTGGGTTTTCAATTCCAAGGGAGCATATATTTTGACAAAGCCATGCCCATGGGATGCTCAGAGGCTTGTTCCACTTTCGAGGCATTCAGCATCTGGGTGCAGTAGGTATTCAGTGCCAGGTATGGGAACAAAAGGGTGGTCCACTTCCTGGATGATTTCCTCCTTATCAGAAAGTTGAGAACAGAGGGACGGGGGATGTTACAGGATTTTAAGGCAATGTTCCATTGGATAGGAATACCGCTGGCACAGGGAAAAATGGAGGGCCCCACCCAGAGATTAGAATTCTTGGGCATAGAGGTGGACAAGGAGAAGGGCTGTTTCCAGCTCCCCGAGGAAAAGTTGGCACGCCTTAGAGGCCTACTGGAGCAGGTAACGGGGATCAGGAGGGTGCTGCTGGTACAACTGCTGGGGCACCTTAATTTTACCTGCAGGCCATCAGCCCAGGCAGGACATTTACAAGGAGGCTGGGAAGGGCCACAGGGAAGGCTAAGCTGCCACACCACTGGGTGGATGTGTCAAAAGTGGTTCAGGAGGACTTCCAGGTGTGGGAGGAGTTTCTTGACAGCTATAATAGGTTGACATTCTGGCAGGAGGAGCAGGAGCGGAACACAGACTTGAAGCTGTTCACGGATGCTTCGGGGGCCCTGGGGATGGGGGCATACTTTCAAGGGGAATGGATGTCGAAACCTTTGCCAGCATTGTAGGTAGAAGAGGGAGTCTTGAAGGACATCACATTCTTGAAGATCTTCCTGATATGGGTGGCCCTGGAAGTGTGGGGTTATAGGATGAAGAGAAAGCGCATCTTGTTTTGGTGAGTCAACAAAGGGTTAGTGGAGGTCATTAATAGGAGAGGGGGAAGACTGAGATGGTAGGTAGGCTGCTCAGGCACACGGTCTTGTTGGGGCTGCAGCTAAATCTATCTTTCAAAGTGTAACATATTGAAGGGTTGAGGAATGAGGTGACTGACAGTCTTTCCCGTTTACAGCTTGACAGGTTTCAGAAACTGAAGTCTCAGGCAGCGCCACACAGGACCAAGATCCTGGACCAGTTATGGGAGGCTGGAGGGGCACAGCCAGGGCACTATGAAGCAGGGTGGGTGAGATTTCATGATTTCAGAAGGAAGCATGGGTGGGACAGGGATGAACTGGCCAGGGATGACCAGGTAAGGAGGTTTGTAGTGGAGCAGTGGGAAGACAGGCTGGCCCACGCCACAATGGTGGTGCACTTGGCTGGCATCAGTTGGGTATTCCAGGACAGGAGATGGGCCGATGTAGCTGCCAGCTGGATAATAAAAAGGATGGTGTCAGGTTGGCAGAGGAGTCACATGGCCATGACGGATGGGAGGTGCACCATAAGGGGGCAGTTGCTTGAAAAAATATTATGGGCAACTCAGAAGGTATGCAACTCAGCCCAGGAGGGGACACTATTCTGGGCTATTTTCGCAGTCATGGCAGCAGGGGTATTCCAGGTGGGGGAGGTGATGGCACCATGGAAGACAGTGGCTGGGCAGACCCTGCAGCACGAGGACATCCTGTGGGGACAGGACAGTGTGATCATTAACCTGGCTAGGTCTAAAATGGACCAAAAGGGTAAGGGGACCAAGGTGTCATTGGAGAGGCAACCACAGTCCACCAGCTGCACAGTGAGTGCACTGGATGCATATGGGAGCACTCGAGGGAAGGCTGGGGGGCCTTGTTCCTTCATGGGGATGGTTCACTGGTCACCGGTTTCCAGGTGGTGGCAGTACTCAGGAGGGTCCTGACCTTCATCGGGGAAGACACAGGTGAATTTGCCCCGGATTCTTTTCAGATTGGGGCAGCCATGGAGGCAACAGAAAAAGGGGCTGCAGTGGAGTAGGTAAAGAAGGTGGGGAGTGGGAAGTCCACCTGCTATAGGAGGTACGTCAGATATTGACAATAACAACTTACTCTGTATTATTTTGTTTCCATGGCAGGTTCCAAGAGGAAAATTTGGATAGTGGGACATTCATTCATATATTGGGCCAAAAGGTTTGTAGTCACCACTTCTGAGGAGCAGAACTGAGATACAATACTGAACACACCAGAGTGCTATGGAGGGGCAATAGGGGCATGAGGTGGGTGCAGCTTCTGCTACAAATGGAGGAGTTGAGGTTGCAGTGGGGCATGCTGGATTGCATTATTATAAACTTGTAGGGCAATGATTTGAGGGGCCTGCCATGGGATGAATTGGGGTGGAACATCACGGGGGATTTAGAGAAGCTGAAAGGGAGGTGGCCAAGGGTGACAATCGGGTGGTCCAACATCACTTCCCGGCGGGTTTGGAGGGGGGTCAAAGACATCCAGCTGATTGAAAAATTCAGGAAGACTCTGAATAGAAGGGCGGCAGTGGCAGTAATCAAGATGGGGGGAGTGCACCTGCAGCACAAGGACATTTCTTACGACCAGGTTGAGGTGTACAGATCTGATGGGGTACACTTGTTGGAATTTGGCATGTGCCTATTCCTGAGGCCTATTGGGGAGCTAGTGGACAAGATAGCTAAGAGAGGATTGAGATACTAGCCCACAAGGTGGGGGAGCTCCTCCGTCCATTGCAAGCTGGAGGAGGGGCAATGGAAGAGAAAAGGGGAGGGGGGGAAGGGAGGGGTAGGATACATGGGCTGGGGACAAGGAACCCAGAAGTGGTGTTAAAGTGGCTAGGGAGATAGGTCCAGGCACCAGATTCAGAAGTGTCTGGGCCTGGTGGGTGAAAGCCTGGGTAGGTGGAACCGGCCTGGTTCTGGTGTGGAAAAGGGGCCTGCATTCACAGTGTCCAGGCCCTGAAAGTCAAGATGGAGGAACAACCAGAAGAAAGGAAGACGCCGGAATGAAGAAAAGATTTGAATAAAGTCATTTGTGGAAATTTGAAGTAATAGCTTGTGGATGTAAATATTTTTTGTGCCAAAATAAATTATTGCCAATGAGCAGCTAAACAGTAAAATAAATGTAGCGTCCATCATTCCTGGGAGGGATTCAGGGGACAAGTATTCCTTGGCTTTAGGGTGATGTTTACGCCAAGCATCCACTAGGTCTTGTTCTTCTAAAACATATTGTAACATTTTAGATATTCTTTTATTGCTCAAGGTACTAGGATTAGTTTTATCCATATTAACATCCATTAGTGCATTCACATCACCTGTAAGTATGATAGTCACTGCTTCTATTTCTATTAATGCCTTTTTGAAAGCAGCCAGAAAGGATAAATAATTGTCAAATGGGGCGTAAATAGATCCTATAGTGTATATTGTCCCTTTAATTTCAGCTTTAATCAAAATTATATGTCTCTCTGTATCCGTCCATTTTTTCAACAGCTTAAAACCAAGGTTTTTTCTTATTATAATTGCCACTGCGGCTTTCTTCCTAGTACCTGTTGAGAAGAATATTTTCTCAATCCAATTCCTATTTTTTTTTTTTTTTAGTTTTCCTTCTTCTAAATGTGTCCTTTGAATTGCTGTAATATCAGCTTTGATTTTATTACTATAAGTGAGAATTATATTACTTTTAATTGGTGAATTAATGCCGTTAACATTAAATGTGACACACTTAAGCTGTTGGTCATTATACATGAAGAGTTACTTTATACATACTGTAGGTTTCCAAGAAAGAGTAACACCCTTAACAATATTTTTCATTATTACACCTCCACAATCTTTAAATCATGTCTGCTATTCTCCCTTAAAAAAAAAAAAAACATACCCCCTTCATTATGAACTATTAACCCCTACTTATAGGATAATTCTTTGCAAGCATTTATACTCTTTAGTGACCAGACCCAAATAATATTCTCCTGATCTCCACTGCGGCTCAAATCAATTGTAATCCTAGTTCAGTTCAAGTTCAGTTCAAGATTCAAAATTCAAGATTCAAAGTTTATTTTAACACACATGTATGTAAAAAAAAAAGTTACAAGTGAAATTTAAAAACATGCTAAAAATACATCCTAGCAACAATTACCACTTTACATGCTTACAAGCAGGAAAATGTTAAGAGCAATACAAGGCAGAGCTAAGCTAGGTATAAGGAATCCATAACTATATACATAGAATACAATATCTCATATCTTATAATTCATATTGTTTTTTCTTCCTGTGATTTTTTTTCCTTTCCCACATAGTAAAAAAACATATTATGCAAACTTTGCTAGTGCATATATTACTGGCTCCTGCACTGACTTAAATATACTCATGGTTTTAGCCCATGAATCTGTCCCCTCTAGGTGACTTATTAGGGGCCCTATCCAAGTTATCCTAGGGATTTCAAAAACTGGGCATTCAAAGGTCACATGCAGAATTTCCCACTTGCAGTTTTCATTGCAAAAACATGACACCACCAGTGCTACCCTCCCATTCACAGTCTACTAAGCTCTTTTCTCTGTTTTTTATTTTCATAGAAGACCAAATATGTTTCTGTTAAGAATGCATTTTTAATATTTCTATATATTTCCCCTTCCCTGCATTCATGTATTTTCCCCAAATCTTGTGCTGCAGCAACATCCAATAATCTTTGTGTAGCCTGATTCTGAAACAGATACATACCCTTATCAGTTTGTAGGATGTACTTATATTCTAATCCCAGTTTATTTGAAATAGAGTTTAAAGCAGACAGCCACATCACTGTACCCCTATATCTTTCTTTGCATTCCTCCATTAGGGAATACTGGGCAAGATTGGGTGCTTCATTATTCTATACCAAAATGTATTGCTCTTTTTCCTATCCTTGTTTTAATAGAATGTACTCCAGTTTCTGCCCTTACCATTGCAGTATGTGTGTACACAGATACACTCAATAGTTGTTTAAGGAACTTATTTTGTATTGATTCCAATGCATTTGTATCCACCAAAACTCTCCATGTCTCTGATGCATACAGCATCTAGGCATTAATCTTCACCTCCAAATATCAAATTTGTGCTACATACGAGTTTTGTGCAAACGTGTTGGCAAACCTTGCAATTGCCGGTACCATTCTTATATTTCTTTCCCTTATTGTTTGTACTTGTGTTTTCCAACTTAGGATCTTTGAGAACCATAACCCAAGATAGCAGAAAGCATTTACTTCCTCTAATTGTTTATCTCCTATTACCCACTTCTGTACCTTTAAATTTAAGTTCAAGTTAAAGTTTCATCATTCAAAAACCATAATCTTTGTCTTCTGTATATTAAACTCCAGTTCAATCTTCCTAAGTGAACTAACAACCGAGGTTAAGGCTCTTTTTATATCCAATGGGGTTTGGGACATGATAATAGCTTTCCTAGTGTGTTTCTTCTGGATGTCCCTTGCCCTCTCCTTTTTTTTTTTTAATTATCACAAGCCTTTTAATTACTTCATAATATTGAAACAAATCAGGCAGGTTTTTTTTTGTCAGAGTTCTCCAGGGCTTTTTGGGGGATTGTAAAAACAATAGTTTCATTTTGAATGTAAACTCAAAGCTTTGCTGGGAACAACATTGAGATTTAATCCCTTTAGACCAGTGTTTAGTTTTTATAAAATGTTATTTTTTGTGTTCTTCAATTGTATCCGAGGGAAGATCATGGAAAATTTGAATATTTGTTCCCATTAAGTTCAACCTTCTCTTTTTATATGCATGCACGTTGTCACTGGAAGATATGAAGTTAGCAATTACAGCGCTTGGTGGTGCATTGTCAGATAGTTTGCTTCTTACTGATCTGTGTATCCTATCAAGTTCAAAGTTGACTTCTTCTGGGGTTGTATCCACACCAGCTGCTGCTATTTTTTAAAAAGTCTGCCTTAATGTAGCATCATTGTCCCAATTTTCAGGCACTCCAATAATTCAAACATTTTTCCTTCTAGCTCATGATTCAAAATCTGTCAGTTTTTCTTGCAATTCTTTTTGGATTGCTTCTAATAATTTAATTTGTATTTGCATAGGAGTCTGGTGATCTTCTAAATCAGAGACCCTTTGCTGTACTTCTACAATATCCTTTTTTATTTGCATGTTGGTCTCCATTATTTCAGCTATAGTGCTAGAAATTTTATCCACTTCATTTTCTAGTAATGTGACCGCTGAAAGTTTTTCATTAATTTTCTCTAATAGTTGTAATGTTGTAGCCACCCATCCTGGCATTTTCTAATCTTGTTCATTTTCATCTGTGCTTTCCTAAGGGGAACTCATTCCCGCTTGTGGACTGATAATTGCACTTTTTTTTCTTCATCCTAGGATATTAGCAGTGCACTATTTTGTTGTAGCACAGTCAGATTTTTGGATTCTATATATACATTGTGTTTAGCCCTGCCAGTGTTCTTTTGTTTGTCTAAAGTGTTTTCCAAGTCTCCAGGACTCTTTTGAGACAGGAATGATTCCTTTTCTTTATTGGATAGATTATTTTCTTTATGTGTCTCTGCTTTATCTTTTTAGTTTGAGTATTCTGCCATTTTTCCAATAGTTCTTGTGGATTCCTGATTGATTTAACATGTATCAGATCTGCATGTAATTTTTCTGTGTCTCTCTGATGTCTGTTGTCAGTATAAGTGGAATCCTGCAAATACTGTCCCATTCTGTTTTCTTCAGCTCTCAGCACTTTCAGTTTGGGTTTGACATTGAAATCTCAGAAGTTTTGATGTCAGGTTAATTTCCACAATTTGCTGTACAGCCATCTCCTTCTCCATATCAACTAAGTAGGCCAGCTCCTTCATTACAAAGTTTGGGCCTTGTTTCTCTACAATCTTATTTAAATGTGGATGACTACTTTCTTTATAACTTCCTCAGAAGTTTGCTCAGAGTCTGTTTGCTTGAATATATCCTTTCCCTGTGAGGTATTTAAACTTTGATGTTCAGCAGCAAGAAGTTCAGTGTCAGATTTACTCCCCCCCCCCCCATCTAAGGTAAGTAAGTTACTTCAGAATTTGTAGGAGTTGGGGCTTCAACTATTGTATTTACTTGTATTCAGTGGTCTCACCATCAGTTTTATTTTTCCCCGATTTTTATCAATGTTTTTGGTCGGAACTTCATTCTCATCTTCACCAGTATTCTGTAGTGCATTAAGGTTTACTGTATCTGTTTTAACATTCAGCTGTTAGTCTTTAATCGTTCTATGTCAAAATCATGAATATAAAATCATGATAACATTTATATGCAGATATTACAGTGACTATATAAATAGCGCTGTTGAATAAAAGTGAAAAGCAATACAGCTTCCTTACATGTACAGTGCCCAGTGTCTCCTTCACTTTTTGTTCTTTTGGAACCTTTACTTCCTGTTCCTGTTTCTGTTCTCCCTAGCATCTACCTGTTATCTGGTAACCAACCAATAGTAATTAGTCACTGTTTGCAGAGTATAAGATGCAAGCAGTCATGGCCCATGTACCTGGAGTTCTTGGTTCTGGAGTTGCTGATTTGCTTTTTTCCTAAATACCCCCTTGGTGATCCTGCCTGATCTGGCCTGTTGACTGTGGACTGTGGATGCTCCTGCACCTGCTCCTTTGCTAGCAGAATGGTGTTAGAGTTCATCACAAGTCAAAAGGGTAAGCCTCTTGTTCTCTGTGAGGGCTATTTATACCGAAGGGATAAGGAAACACCAGCAAAAGTCTATTGGAGGTGTGCAGAGGCACACAGATTAAATTGTCTGACTAGGCTCCACACAGTTGCAGATACTATTTCTGCACAGCTTAAACAACATAATCATGTTCCTGATTCAGTTGATGTGGGAGCCAGAAAAGTCATGGCCGAAATTCATGACCGTGCCAGAAGTACTGTAGAAAGTACATCACAAGCCCTGGTTATATCTACTGCTTCTGTACCTGAAGCAGCAAGTGACAGACTTCCAGAAATACGGCTTATGAAGCGCACCATTCAGTGTATTCACCAGCATGAGTGTGGAGGTCCTGTAACCCCTCTGTGTGTTGAGGAATTCACAATACCCTCAGATTTTGCAGTACTGGGCTCTGGGGAGAGGTTCCTTATCTTTGACAGTGGGCAAGAAAAGGATTGGATTCTAGTCTTTGGCACTGAGGCCAGCTGAAGATTTTTGAAGGACAGTCCAGTTTGGATGCTTAATGGCACTTTTAAATCTTGTCCTTCAGTATTCAATCAGCTGTATAGGATTCATGCTATGTGGTCTGGACTAGTGCTCACTGCAGTTTACATCCTGATGTGCTCCGGTAAATCGAACTCATCATATGAGCATGTGTTTTCCCAACTTAAGGCACTCTGTGGTGATGTTAGTCCACCTACAGTACTGCAATTATGGACTTTGAGAGAGCTGCATGGAAGGGATTGACAAGTGTTTTCCAAAACACACAAGTCAGGGGATGTTTTTCCCATTTCTCTCAGGCAGTATGGAGAAAAATACAGACATGCCATGAAGTGGAAAAGTGATATTGTAGCAATCCAGACTTCACTCTACATTTGAGGATGCTGCTGTCTTTGGTTTTTGTGCCACCTGATGATGTAGTGAGTGCATTTGAGGACCTATGGGAGATCGAGTTCTTTGCAAACAACAAGGACATACTACAACTGGTCCTCAATTATTTCGAGGACACACAGTTGGAAAGACCAAAAGGTTACTCAAGAAGAAGGCATGCGATGTGCCCAGTGCCTCACTGGAACTGCCATGAGGCCACAGTGATGGGTCTCTCAAGAACAAATAATGCTGTGGAGGGATGGCACTGAGGATTTAACTAGCGCCTTGGTTCATGTCATGCCAGCATCTGGAGGCTAACTGAATGTTTGAGGGAAGAACAGTGATTAACAGAGATGAAGCTTGAATAGCTAATCTCAGGAGCAAGTACTGGAGGTACTAACAGAAAATATAGAGACCACAATGAGTGGACTGAGAAAATTGTGAGAGAATATGGGAATAAGACAACTTACAAGTACTAGCGAGGACTCACATACAACTTCCAGTTTCAAGTGTAAAGTAACAGGAAGAAACAGGAGAGAAACAGCAGACTGATGACTGAAGACAGAACTACAGGGTGATTGATGGCAATATTGAAATAAAGGATAAAGAAGATTACTAGCATCAGCCAGTTTTTTTAATGCAAAATTCGCTATTTTGATGCTTCAAGAGTAGATTGAGTTGGGGGTACTTTCATTGTCCACTCAGGTGTCGCTATGTTGTCCTCTTAGTTGCTATTTTCTAAGTTTCAGGTTCTCCTTTCATTGTGCCACTAGCTTTTTTGTATTTTTATGATTATTACTTCCATCACTATTTTGACCATGCAAAGTTTGCCATTTATGGTGCACACTATGTAGTTCTACTCGCTACTGGGGATTTAGCAATTTTATACTCACTATTCTGTACTTGCTATTTTGTAGTCACTATTTTCATGCAATACTGTCTTTAACTAAGTATTTAAAAATGGCATTTACCTTAGTTTGTAGTGAGTCCTTGCTCTTATTTCCCATTTTATCAACATTTTGTGTCAGACTGGAGGGTTGGGATGCCGCTTTCTTCAGATCCATTTTTTTGAGTTTGGTGTCGGGCTGGCATTGGAGATTTGAAGGTACCTCTGGAGCTGGTATTTTCTCAGTTTTTGCTTCTGCATTGTTTCCCACTGATTCATTGTCAGAGAAGGAATCCTCCTTTGCATTTTCCTGAGTCATTTGGAGTTGCCTTCTAGTGCTTGTTTCTGCAGTCATTTTAGTTTGGGCATCTGAAACCTTGTATCCAGTGGTATTCTTGATCTCCCATTGTGTGGGATCCCTTTTCGGAACCATTAACACAGAGGTAAGACTTCCATTTCATCAATTTCTTTCTGCTTCAAATTTTAGTGTGAAAGCTCCATCTCTGACATTAAATAAATTCACATGAAGTTTTTACTTTTAAAAGTCTCATCAGCTCATGTCTGATATTCAGTTTAAATATCAGAAGGGGGTTTGGGACACTGTGCTCCCACAGCTCATGTGGTCACCATCTTGCTCATGCTCACGACTGGGCATTCAGCTGTATGGAGCCTTGTATATATCCTAACTGGAGCTTTGCCATGTTCTAGGATGTGAATAAATGAATGTGTTACTGCTTTTGGAGTATAACATACACATAGAATGATATTATTGCATATCTGGTAAGCTGAAGTCATTATCTGCTTATGTGCTGACCGAAATTTTGCTAGCATGCAGATTTGTATTTTGAACTGACTCTAAGCAAACCAGTATTGCACAATCCCTGTTTGAACTACAATACATAGTACCTTACATATGGACAAGATTTTTAATGCCACTGTTATGAGTTTTAACTTGTTATATTTATGGTTTTAATGTACTGATTTTTTTTATTTATTGATTTATTTTAATTATGTACAAGCACCTTTATTTCAGAAAGGCACTTTTTACAAATAAAGTTGGATTTGATTTGACTTGCCTTGTTTATTTTTTAGATATTTTTACAGTTCACTATAGAACTCATAAACCAAATGAAAATCAATATGTTTTTGTATTTTTTTTCTGTTTGCAACTACTTTTATTTGAATGTCTTTTTTTGTTGGGTCCAACCAAGCACCCATGCTATCTATTACACACATGCTGAGTTCATCAAAGTCTGTCTCCATTGTTTTTTGACTAAATCATTAAATGTCTCCTTTTTATAAAAATATGAATTGTAATTAATTGTTTTTTGAAAGTCAGCTTGGATGTCCCATTAGACTGCCTTTTTTCAAACCATAGAACTATCAAACTTTAGAGCTTTTTTTAAAGTGTTTAGCTTTTAAAGTTTTTGCTTGTGCCTAACGTTAACTTTAAAAAGGGGGTGTATTTTCTGAACTACCTTTGTCATGTGGCCTACACAAACACAATATCTGAAAAACCATAACAATCAGATTACTTTAAATGTAAAAACAAGATTTTCTTTTCAATCCATGAAAAGTCCTGATTCAAGGACAAGATCTAATGAACATATTCATTTCTAAATTTAAATTGGTGTATTGTTTCTAACTGCAATGCCAACATAGTATTAGTTTGGGATTTTTTTTATATATATAATTTCAGTGGTCAATAACTATTAAAGTGCAACATTGATTTTCATCAAACTTGCCAAAACGTGAGCTTCAAGGGCTGATACTGTGCATGCAAATGTGTGCTATCCCTTGGGGCAACTGTAACTGAGATATGAGCTGTCAAAAACACTTTTTTGTAACAAACATTCACCCATCCATAATACACAGGCACTACAGATAAATAGATAGATAGATAGATAGATAGATAGATAGATAGATAGATAGATAGATAGATAGATAGATAGATACATAGATATATAGACAGACAGACACAGAGATATATAGAATGTTGTTTTGGTATGTATTTATAAAGATAATTAGTGATGCTGTATCTTTGAACTAAGCTTCAAGATCTTAAAATATTGCCTGTTAGGTATAAAGATATCACCTATTAGATACATCACAATTGATCTAGTCATAAAAGAACATTAGGAAGAGGACATGTCACATTACCTCATAACAATGCTACCTTGAAAACCATTACTTCACACATTCCTCTGAGAAATTCTATTTGTAGAAAGAAGCATTAAACAGTGAATAATAAAGGAAACCATTTGTTTACAGCTTTATTTATGTGACTTTCAGTGTATGCTGTATACAGTACATCAATATGAGATGAGCTAATGTATGATACCAGAAATATCTTCTGTCATTATATTTGACCTCTTGAGACCTCAATTGTGGCTTGCCATTCATGAGGTCAGAGATCAAGTACAGCTCAAGAAGATATTTCTGATATCTTACACTAGCTTATCTCATATCCCATATATATGAACAGGTAGGAAGGCAGGAAGATAGATAGATAGATAGATAGATAGATAGATAGATAGATAGATAGATAGATAGATAGATAGATAGAAATAAATAACTCACTGGTTCTATTCCTATCTCATGGTAGGTTCCAAGCAGTCATGATTGGCAACCCCCCCCCCAATAAATGCTGGTGTCCCTCAAGGTTCGGTCCTAGGACTGATACTCTTCTAAACATTTCTAAACAACCTTCCTGCTGCCTGCTCAACTGCAAACATCCACATGTATGCTGTTGATACTCTTTTGTATATCTCCAGTACATCCCTCTCAGATGTGGCGTCCAGCCTCCAACTGGATTTCAACAATCTACAGTGCTGGTTCTGCACTAATCAGCTGTCATTAATACCAAAAAGATGGTTTCTATGACATTTGGCACCAGGCAAATACTCACCAGGCTTACTGCCACCCCTACCTTCCATAACTTTTATGGTTCCATATTAGAGGATATATTTTCCTTCAAATACCTCAGGTTCTAGCTCAATAGGAACCTCAACTTTTCTGGTCATGTGGATGCTATCCACAAAAAGCTACTTCCCAAACTTGGTGTACTGTATAGACACTGCAGCTGCCTTCCCCTTCCGGCCCACCGAGAGATCATCCAGAAGATGATCCTCACTATCCTTGACTTTGGTGACATAGTGTATAGCACTACCCCCAAATCCACCCTTACCAGACTGGACATTCTAGTCAACTCCTTCTATCAGTTTGCTCATGCCTGTCCACCATGTACTCACCACTGTGACATCTACACCACTCTTGCCTTCCCCTCTCTCAGGGTCAGATGCCTTGCCTATAGTGCCTCCTTAATTGGAAAGTTTTGGCCAGGTTCTCTGCCACCTTACCTCCACTCCCTCCTCTCCATCTATCCTGCTCCCCACTACTCCCTCCACAACTCCACAATAGGACCCTCACCCTCCCTTCCTAGTCTTCCACTTCAGGAAGATCAGACTTCTCCTATCACTTTAGAAACATTTGGAACTTCTTCCCTTATAAATCCAATCTACCCTATCTAGTCATTTGTTATCCCATCTTCTTTGACACTATACTTCCCACTCCTGCAATTGCACCTGACCCTCATCCCCTTCTTTTTCCCCCTTCCCTTTCCTCCTTCTCCTCTCCTTTGCTCAATCCCTTTGACACCTGACCCTGTAAGTCACTAGACTATAGCACTAGCTGGGTTTACATTGAGTAGTGTTCATACCCCTGGGGTTCCGCTCCTGTGGGTAAGGCTGCCTTCCCCCTCCTTACCTCCCATCCCTCCAACTTTTTCCCTTTTAATTTTTTTACCCTCCATTCTTCCCTTTCACTATTTACCTACCTCCACCCTCCCCTTTCTGGATCCCAAATACCACACTCCCTCTCCTATAATTAATCATAACCACCCCTTTGTGCTAGCATTCTGGTCCCCCACTTACTATCCCTTATTTCTGCCCCTGCCAATCCCCTTGCAAAGTTTGCATCCCAGATAGGAGTAGTCCCTCTCTGGATATCCATCCACCCATCCCCCTTCCTCTTTTCTACCTAAATTCTGGCTAGATTCTGACAAAAATTCTCACTCTGCTACCCCCAAGAGTCATAAATCATATAGGTTCTTGTTGAAGATCTTGTATGTGTGTTTATTATTATGTAACTGTGTACTAATAAGTATGTAAATGCAAATATAATTATTTATAAACATTAAATGTGTATATACAGTATGTAAATGGATTTATGGATTTATGTATTTAGTCTATATTCATGATGGCAAGTACTGTCTGCCTGCACAGACTTGCCACACTGTATATTTTTATCTGATTCTGTATTCAGTATTGTATTCCATCTTCCCCTTGCCCCAGAACACATCTGGAAATGAACTGATGGCTCAATATGCCTCTTGTGGTGAAACTTTTCAGATAGATAGATAGATAGATAGATAGATAGATAGATAGATAGATAGATGGTTATTCAATACCTGTTATTGTTTTTGGCAAAACAATTTGGAAACATTGCACAAAACCCCATGTTAAAGAAATTGAATAAACTTAACCTACAATAGCAAGAAATAATTCATAGTAAGTTTCTTGAGGGTTTGCAAAATATTGAACCCAGTAGAATGTTTGAGGGTTTTTTTTAACTCTATCATTGGAAATCTGAAGACTGTGGTCTAAAATGCATACTTTATTCAATGAATAAAAGATGTATGGAATAATTCAGCAATGACTTAAAACAATAAAAATGCTAGCTACATTCTTACAAGCATGGAGAAATGTAAAAGACTGAGGGCTTTTTGAGGAACAGTGAGAACAGGAAAACAATTGTTGAGCCTGACAGCCTCCAAAATTAGGAAAGACATGCAATCTGTGAAGGCATAATGCAGGTTTGTGAATGTAATAGTCGTCAGATTCTTCAATTTCCTGGAACAGATGCACTTTAATGAATTTAAAGACTTCTTGCACTTTGATTTACATTAATATCGGTGAAATAGCTTGTATTACTTGCTGAACAATTCTACTGTATTGCAAATAAATACAAATGTGATATTTAGTCTATATTGTGTGCTCCAAATGTATTAATGTTGCTTGAGTTGTGAAAAATAAATATGTTTAATACAGTGCTGATATAGTAATGATACGTAGATTTAAATGAAATTATGTTATGTATGTATATACAGGCTATTGTTTTAAATACATGTATTTTTACATCACTGAAGAACACTAATAAATATATAGATATAAGGAAAAAACATCAGTAATGTCCATAAGCACTAAGAAATAATAGAACAAATACCCATTAATTTCCTTTTAAGAGAGGCAATAAGATCACAGGCTCAAACCTTACTTGAGTCAGATACCTACCATGTCAACTTGAGCAATAAAATCAGCTTCTCTAGTGCTCCAGTCTATACAACTTCAGAAATGGGAAGAAGCAGGACCCCAAGTAAAAAAAAAAAAAAACAGATGTTGCATCTCAGCTGGGTTACCCAGGGTAAATCAAAATGTAAATAAAATTATTTGTTCAATATAAATCAATGGGAGCAGTATACAGTGTGGGCAGTGTGTTATGGTTTTATGTTACTAAGAGACATTATGAACTACTGTATGCAGCAGAAAAGTTGCCTTAGTGTCTAATAAACATCAACTCGATAAATTACATAAGAAGAATTTGCCAAAATATATTAGTGTATGGCAAGATTTAAAACATTCTTAAGCTATACATTGAAATGCACATATGTGACAGGATGAAAATAAATTAGGGAAACGTTAAAAAAATACAGCATTTTTACTGCACAATGATAAAAGAAGAGCAGGTAATGTCCATACATTTTGCTGGCAATTCAGAAACTCTGGAAGGTTTCTTAAATCCATGATACATAAACAATTTGCAATAGCTATTCTCTTTTAAAGCATATAGTATGCAACTCTCATCTGCAAATAAAAATCTTCATGCTGTATTTGTAACCCAGAACATTTATAATCAGTTGTTTTGTCTGACTTTGTTTCTGTATAACCCCTTTTGAGACTCAGTTTATTGTTCATGAAAGGTGATTTGTTGATGCTGTTGGATACTGAATCCCTCAATTTGCTCACATGGCAAAGGTTATCAGAATAGAGGGTTGTTCACACTACTCTGTCAATCTAAGTTAACCTTTGCCTTAATGAATCATCTTCACAGTAAATTGAGACTGTATACTTCTTCAGTCCTTATTTGAGCAAAGGCTCCCAGTTCTGCAAACTTGGCACTTTCTGTAGTCCTTTTTGTAAGATAGAATATTTTTCAGTGGGAATAGAACTTGACTCCTACTCTCAGTTTCTTACTGGGTGAGTTGCATAGTAATTCGAAATGAGGTCTCAAGTGTTGAAAACCTACTGTACTTCACTATTTATTGACATACCACTATGTTTTATCAACAATACTCTATATACTGTAGTTGTAGCCATCAAGGTGTCAACAGCCTTGATACACCTGATGACTTGCCCTCATTTGTGCATGGTTTTGTGACCTCCAGACTTGACTACTGCAACACCCTTTCCTCATGGTCAGTGAAGGGGTCCTGTGTCACCTGTAGCTAGTGCAGAATGCAGCAGTTATGTGACCCTGATCCTAGGGTTACCACCTTTGGATGAGGTAAAAACTGGATCCAAAACCACACCCCAAACTCCGCATCTGGCTGCACCCCTTTTTTATGACTGGTGAGTATATCACTCCTCCTCCAAAGCCATTTGTAATGTTGGAATAGACATTACTAGTGATAGGAAATTATTTTTGTACTGTTATTTATTTGATTTATTTATTCAGTTATTTATTTTTATTCTTTGGCAACCAGGTTACCTCCCATAGGCCACATAGGCCATTTTACAGGCGTGACCAAGGAGCACAGGAAGGTTAAGTGACTTGCTTAGGGTCACGCAGTATTTAAGTGGAGGTTGTGGAAATCAAACTCAGATCTGCTGGATGTACCAAGCTCAGCCACAGCTTATTGCTCAGCCCTCTGTTAAAAACAAACAAACAAAAAGAAACACATGAGAGCACATAAAGGTGTAAAAACTGTTTCCTGTCATAGCCGTAAAAGACCATACTTAAAATTCGGAGTGGAAAAGAATAGGTTAATTTACTGCTAATGATCTTAATGGCCATACTTTATACTTCTCACACAGTCTGGTTTTACAAACAAAGGCAGGTCTGAATGACTGTGACAGCAGAATTTCTTTGTAACCTGGACATGTAATGCAGCCGAAACAGTGAATGATTTGATGCATCAGTTTTAAGAGTATATGAGCACTCAACATGGCCCAAAAACAAGACTGCATATAAAAACTGGATTATCTGGTCAAAAATCAGATAGGTGGCTACACTGCCCAATCCTGCAGGATCTGCATTGGCTGACAGCGAGGTGGAAAATCACCATCAAGGTTGATTTTTGGACCTATAAAACTCGATACAGACTGTGTCCTGGCTCCTGACTCCTTACCATACCTAGCACTCTCTCTGCTCCTCAGAGGTGGGCCTCTCATCTGTTCCCAGGGCACAGCTCAAATCATCAGGAGATCATTCATTTGAAGTAGCAGGACTGACCCTGTTGAAATCACTCCAAAGATTCTTGAGGCAGCCTCTCTAACAGACCTTTAAGCAGGGTCTGAAGGCACATCTGTTTAGGGAGGCATTTGGTGCATAATAAGCAATATTCCCTTTATTAGCTGCTGATTAGTTAGTATTTATACTATATGATATTATAATTATTTTTATGTATGGTGTAACAATTTTTTTTATCCAGCTATTTGACCCCTGTCGCCATCTCCCACCTATTTGGAGATGGGGGTATATGGTGGAGCTGGCAGGCACCTCTGGCTCCTTCCTTGGAGGGGCTCAGTCTTGGGACTTCCACTCTCTCTCTGTGCCCAACCCTCCCAGCAGTCCCTCATAGGTTGCCCTCCCCCATGGCAGGGCCGAGGGTGCAGGGCATCAACTTTCCCTCCCTCCCCCGAGACCAACATCTAGACTCCAGGGGGGGTGGTGCAGGCACTGTGCGATGATCATGGAACTTGTCAGCTCCATATTTTCACATTTTATTAGGTTATACTATGATATGCTGAAATTCATCGGCCCGTCACTCACACTCCCGACCCAGGGCACCTGAAACACGGTTGCCTGACATCGGGATTTTACCTGCAGGAAATGTTTTGGGGTGATTTGCCCCCACACCCCCCATGGGGGTCTCTGCCCCCCAAATCCCCTGTACTTTAGGATTCATACTCTGCCACGGGTAAAATTCCAATTTCAGGCAACCATGTTTCGGGTGGCCGGAGTCAGGATTGTGAGAGTCGGGATGATGCATTTTGGCATATCAAATGGATCCTTTTTTTTCCCCCTCCCCTTGCTGTGGTTGCTCACATGCATGTGGAGGTATGCACATGCAGCAACCTGCAGCACAGTCCCTACTCTAGTCACTCTGAACTGCACTACCTTCGGACCTACACCCGGGGGCAGCCCTGCTGCAGGTGTGACTAAATCCCCACCTGGGATAAGACAGCTGCCTTTATGGCTACTCAATCCATCCCCCAGCCCCCTCACCAACCCCTGCCAACCTGGGCTTGTTTCTGAACCCAAGTTGTCAGCGTGGCATGAGGTGTGGCATCCACCACCTCAACCCTCATTGCCACTGGGCCGGCTATTTTACCAGTTTGAAGTGTTTATGATTTTTGTTTATGTTGTACTGTCTGCACCCTATACAATGCCAGGGAAATGCACTTAACAGATACAATTTTACATACTTACTTACACACAGAGTAAGTGGTTAATTGTAGGAGTGTGCAAGGCCCAACAATTATTTCCCAAATATCATTAATACTAGAGTTCCCAACTATTTTTGAGGCCTTCCCTAATAAAAAACATTTCACTATTTTGGAAAAGGCATTCAGCTTTTTTAAAACAAAATAATAATAATAATTATAAAACTTTATTTATACCGTGCCTTTCTTAGATGTAAGACATTCCCAACACTCATAACACCCTCTACATGCCTCTCCCCATCCTCAACCATAACACAAAGTCCCCTCCCAAAATAAAAACCTCCCTGCCTTCATCCTAGACCTGGTAACATATTAATTGTTTTGTAATGACTGGGGACTGTTTTCACCTGCGGAGAAACCCAGTTATAATTCGCTGTTATAACCTGTGGGTTTTAACAGTGAACATGTGCCAGGTTTCTCTCACACTAGGCATGCGCAGCCACCATTCCTTCACTCCTTGGTACTGGTCACCATTCCCCAGCTCTGCATAGTTCAGCCAGGAGTTTGCTGCACCTGGAGTCAGCCTTTTTGTTTTTTTTTCATAAGCTGGCTATGAAAATAAATAAATAAATAAATGAGCAGTTGTTTTTATCAGGAGCCACGGACTGCACTGAAACCCAACCGGTCCACGGCTCAATAGAAATATCTTTATTTTATATAGTTTCTGTTGTGAGAAAATGCTCCCCAGCAATTATATAAAATAAAGGCTGGACAGGGATGTGTAAAACTTAAATTTTACACACACCTCCAGCAGGGTGAGATGTTTTATTGAACTCTACGAGCTTTGCTCTTATGTTTATAGTACAATTCCCCTCGGGGAGGTTAAATCTCATTTTAACCCCCTACCCAGCCATTATTCTATATATAATGTAAAACATGTTAACCCTTCCCACCACCCTCACTCATAACATATAAATTCACAATTATCTTTCCCCAGCCCAAAACAGCATAACACTGACATCCCCACCCCCAATCATCTAGGCACTGATCTTAATATGCTCCCTCTGACATATAATGGCACTGCATTAATTAGATACAGCACAAGGCCATCACACAACCCATCCTCTTTCCTTAGCTGGCAACTTTCTAATGAATAAAAAGTTTGCTTTTGCATGCATGTTTTGTGCTAAGAATAGCAACTAGCTGATTATTTAACTGATTGTTATTTTAAGATCAAGCACCAAAAAGTAAATTTTATTCATTGGATGGGGAGTAGGATAGGTTGGGTGCTACAATAGTGGGGAGAAGAGGGATTTTACTTTTGTAGTCAAGGAAGAAAGAAGGCATATATAAAAGGCATTATAAGTGTAGAAGATTTATTTTTGTAAATCTGAGTACCAAATATCTCAAAATGTGGTTGCTGAATGCCGAATATTTGGCCAACTATTCTTGAAAAGTTTTCCAAAGTACAAAGAAGAAAATCTGTTCAAAACATTTTAAATAGGAGCCAAGTAATGGTTGCAAGTGTGCAGTACAAGATAGGTAAACTCGACTAACTATAGAGAACACAACATCCTCTGTTAGGACATGATAAATACTTTATTGAAAGCAGACTACAGCGAAGTACAATAAGGAGACAGCACCACCTCACATCCTCATTTCTTGTCGCTCTGAGACTTACTCAAGATGTAATCACTAGGTCTGTAGAGCTCCTTTAGAGAGATGTGAAACATTGATGACTTGAGGGGTGCTGCCTCCTTGTTTTACTTCTGTGTGGTCATTTACAGTGGTATTTATCATCAATCTAACTGATGTTATTCTCTATTAACCAAATTACCTAATTCATGAAAAGGTATTTGCATAACCCTAGTCAATTGTAACTTCACCCAAGATATATTTTCATGGAGGAAGGGACTGAATTTCTGACTTTGGGTGGGTATTTCAGATAAGTATTTATGTGTCTGTGGGGGGATGGTGGTAACTAGGATTTACTCAAGTTTAGTAAAAAAACATTGAACATACAAGAGTTATGGATGAAAGAAAGTTTTACTTAAAAATGCTATGTCCTCATATATGTGCAGTTTATTTTTTGCAAGACTTAGTTTTTGCAAGTCTTTTACGTATCACATAAGTACTGTACTTTTTCACTATACAGAGTGACATAGCAATACAGTACTTAATGTAGGCAAGGATGACAGTGGTTGGTCTCAAAGGGGGATGCCTTGTCTGTTTGCCAAGAAAAAGACCAGGATGACCCAATCCTAAATGAGGAATAAAAATATTCCTCAATAAGAGTAGCATCCAAATATGGCAATGTCTCAGAATGCAGAAAGTAGAACACCACTCAATCACTCAGATATGTGAATTATTCTTTATTTTATTATTTTCACCTTATACTTTAAGTTTTGTCTGATGCTTAGTAATGAGAGGTGGTCCTAAATTAAATAAAACATTCTTTAAGTAAGGCATCAAACAATAAATATTAAATGCATAAATGTGCTGTAATATTATATGAAACAGGAATAACAGAGATGTAGTACTAACCAAATCACTGGATAAACTTTCAAGTTATTTCAAAAGTGGTGATATAGCTACATGAAAGGTATCTGAAAATATGAAAATTAATAATAATTGATATAGTCATTAAGTATATATAATAAGTTTCTCTATCCAATTTCTTTTACTTATACATAAAAATGTTAATCAGACCATATTCACTAGTAGAAAAAGGAAGTGGTTATTCCTCTGTACAGACAGTTGGTGAGACCCCATCACGAGTACTGTGTGCAGTTTTGGAGACCTCATCTATGCAAAGACATAGACAGGATGGAAGCATTCCAGAGGAGGGCAACTAAAATGCTGCAGGGTCTGCATCAGAAACCATAAGAAGATAGACTGAGAGAGCTTAATATATATACCCTTGATGAAAGGAGGGATGGGGAGACATGATAGAAACTTTCAAGTACCTCAAGGGAATCAAGAAAACCCAGGAGGGTAGCATCTTTCAGAAAAAGAGATGTGTAAGAACAAGGGGGCACAGTTTAAAGATAGTGGGGAGACAGCTCAGGGGTAATGTGAGGACATTTTTTTTCACGGAGAGAGTGGTGGATGCATGGAACCACCTTCCTGGGGAGGTTGTTGGGTCTAAAACAGTGGGGGAATTCAAACATGCATGGGATAGACATAAGGCAATTGTAATTGGGGGTGGCAGGAAGTAGGCTGTTGGTTAACTAGAATCTGCAGCTTATCCAGTAGGTAGGGGAATGGGCAGACTGGGTGGGCCAAGTGGTCCTTATCTACCATCAAAGTCTATGTTTCTATATTATTAGAGAAAGCTGCTTCATTATTTACAAGCAGTTCATTCAGGTATTCATCAGTTTGTAAAATATCACATTCATAGCAGCCTTACAGCTTTTTATTTATGAGCTTCACTTAGATGATGGATCATACTTATAAGGACAAGCTATTCACATCTATTTATTTGGAATTTCCATTATCAGTATCTTAGCATGATGACTTATTCACATCCAGAAGTATAATACATAGATATGCAAAGTGATCAGAAAGAAAAGCTGTCTTCCAAATCTAATTTCAAGAATAGCTTTTAACATTGAAAAAAAAAAAAAACCTTATATTACTAAAGTCTGTGTTAATTTTCTGTGCAGAATAATAACAGCTGTCAGCAATGGTGGCTGAGTTATAATGAAATAATAAATAATAAATGTGGGGGAGGGGGGGAGACACCTAAATCTAAGACACTGGTAATGAAAAAAAAATGAAAATAAACAGATAAGGGTACTGTAGCTTGTTCTTATAAGAATAATCTATCAACTAAAGAGAACTCATAATTAATAAGCTGTAACACTGATGTATGATGAGAATATATTTCAACAACAGATGAATATGGTAATTAATTCTTAAATAATGAAACAGAATGCTCTAATGATATGGTCTGGTTAACACATCTGACTTACATAGATTGCTAAAATATATTTCTTTCATGTAGAAATAAAACAAACTGGATAAAGTAGAGTAACATAGTATAGATACTTAACCACTAGACACATAATTATTTATCATAGCTCAAATTTTTTTCAGATAGCAATATCAGCACCTTTGAAATTAGTATGAAAGAGTATCTAAAAAATTGATTAGTGCCATGTCTGTTTACATCTTGGCTTATATAATGTTACTCAGCAAATATGTATACAATAGTTATTGTGTTAATGCTTATCGAATAATTTATTTAATTTAGGATCACATACAATGACGGAGTATAAGTGAAATGTTGCACTACAGGTAGCTGGAATTATTTAAATAAAGAAAATCACATATTCAAGTGATTAAGCAGTGTCCTACTTTCTGCATTCAGACAGTTGTGTCTGTCTCAGTTATCATTATGGGGGAAGCCCATATGAGGACTAAGAGGGGTCCACTAGTCTTCCAATGCATAATTACTGTTACCTGTATTTAAACACAGTTATCATGCTCAGATGATGGGGGACACACAAGATTACCAGTGAATTCATATCAACAGGACCTAGGGTGGGATGGGGACTCAAAACTTTTATACAAGGTAACAAAAAATCCAAGTAGCACAAGATTGTACCTTACCAGTTAATGAAGCCAATGTAGTATGCAATTGAACTTTTAGTGAAATTTAGCCTGTTTTACTGGCCATTTGCATGGTGCCTTTGAATATAGCTAGTTATTTAAAATGTGCTAACAGCTTTGGGATGTCCTAACTGTTCTTGCTCCTTGCAATCCTTTGAAACCACATCTCCATGTGGCCAGCAGGGGGATGTGCTTTCTACCAAGCACACTTTTTGTGCCCTGGTTTACTTTGCTTTGCTATGGGGGGTATAATGAAACACATTTGGGCACACCCACTGTGCTCCAAACCTTTTGAAATATATCAAATTTAGGGCACTGCACCAGGATAAGAACTTTTTGTGGTCCACACTGAGACCTTTGAATTTGAGGCTCTTCAGGTGTTTCTGGGAACTGGGATGACATCATTCCAGTTCCTCTGTCTTGTGGGGTTCCTCAAGGATCAGTGTTGTCCCTCATATTGTTCACAGTGTATATGCTGGCCCTTGGAGACATTGTAAGAAGGTATTGGTTGAGGTTACACTGCTATGCTGATGATAGCCCACTCTACCTTTCTTTTTCACCTGACCAGAATAGAGCTCTCTCAGTATTTAACAACTGTCTCATAGAAATCCAGGATTGGATGAATTTGATCTGGTTGAAGTTGAACTTGGAAAAGACTGAGGTGCTGGTTGTGGACCTGGGGCGCTGGATAGAGGGACCAGGGGTAAGTTCACCTTCAGGACTCTTTCTTGGGGGCTTATCACTCCCATCCTCTGAACAGGTGCAAAACCTGGGATTAATTTTTGATGAAGGGCTGACACTATGTTCGCAGGCATCGGCTGTCATCAAATCCTCCTTGTACCACCTGAGAAATATCTCCAGGGTTAAGCATCTTGTTCTGTCTGGCTATCTCCCCATATTGGTCCACGCCTTTGTGTCCTCGCACCTGTATTATTGCAATTCCCTTTACCTAGGTCTACCTTTGGTGGATTTCCACTGCTTGCAGCTGGTGCAGAATACAGCAGCCTGGTTATTGATGGGAATCCCTCGGTCCTGTCATATTTCTCCAGTGCTGTGTGAACTGCACTGGCTGCTGGTACAGTGGTGGATAACCTTTAAAATTGGACTTCTGACTTATAAAGCCATACATGATTTGGGCCTAGACCACCTGAAAGAGCTTCTGGTTCCTTACTGCCCTGAGTGATCACTCCGCTTGGCTGATGAGGGGTTGCTAGAGATTTCAAGGGTTTGTTTAAAATCTTCTGGGGCCCTGGCATTTATGCATGTGGCCCCTACCCTTTGAAATTCTCTAGCTCATCAGTTACGGGAGTGCACTACCGTGGAAGGATTTAAGCAGACTTTTTTAAAACCTATATGTGGAATCAAGCATATGGTGTATGACTTAAATTCTGTTTTATCTGTAATATCTGCATTTTATGATATTGATATTGTGTGATTTTAAGATTCATCTATTTTAACTGTTGTTAGGTGCCTTGGTTTTGGAAAGGTGCCATACAAATAAAGAATTATTTATTATTATAATGTAGATAATCAAAGACCCAGTCTTACTTTGATTTTCTAGAATTCTTTAACAACAAAACATGAGTAAGAACATGCACACTAGTACTGGCTAAAGTTTAAAAATGGCAATTTATTTTGTTTGGTTTGACTAGCATGAGGTGAAGTTTTGAAATTCTTGGTGACAGGTCACATGGTCCTTCTTGGCTATCTATTGTACTTGAATCATACTGCTAGTGAGTTCCCCCTTATCCCTGTATTGGAACTCAAGGAAAAATGATCCATGGCATCCACCATGTTTATCCCATGCAGATAACTGCATGTTTCAGTCATGTCACCCTTTTCCTCACCTTTGCAATGGTATACAGTGCTCATCATATGACTTGCTCCCTTGTCCTTCGACCATCTTGGCTGTCCAGTGCTGTACTGATTGAAGATTATCAATCATTTCTCAGGTGTCCACACCAGTACTTTTTGTAGTATTCTAAATTTGCTTTCACCAATGACCACCACGATGGGAGAATTACATCCCGACTTCAGCTATTTATTCCCCTCCCTACAGATCCCAATATTTGTTTGCCTTCCCCAGTGCCATGTTTCAGTGTGCTGTGGATTTGAGACTCTTTGATATCATGATCCTTAGGTCCTTTTCCTCCTTGGTGCATTCTAGCACCACCACCCCCATTTTGTGCTACACACTTGGGTTCCTTTTCTCAATATGTATCACCTTACTTGTTTTTGCATTGAAGCACAGCTGCCAGATTTGTGACTGGTTCTCCAGCCTACCCATATCCTTATTGAATTTTCATATCCATTACTCAGTGTCAACCCTTGTGCAGATCTTTGTGTCTCCAGCAAATAGGCAGTCATTGCCCTATGTGCTTTCCCATATGTTTCAAATGAACAGATTTAAAGGGATAGGTCCCATCACTGATCTCTGTGGTTCTCCATTTGTAGCCTCCTTTACATCTGTGAACTCCCCATTTATAGCAGCAAGCAGTAGAATAGTGTGCTAAGTCATTCATAGCAGATTTAGAAAGTAATGACTGCTCCTTCAACCTAAGACTGATCCAACTTCATCCTTGACTGCCCTGAGCCACACACAGTTATGATGGGATTAATACTAGTTTACATGCATTTGCTAGTGTGCTAGTAGAAATACATTACTAAGCCATGACTCAACAACCAGACCATATGCTTTCCTGATACTATAAATGATTAGACTTTTTTATTTGGAGGAAGACAGTTAGTAAGGCTACAAGACAAGGAGCAATATGCTGTAGGTAGATATACATGGGAGAGGATATTTTTTTTCAGGGAAGTGATGGAAAAGCAAAATAATGAGCTGGTGCAAATTCTCTGCACCATTTATTCCTGCAGGCTGTCTAAGATGAGATTGTGAATAAAAGGAACACAGTATGTACTGTCTGTGAAACCGTATATAAATAGACACTTTTTTATTAAATCTATTCTAGAGATTTTCCTGGCTACTACTTCTCTTCAAATGTAAGTGTACTGTAACATGGACCAGGTTTTGAGATAGCAGCAGAACTCACAGTGGTAACAAACTAGGGGATCAGGGAATGTTAGGAAGAGGAGGGGATCATCTTGGACCTTATTCATTGCAGTGGACTCCAGGAGGGTGGGAGTGGTGGGAAGAGTACACACTCCTCAGCCTATACCACTCCAGAATTCCTTCACTATATTAGTGGGCGCAGGGCAGCCAGAAGGATGCCCCTGTGGCAGTGTGATGAAGGAAGCAGTTGCTGGTGGGGACTCTATTGTTAGGGGATACAGTTGGGAGCATTGGGAGGAAGGAAGGAAGGAATTAAGGAGGAAGGGAAGGAAGGAAGGGAAGGGAAGGGAAGGGAAGGAAGGAAGTGCCCGAGAGATGCTTCAGCTTGAAGGGATGGAAAGTGGATCCAGAGAATTGTTAGTGTTGTAAGAGATGGGTGCCACCTAGATGACATTGTCCAGCAGAAGACAAATGACCTGGTGGGAGACAGGGTAGGGGTAGTGCATGGAGATTTCAAAGAGCTGGGGAGGGTCCTCAAGCAGGTGGCATGCATGGTGGCTTTTGCCAAGGTGTTACCTATATATGTCTAGGGAGAGGAAAGGACACTTTACACAAGGGCTTTTAACAATTGGTTGCAGGCAGGAGGATTTTGCAACATTGGGGAATGAGGCCCAATCTGGAAAGATATGCGCATCCATAGGGGAGACAGCCTGCATATTTCCAGGAAGAGGACCACAGTCACTAGTGAGATGTTTAAATTCTACTTGGATGAGCATTTTAAAATAGCCGGGGGGGGGGGGGCTGAAGCACTGATGAAGGCAACAGTGTCCTCACTCCCAAGATGATGAAGCATCAGGGTGGGAGGACCAGGGGTACATCCCCCGTGGTGGAGCTGCAAGAAAACAGGGGTTGAGCAAGGTAGAGAACATGGGGGTATAGATCAGGGTAAAAGAAGAAAGGGGTAAAGGAGACAGGTAACGAATAAGATAACAGAGGAAGAGGTGGGTTGGGGAAGTAATACAGAAAAGCATAGGCAGGAGGGGGAAGAAGGGAGGGATGGGAATCCATGAGTGCCAATGCAAGGAATCTGTAAAATAAAATTCCATAGCTGGAGGCCACCATGGCAGAGGCTAGCCTGGATTTTGTAGTCATAACAGAATCATAGTGTACTGACAGCCATGACTGGGACATGACCATACCAGGCTACTCTCTGTTCAGGAGAACCAGGAAAGGGAGATGGGGTTTACTATATGTAAGAAGGGAAATCATGGCCAAAGAAGTACAGGGGCATGAAGAACAAAAAGAAGGGCTGGAGGTGCTGTGGGTCATCTTGGAGACAGGTGCTGGGGAAGGTACCCATAGCAATGTGGTAAACAGACCTTAAACACAGGGAGAGTAGTTGGTTAAGGCACTTAGGGAAGCCATCAGTAGGATGGCAAATAAGTGGGAGGTGTTACTAATTGGTGACTTCAATATGTCAGATGTGGATTGGAGCCTTCCAGCCACAGCTTTGAGAAGAAGCAAGGCCATCCTTGACTCCCTACAATGGGGGTTTTCTCAGGCAGCTAGTCAATGAACAAACAAGGGACAGAGCAGTACTGGACCTGTTGCTTACAAACAGGGATGACATTGTAGACTAAACAGTGGGAAGTTCATTAGGTACTAGCGATCTGCATACAGTGTGTGTTAACATTAAGATGGGAACAGAGTCAAAACACACAAGGAAGAGGCTCTTGGACTTCAGGAGGGGGGATGTTAAAGAAATGAGAGACTACCTTAGTAACTGACTCATGGAGGAAATGCTAGGGAAGGGTGGAAGTACAGTGGGGAAAACTAAGGGAGGGCATAATTAAGGCAACCAAGATGTGTATGAAGGAAGTGAGTAAAGCAAAAGGAAAAAGAGACTGCTACAGTTTTCTAGGAAAGTGGCCAAGTTGATGAAAGAAAAAAGTGTGGCATTCAGGATCAACAGTATAAGGAAACACAGAATAAGGAAGAAAATGAGGTATACCAAGTACAACAGAGGGAAAGAGGAAAAATAGTGAGGGAAGCTAAGCACAGACAGAGGAAAAGACAGCCAAGGTGGTAGCTAAAGGGTATGAGACTTTCTTCAGGTGCACGAGGAAGAAAAGAAAGGAAGGGGGAGGGATAACGAGGATAAGGAGGATGACAGAGGTGGGGGGGTACTGTGCAGAAGAGAAGCAAGAAAAACAGACAACCACAACAAGTAATTCTGCTCAGTCTTCACAGTGGAGAGAGAGAGAAGAGGATGGACCACCAGGGAGCAACAGGAAAAAAAGGGGCAGGGTGGACAAAAGTTCATTTTCAGAGGAAAGTCCCCTGAGGAGACTTACAGTTCTGAAAATTAACAAAGCCATGGGACCATATGGGAGAAACCCAAGGGTTCTAAATGAACTCAGGGAGGTGCTAGCTGCCCCACTGACAGGCTCATTAAACAGATCTCTGGAAAAAGGTGTGGCTCTGGAGGACTGGAGTACAGCAGACTTTGTATCTCTACATAAGAGCAGCAGCACGAAGAAGGCTACCAACTACAGGCTACCCAGTCTCACCTCAGTGCTGAGGAAATTGACAGAAACCATGTTAAAGGAAAGGTTGGTAAAGTGTATTGTGTCTAGTGGGCTGCAAGACCACAGGCAGCCTGGATTCACTGGGGGGGAGGAGTTGCCAATCTCTTGGACTGAGTGACAAGGGAAATCGATCTGGGAGGATAGTGGACATTGCCTGATAGGACTTCAGCAAGACCTTTAATACCGTGCCACACAGGAGACTGATGGAAGCTGATGAAGCGATTGAGAAGTGTAGGGGTTGGATCCAAAATGGTGAATTAGGTTAAAAAAAGGTTAGCAGAGGACAAAGGGAGAAAATGGAACCAACAGCCAACAAACAAGATAGAATTACTGAAGAGGATCAACACTTCAGATAGAACCTTAACAGAAGTAGAAACAAATATACCACAGAAAGGTTTGTCATTTATTCCAAGTAGAACTGTGAATGAATCTGAATCTTGCTTCAATATACTGTTAACACGTCAATGCAAAATTTGAACATAAAACTGTTCTTTGTAAATCGTACAAATGACAGCACTTTTGAGACAGATAATCAAACAAGAGAGCAATTTAAATCTAGCTCAACTTTCTGTTCACATTTGCCTCCAGCTGTAAGACCTTTTTAAAAGGCTGTGAATATGACTTTAATGTTTTGTTTTCATAAAATTTTCCTTTTCATTATAACAATCTGTGCAACAATGAAATGGAGGTTTTAAATTCATTAAGTAATGATGGTAGTATCATAGTGAAAGCCACTGACAAGGGGGTAGCACCGTGATACAGAATATGAGGGATTTCATTGCTGAGATTGAGAGACAGCTGCACGTTTTTTTTATATAAATTATTGACCTATGACCCTACTTCAAACATTAAAACAAATATTCACGTCTGTGTTGTCCCTATTGCATGAAAATCTGATCACAGAGGTTCAGTAGAGATATTTTTAGTGTATATAAGCTTGCAAAGTGCCCCTGGACACTTGATCATTTCAGGGATTGGATGGTTGTCTGAGCTAAGCTCTCACTCTGCTGATTCTTCCTGACATCCTTGGTTACAAAACTACATTCTTACATCTGAGACACGTTAGATATGACTGTGTCCTTAGAATATGTGAAAGTGCAGGATAATTGAACCTTAGCCATACTAGATGTTAATGTGTTATACACTAACATCCCACATTCTTGTGGCATAGAAGCTATTGTGCACTACTAGTTTGAATACATATATTCCCCAAGGAAAAATAATGATGCTGTTCTATTTTACTGAGTTGGTTTTAACTAAAATGTGTTCACCTTTTCAGAGAAGAATTATCTCTAAAGTAAGGGCACAGCCATAGGGGCTATTCTAGCCCCAGGCTACTGTAGCCCCTAGCTTGGCAAATCTTTACATGGATAGAGGGGATGAAATTGTTGAATTCAATGATCAGGCCATTAAATGTCTCCACAAATTACTATTGATAATATATTTATTGTCTGGAATGACATAAGTGAACAGTTCTTTGAATTTAAGTGGCTTGAGACTGACATTTCAGCTGTATTGAGACTTGCAAGCAGTCTGCTTTTTGGATAATAAGACAAGCAGACAGGAGCTAGCTTACTGATCTGTACTTCAAACTCACTGATCAGAACAGTTATCTTATACATGACAGTTGCCATCCTAGACCCACTGTCAACAATCTACCAAATCTACCAAATGGTCAGTTTATGTGCTTGAAGTGCAATTATGGAACTGCTGATTTGTACAGTATAACAAAAGAGCAGACACATTACCTATACTGAGATGAACCCTATGTTCCCCAAAAGAGTGAAGTAGCCATTGAAAGTCTGCTACATGATGACATGGTGTACAGCCATTTGGCAGGGAGAGATGGAGGTGGGATTTGAACCACCCAAACCTCTGGCATGTGCAAACCATGAATTATGTTTAAAGTTTGTCCCAACATTGTATGCACAACATCATTCGAAAACCCTGAGCTTATTAGTGGCACTATTAATTGCAACACAGAGGGTGTAATATATTTTATTTATTTATTTTATTTATTGAGAATATCGGATAACATGTAATTATGCTCCTGTAATGCCTTCTATGTTAATCAAATGATGCTCCTGTAATGACTTCTATGTTGATCAAATGAAGCATAAACTAAACGATAGGCTAGAAGAGCATCTCAGAGCTAGCCCGAAGAGTATGGTACAGCAGTTCACATAAATGACAATGAAGGTCCACAGGTGCATAAAGTTAAGCCAATTGGGCTAGAAGTTTTGCATGCTAATAACAGAGTGGAGCATTTGAAAAAGTACTGAGCAAGACAGAAAATATCTAGATTTGCAGAATGGGGGCTTTGAGTTCACCTGGTCTCAATGATAAATTTGATAGTCAACATTGTTTTTAAATGAATATCTGAAAATAAAATGTAATACCTGCCTTTCTTATACCTGTTTTTTTCCTCCAGATTTTGCCTTGTTTGCCCAATCAGACTGGAGCAGTTATGGTTTGTTCTGCCTTGTATAGTTAATTTTCTAATTAAGGTAATATAAATTGCATGTTACTGTATACAGAAATAATGATTTTTAGCCACTGGGTTCATTGTCAGCTAATCATTTGATAAGGTTTACATTCTGCTACAGCCTTAGATGAAGTATGTTTTTACATATGTTTCTCCACCTGTCCCCTTGTAACCTGTGCCCTATGAGTGACTATTTATTTGACATAAGTAGGTGTTAGAATTGCTCAGTTTGAGCAAAAAGGGTTGATCATATTGGAAAAAGCATAGAACTGCCACTTAGACAACTGCAGAACCATGGGAAAAAGTAACTTCATGTGTTTCTAATCCACTATGTTGTTTGATTTTATTCATTCTTAACTTTGTACATATGTTTTTTATCACTGTGCTGTTTGCCTGCATGGTTCACATTTCTGTTGGTACTTGTTTGGTGCTTGGCATTATGATGTCATGATATGAAGATTTTAAGGACTATAAAATGGAACACTATTACTAGGCACCTTTAACCTCTGAGAAAGCTCCTGGGGTGGAGCAAAATGTTAGGTGGACGTAGTGACCCCATTCAGCTGCAGTACCAGAGAGCCCTGGCATGCAATTTGGAAGCTGTGAGGTTTTGCACTGAAGTGAATTTTCACAAATAAAAGAACACTAGTAAAAGACCATGAAGTGTGACTACATGTGTTAAGTGCATTTATTTCTACAGTCCCAACCCTGCCGCAACTAAGTGCTGCCTTCTTTTTATGGAAAAAGAGACAGTTGTGGTTTTCAAGGAAAGTGTCCAAGGTGGTGAAGAAAACAATGGTGACATTCAGGAGGTATCATGAAACACAAAATGAGGAAGACAGGCAGGTATACCAAGTGAAACGGGGAAGCAGGAAAGGCAGTAAGGGGAGTTAAGGCACAGAGAAAAGAAAAGATACCCAAGGGGTAGTTAAAGGGGACAAGACATTATTCAGGTACATGAGTGAGACGAGGAAGGCAAGAGGAGGGATAGTGAGGATAAGGAGGGTGGCAACAGGTGGGGTTTTGGAGGACTGGAGGAGAGCAGACTTGGTCATTCTACATAGGAAGTTGTAGGGAGAAGACAAGCAACTATAGGGTAGTCAGTCTCACCTCAGTGGTGGGAAATTAATGGAAACTATGTTAAAGAAAATGTTGGTATAGTAACTTGAGTTCAACGGGCTGCAAGATCACAGGCAGCCTGGATTCATGAGGCGTGGGGTGTTGGGTTTGGGGATGTGGGGGTCATGCCAGAAAATCTAATTGATTTCTTTGACTGGGTGACCAGGGACACAAATCAAGGTAGGGCAGTGGACATAGCCTATCTGGACATTAGCAAGGCCTTTGACAATGTAATGCACAGGAGACTGATGAAGCAGTTGTGCAGCCTAGGGGTGGGATCTGAAATAGAGAACTGGGTTTGAAACTGGTTAGCAAATAGGAGATAGAAAGTGGTCATTAATGGCCCTTTCTCTAATGATGGAAGAGTGACCAGGTGGTAACAGGACTCCTCTTCAATAACTTTATAAGGGACATAGCAGATGAACTGGAAGGAAAAGTGCAGTATTTCTTTTTGCAGATGGCACCAAAATCTGTAATAGGCTGGACACTCAAGAGGGGGTGGAAAATGTGTAGCCATCTTGAGACACTCGAGGAGTTGCTAAGAGCATGGCTGTTTGGGTTCAAAGCCGAAAAGTACAAAATCATGCACCTAGGGCATAGGAACCCTGGAGCTGGCTATAGAATGGAAGTGGACAGAGATACAGGCAGTCAATAAGCAGAAAAGTGCCCTTGCAGTTATTATATCTGAGAACTTCAAAGAGGCAGGGCAATGTGGCAAAGCAGTGGGTTGGGCCATTGGGACACTGGGATGCATAGTGAGAGGTATCTCCAGCAGGAGGATGGAGGTGGTGTTACCATTGTGTCACTCACTGGTGAGACCCAATCTGTTGTACTGTTCCCAGTTCTGGAGGTTGCACCTCAAAAAAGGACATAGACAGAGTAGAAGCTATCCACAGGAGGGCAATGAAAATGGTACAGGGATTGCACCAACAGCTCTACAATAGGATAGACATAGGGGAGTGGGTTCCCCTATGGAGGCACCTTCAGTGGAGTCCAAGGAGGATGCTGGGAACCTCCACAAAGAAGACCGACAGGAGGGTGGAATGGGACCCCACAGGGGAAGGAAACAGCTCCTGGTGGGGGACTCCATTGTTAGGAGGGTAGAACTGGAGGAGGGGCAAAGGGAGGTAAGGTGCCTGCCTGGCATCATGGCTTGGAGGGACAGGGAGTGAATCCTCAGAATTGCAGGATCAGCAGCATGGGGGAGGGAGTTGGATGTCATGGTCCACCTAGGGACAAATGACCAGGCTGGGAAAGGGATCAGAGCAATGCAGGAGGACTTTGTGGAGTTGGGGGAAGGGCCTTAGACAAGTAGCACACACAGTAACCATCTCGGAGGTGCTGCCTGTTTATGGCATTGGTGAGGCTAGAGTGCTCCACACCATGGGATTCAATCAAAGGTTGAAAAACTGGTGCTGAGCTCAGGATTTTGGCTTCACTGGGGACTGAGGATCCACCTGGAGGGATGCAGGCCTATACTGGCACGATGGTCTGCATCTGTCCAGGAGGGGAACCAGGATCTTAGGTGATAGATTTAAATGCTTCATTGGCAAGCATTTAAAGTAATCAAGGGGTGAGGCACTGAAAAGGAGCAGGGAAATCATAGCCCCCCCAAAAAAATCAAGGTAGTTAGGGAGGTAAACACTAAGATAAAGAAGTTGATAGGGAGAAGGGCATGGGTAAATGGAGAAAAAGGCAAAGGCAGTAAGGACAGAAATAGGGCAAAAAGGGGTAAGGCCATCAGAAAATGGAGGGTAATGAGTACCAATGCACATAGTCTGGGTAACAAACTCCCTGAAATGGTGGCCTTGATGGAAGAGGGATGTCTGGATATCGTGGCAGTCACAGAAACATGGTACACAGAGATCCATGACTGGGATGTCAACATACCAGGGTACACAATCTATAGAAGGGACAGGGAGAGAAGAAGGGGAGCAGGAATAGCTCTGTATATAAGGGAAGGGATCAAAGCAATGGAACTAAAGGGTAAACAGGGAGGAGACGAGGCACTGTGGGTTACCCTGGAGACTGGAAATGGCACCACAATCTGCACAGGGGTTGTATACAGATGCCCCATCTCAGGGGGAGGAAATGGACAAGGAAATGATAGAAGGCATCCTTAGGATGGCAGGAAAAGGGGAGATATTGTTGATGGGGGGACCTGAATATGCCAGATGTTAACTGGAGCACCTTTGCTGCAGCCACATCCATAAGCAGGGTCTTTCTTGATGCCCTACAGGGGGCATGCCTCAAGCAGCTATTGTTGGAACCCACTCAGGATGGAGAAATATTAGACCTGGTACTCTCAAATGGGGACAGAGAGAGGATCTCGGACCTAGAAGTAGGAAGCCATCTGGGAACAAGTGGCACCAAACAGTGTGATTCATGATAAACACAGCTGCAGAGACAAGCCATACAAAAGTGAGGGTACTGGACTTTAGGAGAGCTGACTTTGCCAAAATGGAAGAGTGCCTCAGAAAAGCACTAGCAAACAGGCAAGAAGGAGTGGTGGAGGAACAATGGGGAAATATCAAAACTGCCATCACAAAGGCAACAAGCCTTTGTGTGAAGCAAATAAATCAAAATGAATGAAAAAAACACTATGGTTCTCAAAAGAGATGGTGGGGAAGGTTAGGGAGAAAAAGATAGCATTCAGGAAGTATAAGGAAATACAGAGTGGCCAGGACAGAGAACTGTACTAGTTAAAGCAGAAGGAAGTGGAGAATGCAGTCAGAATAGCAAAGGCCCAAACTGAGGAAAATATAGCCAACTCAGTTAAGAAGGATAAAACCTTTATAAGTACATAAGGAAGAGAAGAAAGGCCATGGAAGGATAGTGCAGTTTAATAAAAGGGAGGGTGGGTGGGCAGAGAGGACAGTGAAAAAGCAGGGATACTGAACGAATACTTCTGCTCACTATTCACAAAAGAAGAGGAGGGAGAGGTACCTAATCCACTCAATAGAAGCACTCTGGATAAGGGGGTTGATACCAGTCCTTCCACAGAAGAAAGGGTTCTGAAAGAACTCCTAAAACTGAAAGTGGACAAAGCAATGGAGCCTGATGGGATTTACCCCAGAATTCTAAAAGAACTAAGGGAAGAACTAGTGACACCACTGACTACCCATTTTAGCAAATCATGGGAGCATGGTGTGGTACATAAGAACTGGAGGAGGGCAGATGTGATTCCCCTTCACAAAAGTGGGAGCAAAGCAGAGACAGGAAACTACAGACCTGTTAGCTTGATGTCAGTGGTAGGGAAAATGATGGAACCATTTCTGAAAGAAAGAATTTTTGAATACCTAGAGGCCAGCGGGGCAGAGGACCCAAGGCAGCAAGGATTCACAGTGGGAAGGTCATGTCAGATGAATATAATAGATTTCTTTGACTGGGTGACCAAAGTAGTAGACTAGGGAGGTGTTGTTGACATGGCCTACCTCAACTTTAGCAAGGTATTTGACAGAGTCCCACACAAAAGATTAATAAACAAATTAGCCAGCCTGGGAGTGGGTCCCAGTGTTTTAGCCTTGGTAAAATATTGGCTGGATAACAGGACACAGAGGGTAATAGTAAACAGAGTCCACTCTGAAGAAAGGGGGGTTACTAGTAGGGTACCGCAGGGTTCAGTGCTGGGTCCGGTGCTTTTAATATCTTTATAAGGGACATTGCAGAGGGACTGGAAGAAAAAGTAAGCCTCTTTGCAGACAACACAAAGACCTGAAACATGTTTGCTACACAAGGGGTGTGGAAAGGATGAGAAGGGACATGGCAAGGTTGGAGGAATGGTCAAAAGTATGGCAGCTTAGATTCAATGCAAAGAAGTGCAAAGTAATGCACCTAGGAAACAAAAATCCTGGGAAAGAGTACACAGTGGGGGGGGGAGGTATTAACAACAACAAAAAATGGAAAGGGACCTGGAGGTAGTCCATATCAGATGACCTAAGGGTAAGCAAGCAATGTGAGAAGGCAGTAAGGGTGGCTGGGAGGATACTGGGATGTATAGGGAGAGGCATCACCAGTAGAAAACAGGAAGTTGTTATCCCTCTGTACAGATAGTTGGTGAGATGCCATCTAGAGTACAGCGTGCAGTTCTGGAGACCCCTCCTCTCCAAGGACATGGACAGGATGGAGTCAGTCCAGAGAAGGGCAACTAAAATGGTTCAGGGTCTGCAACAGAAGCCATATGAAGAAAGACTAAAGGACTTAATATGTACACCCTTGAGGAAAGGAGGGAGAGGGGGACATGATAGAAACTTTCAACTACCTCAGGGGAATCAACAAAGTCCAAGAGAGTAGCATCTTTCAGAAAAAGAGATACATAAGAACAAGGGGACACAATCTGAAGATAGAGGCAGGATGGCTCCGGGGTAACGTGAGGAAGTGTTTTTCACAGGGAGGGTGGTGAGCACATGGATTGGCCTTCCAGAGGAGGTTGTGGGGTCAAAAACAGTGGGGTAATTCAAGATTGTATGGAACAGACATAACACAATTCTGATGGGGGGTAGGAAGAAGTAGGCTGTTGGTTAACTAGGATCTGCAGCTTATCCAATAGGTAGGGGAAATGGGCAGACAAGGTGGGCCAAGCAGTCCTTATCTACCTACAAAGTCTATGTTTCTATGAAAGACTGAGAGATCTCAGCATGTACATCCTGGAAGAGAGGAGTGTAAGCAAGGACATGATAGAGATCTAGAAGTACCTCACAGGAGTGAACAGGGTGCAGGAGAGGAGTCTATTTCAGATGAGAAAGCAGACCAGGTACAGAGGGTACGCAATGAAGCTGGGGGGAGGGAGTTTAAGAGGGATTTGAGGAAGTACTGCCTCACTGAAAGAGTTGTAGTTGCCTGCAACAGACTACCAGTGGGAGTGGTGGACATAAAAAGAGCAGAGGGCTTCCAGCATGTATGTGATAGACATAGGGGAATAGTAGTAAATAGGCAGGGAGGAGGGTGGGTTACTGGATAGCAGTTAGAGTCTGCACAGGCAGACTAGTCAGGGACCATCTGGGCAGACAGGGTAGGCCAAAGGGCCCATTTCTGCTGACCAATTTCATGTTTCTATCTTTCCACAATCACTTGTCACAACTCTTCCTACCTCTATGATGCTGAGACGGGTTAATGACAGCACTGTCTTTAGACAGGGCAACATAGAAACACAGAAACATAGAGTATGTCAGCAGCAGAAGACGGTATTCAATCCATTCTGCTCTTTCTCCAACCTACTTTAAGTCTAAATATACACAATGTCCAAACAGTTCAAAGCACTCATGGTACATTTTGCACTGCACCAGCATCTTCCCAAATGCACCATCACTCCTGCAGTTTTTTTTTCAAAGCCATGTGAATTGTGTAATAGCTTCCTCAATCTGCAACAGCCTTCATCAAAAAATTAACATGCCACTTTTTTGACACAAGGAGAGCCCATTTTGGTGTCTTAAGAGCTAGTGTACTGCTTGAAATTAATAGTAATTTTCAGATGTAGTCATCTATCACTTCCAGTATCTGAAGTATTCTTTTTTATTTTCTATTTGCTAATTAGAAGAGTTTCCACCTGGCAGTACTAGGGTGATGTGTGGAGCAGCACTCTGTCTGGAGGAAAAAAAATGTCAGTTCTGTTACTCCCACTACATCATCAGAAATTATACCAAACATCTTCAGGCACCACAATCCTTGTTGCCTGAGCCGTGACTTTCACAAGCTACCAATCAAAATGCAGGCAATTGTGACATCCCTAGTAACCAGGGAGAGCCAGTCCCTGCTGTTTTCATGTGAAAGTGAAACCTGGCAGTGAGAAATGGTTCTTGTTGTTTCCGCGTGATGTCATTGTCAATGTGGTTTCAGTGTTGATGTAGTGGTAGGAACAGAACTGACTTATTTTTCCTCCAGACAGAGTGCTGCTCCACACATCACTCCAGTACTGCCAGGTGAAAAATATTATAATTAGCAAACAGAAAAGAATAAGTACTTGAGATATAAGAAGTGATAGCTGACAACATCTGAAAGTTACAACTAACTGCAGGCAGTTTCCAGGCAGTACACTAGCTCTTTAAATCTGGAAATGGTCTGGGCCCCAAGCACTCAACATTCTGTAGATGGGAATGGATAATGATGCTTTACCAGTGCTGATTTGTTGCTGATTCAGTCCTTCATGGCCTTGATCATGGCATTCATTTCCACAGAGCTCATCTCCACCTCTCCCAGCTGTTGGCTTGACCTTAGTATCCCATTTCACATATGTAGTAGTTGTAGTAAGTAGTGATTGTATTTATCCAGCACCCACTCCCAGATACTCGGAGCACCTTACAAAAGTACATCACAAATCAGATAGAAACAACATAGCACCAGTTTAAAACAGCAGAAAAAAATAAATTAAATAATTAATACATACATACTGAATATTTCTAGAATCACAGTAAAAAACAGGTGGCATCCTGTCCAAAGAGGCTACTACATAGTGCCAAAGGCCTCTTGAAATAAAAACATCTTCAGTCCCTTCTTAAAGAACTCCACCAAGAAGTCCTTCCTAGTGATTTCAGAAGTGTGTTCCACAAGGCTGGTCCATCTGCCATGAAAGCATGATTGCCAGATGACTTCAGCCTTGCCTTAGAAACAGCCAGGAGGCCCACCTCAGAAGAGCAGAGGGGGCAGGAGATATGGTAAGAAATCAAAAGGTCTATCAGGTAACCAGATCCAATCCATGTAGGGTTTTATAGGCAGCATGCTGACATTAAATGTGATATGCTACTTAACCGGCAGGCAGTGCAGTAACCAGGGTTACATTATAGAACCCGGGATGATCCATCAGCAACCTGGCCACAGCATTTTACACCAGCTGCAGTCATTGTAAGAAACCTCCACAAACCCTGTGGTATAGAACATTATAGTAGTCAAGTCTGGAAGTCAGAAATGCATGTGCCAGTGATGTCAGGTCTTCTAGGGGAATGATGCTTTAATCTTGGCAGTGTTTCTGAGTTAATAAAAGTCACTTAAGACTACTGCTGACAACTGAACTTCAAGTGTCAGTCTCTGGTCCAGAATGATCCCCCAATTTTTTCACCATAGCAAAGGCCATCAACCTGGAGGGAACAAGCACAAGGCCAGTCATCTACTTGACTGCCTCTGTACCCCTGTTCAGACCAGGCTGAATCACTAATACCTCAATCTTATCTTAGTTGAGTCTTAGCCAGCTGGATGACATCCAGTCATGAATCTTGGCCAGGCCAAAATTAAGTACTTAACTACATCAGGCAGCCTGGGTGCAAAAGATAGATAAAGCTGAGTATCCTCTGCATAGTAGAAGAAAGCCAGTTTGTGATCCCAGGCAGGGGTAGTATTTGTACCTTACTGACCCCTGGGTATGCCATAGAGTAGGGGCTTCAGGGGTGAAGAGAAACACTCTATCACCACTCTTTGGATTCTACCCTTGAGGAAGCACTCAAACCAGTTGATGGCCATACAACTGAGTCCACAGCACTCCCTGAGAAGTACAACAGCCCATTATTCATAGTGCTGAAAGCTGATGAGAGATTGAGAAGGACGCTAACTGAGCATTCTCCTCCATCTGTCACCCTGAGTTCTTTATGCACCCTGACCAATGCCATCTCTGTACTCTACCTAGACCTAAATCTCAACTGGAGAGACCAATAAATGTCAAAGGCTGGGTGGTGTGTTCTCAAGCTGCAATGCCACAGTCTTCTCAATAACCTTTCCCAAAAAGGGGAGGTTAAAGACAGGTCCATAATTTGCCAAGCAGTCTGAGTCTAAAGATGGTTTCTTCAGAAGAGGCCACACCAGCTCAGAGAATTCCAGATTATCTTGAGAGGGCCACTGGACTATATTGTGAACGCTGGCCTACATACCATACACAACTTCCTAGAATGCATGTTGGGCCTGAGTCAAGTTCACAAAAGGTGGATCGCAACTCCGCGATCACATCACAAATGTCTGCTACCAAAACTGACCTAAACTGTCCCCAGACCAAAGGAGTGCATCTGTTCACAACCTGCTTGACCCTGCTGGATCATGGCAACCTGTTTGGGGCAATCCCACCTTTAATAAAAGACACACTTTCAGAGAAGAACCAAGCAAACTCTTTCGATTTAGTAGACAAATTTACTCTCACTGACTATAGAGAGGCAGGATGGAGTAGCCTGTCCACAGTCCAAATGAGCTGAGCCAGTCAGTTCCTCCCTGCAGCAATCTCCTTGGACAGAAATACTGCTTTCTTATGGGAGATTGCCCATTGATATTCGCTGTAGTGTGTCATCAAAGCTAGTTTGTCTTTATTGGTCCAAGATCTCCTCCAACAATGCTCTAACCTCCAAACTCTAGCCTTCAACTCCCTGAGCTCCCTGTCAAACCAGAGGGATCTCAAGCAAAGCCTGGGGTCATATACTGCACATACCAGTGTGACTGTTACAGGGTTGAATAAGACTCTGTCCCATTTGTTACGCAGATAGAGTTAAAAGCAAGGATCTATTCTCTCCTCTTCTGTATTGCCACTTGTCTATCTCTTGCCTGTCTGACTACACAATCAAATTATCCTCTGGCACCTAAGAAACTAGCCACTCCCATCCCCCCCCACTATCTCCCTGCCTTCATTTGCTGTTTCTTGCTGGTTTTTTGTCTTTCTTTCCTCCTTGCTCCTCTGTGGTTAAAAAAATATATTTATATAAATCTTGTGTGAAACTGGGATCTCTTAGTTTATAAATGTATACAAATATTTATTTATTTATTAAGGAGATCAGATTTACAACCTTTGAATCATAGACTCATTTACAAAGACTTCATGTCAAAGTACAGTCAAAAGAAAAATTGGACAGTACAACACAGTGGTAAGAAAATCACATAAAGTGGATAATACAATTAAGTTAGCGAAAAGAGGCCTATACAGATTAGGTAACTATTCAGGTCCAGTCAAGGAACCTGACATTGTCAAAGGTGCTAGCAGTTGGAACCAACATAGTCATTGATGTAAACAATAATGTGAGGATTTGAGGTCTACATTTTGTGAAAGCTAGTGATACAGTGGAAAAATCATAGTTACATAATCAGTAGTGTGTCTTGGGTGAGTATAGAGACAGTAGGTAGTTACACTTTTGCACACTCATTCTCATACATTGTGCAGGCTGTGGATGACATGTGTGCACTAACTGGGATATCCACTAGGTGCACTACCATAGGGGCAGGACCATGGACGCCCAAGACTTGGTGGTTGTGTGGTGGGGCTAACCATGGGACAGGCTAGACATTGCACTTGCAGTTACAGGTGGAGAGTAAGTGGTCTTTTAGGGCTTTTTTGAAAGAGCCAAGTCTGGAGCCAGAGGTTATGGTGGGGGGAAGATCATTGCACTGTAAAGGTGCCTTGTAGGAGAAGGACCTTTGGGCGAGGGAGGTCCTGATTCTTGGAACAGTCCAAACCAGCTTATTTGCTGAGTGGGTGTTTGCAGGTGCATGTCAGGAGCAGAAGGAGGCTGAAACTCCAAGAGGGATAAGTCCTAGGTGGATTTGTTTTGAGAGAAGGCAAGTCTGGTAGTGTATTCTTTCATCAAGTGTGAGGATATTTGAAAGGGTATACAATGTACAGTTATGGGTGCATCTATCTACACCAGTGAGGAGTCTGCATGCCTTGTTGATAGCCAGGTGGATTTTATTAACAGCTGTGTGGTCAGCGGCCGAATATATGGTGAGTCCATAATCTACGAGTGAGAGGACAGAGGAGGTGACAGCAAGGTTAAAGGCCTCTGGCGGGAGGCTGGCTCTATGCTGATACAGCAGTCCTATACAATGTTTATGGCTGAGGAGAGGTTACTGATATGGGGGTGGAATGACAGGCAGGGGTCGAATGTTAGGCCTAGATTTTTATAGGTATGGACCTGATCCAGTGGTAGGTGTGCTTTGGAGAATATTGTGAGCTGAGCAGCACTGTCCTTGCTCTGTCAGTGTGCAAAGAGCATAGATTTGGTCCTTTTTACATTGACCATGAGCCTATGATCAGTGAACCAGTTTTCAATCTGACTGAAGGCAAATTGTAAGGAGGACTGTAGGACTGTGGGACCAGGGTGTGAGGCAAAAAGTACCGCATCATCTGCATAGAGCAGCAGATGACTTGGACAGGATTTAGGAAGGGTGACCCCAGAGTGGACTGGTAAGGTAGAGGAGAGAGCACTGTTAATCTTGATGCATTGGGACCAATCAGAGAGGTAGCTTGTAATTAAGGGGTCCAGGAGACAGACCAGAAAGACGGAGGGCACTTACAAGCAGGGGGTGAGAGACTGTGTTGAATGCCTTCGACAGGTCTATGAAAATAGCTCCTGCTAGGTGTTTTTTATCAAGGGCATTGTGCAGAAAGTTAGAGAACTCCGTAAGTGTGGTGGTCGTGCTGTGTCCCGCTCTAAAGCCATGTTGTTCCATACATAATATGTTATGAGCTTGCAGATAATCAATGAGTTGAGTGGAAACAATTTTTCCAAGGGCTTTGGGGGGGGAATAGAGATGGGCTGGTAGTTGTTGGGAGAGGTGGGGTCCCCACTCTTCAGTATAGGGTTAATGGTGGCCATCTTCCAGGCAGTTGGGAACTGCCCTAGACATAGGGAGTGGTTAATTAGGTCAGGGATTAGAGTACTGAGTCTAGCACCAAGTTAAGGATTTTCATGTCAAATGAGTCTGTGCAGTAGCTTGATCCTCCGAGGGCATTTGCAAGATAAGACCTCACTTCATTCATACAAAGGACCCTGAGGCAGAAGAGGGTGTGCACTATGCTAGGTTCAGGGGTCTCGGGGATGGGATAAAAGAAGTTGCTTGGGAGAGTTGCACTTAGGTTTGGGAAAGTGGAGTTCAGGCAGTTGACGATGGTAAGTGGGTCTGAAGTAGTGTCATTGTTGACAGATAGTTGGGAGAGGGGTGGTAACTGGGTTTTTTCTGTTTAGCTCCTTTAAGTTATCACAGAATAACCTAGCATTTCCCCATGAGGAAGCAAGGGTTGCCTTATAGTAGTCAGATTTGGCCATCCTGATGGCCCAGGTGCACCAGTTACATGCCACTCTGTAGGCCAGTCTGTCTGTCTGCCTGTTTGGGGCTACAGCTTTGTGCCAAAGCTCATCTCAAGTCTTTAGTTGTTGGAGCAGAGCTGGAGTGACCCAGAGGGCATTCCACTTTTTGCCTTGAACCTTGGTATGGGGAACAAAGCTATCACATGCCTTGTTGAAGGTGCGAGTGAAATAGTCAAGGGCTGCATCTATAGTAGGGGCATTGCAGATTGGGGACCAGTCACACTGGGTTAGGTGCCACCTTAACTTAGTGATTTCTCCAGGTTTGAATCATCGTCGGGTAAAACTGTTTGATTGGGGCATTTGTCATTGACATGACCAGGTGACGAGAATGGGGGAGTGGTCACTTAGGGAGTCTGGGAGTACTGCAATGTTCAAGATTCTGTTTGGTCGGTTGGTGAGAAGTAGATTGAGCAGGGTGCTGGAACCATTTCCTGGATTAAATCTGGTTGGGTGAGTAACTAACTGGGCCAGGTCTAGCGCAACTGGGATGTCTTTTATGTGGGAGGCTGAGCTGGATAGCCAGTTCACATTAAAGTCCCCTTGTGTGATATGTTCGGTTTTGGAGGGGAAGCTAGTGATATAGCTGGTCAGAGACTGGATAGCTTGGTTTTGATTTCTTGGGGGGATGTAAACCAAAGTTATGGTTATAGAGGCTCTCAAGGGGTCTGGACTGAGCATTATAGATAGGACTTGTGCTCCATGTTCCAGAGTGGGTGCTGGTAGGGCTTGGGAGAGCAGGGTGCTTTGGATGTAAAGTGCATAACCACACCTCGCTTGCCGATTCTGTCTACTCTGTAGAAAATGTGGCCAGGGAGTGTGACAAAAGAGTTCGTGTTTTTTTTAGATAACCAGGTTTCTGTAAGGGCTAAGACATCTTACTGATGTTGCAGCATCCAGCATATAAGGGTTGCCATCCTTTTGGGCAGGCTGCAGATATTCATTGCTGCCATTCTGACCCCTGATGTGTGGAGCTAGGGTTGGGTGCAATGGGAGCTGGATTGGGATGCACATTGCCTGACATTAGTAGCAGTAAGATAAACATCCTGAGGAAGGCTAGAGTAGAATGCTTGCTGACCTTGACAAGATGCTTCTTGATGTGGATGGTGACTGTGCAAGGGATGGGCAGGGTGATAAGGGTGGGGAAGACAATGAATGTCAATTGGCAGGGGTGGTGGTGGTGGGAGGTGACAGATTGGAAATGGGTGAGGGTGTGGGCACATGAGCGCCAGAGAGGAGGAGAGTGAGTGGGAGTCGGTGTTGTGTAGGGGGTGTACCATATGAGTGTGCTGTTTGTGATGGGCTGGGAAGACCCTGGAGAAGGATGACAAAGGTGGTCAGCCAGAGAGCATAGTGGCTATGCTAGTAAGGGAGGCAAATTGGCAGGAGGGAGGGGGAAGAGAACTTGAGCTGGTATAAGGGGTGAAGTGATGCAGCTATAATCGGGGATGGCTCAGTGATGCAGCAGTAGTGTACTGGGCTTTGGTGTGAGAGGTACAGGATTCTAATCCAGCAGTGAGTAGCTCTGGGAGAGTGCTAGAGATACCCTAGGTCAGGGGCAGATGGGTGCCTGGGGCAAGGCAAAAAGGCAGGAATCAGAGGGTGCAGCAGTGACTCTTAGAGGTGGTGGAAAGAATTTCACTGCAGGGTGGGGTGGTGGTAGTGATAGGCCTAGAGTAAGCAAATAGAGGCAAGGTCTAAGGGTGCAGGGTCTAAAAGGGCAGGATAGAGAGTGATGGAGGATAGGGATTCTGAAGGGGATAGAGAAAAGAGGTGGGGATAGAGATACTCTGGTGAAGAGTGACGTGGGTATGATAGTGAGTAAAGGCTAGCAGGAAATGGAGGTCCCCCTAGTAGCAGGTTCCTATAACCTGTTAATGGTTGAGTGGGGACTTAGAAACAGGGCAGACAGGAAGTCATGTGACCAGGGAGGTCCTTAAATTAAGGGTTGAGTTTGGATGGGTGGGGCAGTCATCGCGCAGCATTGACAGGCTAACACCCCTTTCAAAATTGCGGGCTAGAGGGAAGTATTACCTCTTAGTGTTCCGTTCCCCTGCTGTGTGGGCTCCTGGTCAGGGTATGTTGCAAGAAATATGTTGTTGAAATGAATGTAGAAAATCTATCTAGAATTCTGGGGATTAACCATGAGATGCAATTCAATTATGACAAGCTCATTTGCAGAGTTACCAACAAGAGATCTGTTCTGGGATACAACATCCTGTTTTGTTGTGCCTGCAAGAAAGAAATTAACAATGTTCTGATACATTTTGTGAGAAACAGGAACATTTTGTGAGAAACAGGAGGTGTACTTTAACAAGCTCAGGGTGTAGAAGGTAATTAGCAGGAAAATACAATATACTGTATATAACAGAGAGAAAGATAGAGAAAGAGAGAGAGAGAGGTGCTAGATTAACAGATATCCTCGGAGGAAGGACTTTGTTTTGTTTGAACTGCCTGTATTTTAAGAGTTATCCTTCTCAATTTTATTTTTGTATTTGATTGTTACTGATGATAATAAAATGGTACTTGCAAATTTCACGACATCCCCTTGTTTGCCTATGCTTCCTGACCTATGCCTCCACCACAGTTGGTGACAAAAGTGGGATTTATACTATGCATAGATAGTCTATGTCAGGAGTTTTGTGCATGGTTACTAGACTTGGAAGCATAGAAGAAACGTATGGATCCTACAACAGCAAATATAGAAGTGACTATCTGAAGAATGGTAGCCAAACTCCAAACCAGAAGCAGAAACAAAAGTCCAAACTGAGACTGCATAGCTGGAACCCGCGATGGAAGAAGAAGAACAGGAAGAGACAGAACCTTAAAGCATATCTTCCTTCTTCAGATGGTGGGCTATACAACAAAGAGAGATGGAGAAGCAGAGAAAAGAAGGGATGCAGTGACAGAAACATCAGAGAAAAGAAGAGGTGCACTGATCGCTGAATGCCTTGCAAGCTATCAGATCTGGAGTATCTGGTACAGGTCCAGCAGATCAACAAAACACAAATAACAAAAAAAAAACATTAAACTTACAAAGTTGTGCCTCTCAGATGATATTGAAGCAAACTTGACAATTTTTGAAAGGGTCACCGGAGCATGCTAATGGTCAAAACAGCAACGAGTGATCAATACCGTATGTGAGAGGTAAAGCCCAACTTGCCAACAGCAATATGGATATTGTGCAGTCAGAAAAATATGACCTAGTGAAAAGAGAAATCCTTAAAAGGTATGATATCTTAGGAGAGACCTATAGGCAGGGATTTTGGTCCCTGAAGTACAGCTCAGTCAATAATTCTCGAGAGGCCTCTACCCAACTCAGAGAACTCATCAAATGGTTCTAGCCAGAGGGCAAAACAGTTCCACAGATCACTGATATATTTGCAATGGAGCAATTTATCAACATCCTACATACCAGATGTGCAGCTTTGGGTAAAAGAACACCAACCATAGAGTGGGGAAAAGGACACTTCTTTGGTTGAGGACTATCAGATGGTCAGTAGACGTCACAGCAGTGAAGTGACAGCCAGAGATTGGTAAAATCCTCTTTTTACTGGTTTATCTCTAGGCCAGATAATAACTCTGATGGGAGTAACAAATCTGTGCCCAACGACTATTTGCTATAACTGTAATAAGCCAGACCATATTGCAAGAAACTGCTATAGAAATAAGGAGGTTAACACTGGAACAAATTTAGCCCTAGCAAATTGGGGCAGGTATTTAACACATGTCAAGGTGAGAAATAGAACTGTGAGGGGACTTATAGATTCAGGAAGCAGACAACCCCTGGTGCATGCTGAAGTGCTGGGAAAAGACTATGAAATAGGACCAGGTACTGGGGCCATATGCATCTATGGGAGCACTCGATACTATCAGTGACTCTGAACATTAATGGGGTGTCACACCAAAGGAATGTGAGGGTAGTACCAAAGTTACCTGTACATGTGATTTTTGGAAATGATTTTCCAGGATTTGGTAAGTTAATCACAGAGGAAGTAAACCCTACTGTTTCAACAGCTATGAAAACAAGAGCACAGACAAACACAATCTCAAATGCTAAGGAACATTTTTCTTTTGGTGCCTTTCATTTGGACTTGTTTGAGCCCAACTCCAAGATTCAGACATCCAGGAAAGAAAGAAAACACCTGAAGAAACAAATGGCAACAAAAGACTGATGGACTTAGGAGCTTGATATACGAAAATGCTAAAACTAAACTGAAAACTGATTGTGATTTTGTTTCTGAGCAAACTAACAATGTTTCTCTACAAGGTTATTTTAAGCAGATGGTGGTCAAACAAAAACAAGGTGCACCAATATTTAAAAAAATGTAATGGGCTACTGTACAGAGTTTGGATTGGATTAATCCTTAGAAAAAGGAATGGATAGAACAATTGGTCAGACCAAAGAAGTATAGATCTGAGTTACTACAGATAGCACATGGTAGTCCTATAGCTGGTCACTCTGGGAAGGACCGCACCCTGGCTAGATTGCTGTACAGATTTTACTGGCCTGGGATTCATGAAGATGTTGCAACCTATAGCAGTTCTTGTGCTGAATGTCCAAAAGCAGCACCAGTAACTAAAAAATACAAGGTGCCCCGGTGGGTGTGCTGCCCGCACATCGAAACCCAGATGACGAAATCCCTCACAGTGACAATCTCAAAAGGTTTCAAAATTGTTGCTGTGAGGGACCCAAGGGCAAAAATTTGCCCTTTCACCATGTTTAGCCCCCCGAGTGAAACACATCAATTTTGGACAGGCAAAATTTCATCTGTCGACATTGGGGATGTCGCTATGCCGAACCTCAACAACAGTATTGTTGATTCAACATAGGTAAACCCCCCTACTGCCCCTGCCCTTGATAGATATTCCTTTTTTTTTCTATTATGCTTTTTGTTCCCTCATTACCACCTGTGCCTTTTTTGGCAATGAGGGAGATATGCATTTTTCCATGCGTGGAGGTGCACATGTGCTCTGAAGCTCCAGTGATGGCCCCTTCCCACCGCCTGGCCTAATGCCATGGTTCCCTATGGCTTGGCACTACCACCTAGCCTCCAATGGCTGGCAGCCAAGAGCTGGGGAATGCTAAAGTTCCTCCCCAGAGAGGCAGAATCACAATCCTGCTTTGCTTCCTCCTCTCCCCCGGCTGATCCCTGGTGGCCCGAGCTTGCTTCCAAACTCGGGTCACCGGCATGGTGCAAGGTGTGGCATCTAGTGCCTTAACCCTCAGCACCAGTGGGCTGGCTCTAATAGATGTGCCTTTTGAGAGAATTGCAATGGAGTGGTTGGCCCTTTAGACAAAAGTAAAAAGGGTAATCAATTAATTTTGATAGTATGTGACTATGCTGCTCGATACCCAGAGGCAATTCCAGTGTGTACTGTCACAGCCCCAAAAGCACGGAGAGAGCTTGCCAAAATTTTCAGCAGGGTGGGCATACATAAAGAGATTATTAGTGATCAGAGTAGTAATTTTGGTGCTGCATTAGTGATGGAGCTGTACCAACTAGTAGATATCACTGCCATAACAACCTCCCCTTATCACCCTCAGACAGATTGTCTTGTTGAGCATTTTAATCAAACCATACAATGTCTCTTACAAAGGTTTGTGAAAGGTGAAGGAAAAGACTAGGACCAATATTTACTGAACCTGCTTTTTGTGTACAGAGAAGTGCCACGAGCATCAACAGGTTTTTCACCCCTTGAAATGTTCTGTGGTAGACAACTTAGAGGTCTACTAGTTGTAATTAAAAAAATGGGAAAAAACCTCTCAGAAAGAATCTATTACATCTTATATGTGTGCACTGAGAAAGAAACTGGCAAAATATGTTGAAAATGCCCATCATAATCAATAAGAGGCCCAAAACCAGTAGGAGGTGTATTGTAACCATGGGTTGAAAAAAAAAGGTTTTGAGCCCATTTGAAAAGGTCTTGTTGCTGTTACCCACTACAGAATATAAACAGTTAATGAAGTGGCAAGGGCCTTATAAAGTGCTTAGATGTACTGGCACAGTTAACTATGAGATTGAGACCCCTAAGAGGAAAAATCCTATCAAGATATACCATGCTAACCTCCTGAAAAGTGGGTTGCAAAAACACCAAAGGCTGCTTTGTTAGTTTTACCTTCTACTGAAGATATTGATATAGCTTATGACAGACTGGAACAAACTGTAACTGCTAATGCTGTAAAGGTGAATATTTCCTTAACCTCTTAAAAAATTGCAGAAATTCGTAACTTGATAAAGACATTTAACAGTACTTTTACCACAATATCAGGCTGAGCAAAAGGGGTAGAGTATGTAATTGTGAAAGAGAATGCTCACACTATTAGACAAAAGACATATAGATTACCAGAGTAGTTAAGGGCAGATGTGGTTAAGGAAATATAAAAAATGAAAAAGTTGTGTATCATTGAAAACAAACTTAATGAACTGACAAAGGTCTAATAAAGTATAAGCCTTATAAAAGGGGATAGTATCTTAAAATATGTGCCATGGTGGGAGGGTGTGGGAGACCTGAATTACAGGGTGGAGTGGTTTCAATGGGTTCATTATAAAAAAAAGAAAAAAAGGGGCTAAGCTGATGCGAGACTGGGGGGCTTTGCGAACCTTCATGAAGTGAAGAGTTTCCCAGATTCAAACCAACTCCATTCATGATCAAATATTTTGCAGCATCTCTTCTGCCAAGTGTGTGTGTGTGTGTGTGTGTGTCTCTGTGTCTTTGTCTGTGTGTGCGTGTCTGTGTGCATGCATATGTGTGTGTGTGTGTGTGTGTGTGTCTCTCTCTCTCTGTTGGTGTCATTACAATGAATTACAATAATGATATAAAACTATAATTAGAGGTACCTCATTGGGACAAGATTCCAAAATGCAAATCTGTAAATAAAATCAGTCTGCAGTACATACAAACTATTTTGGTAAATATTTGTTCAATAATTTCTATTTTTTAATATATAAACCTCTGTGTTCACATTTTAAATACTTATAACAAAAAATACCCATTTTATAAGTACAAAGACACACTCCAGGGTTTACATCAAGATAAACTGATGCACTTTCCGGTGGTTGAAGATACTTAGCTTGCAGCTTCATGCCTCACACTGCAGCTGGGGTGTGCATCAGTTTAGCTCGATGCACATCCTGTCATGTGTTATTGCTTGCGTAATGAAAATGAAATGTTCAGGTTTCATACAGTTTTTGCCATAAAGGTTTTCTGACCATGAGCTAGGTGGACAGCTATATGCCATGCCCCTCTCTCCCCAACCATCATCTACCTCCCTTGACCACTGTAGGTCCCCCTCAGTTTGCACCCCATGGAGGAGCCAGGAGGGTTCTGTTCATCCTCCACCACAATGCAGCCAAATCCAGAGTCCAGTAGCCAGATGGTAGTGTGGGCCAGAAGGGATCAGGCATGGCTTCATGAAGCCACCCTCAGTCCCATTTTCATTTTCAGGTCCCTCTCCCCTTTGCTGGGGCACACACATTGGCATTTCTACATGGAGACATGTGATCACTGTGAAAATCCTGCAGCTCCCTTCCTTCATTGCTCCCAGACCCATCTTACCACCAGGCCTTCACCTGCTGGCAGGCATTTGGCAGAGCCACCAACCCTCCCTCTCCAGGAGAGGAGAGTACTCCAGTGAATTCTCAATCCTCTGCCTTCCAGCATGTCCCCAGCAACTCAAGATTGTTACCAACCTCAGGTCACAGGTATGGGGCGGGGGTGGTAGCACTAAACCTGTGCCACATGAGCCTCACAGGTTTCAAACTCTTCACAGTTTTTCTCTTATTGAAGTGCAAAACAAAAGTCTTCATTTTGATATTTGTGTGTTATTTTTTCACATTGTATAACTTAAAATTCACCTGACAGTTTTTTGCGAAACATACAGAGTGCTTACTTTTAGACCTTTTGCCAAAAAGTCTGCTTGCCAACGTTCCGTTCCATTGGTCAAAAGATGACTCTGCTATCAGTGGCTAACAAGAGGTGTTTAACACATGTAACTACCCAGTCCCTGGGGTTACTAGAATTCTATCAGTATTATTGTTAGGAAGGCAGCAGGCAGTTAGTAGGGAGTTCATTAGGGGCTTCTTACATAATTACATCATTGTTTACTCAGCTAGTCTGAGGGAGGAATGATTAGGTCATTTAGAACTCTCACAGCAGCATAAGCCACACTGTGTGGATAGCTGCTCTGGGGAGCTGAGAATGCTCAGTTCTGAGTTGGAGTTCGGTGTTGTTAGTCTATAGCGGAGTGAGGAGGTAAGAGTAGCAGAAGGACTGCCAGTGGGCTCTGACAGAGGACCCAAGATTTCTCACCCTAGTTGTGTGTCATTTCCAGCTTCCAGTTGAAGCGGTGGAGACAAGACTAAAGCAGGATTTCCTGATTTCTACTTCCTGTGAACTGGAAGAATCTGCTTGTTCTCTGTGGACTCAAGGGGCAATCCCCTGAAAGTTCTGAGGTGTTTTCAGCTGCCTTGGTATGGGACCTGAAATAGACTGTGTGGACCGGCTAACCAGAACAGTGCCTTTCCTGTTTCTTTTTGGTTGTTCCATGCTTAGTGGATGGAACAAGATTCTGTGAGTAGTGTAAAGGAGACTGGATCTCCAAAATGTTCTTAGGGGAGTGGATAGTCTGGGGTGTGTGTGCCCATAGATTAGGCTGGATCACACCTGTCAGTGCCCCTAGTCTCACCAGTGTGAGTGAAGAAAGTTAAACTGTGGACCCCAGTGAGTGCGGTTTATTTTCTCTGTGTCACCCCAGTGTTGTGACAAGTAAACTACGAGACCTCTACCATTTTAGTGGGGAATGGGGGTTTCAATGGTGTAACCTTGAAGAATGGCAGAGACTGTTGGTTGGGGCCAAGGGTGGGAGGAACGCCATCTAAGCACTTACAAGGCAGGGCTCCCTGGTTCGTAAAAGGCACCAGTATTTTTACCTGAGTGAGTGGCCAAGCTACAGGTTAAGGTGTGGCTGAGTTTCACATAACTGCACCTATGTCCAAAAAGAGTTCTGAGTATGTGTCTTAGAGTCACTAAACAACATTCATAAAAAGATAGATGTTCATGTGCATGGCCTGATTTCAACAAATGCACTTTTAGAAATTTGGAAAGAAGATGTTTCTTTTGTCTTTCATGAACTGTACTGTGTACAAGGAGAGTTCTTGAATTTTGTACCTGTCCAGCCTGGACCAACCCTTGGGGGTCCACTTCAGCTTTTACTTACTATCTGTTGAATAAATCCATACTACACAATCTCAGTCATTGTTATAGACATTTCAACTTACTGTTTCTGGTTGTTTGGATTTACTGGGGCCCCTTCAGCAGGTTAGATCAAGAATATGCCTAGAAGCCTCCACCCAGGACCTGGGTTGTGTTATTTACACAGGGTTTAAGTTCTTTTTTCTGTACACCCAACCCTCTCTTTCTCTAGAAAATGAGCTAGGTAGACATCCTAATGCCAAGAGTGGTGCTACCTTTTAGTGAAGTAAATGGTATGCCAGTATAAGGGCACCAGTGTCTCCAGTTATTTAATTTAAGTGAGCACTACAAAAAATGTGGGGTGTGCACACTGGTTAAAAAAAGTGGCCTGGGGGTTACACATTGAAATGCCTACTCAACTCACAACATAACATACCAAAGAATGCACTTGCTCTATAGTATCCCAATGTTTTATTTTGATTTCTTTTTTTTAGTGAACAGACTTGACTGTTTTACGCTTGCTACAAATAAACTATTTGTTACTTTGTATAAGTGGGTTGCTATATATAATGTTACTACTGAGATCATTTAGATTGGAATACATTGCTAATGAATGTCAGGGTATAAAGACATAATAATATCTACACTTATTTGATTGATGCTTCACTGTAATTTTCTTCACTAGAAACATTTCAGGCTTTATTTCTTTGCATAATGAGCAGTGACTGAAGAACACAAGAGAGCATGTACCATTATAGAAACAAAGAAAGAGAGTGCTGAAGACAGAAAAAGGCCCAAGAAGCATAACGTCTTTCCTGATTTTTATGTATTGACTGAAAAACACCAGTCAGCTATTTTGGGCTGGCTTCTCTGAACCACCCAGTACCCGCTTGGAGCTATTTCACCCTTACTTGAACCCCCACCCCAAGGCTAAAGTTTTATCACCACACCATTTAAGCCCTACACTGTCTGTGCAGCAAAACGTCTTCACATCTTTTGATAACTTAGTCCTAATAACTTATTGGCATGGCTCCTCCCTTGAGGGAAATTCTTTGTAATGCAAGGTCCATCAAGAATAAGACCACGATAATAGGTGATTGTGTCACGGATTCCTTGGTGATCTTGTGTGTCACCAAGACCTGACTGGGGGACACTGTATCCCTGTGCTGGAGGTCCCCATTCCGTGGAGCTATTTGTTGGTGCACTGCCCTAGGTGGGAGTAAAGGGGAGGTAGGAGTGGCCATTTGTTTTATATCTTGCCTGAGACTTGCAGCCTACTCAGTGGGTGAAAGCAGGTCATTTGCATGTGTGGCCGTTAAGGGTGACACAGCTATAGGTGGCAGGATCCTTCTTGTTTACTGTCACTCTCACTGTGAGAGTGGATTTCTGCCAGAATGTGGGTAGTTTGTTGCTGGCCTGACACTGGAGTACCCTAGGTGACTGGTGTTAGGTGACTTCAGTGTTTGGCAGGTGACAAAGCCCCTTTGCCTGGTCAGCAATTCTTCTTACAGATGGGACTGTTGGGCTTCACACTAGTTGTTACTTCTGCTAGTCATGATCTTGGCCAAACCTTGGACCCAGTTTTCCTGCTGAAACTTGACCTTATTAATGTTGAGGTTGCCCTGTTCAGTTGGTTGGTTGGATCATCACACTGTGAGGTTTCAGATCAGAGCCTCTTAAAACATGATAAGGCCCCCAGGTTGAGTTAGCCCAGTACTGGCCTTTAGAGATGTGGACTCTTGTAGTTTCCTGCTGGTGCAGGACTACTTGAGCCTGTTGCAGGTGTGTGCTGATGGGGTTGAGAAGGCAGTGAAAGCTTTTAATATGGCTATTGCTGCAGCTCTGGACTCATAAGCACCTTTTAGTGTATGCCTGAGAGTCTCCCGACAGAGTTTCCATAGGTTAAATGAGGATTTCAGATGGTTGAAGGTCAAAGAGCAGAAATTGCAGAATTTTTGGCAGAAATCAGGCTCATTGGAGGATAGACTAAGACTGAGAACTCATTATAATGCGTATCGATGGCAATCAGTCTGAGAAACGCAAACTTCCTGTCACAGGTGATTGCTACAGGGGTTAACAGACCAGCCCAGCTATTCCACACTGGGGACAGAATTTTGCATTCAGCCTGTCTACAGTCTGGAGGAGTATAAACATGCAAGTGATGAAAGAGTTTGGCCAGTTTTTCCTTGATAGGATATCCTCAATTTGTTCCTCGGTCTACTCAAGTGGGCTAACAATGCCCAGGATAGTAGTCAATGACTAATGAAGAACGTCAGTCAGTCTGGGAGGAATTTCATCCTGTGTCAACTGAGGAGATTCTCTGGGTGATAACGAAACTGCATCCCACCTTTCTTTTACTTGACCCTGGACTGACCCAGCTTTAGTTAGTCTGCCAGGAGTCTATTGGTCCAGTGATTGCTTAGATTGTCCAGGGTTTGCTTGGCAATGGTATGTTTCCAGCAGCCTTTAAAAGAGCTGTCATGAGACTCCTTCACAAGAAGCCCTCTTTAGACCAAAATGTTCTGATAAATTATAGGCCTATTTCTTTTTGGGAAAGGTTATTGAGAGGGTGGGGCAACGCAGCGTGAGATGTACTTGGGTGCTTTCTCTATCTACAAGAATTCTAGTTAGGATTCACAGGGCATTGTAGCACAGAGACTGTGCTTACCAGAGTGAAGAATGATCTTCTTCTTCTGGCCAGAGATAGTGGGGAATGTTCCATTCTAGTGCTCCTCAATCTCTCATCAGCATTTGACACCATGGATTTTGGGATTTTGACAGCTCGACTTAGGGGCCTGGTTGGACTCAGCAGGGTTGTGTTGAGGGGCTTCAAGTCCTTCCTTTCCAGAAGGGTGCAGCAGCTAGCATAGGGGAATTTTCTTTCACAATTGGCTGCACTGACCTGTGGAGTCCCTCAGGGCTCAATCTTGTCTCCCATGCTTTTTGTGGTGTACATGCTGCAACTTGCAGAAGTGATACAGGTGTACAGGTTGCAGTTTTACTATTATGCAGATGATATGCAGCTGTATCTATCATTTGTCCATGGTGAGAGAAATGTAGTGGGTGTGCTTAATGATTGCTTATCTATGATCAATGACTGGATGGCCTCCAGCTGGCTTGGCATGAACCAGGACAAGACTGAAGTGCTACTGGTGCACTCAGGTATCTCGAGGATGGATAGTCTGGGCAGAGGGGTGGCTGGATTACATCTCAGGCTGACTCAGCTTATAGCCAGAGATAGGGTGAAGAATCTTGGTATTACTACTGATCATAAGATGACCAAGGAATATCAGATGTCTGCTGTTGTCTGTAGTGGTTTCTTTCACCTTAGGAACTTTGCCTGGAGCAAGCCCTTTCTCAACCTTCAGTATATGAAGTCTCTGGTGCATACCTTTATGACATCTGTGCTGGGCTATGGCAATTCTTTATATCTTGGACTGTCAGGAAGTCTGATGTGATGCTTGCAGCTGGTGCAGAATGCCATGGCTAGATTGATTGCCGGAGTTTCTCACTCCGAGCATACTGTATCTCTCCAGCTTTGAAAATGTGCCTGTGAGGTGGCACATCTCCATCAAGATAGGTTGATTATGCAAAGCCATACATGATCTGGGTCTTGGCTACCTAAAAGAGCACCTGTGTCCATATGCTCCTGACCCTCTAAGCTCTTCAGAGGTGGGCTTCTTGAAGATCCCCAGAGCCCATCTAAAGCTGTCTGGAATCAAGCCTTTGCCATGGCTGAATCAGTTTTCTGGAACCAGTCACCATGACAGCTTCAGTAGGCCCTCTCAACTGATAGTTTTAATTGGAAGGTAAAAACGCTATCTTTTAATAAGAACTTACTCTAGTCTTTCCTAACCTGTTTTTATGTTATTATTTATGTATCATGTTTTATTATGCTGCTGTATTTGTTAACGGGGTGGGGAGAAGATGCTGGAGAGGGAGAACAAGATCAGAGGGACGGTAGACTGTAAAACATGGACAGTCATGCTAATGAATGCCTGTAGCCTAGGAAATAAGGTTCCAGACCTGAAAGCCTTGTTGGCAGATGCAGACCTTGACATAGCAGCAATAACAGAGATGTGGTACTCTGCTAATCATGGCTGAGAAGTCAGTGTACCAGGCTATACACTGTTCAGTAGGGACAGGGAGGGTAAAAAGGGTGGTGGAGTGGCCCTGTACATCAGAGATGGTACAAAGGCTACAGACGTTCAGGAAAGGCAGGGGGAGGCTGAGGTAATGTGAGTCACCCTGCAGCCAGGGAATGGAACAGCAATATGCACAGGGGTGATCTTTAGACCTCCAGCACAGATGGAGGAAGTAGACAGGGAACTAGTGGAGAACATACATGACATGGCAGCTAAAGGCAAAATCTTGCTACTGGGAGATTTCACTATGTTGGACGTGGACTGGGCCACCCAGGTGGCTGCTTCAGCCGGAAGCACAACCATCCTAGAATCCCTGCAGGGGATTAGACTCAGGCAGCTGGTGCATGAGCCAACCAGGGACAACTCAATTCTGGACCTGGTATGGACCAATGGGAACAGAGTCGAAGAAATACAGGTGGAAAGGCAGCTGGGGATCAGAGACTACCACATAGTGTGATTCAGCATGGAAACATGGACTCAATTAAGCCACACAAGGGCAAGAGTATTAGATTTCAGGAGGATGAATTTCACTGAAATGGGTAGATGTATATAATCAGTCCTGGGGAAGGAAGGGGGTAATAGATGGGGTGGAAGAACACTGGGAAAAATTGAAAGGAGCCATAGTGGAGATAACTAACAAATGTGTTGGGATAGTGGCCAAAGGGAAAAGAAGAAAGAAATCACTATGGTTCTGCAAAGAGGTGGGGGACAAAGTCAGGGCTAAAAGGCTGAGTTTCAGGAAATATAAGGGAAGCCAAATGGAGGAGTACAGGGAGGTATACCTTGAATGTCTAAGGGAAGGCTGTAAGGAGGGCGAAGGTGCAGACAGAAGAGGGTTTAGCATGATCTGTAAACAAAGAGGATAAGGCATTTTATAGATACATCAGTGAAAGAAGAAAAACCGGGGGGGGGGGGATTGTGAAGCTCAAAAGGGAGAAAGGAGAGTGTAAGGAAGGGGAGCTGAACAAGGCAGAAATACTGAACAAATACTTCTGCTCAGTATTCACTAAGGAGAGGGAGGGTCAAGGACCACAGTTGGGTTGCAGAGGCAATGGGAGGGGGGGGGGGAGAAGTGGACACCAGTCCATTCACAGTGGAGAGAGTTCTGGAAGAACTCACAAAGCTGAAGGTGGATAAGGCCATGGGACCAGATGGCATCCACCTGAGTATATTAAAGGAGCTGTGAAGGGAACTAGCAGCATCTCTGGTGGCCCTGTTCACAGAGTCACTCAACACGGGTTTCATTCCAGAGGACTGGAGGAGGGGCACATGTAGTCCTACTGCACAAAAGCAGCAGTAGGGAGGAGGCATGGAACTACAGGCCAGTCAGTCTCACCTCAGTGGTGGAAAAGATCATGGAGACACTGCTGAAAGAAAGGATATTGGCAAATATGGAATCCAGAGGTGCTTAGTAACTGAGGCAACACAGATTCACAGCAGGAAGGTCATATCAAATAAATCTAATAGATTTTTTGATTGGGTGACTAGGGAAACAAATCAGGGAGGGGTGGTAGACATTGCCTACTTAGATTTCAGCAAAGCCTTCTGCAGTGTCCCACATAGAAGGCTATTAAACAAGATGGGTAGTCTGGGCATGGGAGACAAGGTGGTGAACTGGGTTAGAAACTTGTTAACAGACAGGAAACAGAGGGTGGTGGTAAATGGGGTACAATCTGTGGAGAGGGGAGTGACCAGTGGGGTACCACAGGGATCAGCACTAGGGCCAGTCCTGTTCAATGTCTTCATTAGTGACATTACAGAGGGACTGGAAGGAAAGGTCTGCCTGTTTGCAGATAACACCAAGATCTGCAACAGGGTAGATACTCCAGAAGGGATGCAGAAAATGAAGAGGGACCTGCAGAAGCTTGAAAGATGGCTGGAGATGTGGCAACTAAGGTTCAATGAAAAGGAGAGCAAAATAATGCACCTGGGTTGAGGAAACCCTGGGGGGAACTTCAGGTGGGGGGGAGCAAGGAGCTGACTGTCACCAAAGAGTAACGGGACCTAGTTTTTTTTTTTTGTTGTTGTTTGTTTTTTTACCAGGATTGAAACACTAAGCTGAAAGCTTGTTTACAGATGCAACCTGAGAGCACAAGGAAGTTAAGTGACTTGCTCAGGGTCACACAGGATGCAAGTGGGGGCTGTGGGATTCAAACCCAGGTCTCCAGGATTGCAGCTCAGAGCACTATACTGATTCATATCATCTCTGATGACCTTAAGGTATCAAAGCAGTACACAAAGGCAGCAGGGAGGGCCAGTGGCATGGTGGGGTGCATAGGCAGGGGTATCACTAGCAGGAGGTGGGAGGTGGGGATGCCTTTATGTAACAGTGGTAAGGCCTTACCTGGAGTACTGAGTGCATTTCTGGAGGCCACACCCACTCAAGGACATAGATACAGTGGAGACTATCCAGAGTGGGGCAACAAAGATGGTGCAGGGCTTGCACCACAAAACATATGAGGAGAGACTAAGGGACCTCAATATGTACTCGCTAGAGGAAAGGAGACAGCAGGGAGACATGATTGAAACTTTCAAGTACCTCAGGGGCATAAACAAGGTGCAGGTGGGGGACCTTTTCCAATGTAGAAAAAGTACTAGAACAAGGGGAGCACGATATGAAATTGGAAGGGGTTAGATTAAGAGGTAATGTAAGGAAGTTTTTCTACACAGAAAGAGTAGTCGATGCTTGGAATAGTCTGCCACAGGATGTAGTGGGAGCAAGCACAGTGGAAGGGTTTAAGCATACCTGGGACAGGCACAAGATTAAGCTTGAGAGGGGAGAGAGTGATGAAAAGCCATTGATCACAGGGCCTATAGGCAGACTGAATGGGCCTAGCGGTCCTTATCTGCTGACAATTTCTGTTTCTATGTTTTGTTTTGTTTTTTGCGATTGAATATACTTTATTGAAATTTTTCAAAATACAGAAAACCAAAAAAGATAACAGCACAACAACTACAAATCAAGAATTTGCACCAAACAAATCGGAAACAAAAACAAAAAAACACCCATCTCCTCCTTCCCATCCCATTCCCTATGTGCTATTCCGGATCCCAATAAATACACTATAGAGAGGAATGTCCATAACTGAATTTTTACCGACTTTCACCCTATAATGGAAACAAAAAAAAAGGTGATGCGGGTAATTACCAGAATTCTACCTATGCAAAAAAGTCAAAGGGTCCGACCATCAAGCCTGGGACCCAGTGTAATTGCTGTAGAGCTTAGCAACTGCTTTCTCAGCATTCAAGGCAGTGAGACAGTCATGTACCCATTCTGAGTAGGAAGGAGACCAGACTCCAAGCTAATGATGGGCTATGAGTAACTTGTTTACCAAGGATAAGAGAGCCATATAGTACTTATTTTGGGGTGTAGGAATTCCAGAATAGTTTCCTAATAGACAGACATCTGGGCTAAAGTAATTATGCCCCCAAAAAAGGGGAGAATTTAGTTTGCACCAAGGACCACAATGTTTTGGCCAGAGGACTTAGCCATAGTTTGTGATACAGGGTGCCCTTCCCTGGACAGTGGATACATTCTGGAGAGTAGAGTCTCCCCATTCTATAAAATTTATATGGAGTAAGGTACAAGGCATGTAAAATATTGAATTGCAACAACCTTAAGCGGTCCTTTGGACATATTTATATATATTATTCCACAGGACAGACCAGTCTGAATTTGTTTTCCCCCAGTGTATTCTGCCAGTAGAATACAGATGGTGAGGCCATGTTGCAGGCATGGTTGGTCAGATCTTTATAAATTAGTGAAATGGCTTTTCTCTGATAGGCCTTTTCTATCAAGGGCTGAAAAAGAGACATGGCTGGGCATGACCAAAAGGAAGAGCCTAAAAAGGATTTGACGTAGTGGGCAACTTGGAGATACTGAAAATAAAAGATCCTAGCAGTTCCCAGGTGCTGAAATAGCTGATTAAAAGAAATAACCTTATCCCCAGTGACTAGGTCAGACAGATGCAGTCCAGAGAAGGCAGCCCAGTGTGGCAATGAAAGCAATTTACTTGCAGTGCGAATATTTAAATTGTGAAGTGGGGGTTGTCCTAAGTCTTATAGGCAGGGGACTTAAGAAGTCTACAAAGTTGAACTTGTGCTCTTACACTCCACCCTACTGGAGTGTCCCTCAGCTCAAAGGGTAATGATGAAAAGGGCAGATATGTTGTTTCTATGTTTCTTGTATTGAATTGCAAGGTGCCCAGAGCCTGTGGGATCGGATGCCTTAAAAATAAATATAATACTACATATGTCAAAACAACAGGCACATTCTTTGAGATAATATAATGAGATATTCCCTGAATTCCTGATTTGCAATAAAATCAAATATGTTTGGAACTGACCTTTTTGCAATTTGGTTTGCCCACTCCTTTCAATGCCAGAGCATTTGAAAGCAGTAACACTGATTTCTATGAACTTGTCGAACAGTAAATATCCACATGGTAATATGAATACATCTGAAGTGTGAAAGATGTTTTTAAAAGAAAGCTATTCAGTAGAAATAATTTATAAGCACATATTCACTTCATTATCAGTCTAGAGAATAGTAACCACTGGTGGTGATGAAGCATGACAGATCTGGGTCAGTAGTGAATCTATGAAACTGAAGTGCCATCTTGTGATGGAATCAATGAAACAGCAAAATGTACCACATCCTGTTTCACATAGTACTTTGAAACAGAAATGCATTTTAACCAATGTTACTAGTTTCACTGTTTACTTGAGGTATTTGTTGCTTAATTTATTTGATTTCCTTATAAAACATTACATACTTCCCAAATATACAGTATCCAGTATGCCACACTGTACAATTATCATGTAAAGATTTACTTCAGCACTGTTCACTGCACCAAAGGGACTTAGTCTATGCATATCGAGAGATGTGGCAACATGACTTTTGAAATTCAGAGTAAGTAAATCCACTATTACATACTCTTCTGCATTTTAATATGCACTAAATGACACATTTGGTATCAACCTGTAACAGCTGTGCAAAGCAAAACAAAAAGAAATATATCCTGTGCATATTTTCTAGAGAACATGAAATAGACTAATAACTGAATGAAAGTAAAGGAGATTTTTGAACCTGACTTGTCCATGATTTGATAATTGCATTTCAGAACATTTCGCCATGATTTTTTACTCATAATGTAAGTGACATGTTGAATACCTGCTGGTGAACCTATGCAGAATTTGTATTTAATACGTTATTCGTCATTATTTTATTTGTTTTTCTTTGTTATTATGAAGTAATTAGGTCGTTGACTTTAAGCACAGGTGTTTCATTGGCTGACATTGGGTGCATACTATTTTATTATGTATACCTTATATAGTATATAGTTAGGGCTCATTGTGTATACAAATCAGTGGCTACTCAACAGTTTTTGTGCACATTCTAAAAATTGTTTTGCATGTTCTAAAATTGTTGTATACATTCTATCGTCAAGTGCACATGTGTATCTACTTGAGTTGACTCCTGCCTGGCACCCACTTTCATTTTCACTGAGTGCAACTTGTTCAGGCCACTGCCTACCTTCACATCTGCACTAGTGGTTTATGATGCTGGCCATCAGGGTGTGTGAGGGGATTCCCTTCAGAGCGCGTTAATGCTCATTAGGCAGAGCTGTTCTTCAGCTTGCTCACTCTTTTTGTCATGGCTCTCATTCACTGTCTTTGTATTGGATTTTGCATGTTTTTTTTAGATAAAGCAAATTAAAATATGTACTATAAGTGCTTATTTGGCAAAGCTGCTCTTCTGCTCACTCTTTCTGTCTCTCTTTGTACTGGTGCTCAGTGCTGCTGTATTTCACTTAACAGAGCCATATACTATAAAAAATAAAATATGGGTGACCATAAACAACTCGCCTTTTGTTTCCATCTTGGGGACTGAGACAACAGCATGGACCTTTCAAGCTTTGATCTCAAGGTTTGTATGTGGTTTTCTCAATTCCTGGATGGAAACACAGACTACTTGTGTATGGTGACACATATATTATTCCTTATTTATTAAATAATATACATGCATTAAATTTGATTATAAAATGGGTATTAAGACTGACAGCTCTTGATTGGTCGAGAACTGCTTTTAGCCAGGCTGTTATCCCAGCACAACTACTTGGGTGAAAGTAGCTCCTGGCAATCCGACCTCATTACCACCAATCATCTATGGCATATCACTCCCCACTGTCACTGACTGCCCACTCACTATTGCTGACTGCCCGCTCACTGTAGCTGTCTTCCTGCTCCAGTATTTCCAAATCCCAGCCATGCTACAGTCTCTGTCACTACTGTCCATTTCAGGAATTAAGAAAAAAAAAAAGTAACATTCCTGCTGCTGCTAACTGCAATTTAAATCAGTGGCTCCCACACGCACATGCTTCCACAGTTAGACTGGCAGCTCCCACCCGCTTTGTAACCTCAGATTTAAAAAAAAAGTTGGACTCCCACACTTGCCACCAGTCTGAAAAATTACTTTTCCTTTTTTTTTTAATCCCATTTACAGCACTGACAGAGACTTGAACATGGCTGGTACTCTGGAGTACTGGAGTGGGATATCAGTGACAGCGAGCAGGCAACGATAGCAAGCGGGCAGGCACTACTTTTTTTTCCTTTGAATTCATTCTTTATATTTCTCATGTTTTACAAATTTAAAACATACAAAGAGGTGGTTTATTTATTTTTTATTAATAGTGTTGGGAACCATTTCATAATCACAATAAGACAACCAGGCCTTAGAATGTTACCTATAATACCACAAACTGTCAATCAGTAAACAGTCAACATAGAAACATAGAATCTGATGGCAGATAAGGACCGCTTGGCCCACCTAGTCTGCTCATTTCCCTACCTAACGGATAAGTTGCAGATCTTAGTTAACCAACAGATTACTTCCTCCTACCCCCCTACTAGAATTGCTTTATGTCTGTCCCATGCATTCTTGAATTTCCCCACTGTTTTTGACTCTATGTCCTCCTCAGGAAGGCTATTCCATGCATCTACAACCCTCTCTGTGAAGAAATATTTCCTCACATTACCTCTGAGCCGTCCCCCCTTCTATCTTCAAATTGTGCCACCCTTGTTCTTGCACATCTCTTTTTCTGAAAGATGCTACCCTCTTGAACTTTGTTGATTCCCTTGAGGTATTTGAAAGTTTCTATCATGTCCCCTCTTTCCCTCCTTTCCTCAAGGCTATACATCTTAAGCTCCTTTAGTCTTTCTTCATATGTGTCCTTGTGCAGACCCTGCACCATTTTGGTTGCCCTCCTCTGGACAACCTCCACCCTGTCTATTTATTTGCAGAGATGGGGTCTCCAGAACTGTACACAGTCCTCCAGATGTGGTCTTGCCAACTGTCTGTACAGAGGGACAACAACTTCCTGTTTTCTACTGGTGATGCCTCTCTCTATGCAACCCTGTATCCCCCCAGCCCTCCTTACTGCCTTCTCACATTGCTTGCCCACCTTTAGGTCATCTGATATGACTACCCCCAGGTCCCTTTCCATTTTTGCTGTTGTCAGTATCTCACCCCCCATTGCATACTCTTCCCCTGGGTTTTTGTTTCCCAGGTGCATTATTTTGCACTTCTTTGCATTGAATCTAAGCTGCCATACATTTGACCATTCCTCCAACCTTGCCAAGTCCTTTTTCATCCTTTCCACCCCACCTTGCGTATCAACCCTCTTGCAGATCTTTGTGACAGCTGCAAAGAGATATACTTTTCCTTCCAGTACCTCTGCACTGTCACTTATATTGACTTTAAAAAGGACCGGACCCAGTACTGAACCCTGCTGTACCACACTAGTAACACCCCTTTCTTCACTGTGGACTCAATTTACTATTTTTGTATATGTATACAGTTGGTCAGATATATTGAGAATAAAATACTTAAATTGATTATTTATTTATTTATCCAGTTGCCATCATCATGACTCAAATCTCATAACATTAAAAAAATGCATAAGATTCATAAGATGTAAACAGATCCAGTAGCATTAGCCATATTGACCTGTGCCAAACTAGGTACTCACTTGAAAGCACCTGCTTTCATTATATTTATATAGTGCAGTTTTTAATTAATTCATGGTACTGTACTACTTCAGACTATGGTCATAGGCAAATAGTTCCAGGGTGACACAACCCTCTGGGAAAACCAGCCCCTCTATGATTTTTATTATAGTGCTCACCCCTTAACTGGAGATGATGGACCCTGGTATTTGTTACAGTTGATCTTAAAGTCAATCCTATGCATTCACAAAGAACTTTATTAGAGAATTCCCTATCCACATGGCACATATCTCCCCTATATCTCCTGTATTGGAGTGAGTAGATCCCTAGAGCTCAAAGCCGCTCCTCATAAGTCATACCACGACACTCCGATACCATTCTGGTAGCCATTCTCCAGACACCTTCAATTCTCCTCTGGTCCCTCTTAAAATGTGGAGACCAAAACTGCCCACAATACTCCAGATGGGGGTGAATGAGAGAATAATACAATAGGACAACCATCTCCCTAGCCCTACTCTTAATGTTCCTATTAATTGCTGCAAGGATCCCATATGCCTTCCTTGAAACTCCAGAACAATGATCTATAAATCTTAAGTTACTTTTTATTTGGACTCCAAGGTTAGGGGGATAGAACTTGGGGAGGGAGGGGAGAGGGAGGTAAGGTGCCTACCTAATGCCATGGCATGGAGGGATAGGAAGCGAATCCTCAGGACTGTGGGAGCAGCTGCATGGGAGAGGGAACTGTATGACATTATCCACCTAGGGACAAATAACCTAGCTGGGAATGGGATCAGAGTTGTGCAGGAGGAGTTTATGAAGTTGGGGAGGGGCCTTAGACAAGTAGCATGCACGGTAACCTTCTTGGAGGTGCTGCCTGTCTATGGCATGGGTGAGGGTAGGGTACTCCACACACTGGCATTCAATGAATGGTTGAAAACTAGTGTGGAGCACAGGGTTTTGACTTTGTTGGAGACTGGGGTCCGCCTGAAGGGATACAGGCCTATACTGGCATGATGGCCTGCATCTGACCAGGATACTAGATGGTAGGTTTAAATGCTTCTTGTCAAGCTTTTAAACCAGCCAAGGGGGGGGCACTGAAAAGGAGTAGGGAATTCCCAGCCTCCCCCCCACAAAACAGGGTAGTTAATGAGGTTATCACCAAGGTAGCGAGGTCAATAGGGGGCAGGGAAGGGTAAATGGAGAACAAGGCAAAGGCACTAAGTACAGGGATGGGGCTAAAAGTGGTAAGGCCATCAAGAAATGGAGGGCAATGAGTACCAATGCACATAGTCTTGGTAACAAGCTTCCTGAACTAGTGGCCTTGATGGAAGAGGGACACCTCAATATCATGGTAGTCACAGAAACATGGTAGACAGAGAACCATGACTGGGATGTCAACATACCAGGGTACAAAATCTACAGGAGGGACAGGGAGGGTAAAAGAAGAGGAGGAGGAGTAGCTCTCTACATAAGGGAAGGGATCAAAGCAATAGAACTAAAGGGTAAACAGGGAGGAGAAGAGGCACTGTGGGTCACCTTGGAGACAGTAAATAGCACCACAGTCCTCACAAGGGTTATATAGAGAACCCATCTTGGGGGTGGACATGGACAAGGAAATGATAGGAGACATCCTTAGAATGACAGATAAAGGGGAGATATTGTTGATGGGGGATCTGAATATGCTAGATGTTAACTGAAGCACATTTGCTGCAGCCACATCCATGAGCAGAGTCATTCTCAGTGCCCTACAGGGGGCATGCCTCAAGCAGCTAGTGATGGAACCCACTCAGAAGGGAGTAGTCTTAGACCTGGTACTTCAAATGGGGACGGTGAGAGGGTCTCAGATTTAGAAGTGGGTAGCCATCTAGGAACAAGTGACCACCAGACAGTGTGGTTCACAGTAAACACAGCCGTAGATTCAAGCCATACAAAAGCAAGGGTACTGTATTTTTGGTGGGTTGACTTTGACAGAATGGGAGAGTGCCTAAGGAATGCACTAGCAAAAGGGCAGGGAGGATGGATGGAGGAACAATGCAGCAAAATCGAAACTGCCATCACAGAGGCAACAAGCCTTTGTGTGAAGCAAATAAACAAAACAAAATGAAGGAAAAAAATGCTATGCTTCTTAAAAGAGGTGTCTGGGAAGGTTAGGGAGAAAAAGACTGCATTCAGAAAGTATAAGGAATCACAGAAGGAGCAGGAAGGAGAACACTATCCATTAAAGCAGAAGGAAGCAGGAAAGGCAGTTAGAATAGCAAAGGCCCAAACTGAGGAAAAGATAGTCAACTAAGTTAAGAAGGGGGCTGAAACCTTTTATAGGTACATTAGTAAGCGAAGAAAGACCAAGGGAGGGATAGTGAGGCTTAATGGGGGGGTGGCAGAGGGTTACGGTGAAAAAGCAGAGATACTGAACAAATACTTTTGTTCAATATTCATAAAAGAAGATGAGGGGGAAGTACTTAAGACAAATACTAGAAGCATCCTTATAAGATGGGGGGGGGTCGATGCCAGTTCATTCACAGAAGAAAGGGTCCTGAAAGAACTCCTAAAACTTAAGGTGGACAAGGCAATGGGCCCTGATGGGATTCACCCCAGAATTCTGAAAGAACTAAGGGGAGAACTAGTGACACCACTGACTACCTTTTTTAACAAATCATTGGAGGATGGTGTGGTATCTGAGGACTGGAGGAAGGGGGATGTGATTCCCCTTCACAAAAGTGGGAGCAAGGCAGAGGCAGGAAACTACAGACCTGTTAGTTTGACCTCAGTGGTAGGGAAAATGATGGAATCACTTCTGAAAGAAAGAATTGTTGAGTACCTAGAGGTAAGCGGGGCCCAGGACACAAGGCAGCATGGGTTCACAGTGGGAAGGTCATGTCAGATGAATCTAATAGATTTCTTTGACTGGGTGACCAAAGTAGTAGACCAGGGAGGGGCTGTGGACATGGTCTACCTAGACTTTAGCAAGGCATTGACACAGTCCCAAATAAAAGATTAATAAACAAGTTAGCCAGCCTGGGAGTGGTCCCAGGGTGGAAGCCTGGGTAAAAAGTTGTCTGGACAACAGGACACAGAGAATTATAGTAAACAGAGTCCACTCTGAAGAAAGAGGGATTACTAGCGGGGTGCCGCAGGGTTCAGTATTGGGGCCGGTCCACATTAATGTTTTTGTAATTGACATTGTAGAGGGACTGGAAAGAAAAGTATGCCTCTTTGCAGATGACACAAAGATCTGCATCAGGGTTGATACACAAGGGGGTGGAAAGGATGATAAGTGACATGGCAAGGCTGGAGGAATGGTAAAAAGTATGGCAGGTTAGATTTAATGCAAAGAAGTGCAAAGTAATGCACCTGGAAACAAAAACCCAGTGGAAGAGTACACAATGGGGGGGAGGTACTAACAACAAAAAAAATGGAAAGGGATCTGGTGGTAGTAATATCAGATGACCTAAGTTTAGGCAGGCAATGTGAGAAGGCAGTAAGAAGGGGCTGGGAGGATACTGGGATGAATAGGGAGAGGCATCACCAGTAGAAAATAAGAAGTTGTCATCCCTCTGTACAGAGAGTTGGTGAGACCCCATCTGGAGTACTGCGTGCAGTTCTGGAGACCCCATCTCTGCAAGGACATAGACAGGATGGAGGCAGTCCTGAGGAGGGCAACTAACATGGTGTAGGGTCTGAACCTAAAACAATACGGAGAGGGACTAAAGAAGCTTAATATGTATAGCCTCAAGGAAAGGAGGGAGAGGAGAGACATGCTAGAAACTTTCAAGTACCTCAAGGAAATCAACAAAGTCCAAGAGGGTAGCATCTTTAGGAGAAAGAGATGTGCAAGAACAAGGGAGTACAGTTTGAAGATAGAGTGGGATGGCTCAGGGGCAATGTGAGGAAATATTCTTTCACAAAGAGAGCAGTGGAAGCATGAAACAGCCTTCCTGAGGAGGTCACAAGGCCAAAAACAGTTGGGGAATTCAAGAATGCATGGGAAAGATGCAAGGCAATTATAGTGGGGGGGGTAGAAGGAAGTAGGCTGTTGGATAACTAGGATCTGCAGCTAATCCAATAAATAGGGAAATGGGCAGACTGGGTGGGCCAAGTGGTCCTTATCTGCTGTCAAAGTCTATGTTTCTATGTCCCTTTCAGAGTTAGTACTGGTCAAATTAGTTCCATTCATATGGTAATTGAATTTAACATTTTTCCTACCCAGATGCATGATTTTACATTTTTTCAAATTAAACCTCAGTTTCTTAGTTCCTGAGCTGTCTGCCAATTTATTTATATTTTCTTGGAATAGCCTAGTGTCCTCAGCATTCCCCACTAGTGCTCCTAGTTTAATGTCATCTGTAAATTTAGATAACCTGGCATTGTTGTTACAGCTGAGAGATGCCACAAGAATATTGAACAGGGTAGGTCCGAGCACAGATCCTTGAGAGACCCCACTGGACACCCTTGCCCATCTGGATAGATACCTTCTAATGCACACACACTGTCTCGTATTTGTCAACCATGATATAATCCAGTGTATTATTTCCACATCTAACTTTGTCTCAATAAAGGCATTTATTAATTCAGAGTAAGAGACACTGTCAAATGCCTTCTCAAAATCAACATATAATACTTCTACCGGGATGTCATTTTTCAATGCTGCACTCACAGGATTGAAAAAGTTTACCAGATTGGTAAGACAAGACCATCCCCTTCTGAACCAATGCTGGTTTGGGTCTACTATACCCTTGTCATGTAAATGATTAACTATTTCTTCTTTTATTAGCGACTCTAGTATTTTACCTGTAATGCTTAGGCAAATAGGTCTGTAGTTGGTTCGATCTGATTTTGGTCCCTTTTTAGAGCTGCGTGGGCATAGCCCTGCAGTCCCATTGGGAGGAGTAGAACAGCAGCTTGTGAATGCAGACCCTCATGAGGTGTCAAATGTGCACCATTGTCCCACTCTGCTGTTGCACTATTTTTTTTCCTTGTCAGTAGTTGACAAAATGCTGTAACTAACTGAGTTTAGTGGAATATAATGCTGCTTCACTTTCAGAAACAATATGTGAAAATAATTGTGCCTTGTACATTATCAGACAAGCAAATACATGTAGGTAAATTGCTGCAGGTCCTACTATATTTTAGTTCTACAGTGCAGACTGGCAAAAAGTGTACAGCGAACTTTCCTGATAGATCAGCAAAGACTAGTGCTCACAGTGATTTATGCTGTGCAAGACAGTGCCTGGGATATACTGTAGCATACCAAGTTTAAAACTCCTTTTTTTGCATACTATATAAGATCCATTTCTGCTTCCCTCATTCTGCTTCTAAACCAATGTAGTTATGTTTGTGAGATAACAAAAATGAAAGGCAGTCACTTGTAATTGTGGGGAAGCGAGAGTTCCCCATCGGCTGCTGTTGAGTTGTTGCTGTTCCAAGCACCGAGCTCCTGCTGTGTGTGCAGGTGACAAAGTGACAGTGAATGCAGAGAACTGGAGCAGCTCAAACCAGTTGTGAGAACTGTCAGCAGCATGAGTGCAGGACAGGCTATGTTGACTGCAATTGCAAATCACAAATGTTCTGCAATCACAGCATCCCTAATCAGTAATCAGCATGTTGTCACTGTCCCGGCACCTTCTCCGATAACTGTCTCCCCACTTACCCACCCAGCGGATCTCCAACAACCTAGCCAACAGTGGCCAGGGAGAGGGACTACTCACTTTACACACTTTCTGTCTCTCTTGCTCCATGTGTGTATTCAGTGAGGTAACATTAGTGGCCCCCCCCAAAAAAGAAGGAGCAAGATGGACAGGGGAGAGAGAGAAAGTGTTTGCAAGTGTTGAACCACCCCCTTGTTCCATAACCATGGCTCCTTGCTGGGGTCTGTCTGTCCTCTTGCAGTGGTCTTGCGGTGTCCGTCATCCCCCACTTACTGACTGAGCTGCATCGTATGGCTGTTCTGTGTCACAGCCAATGCAGGGTTTCAGTGACTGTGCACTGTCACCAGCCAAAGAATTAAATTATTATGTTTCCCTGCACAGTCAGCGCTTTCCAAACTCTGACATCATGTGTGACAGAGACGGATTGGAAAGGGATGTGGAGAGAGAGACCGGGAGGAGCAGGGAGAAAAGCACAGTGACAGAGTCTCTCTCAATGCAGCTGCATAGAGAGTAGTCGGGAGAGAGCTCACACCCTGAATCTGGCAAAAATGACCTCAAACTGTCACAAGCACATACTCATTCACTGAGCTCAGTTGGGCTGCCGGTGGTGGAGGTGAGTGGAGGGCTGTGCCAGTGATCCACTCAGGGTCAAGGTTGGGGGAGAGTGGGTGGGTGCACTGTCTGACAGGATGGGGAGTGGGGGGGGTCCACTAGACACCAGGGATTAAAGGAAACTTTTTTTGAATTAAGAAGATGTATTGTGGTCTGGAATTGGATGTTGATCGGAAATCGGTGGGAGGCCACTAGACACTAGGGCAGGGTGCCAGGGTGGATTTACTGTGGCCAGTGATTGGGGGCAGGGGGCCACTACCCACTAGACTCCAGGGAAGGACTGGTGATAGATTAGGAATTTAATGAAAAAATATATTTATTTTAATTTGTGGCCAGTGATCAGCACCGGAAGGGGGACACTAGACACCAGGCAGGAAAGTCAGGCTGGCGGCTATTGGGAGGGGGATGTGACTTCTCCTTGTTTTGTTTTTTTTAAGTGCAATTTGCACTTAAAACCTCAAAAAGCAAGGCAAAGCCACAAAAGACAAATTCCAGGTAATTTAGAAAAATTATGTGAAGTGCTCCACGGAGCGAATTTGGTGACTTCACTGCATATTCACCCATGGAAAAAAACTTCACTGCATCCCTAGTCATTTCATGCAACAGGTGTGAAAACATATTTTGGGCAGGATTTGAAGAATGAGAGGTGTCATGTTCATGAGGTTGTGTGAACAAATGGCTATGTTGAAAATATTAGGTCAAAATATTGATGATCAAAGTTATGAACAGTCATAGAAAAAAATTCAATATGCAGTCATAACTTGGTCGTGTTTTAATATTTTTTGTCCAGATTTTCAACATGGCCTTTTCAGGACACCACATCATGAACAATGGTGGTGAAATTATGTAAATTTGGCCCAAAAAGATGATTTTGCACAGCAACCACGAAATCACCTTTTGGGACATATTTACATAATTTCACCACTATTGTTTGTGAGGTGAGGTCCCAAAAAGTCCAAGCTGATAATTTGTGCAAAGAAATATGAAAAAAAGCCTATGTTATAAAGAAAAGTTCAAATTGCATTGAAATATGTTATACAGCACTTACCTGTTTTCTTCAATTACCAGTCCAGCATCGAAGAGTAAAGATGTGTCTCTGGTCCAGAAGGCATTTCAGTGCTGGAACTCATCTGGGTATGCATAGGGTAAGGGGGATGTGTGGTGGTGGATGCTGACTGGAGGTCCTGGTGGGGGTGAGGAAGGTGGCAGACAATGGGGAAAATGTTTCTTTATTTCAGGTTAAAAAAGCAAAAGACATCATGGGATTGTTTTCTTTTTTAAAGGTACCTCTGAGACTGGAGACTGGGCACCACAGTGTTCCTATGACACTTGGAGGCACCAGGGTTTGGCACCCTGGTGTCCCAGATTACTGGGTCGGGGAAGGTTGTTGTCTACACTGCCACTGAGGATTAAGCACCCAAGTGTGGGCAAATAGAAGTTAAGGGCATTTAGATGACATTACATATGGGAGGGGTGCATGGTTTTCTTTATTTTACCTAATGATCCTCTGACGCTAGGGATTGGGCACACCAGTGTTGGCAAGATACTTGGGGGCACTAGGGATTGGCCACCACCAGTGTCCTGGACTGCAGGCAGTTTTGAGGGAGGAATATCTCGACACTGGGAATTGGACACTCAGTTGTCAGTGGAATAACATGGTGGGGGGTTGAAAATAAAACTAGAGGGGGGAGATGAACTGGCAGTGGGGCAGGACACCCCACTGTCAGTATACAAAGGCAACTATTTGGCACTTGGGATTGGGCACCCTGGTGTCCAGTTCAAATGTACAAATCTGCTCAAGTCACTAATGGTGGCGCTCTGCTACCGAACAAAAAAATCAGAAGCACAGCATGTTCAGCAGGAGCAGGGCTTCACACAAACAATAGCCCCGTCCCTGCTGACTGAAAACAGCAGGATGGCATACACAGCCAGGGAATCTGATAAATATGAACATTTTCGTAATATGACAACATGACTTCATGCGGTCATAAAAATTTAGTTATTTTTAGAATACTGATTTTTTTTAACTGCACATGCTCAGAAATGGAACAGTTTTTCTTTTTAAATATTTTAAAAACTACTAAGGTTTGAGAGACAAAAACACAAAAGCACACACCCTGGGTCAAACCCTATCTAATCTGGAAGTTTCAGGTTTCAAATCCTCAAAGTTTTTTGTATATTATTAAAAAAAAAAGAGATCATAATTTTTTTGATTTTTGTGTTTTGTCTCCTCTGTAACTTTGCCTCCAGTAAACCGATTTCCCCAAAATTGTCTGGATCCAGAGATCCTGACACCATTTTTCTGCTTTCAAAATGTCATGTTAATTGGTTGAATTGGGGCAAAGTTATTAAGGTGAAAATCTTGGGGTTTAACATAAAAGTGAATATTTAACCCTACTATACAGGTGCGACCACACATACAGTATATAATTAATTGCAAAAACTGTATTAACGCAGACATTAGGGTTGAAGAAGACAAAATGCACAAAGTAGGGAAGAGAAAAAAATATGGTTTGGGGTCTCTGGTGTACTTGGAGCTGTGTTTGGAAATTTAAAACAGAATAGTACTGCTCTGACTGCATTTCATCATAAGTAATTTAATAATGACAAAAACTTGCTGAGCAACACAGCAGGGGTAATAAAAAACACAGAGTCCAGTTTGCTAAACACAGAGCCTGGTTTGTTTTGGTTTGCACTTACTGTAAGTACTGACAGCCACGGTAATAGGAGTTGTCCCTCTTTGCTTTGTTGTTCTCTGGAGTACTCGTGAATCAGTGGTGAGGTTTTCCTTGGGGTTGACAACCCTAATTCTCATCTCCTCAACCCATCCTGTAGCCTCCTGTATGAAGCATATGGTACAGCTCCAAACCAGTGCCCCATAGTGATACACTCTTCAAAGATAGAAAAGAATGGCTCACCACATGTTGCCAAAAGAATCTGACCTAGCTTTCTTCACACAGGGCCCTGTGGAATCACACCTGGCCTTGTTTGCTCAGTGGACAGATTGGGCATTAGAGCTGGCTACCCCAAGGGAGCCCACACACTGTTCCACAAATACTCTGGAGACCCAAAACCCTAATGTTTTTTTCCCTCTACTTTGTGTGCTTTGTGTTCTGCAACCATAATATCTGCATTAATGTAATTATTTTGCAATTAATTTCCCTTATTTTTATGACAGTGGAATTGTATCCTGATTTGCACAGATCTCTTTGGGACCTGTGTGAAATGAAATAAACAGAATACTGGATATATTCTTGATGCAGAGCATGGGACCATCAGGCCTCAACATGCATGTCAACACCTTGTGAGGGAAGGTTCTCTGACCCACATAATGTGTTGTATGTACACCAGAACACTGTTCTTTCCCTTCCCAGGCTGGGGCCAGTGCTGCATGCTGCAGTGCCTGCCCCCCAAACTAGGTCCATTCAGCCAGTTCACTGATCTCACACCTGAGCTCTGGTCACTGGCATGTTACGGCAACATGGTCCTAACTGGACCAATGGATGTCCCTGCAAACAACATTACTTCAAAAATCTTCTGTGGCATTTTGACCCCAAAATGTCAACAGAATATTTTTATGACCCCTTTCTTCTGAACATGACAGGTGCCATTTAATAAAATACTGTATGAAATGTAATTTCACACCACAAATTGGAAGTCACGACTGGCCAGGATTTGAAAAACAACAGCTGCCATGTTCAAGAAGTGGTGTGAAAACATAGCTATGTTGAAAATTTGTGGTCAAAGTATTGAAAATTATTAAAGTTATGAGTGTGTGTAGAAGCACTACAACATACCAAAACATTACAGCATACCATTGTTGTTATTTAATAGTTTGACTCAAGTGTTTAACATAGTCTTCTTATAAGCCCACCTCATGTACTCGGTAGGTGATCATTTTTAAATCCCTGCTGAAATTTCATTTTGTGCAACAAGTGTGAAAACACATTTCTGCCAGGATTGGAAAAATCCAAGTCCCAAAAGGTTGCATTCACTACTCACAACTTGCACTGTAGACAGTCTTCATTTTGACCAATCTTTATTCAGAAAATGATTTAAAAAAACGCATTGGTTGCACAGTGACTGAAACCAGACCTCTTCCCTCACCATCAGCAGTTTTACACCTCGCATTCTTTTTCAAGACTAACTCAAGTGAGCACTGTGCTACCTATGAATGTTCATCTACTTAAAGTGGCAGGTGCATTGACAAAAAAACAGTGCTGACACTAATTAAAGTACATCCAAACATATAATATGCTAAAGTAGAAAAAGTAAAAACATTTATTGCACACCCATATCATGCATATATTATGTAAAAATCAACAACCTATGGTGCAAGGAAAATGGGGGGTGGGGATGGGAAATGTGAAGAGGGGGAGAAGAAGAGAATGAAAGAGGGGAAGGGGAACATAAGTAAAAGAGAAAAGAAGGGGGAGGGGAAAAAGAGAATACCATATACTATAACCACTGTGAATAAATATAGACATACTACAATAAGTCTAAATTAATTTATTTAAAAATGGAGAAATCTGAAAATACTCATTCAATCCTGGCTTTTGCAATCATCCCAATTTGAACTGCCAAAATCACTCCCTTTGTAATAGTTGCCTTCCCAGGTCTTCTCCACGAGTTCTCATAGAGACTCTCTCAAGCAACTAGAACATAAAAGTATGGGACTCATTTGTCTTAGCAACATTTTGTGCCAAAGCATTTGTCTTGTCATTCCTCTCTATAGCCCAAAAATGTTCCGTGGTTGTATTTCGAAAGTTGCAAAACATGCAAAAGGTTCCTCACACCCCTAGGTTGGTGCTTTTTACATTATATTCACTTGATATGTGCATGCAATATATGTTTTCATTTTCTCTACTTTAGTATTTTTATTGTTTGGATGTATTTTAATTAGCGTGAACACTGTCTGATTGTTTATCGATGTACCTGTCACTGTAAGTGGATGAACATAAATAGGTAACACAGTGCTTGCTTGAGTTAGTCTTGAAAAAGCACATCAGGTGCGAAACTGTTGACTGTGAGGGTAAGGTCTAGGTTCTGTCACTGTACAACCAACACATTTTTTTATCATTTTCTGAATAAAGATTGGACAAAATTAAAATTGCCTACAGTGCAAGTAGTGAGTAGTGAGTGCAGCCTTTTAGAAGTTGGAGTTTTTATTGCGTGTTTTGGCTTTGCACTATGCACACTTGGGAGCCACTACATAGATACAGGATTTGAAAAATGACAGCTGTCACTTTCATGAGGTGGTGTGAAAAAATGGCTATGCTGAATATTTGGGGTCAAAATATTGAAAATTAACAAAGTTATGAATGAGCACAATAATCTTTCTGACCAAATTTAAATAATTTCACCAACCTTGCTCATGAGGTGGGGTGCCAAAAAGGCCATGCTGAAATATAAAGTTTTAGTTAATGTTCAAAATGCATTGAAATACTTTATATGGTACTTACCTGATTTCTTCAGTTCCCGGTCTGGCATTGAAGAGTGAAGATGTGTATCCAGTGCTGAGAGGATTACAGCGTAAGAATAGACTAAGGGGCTGTGAGATGGGTGCTGAGTTGGGTGGGTCATTGTGTGGGGTCAGGGTAGCATGTAATTTGAGTGAAGACAATTTGTGTGCGGGAATTTTGGTGACTGCAAGTACGGTGCCCATACATATGGGTGAATGCTGAAACAGCGACAAATGCTTCCCCCATCCTCAAGGTGCTATGGTCTTGGAATTGGTTATTATAGTTAGGGGGTGTGATGGGAAAAGTCCCCTGCATAGGGAGATGTGGGGGGTGTAGCTCCCTACAAAAAATTTGTTCAGTTGTTACCATTTCAGTGCTCACCCATATGAAGTGTTGTGCGAAATTGACATTTTGCCCTGTGAAAACTTTTGTGAAATTCACGCATTTCAAGAAATTATTTGCTGGGCATGTTAATTTTGCTATGGCCGATCTCCAAGCGATCCACCACCCCAGTCTGCTTTGTAACATATTCCGTTGATGGCCTCAAATTGCCCAACTTTTATCGTTATTATTTGGCTAGCCACATGGCTAAATATTTCTGCTGGGTGGCTCCTCCTCCTCTCCCTGGTGAGAAACCTCAGTATCTCCCTCTCTGGCTTCAGATTGAACGTCATATGATATCTGAATTGACTATTTCCCTGAATAGCCTTTTTTATTGCCCCCAAGGATTTACTGTTGTCCCTCCATAATACAGTTATTAACGCATCGCTCAAGGTCCATAACCAGCTATGCAAATCCCTTAGGTATGACAATCTTAAAGATATATCACAGCTATTGTGTGGTAACCCCAATTTTCAGCTGGGGGGGCAGATGGTGATTCCCAGAGGGATATTTCCCAATGTAGACACCAGGGTCAGTGATTTGGTTACCCAAGGGCAGATTGGTACTATGCTGGAACTGTTAACTCGTTTCCAGCTTCCACCCAGGTACACGTTCGGTATGTACCAAATCTGACATTTTTTTATTTAGTTGGTTTGGTCCAGTCCCATGGCTTACTGATCAAGGTGATCTCCTTCATGTATTCCAAGCTTTTGGTCTGTCAACCACACGCAGTATCCCACCTCACATCTACATGATGACAATGACAAAAATCAAAAGCCATTAAACAATCTGCAAAAGGATTTCATGTTCAGAACTAATGAGTTTGCCTAAATTTAATGGGGAAATCAATAGAAATTGTATTTTAATGGCTGTAATTGCTAGCAGTAGTATGATAAATAGAAACTGATGTATTTTTTTAAATGAGATTTGCACCAACTTAGCTGCTGCACCCATGGCAAGCATGCAACATGTGAACCTGATTTGATTTTTAAATGATGTTCACACCAGTTTGGCTGCTGCATGCACGTCAAGCATGCAGCATGCAAACCGGATGTGATTTTTGATGACGTTTTCACCAGCTTACATGCTGCATGCATATCAAGCTTGCAGCATGCGAACCTGACGTGCTTTTCAGATCTGGTTCACTTAGGCTAATATTGTGTATGCTAACCACATGCAAACATTGCACAATTAAGCATGTGGCATGCATTGTGCATGTACACAGCACATTCATATTTCTGTTAGGGTTGAGTAGGCACTTTAATGTTAAACCCTAATTTTTGCACTTTAATATCTTTGCAACAGTTCAATGGATTTGCACACAGTTTTGCAAGTTTGGTCTCATGTGGGAGATCTTTTGACCTGCCAAGTTTCTTTCTCTTTTTTTTTTGTTACTTGCTCTTTAATCCCCTGGATCCAGCCGAGCTACCCCTGATCCATCTCACCCCATGATCCAATGGTCAGGTGCCCCATGTAGCCTTGGCTATCCCCCCAGTCAGGGATGGGGTTGAGGGAACCTCCAAATCCTTTTTGTCTCATTGGTCCCCCATTGTAGCCTCTCAGGTGGAGTGGCGAAGGGTGCCTCTTCCAGTGGCAGAGCTCAGCCAGCTCCGATTTCCCCCTTTTAGTGTCACAGGATGTCATTGCACTGTGACATCAAGGCATGCATGCCAATGTCCTACCACGCTCCCCTCCCCATGTATGGCTTCAGGCTGCTGTACCTCCAGCCTCCACCAGAGGTCAGGAGAACACTGGGCCTTGACCCCCCCAGAGGAGCGAGCTGCCCTTTGGGTGCTCCAGCTACCCCTCTCCAGATGACCCTCCAGCTCCCCTGGCTTGTTCCCGAACCTGGGTCACTGGCACTGCAAGTGGTAGCACTACTGCTGTGCTGCCAGGCAGGCTGCCAAGTTTCTTTCTGGTCAGATGTGCAGATTCTAAGATGCAGATAGTGAAAAAGCAAAAAATAAAATCACTGTTTTTTGCTGTTATTTATTTATTTTGCCATTGCTTAGCACCCAGAGGATTTGGAATTTTGGTCTGAAATTGTCAAGGTTGAAAGGGCTTGGCTCAGAAGGATTTCCTTTGGCAGTTTGGTAAAAAAAAATATTAATCTTTTCCAAAGTTATGAAATTAAAAAAATTGGGACTCTGAGCATGCTGTCAGCACTTAAAATAGCTGCATGAAGGATCCTTTTTTGTGAGGGATTCTGCAGTTAACTATTGGAATAATGCCCTTGAAATGTTGTTTTTTAAGGATGAAACTCTTTTTTTGTCAATTGTGATATGAGAAAAGATTATTTTTTCATATCACGAGTGACAACAAAAAAAGATCCTTTTTCCAAAGGGAATAATCCTTTATTGGTTGGCTGCATGTTTCCCCTGGTGACTAGTGGCAGCCCCCACACTCCAATCTGCAATTTTCCTGGTGTTTTGAGAAAACTGAATTTGAGAGTTTTGTTTGATAAGAACAAAGGCAGTGATACATCTTTACACTTGGATGTAAATGAGCCACAGAATATGAACTCTGGCTGTACTGTATCATTTTCCACTGATTCATATCATATTCCCATTCAGACAGCATCTATATATACTGCCGTACTCTGCTGCAGTCATGGTTTTTGCATGGGATGCCTCAATGATTTTGTGAACATGTTTCACGAAGGGTAGTGCTCACAATTTGTTAACAACTCTACCTCCAAGAGACAGTCGATTAAGGAACTGCAAGCCAAACCTAAGCTGACAAAAAAGCCAACTGATAAGAGTGGGTCCATTGCCTGATGGACACACAATAATATAACAAGATTATCTGGTGACAGCTAACTAACACTGACTTTTATGTGGGACTGAAAAGTGGTGTTACAATAACTTTAAAGTTGAAATTAATGTATATCTACAGGACTCCCATGAGTCAGGAGTTATCCCTCAATGTTTTTTTTATACCTGTAAAAAAGAAAATGGTCCCTTGCTGACCTGACCCTCCCACCCCAATCTCCCACTCAGCACCCACCACCCCACACCCTCCATACACCCCACATAACTTAACTCACCTGAACAAGTTCTAGGCTGAAGATCCACTCTCCGATTGAAGACATGTCATGCTGCTGGAACCTAGGATTGCAATGTGAGAAACTAAGGTAAATGCAGTTCAGTGTATTTAAATGTGGTTTTTAACATTGAGTCATAACTTGGCCATTTTTGCATATTGTCACACCAAATTTTCAGCATGGTCCTTTTGGGAGCCACCTCATGAACAATATCAGTGGAATTCCACAAATGTGGCCTGAAAGGTGATTTCACGGTTGCTTGGTGAAGTCACATTTTGGGGGAGATTTGAAAAACATCACTGCCCTTGTTCATGACATGGTGTCATAAGAAGCTTATGTTGAAAGTTTGGGGTCAAAATATGTAAAAATGACAATGTTATGTGCATGTGTTGACATTTTCCTATGCTTGCTCATATCACTGATAATTTGTTATATTTTGACCCCAAATTTTCAGCATAGATATATGTTTACACCACCTCATGAATGTGATAGCAGTCATTTTTCAACTCCTGGCCAAAATGTATTTTCACACATTTGGCATGCAATGACGTTAAGGTGGCATAGAATCACATTTTGGTGGGGATTTGGAGTCGGGTTCATCAGATAGGGTAATAGGAAAGCTATGGTGAAAATCTGGTTGCAGTTTTGCAAAAACTGGAAGTGCAGGGCCCAGAGAGCCCAGTGCTTCTACTGCAACACACATATACACATCTCTGGAGGGATTTGAGTGCAAGGCCCAGAGGGCCCTGTGCTCCCACAGGCAAATAAGGATACAGTTACACTATCTCAAGAAGCATGGGTGGATGAGATATGATCATACTATCTCAAAAACTAGGAAATTAATTGCACAAAACTTAATGCAATAGTTAGGGCTAAAGCAAAGGAAGTAGGGAAATGTAGCATTAGCATTTACAGCACTAACACCCCAACCCCACCATGCAGGCAGCAAAAATGGCATGGGGTGTGACACAGTGCTGATGATGTGAAATGAGAGTGTAACAAGAAATGCAAAGTCTCCCAGAATTAATGGTGCACTGCAAATGCACAGACAGATTAAGATTGCACTGTGCACTCAAGAGATGCAGACGCAAAGGCACAACAACACCTAACCAGTGCTCACAAGTCACAAATCCAAATCTGGAAAAGAATACCTTTTGCTGGTTGGGGTGGGTGGGTAGTGCACAGCAATAACAGACCACTACCAGTAAAGACATCACAAAGCAGTACAAAAAATTCATGCAGGTGCAGTGGATAGCAGGTTAACACTGCTGCAATTACTCTGTGGCACAATAAAAGGTATCTGATTTGATGGCATGCATCGCACACACTCACACACACACTACAAGTAATGCGAAGCGAATTGAAAACCTTTAGTAATATAACCAAATGTTTTAAACAAACTGAAATTATACACTGTTGCACCTCAACAATCAGCAAAAAACTGTCAAGAATTACTGAAAATATTACTGTGTGTACATTAACACAGTTATACAAGAAAAATATAACCAAAACAGAAAGACTGCCTTTTTCTCCCAGTTAATCTACCTACACCACAGATACGCCCCTCCCCAAAGCACATTTCTTGTGTCTGTCATTACACAGACTGAATGTTCTAAATTAACATTCAAAATGCACACACAAACAATAAACACTGAATGATATGAGCACAGGAGGGTTTCCTATAATCGATGTACTAAATTTTAGCAAAGAAAATTACCCAAAAAGGCTTTTTTAACAGCTTTTTGAAGTTTTAAATCACGAAGCTCTGAGACCAAACTGTCTCCAGCTACCACTACACACACACATACCCAGAACCGAGGCTACGCAGAACAATCTAGATCCCATGTGACCTACAATCCCATGATTCACTGCAGAACTCACCTTGGAGCTCAATTACAAGGTGAAGTTATGTGAAGTACATTGATTTCAATGTACTTCACTTTAAAATTGGTGAAGAAGTGGTTTGGGGAAGTCAGAATAATGCAAAGTCGTTGGCTTCAATGGACTTCGTGTTACTCATTATAATGCAAATTACTCTGCTTTTCATTGCAGATTACTTCTCGGATTCCGCATTACTCCACGAATCACTTCGTGGAGCAAATTTTGGCCACTTCACCCACCACTGCACAGAATGTTGTCCATGCAAAGAAAACAATGCAAAATACAACTGACAGCTTCAGCTCTTATTCAGACACAGTTAAATATGAATCATTTAGCATATATTATGAATAGAATTTATGAAAATAGAGACATTTCAAACAGCTGCACATAAGCAATCAATTCCTGTCCTCTTTAATTCATTGTCAGCAAAGTGTGCTTTAAGATCTAATTTCCTGGTGAATTTGTACAAATCAACTACAGTGTCAAATTCATTTGTGTGGGTAGTTGGTACATAATCGAGACCTTTCTGTAAAACCTTATGTTCAATTTCACTTAATTCATACTGAGGAATACTGATTACCAATGAATTTACGTCTAGTAAGTTCTCTGATTCTGCTGCCTATTACATGTTCTCCTGATTCCTCATTGATACCCCCGACTGTATCCTTGATGTCCTCCTCTTCCTCCCTTTCCTCCTTGTCCCTCAGTGAGTTCATCTTGAAATCTGATGAAGCGTGAGCTCTGCCATACAATCTGCAAGGGGACCTCCAGTACAATCTGCCCTTTGCCACTGTTCTCCCTCTGATTCAGCTGGTCATCCTTTCTGTTGTACAAGATGCTGTTACTCTCTATCCTGCTGCTCGCCCCTCGTGGGTGATTGTCTATAGCTGTATCTTGTTGAGTGGCTTGGCTCTGGAGAAGGGGATGGGGGTGGGGGACTCCACCATATTGCACTAAAAGCACTCCTCTGTTTTAATATTATTCTACAAGTCAAAATCAGATTCACTTGTATATACATTGTTAGTGGATGGTTCTCTATTTCTCAGTATTGGTCTCAGTTTTTAATTTTTGGCATTCACATTTTTGCCCCAATAAAAAAATCCAGCCCTCCAAATAGTCTCTTATGTCTCGTTCAAACTTCCGTTCTTTTGTTTTTTAATTCTACTATCATTGGCTCTTATTACCTTCTCTAATTGGTTTATATAATGACAATATTCAGCATGTAATTCAAATTGTCGTACCTGTGCTTCTCACTGCATAATAAGATCTTGTATGTCCTTTTTGTTGTTCTGTGTCTTCTAAGATTACTTTTAAATATCCTGCACTGGATTCCAAGTTATGTGTCTGGCAAGTTTTCAAAAAATCTTGTCTGTCCATGCCGAAGGTAGGTTGTAATGTTATTCTCATCCCCCTCGGTGCCCTATTTACTTCTAAATAGGCAGTTAAAGTAAATCTCTGCCAATATAGACATCTTGCCTTTAAGGCAGCTCTTTCAAGCAAAGTAAATGCCTCTTTGATGTTACCTGGTTCTAGGTGCTCATTGATTCTGGCTCTTTGTCCTTCTTCTTCTGATCTTTCATTATTAAGTATCAGATGCACATCTCTGTCTGTAAAATAAAGCTTCTACAAAGGTTGAAGTTACATGTGTTCTTTCTGCAGGATTATTTGGCGGGTTATCACAGAATACCAATGAGATGCTGCTGTTACTGTTCATCTCATTTGACCCACCAGTTGGCATCATACTGGAGGAATGGCCCACATTTTAGTGCCTAGCCATAACTACAATACAAGAGCAGGGAGAAGGCAACCTCTTAAGACAGTACTGGAGCCAAGATGTGAAAGTACATGTAAAATGAAAAAAGTCAGGCTACTCGGTATAAGACCTCAGACTTCTCAATAAGTCACGTTAACATTTTATTTCATAGAAAAAATGATAAAAAAGCAGCAATATGATCCCCACAATTAGAGATGTTTGAAGTCAAGAAAATTCACTCTGCAAAATATTTTGCAGAATGAGCTTATTATGTGAAATGCAATCCACAAAATTTGCAGATTGCAGAGTGCAGGATCAAATGCAAAGTGTGAAATTTCACCTGTGGGGGTGTGTGAAAGAGGAATGGCGTTGTGGACCCCTCCGTGGTCCACAAACCATTCCCCCATCCCACCACCCAAGCCAGGGACCAGGAGCAGCCCCCTTCCATTCTCTACCCCACTGAAAAACTCCTTAAAAGACCATGAACTGTCAATGAGTGAGCGTGTGCTTGTACAAGCACATGCACATTCATTAAGAGCTCAGTTGGGCTGCCAGCTGGGAGGTGAATGGAGGGTTGTGCTGGTGGCCTGGTTGGGGTCAGATCAGGATGGGAGGAGCAGGGTGGTGTGGTGGCAAAGTCCCTGATGGGGTAGGGGGTTCACTAGACATCAAGGATTGAATTTAACAATATGTATTTTATATTTTTATTGGAGCCAACTGGCCAGTGATTAGCTGGTGTGTGTGGGGGCCTTTATTTGAAATGTGGCCTGTGATCAGTGGGGGAGGACCACAAGGGACTTAATTAAAATATTTTTGGCCAGCAATGGGAGTGGGGTGGGGTGGGGAGGCTGGCAATCCCGGGGGGGGCACTAGACACCAGGGATTAGGGATACCTAACTTCTTCTTGCTCTGTAGTTTTTATAAGTGCAATTTTTACTTAAAAAACAAACAAAAGCAAAGTGAAGTAACAATTTGAGAAATTACAGGGAAAGTAGCAAATTTTGGGAAATGATCCTCGGATGCAAAATGTGTGTGTTCGTTTGAAATTCACCAGCAAAGTTAAACGTCACTGTATCTCTACCCACAATGCACCAACATTTCAAGTCCTTCTGACTCTTTATCAAGGTGTAAAGTGAGCACATTAAGTCACCCATTATATACTTTTATATAGGTCATATGACAGTTTGCACTCTCCAATCTCTTATGTCTACTCTGATCCTTAATGTCTCCATTATATGAATTAAGTGCTAAAGTGCTCAGCCTGGAACATGCATCCCAGCCATCTAAAACATCTATAATATGCATATTATCATACCATCACCTACTGAAAACATGAATAACTGAACTATTATTTTGAAATGCACTTAATATGAAATAGCAGATAAAAATAGAAGTTAGTATTTAAAATGTTCTACAATTTTTATGAATGATAATTTATTCATGTTTTTATTGGTGATGGTATTATATTATATAATGGAGATATTAAGGAACAGAGTAGACATAAGTGACTGCAGAGTTTAAACTGTCATGTGACCTATATGAGAGTATATAATGGGGACTTAATGTGCTCACTTTACACCTTGATAAAGAGTCGGAAGGACTTGAAATGTTGGTGCATTGCAGGGATCATGTTGCTGCTGTTTTATCATTTTTTCTATTAAATAAAATGTTAACATGACTTATCGAGAAGTCTGAAGTCTTATACTAACTAGCCTGACTTTTTTCATTTTATAAATCTAGTGACAAGGGAATATAGGAGCAGCAATCTCCCCTTGCTGTAGGTGTGACCCTCAGTTTGGCCTTCACACCTGATCTCTTATATTCTGCCCTCCTGAAAGCAACAGGAGAGGAACTCAGATCTTACCTCTGCCATGGCTAGGTATCTGCTGCACAGATCTAGGGCTAGACTTGCAAATCTTTGCCTGGGTGCAAACCCAGTTTTGCCAGGGCAAACTGGGTTTTGCCCAAGGCTGGTATTCATAAATCCCAGTTTGCCCCTGCAAACTGTGCTTGCGCCTGGGCAAAGTTGGGAGGGGGCCACACAGCAAATTGGGGGGGGGGCTACATATCCCTGCAGTTGAATTCACAAAAGTTTTACTCTGGGAAATGGCCTTTTGCAAAGGCCCTTGCATGGAGAAATTATCGCTGACAAAAACCTGGTGGTAATCCACACAACCCTAGTGGATGGAGGAGCTACTGTGGCCCCTACTCTCTACTCCTTGGTCCCCAATCACTGATTCTAGGAATAAAATTCAAATTGCCATATGGCAGTGGTCCTGCCCCCCCCCGATCACCCACCTGATGCATCACATACATTTTCCATAGTGTAGTGGTCTCTCCCAGTGCGCATGCCCGGAAGAGTGGCTTTAACTTTTGAAAACAAAATAAATCAGGACACAGCGCTAATTTTTCTGCTGGAATGACATTTAAAGGATTACTGGAATACATGGTATGATCCTCTGCTATTTAATTTTATATGACCCCAAATCACAAACTCATTGATGAACGAGTTCACCCACGGCTCGGCACCATTGTTGCTTGGGGACTCTTCCCATGGGTATTTCATGTGGACCGGCCATAATATTCGTTTAGGCAAAAATAAGAAATATCTCAGGAAGTTATAAAATTGCAAGGCATGACTATTTTCTATTATCACACTGCTTACTATTGACACTTGTATTATAGGTCCCATAAAATTGCTGTGAAACCTGACAGTGTCCCTTTAAAATCACTGCCTCTCTAAACTGGAAGAAGAATGAGACACAGATGTAAATGTGACAATACAGTGACATAACAGAGCATCCACAATGATGCTATTTTTGCCCTTCCAACTGGTCTTTACCATATTCATTTGATTTTATTTTTACAGACTTTTATTTATTTATTAAAAAAACCTGTCAGGTAAAATCGGCTGAAGTTGGGAAAACATTGTCCACTTCACGAAGTGCAAAGTTTTCCACATTCACAGCAGTTTTGCAGGTGAACATTAAATTTACTGTCTCTACCATGGAAGAAAGAGATGCTGATGTAAATGTGATAAGTCACTGACTTAATGGATGAGATACAGTGCTGCTGTAACTGAAAGGGTACACTGTCATAACTGAGAGTAGATGCTGTCATAACTAAATTATTGGTTTAAGTTGGAGGAGACACCGTCATCACTGGGAAGACACTGGACTACTGTGACTCAAAGGAAAGACACTGCTATAACTGAGCCACTCTCAAAACAACAAGTCTACAAATTGCGCCACTACATACAGGTGTTTTGAACCACTGTATAAAAATATTATATAAATGCAGCATTGCAGTTTATTTTATTTAGTGTTTTACACTTCATTGTTTTGCAGAGATTGCTAAAATGATTTTTAAACTTGGTCTACTACCTGATTAAACAAACTAAATTAAAAAAAAATAACAAAATGGCAACTGCAAAGAGACACTAGTGTATCTGGGGGAAACAATGGTATAACTGGGCAGACATTCTGCTGTAATGGAGAAACTGCCATAACTGGTACAGTATGCTACTCTCATAGAAGTGAGCAGAAACACTGGCATATTTGGTAGCAGATGGCAGATGTTACTAAGCGACTGAGACATTGGTGTAATGGGCAGGGGACACAGGTAGAACTGGTATGGCACTGTTCCAACTAGAAAGAGTCTCTGGCTTAACTGGTATAACTGGGAGGAGACACTGGTAGAAATGGAATGATGCATTGCTGTTCACTGGGAGGAGACACTGGCATAACTGGTGTAACTGTGACAAAATATCAGCACAACTGGGATAACAGCCTTGCATAAGTGGGAGTAGGCACTACCATAACTGAAAGGAGGCACCCTTAGGACACTGGAAACTCTGAAGTAACTGAGACTTTTGAACAATAGACCTGACATTATGACAGATATCTATTGTAATCCAATCAGAATGTGTGAAATCTACCATTTATTACCCCACAAACTACTACAATCACATTTTAGACATGGCCACAGTAGATTACAAAAAATTTACACACACCGCAGTAGGTTATCTACATTTCAGACATACCCAGAGTGGGTTATCCACATTTCAGAAATGCCCACAGAACTTTATCCACTTGGTTGACAGAAAAAAGGCATATCCTACTTTAACTATAACAGAACTTTCAAAATCCTGGGTTCAAAATTTCTAGTCATATAATAGTAGTAAAATTAACTAAGCCAGAGTATACTAGGAATAAAAGGCATCTATAGTTGATTAAACATCCCAGCCTTCAGTCTCGGCATTTAATCATCTACTTCAGCAAGTTATTGCTTCATATACTTCAGCTAACTGAATGTTATCACTTAAGGAGACATCACTGGTACTTGGAAGAGTCAGCCACCTTGATGGCTTAGCAACAGGGTGTTATTCTGACGTGTGGTAAACTGAGTTTGGAAGCTGACTCAGGTCACTGTGTTGGAAGGCAGCCCAGGCTGGGACAACTGCCACATGGCAGATGGCCTCAGCCAGGGAGGGTTGTCAGTGGACTTTAGCAATGCAGCAACTCCAGCCTCTGAGCCAAGAAGTTTGCTGCTGTCACAAGGTCAGAGTGTGTGTGTGTGTGTGTGTGTGTGTGTGTGTGTGTGTGTTCAAATAAAAGGCAGCTCCCACATCAAGAGGGAGGAAATAGGGGAACAAATGGGAGAAAAAAGAAACTAAGGTCTGAATAACAACTGAGAGTTATCTCAGGCCTGCCAGGGTGTATTACTGTATCAGGCTATTGTATATACCCTAGAGGCTGACAGCCTGCTGGAGTAACCATCAATCTTGAAAAAAAAAGAACAGAAAAGATTCACTCGAATATATGAAAGGACTCACAACTGCAACTGAAATTATGGTATTGCTGGGAAAAGACACTGCTCTAACTGAAGTAGATACTGCTGCAACTGGTTCACTGCAATAACTGGGTGGGGACACTGGTTTAACTGTAATGAGACACTTCTGTAACTGGGAGTAGACACTGCTGCAACACTTCTTTGTGTAATTTCTTGACAAAGCATAAATGTGCTGTGAGATTTTTTCCATTGTTTAAAAAACAATTACCAATATAAGTCTCAGAACTTCATGCAAACTGAAGAATTCCCTTTCATTGTTCTGGTAATGACCCATATTTTGGTCTCTGCAGGTGCCACCTGCACCATACAGCTCCTGCATCCAACGTTAGTGTTGTCACTTCTACCACAGGTTTGTATACATTACATACATGCTCGGCTTTGGTTTAATATTATATCCTCCCAAAAAAACTAGTAATACTAATGCTAGACCCAGCTGCTCAAGCCCCCTTTGTGGGAACATTTTACTCAAAACAGATGGTGACAGCACAATCTCCATGACCATAACACTGTTGCACAATGAAGCACACAACATGGTCCCCACTTTACCATGGCCTCAAGGTGCATTAACTCTCAAATCGCATACTATCATGAAAATAAATAATATCTTACAACTAATGTCAATAAAATAAGAATTATATTGCTGAGAAACAACAGCCCAAATTGGCCAAGTTCACTGCATCCCGACCCCCAAAAAACTAGTAATATTAATGCTAGACCCAGCTGCTCAAGCCCCCTTTGTGGGAACATTTGACCCAAAACAGATGGTGCCAGCACTATTTCCATGACCATAACACTATTGCACAATGAAGCATGCAACATGGTCTCCATTTTACCATGGCCTCAAGGTGCATTACCTCTCTAATCACATGCTATCTTGAAAGAAATAAGTGTTTCACAACAACTAAAGTCAATAAGACAACACTTTTGCCCTCCCTTTTCATAATCTTTTACTTTTTGCATTTCTCTCCTTAAGCCTTTTTTTCCCTTCTTTATACCTCCCATTTCTCTCCTGTTCAGCCTTGTTTACTCCTTATCCTCCCATCTCCTTCTTCCCCTTGCATCTGATATTGTATATTAATTTCAAACTCCTCATTTCTGCATCTCTCATTCTTCTTTTTCTTCCACCCCTTTCCCCTTTCTCCTCCCAGGTCCCCTCCAGTACCCCTCAAGTTGCCCCCACTAAGTCCCCATAGCCCTCACTAGCAGTCCGCCTCCCTTCTTTAGTGTTTACACTAACCCCCCCTCCTCACACCCCCAGGCAAGCTCTCCCACCCTTTCACTTCTCATGTGCACACATGTCCGCCTTCTCCATGTCCCTGTTGTGGTACCAAATGCTTACCACCGTACCTGCCTCCATTCCTTGCATTTTAAGCTTCTTAAATCTGCCTTGCTCCATCATGCCCTTCTCTTGCTGCTCTTGTCAGGCAATATTTACCCCAACCCTGGCTCTGCTCCCTCCTCCTTGCCCTCTAGCAGGTCTGTTAGCAGGCTAAAGATTGCCTCTATCAATATTTGCAGCCTGCCTAAGAAACCTGACATCCTTCTGGACAGGGTTTCCTTGCACAAACGTAACATACTATCAGTTGTCAAGACCTGGCTCTCACCTAATATCCCTGACTCTACAATCACCCTATGTGGCTACTCTATGTTTTGGGTAGACAGAGTTGGCAAGAGGGGTGGGGGCTGAGCCAGCTACATTAAGGACCCACTCTAGGGGTCTCTATTTTTCACTTCTCCCTCTGAACATGGTGTGCAGGCCTTAACAGTCAAAGTTATGTTAGGTCTCTCCTCCAAATCCCTTCTAGTCTGCTCAGTATATATTTCTCCACAAGAAAAAAAACTAGCTTTCAATGCAGTCCTACACTATATTTCTCTCCTTCCTAATCACCTGGAGATCATCGTACTGGAGGACTTCAACATAAATTGGCTGTTCTTCTCTGCTGCTCCCTATAAAGATGTAATAGTAGCACTTGATCTCTCTCAGCTTGTAACCTCCCCGACGAGTCTAGATCCTAAAACAGGGACGTCCACCCTAATTGAACTTATTCTTATAAACCAGCTAAACAGACTTTCAAATGTCTCAGTTCTCCCTGATGTGCTTAGCAATCATTCTCCAGTACTCAGTCTTTGGTCCTCCAGGGCAAAAAAATCCCACCCAAGAGTCATCTCTCAATGCCGCCTAAAAGAGGAAATGTTTGATAAACTCAAAGACTACCTGTACTATTGTGACTGGTCCCTTCTTCACTCAACACCCAACATTGATGCGGTGCCCTCCCACTTTATTCGTACCTTCAATTATGCCTGTGATCTCTTTGCCCCTTTCAAAAAGAGTACTGTCAAAGTATGGGACTCCCTGTGGTTGACAAAGGCTCTCCTGGATAGTATGAGTCACCAGGATAACCTTTGGTATAAAGCTCTGAACTCTGGCTGACCCTCTGACAGGCAGTTGTACAGGGCTGCCAGGAATCAATGCACCAGGGAGATAAGGCAGGCAAAGGCCTCCTACTACCAAGAAACCCCTTACATCCACCTGAAGCTCTGGACACAATTTTTGGAATAACCTTAAGGAACTAAATGGGACTTCCGTGTCCCCTCCTCCATCCGTGCTTAACGTTGATGGCACCTCTGCTCAGGATCCCCAGGTCATTGCTGACTTTCTTAACTCTACTTTTTCTGACCTTAGTAGCATTCTCCCCTCTAACTACATTAACTCTCCCTCTTCCCCCTTCCATCTATGGTCTTCTGCATTCCTTCATTCTGTTTCAGAACTATCTCCACCCATGAGGCCAAATCCTTTCTCTATAAGGTCTTCGGTAAATCGTGTCACAGTGGTGACTCCTTGGACCTTAAGCTTCTTCATCTGACTATTGATGCAGTCCTCCCTATCACAAAAATCTTCAATATTTCCCTTTGTCTTGGTCAGTTCCCCTCACTCTGGAAATCCACCATTGTCATGCCTATTTTTATATGCTGTGATCCTGGAAATAACCGTCCCATTTCTATCCTGCCTCCACTTTCCAAAGCCCTTGAAAAAATAGTTGCTAAACAGCTTTTGGACTACCTAACTAAACACAATCTACTTTGCCCTGAACAGCAAGGTTTCTGGAAGGGCCACAGTACTACCTCTGCTCTTAAGGAATACACCTCCTTCATTCACCAGTCTCTCACCAGGGGACATGTAGTTGGGTCTGTGTACATACAGTAGAGCTTACTTTGGTGTTCAATACTGTAAATCATTCCCTCCTCACTAGGTCTCTCCTCTCTTTGGGAGTATCTCAAGATTCCTCATCTTGGTTTTCTGACTGCTTATGGAGCAGGTCCCAGCAAGTCCGTATCAACAACACTCTCTCCTCCAGCCTCCTTGTGAGGTCAGGGGTTCCTCAAGGCTCTATCCTTGGACCCCTACTTTTCAACTTGATCTTGAACTCTCTTCCCAAGGCCAATTCTGGAAAAATTCTACTGTATGCTAATGATGCTGTTCTCTTCAGCAGCCATTCAGACCACATCCCTCTCCAGCATACCCTCCAAAATTTATTCTGTGAAGCAGAAACCTGGTTCTCTGACCATAAACTTGTACTTAACTACAAGAAAACTATGACCATGATCTTCTTCCACCACTGAAATAAATACCACGGTACCCCTCTGCAAATCTGCAACTTTCAGAACTCCTGCCTGGAACAAGTAAACTCATTTTAATAGCTTGGAATCATACTCGACTCAGCCTTTGCTTTCCATGAACACATCCATCTACTTAGCTCTGCTATAAACACCAGAATAGGGGCTCCTATACCACCTTAGATGCTGCCTGCCCTCTGATACGCTTCTCCTTGCGGTCTTTTCCTCCGTCCTCTCCCTAGTGGACTATGGGATTACCATCTATGGTGCCGCTAACCATACTACTCTCCATATGATTAAAGTGTCACTTAACAAAGCTTGTCATCTTGTCATGAGCTGTGCTAGGCACACCCATACTTGAGACCTCTATAGTCTTTCGGATTTGTTGAATTTTGATGGCAGGCTAAAATATCAAACCTGTCTGCTTGCCCCCAAAAATCTCATTAGGCCTTGCCCCCCCCCCAGGCTTCTTAATCTCCTTCAATCTACCCCTTCACATTGAGCCACTAGAAGCTCTTCCATGGCCTCCTTCCAGGTTCCCCACTGTAGGACCTCCCTTGGACAGCATGTGTTCCAGTATAGGCCACCCTTTGGCAAAACTCCCTACTGGCTGCTACTTCAGCCATATCCAAACGTGGCCCTTTCTGATCTCTTCTTTGTGAACATATCATTTTCTCCAGCACCTGTGATTGCTTCTAACCTCTCCCCCTTCCTAAGCTATTTTCTTTTCGCTAGTAATATATTCTTCTCTCTCTGGCTCTCACCTTCTTACTCCTCCCTTCCCTCCCTTTCCTCTCACTCTTCCTCCTTTCCTCAGTATCCTCTTCACACCTACTCATCCCTCCTTGTCCTAGCCCTGACTGGTACTATATTACCTTGTCTTATTTTGTTCCTTTCTTGTGCCAGTTACTGATATAATGTAAAATGTATGTACCTGACCTGGATAGTTTTTATCCAGCATAATCTGTTTTTGTTTTATTTTACACCAATTCATGACTGTCATTTCATGTATACCTTATTGTATCTCCCTGATGTGGAGCTTTTGCAAAAGGGTCTCTGACTCAAAGGTTTCTAATTCCGATTCAATTAATAAATAAAAATAAATAAAATAAATAAACTACAGTAGCAGCCACAGACACTGCCAATTATTTCCTGAAATTTCTGTGATATTTCCATAGAAATCTCCTGCTGTCTGCAATTCCACAGTAGGGGCAGCAGAGAGAAACTCTAGAAATTTCGCAAAATATCTGGAAATAGCTGGCAATGTATGTGGCTACCACTGTAAGAACTATATTGCTGAGAATCACCAAAACCAAACTGGCTGAGTTTAATAAAAATATATCTATAAGAAAGAAATGTGACAAAGTGCTTTAAAATGTTGCTTTTGGTTTGCAAAGCTGAACCACAAAAAAACAAGCATTTGTCAATGCCGAACGTTCGCTTGCAGGTATTTGCAGTGGTGTTTGGCATGTATGGTGCTTTACCCCAATGCCCTGTGCGATTGCTGGTATTTGGACAATAAATTTATTTATTTATTTAGCTTTTGTTTACCGGGTAGGTACACTAGACAAGTAATATACCTATTTTCAGGAACGACCCAGGAGAGTACAAAACATACAAGATACATACAAGCTAACTTATAAGGAACAACTTATTACAGGAGGTAATAACAATTGTAGAAAACAAATTCACAAGCAGCAATTTCACCCCATAACAGGATTACATAAGTTGACATAGCGATAGTGGATCGTCAGAAAACATTTCATTACACTAGGGAGGCTTGAAGCAGTCACTCACTGATGATAGCTTTAAGTGCGACCACAGGGAGGCGAAAGATCCCATGGGAGGGCCATATGGACATGTTCAGAAAGAGAGTTCCAGAGTCTGGGCACATAAGCAGCAAAGTCTCAGTCCCCCATAAGAGTCCAGTGGAAGGGACTTTGAGCAGTCCAACAGACTGGACCCTAATCTTATAGGGCATGGTGTCCATTTTTGGGAGGAGATTCACCAGACCCTGAGGAGCCAAAGCAAGCACCTTCTTGGAGAAGCTAACACGAAATCTAGGTATTTCAGCGGAGGCAACCAACGGAGTTTATTATAGAGATCACAGCGATGGGTAAGTTTGGGACAGAAAGTGCAAACCGACAAATATTGTTATATGCCGTGTTCCACCGGGCAAGGTGAATATGGGGGGACTGGGCAAACAGGAGGGCTCCATAGCTGAGGGAGGGAAGCAGCACTCCTCTTGCAAGTGCAAGTCTCGCCCCTGGGGTCAGGTTGTATTTGACCCTAGAGGCCAATCCCAACTTGCAATGTGTACTTCTACAGATATTGAGGATATGACTCCCCATATCAAGTTGGGGGTCAAGAGTAACCCCAAGATATTTGATTGAGTTCACCGTTGGCAACGAGGGTCCTACATACATGAGTTATATTTTGCTTAAGGATGGCAGGCTTTTAGCTTGGCAAGTGGAGCCCAAAAGCATGGCCTGCATTTTATTAAGGTTCAACACCAGCCTATGGTGAGTAACCCAGGCCAGGACTCTGCTGAAATCATCAGTCAGGCTCTGGTTTAGTGCTGCGACATTGGGTGAATGGGCCACTAGCACCAGATCATCTGCATACAGAGTGGCTTGGCAATGAGAGGTCACCAGTGGCAGTTGATTGATAAAGAGTGAGAAAAGGAGAGGGCCAAACACTGATCCCTGGGGGACTCCCATAGTCACCGCCCTGGGCTCGGAGAGGACCTTGTTGAAGCAGGTTCGCTGCTTTCTACCATTCAGATAGCCCGTGAACCAGTTCAAGGCATGGGAGGAGAGACCAATGGCCCTTAGTTGCTCTCCAAGAAGGTCATGGTTAACAAGGTCAAAAGCTTTTGATAGGTCTATAAATATAGCACCAGACAGTTTACCTTGGTCCATGGCAGATCTTATGCTGGAAGTCACGTAATGGTACTGTGTCCCTTTGAAAAGCCGTGCTGTGCCCCGGATAGCAAGTCATGAGAGTGCAAATATTCCGAGAGTTGCTCGGCCACCACCTTTTCAAGAATTTTGCCAAGGGATGGGAGGATTGCAATAGGGCGATAGTTGTCAGGGAGTTTGGGATTGCCCTGCTTCAGCACTGGAACTATCCTTGCTTCCTTCCATATGTCAGGGATTTTCCCTGAGCCAAGGGATAGATTAAAGATGTGGGCAACCGAGGAGGCAATGTAGGCCGCTCCTAGCTTGAGAAGCCGTGGTTCCAGGAAATCAAGACCAGGGCTGGAGTACTAGCCCTGTCAGCATGACCTTTTTGATACCCCCATTGTGCGCTACATAGGCAGAAACACGTGTTGGGCAGGATGTGAAAAATGACAGCTGTACTGCTCATAAGGAAGTGTGGTAAAATGGCAATGTTGAAAATCTGGAGTGGAAATATTGAAAATTCGCAAACCTAGGAGCGTGCGTGGGAACTGTGCAATGCACGTTCGTAAAACAGTTATTTTTTAGAATTGTTCACCAAATTTTCAACATAGCCATTTTAAGATCTCTGCTCATGAACAGTGTCACTGTGATTTTCTTAATATGTCCATACATTGATTGCTTACTGACTGCGCTATTGTGTGCTGCATGGGCGGAAACACGTTTTGGGTGAGGTGTGAAAAATAACAGCTGTACAACTCATAAGAAGGTGTGATAAAATGGCAATGTTGAAAATCTGGAGTGAAAATATTGAAAATTCGCGAACTTACGAGCCTGCGTAGGAACTGCGCAACGCACGCTCGTAAAACAGCAATTTTTTGGAATTTTTGCACCAAATTTTCAACATCAGGTTTTTGGGACCCCTTCTCATGAATGATTTCCCTGTCATGGCGTTATTCGAGCCTGAAGGGTGATTTTGTGCAGTGACTGCGCAGTGCCTGCAAAATCACCTTCAGGCCCAGGCTTATCATCATATTAGATGACATCATTCATGAGAAGGGTTCCCAAAACCCATGTTGAAAATTTGGTGCAAAAATTCAAAATGACTGAGATATGCAATAAAGTTGAAACCCCCTTTCTAGCCCATTATACAGCTTACGGCATTTCCTCAGTTCGCAGTGCCTTTGAAGAGTGCAGATGTGTTCCTGTTCCACTGAAGATCATCGTGCCAAGTCTGGAGTGTAAGTATGGGGTGGGGTGTGAGGGGCAGTGCGCAGTGGGTGGGTGTGGGTTGTGGGAGGGCTGGGAGGCAGCAGACCGTTTTATTTTACAGGTTTAAAAAGAAAAAGCGATGGCGTGGGACATTTGCCACACTGGGGTGGGCCTAGTGTGGCAGAAGATGGCTGGGGGCCAAGGAGCCGGCAGAGATTGGGCACCCCGTCCGACAAACTGCAGGCGGGCCGAGGCGGCGGGGATTGGCACCCCGTACGGCAAAAGCAATGAACGCTTGCCACTTGGGGTGGGCTCCTAGTGTGGCAGCAGGATGCTTGGGGGCCATGGAGCCGATGGGGGATTGGACACCCCGTCGTCAAGCCACGTTTGCCACGCTGGGTGGGCTCCCTGCGTGGTACCAAAACTTTGGGGGCGGTGGCGTGCATGCGGGATGGGCCGCGTGACGCAGGGGGACAGCGTGACACGCGGTGCTCTGTATGGCAGCAGTGTTTTGCTTTGAAGCAGAGGAACACCACTGTCATACAGGAGCTCCTCACCATTGGTGCAGGACCGCCGCCTGCTCAGGGAGCAGTGCATTGGATGGGAGAGGCACACCTCCAAAGTGTGCTACTCTCCCAAAACGTTCCTTGCGCATGCGCGCAAGCGAACGTAAAAACAGCATACCTGTCTCTTTCACCAAATACTGTAAAGCTGTACAGCACAGCAGTAGGAGGAAGAACAGTCATGAGAGAGAGAGAAAGGGAAATAGATAAACTAACCCTTCAACTCTATATTCCTGTCTAGCAGAAGACTACTAGGTGATATTGCTCACAAAATCATTCTTGAGTGTTCTGTGGAATTTAAAAGTAAATGTCAGAATTGTTTGAAGAACCACTGAATTTTAAAAAATACTTAAAAAATGATATTGTGTTGCTAGGGATCATGTTTGGTAAGGGTCAGTTACACTTGGGAGAGACAGGATTGTGATAGTAAATATTGTACCTCTTGAACACTTTCACTCCTGCCTAAATGAAGACTGCAAAGCTCAGCAGAATTTTACTATGAACTGTGGAATGATTTTATGGTAAAGATGATTTCCACAATTCAGTACTGAAATCTGCATTTTTTTGTGATTTTACCATGAAACATTGAAATTCTGTGAAAATGGGCGAATTTTGCCAATGGTGAATACTTGGAAAATTCTGAAAATGTCATGGAATTTTGTAACATTTTTTGTGGAAGTGAATCCACAATTTTCACTCAGTCCTAATTCTAACAACAATATGGTCAGATTATACTTCTAATATAAATATATATATATATATATATATTGGGATATATGATGGTAGACAATTAAAAACGTGATTTACCATATCTATATGAGTGCAGTTTGACTTTGGGTAACCGCTATACTGTATGCACACTCACTGTCACCTCATATGGTTGTTGGCCAAGGGAGTGGGAGGAGATCTGTGCCTGTCATCATATTAGGATTCCATGAGCATCCATGGAGTCCTTGTTAAAGTAGGGTGGAAGGATGGTGTACTGGGAGCAGGCATGGTTGGACCGGGGGGGGGGGCACAGGACCGTTAATGTTTGCCAGTCTGTTTGTCAACAGGCATTTAGATGATGGGGCAGAGATACCACTGGACACCAAGGAGAGAGTATACAGAACATGGGCTGGGTGATTGGGTAGTGGAGGGTGCCACTAGACTCCAGGGAGACAGCAACTATACTGGGACATATGATAGGGGGTAGGGGTGCCATGAGACACCAGGAAGATAGCAACTATCAAGGGATGGGTGATTGTGGGTGGGGTGCCACTAGACACCAGGGAGATCTACACTATCACATGACTGGTGATCGGGGTGGGGGTGCTGCTAAACACTAGGGATAGTTACTTTATATGGAATGAATGATCAGTGGTGGGAGGTGCCACTGAACATCAGGGAGATCTGCAATATCACTGGATGGGTGATCGGTGGGTGGGAGGTGCCATTGGACATCAGGAAGATCTGCATTACCATGTAATGGGAGATGGAGTGCCACTGGACACCAGGGAGATCTGCTCTATCAAGGGATGGGTGATCAGGGGTAGGCAGTGCCACTAGACAGTGGAGATAGTTGGTGTATAGAGGATGGGTTTTTTGGGGTGGGTGGGAGTGCTGCTAGACACCAGGGATGCTTACTGTAGACTGGATGGGTGTTTGGAGAATGGGAGATGCCATTGGACATCAAGGATGCCTTCTCATATTATGGGATGGGTATGTGGTGGGTGACACTAGACACCAGGGATATTTCCATTACAGGTGGTGGGTGTTTGGGGGTGGGTGTGCTGCTAGGCACCAGGGATAGAGTCAGCTCTTATGGGATGGGTGTTCAGGGGATGGGGTGCTGCTAGACACTGGGAATAGGGTCTGGTCACATGAGATGGGTGTTTGGGGATGCGGGTGCCCTTGGTCACCTGGGTCTGCAAACTCACTGTAACAGGTGATTGGGTGCAGGTGACTGCAATACAGCCTTCTTGCCATCAGTGGGATGGAGGCAGAGGCTTAGCACCGAGTTAAGTTATGGCTTTTGGTGGTGGTAAATAGCACCAGTTTGGGTACTGTTTATTACCATCACAAGCCTTTGAACATGCTGCTGTGCCCATGTGCAGGAGGGCCCCCCTCATTTGCATGGTTGCAGTGTTATGTTATTGCCTGGGCACTAATAGGTTTAGGGCACACTACAGGAGCCTTTGAATGTAGCCCTCCCCTTCAAAAAAAAAAAAAGGCCACACACCTGGATAGCACAGGTGAAAACACCATTAGTGCCAGTGCAAACTTTTGAATATCTGGCCCCTGGTGTCTGAGGAGGTATAACTTACTATTCAGCAGCAAAACTGACTGACTTTGTAATTGACTATTTAATAATATATATCCAAAACATTTCTCAATATTCTCTGAACTTAAAGGCTAAGTATAATAGATAACAATTAATACCTCCTTGAGCTAATTATTTTTATTGAATTTTCTGTTCTCCCTAAGGTTTACTTTGATAATAAGGATACTTTATTTCTTGTTAAAAAATAACTAAACTGGGATTGTGATTTGACTCTTTGGTTCAAGAGTGTTAAGAGAAATTCTCCTCTCTTAGTTATGCTAAGAAAATTAAAGTATGCCAGTTATTTCTTCTCCATATGGTGAGTATTTATTTAAATTATTTCATAACTTATTTAAAAATATTTCAGTACAAATCCATAATAAAAAGAATTTAGCACCATAGTTTGATAGGGATTGCTATACATTAAAAAGAAAATTAGAAAGTTTAACAAATTTACCTTGAATTTCAGCAGTGATTACTATGGTTAGAAACTACATTTAAAAGATAAGAAATTAAGATATAAGACACTAAAGATAATAATATCAAATAGACAAATGTTTTGTGGTCAAACTTTGACTATGCAAAACCAAGGGACTTACTAAAGTAGAATACCTTTTCAAGGGGGGGGGCTTGATATCCTTCCAGGATCTATCATAATGTTTTGCCCTGAAGCAGGAGACTGCTGTGGCTACCTTCAAGCCAGCACAATCCTGGAGAAGTGGGGATGTGTTCCTATTAATGCCCTAGCTAGATTCCCTGGGGAAGAGAGCATCTTCCAGTAAATATTAAAGAGACATCCAAACCCATGCAGCAGTTTTACAAATTGTTACAATTTGTGAGAAACGGGAAAATGACTTTGGTGGTTGTAAATGGACAGAGGGAGAGTTGGACACCATTCTAAAAAGTACAGTACAGTATTTCATCTTGCTCCATCAACAACAGACTTAGACAAACCCCATGTTAACATCTTACTGCACATAGGCCCTATTACACCCCTATCCTTGCACACTGGATAGACCCAACAAGGTCAAGCAGCTGCCGCAGATACATAACAGGGGTGAGTTCCTTCATTCACATGATTTGGTCATGCCCCCTCATACAGTGCTTCTGGCTGGAAATTGTTCACATTCTTCCTAAAACTCAGAGTACTCCTTAACACTCTCATATGAGGGAATCTTGCAGGGTCTACCCCCGAAGGCCCACTGGGCTACATCTAGAGATATCCACTTTGGAAATTGGGAGTAACAGTGGGGAAAAGCTGATAGCACAAAACTTGAGAACAGAGAGTCCCCTGACAGTGGCCCACTGGGATTCACTGCTCCTAGATTGCATGAACATTGAAAAAAAAAATTGTAAGTATGATAGTATGTGGAAACCACGAGAACAGGCACTGTTGACCAGTTATTTCCCAAAATATTAGAAAATAGGTTCTAAAATTTACATCATACTAGTGAAATATTGAGAATTGTTAAACCCACAAATGAAAAATAGTGCATTATAATTTATACCTCATTGATGTGCCTAAGGTGTGAAAATATTACTTGTCGTTTTAACCTATATGTGAAACAAAGGTTTACCCCCACATCCAATATATTCAGTATTGCTGTTAATGTGACTCATGCTGAATGCACTGTATTAATGATGAATTGATTGTCAATTAACTGATTTTACAAACAAAATTGATAATGCAGTTACTTTTCATGCCATTAAAAAATTTTATTTGATAGGGGATAAGTCTTAAAACTTATTCTTATCTGCATCTCAAATTTTATCTGACATGTGGGTTCATCATTATACAGCTGTTTTGCAGAATAATTTAATTTCTAACACCCACTATGTAAGAAACTAATATGTAAGAGACATTTAATTAGAGTTTTTGATTGAAGAAAAGGTATCATTTGCAGCAGTATAAGAGTTATTCCACAGGTATTCATGTAATATTTGTGGAAGTATAGCTTTCTGATATTAATTATTGGCTTCCAATTCTCAAAAGACTATTAAAAAGTTCTTTTAACAGAACATCCGCAGCTGTCATTGGAAGCAAACATATTAGTTCCTCTTCATAAGATATGGAATATGTAAAAACCTGAACTTGCTAAATTAGTCTTATTAATGTAATTACAAATAGCTTCTTGACAAAACAAAACAAAAATAATAAATGGGATAGTGATGTATTTGGTGAAAAAAAAGTCGGGTTTGGATTGAGCCATTTTACAGTACCACAGATAACTGTTTTATTTTTTCATTTATTCTTGATAAACATGTTAAGAGTTAAGAAGGATAACATTTTTGTTGCATTTATTGATTTCAAATCAGCGTTTCACAGCATAACTTGATCAGTTCTATTGGATAAGATAAGGTTTACTGGTATGGTTAGCTACCTGATATGTAGTTATGATGAGGGTACTTGGATTCAGTTGAGAACAAGCCCAAATGGTGAACTCTTGAGAAACGTTGAGCCACATTCTGATGATGTTGGACACAGATGTATATTAAGAAACATGGAAACATAGACAATGATGGCAGAAAAAGACCACTGGTCCATCCAACCTGCTCACAAATCCTAACAAACCTGGAACCTATTGTCTATACAAGAGTCTAACTCACACTATCCACCCTTATGCTCCCTGCCTACTGTTATCATTCTGAACAACAATTAAGCCCTTCACTCTGTCACAATCATCTTTGAAACCATTGAAAATATTGGTGCCAACCACATGAATTGGCAGATTGTTCCATGGTCCCACCACCCTTTCCATAAAATAAAACTTTCTCACTTCCCTCTTGAATCCCATCCAATCAGTTTCCACTAGTTTCCCCATGTTCTTGATCTGCTACTTATCTTAAATAGTTCCTCTCAGTTTACGTTGTTCATTCCTTTCAGGAACATGAAGGTCTCTATCATAGCTCCCCTCTCTCATCTGGCTTCCAGTATGCACATGTTCACTGCCTTGAGCTGATCCTTGTAAGATCTGCTCTACTAGCCCTAAATAATTTTGGTCACCCTATGTTGCACTGTCTCCAGCCTGTCCTTATCTTTCTTTAGGTGAAAACTCCATAACTGGATACAGTACTCCAGGTGGGACCTCACCAATACTCCCTAGAAAGGTAGTAAAACATTCTTCATTCTGCTGTCAACATTCCTTCCCATACACCCCTGCATCCTGTTTGCCTCACTGTAGGCCTTGTTACACTGGTTTGATTGTGTTAGGGAGTTACTAATGATGACCCCTCTATCTCTTCTCTCAGAGGTCATGCACAGCTTTACCCCCTCCCCATCCAGTACTCTGTCTTGGGTTCTCGTTCCCTATCTGCATCACCTTGTACTTTTTGGCTTTGCATTTCAACTGCAAACCTATGACCACCTCTCTAGCTTTTTGCAAGTCTCTCTGCATCTCTCTAACCCCCTCCTCACTGTCTACCCTTCCACAGAGCTCAGTGTCATCTGCAAAGAGACACATCTTGACCTGGATTCCTTCTCCCTTGTTGCTAATGAACATATTGAAAAGGACTGGACCCAGGACTGATCCTTGTAGCACCCCACTGGTGAACTCCCTCTCTTTGGATTTGATTCTGCTAACCATAACCCTCTACTGTCTCCCTTCCAACCAGTTTCCCACTAATATGACTGTGTCCTTCAATGCACCCAGATCCTCTTGCTTCTTCAGCAACCTTCTATGAGGTGTAGAGTCAAAAGCTGTGCTGAAATCAAAGTACAGTAAATCCACAGCATGGCCCTTATCCACTACCCTTGTTATCCAGTCAAAGAATACTATTAGATTGGTCTGAGAAGACCTTCTTGCCACAAACCCATGATGTTTGCTACCCTGGAGTCCACTGCTCCCCAGGTAGTTCATGGGGTCCTCTTTGACTAGTGTCTCCATCATTTTATCCAAAATAGAGATAATACTGACAGGTCTGTAGTTACCCAGTTGCTTATTGCCGCCCCCCATGGAGTGGGACTATGACTGCTACCCTCCAGTCTTTTGGAACTACCCCTGTCTGAATTTAGATGTTGAATATCCCCTCAAGGGGTTCAGTTATTTCTGTTGCCAGTTCCATGAGCACCTTCAGATGTATCCCATATGGGCCCAGGACCTTACCTATCTTTAGGGCTGCTAGCCCTTTCCAAACCCTTTCACTGGTAAATACTTGTTGCATTATCTCAGTGAATCCTCTTACAGATGCCTTAATGTCATTCTCTGGCAAAGGCCGTCTGTCATCCCTTGTGAATGCAGAGCAAAAACAGTCACTAAGTATGGTTGCTTTCTGCCCATCTTCCTCAGTTACCCTACCTCCTTCTGTTAGCATACCAGTTCCTCCTTCCTCATCTTTTTTGCCTAATATATCTAAAGAACCATTTTTCACTGCCCTTGACCCCCTCCACAACATGCAGCTCTGTGTGTGCTTTTGCTTCTCTGACCACCATTTTGGTTTCCCTTGTTCTCATTTGGTACTCTCCCTATTCTTCCTTCTCGTGTTTTCCCTTTTACCTGTTGTAGACCAGTTGTTTTGTTTTGCTCTCACAGCATCACTGACTTTTTCAAAGAACTATATTGGTCTCTTGTTCTTTTTTCTTTTGATTACCATTCTCATTCAAGACTTTGTTGCCTCAAGATTGCCCCCCTTGATTGCCCCATATATTGTCTCATCATCCCTGTGCTGTCCACTCCGACTAACTTATCGTGACTCAACTCCCTCATCTGGTTGAAATCTTTTCTGAAATCTAGGACTTTAGCCTTTGATGAGAGCTTACTTGTCACAATATACCATATAGAGTTATGGTCACTGGACTCTAGTGGCTCCCCTACCCTCATTCCTCCTACCACTTCAGAGTTGGTGAGCACCACATTGAGCATGGCAGCCTGCCTAGTGAGTTCCTTAACTACCTGCACCAGCAGGCAGTCCTGCAATATATCCAGCAAGTCTTGACTTCTGGAGCTACTGGCAGCTGAAATGAACCAAAGAATATCTGGCAGGTTTAGATTCCCCACCACCATCACCCCCCTCCCCGTCTCTCTTGTCCCCCTGTTCTGCAGGTGTAAATATCACACTCATTTGTAGGTTCTTACCTGAGGATGCCATGAGCAGAAACCCACCATGATTCTGTCTCTTCATTTCCTGCCCTGATGTTTCCATCCTCAACTGCATCTATGCCCTCTCTGACATATAGGGCAATATCTCCTCATTTACCTTTTCTTCTGTCTGTTCTAAACATGGTGTAGCCTGGGACTGTCAGGTCCCAACCATTTTTCTATGTGCCCAAGTTTCTGTGTTGGCTATGAGATAGAACTCAGTGTCCTCCATCATTGCTTGGAGTTCACTAATTTTATTTCCCAGAATCCTAGCATTAAGACAGACATATTTTAATCTTTCTCCTTGTCTGCTCTTGTGTTTTCCTATTCCTTCTCCCTTTTTCATCCCTAGTATTCTTAATTTTTTATTTTTCATGCTGAATGTAGGCTTTGTCAGGCTTCCTCAATGGCCTCTTCTCCAAAGCTAATTTTTTTTCTATCTCCTCCCCAGTCACCCCTTCTTCTGAAGAGCACCCCAGCCCTATCATCCAAATGTTTTCTGGGACTTTCCTGCTGCCATCTTCCCCAAGGGCTTGCCCACCCCTGATGGGGTTGGCAGGGTCCCCCAAGCCAAACCACAGACAGGATCCAGTTCTTGTCAGCATGCCCAGCTGGTCAGGTATGGGGCCTTTGGGTGCTCCTTATCACCTTGCCACTGGAGTTTTTCCTCTAGTTTTTGCTCCAGGAGGTGTGATGTGCAATGACATTACGGTGCATGCCATGCACTCCTATATGTCGCGCCCTGACATCTGCCAGATCTCCCAATCTGTCTTAGCCTGAGCTGCCCTTCCCCCAGCTTCCACCAAGGCCAGGTGAGCTGTGGGCTCTGCCTACTGTGACAGGGTATGTCCGTGACCCTACAGTAGGACCTCTTTTCCACTCTATGGTTGCAACCACTCTTTTTTCTCTCTCTGCTTAAACTATCCCTTTCTTTCTCATCTGAATGCAGGCCACTTTCAGACAAACTTAATTCTTCTCCTTCTATCACTAAGACTTTATGTGTCCTTCCTTCAATGAGTCCGAAATGAAGGAGATCAAATTGGCAGAGACCTCTTGGTCTCAGGATGGCTGAGACACTGACACTGAGCTAGGTATGAATGCCATTAAAGAGATACCCGGGCTAAAATAGCCAACAGGATAATTACAATATGATTAAGCTGTTAAGAAAACACTCTTGTTTAAAAGCATGTGATATAAAATGTAGTGCTAAAAGAGACTATGATAGAAAATACATGACATGGGTGGCAATTCCCCTTTCCTTTTTATTTTCTGTATCCCCTATGCCACTCCATGTCTCACCATAACCATAGATAATTTAGAATGAAAAGTAATAATAATAACCCAGGCTGAGCGCTATCCTGCTGATGTAAGGACAGCAGGATGGCGGCTGCAATCTGTGCATTGCTTTCAGCATTTTCCTTGCCCTCAAACCCTGGTGACAAGTTTATAAGTAACTGGGGACAGTTAATGCTGGTTGTTTTATAATTCTCCCTGAGGCCCCACATGCCCACTAAAAGGGGCATGGTCATCGAGAGGTACACAGAGGATAGGGTTTCGATTCACTACATATCTCTGTTGCTGCTGTGAACAAAAAAAAACAACTCTCTGCCTCTCTCGAAAGCCCCATGCTCATAATATGCTTATATGAGGAGACCCCTCAATCTTCTAATCATAAAATAACCCTGTAGTGGAGCTTAGAGACACAAATGTCTCAGTAAGCTCCCTGTGGGAGCAATCATTCAGCATATAGGGCAAGGGCTTTATTAAGAGACTGCCCATTGCCAAGGCTGAATTGAAAATAAAGCTGACAGCTTGAAATTGCAGCCGTCAGCACTATGAGAAGTACAGTTGTTTCAGTGTGGGTATTAGATACTCTAATCAGGGGCTTACAAAAAGGTGTGTAAATAGTGTATGGAATAAAATAAAACTCACAACTTTTTCTTATAAATACAGCCTGTAAAAATGGTAATGACCGTAAGGCAGTACAGAAGTCCTTCAGAAGGCGTGTTAATTAATTCAGTCCTAGAATATGTAATTATAGTGCTTTTTAGAATAATGCATACAGAATACCAGCTTATGTGCAGAGCTCTTACATTTTGATGATTATGCTCACCAAGAAGTTTTTGATAACTGGAGTGCCTATAGGATGGTGACGGACCCTAGTGCCCATATTTTATACACTGATTGCTGTCACTCATAGCCCAGTGGAAAGCTTTCCACCTTCTTATGTTTTTTTCTCCTTTTCTGCTAGGACATTTTTATTTCTAAAGGCCTCGTTGGGTAATAAGTGTATTTTAGAAGCCCTATAGAATCTTATAAAGTAAAAATAAGGCTTAAATAAAATGTTTTATAGTTTATGATGCAGATATGACCTCAAGTGAGTGGATATATAACGCCTACCTGAATCAGCAGAAGGTAGATAGGGTCATTCTTTTCTGACAGGGCATAGGCAGAGGAATAGGAGTCTACTGCTACACAGAACAGAGTGTGGAAAGAGAATATTTCCAGCAAAGTTTATTTTGACTTGTTTTGATTGTTTTATTTTGAAATTTTTGGTGCAGATGGCATTTGCTGTTTATGAGAAAAACAAACATCCCACTAAGAAACAAGTGGGCTGCATCTTACTGACTTGTGTTTTGCCCATCTGTATTTCCCACACCTTCACACCCACCTTCCTGCCTGGAGGATGAGAGCAGTCCTATGAATACTCAATCCTCCTCCCCCCAGCTGATCATCTGATGGCATGGATTGACTTTTGAACCCTTGGCATTGGCGTTGCAAGCGATAGCACTACCACTGCGCTGGCGGGCTGACTCCTAACCTAATTTGAGCTTCAAACTTACTTTTACCTACCTTGCTGCTACTAATTTTGTGTTCAAAGGGAGCCCTAGCTAGGTTCCCCACCTGTTCTCTCTTCTCAGTGGTTCCCCTAGCCTCCATCTCTCCCACAGTCAGTTTAACTGTCCGATATGAACACAAACATTTGCTCCAGAGCACTGGTCCCATCTCTTGTCAGGTAAATGCCATCACTCTTAAAGAGTCTCCTGTCCCAGAAGTATCACCAGTCCTACACAAAGTGGTACCTTAGCTCCTGATGCAGTCCCTTCAACCACACATTAAACTACTCAGCCTCTTGCTTCCTTACTTTATCATGCCCATTCCCCCTATTCTACACATTGAGAACTTCAGAAAAGGCCAGGGTAGCTAAGTGTAGAGATGGGTGAAGTCAGGAAAATTCACTCTGTGAATTTATTAGTGGATTTAGTGCAATTTGTGAAGTGAGGATCAATACAGAAAGTGCAGAATTTTGCCACGAAGTGCAGAATTTTGCCAGCAAATTGTGGAATTTCACCAGTGAACGGTGAAATTTAGCCGTTCACAGGTGAAATGCTGCTGTTCATGGCAAAATTCTGCTGTTTGTGGGTGAAGTTCCTCAATTTGCAGTTAGCCGAATTTTTAAGATAATAGTGCAAATTCGCAAATTGCTTCATGGAGGCGAATTTGGCGACTTCGCTGGAACTTTGGCAACCAATTTAAACTTCACCTCATCACTAGCTGAGTGCACCTTAAATCTATCTCCCAGCCTCTTAAAGTTCTGCTTCACTGCTTCACTCTTAAAGTTCTGCTTCACTGCGGATGACACAGTTCTATACCTAAACCGGTCAACCCCAGAAACTACCTGCACAGATATGCAACAAGACATTGACATTCTCCAATACCAGTTACTTAATAAAAAACTACTTCTGAATGCTAAAAAAGCAAAGGCAATTATCCTTTCCCCCGGCAACACTCAGCCTCACCCGTCTATTGGCACTTTACCCCCATCACCACCTTACTGGGGGAAAACTTGGAGTTCGTCCCCAAATTCAAATACTTGGGAATTTGACTAGACCATAAACTTTCCTTAGGGGAACACCTGGAAGACATGGCAAAAAGCTAAAGCAGAGGCTGGGATTCTTCTACTGAATAAACTGCCTCCTGATGCCTGAAGCAAAAAAACAGCTCGTTCAGAACACTTTCATCCCCTTGCTGGATTACGCCGACTTCATCTATAGCCACTGTAATACCTCTCTCGTGGACAAACTGGATGTCTTGTACCACAGAGCACTGCGCTTCATCACCGGCCTCCCCTTCCCTCCTCTACCCACCACTGCTCCTTATACACTGCTATGGGTTGGACCTCCCTGCAATACAGATGAATCAAAAACACCGCAGTTTGGACCTTAAAAGCTATTTCCTCCAAACTACCACACTACATCTCTGACCTATTGCCTCTAAGCGATCTTCGAACCTACGCCTTAAGGAGCTGCTCAATAATTTCCCTAAAGATACCCAGGGTCCGCACATGCCTTGGGAGAGCGACCATAAGCTTCTTGCTGCCAACTCTCTGCAACAAAATACAAAAATCACTGCAACTAAAATCCTCAGTAAGTGGCTCAATATTTAAAATTTTATATGCAAAATGAATTAAAGAGATTTGCCACTGCTTCCTCCATCTATGAACTACGGCTCCACACCCTGCCAGGGTTCCACGCCCAACTGCCATTTATTGCATGTTTACCGGGTGATGGCGCCCCTGAAGCCAACACCAGAGTCCACCAAGCTGGATTCAAGTCCATTAGAGGCACGGTAAAGCCATAAAATTCCCGGAGCGTGACCGCCTTTGCCGAGTGCACCCCCAAGTACTCCTACACCTCTAAATTCCACCTGTTCTTCATTCCCCCTCCCATCCCTCCATCCTGCTATGTATATGACTATCTATTTAACCCGATCCTCCTGGATCACAGGGCTGCATTCCCATTTATTTTGTATTTTGTTCTGGTTTTTCTTCTTATTACCTATATGTATTTCCTATTGCAGGTAACTTTGTGTGATTTCATTTGTTGTGTATGCGCTCCTCGCTCATTTCACTGCTATTCTTTTCCTATGTATTACCATGTATTATTGCATTTTATGTATTGATGTATGACTACTTGTATCGTTTATGACTTGAGAAATGCGGGTTCACCTTGCAAATGAGCTTGCTCGATGGTGTCCACCTGGATAAATAAAGATTTTGATTGATTGATTGATTTGATTGACTGCCTCCATAAGCTGGTTCGCAGATCGCTGGTACCCAATGTACCAGCACCCCCAGCTCCCCTCCCCATCTCCAGTATTCTCCCTATGCTACCTATATCCCTGATGGCTGATATACCAGAAAGGCCTCTGACCATTTCACCACCCTTCCTTCCTCAGCCACTACCCTGTCTTTTCCCCTCATCATTTAGTGCACAGTTACTAAGACCTCTTTGCTGATTTCCTCCTGTTCACCCCATTAGGTGCCACCAAGTCATCTTGAACATTTTTCTGACAGAATTACAGTCACCCCCCCCGACAGAGTGAGGTACCTGAGCCTCCTCCAGGGGTGCAAAGTTATTTGTTGTCTCAATGGTGTGAGACTGATCTGACCCCTTCTGGATGCCCCTGCCACCATTCCCCTGCCCTTACCCACCAGTCTTCAGTCCTCTGGGCCAGTGAGCCTCTGGAGGAGGAGGAGGAGGAGGAGGAGGAGGAGGGGGTATGTGGGGTGGACTGCAGCTGAGCTGGTGCCGCAGCTGAGATATTTTAACTCTTGCTGCTTCCAGCTGAGCATGGAGCTCAGTAGAGATCCTGCTGATAGGGCAGTGCACCCTCCTTCAGAGCATAACCTTGGAGAAGAGTGTCCCACAGTTCCCACAACTGACTACCCCCCCTCACTGGATCTCACCTCCATACTGATCCTATAATACAAAAAGGCTTATTTTATATATGGAGTTCTGTTATATTTTGCATACATCCTACACCTCCCTTACTTAATCCCTTAACCCTTGATTAATTACAATTACATATCTGTATAATATACATATACATCTACATATAAAATACAAAAAATACTTTTTTCACACGTATGATCCTAATGTAATCAGCAGCCCAGAATGCCCATCAGACAATGACAAACAAAATTACAGTACTACATAATTAACAGACCACCACATAGCAACAAGCCAGCAAACCCTAGTGACAAGGCAACCCCACAAAAGGCACAAGAAACCGCCAAACTACTGTATATAAATTAAATAAAATGAAATGAACATTTTATGTGATTCACCACAGAGTAACTGTGGTGAATGTCCTGCTTCAGACTAACAATCCTCAAATCCCATTCCTTCCTGTACCTAACAATACCCACCTTCTCAATTCACAAACTGTACACAAAAGAAAAATAAATAAACATTAGAAAGAATATAGAAAATGTTCCCTTAGCTATGGGAGCTCCACACCAGCACAGCCATTCTGCTGCTACCAGCAATCGAGAATATTATCACTGATTATTTAATTTGTCCTCAAATTATGTCTTTTCATTTTGTAGATCTAAACCTTCATGCTCCTAAAACATTACAAGCTAGGATCCCTATGTCATTGTGTGCTGATAATTTGATATTAATTCCTATGTCTCATATGGACTTACAAAGAACATTAAACAAGATTGTTACATTAACAGATGGCTGGGTCCTAAGGTTGCTGTAATATAAATATGTCACAAATAATGGTGCATAACACTTAAAAACCATGTTTTATCTGGTGTATTGGTAAGAGTCAAGCACAAGTTGTTGATAATTTGTATTCCCAATCCCCTTAGACAGTTCTCAGGCATGTATCTTCAGGTGCTGTCTGTTCATCCATTGCACATACATTTTGTTCTTAACTCATGTTTTAATAATTTTGCAGAGTTTTGATTGGTTGTTTGTACTCTTCACAGGTATGTACTCTTCACATTATTGTTTATCAAATTCAATGGAAGCATAGATAGCCTTTAAGTACATTTTACCAAGTTAATGTTTTATTTTTGGTCTAACAGGGCCACATTGGAGATCTCTTAAATTATATTTATATCTGTGGACATTATTATCCAAGTTATCCATCAAGTATTTTGGTTTTCCTGCATTTAATACTCTGTGGATTTGAGTTTCCCATGCATTTTTCTCTTATTTTCAGGGGTCAACCACTCCAGTTCCTGGTACATATCACAATGATAGCTTCTAACATCACACCACAATATAAATCTAGCTAGGTTATTATATGGCACGTCTACCTTTTTTAATAGGGTTTTACTAGCTAGTCCATTGATATGGCTGTCATAGTCTATGTTTGGAATGAGTAAGTGATTTACAATATCTGTGCACATTTTTTTGTTTGTACAGAAACTATTTCAGTGAAATGCGCCAAGTTTTTTACTTATCTTACCTATCATATCCAAAATGTGAAAATCTAATCTTAGTCCTTCTTCTACCCATACCCCAAGGTATTTATACTGAGATTCTTGCCCCAGGGTTTCATTTTTCAAGGTTTTTATGTTTAGGTCATGATCTGTATCTTGTTTTTTTCTTTAATGATGGATTAAACATCATTGTTTTAGTCTTTTTACTATTTAAGACTAATCTTGACTGAGCTAACCATTTCTCTAAGTTTTTAAAATCCAATTGAAGTCCACTTTCCACTTCATTTACTGTTTTCCCATTAGCAGGCAAGACTGTATCATCAGTGTAAAGTTTAATAGTTGTTTGAGATGATATTTTTACCAAATCATTTATTTATACCAGGAATAAGTTAGGCCCCAATATGGAGCCCCAGGGGACTCCCCTGAGGACCATGGCCTTCTTAGATAAAGTGCCCCCAATCTGGACCTTTTGGGTCCTATTTAGTAAGTAAGGGTCAAACCAATTTATTGTTTCATGATCCACTCCAAGAGTCCCAAATCTTTGGATTAGGATCCTGTGGTCCATGTTGTTGAAGGCTTTGAACAAGTCCACACATAATGCACCCACCGGCCTTCCCTCGTCTAGTTGGGAGGATACTGAATCTATAAGGTCAGTGAGTGCAGTGTTCATGGAGTGACCTTTCTGAAATCCAGACTGGGAGCCAGCTAACAAGGAGTACTTTTCTAAGTAATCACTTAACTGCCTCTGCACCAGCCTCTCCATTACCTTTGACACTGTGGACAACAAGGCTATGGACCTATAATTTGTGGGGACAGTCGAGTCCCCCCCTTTATGCAGGATAGGATACAACCCAGTATCATAGTGGAGCTAAGGGTACCATACTTGGGTATGCTTGCAGTTATCTTTCATGATGCTGTCCAGATAGGTGTAGTGCTAAAAGACTGAAAATTGGTCAATGTGATCTGTTTCTTCAGTAAGGGAGCATGGTCTTACCATGGCAACTAAATGCTTATCAGCTCAACTTCAGTGTTGGGTAAGGTTAGGGATGTTACTAAGGACAGATTAATGGAGCACATGGTAGAAGTCAAGATTATTGCCCCTCTTAGTATGACTATAGGAGGGGCCAGTCATGAAAAACTAACCTGACCACCTTCTTTGAGAGGAGATCAGGGATGTGGGTGGGGCAGGAGAGGGCAGGGCAGTAAATATAGTCTAGTTGGACTTCAGCAAGGTTTCTAACATTGTGGCACATGACAAGCCTGTGGGCAAAGTACACCAGTATGGTATCAGTGAGGCATACATGAGTCAGATTTATACCTGACCTGAGGATAAGAAGCAGAGGTTATATTAATGGACATTTCTTCAAGTGGAGATCGGTATTTCGTGGTGTCTCTTAAAGATCAGTGCAGGGGATATTGCTGTTCAATATTTTTATCAATTATATGAAAGCTGGGGGTCTCTAACAGGCTGTTTATGTTCACTGATGTTCCTATGATGGCCAGGGTGGTAGACTACCTTGAGACTGGGGATAAACAGTCCAACAGGGCTTTGTGCTTGACCTGGTGTTGTTTAACATATTCATAAGTGATAGCATGGATGGAATTAAGGGTAATTTATGGCTATTCACAGACACTAAGCTCTGTGGGAGAGTGGACATGGATAAAGGGAGGCAGGAACTCAGGGATGTCCTGGCTAGACTGGATAAGTGGTCTGGTGTTTGGCAACTGTCATTTAGTGTTAAAAAGTATAAAGTTTTGCACTAAGGACTGAAAAACATAGGGATCAAGAACAGGTTGGGCACTGTGCAAGTAACCAGTTGGAGGAGAAGGACCTGGATGTAATTATCAAGAGTGAACTAAATACTTAGAACAATGCTGGTGAGCTGTGGCAAAAGCAAATTGGATGTTGGGCTGCATAGCCAGGGGAATCACCAGTAGGAAGGCTGATGCTATTTTGTCACTGTACAGGTCCCTGGTGAAACTGCATCTGGAATACAGTGTGCAGTTTAGGAACCCTTATCTCAAGAAGGATATCAACTTGCTGGAGGTGATCCAGAGAAAGGTGACAAAGATCATCAAAGGACAGCAATGTAAAGCCTGTAATGACAGACATAGGGGGCCTAACATGTACTCTCTTGAGGACAGATGGGAGAGGAGAGACATGAATGAACATTCAAGTACCTTAAGAGTATAAAAAAGGGTGAGCACCAAGGGCCTCATCAGCCTTAATGGGAACAAGACCACTAGGAGCAATAGCCTGAAGCTGGTAGGAAGAAGGTTCAAAAAGAAAATGAGGAGACACTTTTTCACCAAGAAGGTGGTGGCTAAGTGGAATGAGTTGCTAGAAGAGGTGGTGTTCACAAAAAACAGCAGGGCGCTTCAAGATATGATGACATAGGGTGAGGAGGAAAGTTGCAGGTATAGGGGTAAGAGAGGGGGCAAGAGGGTACTTGATGGGAGTTGGGGGGGCATGGGGAGGGTGGAAGTTCCTGCCGTAGACACAGTTGGAACTGTACATTTTAAGCAGACTTGACAGACCATGAGGTCTTTATCTGATGGCACATTTTGAATGTTCATATGTAAACTTCAGCAGGACCTGAAAATGCTTTTGGTTTGGTCAGACTTCTTGAGTCTCAGCTTCAGCGTAGCCAAGTTCAGGATGCAACACTTAGGGAGTAAACCAGAGGTAGGATAGACACATTGGGCAGGAATTTCAAAGTCCTGTGTCCAGTCCACTGTGGTCTGTATTTTCAAAGGGAGGAAGTGTGCATGCTGTGGTAACGTGGGTTTGATACCAATTTTCAATGTCATTAGGATGCAGACTCTACATTACCTAATTGACCATGAAGCAATGAAAAAATATACCATGTGGGAATAACATACTAACATATGATTTGCCAGCAGATTAGGCCTTACGGTCTATAGAGTCTGCTCGAACCTCAGATCCCTAGTTGGGTGCCGACGCCCTTCCCCCCTCTTGTGATCCAGAAACCCCTATCATCCATCCCCACCCCCCTGGGACAGGCCATCATCTGATACATCCACTTTCTGTGTCTGTCCCACCATCTCTTGAAGCCCTCCACTGTGGATCTCTGAACCAGCTCACCAGGCAGTGCATTCCAAGGGTCCACCACCCTCTCAGTGAAAAACCTCCTCCTCTTCCCCCTCACCCTTCCACCATCCAACTTCACACCATGCCCTCTGGTGATACCTCCCTGCTTTAGTCTAAAGATCCCCTCCATGTTTACCCTATTTATTCCCTTGAGGTACTTGAAGACCTCAATCATGTCCCCCCGTCTCTCCTCTCCTCTAATGAAAACAGGCAGAGCTCCTCAAGTCTGTCCTCATACGACAAATCCCTAGTCCTCGTATCATCTTAATTGCCCTCCTCTGTACCCTCTCCAGGGCTGTATGTCCCTCTTCAAGTGTGGTCTCCAGTACTGTACACAGTACTCAAGGTGTGGTCTAGCCAGTCCATTGTACAGCAGCAGAATCACTTCCTTGCTCCCTAGAGGTGATCCCCTTATGATGAATCCCAACATCCTGTTGCCTTGCTAGCCACTCTCCTGCACTGCTCAGAGTTATTCATACATGCATCCACCATGACCTCTAGGTCTTTTTCCCTATTGAGGCCTCCAGCGCCTCCCTCCCAAGGGTGTACCTGTGTTTAGGTTTCCCAAGATGTAACACCTTGCACTTGATGATATTGAAATTTAATTTCCACGTGTGAGCCCAGCTTTCCAGGGTATCCAGGTCCCCTTGCAGGGCCAACCTCCCCTCTTCTCCCTCAACTACTGCTCCCATCTTGGAGTCATCAGCGAAGAGACTCATTTCACACCCTGTACCCTCCCTGATGTTCGATATGTATGCATTAAACAGGATCGGACCCAGGACCAAGCCCTGCGGTACCCCACTACCAACCTCTCTAGGGTTTGAGAGCTCCCCACTGACCACTACTCTCTGGGTGCGACCAGCTAGCCAGTTTTCAATCCATCTGACCATCAAAGGGCCTACTCCCAACCCCATCAGTTTCTCCACCAGACCATTGTGGGGGACAGAGTCAAACGCCTTGCTGAAGTCCAAGAATAATACATCCACAGGCTTTCCCCTGTCCAGTTCTGATGTTACCCATTCGTAGAACTCTACAAGATTGGTTTGACATGATCTACCTGGCACAAAACCATGTTGCCGACTATCCAGACCTCCCACCTCCTCCAAGTCCACCCCCAATCATTCCTTTAGTATACTCTCCATTTATTTTCCCACCACTGAGGTCAAACTTATGGGTCTATAGTTACCTGGTACTTCCCTTGAGCCCCCTTTATAGACTGGCACCACATGTGCCTCTCACCAATCCCTAGGTACCCTCCCTGTCTCAAGTGACCTGTTGAAGAGCTCTGCCAGGGGTGCAACCAGTATGTCTGCCAATTCCCATAGTACTCTCGGATGAATGCCATCTGGCCCAGGAGATTTGTCTTTCTTTAGGACCTTGAGGGCTAACCACACCCTTTTGGCAGAGATAGCATCATCCATCCCCTCTATCTTACTGGCCTTTTTATCCTCATCCTGATGTGACACCCCTGGGGTACCTCTCCCTCCCTCTTGCTCCATTTCTGCTGCTCGCCTGATCCCACTCACTGCCGCTTCTATCCCCATCATGCCTTGCTTTGTAGATATCCCATCCCCCTCCCTAGTGAACACAGAGGCAAAGTACTCTTTAAATACCTCTGCCTGGTCCCTCGCCTCTTCCACCCACCCTCCTTCTGATCTCAATCTGCTGAGATGGCCCTTAGTTTTTCTCCGCTCCCCAATGTACCTGAAGAACCCCTTTTCCCCTCCATGTATCCCCTGTGCCAGCCGCTGCTCCTTACTGAACTTTCCCCTCACCATCTGGGTGACTTTTCTAGATGCAAGATGGTACATTTCCTTATCCCTATCCCCTCTTGTTGTTTTATATTTTTTGTAGGCCACCTTCTTTTCTCTGACCACTACCTGAACCTCACTGGACCACCAGCATGGTTTATGTGACCTTGCTCCCTTATGTTTCACCTTAGCACAGGTCCTGACTGCCTCATGAAGTCCCCGTTTTATGACCTCCCATCTCCTTTCCACATTTGTCATTGATGTAATCCCCTTTCAAGTGATCCTTGAGAATATTTCCCATGCCCACAAAGTCTGCCCCCCTGAAGTCCACTGCCAGTGTCCTAGATCTCCCCCCCTCCCCCCATGCTTATTTGAAACCAGACAGCATTGTGGTCGCTCCCAGTCAGGGGATCCTCTACAACCAGGTCCCTTACCAGATCCCCATCTGCCAGAACCACGTCCAATGACATGCCCCTCCCTTGTGAGCTCCATCACATGCTGTGTTAAGAACACATCCTGGAAGCCATCCAGCAGCCTCTGCTCCTTGGCCACCTTAGAGGACATGGTTCCCCAGTTTGTACCTGGCATATTAAGGCCCCCCATCAACACCACTCCTTCCCCTTTTGGTCCACACTGGGCAATGATGTTGTCCAGCAAACCATCCTCCAGAACATCACCCATCCTGGGAGGCCTATATACTACACCCCGCTTGACCTTATCTCCTGCTGGGGATTGTAAGGTGACCCATAAGGCCTCCATGTTTTCCCTCTGCCTCTTCTACCCTTGCAAATTCTATGTCATCTCTAATGAACATAGCCAATCCACCCCCTCTGCCCTCCTTTCTATCCTTCCTAAGCATAGTGTACCCCCGCACGTTTAGGTCCCAGTCATAGTTTTTGTTGCCCCACGTCTCCGTGACAGCCACCACATCCACCCCATCCCCCCGAACAGCATGGCCTGGATCTCTGTCAACTTGTTTCCCAAGCTCCTGGCATTTACTAACACCAACCCCCACCCCTTATCCCAGATCCCCTTTGTCGAACCCCACCCAGGTTCCTTATACTTCCATCCTCCTCTGCTCCTCCTGAAACCTCCACCCCCAGTCTGTTTCCCCTCCCCCTTGGGTTTAGAAGCTGCTCCCTCATCTGGAGGAGGGCTTCTGGTCAGCCCTCCTTATCCTTCCCCCTCACGAGTTTAAACCCCACCTTTCTTGAATGTAGTCAGCCATCCCTGTTTAAGGACTTCCTTCCCTAATGGGGCAAGATGAAGCCTGTCCTTGGCATACAGTCCCTATCCTCCCAAACTCCTTTCCAGTTCCCTAACACCCCAACCCTCTCTTCACCCCACTTCTGAGCCAGTCATTAACCTCTGTGATCTTCATTTTTTCTCCACTGAGGCCTTTGATACTGGCAATATCTCGAAAGAAATGTTGCATCCATTATCCCGACAGACTCTGGCAAGTTCTTGGAACCTTGCTTGGATTTCCAAACGCTATTTCCTCTAGATCTTTGGTTCCCAAATGCCCAGGAAATTCAGTTTCCTCCACAATCCATAACCAGTTCATATACCATGAACTTTGCTCTGTGCACTGTCAGCCTAGAGATACTCACTACCTTTACCTGGCTAGCATCCCCCGTCCTCCACTGGATACCCTAATCATCGAGTCTCCCAATAACAGAACCTTAACATCGCTATCATCCTTATGGTTACCTCCACTATGCACTCTCAGCCCCCATCCCCCTTTATTCGTGATCTCAATTCCATGAGTCTTCCTGCCTTATTAGAGACCCACTTGTCACCCTCCCCTTTCTGCCTCCCTCGTTATTTTGCCCACATAACTCAGACCCCCTCTGAATAGGTGTCCCGTTTAACCCTCTCTTATCCAAACCATTTATCCTGGCCCTGATGGTTTCCCCTTTCCCCACACCACCATCCTCCCCCCTTGTAATAGTACCCCTACATCCAGAGGCTCTCTGTGGGTCCCCTTTACCTAGGGTCCCATCCTTGGTACGGACCCCGCTGCTGAAGGATGGCCCATCCCCCACCTCCTTGTCTCCCAGTTTCTCTCCAGTCATGCTCTCCTCCCTCATGTCTGCAATATGTTGCATATCCCCCATCTGCTTAACATTTATGTTTCCCCTTCTCCCTCTGGGACTATTTCTATCCTTTCCTTTGCCAGTCTGTGATGCCCTATGGGTATCCGACTCCCTCCCCCCGGCCTCTGTATCAGTTTCCTCATTTCCACCAACCCCTTCCTCCCCCTCTAGGTTGCTTAGTAGCTCAAATTTATTGTGACACTCTATGTCAGCCTCCATTAAGTAACCCGAGTTTCCCGACTGCACCTCTAAACTGCCCCTCTTCCTCCCCTCTTGCTCTGTTCTCCTTAGGAGCTCCCTTCCCACAGTCTGCTGTTTTAGGCTTCCCCACAACACACCCTCCCTTCTCAATGTCTGCTCTACTAGGCTTCCCCACAACAGCCCTCCTGACTCTTCCCCCTCCACTATCTTTGTATTCGGAATGTTCACTCCATACGCTTTCCCCTTAGTGTCAACATCCCTATCTAAGGGTCCTCTGTCCCTAATATTCCCCCTCCTGCTTGCTGTAACATAACATCCTGTAATTTCCGGTGTTGTCCCAGCCTCCCTCAACCCCACCCTTCTGCTGCATATCCACACCCTTATCCTTGGACACCCCAACTCCCCAGCTTACTCCTTAACCAATATACTTCACTTCTGATACAAGATAGCTGTCTACAGAGTGGGCAGCCTCCCTCTTTCCAGGCTCAATTGAGAATTATTGCCATCCCACAGCCTGTGTAGCCTACAACCCTTCTGAAGATGCCTGCCATGGTGGAATATGGCCACCCTGTTTGTCCCCCTCTGTTTATAATGGCACACACCCTTTTCTCAGTCCCTTCCCCCTGGAATACAGTTTCTCTCTATACTGACTGCAGTTGTTACAAACCCAATTTCAACCCCACCAATAAAGTTCCCAAGTCTCACAAACACATACAGTCCAGTGTGTGTCCAGTCCCACTAACAGTGTGTGTATGCAGACATCAGGTGTCAGATGATGTCACAGGCACCAGTTCCTGTTGCTTCAAATTTCAGTCACAAACAGAAATACACAGCCCTTCAATCCCAACCCCCAGTGGCTTTTCAGTATTTAAGAAACACCAGGCAAACATCACATTTTAATTTCACTCTAATTATCACTGCCAAACAAGTGTTCCCAAGCCCCGAAAGTTACAATATCACAGCCCAAGTAACAGTTCTAACTCAAAGTAGTAATTTTTAACACACAGAACTAATTTCACGTACAGAACTATTCAAATATTTCAGTTAAAACAGAATAAAAACCCAAACCTTTGTCCTTACCAACCTCCTGCTTAAGTTCTTCTATGTGTAACTGACCAGTCAGAGAAAGACATTTATGGGACATCCTCATTCAACCCTGTACAGTTGAAGGTAGCCACTGAATATCCTGATGCAGTACACTTATACCATAGTGAAGTGGAAAGTAAATACATCACAGAGAACCTTCCAACAGGCATCCCAGATAACATTAGCTGCAACAGAAGTAGATCTACTAATCATGTTGCTTGCACTTCTCTTGGAAAAAACAGATGATCCAAGCATTCACAAAACCTCCCTTCTACTGTAGAATATTATCCTATTGACACCAAATATCATATGTCATTATGTCTGGCCCAAATGGCAATGAGGGCAGTATGTAGGTATACCTTGCGCTGTATAACACATTTGTTCATTAATATATACTGCATAATAATGTAGGACAGGACACAAGTAGCATGGTGGTACATTAAAGGATACAAATGGGAGCATTTCTTCTCCCAAAGGATGGTGAAACTATGAAACAGCCTACCAGTGGAGAAGGCAGGCATGAAGACAATGCCACCTTCACTTTTTTGCTTACCAAGAGAACTGCTGGATACCCAAGGTAGTAGAGTGAGTAGGGAAACTTTTATGCCAGTACATGTTTACTTTGCATAACTATTCCTTTATATTTATGAAATCTAGATTTAGTAGTTGCCGTATTGGTCCTTGCAAGAATAGATCCAGAAGCAAATGATTTGATACCTTTTAATGGACCAACATAGATGTAACAACAAGAACAAAGTGCTCTAAATTTCGGACCAACCAGTCCTTCTTCAGAAGCTCATGGCAGTTGTTTAGAAAATATAATACTTATAACAGCTAGATAATACAGAGAAAAACAGAAAAAAATCCCCATTGGTTTAAAATACTCATAAAAAAAAAAAAACAGAAGATGATGTCAGAGAAGTTTAACAGTACAATACTGCCTTCAGCCAGAAAGAACCTTGGGTCAGATTGTGCTTGGTGGAACACACACATACAAAGAATCCTACTGCATATAAATTTAATAGACATAAGATAACACTGCTGAAGCAGATAACTCCTAAATCAAGCTATGAGTGTCACAGTTAATATAAGGATGTGATTACTGAAAGGCAACCCCCAACCAGATTAAAGACAAACTAAGATTGTTATAGGGCTCATGAAATTTCAATGTTAGCATTATAGACAAGAATTTGACAGTAAAGTTGTCTTAAAAACATCAGTGCACACTGTGTGATGTGTAAAACCTAGCTGGACCTGCCACCCAGCTGTAATCTCAAGCTAGATATAAGGCCCAAGAAATTTCAAAAACCTCAGGACTATATAAATGATAATTTAAATATAAATTGATAATATTAGTGTCAAACAAAAAACTCTAGTAGAGGAACCTCAAGGAATTAAGACCATGTAGGTTGATGTGTACTGATGTGAATATATAAACAATTACCAAAAAAGCTGAAGCACACACAATTCCCAATAATGGAACGGACCCAGAGCTAAAGAAAATAGTTTATTACACCAAAAAAAAAAAAAAACAGCCACTTGACGCGTTTCAGACAGCAAGTCCTTTATCAAAAGTTAAAAGGCTGACCACAAACACCAGCTTATATAGTACTATCAATTAATTACATCACAATAATAACTAACAGTTCATTGGTTGTTGAACAAACACCATCACCACTAAAATCACAGAAGCATACATTTAAAGAAATATAGGCATGTGGCAAAAACATTAACTCTACATTAGATAAATACTAAATTAAAATAAAAACATTATCTACACTCCAGATAGGGTTTCAATTCTAAATGTGTATTAATTCCAGGAACTTTATAGGCATTAAGTCACAAAATCCATTCATTTTCCTTCCTCAAAATTTTGTTGCGATAATTACCTCCCCTTGAATCATGTAAGACTTTTTCGATGCCCAAATACTTAAATGCATGCAAAAAATTTCAGTTGGAAAGTAGACCTGAAAAAGAATATGACATCAGGCAGCTAATTTCCTGTAATACACAGGGGGTCATTTATTTAGTGCTTTGTAATTGTGGTGCATATTATGTTGGCAAGACAGAACGATGTTTTAAGATCAGAATTATGGAGCATGTCCATGCAATTGAGAAAAATGATTTGAGTTATGCCACTGCTATGCACATTTTTAAAAATAAGGCAGCACCTACTTTGCATGCATTTACCACAAAACAGTATGTTATCCAGTGGTTTTGTTGGGCAGAAAGTGAGGCCCTTTGAAAGTACATTTAGTTCTCCAGTAGCCAGTGTGTGGTTGGACAAATTAACAACTGAAAGGTGCCCATCAGTATTGTGTTGTTGTTCAGTGACTCCATTATGTTCTTCATGGTTGTTAGGAAGTATGGCATATTGAAGGGTATCCAATTTCCTATTTTTCATAAGCATGGCTTTTCTTAAGGTCCTTTGGTAGTTAATGTGTATCTCTCGCAAGATGTCCTGAATAGGTTCCCCAGACACCCTTTCCAGAGTGGTAACAATTTCAGCAAACTCTTTGTTAAGAACAACTTTTTGGGCATATGACATGCGAATCCTGTGATTTCTCAGTTTCTCAGAGGTTCTATGACAAAGTTGTTCTGCATATGTAGAATTGTTTGTATTTCTTAATGGATTCCAAATAGTAAGACCTTTAGGGATAATGTTTCTCCCTCCTCCTGCACTGGGTTAGAAAATAGATGTCACGGTCTAGCTGTGCCAATTTCTTCTTGATGTTATGTAACTGCCATATTTACATCTCAATATGGTAGCAGATGGGATGAACATTGATCTTGGCTTTATGGGACACTACAGAAACTAACATCCACAGACCTTTTCTTCTTCAAACTGACATATTATATGACTTCAGCATGTGTGGGATGTGGATGCGTGTGTGTATGTATGTGTGTGGGTATGTGTTGTGAGGTATGTGATATAACAGATGTGGGGCTTGCTGTCACATTGAGGTAAGTCTCTATTTAGATATATGGAGTTATAATGTGTTACTATTCTTATTTCACAGACATAATGAATATTAATTCCTCCTTACTTTTTTTCTTTGCCTGGGGGGGGATTTGATTCCATTGCACCATTATCAGATTACCCAGCCCGCTAGTGTACACATAGGAGTGTTATCATATACTGTTATATATAATTTTTGTAACTGTGTACATATTGGGGTGTGTGATCTCATTTGCATGGGGGTCCTGCACAGATCTTTTTACATTAGGCTAATATTGTAGTAATTTGTGGATATGTAGGTATGTTAGACCTCTGGTCTTACACATATACTTTATATTTACTTCTAGTTACCTTATCCTGGGGAGGGTGGCAGGTTTATTTCATGGTAGTTCTATCTAGTATCTTTGGAAATGTTACTTTGCAGATAGTAGTACAGTTAAATAGTGTTACATTTTTACTCTGTAGATATTAGGAGACATAAGCCCTTTTACTCAGGATTTCATGACAAGTTGAATTCCTTTGGGGAACAATTGCAGTGACTGAAGTTAATATAGGTTAACTAGGAGAGAGAATGTGTGTGTGTGTGTGTGTGTGTGTGTCTGTGGGAGAGAGAGAGAGAAAAGGGTGAGAGAGAGAGAGAGAGAGAGAGAGAGAGAGACAACATCTCATTTAAGCTATGAATCTCCCCCACCCACATTATTGTGATGTGGGGTGGGTTAGGTTGTATCGTTTGTATGAAGACGAGGAGATAAATTACATTTTTATCTCTTTTTCAGAGTCCTTAGACACTTGTGGTACATCAAGTTGCTACATTCTCAGTATGTATTGACATCAGTACATATCAGGCTACATGGTCTTAATTCCTTGAGGTTCCTCTACTAGAGTTTTTTGTTTGACACTAATATTATCAATTTGTATTTAAATTATCATTTATATAGTCCTAAGGTTTTTGAAATTTCTTGGGCCTTATATCTAGCTTGAGATTACAGCTGGGTGACAGGTCCAGCTAGGTTTTACACATCACACAGTGTGCACTGATGTTTTTAAGACAACTTTACTGTCAAATTCTTGTCTATAATGCTAACATTGAAATTTCATGAGCCCTATAACAATCTTAGTTTGTCTTTAATCTGGGTGGGGGTTGCCTTTCAGTAATCACATCCTTATATTAACTGTGACACTCATAGCTTGATTTAGGAGTTATCTGCTTCAGCAGTGTTATCTTATGTCTATTAAATTTATATGCAGTAGGATTCTTTGTATGTGTGTGTTCCACCAAGCACAATCTGACCCAAGGTTCTTTCTGGCTGAAGGCAGTATTGTACTGTTAAACTTCTCTGACATCATCTTCTGTTTTTTTAATTTTTTTTAAATGAGTATTTTAAACCAATGGGGATTTTTTTCTGTTTTTCTCTGTATTATCTAGCTGTTATAAGTATTGTATTTTCTAAACAACTGCCATGAGCTTCTGAAGAAGGACTGGTTGGTCCGAAAGCTAGAGCACTTTGTTCTTGTTGTTACATCTATGTTGGTCCATTAAAAGGTATCAAATCATTTGCTTCTAGATTTATATTTAGGAAGAATATGACAGACACAAAAGACCTAGAGTCCCTTCCAGCCTTATATTTCTATGTCTGGTGGAGGTCAGTGCCTTCCCTGCCACTCCCTGCTGTGGGTGAGAATTTAGAATTGGAGTTTTTTATCATTGTATTCGTTGACATTTCTGATGTTCTCCCCTATATGACATTGCATGTCCTGCCTTCTCACCTGCTACCACCAAAAGGGTTGAATCCCATCACAATGAAGAACAGTGGCATGCCCCAGGTTTGGAGTGAGTGGGGAGTGAGGGTCTGATGGAAGTCATTGGAGGGAGAGCTATTTGGAAAGATGAATCTGTGGTCTACAGGTTAAGAGTTTTCCTAAACAGTTGGAAAACCTACCACTACTGGGCTGGTTCAGACTGTGAGCTGTGGCTGATACCAACAGAGTGGGTTTATGTGATCTGTGTCTGAAGAGGCCATTTTGAAATTGTTTCAGTGACTCTTGGAGACCTGGTTGGATGAATGCTTGTCCGAACTGGAGTTTAACCAACTATTTCACTCTTTTTGGTTATAGTTGCAACACTGGTGAGAGCTGTGTCTGGGATTTTTCGGTGCCACCGCCCAAGTTTTGGATCCTGAATGTAAAAGTGTGTTTGGGATCTTCATTGCTGCAAACAGTTTACCCCAGTGCTGGTGAGATCAGTACTGATGGTAGCTTTAGAAATGGATCCTTGAATTCCCCTGTGCATCATAAAATCTCTGGTTCAAGCAGCTTAAAATCTGCACTCATACACTTGCAGTACAGTGGTGAGAGCACCGGTTTCCTACTGGGTTATTTTTCTCGTCAGTACTGTTGGGAGCTTTATTGAAGGAGTTGTGAACAACTGCTAAGACTGTTGAGGCTTTATTTCTGGTTACAAACCCAATGATGCTTGCAATTAATAATCTGGACACTGCTCTCTAAAAAGAGCTGAATTTTTAGACTTTACTCCCAAGCACTTTCTTTGGATTCTCATAGATAGATAGATAGATAGATAGATAGATAGATAGATAGATACTGTATATCTGAGTTATCTTATATTGTAATTTATTGTTTTGTAAATATTGTATGTGAGTGGGTTTGGGAGGGTTGGGTAGTAGAGAGGGAATTTGTTTTTTGGTTTATTTTATTTTGTTTTGGAAATTTATGTAATTTTTGTTTTATTCTAGTTGTTGGTTTTGAGATGGGAGGGGTTAGTTATTGTTTTGTTTAATTTAGTTTGGGAAGGGGTTTTTGCTTGGCCATTTTTATTGGGGTGGTTCTAGCATGTACAAGCAGCAGCTTGAAATGTGCCTCAGTTCTAGGACCCAGCGGGTTACTTATCCAGTGTCCCTGCTGCTTGACCTCTGCCCTTTCATTGACCTCCCTTTGTCAACTTCAGCATTGAAGCACTGGAGGGAGGTTGGGATTGGGAGAAGGCATGATGGTAGGCAGTAGGATACTGGCGGTATAGTGTGAGCAAGTTGCATTAGGGTGCTCAGGACCAGGAGAGAGATCAGACGTGTTTGGTCTCCATACCCAGGGTTCCTATTGGATTGAGTGGGCAGAGGTATACCGTTATATGGGTGACTGAAACTGAGTGACTCAGATATGCGTGACTTGATTTCAGTGCCTGTTATGTGAGTTACCCTGACAGGGTAGCGAGGGAAGAAGAGTGAGGGTATAAGGTAGCGAGGGACGAAGAGTGACAACATAGGATGGGGACCAGAAGAGGAGGAATAAGGAAGAAAGTATGTTGGAGGTAGTGCAGTGTGGTATTGCTGAGATGGCGGTGTGGTGTGGTGGTAAGGGTGGCTGGCTATAGTGTGGTAGGTGCAGGGTTCGGGGCTGTGGAGGGGTACAGTTTCTTTTGAACTTCATGTGTGGGAGTTTTGTTTTTGTTTTTTTAATCAGTGTTTCTCTCTCCATGACATGCACCCCCCCCTCGAGTTCACAATCTAAAGTAAAGAGGTGGGGGGTCGGTGGGCACAGCCCTCCACATAAATATTTTTTTTTTGTTTTCGCCAGTGTTGTTTTTATTACTGGGAATGTGCATTGTCATTTTGCTTTTCAGTGATGTACACTCACTCTAATGGTGGTATCTGTTTGTTGATCACCATTATGACATGGAACCATGGGCAGGTAGCTGTTGGGCTGGAAACCTCCACAAGTCCCCTTCGGACAGTTCTATGCAATGCCAGATCAGTTAGGAACAAGATGGCAATTATTGCTGACGTGATTTTCTCAGTTGATCTGGGCTGCATTATGGAGACCTGGCTGGGTGATGATGCTGGTCCAGTATTGGAGGTGTCAGTCCCAGCTGGATTTTCCATAGTGCACTGACCAAGGAAGGATCACAGGGGTGGAAGTGTGGCCATCTGTTTTACATCTGACCTAAACTTCTCCTTTCACCCAGTGGGTTCCACTTTCTCCTTTGAATGCGTGGCCATGAAAGGGGGTCTAGGAGTAGGCTGCAGAATCCTACTCATATACTGGTATCCCGGGCAAGAAGGAGAATTTCTGCAGGAAGTTGCAGACTTCATCATCGAGAAGGTGTTGGAGTTGCCCAGATGGTTGGTTCTGGGTGACTTCATTGGTTGGATCGACAACAAACATTTACAGTTTGGTTATGACTTCCTCCAGTTTATGTCTTCACTGGGCCTCACACAAGCTGTTGCTTCTGTGACTCAGAGACACTGTCATATCTTGGACTTAGTGTTCTCACTGGGGCTTGAGGTCTTTGACCTCAGTATTGATCTGGTCATTTTGTCAGATCATTACACAGCCAGGTTTTCATTCAGGGCCCCTCTGGTAGTCCTTCTCCTGTGGAGATGGTCTGCTACTGCCCTTTGAAGGGGCTGTCCCCAGAGGGACTGATGGCAATAATGATCTATCTGGTGAAAGTGCTGCATGTGCAGCAGGTATGGGTGAGACAGTTTCAGCCTATAATGAGGCTGTTTCCAAGGCACTCAACTCTTTTGAACCAGTTTGTGTATGACCCAGGTCTTCTTGCTTGAGACCCCCATGGTTTGATGGGGCTGTCAAGGAGATGAAGACCAGGGGTCAGAGATTGAAGCATTGCTGGCATAGGACTTGGTCTGAGAGGGACACACTGGCTTTGAGAGTTCACTATGGTGAATATCAAAGGACAATCAACCATAAGACGGCAGTGTTCCTGGCCAGGAAGACTGCTGCAGGGAGTAACAAACCAGCTTTTCCTTTTTATACTGTAGACAGGCTTCTCCATCCTGCCTGTCTGCAGCTGAAGAAAGCATATTCAGTCACTCAGTGTGATGAATTTGCTCCATTCTTCTCTGACATCATGTCCTTCATCAGGGCTTAGATATCCCCAGTAGGGCAATTGCAGCCCCACAGTGGCAAGCTGTGTGTGTCCAGAGGCCCTCCAATTGTCTAGAGCAAGTTTAGGCAGGCTGAGGTGGTTGAGGTTTGTGAGGTGATTTTGTAGCTGTGGCCCACACAATGTGAAATGGATCCTGGACCAACTTGTCTCTTGATGGGATATGTTGAGACGGTTGGTACAATGTTCACTGACATTATCCACTGATCACTTTTGGAGGGATGTTTTCCCAGCACCCTGAAAGAGGTGCTGGTGAGATCCGTCCTTAAGAAACCATCTCTCGACCCTGACATCTTGGTGAATTATAGACCTATCTCTAGTCTCCCATGCTTGGGTAGTGTTATCAAGAAGGTGGTGGCCCTGCAACTTGAAGCACACCTCCTGGCCCATGACATCTATGAACCCTTTTAGTCAGGCTTAAGGTCAAGACATAACATCATAAAAGCATTAGTCAGAGTGCAGCAGGATCTTCTCAGAGTGAGAGATAGAAGGTTGGTCAATACTCGTTCTTCTCGATCTCTCCTCAGCATTTGACACTGTGTACCACATAGTGCTGCTGTATCATCTAAGGGAGCTCTGTGGACTCACTGGTACCATCATCAACTGGTTTGAGTCCTTCTTCACAGGCAGGATGCAGATGGTGATGATGGGGAATTTCTTATCCTGCCCGAAGTCCCTGCTATATTGAGTTCTCCAGGGCTCGATCCTGTCGCCTACATTGTTCACAGTGAACATGCTTTCCCTGGATGAGATCATTAGATGGTACAGTTGGGTTTTCACTGTTATGCAGATGACAACCAGCTGTATATGTCATTTGCACCCAAGACAGGTGGTGAGGTAGAGGTGCTGAATAAATGTCTGTCCAAGACCCAGGACTGGATGTCCTCTAGCTGACTAAGACTCAATCCTGACAAAACAGAGGTGCTAGTGATTGAGACTGGTCATCGGTGGGATGTGGGTGCTTCTGGGATGGGAACAGGGTTATTCCTTGGGCCCACTACCCTGGTGGCATCTACCAAGGTGAAAAATCTGGGTGTCATCCTTGATGATAGACTGATGCTTGAGGCTCAGGAGTCATCCATCATCAAAACTGATTTTTACCGCTTAAGGAATGTTGCCCAGATTAAAGCCTAGATTCCACCTGTTGGGCTGCCCTCACTGGTACATACATTTGTGATGTCATGCCTCTACTACTGCAATGCTTTGTACCTCAGGATCAATGGAGGGGTTCTCTGGTGTCTGCAGCTGGTGCAGAACATAGTGGCCAGGTTTCTAACAAGCCTTCTGAGGTTCTGTCATGTGACCGTGGTTCTGCGTGAACTGCACTGGCTGCCAGTTAGGTGGAGAATCATCTTCAAGATGGTCTTGCTATCCTACAAGGCCCTACATGGATCTGGCCATGGCTACCTGAATGACCTCCTGACTCCTGCCCATCCTGTGTGCTCACTTTGCTCTTTTGCTGAGGGCCTCCTAGCAGTTCCAAGGGCCTGCCTGAAGTCCTCTGGTGATCATTCATTTGAGGTGGTAGGCCTAATGTTGTGGGATTTACTACCAAGACTCTAGAAGGAGACCCCATACATTGAGGTTTTTAAACAGGGTCTGAAGGCCCATCATATTAAAAAAGCATTTGAAAACTGTTTATAGGTTAGAACTAGTTGGCTGCATTATTTAATCTTAATTCTGAATTATTTGTTAAATTGTTTTTACCATTGCTGTTTGTTTTATTCTTATGTACTGATGTGTGTTGCTTTTTCCTACCTACTTGTACAGTGCCCAGAGCCCCCAGGATGGGGTGCTAAACAAATAAATGTTATTTACTTCCTTACTTTCTTTCACTGTACCTAACCCCTCTGAGCCTCATCACGTCTTATGGCTGCTGCAAAATGTTAATGAGCTGCAAGGTAAAGCTTTTAGGGATACAGTATGCAATGTATGAATGGTTGCATAAAAAAACAGATTCTGCTCCTTTTACTCTGCTTTATAATAAGTTTTAAAAAAAAGTGAATCACAAACATTAGTTATTCCTATCTGTATTTACCCTTGCTGAGCCACATACTGATATATCAGTCCAGAATTCCTGTATGTTCTAATTCTGTCAGCAGACTAAGGGTTTATTTGCAAGTTCTGCATCAAAAATATTTCTAGGGAATAAAGTGAATAACACCATTAGCATAATATAATATAATTCTGCAATATTAAAATGATCCACATTTTGCTTCTTCAAGATGTCTCATTAAGCAGCAATTATGTCCTTCATGAATCTTGAGTAAATGATGGTTGACACTTTGATTTCTCAGTGAACACATTGGTAAAACCAAAAATAAATATGTATTCTTCAATGACTGCATGTACCTTCTGAAGATAGCTTTATTTTTCACTGTTGCTGTCACTTATGAAGATCACAGCTGCTCAACCATGTCCAAAAGGCTTCCAACTCTAGTATTACTCCAAACAAATCTGTAAAATATGCAACAGTTGTTCTTAAATTCATGCCTCTATCTTCATTGAATATAATGATAATTGTATAGTTGTGGGGATTTACAAAGTAATAATCATATTTGGGACAGCATAAGCACTACGGACATAGGCGGATGGGGTTATGAAGTCACCAATATGGTTATTTTCAAGTTTAACCCCCAGCCATACACTGATAGAGTAGGATCTGCAAGGATGAGATGTAGAGTCACAGTTTCTTGCATGTCAAAATGGAATAACTACATTTGAAATAGCAATTTTTTTCTGCAGTATCTCTTCTATAGAATTCTTCAAAATTGGTCTCTATGCTGGCAGGGTTCACTGTAGCTAGCAAGTGAGAAAAAGAATTTTAAATTTTAATAAAACAAATGTTTGCAGACAGTGGAAATGGAAATTAACTTTATGCTGACATTTCTGCTGAACAGAATAGTGGTAGAACATTGACTGGGACAGAAAATGTGTGAGTGTCTGAGCTAATCAGGACCTCAATATGTATACCCTGGAGAAGAGGAGGGAAAAGGGGGACATGGTAGAGACCTTCAATTATCTCGAGGGCATAAAAAACGTAAAGGAAGGTGGCATATTTCAGGAAAAGAGATGTTCTAGGTCATGACATGAGGCTGCAAGGGGATATACTAAGGGGTAATGTGAGGAAGTATTTCTTCACATAAAGGGTGGTGGATGCAGAGCAGCCTCACAGCAGAGGTGATGGGGGTAAATTTGGTATGAAAATTCAAAAATGCCTGGGGTAGGCAAAGGAGAAGCCCAGTCATGGGAAAGAGATCAAAGTCAGAGATCAGGTAGGGTCTGTGGTTCAGGATGGTCAACCTTCAGGATTTTTTGCACTTTCTGCACCAGGAGAGACTGTCTGTTCTCTGGACATGCAGGATGCGTATCTGTATGTAAACATTTTTCTAGGGATGTGGATATGATGTTCTATCCACACTTTTTGGCATTGTCCTCTCCCCTTTAAATCTTGCCAGAAATCTTCAAGCTGGCTCCTTCCACCCACTTGGGTGGTATAACCCTCAGCATACGGAGGGCAACTAACTTGCCCAATCAGGCTCTTTTTTTGTGTGCTGTTGTACGGTATGTTTTTATAATATGCAAAGTTCAGAGTCCAAGTCTGGAGGTACTGCTGTTTCAGAAATATTTTATCAAAATTGATCAAAACTTGATTTAAGTGTATTATTAATGGTATCCTAAACTCAAAACATAAAAGATAAGTCCCACACAGCTCAGGGGATACATCTCCAGAATAATGGCATCACACATGAAGCTAAGAAGAAAAACTTGTGTTTATCTATGACCTATGGCTTCAGTATTATTTTGGTCTATAGAACTTCTTCATGTACATGGCTTCATCAAATTGAGTCCTGCAACTTATATAGGCAAAACTGAAAAAGGAGCTTCAGGCTTCGAAACATGTCAGGCATTGTGTTTTTGTAAGCAATAAAATGTAAGTTTTAACTTTATTTCTGTCTGGCATCCTTCTTATAGGCTTGATGTGTGCTTGGAACCTTAGTTAATTTACTGTTTAAACTCTGTTGACCAAGATAGCAATTCTAACCAAAAACAAATCAATTCATTTTTGTTCCTTTTTCACAAATTTCATTTATTGAACAAGAGGTGAGATTATTTGTGAAAGAAAAGTCAGTCTCAGCTCCCAGGTGATTCCAAATGGTGCACTAAATGTATTAAGATGGAAAATTCCAAGTAAGTTAGGCATTTACCATGCTCCCAACACCTGCTTAAATAGCAGCACCCAAATGGAATAAGTAATTCTCTGAATAAGGGGGCTCAGAGGCTTCAGATGGTAAGTTTCATAACTGTAATTTATTGTACATAAAAGTCTTTCATAAAGTCCTGTTAGTTTATTCCACAGCTCTATTGAATTATTTTGCTCATAGAAGTTTAGGATAAAATCCCATTAATGCAGTCCCCAGCTCTGAAGTAGACCGCATTCAATACTGGCCTTAGAAATCAGTTATTGTATGCTAATTGTAAACAGGTGGAATTTCTTGTACTTTACAAAGATTTATAAAAATATCTGCAATTCATTAATAATATTGTTATTAGCTCAAAAAACTCCTAGTCATAAACGAGTGCCATAGTGTAAAATACACACAAGCCAGAATAGCAGCATAAGGTGCGCAGGTACAAATGATAAAGGTACAGAGTCCCAAACAGGATGATTTGGGTATTAATAAATATAATTTCTGCAAGTTCAATGTTTCTGAAAAGTAGAGTTTGTAGAGAATAAGACCTCAAATGGATTGCACTTCTAGTTAAGCCTCCACAGACAGACTGTCCCCATCTTGCCGGGGGCTGGGGGGGGGGCATACAGTCCTGTTCCTTCACTCATATAGGTAGATCGGAATGCACTAATTTCTTCTGCCAATGTCGATGCTTGTTTGCAAAAGTCGGGGAGAGAGTGGCTTATCTCAATGTGCACTTCAGTCTGATAGATTTTCTAGTGCATCCATGACTGCAAGCTCAACAAAGTTGATTTCAAACAAATGAGGTACCCATCTCATAAACAACACATACTTCAAGTTCGAAACCAAACATACATATTATTTGAATAAACTTATCTCTGAATGCTGCAAAAGGTTGAGTCAGTCATCCTAAGGGTATTCCCTTGTAAAAAGATAGCATAGCTGTGGCAACATTAGTCCGAAATTATCACAGCTATGCAATCTTTTACAAAGGAATACCCTCGGGACAACTGGCTTAAGCTTTAAGGGGAGCATTCCGACATGTGCAGTGTCATCAGTATTTTTTCATACAGTGACGCATAGACACCTCTGATTACAAGCATAAGCTGGTACTTGGGCAAATCAAACAGAATTTGTCAGTGGTACATAACCTTTGCACAGTAATAACAAGCTGACAATTTATGTTTGCTTAATTAAACCTAACTGGCATTGTTGCCCATGGCTGGGTGTATTGTATTGAATTGGCCTAGAGCCATGCAGCATTGAGGAGTGAGTGTGTAATAGTGCTTTTGATTGACACTGCTTCCATGACGAACTATGTCAGAGTGTTGTTGAACTGTCAGTCAATGATTAAAACAAGTCAGACATTTGACCAGTCACCTGGAATTCCCACTTGTGTCCATGTTTTGTAAGGTTAACAATGTATAGCTTCAGTGCCCAACTCAGTAGCTGTTGAACAACCTTGTGTCTATTGATTTTCACTTTTCATAGGAGCCTGAAAACTAACATCATATCACAGTACAAAAGGTGTAGTACTAGTAGTGTTGTGGATTGGCCCAAAATGGGATGACCAAGGACAAAGACCCCTAGTGAGGACAACATCCTTATGAATGTCATTGAAATATGTTTTTTAGCAGCTCCACAACTAAGAAAATTCCAGAAAAATTAGTAGAGCATTGATCTATCAACTACTGCGGTTAGAGAAATATTCTATAAACATGGGCTTTATGAGAAGGTTGCTGTTAAAAACATTTTCTTTTGACCTGCTGAAACCCCCTTGAAACCAGGTAATGTATCCTCAGCTCCAACTAGAATATCATAGGCTATTGGAACAGGTCCAGACACTCACTCCTACTTTCTTACTTTAATCACCCTCCCTACCCTAGAACGAACAGCATACTATGTGAAGAATAGCCCCCTATGTCAAAAATAGCCCTAAAATGAACATAGATATATGAAAAAGGTATGTAACATCTGCTGAATCCAAATATGCTATTTGCTAATGTTTCCTACTGAATGCTTCTACATAACTGATTGTGTAACTAGGTTCCTGTGTTTTGCTTGAAGTTGGAATAAGTGATGAAAATTGTTAATGGAAATGTATAGATAACAGTTCAATGTATTATCCTTTTTATGATACTCAATAAAAAGATTCATTGCAAAAAAAAAAAAAATCTTTCAGACAGCCATAAGGCAGCTCATCTTCAGTGGGCTAAGGCACACAAACAATTTACTTCATCTGATTGGCAGCATGTGATTTTTTTCTGATGAAAGTTAATTTTGTATGTTAAGTAGCACAGATAAAAGATGTGTAAAAAGATGAGAAGGTGAAAATACATGCAGTATTGTCTACAATCAACAAGAAAGTATGCAGGAGGCTATGGGTTTGGGGTGCCTTCTGTGGCACTAATGTATGTCAGCCATCTTTTGTTGATTCAAAAGTTGATATGCTTCTATTTGCTAATGCAAAATCCCCTCAGGACATCATTTACATGCAAGACAATGCACCCTAACAAGAAACCAAGGTAGCTACTGCATTTTGAGGATTGCGGGACATGGACACACCTGGGAGTTCCAGGTGGTGGGCTGTATGTTTGGCTTTGGTCATGGATTGACAGTTTGATATTATGTTTTGCTATACAGCCAGTGAAAATCAGAGAGCACTATTTCACACTCACTTTTCTGTGCTGCCTGGGTCTAGACCGATGTGATACACTTGGAGAATAGTAACAGCACTAACACTAGGTTTAGTTCAACAAACACAACTGGTTATAATGGTCAGCCTGTTATTACCTAAAGTTGTTTGCACAAGTACCAGCTTACTTTTACTGTCTGGGAGCTGCACTTTCAGTACCACTAAACTGTATGCTTGTCAATATGTGCAGCCTTGTTTTCTCCAATGCAATGCACCATGCTATTAATAAAGTGTCCCAACATTAGTGGCTGATTCCTCTCTTGTTTTTATGTGTTTCTTGACCATATAGTTATATTGTGGCTCCTCATGAATTCTCATGATTGACAGTTCACAAAAAGCTCTCACCCAGGAATTCACATGCTAATAAGTCTCCATGTACTGACTTCAGCAGCACCAGGGCTCCATCCTGGGACCCCTCCTCTTCAGCCTATTCTTAAACTCACTACTGGACAGCTGCTCAGAACAAATAATTCTCTACGCCGACGATGCTGTAATCCTCACCTCGGACCCTGATCCAATCCAATTACGAAATAAACTTCAGTGGGCCTTCTCCTCCATCGAATCCTGGTTCCTAAGTCATAAACTGCTTCTCAATCAGAAAAAAAACAAGTCTATGGTCTTCTGCAGCCTCCACAACAAAAACAAACAACTCCACCTCTTCATTGCAACCGAACAAGGAGCCATCCTAGAGAAAACACAATCGTTCAAGTACCTTGGCATCACCGTTGATCCACACCTCTCATGTGCTGTCTATATCAGCAATGTTGCAAAGTCTGCCAATGTGAGGTTAGGCTTATTATTTCGGCACAGGAAACACCTAACCCCAGAAGCACTGTCAGTGGCAGTCCAAAGCTCCATCATCAGCATCATAGACTATGGTCTTATCATATATGGGTCTGCAGCTACCACTGCTCTCAAATGTATCGTGACCTCCCTGAATAAGGCCTGTCATCTCATCACTGGCTCACATCACTGTACCCACACATGTGACCTTATTCCCAATCTGGATGGCTTCAACTGGACAAATGCATAAAATACCAAACCTGCATCACGGCCAAGAAAATTAGAATGAGGCTTGCCCCACCTGGTGTCTGTGCCCTCCTTAAGCCTAGACATAGGAATGTCACTACATGGAGGTCCAATTCTCATCTACTACACATCCCATGATGTCGCACGAACCAAGGACAAAGATCATTCGCCTATCGGGCATCCAACTGGCTCAACTCTCTTGGCAGCAACATAGCGACTGCTCCAACACTCAGCCTCTTCAAGTCCAAGCTGTGCCTCTCTCTGCTTGTATCCTGTGATTGCCTATCTTAACATTTCCACCATTCCAGCTGCACATGCCCCAGCACCCAGCACTTACAATCAGTCTTTGCACCCCTAGCACCTTACCTGTCATATTCCCTCAACAAGGCCCCATGGCTGCACTGTCTCCCACCTTCGCCCACCTCCCCCCCATATCTCCACTTCTTCCCCTGCCCCAACCACCTCGCGTACTCCCCCTTACCCCCTGCACCTCCTACCCCCCTTGATCTCCTCCCTCACTTCCCCCCACCATCCCTTGTCTTGCTCATAGCTCATGTCTTTGTACTGGTTAGTACATGTCTGTAAGTCAATGACTATATGTTTGTAACTAAAAATGATGACTGTTGCACACACTGATGTGGAACCTTTGTAAAAGAGCCTCAGCTCAAAGGTATTGTAATCCTAGATGAAATAAATAAATAAATAAATAAAATAAAAATAAATGTTTTATGTCCAGTTGGGTTTCTCGGATAGAAGGTTTTCTTTTTTTTTTTTTTTTTATTAAATATACTTTATTTGAGCTTTAATCCGGGTAATTTTACATACATTCTCAACAATTTACAGTAGTACATAAGAAGTTGTCTCCAATTCCATTTTTTTTCCATATCAATTCTCTCAGCTTAACCAATAAAGGAGGGAAAGACTAGAGAAGGAAAAAGAGCAACACAAAACACACCCAAACAACCCACCCCACCCCTCCTCTATTATCCCTCCTACCCCTCCAACCAAGTGCAATATCTGGCGGATTAAACTGAATTCTGTCTCCGTCCATTCGATATAGAGAAGGGAGAGGTAAAAGTATACAATAAAGAAGAGAGTAGCAATTCTTAGGGTTTCCAAATTGCCAGTGCAGCATCAAGTGGGCCCCACAAGTCTAAGTAAGCATTTCCCTTATGCCTCATATAGCCAATGTGTTTTTCTAATTGCAATGCCAATAGTATCTCTCTATACCATTCTGTGACTGAGGGTGTTTGATCATCCTTCCAGTGTTGTACTATTATCAGTTTAACGTTCACTGCCACCAAAGCCATGTGGGCCCTCCGCCATGCTGGAGTTCCTGGGGGAAACAGGTGTATTAAGCAGGTTTCTGGGGTAAACAATGACTCTAACCCAAGGAGGGGGTCCATCCCTTTCATCACAACTTGCCAAAGGGGCTGAATTTTTGGACAGGTCCATAGCATATGGAACAATGTGCCCTCTTCCCCCTGGCACCTTGTGCAGAGAGGTGAGGGGATTAGCCCATACTTGTACGACTTTATTGGCGTATAGTATAAGTTGTGCATTATGTTAAACTGGACCATCCGGGTCTATCCTGCTTAATAATTCTATAGCAGTTTTGCCAAATTCTCTTCCACACATCTATATCCTGTGTCAATTCTAGTTCTTGCACTCAATGGTAGCATACACCCTTGGGTAAGTGCGGGTCTAATGATTGCAGTTTTTTATACACCCCAGATACTGAGTGGGATTGAGATGCAGCCTGAATTAATATCTGCACCTCTGGATCTTCTACTATTTGGCCTAATGTAAGTCCTATAAAAGTAAAAATTTCTTGTCTAGTTTGGATGTACTTGAATTTGTGCGAGTCCGGTATCTTGTGACGAGACTGGAGGTGGGAAAATGCGAGTATATTGGTATCTGGCTACCAAATATTTTTCTATCTCCACCCATAGCGGCACATATCTGTTCCCACCTGACGAGACATCAGCCTGCAACCAGAATACCATCTTACTCAGTTGTTGAGCACAATAATAAGTGAAAAAAGAAGGGGCTGCGAACCCACCCTGTGCCTTGGGAGCTGTTAACTTACGATATGCTCTCTGGATTTGCTTTCCCTTCCATATAAATGTATTTAGCATTTTCTGCACTTTAAAAAACCAACTTTGGGGAGATAACAACCTATCATTCCCAAGGGGTATAGGAGACGAGGCAGAATATTAATTTTTACCATACTAATTCTACCCCATATGGAAAGTGGTAAAGACTCCCACCGATCCAGGTCAGCTCTCAGGGTTTGAAACAGGGAACATAGATTCTCTCTTGCCAGATAGTTAATATCCCTTGTTATTTTGATACCCAAACAAGATCGACCTTGACTCCCAAGACAGGTTATAAGGTGCCACCTGAGCCCGTGTAAGCCAACTGTTCAATGGAAGAATCTTAGGTTTGGAGCAATTTAGTTTGTAAAATGATACTTTTGAAAAGGCTCCAATTTATTTTAATAAGGTAGGGATAGTTTGCTGTGGTTCTTCAACATGCACGAGTATGTCGTCCGCATAGGCCGAAAGTGAGAATCTCTTCTTCCCCACCAGAATACCCACAATCCTTTGGGAATGTAAGAGCCGACGAATTAAAGGCTCTAAATAAAGGTTTAAAAAAGCAGAGATAAAGGGCAGCCTTGTCTGGTGCCCCTCCAAAGGGGAAATGGGTTGGAGAGGATGCCGTTACTCCACACTCTGGCCGTGGGAAAGGTATACAGCAGTCGGATCCACCTGATATACTCTTCAGGAAGACCAAAGCGAGATAGGGTTTCGAAGAGAAAGTCCCAGGAGGCCTGATGGAAAGCCTTCTCGGCATCTAAGGAAATTAAAGCAGATGGTTTGTTAGAGTTATTTGCAACCGAAATAAGATGTAACAATTTTCTCAGATGATCTCCCGAGGACCTTCCCACCATAAAACCAACCTGCTCGGGGCTGACAAGCTCACCCATAATAGGGGCTAGCCTATTGGCAAGTATTTTGGCCAATATTTTAAAGTCAGAATTTAACAAGGAAATAGGACGGTAATTCTCCGGGTACATGGGGTCTTTCCCTGGTTTTGGGATGAGGGTAATCAGTGCTTCTGAGAAACTCTGCTCTGAAAAACCATTATCATACCAGTAATTATAAACCTCCTGCAATATCAGTGTTAAGACTTTATAACACCTCTTATATAAATTATTGGGTAGGCCATCAGGGCCTGGAGGCTTGTCCGAGGGTAACTGGTTAATAGCTTGTAGTATTTCTTCTGGAGTAATATAACCTCTGAGTAACAAGACTTGTGTTGCTGATATTTTAGAGAGGTTTACTTCATCCAGATACTAGGCGATTTCTACCCGGAGTGGAGAAGTACTTGGCTCTTCCAAGTATAGAGCCTGGTAGTAAAATCCCAAACCTTGGGCTATCTCTTTAGGATCTGTACATATTTGGCCGTTTCCAGGAAGATAAAGGCTTGAGATATACCTGACTGCTTCTGCTTGTCTCATTCTGTAGGCCAACAGTTTTCCGGCTCTCACACCGGATTCCAAATACTGCATTTTGGTGCACCACAGGGCAAGTTCAGCCCTCTGTGCCTGAAAGTCTGCATACTCTGCGCACAGTCTGCTTAATTTAACTTTTTTGTCCTCCGTTAGTTGCCCGCATGGCACATTCTCCAGTTCCTGAATGGAGCTTAGCGTTTCAGAGACATGAGCTCGATACTTAGATGCCCTAATAGTAGCTAACCTAATGCACTCACCACGAAGCACACACTTAAGGGAGGACCAGATCATGTCTGCTTTAGTAATTGTTCCTTTATTAATTTCCTGAAAGAAGGTAAAGAAATCAGTTATGCGTGTAAGGGTGTCTGTATTCTGTAAGAGTTGAGTATTGAGCCACCATAAGGAGTCCCTTTTGACTCTGGGCCCTAACAGATAGGTAATCGCTACTGCGGAATGATCAGAGATCACCCTGGCATGGATGTCTACTGCCAAGACCCCCGGTAGTGCAAAGTCACTAATCAGAAAGTAGTCTATCCAGGAATAGGTGCGATGTGAAGGAGAGAAAAAGGTATATTGCTGGTTGTTTGGGTTTAAAACCCTCCAAACATCTAGTAATCCGGCCGAATCCATTAATTCTTTAAGGGCTCTCTGGGTTGGGGTTGGGTTGCCCCTTTTATAGTCCGACCTATCAATGTCAGATTGTATAGTAATATTCCAATCTCCCCCTAGCAGTGTGAACTTTGTGGGTTCATTAACTATCAGGTTTAGAAGGTGTGTAAAAAAACCAGGCGATTCCCTATTGGGTCCGTATACGGCTCCCAAAAGCACTGGGTACGCAGCTAGGTAGCCATGAATCAGAATGTAACGCCCTTCCGGATCCCAAACTTCCTTGTTCAATCTGAATGGCATAGATTTTGCAATCAAAATGAGGACCCCTCCCTTGGATGTGGAAGCGCCCGCTCCAAAAGCCTGTCCTACCCAGCCCCTTTTCCATAAGTGAACATCCTCCCTTCTTGTGTGCGTTTCCTGCAAGCATGCTAGGGTTACCTTCAGATAACCTAGATGTCTGAGAATAATTTGTCTCTTACACCTATCGCGGCCCCCTTTAACGTTCCATGTTACGCAGTTGTATGGCCCCCCCCATAGGTTATTCAACACCTCGGAAGCAGTTGTACCCATCTGTGTGAAACCTATTTAGGTTGCCCTCTGTCCTCATCTTATACTTCGTATGCACTGGATTTGCACTTGGTGAACCCCCCTCCCAATATTGAAGGCCAACATTTAAATCTACCCCATAACCCCAATCAACTACTACAAAAAACCCCAATACCCCAGTTCTGTATAACTGCTTCCTCACATACATGCTGTCAGGTGATGTTACTTTGCCAACCTGGCTGAAGCCATTGCCCCTCCCCGCCCCCACCTCCAAACATCTACCAGTCATCTAAAGTTACTTTAACAATAGTAAACTCTGAACTTTTTAACAGTCTATTATGTACATGCGCATTGACCAATTATCAGCTCCGCGTCTCCAATAGCATTCCCCCTTGTTTTGACGTGTTCTACTATGGGTTCTTACAACATAACATATTAAATGAAAATTAGCCCAACTAGGCTTATGGATCACTTATCCAGCAAAGTATCATATTCAAATAAAGGGCTGCGTTCATTATGGTCAATTCCAAGTCCTCCCACCTTTCTAGAGGACACCAGTCAAATTATATCTCTTGTCTATTGCCAGTGGAGCTTAGGGCTTTTTTAATATATTCGCCCAACCATTATCTCTCTTGAATGGATAAAGCAGCCTAAAGTCATATAACAAGCTGTTGGAGAGAAAAAAAAAGGTGGGGGAAGGAGAGGAGAAAAGGGGGGGAAGAAAGAGGATTCGGGGGAGAAATATTGTTGTGTCCACTTCTTGGTGTCTTGGGGCTCTTAGACCTCTCCCTTCATTCCATGCAAGGGTCTGTAGTGCCTAATCCACATTTGGTAAACAGTTTCCTTGTTCTTCACTCTCTCTTGCAGGGATGTGAGCGATGCTGTTATAATGGGATGCTCCGAGGACCATACTGCTTCCTGCTCTAGCCCTCTTCCTTGACTCGCTATCCTAACTGAGCACTCAGGGTCCATCTATATACATAATCAGGAGTGTAGAAAGGGAAAGGAATAGTAGGGGGAGGCATACAATGCTGAGCGCTCCTCTCTAATGAGTCAGATCAGCAACAGTCATGTATATTATTGGTAACGTGAGTTAACTGTCCAGGGGGTGCTACACCATCACACACTCATTACGGGGCTATGTGTCCATATTCTGCAACATTACTCGACCACAAGTAGAGGAAATTTAAGATTCATTTAAAGAGATCTGGCAACAGTGATCTAAGCTCTTTCTTGGCTTGGTCAGGGTTTTCAAAAGAGTGCCACTGCTCGTTATGCTTTATCTGCAGAGTCACCGGGTATTTTACCCGAAATGGTTTCCCCGGCGCTATTAATTTCACCACTATTGGATGCAGCTCCTGCCTCTTGACTTGGACTGAATGCAGGAGATCCTGGGTAATTCTAAGCAATTTGCCTTCCCACCTGATTTCTTTAAGTTCCTTGATTTTCGTTAGGATATTTTGTTTATCTAAAAAGTTGAGAACTTTAAATATGAGGGGTCGGGGGGGCGAGCCAGCAGCTGGTGGGGGATGCAGGGCACGCAGTGCTCGTTCCACTACATACATGGGACCGTTAGGAGAAGGCCCCACTAGTTTTTCGCACAGCTTGTGGATGAATTGGACCGGTGTACTACCCTCCTCCCCTTCTGGAATGCCAATAATGACCAGGTTATTTCTCCGGCTGCGTCCCTCTAGATCCTCTAACTTCTCCTCTAAGCGCCGCATTTTCCTGTTTGCTGCCATTATGTCCTGCTCCATTTTTTCCTGCTTGCTTTCCAGGGAGGTAACCCAGACCTCAGAGTCCCCCACTCAGATAGTTAGGGCCGCCACAGAAGGCTTAATTTGTTGTAGATCTTCTGACATTGCTTCGATCCCCTCCTGTATCAGCCTCATAATTTCCAGTAACTTGTCCTCCGACAAAGCTGGCTGCCCCATCAAAGGCTTATGTGGAGTCACAGGCTGCTGCTTTGCCCTATTTGCGGCCTTGTCTTTTTCCGGGCTCAGTGGCAGGGAGTGCCGCAGCGGAGCTCGTTTCATGTAAACTTCCATTCCGATCTGTTTCTTGCACCCGGCAGGTAGGTCTTGGTTCAGATAAGCACTTTTAATTACAACTGGTGGTCGGGATCAATTATCTTAAAGTTTTTGAGCGATAAGAGTCGGATGAAGAGTGGAGCCGATGCGGAGCACATCTTACTCCCAGACTGCCATCACGTGACCTAGAAGGTTTTCTCACCTCCTTGCTGGACCAGGACTAAGCAGGATTTGTCTACAAAAGACAGGCACACTATAATATTCGGTGTACTTTCCTATTATTAGAATATGTACAACAGCACTCGACCCCACTTGATCCTGGCCAGCCTGGATGTGGAGAAGATGTTTGATCGTGTTTCTTGGTCTTTTTTGTGGTCTATGTTGCAGGTAATGGGTTTTTCAATTGATTTTATTACGATGCTTGAACAACTATACTCTTTCACATATGCCATGGTCAGAGTTAATGGTGTACTTTCTACTCCGTTTCCTTTAGGAAGGGGTACCCAGCAGGGCTGTCCCCTTTCGCCTTTGTTGTTTACACTTCATATTGAACCTATTGCTTCTCACATCCGACATGCAGCTGATATTCATGGTATACCATTGGGGGGGGTAGGGAATATTAAACTTGTGTTATTTGCAGATGATATTCTCCTAACCCTTACTGACCCTACCTGCTATCTTTTGGCAGTTCTTGATATTTTGACCACGTTTGAGGGTTGGTGGGTTTCCGTCCTAATAAAGATATGACTGAACTTCTGGCATGCAATTACTCTCCCCTGGAAATATTGTTGAGCACTACTCTTTTCACTGGAATAGAAATTGTTTACAATATCTGAGGGTTTTGATACCTAGGAATTGGGAGCATCATGATTTGTTAAATTATGAGCCTTTGACAGTAACTATTGGTCAGAACCTTAATCGGTGGTCCTCTCTTCCTTTATCTTTTTTCCGCAGGTGGAAATTATCCATTCTAATGTTTTGCCTCGGATGTTAGTTTTTTTGCAGACTCTTCCACATCTTCCTCCCCTGTATTATTTTAAGGATTGTCAGTGGATGCTTCTGCACTTCATTTGGAAGGACAGAAAACCCCAAATCCGGGCAGCGATATATCCATTGGCGGATAGTGGTGGGATAAATTTCCCTAATCTTAAATGGTATGCCACTGCATGTCAGCTGTGTGTATTATATTTATGGACATCTTCTTCATTTCAGGCACATTGGAAAGATATAGTGCCTGATTCCAAAAGCCCATAGACTGATGCAAGGTGCCTTTATCAAACATCAATGACGCAATTGGCACCTTTCGCCATAAATTTTGGCATTCCCAATTCTGAAACATGGTCTGCATCAGAATGGGAAGCCATTGCACCAGATGGGCACTGCATCTCCCCTGTGACCCACATCACATATGTGAGCCATGAGCCATGGCGGGGTTACAACATCCCCTTTTTTAAAAGTCAGGAAGCCTCACTATTGGTGCACTAAGGGACTAAAGTTAGACCACCTAGAAGCTGGTCTAAGCCCCCTGCACCATTGTCCCACATGGTGAGGAATTGGGGAGGGCTCTGTATGTGAGGTCTGGGGGTGGATGGTACAGGGGAGTGCCATAGGTGGTATTGGGAAATGAGTGGGTATACTGGTGGGGTGATCAGGCACCCAGCAGAGGTGCAGTTATTATAGCAAATCATACACCCCCACTGGGTACCCGATCATCCCTCAGCATACCCACTCACTCCCCAACACCCCTATGGCATCCCCTGTGCCCCTTTTGCCTCTGGACCCCTCCTGGCATTGTTTTTTTGTTGCACTGGGTGAGGGGGAGCCAGATCTCTGCTATGAGTCCCACAGGTGCACCTATTGTTTGGCACTAGCCTGCAAGTGTGGAAACTCCTGGGTTTTCAGTGCAGGAACCCCTAAATTTACAGAATCGGGCATAGAGTCCTTGATGCAACCAGAGTGCACTGCAGCCCTAGATCACCGCAACTTGCAGTCTAAGGGGTCTTTTGGAATCAGGCCCATAGAGTTTACTTTAAATGATCTTCATGATATTAGTAGTCTCCTTTATTCCCATCTTCCTCATTATCTCCCCTTTTCTAATTTTTTTCATCTAATCCGGGAAGTCTTGTATGTTTGGCACAAGGTCCGCATTTGTTTATTAAAAACTGATGATTTTTTTATATCTGCTTTGGCTTGGAACCAATGAATCCCTGTAAACCTATGATTCCTTTCTCCGCCGATGGGACAAGATGGACCTGCAATATGTACATCAACTCTGAATGGCATCATATTTCAGAGAATTTGCGTGAAAATGTAGAATGCATTTCTTCAAGACCCTGGACTCTTTTATTTCCTATTTGGGACCCAGTGTTGGAGTTTGTTGGTGACAAGGTGGTGAGCAAAATGCAGGTCATATTTATGTTTTTTGGACATGTCCCCATTTAGATTTCTATTTCTCTGAGATTTCACGGGTGATTGCCCAAATCTTTGATGTTGCTTCTACATTAACTCCCATATTGATTTTATTACATATCCCTATTTTCCATTGCAGGTAGGCAGTTCAGAATATTGCTAATCTTATTGATCTGCGCTAAAAAAATTATTATGAGGTTGTGGCATCGGCCTCGACCTCCACATGTGACTCAGTGGGAAGCGCTCGTTGACACCATTTATAGGCAGGAATGGTGTAGTTTTAACTATTTAATCTTTTGTCTGTATTTGATGAGATTTGCTGATGATGGATACCTTAGAAAGTTGGCATAGATCCTGATTTTGTACCGTACAGAGTGTTTTTGCCCAATCTGTTGTGTTGTAGTTTTTTTTTGGGGGTGGGGTTTATGGATAACCCCGGTCTCACCTCTGGGCCTTTTCTTATGTTTTCACTAGAAACATAGAAATATCGACTTTGATGGCAGATAAGAACTGCTTGGCCTACCCAGTCTGCCCATTTCCCTACCTATTAGATAAGCTGCCAATTCTAGTTAACCTACAGCCTACTTCCTCCTACCCCCACTAGAACTGCATTATGTCTGTCCCATGGATTCTTGAATTCCCCCACTGTTTTTGACCCCATGACCTCCTCAGGAAGGCCATTGCATGCATCCACCACCCTCTCCATGAAAACATACTTCCTCACATTGCCCCTGAGCTGTCCCTCCTCTATCTTCAAATTGTGCCCCTTTGTTCATGCACATCACTTTTTCTGAATGATGCTACCATCTTGGACTTTGTTGGTTCCCTTGAAGTACTCAAATGTGTCTATAGAAACATAGAAACTAGTTATCATATAGTATTGTTTCTATATTATCTGTTGTACTAATTTATTTATTTTGTTTATTTAAAATTGGTGACTGGGAAAGGCACACTGAGCTGAGGTTCATTTCCAGATGCAGCTCAGCTACAAAGCCAATCAAGCACTGAAGGTGGAACATTCTTATAGTAAACATATGTTGCAAAAAATTTACAAGAGGATAAATTAAGTACAGACATAATTTATACAACATGTACAAAGTCTAGACACAGTGCAGTAAGGCGGGGTACATAACTGTAAAACAATAGTTATATTTTTAGACACTAGAAGGCCCCCTTGGTAGGGGAAACTGCAGCAAGTAGGGGCTGAGGATTATTTTCAGGAGGGTAGCCGGCTCAGGCCAGCCATGACCTATTTTCACAGGGAGGAGGGAGGGCAAAGAAGAGAAAACATGATTGAGGTAAGAGGGAGAAATTAAGCTATACATAATGTTGCAACCTTACCCTGATATTATTTATATATTCAGTATTGTTTATACTGTATTGATTCCCCCATGGGTATTACCTGATTTTTTTGTTTATTACTCATCTGCTTTTTAGAGTTTTGTGTTACTATATATTCCTTATCTATGATAGATCTGCTTAGTTGCATTGTGTATTGTTTGGTTTTTACTTTTATATGATTCATCTGTGGTAGTTGACGTTTATTCATGTTTTTTTATGGTTTCAATAAAGATGTTATTACAAAAAAAAACTCTGGGTATGCACAGAAGGGACATGCATCTCTTCTGCACCTGATCCCCCGGCTGCTCACCCAGCTACATGTGTGGATGGTCTGGGGGGAGTGTCGGGGATGTGTTCACACTCCATGCCATTCACAAAGGTGCATAGTGCTGGGCAAAGAGGGTGCAAGATATACTGGCAGGGACCCTGTGATTTCGGTTGTGCCCCCCAATTCTGGAACCCCCGTCCACCCCAGTAAAAGCAGAACACCCCCTACTTTGCTGACCTGCCTTCTGGTCAGGCAAAGAAAGCTGGAGGCCACCATTGGGGCACTACAGTGGGATATGTGCCATCCCACAATCCCCTGCTCTGCCTGGAGCAAGGGATCTACTGTAGGGCATCCCATTAGATGCCCATCTGTGTCCTTTGCTCCACACTGATCTGTTTCCATGATCCTGAGCACTGGGGGCAGAGTCACCGATGGGGGCATGCAATCATGAATGCCAGCCAGTATGTGCCTGTCTGCAGGTGTGGAGTTGAGTGGGCCGGGTACTCGCCTCTCACACTTACCCGGCCCCATTAGCATTTTGAGCCCATCAGCATGAACAAGAACAACAAGAGAGGTGAAATAAAAAAAAAACGGGTGACCACCTATAAGGGGGACAATAAACAGAACCGTAAGGGCAACCGTCTTTAAGAGAGAGTTAGCGAAAGCTTTAGGGAAACCATCAATATGGGTGGGAGGAGAAACAAAAGAAAAAGGGCAACTGCTCATAAGTGAGGGAGGGACATAAACAAAACCAAAAGGGAAACTACCGGTAAGGGGGAATAAACAAACACATAAGGGCAACCACCCATATGGGGTAGGGAGAAACAAAAGAAAATGGGCAGCCACCCATAAGGGGAGGCATAAACAAAACCATAAGGGCAACCGCACATAAGGTGGGGGGGGGAATAAATGAAAGCACAATGACAACCACCCATTACAATAAAGTTAACCTGCCCATAACTAAAAAGGGCACCTTCCCTTCTAAATAACTGGAAAACAGCCTACCTGCCCATCCAAAATATCAAAAGAGGGCACCCACCATTCAGAAAAAAGGAAAAGAGGGCACCCACCTGCCCAAAATTCAGAAAAGAGCACTTGCCCATCCAAAAAATACAAAGAGTACCCATCCATTAAAAACCTTATATACTGGCCCAAATCAAGGGGCAGCAGGAGGTGGGGAGGCTGGTGGTGGTGGTGGCTGTTACTGCCAAAGTTCTCACACCAAAGATGCTGGCAGCTCATATACTTAAAAGGAAAGAACTTACAGAAGGTAGGCTTGGCACCTTAGAAGGCTGTCATGTCCCTCTCACTATCACATCCTGCTGCTATCCAGTAGCACCCTTGGAACTTACAGAAGAAAATAGACTGAACTCAGCCAGCTGTACACACAAGGCAAGGGAGACAGGATTGGCATAAGGTACATAACAGCCGAGCTGGCTTTGTGGCATACTGGTGAGGGTGGCCAGCTGTAGTAGGAAGAGTGCAGGGTTTGGGTCTGGGTGGCTTGGTAATTTTTGCAGTGCACAGCTTTTTTTATTTTTCTGAGTTTAACTCCCACCCCTGACATGTACCTCCCTGGAGTTGAGAATCATTAGTTTGGGGGGTGCAGGTAGCAAAGCCCCCTGTGGATCGGGCAGTCCCCCCACATACATTTGAAAGCTGTTGCCGCTGTTGTTGTCACTTCAAGTGTACATCGCCATTCTTTATTTTCAGCAATGTACACTCACCCTAATGGTGATCGCTGTTATCACAGAACCATGTGCCATGCTGCAACACAGCAGGATAGAGCCATGCAAGGCAGAAACAACATCAGCAGGCATCCCAGAAGAGGAATTACATAACAAGCAACAGCAGCACAATGCCAGAGTGCAGTAGGCAGTATTACGGCCGAGGTGCTTGGAGACATACACACACACACACTCACACACCTGCACACCACCCATGCAGCACCCAGGTCAACATAGGTATGCAGGACCACAGACATCCATAAGCCACCCATGTTAGCTGCAGGGTCAGGCCCAGGTATTCACATGTTACACACAGCACAGCTGTATACAAATGGCACCATCATGAAACACTGTGTGCAGCAGCTGGAGTAACACGCAAGTGCAGTGGTGTTGTATGTAGCTGGGTGCTATATGCATTCAACCTTTTTTTAAATGTATTTTAATAAGAAGGTACATGTAATAGAAACATTGACAACATGCATAACAGATGATTATACATTCATTCTTAATCATACAGTATTGATTGTATATTAATATACACTAAAGGAAGTTAGATAATCCAGGTTACCACATGCTGGGAATTTCATTGGGCATTATGATGACAGGGCATATAACTCCAGTTAAAAGAGGACATTAAACTCCTCTGACCCACACCTTTTACCACTAGTGTCATGGTTTACTATGGGCAATATTCATACTGTTAACATCTTTGCATTTCTCTTCATTCTTAACATTATAGAACATCTTTGTGCATGGCTGTCAGCTATATTGACATTCCTAGAGATGAACTCCATATCCCGCAGACAATATGAAGACACAACCCCCTGTTCTACCACCTCGATCAGTGGTTCCCACATAGTCTGAAATATTTCCTTCTTAACTGCCAAATGTAATTGTACTTCCTCCAGCTTCATACAATGGAAGAGGTTATTAAGCCAGTAAACTGTGCTAGGTGTGGATTCACTGATCCAGACTTGAGCCACCATTTTCCTGACATTGACTAATGCCAGTTTCCATATGCGGTGCTTTTTGCCAGTACCATGGCTAGTTTTCTGAGCCCCCAACATCAGCTCCAGAGGTGTGTTTCGAAGGGGTTTCTTTAAGATGAGCACCATGAGGTTGTATACCTCATGCCGCAGATGGGCCACCTTGGGGCATGTGAGTGCCAGATGTAAAATGTTACCTGTCTCCACCTCACATTTGGGACAAGTGTGATCAACCTTGTTTACATAACACTGGTGTGGGGTGAAAGGCCATTTGAAGGCACCACCCAGCAGATGTTGTCACCGCCCTAGGTACTGGGTTGCCACTCATACAGAGCCAGTGCAGGACACTGGGCATACAAAGACCTAGTTGTGTCCAAATGTACACATGACCCTGCCCGTGTACAGTGGAGTATTCATACTCCAGTCATCACTGTGTTGTTTAGACACCACTGACTATGCCTAGCTCTGCTGTGATACAGTGGCATGACACCCAGTGCATATGTCGCTGGAGAGGGCACTATTGGTGACAGACTGCCACGGGTGCTTTATGACACACACAGCATGACATGGTGATGTAGTGGTACAACACTGGCCAGTTCCTACCTCCACCAGACAGATATGCATACAGAGTCCTGACCATGTGGCAGAACAGAACTAACTGAAAATGACAGGCATCCCATCCAGGACTGTGAGCATTACCACCAACTCCATGTCAGTGACAGATGGGACACACTACTGCACGGTGTGATGCATGCCAAGGTACAATATACACACACACACATACACAAAGCCTGACACACCACAGTGTCAATAGTGTGACAATGCCCTAAGGACTACATGATTGTCCCCACCCACAGCTGTGTAATTGCTTGCCCCACAGGCATGAATGCAACATGGACAGACAAACATGAGCATCTTCCCCCAGCCACAGAAATACAGAAGCATGCAGAATAGCGTAGACATGCAACCCAAAATACAAAGCACACAATACAGGGTATTTATGTGGACATGTATCCATGGACCATCCATCCACAGATTTACCATGCTGAGCCCTATCAAAGCCTGGTGTCTTCTCTCACTGCTGCTGGTTTGTAGGTCACAGTTGCTGCTCCCCAGCCCTGGCTTGGCCTTACTGAAACCTGGTGTCTGTGGAGGAGGAAAAAGGAGACCAATCAGGAACCTTAGTGGAAAGGAAAGAGGGGGGGACTGGAGATTAAGAGGGTCTGCAGTGTTACAGTAGGTAGGGCAAATGGGCAGACTAGATGGGCCAAGCGGTTCTTATCTGCAATCAAATTCTATGTTTCTATGGTTCTGTGCATGCAGCAGAACACATGGCACAGTACCAGGAAACCCTAAACAGTATACATACCCATGTATTGTAACCGTGCCTCTGCAGCCACATGTACTTAGTGTGGATGGAGAGGATCATCCAGGGTCATGTATTACCATTGTGAAAAGCCATGGCTGCTCACACACACAGGTATATCATGGCTGATGCGAAGCCAGAATGCTACATCTCCCTGTTGTAGCTATGGCCTAGCACAGTGTATGCCGGCCTATGGAATGCCCATAACAAGACATCCTCACCACCCCATCCAACACACCCATACATGCCAAATAAAGACCATGTACACTTCATTGTTTATTGATAAATATCGGATAACACCTTTGAGTCAAAGACTCCTTTACAAGGGTTCCACGTCATACATAAGACAGAGACAACCATGAACAAAGTAACAACTATCATAGTAATTAAAGACAATGGTTACAGAATGGTTGCAAATGAATACAGAAAATACAAAACAGCAGCAGGGAATACATGGTAACAGAGAGCTGCTAAACAAGGTACAAAGTGCAAAAGGTTACAGGTACAAGCATAATATTTCAGGGCGATGGCACTAGCCATGCCAAGGAGTTCTTCATTGGCCAAGGCAGGACATTAGGGTCCATTATCATGGTATAGGCATGCCCAGAGGCGGCGAACCAGTGTTAGGTCCATGGTCAAGGGAAGAGGGGGGAGGTGGGGGTGGTAGAAATGGAAGGTCAGGTTTAGGGGCAGCCATATCCTGATCCCTGGGTGATAAAGTCCCTTAGTTGGGACTTGAACTGACCAAGTTTGGGTTCAGTGAAGAGGGAATCTGGGATCGAGTTGAGCCAGGATGGGGCCAGATATTGAAACATTCTTTGGCCTTAGGTGGTCTTGCAGTGATGTACCCTAAAGTGGGTAGTCGCTGATTGCCATGTGAGGCAGGTAGACAGTGGGGACTAAAGTAGTGGGGAAGGGGCTGGTAGGAGTAATCCTGAGGTGATTTTCTTAGCAAAGAGGCAGGCCTGGTACTCTAGCTTCCCATCGAAGTTGAGCCAGTTTGCTGAGGTGTAGAGGGTGCAGGTGTGTGTAAGTCTAGGACAGCCTGTAGCAAGTCTGCAAGCCCTATTGAGGGCCAGTCTAATCTTGTGTAGGTGGGTGCTGTCGGCTGCACCATAGATGATGATTCCATAATCAATTAGAGATAGAATAGATGCAGAGATGGCTAGGCAGAGAGATTCATGGGGGAGGCAGTGCTTATAGTGGTGAAGGAGACCAATACATGTATCGACGGTGGTGCTGAGCATCCGGATATGGTTGTGGTAAGTGAGACCAGTGTCTAGGGTGATGCCAAGGTATTTAAAGGTGGTAATCTGCTCAAGGGGGTCTTTCAGTGAGTTCAGGATGAGCAAGGGTTGACCTAGGTTCATATTTTGGGGGTGTGCAAACATCACGGATTTAGTTTTTTTGTGATTTAGTACTAACCTATGCTGAATGAACCAGGATTCAGCTTCAGAGAAGGATTTCTGGAGTGCCAAGTGGAGGGCTGCTGTATCAGCGTGTGAGTTGTAGAGGATTGCATCATCTGCATACAATATAATTTTTCCTGAGCAGGCATTGGGCAGGGTGTTGAGGAATAGGGACAAGAGAAGTGGGCCAAGTATTGATCCTTGAGGGACCCCAGACCTGACTTGGTGGGGGGATGACAGGGAGTGGGCAATCTGGACTGTCTGGGTTCTCTCAGACAGATAGCTGGCAAACCAGTCAATGGTCTCATGGGAGATGCCTATCTGAGTGAGGGAGTCCAGGAGAAGCGAGTGGTGCACGGTATCGAATGCCTTTGAGAGGTCTATAAAGACAGCGCCATCAGTGTAGCTGGTGTCCAGAGATGTATGGAGGGCGTTTGTAAACTCCAAGAGGGCAGTGGTGGTGATATGGTTCTGTCAGAAGCCATGTTGTTCAGGACCCAGGATACTATATTTAGTGAGGTAGTCTGTTAGTTGGGAGGCCACGATTTTCTCCAGGGTTTTAGAGAGGGGAGGCAGGATTGATATTGGGCGGTAGTTCCCAGGCAGGGTGCGGTCACCACTTTTAAGGATAGGAGTGATGAGTGCAGATTTCCATTTGGTGGGGAACTTGCCCAGAGAAAGAGAGTGGTTCAAAAGCATGGTGGGGGAGAACCTCATTGAATGTGAGTCTAAGCAGTTTTAGGTCCAGTGTGTCACTGCTGAAACGAGATTTACCAAGGGCTTTGAGTAGAAGAGGGGCAGCTTCTTGCTGGGAAACTGCTTTAAAGTGGAAAGGGGGGTTGGGGAGGGGGCAGTGTGGTGCAGGTGGGTGGGGGAGAAAATGTTGAGGGGGAGAACACCAATGAGGTCAGAGAAGGTGTCATTTAATGTGTCTGCGATAAGGGCTGGGTCTGAGGTGATAAATCCGTTGGCCCTGATATGGGCAGGCGGGGCAGTGGAGGCTTTGCCACTTAGCGTTTTGAGTGAGTCCCAGAACTTGCGACCTGAGCCCTATGTGTTGGTGAGCAAGGTTTTATAGTACTCAACCTTTGCTTTTCGAATATCCCAGGTGCATTTATTGCGTGCTTCCTGGTAGTGCTGCCTCTCAGAGGGTTTTATGGTATCCTGTGCAATGTGCCACAGATTGTCTCGGTTGCGCATCTGGTCCAACAGGGCTTGAGATAGCCAAGGTGTTTTAGCACCTTTAATTTTTTTGTTTGGTTAGGGGTGCAAAAAGGTTGCAGGCAGTGTTGAACGTATGAATGAAATAGCTGAGGGCAGAGTCAATGTTCTGAGCATTTCTTATGGGGGACCAGTCAGTAACTAGGAGGTACTGTTTAAGGGACTGTAGTTTGCCAGGTTTGAGGTGGTGTTGTAAGACAGTTTGGGGGGGGCTTGTTAATACAGTACGACCAGTGACATAGCACTGGGGAGTGGTCACTCAGAGCATCGGGTAGTACCCTGATCTGTGTAGCTTTATGTGGGGCATTAGTGAGCACTAGATCTAGGAGGATGGCAGTGCCAGTCCTCTGGTTTATTCTAGTGGCAGTAGTCACAAGCTGGGTCAGGTTTTGAGCAGTTGCAGCATCTCTAACAGGGACTGAAGTGTCAGCCAGCCAGTTAGTATTGAAGTCTCTGAGGGTAATGATGTCAGCATTGTCAGGGAGAGTCTGGAGATGTTTGAGGACAGAGAGGAAAGCGGTCTTCTGATTTCGGGGGGGTGAATACAGAGGAGAGGAACAAGGGGGCTCTGTTATGGGCAAGAGTGATTTTCAATGTGAGAGATTGGGACCCGTGTTCAAGTGATCGGGAGGGTAGGGTGAGACACTGTAGTGATTCCTGGACATACAGGTACAGTGCACAACCACCCCCTTTCTTTGAGGTTCCATCAGCCCGGTATAGTGTGAAGCCAGGAAGTGAGACCGCAGAGTCGGGGGTGTGGTTGTTGAGCCAGGTTTCAACTACTGAGATGACATTGGGGCGATTCTGAGCAACCCATCCCTGAAAGGAATCAAATTTCTTGAGTAGGCTACATGTATTGAAGGAGGAAATAGTGAGGCTCTTGGATATGGTAAACCGGAGGGGGAGGGTGGGTCCTGGGTTGGGGTGAATGTCTCTGGCGAGAAGGAGTAGTAGTAGGAGGATATGCAGGGCAGCCAACTTTAAATGTTTCTTCATGAGCTTAGGCACCATTAGGGAGAGGGAACTGCACCATGTGGAAGTGGGAGTAGATAAGTCCTGTAGGGAGGGAGAGGCCATGCAGAGTAGTGTCCATTGCAGTAACATGGTAGTACCAGTAGGGAGATTGGAGCTTAGGGGAAGTATGGTCCATTGGTGGAGTGAGAGGAATGGGTCGGTGGTAGGGGTGGGTAGGGTGGCTAAGGTTAGTAGCTTGGTACTGGGTTGTTCCGAGTCACCTAGTGGTGGGAGAAGTGGAGTTTCCCCTAGTAGGAAGATAGGTGCTATGGTCAGTAGCAGGTAACATATGGTGATGGAAGGCTTGATATGCAGTGTTATAAGGACACTGAGTGGTTGGGGGAAGACCATGGGCAGTAGCCTGTTGGACAGTGAGGGTGCCATTATAGCTTTAAGGGGCAGGGAAGGAGAGGGACAAAAGATATGGTTTTGGGCAGGTTGTGATAGTATGACCTCTGGTGGTGAAAGAAAATAACCTGCAGATGGAAAAGTTGGGTGATTGGTTAAAAACAGAGAGGGAGTGGTTTGATGAGCTATAAAATGAAAAGCCAACCAAGGGTGGTGGTGGGGGAGTCGACCCTCTGAGTCGGTAGGGCAAACACACACTGCGGTCACAGCTGGCAAGTGGAGCCGAGGAAAAAAGCTATCTACCTGTAGTCAGCGCTTTGTGTTTGGGGGGCAGGGGAGGCTGACATCAATGGACCCTCACGACCTCCTGTGAACTGTAGTCAGTGCGTTGTTTTTAGGGGGAAGGGGAAGGCAACATCAACGGACCCTCACAACCTCCTGTGAACTTCATAGTATGCAGTAGGATGCAGTAGCTCCAGGTTACACACAACAGTGGTACAGGAGACATACCTGTGCAACAGTAGAGGAGGAGGACATGGCACCCTAGGTGTAGGCCAACACAGTGGTCAGGACAGAAGTCACACACCCTGTGCAATATAATAGTACACAATGCATTACATGTCAGATGCATACCAGAACCCATGCTGCATAACCCAGACAGTGATCATGACATAGAAAGTGGCCATAGCCAAGTGCTGTTGGGTACACCTGCAATCATAGCTACATGCAGAACAAATGTTTCATTACCAAGTCATCCCCCCTGACACTGCAGCCATGTCACAGTGGTAGCACATATAATTTCTGCCATGCCAGATGCAGGCCTCAGTGATCCTCAGCAGGTCCTGTAATGTACAGGGCATCGAGGGACATTCATTGGGGCAGTTTTCTAGCATAACAGCATAGGCAGGATCAAGATATATGCAGTTGAGAAGCACCCATGGGACAGAGGGAACACAACAGGGACACAACGGTCCAGTGCACATTCCCTCATGCACATGACCCAGGAGGTGTATTATCTTGGAAACTACTGCACACAGGGCATCACACAAAACATAGCTAGAGCCATCTGTACTCACCTGGCTTTGGCATCATGCCACTCTTCACCATTGCCCTCAGCTGCTCAAAGTGGTATTGTTTTCTTCATGACAGGTCATTATACTCAGCCCTGCATTGGTCACCAGTGCTGGAGAGTCTAATCCTGCAGGTGAGCTTCCTACTCACAGATGCCCAGATCTCATGTCTAGAAAGGTCACTCTCCTCCTTGCCCAGCAGTTACTCCATCCTTGCAACTACAAGATCTACCAAGGTGACCAGTTCAGCCATTGACCACCTTGCATCCCTCTGCAGGACAGGCCTCTTCCTATCTGCCATTGTAGCAATGGTCACTGAACTGATTTAGCAGTAGCACTACTTTTGTAGTCAAAGCACACACACCAGGCAGGTGAGAGTGTCCTGGCTGAATGGATGTGGCCTTTTAGTTTGCACAACAGGTTTAAGCAATAATGCACAACAGGATGTGTGCTTTGCTGGGATAACATCACACCTGGGGTGGTTGGGCATGAAACCACAGGCCGTGCTTCCAATGCCCCAGAAGTGATGTTATCCCAGCACAACACACACCATGGAGTGCATTATTGCTATTGTACAATGGCTCATTTATATTTAAAAAAAAAAGATTAAAAAGAAGCATTTTTTTTAAACACATTTTCTGTTCATTTATGAATGTGGAGGTATATGAAGGCAAAAAATAGTTCCCTTATGGCCAGTACATGGTGCCATGGGTAAAAGCATGAGTCTGTCTGTGCGAACAGCTGCCAACACTCACACACTCCCACACTTCTCTTTTCTTGTTTCCAAGAGATGGTGTGGTAATCTGTGACAGTTTTGGTGAAGTTTCTATGGTGGCAGTTTTGAGGGAGACAGGGAGCTGTACGGAGGTGCTTGAGGTGAAGACTACTGGTGAGTGACAATCTCTTCTGCGCTGCAGTAACGACTGTGTATAGCTCACAGAATGATGCTGGCTGCTTCAGCCTCACTCCCTACCCTGGGACCAGTAAAATGTGTTTTAATTTTTTTGTGTGTTTTTTTACCCACAAACACACAGCAAAAGTGAATGGTTTCTCCACGAGTGACAAGCATGGCTGTGTCAAAGCATGGGGAATCAAAATGCTGCCCTCAGATGACGGCTTTGTTTAATTAAAGATATTTCTGTTTGGGGGTCTATTGTGGGAGTGAGGGATTAGAGGTTGTTGCCACTGTATGTGCTTCCAGCAGCTAGCAGCAAGCGAGTTGGGGGTCTATGAAGGGTTGCCAAGTGGGACTTACTGAAGCTGGTTGCTGAGCAGGTCAGTTAAGTGGGTGCATGGTGACAATGGAGTGATTCCCTTTACAGGTGCTGCAGTCTTCTGTGTGCTGGGACTAGACCCGAGATGTTGTGCTGGCATAACATCATGGGTCCCGTCACAAGCCATCCAATCATAGTCCAGGGTTCTTTCATGCCATTGTATAATTCACCATTAGCGCTGCACTAACATCATTTTGCTCAGTGCTGTGCATGCTTCTGATTGGAGGACCATTCACATGTGGTAGGCATGGGAGATTTAAGGAGATGTAGTGGGTGAAAAGTGATAATGAACCCAACAGAGGGGGTTCATATATATGGCCCTGCACAGCTCTGTGCAATGCCTTTGTGCAACATCATAGCATGTATGCCTGTGCTGTATGATGATGTCATCCATGACATGTGGCATCATGTCAGCACCACATATGGACATTGCGCTAGTGCAATTATGAAAGTGCTTGGAGCAAAACTTCAATATTCAAACAGAGTATGTAAAGGAGCTAATTATGCATTCTGAGAGCAAAATCCAGAGTAGCATGTCATCAATGGAATGTATTTATTCAATAGCAGGCCTCCTTGTGCCTGCAATGTCTAAAAGGAGTAAAATGTGCCACCAAGATTCCACGTTGTAGAAAAAGAATCTTACAACCCAATAAATTGTCTCACTGCTTCTAATAATTTGAATACTTTATTGTTTTTCTAAAGATATTCATAAGCTCCCTTTAAAATGCTAAACTGTTAAAGTTTAGAAACAATCCTGTTTCTTCTTCAGAACAAAGGACTGAATAAAAAAATTGCAAATAGTGAAGATAAATTTAAACAACTTATTAATATTTTGCTGCTACAGAATAATTCAAAAATGGAAATAAAAGAATTAAATATGATATAAGTAGGGGGAACAAACCTGCACAAATTATGTAAATCTGCACTATTTCTGTGGAAACTATTTTGTATTTCTGTATGATTAAGCTTTTAACTGTGGCTTGAGGTTCTTAGTAATTCTGTCTGTATAAAACGGGAAGGGGTTGAGAGAAGTTGAACTGTTAGAGTTTTATAACTTACAGTTCTTTTATTTAAAAAATGTCTTATAAACATTTAGTCCACTTCAAGTTATATTAATTGAGTTTTAGTATGTTCAGTGAAACCTTAACTCATTTTATCCCAAAACTTTCTTCTTAAACTTAATGAATTCATATGCTTTATATGTAGAATTTCTATAATATAAAAATACATTCATTTAGGACTTTTAAATATTAAACTCTTATACAGTAATTTAGAAATTGTACTGTTTCATACAAAGCTTACCCTCTCCCATTTATTACTTGTTTTATGGAAAGGTCAAATTAGATGCTTCTGCAGGCTTTTACTGAGCTGAAATTATGGTGTCTCTGCTGCCATTACTTGGAACACCAATGCTACCACTATTCAAACTTTCTTTCTCTAAGGAGACAGAAGGAGCTGGGCAGCAGGTTATCACGGTACTGTGTAGTGTGATTACATCATAAAATAATGTAGCCCTGCAGACCTGTCACTATTGAAACCATGCTTTCTCCAAAAGTGGAGATCACCTGAAGGTGAAAACACCTGAAGGGGGAAACTCTATAATGTATTCAGGATAGGTTTTTTTTATATATACTTGTCCTGGCCCCCAACCCCTCCACTACTGTCTGCATGCCAGAGGGATGTCCTGGCCCCCACCCCCACCCCCACCACTACCGCCTGCATGACAGAGTGATTCATGTTTGTTTGCAGCAGCCAGCCACCCCAGAAAAGAAAGCAAGGCAAACTGCAACCCAACTTTGCCCTCCTCCCATCCCTCCCTCCTCCTCCTCCACTACCATCTGTGTCCAGTGTTTCTTTCAGCCAGCCATTGATAAAATGAACCTGTTGGTTAAGATATAAAATGAAGCCCTAGAGAATCAGAAAAAAAAGACAGCACTTGAATGCACTTTCCTGGTATCCTGCTGTTTACAGTACATGTGGCTACATTAAGAAAAACACAGCAAAAAAGTTAGGAGGGGCTCAATGCACTTAGTTGGATGGAGAATAAGTGGCAGAAGTCACCTTTCTATGTGTTCATCTGAATTATCAAGTCCCTTCTCTTAAATCAGCAGAGCCTTCAAGAGGCATGTGCCTTTTTACTAGATTATTGCTTCGGTACTTGGTAATCAGAAAAGCAATTAACCAAAAAAAAGGTTTTTAGTGTGTTCATCTAAGTTATCAAGTCCTTTCTCTTAAATCAATTTTGTAGTATAGCAGAGCCTTCAGGAGGGATCAAAAAAGATGAGAAATGATATCCCAAAAATTTTACGCGCATACTGGATAGTCTCTTGGATGGCTATGACAACAGGCTGTGACCTGGAGTTGGATGTATGATCTGAAACAGTGAAGTGCCTTCATGTGTTTGTGCTTCTAAATGTCATTTTGTGTGTGTGATATTGTTCATGAAACCCAACCTAGTAATATGCTGGCTAATGTATGTTAATAAGAAGTAGGTTATGAAAATGGAAGTGTTATGAATTTTGAACAATGCAGAGGGCACACTGTAGGCTTGTTGTGGCTAGAGGACAGAAGATCTGCCAGGTTCAACTGGTTAAGTAAAGGCAGAACTACTGAGCCATTTAATATCAAAAAATAGTGTTTAAATTCTTTATTAATTTAGCAGGGCAACAACCATCATTATATAAACCAGCACTCCATCAGTGATCTGTAGTTCGTATAGACAATGGCATCTCATTATAACACGCTTCTAAATCTAAACAGTGTGCACTCTGCAAAACCATCAGTCCCATTACTGCACCAGTAAAGTGACTGATGGTTTTGCAGAGTCCACACTGTTTATTTAGAAGCTTGCTATAATGTGATGCCCATACTAACTACAAATCAGTGATGGAGTATTGGTTTATATAGGAATGGTTGCTGGGCTGCTAAATTAATAAAGAATTTGAACACTTCATTTTTTTTGTTACTAAATTAAATAGCTCAATCCTGCCTTCAATAAAAGTACAGTTAGACTGGCTCACAACCAAGACACTGTCAGCTGCTGGCAGACATAAACAAACTGTAGATATTATACTGTGTCACTTTATACATTAAGTTATTTATAGACTGGGATAGTCTGTGTTATTAGTAACCATGAGTTTTTGCTAGTAAAGGAAATCCTTCATCATCTCTTGTGACAGTCCAAGGACCGACTCCAGTTCAGTTTGCCGGACAAAGGACAGTTTCAAACTACCATGACATTTGAAAATCTTTTTCTCCAAACCCACTTCTTGATGTAAACATAACAGACTCTGAGCATGCAGGGTACAAAAGGTTGAGTAACATTCTTTTATATCAAAGCAGGGTGTTTAGTACTAGACTAAATGTTTCTAGTTATATACATTTATTTTGGCAGTTATAATTGTGAGAAGGATTTAGTCAGAAATGTCATCTTTTTATATGATTTTTCCATGCCATTTGTTTTACATCGATTCCAGTAAAGCACCCGGTGTGATAAGTGTTAACTTGTGTTAATTAATAAATGGTAGCATACATCTCAAGCTGATAGTTAGGGGCTTTGAAGTACAGTCTGTCCAAGTCCAGCAACCCTTATTGTTTCTTCACCAGATTGCAGCCTTCATTTTGATTGGAATTATATGTAAATAAGACTTGAGCCACTGACAGGTTTTGCCACCCCTAAATACCCATACACACAATGTCCATTTCCAGTTATAGTGCTGGCATTATTGAACCAAACATTGGGTTTTTGATCCATTGAAGTGAGCTGTCATAAGCCATTTGTATATAACTATGTTTTGGACTCTCTGAGATGTACTAGAATCTGAATATGTAGCCACCTTAGGTTGACTGAAGTGCACTCTCTTCTAATGTATCTAAAACATTGTTTTTTTGATCCTTTGAAGTATGCTGACATAAGCTGTTGGTACTACAACTACTTTATCAATTCTCTGAGACAAACCAGCATATGAATATGTTTCCATTTTATGCTGATTTAAGTGCACTCTCTTGAAATAAAAATGCATACTATCTTGGGGTCCAGGTGGAGACATATCCATTCATGTACTGCTAACTTCTGCATCCTAAAATATGAAAGATACAGTTTTCATGGAGTGTTTACTTGCACCAATATTGAGTGTCTCAATGTGTTCCTTGCCCCCCAACCCTTTCCTTCCTTCCTTCCCTCCAACCCTCTTGATCCTTTTTTTTGTTATTTGTACATCTAGGTTATCCTCCATATGAGAACTGTAATTGTTCGTTAGGATGTTTCCTTGATTTAAATATAGATAGCTAGATAGATAGATAGATAATTTTTGTATACTGGCAAAGTTTTAACTCCACATACGCTATGTCCATTTTCAGTTTTAGTGCTGGCAGTATTGAACCCATGCGAACATTGTTTTTTCAATCCATTGAAGTGTGCTGTCATAAGACAAGTGATATAATTATGTTTTGGACTCTCTGAAACATACCAGAATGTGAATATGTATCCACCTCAGGTTAACTGAAATGAACTCTGTTCTACTGTATGTAAAACACTGTTTTTTCGATCTTTAGAAGTGTGCTGACATAAGCTATTGGTACTACAACTACCTTATGGATTTTCTGAGACAAGCCAGGATATGAATATGGTTCCATCTTATGCTGGTTAAAGTGCACTATTGCAAAAAAAAAAAAAAATAATAATAACATAGAAACATATGCTTTGAGAGCAGATAAGGACAGCGTGGACAACCTAGTCTGCTCATTTCCCTACCTACAGGATAAGCTGCAGCCTATTTCTTCCTACCCCACCCCAAGAATTACCTTATGTCTGTCCCATGCATTCTTGAATTCTCCCACAGTTTTAGACCCCACAACCTCCTCAGGAAGGCTGGTCCATGCTTCCACCATCCTCTCAGTGAAAAAATATTTTCTCACATTTCCCCTGAACCATCCCCCCTCTATCTTCAAATCGTGTCCCCTTGTTCTTGTGCATCTCTTTTTCTGAAAGATGCTACCCTCTTGGAATTTGTTGATTCCACTGAGGTACTTAAAAGTTTCTATCATGTCCCCGCTCTTCCTCCTTTCCTCAAGGATATACATATTAAGCTCCTTTAGTCTCTCCTCATATGGCTTCTCTTGCAGAACTTGTACCATTTTAGTTGCCCTCGTCTGGACTGCCTCCATCCTTTCTATGTCCTTGCGGAGATGGGGTCTCCAGAACTTGATGAAGTACTCTAGATGGGGTCTCACCAACTGTCTGTACAGAGGGATAACTACTTCCTGTTTTCTGTTGGTGATGCCTCTCCCTATACATCCCAGTATCCCCCAGCCCTCCCTACTGCATCTCACATTGCTTGCTAACCTTAAGGTCATCTGATATGATTACCCCCAGGTCCCTTTCAATTTTTTGTTGTTGTTACTGCCCCCCCATTGTGTAATCTTCCCCTGGGTTTTTGTTTCCCAGGTGCATTATTTTGCATGCAATCTTTGGTTCTAGTTGGAGACCTATCCATTCATGTGCTGCTAACATCTGCATCCTAAAATCTGAAATATACAGTTTTCATGGAGTGTTTACTTGCACCAATATTGAATGTCCCAATATGTTCCTTGCCCCACTCCCCTTTCCTTCCTTCCCTTCGACCCTCTTTCTCCTTTTTTTCCTATTTGTTCATCTAGGTTAACCTCCATTTGAGAACTGGAATTGTTCCTTAGGATGTTTCCTTGATTTAAATATAGATAGATAGATAGATAGATAGATAGATAGATAGATAGATAGATAGATAGATAGATATTATTTTTCTATACTTGTGGAGTTTTAACTCCACATACAACATCTTCCATACTGATGGATCTTTCCATTGAGTATCTAATTTAAGTCTTGGAAGTGAAATTATGAATTCTTGTTCAGCTGTTGTTTTATATAAATACTTGCCTATGCACTTTTTATGAATGGATTTTGGTATCACTTCATATTTGTTTGTGCATACTAGTATACTATAGAGATGTTAAACTTATATGCTATACGTGGTGATGTTTCATTTTTAAATACTAGTTATATTTTTAATTGTACACTATTTAAGAGAGATTGAAATCACAGTAAAACCACACCCCCTGAGAAAGCCTCTCATTTATGAGGTGAAGCACTTGGGTTTAGTGTTGTGCTGTCTACCTTTAAATGAATTACTTTGCCTCAGAGGCAATATTTTGTTTTTGTTTTCTGTTAGAGTGCAATTAAAATTGTGTTTGGTTTAGGAAGAGAGAGTACAGGATTTTCAAAGACAACATAGACAACCGAGTAATGACATAGAAAATTAGCCAAGGGGGGAAAGAAGTAAAAGTGAAGGGGGAGGGAGGAGGAGAAGAATAGCAGCCTGCCAGTTTCATCTAGTGCTTCAACCCCCCCCCCCAGAAGTGGCATTATTACATGATAACACACACCTTGTCCTGCCTTATTGCTCAAATATCTTCTTCAAAGCTTTCTTCTTTTATGAAATCCTTATCTCCCTGATTACCAGCTTCAAGCTTATGAGGGGTTCTCTTTTTGTGCTTGAACAGGATTTTTTAGAATAACAGTACAATTGGATTTCTCAATCTTGGAATATAAATCACTAATACCAAACTAATGCCTCTATGAGAACCTGTCAAACAATGCTCTGAAAAATGTATCTTTAGCTTTACCTCTTGGACTTACAACTTCCTTTTAAATTTACTTCTGTTTTTAAATTAAGTTCTACTGTATAATTCATCTGTTTACTAAGTTTTTGGTGTTGTTCTAAACCCTATGCTTACTGTCGTTATCATACTAAAAAAGCTGGAAGAACATAAAAAAGAAAATTTCTTCCTCCAACCCACATAATATCCCATATTACCTTTCTTACACATGTCCAGTTACATCAATCATAAATAAAATCACACCCTTCCCCACCCCATCAAGCAAGCCATCCAACCCACACCCCCATGGCAATACTTCTGCAGCAGATAAAAAAAGAACAGATCTTAACAAATGAGATAATGACTATCTCAAAACCTGCTCACAGTACCTAGCTGACTGCCATCTAAATCCCAGCCGCTATGGTAAATGTTGCTATTCTTTAAATAAAGAAATGTGGGCTACATTCTGGACATTTACAATGCCATTTGAAGTCCAGTCATGCATTTATTTATGATGACATGTTATAATGCATGTGTAATGTTCTGTACAGTGGCAAAAAAAATCTACAGAAAGAATCCACATTCTTTGTCATAGGACGAATGCCTCTGATGGTGCCCTACACAGTCTTCCCAGTAATTGCTGCATTTCTTGTGCATTCAGGGGGAACATTTCACACAGCAGCAGTCTTTTCCCACATTGTCCCTAGAACTGAGTCACTTTAATACTCTGAACTGAGTTCTTGAACCCAGACAGGAATGCAAATAATATTACCGGCTGGGGTGAGATACCCAATGCCATATTAAAGTAGGGGCCACAAAAAAATTAACATGTTGCACCATCCACACATCAATTAAACAAAAAGTACTAGGATAAGAGGTTGTTGTTGCCCCCTGCCACCACTGCACATGCAGTAAGGATGGTGGACACTGTAGACCCCCCCACTCACACATATGCACACACACACACACACACACACACACACACACACACTCCATTAGCAACTGATTCTACACATTTTCTACTTGCACCTTGAATGGCTGGACATTTCATTTTTATTTTTACCAGACCACCTTAGCTGACCTGAAGAGAGGCAGAGTGGCTGGGATTTGGCAGGTTAATGCTTATTAAGACATCCTCAGGGGGTTGCATGAAACCTGCAATAGAGTATTTATTTTTTAACTGAATCAGGCATTATGGCTCAGTACTACATTAAAAGCTGGCAGTACTGAAGGCTGTGACTATAATCACTAATACATGTGAATTTAAAACAAAAGTCATTTAATAAAAGTGACAACCACAAACTGATGCTGATTGGCTAGTAGATTAAAATGGCTCATGTTGCATCACATTTTACAGCATTGTGGTGATAATGTTACCACCACTTGCGCAGGTTATTAGGTATGGTGCTGATACATTAGGTTTCTGATTGTTGTAGTAGAATGTTGTTTACTGTGTTGAAATCCTTCTCTGTTGCTAAGTTGCACTTCTTATACAACAGTGAATATAATTACTACCAACTAATTTTCCTGTTTTTAGTTCGATACTGAGCACTTGCAATTTAGTTGTGACATTGGAAATGTTGCAGATCCTAAATATTTTACAGTTCTTATAGGAACTCCTACAATACTAAGACATTTTTAATTTAATTCAAAAGGACATTAAGTTTATTACCAGTGGTTCTTCTATATACTTTAATTCTATTCCAATCTGTTTCCTACCTTCTTGTTGTTCCAAACAATCATTTTCACATTGGACTTCATTTTTACCAGCTGTCAGAGGCTTTTGTTTTGGAGGGAATCATCCTTCCCCTTTTATTCTATACAGACTCTTCTATGGGACTAGGAACACCATGTCGTTTTTTAAGACTTTGGCTCTACCATTACTCTTTTATCCAGTAAGACATCCAACATTTCTCCTCCCACCCTAATAGTTAAGATTTGTTTGAGTGGTATTACAGGGTAGATTGATATTGTTATCCTTTCCATCTACATTATATTTTGTATTGCTTGGATTAATAAAGTCTTCTTCTGGTCATTGGGTACAACGCCCCATAGGAACAGGTAAAGATATTGAAAAGACATCACAATGATCTTCACATTCTCACGATACTTTCTAGTAAGCCAATCTCTGCTTTTCTGAAACTAAGTAACATTGTGAGTTCCTCTTTTAAACCATAAAACCATAACTGCCACTGGTCAGGTTCCCTGACAATTTTTTCCATGCAGTGAACACAGGGATGATAACCAGTACAGTGTTTTTGAACCTCACCAATGTTTTTGACATAGTGAACCTTGATCTATTTCTCACTTAACACAAAGAATTAGGCTTAGGGGATGCAGCTCTAAGCTTGTTGGAAAGTAACCTCAGTGATTCCATTTGGGTGGTAAAAATATGTGATGGTGTGTCCTTTCCCAATGCTGCTTAGTCTGATGTTTCTCAGTGATCAATATTAGGCCCCATAGTTGTTACTCTGTATGTAATCTAATTCTGCTATAAAACTCTTAAGCTTCTTAACCTGCCACTCTATGTGGATGATGCTGTTCTTCATACTGGCTCAAAAGACATTAAATAATGCAAACTTCTAAAGTTGTATCTTGGTTTCTTGGTTTATTTAGACAAAAGAAGGCTGAAGTCCATTGAGATTGTTTCCTGCCACTAGGTGGGTTATTTCCAGGATCTGGACTGAAGAATGTAATCACCTAATTTATGTTTAAAACACTCAAATGACTCAGAATCAACTAGTGAATGTGATAATAAGTTTCACTATTTGGCTGCCCTTATGGTGAAAAAATTTGCCCTTTTGTTTGTTTGTGCTCTGTATACTATAAGTTGTTTGTTATGAGATATTAGGTGTGAGGTTCTATTGTTAAACTTAATGCCAAGCTCACCCAATAAATCCTTATTGTTGAGAATATTAAAGAGAAACACAAGACTGGTTCTCCATCTCCTTTTCTGTAGGCTAAATAGCCCCAGTTTGGTCAATCTAGACTCATAGCTGGTGCTACTAAGACCTAAAATCATTTTTGTAATATGTTTTTGTGGTCTCTCCTTGAGATTTATATCCTTCTTGGAGTAGGGGCACCAAAAGGAGAAACTGTAGTCCAGATACACCATCACAAATGTTTTATATGTCTGGATAATACAATGGGGTTGTCTAGATAAAAATGAGCATCTTATTGCATGAATAACATGAGCTGGTTTCCTGGCAACTTGGGAGCAATGATTATTTGAGGAGAGTGAGTTATTTATTATAATTCCCAGGTCACACTCTTTATTTACTGATTTCAAAATGGTCCCAATCAATGTGTATTTGAACTTTAGATTATTACTTCCAAACTGGAATATAGCACATTTATTGGGATTGAAAGCCATTTTATTAGTTTTCGTCCATTTTTGTATTGTGTTTAAGTCATTTTGAAGTGCTGCATTATTGTCAGAACTATCCACTACTCTTTGCATTTTGGTGTCGTCTGCAAATTTTGTCAGGTTGCTTGTAATGCCAGCATCCATATCTGAAACAAAGAGGCCAAACAACACAGGGCCCAGCACAGAGTTCTGGGGGACCCCACTACCCACATCACTGTTACTTGATATCACCCCATTAACTCTGACTCTCTAGGTTCTGTTAGTGAGCCAGTTTTTAATCCATCTAACTATGTGGTTATTGATGCCCATACCTAATAATTTGTTTACCAGAAGGTCATGTGGGACCCTATCAAAAGCTTTGCCAAGATCTAACTTAATAACATCATACAGGGAGCCATCATCAAGGCTTCTGCTTACCTCCTCATAAAATGTGATTAAGTTATTGTTACAGGACAGGCCTTTTTTAAAACCATGCTGGGAAACATCCTGAATCTGTAATATTTAACTTCATTGTCAATCACTAATGTTAGTATTTTTTGCATTATTTTGCAGCATATTGAGGTCAGGCTTATAGGTCTGTAGTTTCCAACTTGACCCCTGTTTCCCTTCTTGTGAATTAGTATGACCAATGCTTTAAGCCAGTCCAAGGGTACTGTCCCAGATGTCAGTGATTTGTTAAATAAAGTGTAGAGTGGGTGGGCTAGGGATTCTGCCATGGTTTTCAGAAATAATGGATGTAAATTGTCTGGCCCATGTGCAGTACTTGCTTTAATACCCTTGAGTTCGTGTAGCGCCTGGGATAGAGTAAAATCTGGAAGGGATAGAGTATTTTTTGGAAACGCATAAGTTGTACCTTTATCCTTATTAAATACAGATGTGAAAAACTCATTAATGGCCTGTGCCATCATTTATGGATTCATTACTGTTTGGTTATCTTGCATCAGAGGGCCAATTGTATTAGTATTTGTTTTATTGTTATTTATATAGGAGAAAAAGGCTTTGTTGTTATCTTTGGTAAATATTAACCTACATTCCAGATTTTGGAAGCCTGCAATTGTGTTTCTTGAATAACAAAGTCCTTCTGAACATGAAGAAAACTCACACTGTGTTATCTGGCTGTAAGCCAAAGCTATTCAAGGTGAGAAACTTTTTGATTGCTATCTTTGACAGTTCGGATCTCATTCAGATCAAAAGCTTAAGTATCTGTAGGGGCAGTGATTTCCCATTTTGAAAAAAAATTGCCAGTTCCTTTTCTTTTTTTGCAATTCAACTTTTATTGAGAAATTTTTCAATACAGGAGTACATCCAGTAGGAACATAGTGATGAAAATACTAGACCTAAGAAACAAAGCTTTCCGGATGCAGTCCTCCTCCCACCTCCCCCAACCCGCCCTCTCCCCCCCACACCCCATTTGCACAGCACACCAACTACGTATTCTTAAACATGTTAATGTAGCTATCCATATTACTCTGATACAGAATATAAAGAATATAATGGACCCCAGATTCGGTTAAACTTAAGCAGGTTATTCTGAAGACTTGCAATAGTCCTTTCAGTTCTAAGATTAGCCCGAAGTTCTTGCAACCATTCGCCATAAGAAATCTCCACATTGTCTTTCCAATGTTTCAAGACTACTTTTTTAACAGAGGCTGAAATCAAACAAATATGGTATTTCCTTCTTTGGACATCAATCGATGCCATATCCCCTAGAATACATATCTCAACAGTAAATAAGTTTTCCAGCCCCAAAAGAGGGTCTAGCTTCCTCCTAATACTATCCCATAATGCAGCAATTTTTGGACAATACCAAAAAATGTGAAGTAAATCCCTGACCCCTTGATGGCATCTGAAACTGGAAGAAGAAGACACCATACCAAGTTTAACTAACTTTAAAGGAGAATAATAAATGTTATGTAACAGCTTGAATTGCATTATTCTAAGTCTGTCTTGTAACAAAAACTTATGACACGATCTCCAGATACCCACCCAATCAAAATTATACTCTGGAATAAGCTGATACCAATACTGTCTTGGAGCAAGAATTAAGGGATGCATCCAGTTAAGCAATGTATTGTATATAGCAGATACTGCGTGAGCTTTTCCCACAAGTGGTTCCAATGTGTCACAAAATTCAGAAACTCCCCCGTTAAGGGGAGGGGTGCCCAGTTTCGTAACCGCCAGACGCTGAAGCTGATAAACCTTAAATATCATAACCTGAGGGATTTGAAATTTGTCCAATATTTCAATTGAAGTAAGCAATTTTCCTCCCTCCGAAAACAGGTCCTAAATCAGTACCTTCCTCAATAAAGGTAACCAAGCATCCTTAATGGGTTTCCCATCTATTAGGAGATTAGGGTTACCAATTAATGTCTGAGCTGGGTCCGTAATGTGAGAGTATTTTAAAAAGGCGCATAATTGCACATGAACTTTGACTAGAAATTTTATAGGGAATTACGCAAAGATATGGGAAGGGCTTTAGGCGAACAATATAACAAGGCCCCAGGCCTAAATCCCGAATCAATTATCTGGGATATCTCTAACTTTAACCATAAAGGTATATAACTACTAGTTTGAGGCCCTCAAAGTCCTTAAGCCAATCAAGGTATTTAGAAGGCATAGCCCAATAATACAAAGCAACATGGGAAGTCTCAAACCACCAGACAGTTTAAGGCAATCAATTTATGATAAGCCAACCTGGGTTTCTTATAATTCCAAATGAAAGCAGAGATAATTCTATGAGTTTTTTAAACCAATTTAGTGGAAGCCAAATATTTAACATATTAATAGGATAAAACAAATGAGGAAAACATTCATTTTACCAAATTAATTTTACCCCAATAGACAAAGGGATTATTGCCCATCTTTTAAGATCCGCCTAATACTTTTGTAATACAGGGTCTAAATTGAGATGAACCAGACAGAGGCATCCCTGGTTAAAGTAAGGCCCAAATACTTAATAACCTTATGCTCCAAGCCAGTCCATAAGGGTAATATCATGAGCATGTTTTATAATTTAAAGGAAAACCACAGACTTACCAGTATTGAGCCTATAATTAGTGATAGTACCAAAATTATTAATAGTTTCAAGTAAGATTGGAATAGAGGAAGATGGGTATGAGATTTGCAACAGCAAATCATCTGCATATGCAAGTACTTTCAGGGTGTGCCCCCAAACCTGAATACACTGGATCCGTTGCTCCTGTTTAATCTGTCTAATAAGGGGTTCAATGTATAGATTAAAAAGCAGCGGAGAGAGTGGACAACCTTGTCTGGTGCCAACAAAAAATCTAAATGGGGTAGACGTTACCCCATTGCAAACAACTCTTGCCGATGGGAACTTATAAATAGCATTGACCCAAGAACAAAACTGCTGAGGGAAACCAGAAGTATCCATAACCATGGCCAAGTATTTTCAGTAGACTCTATCAAAGGCCTTCTCGGCATCCAGAGAAACCAACACCATCAGATGCTCTGAATCTCTGGAAGCCAAGAAGACATGTGCCAAGACCCTTAAATGATCAGTTGAGGACCTCCCTTTCATAAATCCAACCTGTTCAACTCCTATTAAACCAGGAAGGACCCCACTGATCCAATCAGCTAATAATTTGGTAAGGATTTTAATGTCCTGATTCAGGAGTGAAATGGGTCTATAACTGGACACCATGTCTTGAGGCTTACCCGGTTTAGGTAGAAGCACAATTAGGGCCTCAAAAAGAGAAACATCAGTAGCAGCACCATCTAAAATACAATGAAACAATTTCAACAGTAAAGGTATTAACTCCTTCGAAAAGGTTTTATAAAAATTGGCCGAAAGCCCATCTGGGCCTGGTGTTTTATCTGAGGGAAGGGACTTGATAACATTATCTATTTCACTCTCCGTAATGGGTGCTGTAAGTAAGGCTTGATCAAGCTCACTCAGGGAGGGAAGATTTAAACCATTTAAAAAGGTGCCTATCCTCTCCTCCGATGGTGGATCCCTCATGGGTCCATAAATCTCTTTAAAATATTTTTCAAATTCCCCCAGAATATCCTCAGGGGAGGTCTTAAAAGAACCCCCATCCAATGAACGAATAACAGGCACCAATCTGGAAGACTCTAGTTGCTTAACCCTCCTAGCTAACAGTCGGCCAGCTTTTTCTCCTTGATCCGTATATATTGCCCCAGTTTTAATGATCGCCCATTCTGCCTTTTCGCTTAAGATCCTAAGATACGAGTCTTTTAACAGAGTTAATTCCTGCCTGTAGTCATCTGAAGAGGAGGCTGAAAGCCCAAATTCTTTTTCTTGAATCTGTTTAAGTAGCTTCGAAATATGTTTCAGCCTCTCCTTCTTCCTCTGGGAGGCAAGCCCTATCAAAATACCACGAATAAAGGCTTTGAATGCCCCCCACTCAATATCTGGCTTACTGGTGGAATTATGGTTAAAAGAAATAAATTCTGTTATCTGAGAAGAGATATACTTAACCAACTTAGGATCCTTTAGTAACTGATTATTAACTTTCCATCTATTCCTTGGTTTAGGTAAAGATGAAAATACAATTAAATACGCTACTATAGAATGGTCCGACAATGGCCCAGGGGATATATCGGTATTTAAAACACCTGGTAAAAGAGTATTTGAAATTAACACATAATCAATTCTAGACAAGGTATTATGTACTTGAGAAGTAAAGGTGAATTCACGGGCATTCGGTGAAAATCCTCCATACATCACATAGGCCCAATTGGTCCATCACTTCTTTATTGCCCTTTGACCCGAGGTAAGTCCTCTTAACCAAACCGGATCTATCCATGAGAGGATCCATTACAAGTTTAAATCTCCTCCTATTACAATAGGTAGATTGCACCAGGAAGAGAGTATCTCCATAATCTGAACAAAAATCCAGGGTTATCAATATTAGGCCATAAATCAGACCCAGGATAATCTCAAGAGTATGCAACATACCTCTGACAAAAATATACCTCCCCAACCCATCCTGGAATGTTTGAATCGGTTTAAAGGGAACAGATCTACGTAGCATGACCATCACCCTCTGCTTTTGGGAACTACCTGAAGCAAAGACCTGACCAATTTGAAGCTTCCGTAATTGGCTACATTCAGAATTAAGTAAGTGGGTCTCCTGCAGAAACATAATATCTGCTTTCACATAATCCAGATGTTTTAAAACCTTATATTGTTTCGATTTGTGAAGACCATGAACATTCCAGCTAACAATATTTATCTCCCTAGCCATCAGTTAAAGTATTAAAATATTCCAATAACAAAAGTCCATGAACGGTCCTTCCCACTATAGCTAAGATTATGCATGCTGTCAAACCCCCCATGCATCCCATATCTCATAACACAAAACCACCCCATAACAGTAATAACTCCCTAAACCCCACTTCCCCTCCACCCTCATCCCACCCGATCTACCAATGAACATGATTACTGCCCAATGAGAGTCACTACCTCTGCCCCTCCCACCCAACCTCTCTAAATCATTAATATTCAGGCTACTATTATGCAAACCCAGCAAAATATTATTCTTTAGAGCCCCACACTGTAAGACAACATTCTAATAACAGTAGAAGTGAAAGATAATAAATCCATATTAAATATAAAATATAAAACCTACCCCACCAAACCCACCAAGTATCAACACTTAACTCAGAGGCTCAAAACTAATTAGCCCCCAAAAACAGTATTACAGAAACACCCCCCTACCCACCAACCCAAATGTAAATTCTCTATTATGTTGATGAAACAACTAACAAGCATTACATAATGAACAAGACACATTAAACATAACATATTTAAAGCTTGCAGTAGAGGTGCTCCTCTTTACAATACAGCTGCATTCAGATCATGTCTGCCAAGGTGTCCGGGACAAACACGCAGTCTCTGGCTCCATCCAGCGAAAATACTGAAACAGAAAAACCTGGCTTCAGCGTGGAACTGCAAGAAATCCAACCAGATTCGGCTGAACCCAGGAACGATCAGCATGCAATCAAGAAAGTAAAACAGGCACTCACGACCACTGGAAAACTGTCCAGCAATAAAAAAACTGTCCAGCAATAAAAGAAAATGAGCCGACAAGTCCAGATCCCCATCCACAACCCCACTACGAAGCTGATACTAGGGAAGTGGGTAGATAACCGAGGCTCAAGAGAAACTGGTTATCGGCAACCTTAAGCAGGAATCCGCCCAGGTAAGAGCGCGGCATCCGAACCTTCACCTCAGCTCTCCAACGCCAGGCAAAAGATAAAGTGCAGAATCCTTGCAGCAGCACATTCAGGGCTCTCTGAACAAATCTGGGAGAGCCTGTTTAAGAGCCATTAATGCGACCTCACAGCTCTCGAAAGAACACCAGGATCCAGCCAGCAGAACTTGAAATCGAACAGGGTACCCCATCCTGAACTTGATGTTGGCTGCAATTAATTTTGTAATGATGGGGTGATAAGTCGCTCTCTTCTGCTGGACCGAAAGTGGCAAATCTTGGACCACCCTCAATGTCGCGCCATCCCAGGTCACCTCCTTCACTTCCTTGACCTTCAATAAAAAATGCTGGCGCTCTAAATAGTTAAGGAAACGTAGTATAAAAGTACGTGGAGGGGCTCCTGCTGAGGGTATTGCTCTCAATGCGCGATGGGCTCTCTCGATAATGTAAGCATGCCCAAAGGGTGAAGGACCGGCTATCTTCTCTACCAAACGCTGTGCAAACTTAATGGGTTCGGCTCCCTCTTCCTTCTCCGGGAGACCGATGATTACAACGTTATTACGGCAACTCCGACCTTCTAGGTCTTCAACCTTGCCTTCTAATTTTAAAATCCATTGTCTCATTGCCGCCAGATCAGGTGCCAGCTTCTCATTTTTACGCTTTACTGAACAGATTCTAGCTTCATTATCTGTAGTCCGACGAGCGAGATCCTCCAGGGCACGCGACATATTTTTAACTTCGCCCGCCAGCTCTTTCATTTCATCTTTGAAAGGCTGGAATTCCTTAAGGAAGCTTGATAAAGGGAGCGGTTCCATATCGTATGTGCCAGGAACCTGCACTAGGGCTTGCTGCGTACTGGAGGCCCTGGCTTTTTTAGAGGCCTTCTCGGGGGTAGTCGGAGGCGTGTGTCGTGGCAAGGCTTCCTTCAAATCGGCATCCATTATACACTGCCCATTAAAAAACGGTTTATTTAAGTCGTAAAAAGGTGCCAGGAGTACTGATCAAGCCTGATAAAGACCGGTAGATGATAAATTTGTAGGTTGGATAGACGGAGCTCCGGAAGGCAGCAGCTAGCTCATGCTCTGCACCACGTGATCTCCGCCAGTTTCTTTTCACAAAATACTAAAACCTAATTGTGTTTTACTTCAGAATTGAGGACAAATACACCCTGGAGGGGGTGTCCATATGCCATTGGGTGACTCAATGCTGTGCTGGATCCAGGGGGAGGGCTTACATTAAAATAAAATCAAGGTTCTTGGGACAGCAGTAGCTGTGGGTTGCATTGAGGGTAATTCCCCAAGTTAATTGCAGCCAATACAGCAGTTCTGCAGTGAACTGGGCTTCAGATTATGTGCTGATGGGTCTCACACTGTCCTCTCTGGATGTGTGGTCAGACAGACACCATCACCAGGAGTGGGTCAAACTAAATGTAAGAGTGGCTCCCCCAATCCACTTATGTTAACAACAACAACAACAACAAATCAGTCAAACAAACAAAAAAAAGGCCTAAGCAGGGAACAAACAACATGCTACCTAGTCAGCATATGGACTGTGCAGGAAATGTAGTAGTTGCTAGTTCTCTGCATTGGCCCCTCATTAGTTTGTCACCCCCTTTCCTTTCTTTTCTTCTCTTCTTCTTTTTTTTGTTAGTGGTTGCTGCACTGAGGTGAATGCACCCCCCCCCCAGCTAATACAGGCTATGTCCCACTTACTGTTATAACATATTTTTCCTTATTTTATTTCTATTACCAGTATCCCACTGCTTCCCTGAACAGCAAAAGCATTTTCTTTTTACTGCCTCCCTGGACCTGTAAACTTATTGGGGGGGGTGGCATCATCTCATGGCAAGTGGCATCTTTCGTCCATGCCAACAGACCGACCGCCACCACACCTGCGCCTTCCTCACTGCTATTCTGACATTCACTCAGTCAGAATAATGGATTCCTTCAGTCAGTCTGTTATATCATGAACTTAAAAAACTGACCTCACATGACACTCTGCTGTTAACTGTGAAGTGTCATAGGAGAAGGGATGTCATCGGTGTCTTGTGCGTCCCTATAGAAGGTGACTCTACTGTAGCAAGAATCGTGAACTGACACTTATTTAGAAATGTTTAAAACAACAAAATATCAATTCAGTAATAGCTACTTTGACAGATACCTTTAAAAATCAAATCCCAAGTGCCAGGAAAACATAGGTATCCACTACAGGTCAACACACGTTATTGATAAGTAGAGAACATTACAACCGCACTGCTGTGTTGACAACAGCTGCAAGGTAAAACAAAGGGGGGGCCACAGACTGATGAAAATGTGAATGAAACTCAGATCTGATTAATAACATTAACTTATATCTAAATAGAAATGCCGTTAATGAACTGCCTTACTGATCACTTTACCAGCTCACTATCTGATTTTTGTTGTAGTCTCACTCTCTATTGATCAGGTACTTGCACCCATAAACAGTTATTAAATGCACCTGTAGTAACATAATTCAATGTGACAGGTGCCATGTCGGGACTGAATTAAAAGGAATGTTATGCCTAGGAAGTGTGTTGTTTGCTTTTCTATTTTTATACCCCCCTATCTCTGCCACTGACAGAAAAAACTTAAACTTTTTACTCTGAGCTAACAAGTGAGGACCATCCTCTAACAGCCCGAAATGACAGTGGTACTGCAATTTAATTTCAATAAAGTTATACGACTCTAAGCTAAAAAAAAATATATGTGCCAGGAAAGAACAGTGATAATTACACTAGTTTGCACTGGAAAATCAGACCTTGGTGTTTATTTTAGGTGGTGTGCTCATCTCTCTCCATTTTCAGTGCTCATACTGCCTATGATGTCTGCTTTCATTAATTATTTTTGCATACTGTATTTAGCATTGTTACCACTTTACATTCTTATTTTTCTTATTCACACCACAAAACGTAAAGTCCAACAATGGCAGCGTGAGAGTTAATGCTCAGATTGATCCAGGCTTCATTTCACACAAAAAATTGACCTAGAGCTTCTTTTAATCTGCAGTCTGAAATCAAAAATTACCAAAATGAACAGCTGCCTTACAGTTTCAGTTTTTGGTGTTCATTTTAGGAAGTGTGCTGGTATCTCCCTCCCCCCTTTTAGATAATAGTCACATTGCCTACACCACTGACACCTGCAGCCTTTCAAGTTTTGAAATGGAGTTTTTGATTTAGGATTCCCTTTTAGTGCCTGTGTTGTTTTCTATTAATACAGAGATCATGAAACATATAAATATTGACATGCAGCAACATAAATCTGATTGTTGGCTAGATGATCTTCCATAGACTATTTTGACACTGACTTTGTGGTCAGCCAAGAATACAAAGTCCAGCAAAAGTAAAAAATATGTACTACAATAACAGCAAAACAGTGAATTAAATATCCACAAATAAGGAAAAGATTTATATTGCTGCATATCTATTTATATGTTTCATCATCTCCGTAGTAATGGTAACACACAGGCACTAAAACCGAATCTGTAGTTTGAATGGTTGCAGTCATCAGTGGTTCAGGCAATATGAGTGCTAAGGTAAAAGGGGGGAAATACGAGGATCACACATGGTAAAATAAACACCAAAAACTGAAGCTGTAAGGCAAAGGTTCATTGTGGGTATTTATCATTGCTGATTTCAGACTGCAGATTGAAAGGCGCTCTAGCGCTGTGCTTTTCTTTTGTCAAATCAAGCCAGGAAGGCTCTGAGCATTAATTCTCAGGCTGCAATTGCTGGACCTGACTTTTTATAGTGTGAATAAGAAAAATGAGAATGCAGAGTGTTATCAATGTTAAATATGCCCCGCAAAAAGGTAAAAAATTTCAAACTGACATGCTCCTTATAACAAGATGAGATGCCAGTGCATGGTAACCCTGTTTAAAATATGTATCTGACATGCCTAATCCATACCATATCCTGAACACATGCACAGTCACTAAAACCCTAAACACTCAGATTCAAATCATCAATGAAAGCAGGCATCAGTGACAGAGGCAGTATGAGTGGTAAAAATGGGCAGACATGGGCACACATTATAAAATAAACACCAAGTCTGAGTTTCCAGTGCAAATTATTGTGATTATCACTATTGTTTCTTGGCCTGTTCATTTTTTGGCTTTGAAGTTTATCACTTTTCTGAAATGTAATTACATTACCACTGTCATTTTAGACCATTGGTGGATGGTTTTGACATGGCAGCTCACAGTAAAAAGGAAACAGTGCCAGCCCAGTGGCACTGAGGGTTGAGGTGCTGGATGCCACACCTCGCACCACACTGGTTGACCTGGGTTTGGGAACGGACTCAGGTCACCAGGGGTCAGCAAGGGCAGAGAGGGACCGAGCATCTGCGGACTGCTCTGCGGGGGAAGGGATCCAACAGTTGTTGGCACACTAGCGACCTCTGGCGGAGGCTGGGAGATGGTGTGCTGGAACTGCATGAAAGTGTGTGAGCTTGGGGCACGGTGACAGGAGGGAGCACATGCAGATGTGTGCGCCCTCCCTCCATTGGCATCACTGCACACCCCAGCCCACATCACCAACCCAGAAAAGCAGAAAACATGGTGCTCGGTCGCGGTAACTTGATGGCCATCTGAGGGAATTGCCTGGCCTTGGGGACACCATTTCCCAATACTGGATCCTGTGTCAGTGGGGAGTGAGAGGGACTCCCTGCTGCCCCACCACAGGGGAGAAAGCCACAAGGGTAGATGATGATGGGTGCTTCACTGGAGCCCGTGGCAGGACCAGATGGTGGCCGGAGGAGGATGGCTGCTGGGACATGAACAGCAGACTGGAGGGCCAAACAGGTAAAAAGGATTAAGAAAAAATAAAACAGCTCACTGTGGGTGTGTTAGTGTGTGTGTGGTGGGGGGGGGGTTTATGGGGGGATATCAAAAAAGAAAACCAAATGACACACTTCCTAGGCACAACATTCATTTCAATTCAGTCAAAACATGCAGGGCCAGATTATCCATTGTGCAGAAGGGGCAGTTTTCCAGGGCCCCAAGTGTGTGTAGGACCCCCAGAGGCAATGCATTTTTTTTAAATAATACATTCAATTTTTATTAGCTGTGCTGCTGTCTTTACTAGGGATGGGAGAACCTCTGAAGGTTCTGAGATTCTAAAAAGTTCTGATCAGCAAAAAAAAGGTTTGTATGCTTATCTGAACCTTATCTGAACCTTTTATAACCTTTATGGTTTTATGGTAACTGTATGTGAAAAAATTTTTTTAGCAGAATTTAGTCAACATATCTATAGAAAAAAGCAATTAAACCACTTTTTAGTAGTACTAAACAGCGTGAGTAGTGAACAGGGTCGGACTGGGAAGCAAAGGGCCCACCTGGAAATGGGTCTGAGGGGGCCTTGGTACTGGCTCCTGGGGGGCCCACTACAAAGTCACAGCATGGCCTTGGTACTGGTCCTGGGGAGGGGGGCCCGGCTACAGAGTCACAGGGGGTGCCTGGGCAGCAACCACAGCATGCCCTAATGTATAAACTGTAGCTAAATATTTACAGACTGGTACACCCTGGCATGCAGTAGCAAAGTATAAGATCAGCATGTATTCCATTAGTAAGAAAGTCATTTCATTACTGGTAAAGTCACTAACTATTTCAGAGGCTTTAGTCCCATTGATTTAAGAGGAACTCTGCTACCTTGCAAAAATGCTGCTGACAGCATTGTTTGATAACCTCACTGTCCTGCTGCATGGTTGCAGGTGAGCAGAGAGTTCCCCTTTCAAAAAAAAAATCAACGGTTAAGCTCAATGCCCCGGTAAGGCACCTCCGGAGGTTGAGGCCCTACCTTTCCCTACACTTTCCCTGTCTGAATAGTTTGTGATGCAACTGGATGTAAAGAGGAAAAAATAGTGCAGTGTAATGTGTGCTCTGCTAAGATTTTGCCAAAAGCAACCTATGTGCCCCCAACACAATGTTGTTACACTAGTACTGTTATCCCCAATTAAACAAAATGAGGACGTAATCTGCAATGCTCTGCCTTAAGACAGAAACGAGGTTGATGATCTCTGAAGAGACTGGGGTGTTTGCTTATTATATACACAGTGACAAATGTGTTTACCAATGCATTTTCAATAAGTTTTGAAAAATTCATTATTTTACTTTGGCTTGCCTTCAGCTCTACATATACATATAGTTCCCCTCAACAGCTACTGCTTTCCGTTCATATGTCTAAGACATTCTATGACCTCAATAACACCACTGCATGCTATGCATCTCAATGGTCTGTACTGGTGTTATTGATGTTACAGATTGTGAAGACAGTGAAAGGAGCAGTAAGTGCTGTGTAGAGGGGGAATTCAAGGGTAGCTAGAAAGGCAACATAATTAGATTTAACCAAAAAATGTACGAATCAATAAAAGGTTAACTGAATGACATCGCGAGGTGTAAAAAAAAAACTCACTACTTGACTGTTATACTATTGATTTTAGTGCTGCAAATGTTGACTTTTATACTGCATTATTACACTGTCCTGCATTGTGTTACATGAATTTAGTCACTTATAGTTGGTGAGAGGCACACTGGCATTACAGCCCTAGGATGGTCATTCTGGCAACTAGGATGGTCCTTTTATAGTGGTCATTCTAACCCTGGGGTGGCATTGAGTCGCAGAGGGTTGGCATTCTGACAAGAGTGGGCACTAAGGCTGAACGGGTATTCTGGTCCCAGAGTGGGCATGCCAGCACCAGGGTGGGTACAGAGGTAAAATATGGTCATTCCAGCCCCCAAAGTGGGCATTCTGGCATCAGGGTGGTGGGTGAGTCACAGAAGGTTTTCATTCCACCCACCAGAGTGGATATTCCAGCCCTAGGGTAGGCACGGAGGTAAGGGATTGTTCATTCCAGCTGCCAGGATGGGCATTCTGGCCCTAAAGTAATTATTCTGGCCCCTAGGGTGGGAATTACAGCCCTAGGTCATTCAAGCATGTAGGGTGGGCATTCCAGCCCAGTGGGGGCATTTCAGATCTAGGGAGACCATTTCAGTCCCAGGGTAAGCACTAAAGCACAGACTCTACGAAGAGCTATGGAGCTCTCTCAGCAATTCTCTCTCCCAAAATCTACCCCAGATTTAAATAAAAAAATCGTAAGTCCCTCATATGTGTAATACTAATACCCAGCGGGCAACTTTTTTCTTAACCGTCATCTGCTTCTATCTACTCACATATGATGCAAAAAAAGGGATGGGTAGGGTGCAGGTGGATGAGAACTTGCTTTTATGGTAGAGGGAAAGGAACCAATGGTGTCATATTTCTATAATTAAGCTTCACTGAGCATTTGGGGTGGGAGCCAGTGGGGAATGGGGAGATTCAATTTAAAAAACAAGTTGTGTGGTGGAAGGGGGTAACTACGCATAACACAGAGGGTGGGGGTCGATTAGTGTTTTTTTCTTAATAAAAAAATTGTGAAAACCAAGGGCTAAGTTGGTGCAGCAGTCAGAAACTCCATTAAGTCTTAATGAAGTACAAAGTTCCTGACTTCACATTAGCTTCACTGAAGAAATAAAATGTTGCAACCTCTCTAACTTTGGGATTGGATCTTGCATCCGTGGTCTCAGAGGCAACAGCTCTAAACATTCATCTAAAGGGACACTGCAGTTAGAGGGAAAGACTGTATGTGGCATTTTGTGATCTCAGCTTTGACCATCAGATGGAACTCTGCACTGTCTGATTACAGATTGCATATTACATTACTTCCTCTTTTTCTTGTTAATTTTTACAGGTCAGGATCCAATCATCATAATCAATATAGTACTTGTAGCTTCTTAAATACTGAGAAACACTGCTTAAATTGTTTCAAATACAGTACTTTTTTTATTGGGTTATCAGAAAAGGATACTTACACTGCTCTCAGTGTTAATTCTACTGAAAAAAAAAATGGCCTACACCTTACTCCTGGAATTCCCTTAGCGGTCTTAGCCTCAACCTTGACCACAAACTATGGCCCAGACTCCTAAGAATGAATTGCATACATTACAGTTGTGGTGCTCCTATAATGCATTTAAGCTTCTGAAGCCCAGTCAGTTATTACAATTGGCATTGTGGCAGCTGAAGGAATATCATAGCTGCCATTTGTTAGTTGGATTGCTTGGACTGTCCCTCCCTCCCCCCGAGATGCATTTGGAGACAAGATGTTACCAGCTCACAGTATGTCTCGCCTTGTAAAACATTTGAAATAAATAAATAAAACCATTGACAGGTGTCAACTATGGCAGATAATGCCAAAGAGAGAGAATACTATATGTTCCTCTAATGTCCCATTTCAACAAAATGCATTCCCTAATTTAAGGGAAAGAATGAGTGTTTGCTGAGAGCAATAGTGGCCTGGAAACATTTTATTTTGTAGTGATATTGCATACGAGTGTAGAGACACAAACAACTAATGATTCTGATGTTTGAACTGTGTACAATTTTACTTCATTTGGAACTGCATGCTCTGTCGGCTCACCAGGCCTCCCCCTGACCACCTCCCGAGTCCCGACTGAAAAGCTGTTAAATTTCTCTTTGTTTCTTACCAGACAGATGCTCGTCTAGGTCATTTTTGAATAATTTCACTCTAGCCTCTGGCTCCAGAGTCTTGAATGCCACTTCAAAATGACACTACAGGCCACACGGTCGGGTCCAATGCTATCCGTCGACTCCTCATGAACTGCAGTCTGCACACAAAGAATAGCTCGGACACTAGTCGGTCACAACACTCAGGATCAGGATCACTACCAGCTGAAAAGAGAGACCGCCGCACTATAGGGTACTGGCTTTTGAGGTCCCCTCTGTCACGCCAAGTGACATCAGTGTTGAGCCTCAGTCGGTGACTCCAGCCAATCAGTACACAGCCCCCCTCCTTTACTTGCCTAACCAGTTCCTTGATCCCTTGAAACTGGAAACTCTGCTCCGGCAGACTTACTGTACACAATACAAAGGGGGCCCAGCCCCCACAGACACTATCACACTGACACTGTCTGGATCTCCTGCTGTGCCTGTAACTTTTTGGGAATGTAGCACTGCGCAGTAAGGTATGTAGCGCTTCATTCATTGCCACAGCCAATCTTATCCACGACCGCGATTCCTTGCCCCCCCCCCCAGCCAGCATCAGTACACAATTTCCGGGTATCCGGTCAGACCAGTCCGATCCTGGTAGTGAAATGAGATGAGGAGTGAATAATGTGACTGTAGATGTGTCTACTGGAAGATGGTGATGATTTGGCCCAAAGGCAAGTAAGTCTCAGAGTTCTATTTTTTAACCAGTATCATGAGTCTGACTTTTTGTAGAAGGGGATATGTTTGGCATCACTTTTGTTTAGCCATGGCTCTCGGTATGGAACATGATGTAAAGCAACATGGCAAAAAAAAGACAGATCACCAGTCAATCTGAAAGTCACCACTTCACTATTGCTACTACCACTACTATCAGCCTCAGTGTGAAAAACAGAGCAAAACAACATTTTTTTAATTTTAATCAATCTGGTTAAGGCACATTTAGCTAACTGATCTTCTCAGAATGAGAAAGTGACTGTGTGTGAGATTGGGGACTTGTCTGCCACAGTTGCTACCAGTACAATCATGTCATGTACTGGCTGCACCTCCCACCCACCCACCCCAGGATAACGATGATATGGTCCAAAGGCAGGCAAGTCCCAGATCTCTATTTTTTTAAACCAGTCTTCTATGTCTGACTTTTTGTAGAAGGAGACAACGTGTTTGTAATATATGTCACTAATTATGTTCAGTAGTGGCTCTCGGTATGGAACACAATAGGTAGGGCATCCTGCAGAATGTGAACACTAACATAAGTGTTGTACTGGAGCAAGGCTCGTGAGTGATGTCACATGATAACTGGGTGTCCTGATTCATGATAAAACTGAAGATAAAAACAGGGTTACTCCAAAAAAAGGTTGAAGTGGTGTGCCGGCCCGGTGGCGCTGAGGGTTGAGGCGCTGGATGCCACACCTTGCTCCACACCAGCGACCCGGGTTTGGGATTGAGCCTGGGCCATCTGGGGTTGGCCAAGGAAGGAAAGGATTGAGCATCCGTGTGACTGCTCTCCTTTCCCTTGGGAGGGTCTGGGGCATCCATCATGCTGCAGCGGCCCCTGATGGAAATTGGGGGCACTACAGGAGTGGGGATACATGTGGGGAGAAGTGCAGTGGACGTCAATGTATGTCATTGCACGTTCAAACTTCTCAGGTGTAAAACAAATACAGGAGGAAAATGGTGGAAGACTGAGGCAGCTTTATGGCCGCACTTCAGCAACCAGGGAGCCTGTCATGGAATTGCACTGCGGTATTGGTTTCTGGCCCTGCTCGGGGGAACATACGGAGGGTTCCCCCTGTGGGTTCAGTGCTTTGCCAGCCAGTATGTGAGTAAACCTGAGGGCTGATCGTGGATGAAGGCGGTGACTGGATGTAGACAGGTCGGACTGCAGGAGTATAAACAATGATATGATGAAAAAAAGTTAAAGTGGGATGATACATGATGACCGTGAATGTGATTCATCATCACATGACATGGGTCATGAACGTGGCACTTGCAGTGCTTCTGAGCACCAGAAATTGGATGGAACTGAGCTTCCACATAGAGTTGCCATTGAAAAGTTGAAATACCTATGGCTGTACTTCCCTGAACTGCTACAATGTTTGATCTGAAATTATATCTACTGGATCAAATACAGCCAGTGTATGAGGACAAAGATTCAAGTCCATCTGCTAGTAGAGCATCCTGCAGAAAGTGAACACTAACAGAAGTATCGTACTGGACCAAGCATCGTACTGGACCAAGCCTCGTGAGTAACGTGACATGATAACTGGGTGTCCTGATTCATGATGAGACTGAAGATTAAAAAACCAAAACAGGGTTGCCCCCAAAAAGCTGAAGTGGTGTGATTTGTGATGACTGTGAAGAATGTGATTTGTTGTAACATGATGTGAGTCATGAACTTGGCACTGACAGCGCTTATCAAAGCACCAGAAACTGGATGGAACTGAGCTTCCAAAAACAATTGCCATTGAAAATTTGAAATACCTATGTCTGTACTTCCCTGATGACAGATGACTGACTTCTTGTGGGGGAAGGGAGGTCATACAGACAGTATGCAAGAAGTGGTACTGGTGACTGATTGGCAGGTTTTATTTCACACACACAAACAGAAAATATATATTTCACACACCAACTACACTAAGAGTGATGCTGCAGACACTGCTGCTACTCATAGAGATTCAGGGACTCTGCTTGGCCTAACCCTCTCTGACACAGTAGTTTTTCAACTCAAGGATTTTTTTTATTTATTCCACGTGATGTGACGGTATGCAAGAGGTGACGCTGGTGCACTGATGACTGGCTGGCAGATTTTATTGCACACACACACACTTTATTTCACACAGTAACTATGGTAAGGGCGATGCTGCAGGCACTGCAGCTACCCATACAGATTCAGGGACCCTAACTGGCCTAACCCTTTCTGACACACTACTTTAACCCATTAAGGATTTTTTTTCATTTATTCCTTGTGTTGTGACAGTATACAAGAAGTGGCACTAGTGCACTGATGACTATCTGGCAGATTTTATTTCATACACACACACAGAATTATTTCACATACCACCTAGGCTATGAAATGATGCTTCAGGCACTGCTGCTACCAACAGAGAATCAGGGACCCTGCCTGGCCTAACCCTATCTGGGACAGTACTTTCCCTTCAATTTTTTTTTCCTTTTTATTTATTCCACATGATGTGATAGAATGCTCTGCCCACTGATCCAAAGCTTATACCACACAGATTGAACACAGGGAGGCAGATGACAGATGACTGACTTCTTGGGGGGGAGTCACACCGACAGTATGCAAGAAGTGGCACTGGTGCACCGATGACTATCTGGCAGATTTTATTTCACACACACACAGAATTATTTCACACACCTCTTATGCTAAGGGCAATGCTGCGTGAGCTGCTACTACCCACACAGATTCAGGGACCCTGCCTGGCCTAACCCTCTCTGACACAGTACTTTTTCCCTTCAAGGATTTTTTCTATTCATTCCACATGATGGGACAGAATGCCCTGCCCACTGAGCCAACACTTATACCCACCGAGAAAGCACAGGGGGGAAGATGACAGATCACTGGCTTCTTGGGGTGGAGGGTCACACAGAGAGCATGCAATCAGGAACCCTGCCTGGTCTAACCCTTTCTGACACAGTACTTTCCCTTCAAGGAGTCTTATTTTTATTTATTTCACGTGATGTGATGGAATGCCCACTGAGCCAAAGATTGTATAATAAAAAATAAAATAATAATAATAATAAATCCCTACTGAAGTGACTGAGAAGTTACCACAGGCAGGAGAATTGAGAGCTGACTTGTTGCTGGCAGGCACGTGGGCAATCAGCAAGAAGGCTAACTGGGAGTAGTGTGGTATGAGTGGCACAGTTAACCCCCTCTGCTGCTCCAAGAAAAATCTGACAATTTGGTTCTGGCACTTCAGTCTTTTCTTTTCTTGTCTTTCTTGACTCACTCACTTGCCCCCAGTCTCCAAGTTCCTTCTCTCCTCCCCAAGTCTTCTCTCTCAGTTCCCCAATCCCTAACTCCCGCACCCACATCCACACCAGACCCAGTCCTTGGCTCTAATCCCCTCCTGATCCCTAGTCCCCGACTCCCCACCCCAAAGTTTTCTTTTAGTTCTTTTTTTTAAATAAATATAAAAAAAATGAATTATTTAGTTTTTTCTCTGAATCCACAAGTTGACTTCTTTCTTGTCCAATGGGCAAATGCACACAGCATGCACAAGCACAGAATCAAGGAGCAGCCTGTAGGGTCACATGATGGCAGCCTAGAAGACAAGCAGCAGACTCCATTTGCTCCATTCCCTGCTCGCTAAAAAACATTATTTAACTACTTTTTCAGAGGCAACAGTGAGGGATTTTGGACTGGATTAACATATAAAGACTCTCTGCTACATTGTAACTGCCAATTATGGAAGTTTTCATACACAAAGCGCCACAACGGCACTCGCCGCCATCATCTCTCAAAAAGGATAAGGCCCCTAAATGGCCTAAATCTCAGACACCAAAAGCAACTACTGGGTCCATGCCGCTTACAGAGGACCATTTCTTAGAGATCATGAGACCCATGCAAGAATCCATTGACAACATTACTGAGGAGTTGCACCAGATTAAAATAGCAACAGACTCCCTCTCGATCCGAGTTGCAGATTCAGAAGCTCGCCTTACATCGGTAGAAAAAAGGCAAGACAAGTCAGCCCTGGATCATGCACTTACTAAACAGAGAATTAAAAAACTGGAGGACAAATTAGAGGACCTGGAGGGGAGGAGTCGCAGGAATAACATTTTAATAATAGGCATTCCCAAACAGGAAGAAGGCACATCGCCCATTCTCTTCGTCCAGAAATTCTGCGAAAAAATAGCAGGACCCTCTCCAAGTGGTCCTACCTATGTTGTGGAGAGAGCTCATAGGGCACTCCGCCACTCCCACCCCCTGGCTCCCCACCCAGGCCTATAATCTTTAAATTACTCCATTTCCTAGATAAACAACACATTCTTTCAAAAGTCAAAGTTTTATAAGAAGTCCTCTGGGAGGGAAAACGAGTCAGAGTAACTCAAGATTTGCCACAGTCAGTCCGACTAAAACGCCAAGAGTTACACCCACTCGTATCCAAGTTGATTGCAGTGGGTAAGCCTTTTTGTGTAAAGTATCCTGCAATTTTGCAAGTTAAACTCGGAGACCATTGGCAGACCTATGAATCCCAGGAACAGGCATTGAGTGAATTAAAAACTTGCACACTGGGATGGGAGCATAATGTATGACGTGGTCAACTGCTGACATTTTCTCCTGCTAAATGCCAGTTCTGCTACTTCTAGTAACTGGATAGTACAGTGTAAACTTCTCAACACTGGCATCAAAGACTCACCCATTTCAATGAAGAAACCACGCTTTCACTAGTGAGAAGCTGGTTCCACTGTCGATTCTGAATAAGACTACCGGTTTTGCCTCTTCAAACTGCAAGTACAGTAATGCTGGCCCTGAAAGATTCCCTTGTTTTTAGGAAGATCCCACCTGCTTCTAGAATCACACCTGACTCCACAGTTAATCCTTTATGCTATTTGACGTTTGCCACCAAAGACTTCCTGTGACATAACAAGGCAACTATGTAAGAGCTGATTATTTAATTTACTAATTATGCCACATGCTATGTTTCCTCTACGTTAGTATCTACAAATTATTAAAATAATATATCTTAGCCCATTGAAATAGGAGATAATATTTCTTAAGAAAGGGGAATAGACCCCTCTAGATAAATCAATGTGCTCTATCTAAAATATCAGGGTCAGCTATTTGATTTCTGAAGGTCTTACCACTGTTGAATGATTAAAAGTGAGTTAGGGGAGGAGTTTATGGGGAATGTAGATACTTTTAGGCTTGTTTTATATACATCACCTGACAGATTAGATTGAAGAGCAGTTGTAAGAAATGGGGGTGGTTAATAAGGGATGTATGGGGGTTAGCATGGGAGGAGGGGGGAGAACTATTGGATTATTCTATATTCTTTTTGCTTATTTCTTTTTGACATAGATAAAGACATCAAGTATTTTTCTCGATTATTCTACTTGCTTTACCTCACATTGAGACTTAACCTCAATTTATAAATAATGATTGGTCCATACATTATTCTAAGTTGGAATGTAAAAAGGCACCAGGGATAGATGCAAATGACAAATCATATTGAAACATTTATGGAATCTTAAGGTGAATATAGTTTGTCTACAAGAAACACACCTCAGATGAGTGGATACTCCTCTTTTGTGTAAAGGATGGGTAGGGCAAGCTTATGGAGCTGGAATATCTACAAATAGAAGAGGGGTTGCTACCATATTTCATAAAAGTGTTCCCTTTAGATTAGAACATGAAATCTGGGATAGTCAAGGGCGATATATAATACTACATGAACTCTTGGGCTCTCACCAAATAACAATTGGTTCTATATATGGACCAAATGTAGATTCCCCAGTATTTTTTACAAGTTTGATGGGAAAAATTTCTTCTACCCCCCCAAAGACAATTTTTCTTGGAGGGAACTGGAATATCACCCCTCAACTCTCTTTAGATAGGTCAGTTTTTAAGCAGTCTGGTTTTTCCCCCGCACAGAGAGCCCTACAAGAATTAATAAATGGATTGGGTCTTCTTGATATATGGAGAGTGCTTAACCCCACTGAAAAACAGTATACTTTTTTTTCTTTCCCCCACCATATTTGTTCATGGATAGATTATTTCCTGATAAGTTCCCACATTATGCCAGGAGTAATGGAGGCTGTGATCCACCCGCGGGTTATATCTGACCATTCCCCGGTTTCTATTACATGTATACTAGGACCTGGAATTAAAAGGGATTCCATATGGAGATTAAATATGCAATTACTCCAACTCCCCAATATACAGACCCATCTCAAAACTTTCATTACCTCCTTCCTAGACAGTGATGTTGGTTCAGTCCCTAGTATTGATATAATCTGGTCAGCCCTGAAATGTGCTTTATCGGGGGGAATGCATACGCTTAGCTTCTAATAGGTCAAAAAAGTTTAAAATGAAGACTGAAACACTATTACAAGATATCAAAGCTCTGGAATTAAGTGTCAGCAAACGTTCCTCAGAAACTGAATGGATTAAACTTCATACGTTACATTCCCAATTTTCAGATCTCATGTCCCAAAAAGCCGAACTCTCTTTAAAACGTATCAAGATTAAATACTTGGAATCTCCGGAACGTGCTGGAAAATTGTTAGCTATCCATATTAAACAAGCAGAATCTACTCATTTCATGCCAGGACTATACCTGACCAGAGATGGCCCATTAATCACAAACCCAAGAGAAATTGCTTCCAGTTTTGCAAGATATTATGGAGAACTATACCATGCTGTAGAGGAAGAGAGCCCAAATGAACACCTACAAACATGCTTTGATCAGCTGACTCTCCTGACCCTACCCATAGATAAAATACCACTTCTGAGCTCCCCTATTCTAGAATGGAAGTCACACAAGCAATTAAACAACTCACAATAGATAAGTCACCCGGACCAGATGGCTTCCCGACTAACATTTACAAATTATATAATACAGAATTCTCTCTCCTCTTAACAAAAGTATTTAATTTTTGGTATGAGTCTGGCTTCTCAGATTCTACATACATTGAAGCTCTAATTACTATAATTCCTAAACCGGGTCGTGACCCACATTATGTTGAAAACTACTGACCTATTTCTTTACTTAATGTTGATGTCAAAATATTAGCAAAAATATTAGCTAATCATTTGGGCCCTTTAATGGATACATTAATTAGTAATGAACAGGTTGGTTTTATGTCAGGAAGATCCTCGAGTGACCATATGCGCCGATTTTTGCACCTCATTCCCCTAGCTGGTAATTCAGATGTACCAATGGCCCTTATTGCTTTAGAAGTGGAGAAAGCCTTCAATCGTGTCTCTTTGCACTTCTTTTTCACTGCACTATCCTGTTATGGCTTTCCACAAGCATTTATTAAATGGATTAGGTTATTATACACTTCTCCTACAGTCCAGGTCTGGTGCAATGGTTACTTATTAAATTAATTACCATTACTTTGTGGCACTAGACAAGGCTGTCCCCTTTCCCCATTCCTTTTAAATTTCTATTTGGATCCCTTTATCAGGAGATTACTTACGATGCAGGGTTTGCAAGGAATTCAAATAGGAACTCAGCAGCATCTTTTGTCAGCTTACGCAGATGACCTATTATTACATGTGATGGACCCAGCCGACAGTATCCCAGTCCTTCTACAAGAAATCAAATCCTTTTCAAGAGTCTCCTACTACAAACTCAATTTAGCAAAATCTAATATTTTCCCTTTGAACCAGAAATTATTGCATACAGATGTAGAAAAATTTGGATTACATTGGGAATCTAAAGGTCTAACCTACCTAGGTATTAAAATATTCAAAGAATACTCCTCTATCATCAGAGAGAATCTTATTAAATTAACCCAGATAATAAAATTGGATTTGGAAAGATGGAACACATTGCCAATTTTCCTATGGGGAAGGATCAGCACAATTAAAATGAATGTTTTACCCAGAATCCTATACCCTCTTAATATGTTGGCCCCATATCTCCCTAAATCATGGTTTTCAAATCTTAGAAATCTGCTTAACTAATTCATTTGGAAAGGTAAAGCAGTAAGACGGGCATATCATAAACTTACGGCACCGAAAATTTGTGGTGGGCTTTCTCTACCATTCCTTTTTAATTATTATGGAGCAATCCACATCACTAAGCTAGTACATTGGACATCCCAATTGTCTGAAGGAAGCCCTAGACCGTATTCACCCTCTTGGCTAGATATCGAAAAAGCCTTGGTATCCCCTACACTATGTTCTTTACTGACTTTACTATACTCATCCCCAAAATATATTCGCAGAGAGCTCTGGACATCCGCAATAGGATGGTCACTAAGACCTCTGAGTCAGTTGCAGGGTTACATGAATTTAAATTGGTATATAGATGGGAAGCAACTGCTTTTAAATAACCCCCATTTTAGAATCCAACAGAAGCCTATTCCAATAGTATTTTGGCCCTCCTTGAGAGGTGTGAGGCTCATCGATCTTGCGCCCAATGGCAGAGTACTCTCATATAATCAATTTTTACAAAGCTTTCCTGAGTTAAAAGGGTATTCTTTCAAATATTGGCAGGTTAAGTAGGTGGTTGCTTCCTCTATAGCCATTATGGGAACATCTGAATCAACCAACATGGATCTATCTTCCCTCCTCAAGGCTGCTGACCAACCGCATCCTATCTCCAAGGTATATAAAGAACTGCAGACCCTTGACACCCAACTACCTACTGGCATATGCCACTATTGAGTTAGTGCCTTATCACTCCCATCCGTAACTGATTTCTGGCAGCAAAAATGGACCAACTTATACATATTTGTTAAACAAGATCGCTTGCGTCTTGTACAATTTAATATTATGAACAACTTATATTTCACCCCCCAGAAACTTTACAAAATTGGTAAGTTATCCTCTCCTCAGTGCCCTCAGTGTTCAGATGGAAATGGGGACCTTTACCATATGTTATGGATGTTCCCTAAAGTACAACTGTTTTGGAGAGCTATAATGAACTCCATGGACCCTCTGCTGGCCTTAGACCCATTATTCTTGCCAGAAGTTTGTTTACTTAATCACTACCCAATAGGAACATTGAAGTCTGAAAAATACTTTATGGATCTCATCTCTGCAGTGGCTAAACTTATACTCATAAGACATTGGATCGATGATTCCTTGCCTACAATACTAGAATTGCATACAGAAATGTTGCAGGCCCTACATTTAGAAAAGTATATTGCCAGTATGGATAATCGATTGCAATGTTACTTAGATAGATAGGGCACTTTAGATGCTTTATTAATGGCATGGAAGCCCTGACTATGTAACCAATTGTTTGAGCATATTATAAATTGTCTCTGTCTTTTAGTGAGGAAACCTAAATACTTGATGTCTTTATGTGGGTTTTTTGTTTGAAGGTCTCATTGAGCCCTCTGCTTTGTTGTAGTATACTTCTACTTTAAGATTGTATACACGTTAGATTTTCTGGAAAAATATAATATCATTATACAGTTAAATAAGTGTACTTGAATATCGACACTATGGTTATGACTGCCACGATATCTCTGTGTACTACATTTTATCTTGTTTTCTTTTCTTTGTTAAACAACAAAACTAAAACTGAATAAAGTTTATTGAATAAAAAAAAGGAGCAGCCTGTAGAAGACGCTGCTCCTTCTCTATCCTGTATTCCTCTGTGTAGTTCCTAAGATGGACCTCTTGAGTTGCTAGAGCAAACCCAATCAGGTGCCACCTTAGGAAGATGAACAGCATGCCATCCAATGAGGAACCAGAGTCTTGTCTCTGGTGCCTCCTGTGGGTTCATGCTGCTCTGGTGCTGCTTGCACAGCATTTCATGTGATACTATGGCCATCCAAACCAATCCAAACAGCCTAAAGTGTTTGGAAGCCATTCATTTAAGAACACTTAGGCATGTTTGGGTCAGTTCATATTTTTGACAAATCGGTTCTCTCATTCCTAGTCTTTACCAACTAGTTGTTTTTTTTGGGGGGGGTGGATACTGAGAAAATGAGTTGCAGCCACTGATGAGGAGCGAGAGAAAGTGAAAAGGTCATGCAGTAGCTGCAGCTCAGCTGTCATTCACCCTTTTGCTTTCATTTCTGGTCTGAGACAGAGACTGAGATTCCTGCATTTACTTACTCCTAACAGTGACATCAAGTTAACTTTTTTTATTATTTTTTGCATCATGAGAAAATTTGGTGTAGAAATATTTAAGAACAACAAAGTTATGAGCCGTAGTTGAATTTTGTAAACGTAGGCTTGTAATTTTGGTAATTTTTAATATTATTACCCCGAATTTACAACATAGCCATTTCTTTACAGCAACTCATGAATGTGCCAGATGTCATTTTTCAGCTTTAGCCCAAAATGTGTTTTTGCACCCCGAAAATTGATTTTACAGTGCCTGCACAAAATCATCTTTTGGGCTGGAGTTGAACAATTGCTCAGCCCTTCTTCATGAAGCAGGATAATAACAAGAGTATGTTACAAATTTGGTCCACAAATATTACAAAACAGCACATTTATGAGTGTATATTTCATTTCTCTAATACAGGCTCATAACTTTGGTAATTTTCAATATTTGTACCACAAATTCCACCTATGCAACCCTATTGGCTCTGGCCAGAGTTTGTTTAAAACCTTAACTCTAAGAAGAATAGTTTGTGGCTGTGTATAAGAAAGCTCTAAAAGACATATCTGCTAGATAAATTTTGTACAAGTAACACAGAAGGGGGATCACTCGCTCACCTTCGGGTGATCTCCACATTTGGAGAAATCATGGTTTCCATAGTGACCGGGACTCAGTGCCACATCATTTTCTGACTATTTGTGATTTTTTCAGACATTCTTGATTCTGAATAATAAATGGGATTGTTTTGAAATGTTAACAGTTTGGCATTTTAAAGGGAGCTGATAAATATGTTTGGAGCAACAATAAAGTATCAGAAGTATTAGAAGTGAGAAGCACTCCTCCTTATCTTGGTTGCAAGCAGACAGTAGAAGAATTATTTTTGGAAAACTTAAAAAGGGAACTGTGGGAGATAGATAATTCAATAGTTCCACCACAATTACACAGCAGAACTGCAGGTAGCTAGAGGTGTGTTTTGGAATGGCCTATACTAAGGACATGGGTGATCATAGTACTGTGTTTCTGCTGTGTCACAATCAGACTATTGTTTTACCTGCAGTATGGTTGGGTGCAGTGATATGCAGGTTGCTAGTTATGTGTTTGACCCAGACATGGCTGGGTGCAGTTATATGCAGGCTGCTAATTGTGTGTTTGACCCAGACATGCAGGGACACACACTGGTACTGGCCAGGGGGACAAGGGGCCTGCACACTATTTCACACAGGTAGAAAGGAGGATGAATACTGGTGCTAAAAGAAGAAAATATTTTCAAATGAAGAGGTTCTTGCTCCTACCCAGGCATATCTGGAACACGATGACCTGGTTGGCAGAAAAAGGAGAAGAAGGTCTGAGACTAGCAAGTCATGGGACATGATCACCAATGCAGTGAATGCTGTGAGTGACAGAGTGTGGTCCAAGTATGAGGTAAAGAAGAGGGTGCTGACAAAGGGTATCATGGTCCAGGTGAGGGCCAACTGACAGTCACAGGTGGTGGGCCCAGTACTGCAGTGCCTCAAGCCACTGCAGAGGCACTATTAGCATCAACCATGAACCCTGTACAGGTGACTGTTGTACCAGGAGTTAGCTATGAAAGGCAGGTTAGACTATCTCAGCCATGTGAGTGATTGTGTCAGCCCCATCACATTGAGCCTGTGTGTGCATGTATAACAGTGGTGTTTTACTTTGCATGCCTGTGAAGGGGGCCTAGTTACATAGACCATGGTTGAACAAGCAAAATGTGCAGGCAAAGGGGTACTCCACTGATCCATTTTCTGCCTACATATCCTACCATAGCTCTATGCATGCATCCTGTATGGCCTGCGATACACCACAGACATGGGCCATCACTGTTGCATGCCTTGTCTGTAATGGTGTAATTGTGTGCAATGTTTGATCAGCACTCCAGGGAACCATGATATTGCCGTGTCTACAACTCCTCTGTTGGGTTGTCACCTTTTACTCACTACAGCTCCTTGCATTTTTCATCATTTGCCTAATGAAATAAGAGTATTTGTGGCAATGCAGGTGTAACCACCCAGTCCTCTGGGGTCACTAGAATCCCATCAGTGTCAGTGTTAGACAGGGAAGGCAGCTGGTGAATAACTAGTTAAATAGATTTTCACCTGCTCCATCTCTGTTTACTTGGTCTCAGCTGAGATGAGAGAAGTGATGTCATTTAGAACTCTTGCAGCAGCATAAGCCGTGGTAGCTAGCTGTGATTGGGGAGCTTTAGAATTTTTAGTTAGTGAGTTCTGTGTCAGCAGCCAGTGTGAGCAGTTGGAGGAGTGAGGAGCTGCAGTGTGGGCTCTGTGATGAGAGTCTATTTTTCTCACCATAATGCTGAGAACCATCTGCCTGCCAGTAGAAGTGGTGGAAACCATCTAGAAGGACTTCCTGATTTTCTTCTCATCCCCAGTGAGATGAGAAGGACTGCAGAATGGTTCTGAGGGTCAATCCCCTTACTTTGATTCAGGACATTGAAGTTGTCTTTCATGTACAACTGTGAGTAATCTGACTTTGGTTATCTCAGGAGGAATGTACCTCTGTTTTCTTTTGGGAGTGCTCTGAGAAAGGGAATTATGCATCAAGTTCGGTTCTGTTTGAGACTGTTCTCATCCTTTCTTAAAGTTGGCTGGCAATCGTGGAGTCCCCCAGTGAGACTCAACACGTTGTTCAGGACTTTAGTTTACACTCTGAAGTAGTGTGTTTCTAATGCTGAATGTGACAGTTATTCCAAGATAGATAGTTCTACTATTTTACTAAAGGTTTGAGGTGTAACTCTGAAAGAATGGCTGGGTATGGACTGTGGAAGCAAAAGATGGAGGTTGTGCCATACACTTACGGGACTCGCTACTTGGGCATGCCCTCCCCACTCCCCAACTCTCCCACAGCTCCCAAGCTATCTCTCTCAAACTTATTCCTGACCCTTCTAGGGCCCCCTTTTTTCTCACAGTGGCCTATATACCCTGAAGACACTGGATTCCTTCCTTTCAGTCCCTCCTTGACTATATCATTACCCTACCACCCAAAGTGGAACACATAATTCTGGGAGACCTTAATATAAACTGGAATGTTGGAACTGCTGCTCAGGCTAAAGATATTGCCGCTGCCCTAGATCTCACCCAACTCATCAACCAACCCACAAGAACCAACCCTGCCTCAGGTACCTCCACCCAACTAGACATCGTTCTCTCCAACAAGCCCCACAAGATCTCCAGTACTACTGTGCCACCTGATGTGCGTAGTGACCACTCTCCCATTATTTTCTCCTCATCCTGCAAAATGCCTAAACCACCCCCCCAACTAGTCGCCACACCAGATGTTGAATATGACCTGATAAGCTTGATCAACTAAGGGAGATCCTATTTTCCTGGAACTGGTCACCCATTGAGGTTGCACCAGATATTGACTCTTCCCTAGCCTACTTTATTAAGTTCTTTAACAAGGCATGTGATATTTTTACCACCCCTCACTACAACAGCTGCCCAAGACAGTGGCTTCCCTTGGATCACCCCCTCATTGCTTAGACTTATGTGCAACAGGGATAACTTCTGCTACAGGGCACTGGAGGCAAGACAGCTGACAGGCAAGTCTACAGTGCAACTAGAAATAAGTGTACCTGGACTATCCACAAAGCCAGGGCTGAATACTTCCAGTCAAAGCTTGCCTCATCCTGGAGCTCATCTCGAAATTTCTGGGACAATATAAAGGAATTCAATGGTAAAACAGTGCCCCCCCCCACACAACTTAATATCAACAGAACCCAGATCACCGACCAGATGAACATTGCTGACTGCCAAAATAATGTTTTCACAGATCTCAGCACTGTACTCCTCTCAAACTTCTTTGACCCTGACCCCACTCCACCACTTAGACCCATCCCCAGCCTCCCCCTTCTACTTTAAGGGCATCTCTCAATGCAAGGCCAAACCATATCTCCTCAGTGCCCTTAAGGGCTCCTGCCAAAGCAGTGAACCACTGGATAATAAACTACTCAAAAGAGTCCTCAACTCTGTTCTCACCCCTCAACCAACCTCCTAAATCACTCTCTTTGGCTCAGACAGTTCCCCCTTGCCTGGAAAAATGCAGTGATTACCCCATCCACAAAAGTGGTTACCAAACATAGAAACATAGACATAGAATTTGGCGGTGGATAAGGACCACTTGGCCCACCCAGTCTGCCCATTTGTATACCTAATGAATAAGCTGCAGATCCTAGCTAATCAACAGCCTACTTCTTCCAACTTCCACCCCCTAGAATTGCCTTATGTTTGTCCCATGCATTCTTAAATCCCACCACTGTTTTTGACTCCATCACCTCCTCAGGAAGGCTGTTCCATGCATCCACAATCCTCTCAGTGAAAAAATACTTCCTCACATTACCTCGGATCTATCCCTCCACTAGCTTCAAATTGTACCCCCTTGTTCTTGCATACCTCTTTTTCTGAAAGATGCTACCCTCTTGGACTTTGTTGATTCCCTTGATGAATTTGAAAGTTTCTATCATGTCCCAAACTGGAAACTTTCATCCAATCTCTGTCCTTTCACCACTATCCAAAGCCCTGGAAAAAATCTTGGCAGACCAGCTCACAGAGTACCTCTCTGCCCATAACCTCCTCTGCCATGAACAGCACGGGTTTAATCATGGCCACAGTACCACCTTAGCCCTCATTGAGTTTTCTAACTTTCTCCACTCAGCACTAGATAAAGGACACATTGCTGGCTCAGTTTTCATTGACCTGTCAAAAGCTTTTTACATTGTCAACCACTCCATGCTCCTCTCCTACCTGCAGCACTTTGGTCTCTCATGGGGGGGGGAGTCCTGGACAGGTTCTCCAGCTTTCTCTCCGCCCATACCTAGTGTGTTAAATAGGCAACACTATCTCCAGTGCACGCCTGGTCCACTTGGGGGTTCCCCAAGGCTCTATCTTAGGACTCCTACTGTTTAGTCTCTTTCTAAACACTCTCCCATCTGCATGTGAGGGCCCCCCCTCCTTCTCTACGCTGATGATACTGTTCTGTTTGCCTCACACCCTGATCCTACCCTTCTCCAAAACATGCTCCAACTCTCCCTTAGCCAAGCAGAGAGTTGGTTCTCTGACCACACACTTGTCCTGAACCTAAAAAAGACAAAGTCAATTCTCTTAGTCCATAACCAAAACAAACACAAAAACTTCCATCTCCACATCACAGCCAAAAACCTCCTCCCCCTAGAGCAAACAACTACCTTTAAGTATATCGGTATCACTTTTGTCACATCTCTCTCTTTCCACAACCATATAAGCACTCTTTGCACAGCTATCAACTCCCGTATAGGTCTTCTTTACCACCACAGGGACTGCTTTCTCCCTGATACATTGCATCTGGCCATCACATCCTCAGTACTGTCACTAGTAGACTATGGTCTATTAATGTACGGGGCTGCTGACAATACAGCCCTACACAAAATCAAGTTGTCACTCAATAAAGCCTGTTGTCTCCTAACTGGCTCAACTCCCCTCACCCATACCCGTAGACTGTACTCTTTAGCAAACATCCTCAGCTTTGATGAGAGATTTACCTATCAGTCCTGCCTCTTGATCAAAAAAATTGTTGCAGGTATGGCCACTCCGGGCCTCTCCTCCATCATCTGGCATGCTGTCCCCACCCTCGCAACCCACAGTTCATCTTGGACCACCCTTCAAGTCCCTAGGGTCAGGACCTCCCTGGCGCAGAGGTCTTTCTGCTACCATGCCCCTTCTTGGTATAACTCATTTCCAATCCCTGTCACCACTGAGCAAAGACTTGGGCCTTTTAAATCAGCCCTTAAAGAGACCCTGACACTGTTGTGACAACTTTGAGAAAATGTAATGTTTAGCACAGGTGAGCTTATAATTTTAATATTGTTTCTGTATTTCTCATTCTTCTTTATTATTAAGGACATTTGCATGTAAACAGGATCATTGACCTATCTGTTCTGGCTGCTTGTCTACATATGACATCACAGTTCTGTTTATGACATCAGTCTGTTGCTGTGGGGATAATTATGATGCCATAAAGGGGGGATTATTTATTTTATTTATTTATTTAAAAGTTGGTAACTGGGAAAAACACCATGACCAGAAGCTCATTTCCAGGTGCAAACCAGATTATGATGTCATAGGTAGGATAGAAAAAAACTCAGATAAAGTTTAAGGGACAGTAAGCATCTTTTGTACAGCTGTCCTCAGTAGTAAAGAAAAAAGGTAAAAAATTATAGAAAATACAGTTTTCACAGCTCTTTACCGGGGACACTATTAAAAGCTTCACCCAAGTGCAGCAGGAATTCAACATCCCAACCTCAGATTTTTATGGTTATTTACGGATCAGGCATTATCTCCAGGTGGTAGAGAAGTGTAGTTCATAGCAGAGGCCAGCTCAGCCTAATCCACTCCTAGATCTACTTCTGGAACTACTTAATGGGCCAGCGCCCAAGACTCATCTGATTTCTAAATTATATGTGGTGGGAGAACCAGATAGCTCAGAATCTAGATCTCGAATTCAGACCCGCTGGGAAAATGAATTGGGTCTGGGGGAAGGTGTACCTGACTGGGAGGTGATATGAAGGATGGCGCACGGAACCGCAGCTTCACCCTCATGGAGGGAGTTTGGATGGCAAGTGCTTACAAGATTTTTCAGAACACCAGTGGTAACTAAGCATTACGGTCAAACATGTTCAGATAAATGCTGGAGGGGCTGTGGGCAAGTGGGCTCCCACGAACATATTTTTTGGAGTTGCCCTAAAGTTAGGAGCTACTGGAGTCTAGTAAATCAGGGACTAAGCCAGATTTTACAGATAGAGATTCCAGAGCAGCCTTGCTACCTTCTACTAGGAGAACCTCCGCCTGGCTTGAAAGGCTCAAAAGCCAAATATTTATTTCTAATCCTACTGGCAGCAGCCAAAAGGCAATTACGAGGCTGTGGTTGAGTGAGGCATCCCCAAGGGAACAGCAGTGGCTGTCCTGTTGTAACCAGATCAAAATAATGGAGAGGCTCACAGCTAACTTGAATTTAAAGCTGGATCTATATAAGTCTCGTTGGTTCCCCTACTTTGAGTTCCTTGGTGCTAGAGAGGGAGTTGCAACCTTGGAGATCCTGGCCAGGGAGGCCCTAAACTAAGACCTAGGAAAGGTTCATACTATAGCACCTCCTAGATGGTTATAAAACCAGAGTACACTGATATGGGTTTGTCATCAAAGTGACTGTTATAGATTCGCCATCTGCTGGGGGAGGGGAGGGGAGGGAGGATAAAGTTTAATTGTTGTCATTATCCTTTTTATTTTTACATTTTTATGTTGCTTGCACGATGTGCAAGAAACATAGTGCCATCATCGGAGATTTCGGAGATGTGTCACCTCCTCCTCCAATTCAGTCAGTGAGCTGGCAGGCGGACTCTGTGAGCCAACGCATTTTGGAGCTGTCTATGACACGCCCAAAATGCAGTGGCATACAGTTGAAAAGGGAGCTACGCTTCAGTGAGCAGCGATAAGACGCAGAGCTCCCCCACATGCAGGCGCAGCGCTACCAAGACGCATTGTGTAGCCGACGGGGTGCCCAATCTCCGCCGGCTGAGCTGCATTGTCCCCCAGTAGTTGGTGCCACGCTGGGAGCCCACCAGCGTGGCAATCAGTCCTTTGGCCAACGGGGGTGCCCAATCCCCCATCGGCTGAACAGCCCCCTCGTCCCTGTGCCATGCTGGGAGCCCACCCCAGCGTGGCAAACGACCCATGATGTCTTTTTTTTTTTTTAAACCTATAAACAAAACGTCCTGCCATGCTGCCTCCCGACCCCCTCCCACAACCCGCACCCACCCACTGCGCACCCAGCCTCCTCACACCCCCCACCCCATACTTACCTCCGACTCTGGCGCGATTTATCTTTCGTGGACCGGAACACGTTTGCACTCTTTCATGCCAACCGCGAACTGAGGAAATGCCGGTAAGCTGTATAATGGGCTAGATGGGGGGGTTCAACTTTATTGCATATCTCAGGCATTTTGGGGAATTTTTGCACCAAATTTTCAGCATAGGGTTTTTAGGACCCCTTCTCATGAGTGATGTCACTGTCATGGCGTTATTCAGGCCCGAAGGGTGATTTCGCGCAGTGACTGCACAACGACTGTGAAATCACCCTTCAGGCCCAAATACCACCATGATAGTGACATAATTCATGAGAAGGGGTCCCAAAAACCCCATGTTTAAAATTTGGTCCAAGAATTCCAAAAAATGACTGTTTTACGAGCGTGCGCTGCGCAGTTCCTACACAGGCTCGTAAGTTCATGAAATTTCAATATTTTCACTCCAGATTTTCAACATTGCCATTTTACCATACCTTCTTATGAGTAGTACAGCTGTCATTTTTCATATCTCACCCAAAATGTGTTTCTGCCCATGTAGCGCAGAATGGCGCAGTTGGTGTGCGAAATCAATGTACGGGACAAATTAAGAAAATCACAGTGACACTGTTCATGAGCAGAGGTCTTAAAATGGCTATGTTGAAAATTTGGTGAAAAAATTCCTAAAAATGACTGTTTTACAAGCGTGCGTTGCGCAGTTCCTATGCAGGCTCGTAAGTTCACAAATTTCAATATTTTCACTCCAGATTTTCAACATTGCCATTTTACCACACCTCCTCATGAGCAGTACAGCTGTCATTTTTCACATCCTGCCCAAAACGCAGCCTTCCATACGCACAATGGCGCAGTCGGTGTAAACTCAATGTATGGGACATTGACAAAATCACAGTGACACTGTTCATGAGCAGAGGTCTTAAAATGGCTATGTTGAAAATTTCATGAAAAATTTCCTAACAATGACTGTTTTACGAGCGTGCATTGCACAGTTCCTACGCACGCTCGTAAGTTCGCAAATTTTCAATATTTGCACTCCAATGACTTCCAAATACCTAAACAGCACATAGAAGCAAGCAACATTCGGCATTGACAAATGCTTGTTTCTTTTTCTATTTCTTGTTGTTTGATAGTGATGTACTTGGGGGTTATAGACCTAAAGTTTGGAAGTATATGCAGTGCATAGTCCACAATCCAGCCTAGACGGTCTATATCAGTTTAATGGCTTATTTTATTAGCTGTACATGGCTGGTCATTTAATTTAATTCATAATCAGCATTGTGCAGACTAAGTTGGCACAGAAATATTTTCTGTCTAGGAGAATGCAATATCCTCTACATATTTGCTGTTTTTCTGTAACCTGTTTTTCTCTGAAAAAGTGGAATAATAAAAAATTACAATTTCAAAAAAAAAAATAGAGAGAAAATACAAGAAATATAAACTGAACTGTCTAAATCTCACATTTTTCCAAGTTTTTCTAATGGTGTCAGGGGCTCTTTAAAAACTACCTCCACAATGCTCGTTGCTGTAACATTGCCCCAACCATGCTGTCCCCTTGCCCTGTCCCCTCTTCCTCCTGCTAGCCACCACCTTGTAATCGTGGAGATGTACAACTTGTATAATTTATATTATTTCTTCCAGTATAGTTATCTTGCATATTACATACCTCCACTATATATTGTTTTCCCACCTCTTGGATTGTACTGAATGTATTGCTGTGTATATGAATGTATTGCTAAATGACTGTTGGTATTCCTATTCAGTCCTACCCCTAACCACTATCCGTTTCTGCTTTTAGCTACCTCTTTGTATAGACCACACTATAATGCCCTCTCCCTCTCTGTAAATAACTTGTACAATCCTCATCCATGTGTACTACTTACAACTTACTATCATTTGAAACATAGAAACATAGACTTTGACGGCAGATAAGGACCGCTAGGCCCATCTAGTCTGCCCATTTCCCTACCTACAGGATAGGCCGCAGATCCTAGTTAACCAACAGCCTATATCTTCCTGCCCCCCACAAGAATTGCCTTATGTCTGCCCCATGCATTCTTGAATTCTCCCACAGTTTTAGACTCCACAACTTCCTCAGGAAGGCTGTTCCATGCATTCACTACCCTCTCTGTGAAATAATACTTCCTCACATTGCCCTGAACCGCCCTCCTTCTATCTTTTAAATTGTGTCCCCTTGTTCTTGTAAGTTTTTTCTGAAAGATGCTCCTCTTGGACTTTGTTGATTCCTTGAGGTACTTGAAAGTTTCATCATGTCCCCTCTCCTTCTTTCCTCAAGGGTATACATATTAAGCTCCTTTAGTCTCTCCTCATACGGCTTCTCTTGCAGACCCTGCACCATTTTAGTTGCCCTCCTCTGGACTGCCTCTATCCTGTCTATGTCCTTGTGGAGATAGGGTCTCCAGAACTGGACACAGTATTCCAGATGGGGTCTCACCAACTGTCTGTACAGAGGGATAACAACTTCCTGTTTTCTGCTGCTGATGCCTCTCCCTATACATCCCAGTATACCCCGGCCCTCCCTACTGCCTTCTCACATTGCTTGCTAACCTAAGGTCATCTGATATGATTACCCCCAGGTCCTTTCCTGTTTTGTTGTTGTTACTACCTCCCCACCCATTGTGTATTCTTCCCTGGGTTCTTGTTTCCCAGGTGCATTATTTTGCACTTTTTGCATTGAATCCTAGCTGCCATACATCTGACCATTCCTCCAACCTTGCCAAGTCCCTTTTCATCCTTTCCACGCCTCCTTGTGTAACAACCTTGTTGCAGATCTTTGTGTCATCTGCAAAAAGGCATACTTTTCCTTCCAGTCCCTCTGCAATGTCACTGATGAAGACATTAAAAAGGACAGGACCCAATACTGAACCCTGCGGTACCCCACTAGTAACCGCCCTTTCTTCAGAGCGGACTCCATTTACAATTACCTTCTGTATCCTGTTGTCCAGCCAATGTTTTACCTAGGCTACCACCCTGGGACCCACTCCCAGGCTGGTTAATTTGACTAATAATCTTTTGTGGGACTGTGTCAAATGCCTTCTAAAGTCTAGGTAGGCCATGTCCACAGCCCTCCCTGGTCTACTACTTTGGTCACCCAGTCAAAGAAATCTATTAGATTCGCCTGACATGACCTTCCCGCCAGAACCCATGCTGCCTTGGATCCTGTGCTCCACTGACCTCTAGGTACTCAACTATTCTTTCCTTCAGAAGTGACTCCATCACTTTCCCTACCACAGAGGTCAGACTGACAGGTCTGTAGTTTCCTGCCTCTGTCTTGGTCCCACTTTTGTGAAGGGAATCACATCCGCCTTCCTCCAGTCCTCGGGTACCACACCATCCTCCCATGATTTATTAAAAGAGTAGCCAGTGGTTTCACTAGTTCCTTCCTTAATTCTTTTAGAATTCTGGGGTGAATTCCATCAGGACCCATTGCTTTGTCCACCTTCAGTTTTAGAGTTCTTGCAGAACCCTTTCTCTGTGAAAGGACTGGGATCAACCCCGTATCAAGAGTGCTTCTGTTAATTGGATTAGGCACTTCCCCTCCTCTTTTGTGAATACTGAGCAGAAATATTCGTTCAGTATTCCTGCTTTTTCACTGTCCCCCTCTGCCCACCCACCGTTCATTCTATTCAGCCTCACTATCCCTCCCTTTCTCTTTCTACGCTTGCTGATGTACCTATAAAAGGTTTTATCCCCCTTCTTAACTGAGTTGGCTATCTTTCCTCAGTTTGGGCCTTTGCTATTCTGACTTCCTCCTGCTTCTTTCTGCCTTAACTGGTACAGCTCTCTGTCCTGCTCCTTCTGTGTTTCCTTATACTTCCAGAATGCTATCTTTTCTTCCTTACTTTCACAGCCACCTCTTGAGAACCATAGTGGCTTTTCTTTCATTTGATTTGTTTATTTGCTTCACACAAAGGCTTGTTGCCTCTGTGATGGCAGTTTTGATAATTCCCCATTGTTGCTCCACACCTCCTTCTAGCCTGTTTGCTAGTGCTTTTCTGAGGCACTCTCCCATCTTGCCAAAGTCAGCCCTCCTAAAGTCCAGTACCCTCACTTTTGTATGGCTTGACTCTGTAGCTGAGTTTAACGTGAGCCACTGTTTGATGGTCACTTGTCCCCAGATGGCAACCCACTTCTAGATCTGAGATCCTCTCACTGCCCCCATTTGAGAGTACGAGGTCTAAGACTGCTCCCTCACGAGTGGGTTCTGAAACTAGCTGTCTAATGCCTGCCACCTTAGGGCATCAAGAATGGCCCTGCTCTTGGATGTGGCTGCAGCAAATGTGCTCCAGTTAACATCTGGCATATTCAGGTCTCCCATCAACAGTACTCCCCTTTCTCTGCCATTTGCTACACCTTGTTTGCTCTGTACCATTGCCATATATTGTATTGACCTATATGTATTATTTCCTGTATCTTGCTGACGTGGAGCCTTTGTAAACGAGTCCCTGACTCAAAGGGTTATAATTCCGGAAAATAAATAAAATCCCCCATCTGGAGTGACCAGTTCAGAACTACAGGTTCTATAAGGGCTCCTGCTTATTCAGGACATGGTGGCCAATGCCTGAAGAGAAAGTTTACACCCTGGTGTGGGTTGTGCTAATTTTGAGCACCAGTGTACTCCATCGTGGCCAGCTGCCACATTTCCAAATGTTTAAATCCTATGCCATGTGGACGATGTTCTTAGTTGTGGCCAGTGCCACTAGAAGAAATTGTGTGCTCCATTGTGTCCAGTGCCACTAGAAGAAATGTATGTTTCAGCTGAGGCTTTGCCACTGAAGATAGTCCTAAATCCTGTGCAATATGGGAAGTTTAGAGTTTCTCTTTGCTATAGACTTTTTGTTGTTCTGCATTGCCTTGTGCCACGAAGTGTAAACCCTTGGGGGTCAACCTTTTGCTTTTGTGTACCATTCTTTGGAATAAAGCCACACTCTAGAACCCCAACTAGGTTTGGACATTTGTGTTACTACTTCCTGTGTGGAATTACTGGGTACCCCAGAAGTTTAGACCTAGCATAGCCCAAAGCAAATGTTCTCTCCTTAAGACCGGAGTTTAGTAATGATCATTTGTGTCTAACATTATTTCTGTACCCCACCCCTCTCTTACCCCTAGACAGAAAATATGGGAGGTGTGCTTTCTAGTTAAACAAGTGGCTGGTGGGGGGTTACACTGGTATATTTAGTAGGCACACACTGAACTAATTTATCACATCTACCTACCATATTTGCATGCATGTGTCAACAGTTCCCTTCCCCTATTGACTTTTCCTGTTGGCAGGCTTATCAACATCATAGTTGTACCACCAGAGCCCCAGTCAGACCCTAACCATTGGATGTGTTGCACAATGGTTGTACTCTGCATGGTGCAGTCCATTTATCTGGGTGTGGTGTGGCAGTCTGTTAAGAACTCACTTCCTGTGCCAAATGTGTGTTATCTCCTTTGTGGTCACTGGTAATGGGGGTGGGGTGTATAGGGCTGGGGGTGTATGGCCACTGCACAGCATGGGCAGCATGGGCTGCAAGACACAGTGCACTGGCTATGAATTCTGTCATGGTTGGAACATAGGTATGTACATCAATATGCAATGTTGCTCTTTTCACATCTCTCATCAGCTCAGCCTATGGTGGAGGACACTGTCCTAGAGGACATCCCGGGACCATTCCACTATGTGCTGTCCCTGAGGGCTACCCATGCCAGGGCAGGAAGAGACCTGGAGAGTGAGCAGGATGGTGATGATGATGGTTCTGAAGAGGAGGACAACACTTCTGTAGATGAATAAAGGACAGAGGGGACAGCTAAGACCAGGAGGGGATACTTACCCCTTCCGGCCACCCTACATGTGCAGCCCAGCCTACCTCCCTGACACGGCCATTGCTATGCTGCCTTAGGCCACTGCGCTTTGCACAGCCACAGTTGTGCCACCCCAGGACCCCACACATGGCACAACCCATGCCCTGTGTCCCCAGGCCACTCAGAGTAGCCCAGCCATCACTGTGTTGCCCCAGGACTCTGCCAGCAGCAGGGCCAAAACCCCACCCCAGGTCAATCCCAATGGCATAGCCACTTCTGTGTTGCCCCAGCAACAACAGCGTGATGGAGTCCCCTAGAAGGAGCATTTTAACTTTCTCCTTCCCCTTGTGCCTAACTCCATCCTCTTCCACACACACCCTCACTCCTACTACCTCTCCATTTTCTCTGACTAATCCATTAATTTGACTGCCAGTGGCTTCCTTTACCCCCTTTTCCAACTATTTTCCTTGTCCTACCATTTCTCTCCTAGCTCCCACTCACCTCACCACTCTTATCTGTCCCATCAGTACTACCATTAGCCTGTGGCCCCTCTTGACTTCCAAGGACTCTTGCTTCAAACCTCCCCATCATTATTTTTTCTGCTGTCCCCCACCTTTACTCCCTGCTGGTCCCTTTCCCCCTGGGATCCGTGCTTCCTCTTCACTGTCCCCTCATCCTCCCTCCCTAGGCATTATGAACTCATGGCCCCCCTTCCCATGCTATCCCTGGATCCTCTGTTAGTCCCAGTGCCCATGCTCTCAACCCCTCTCACTTTCATCCTCCTTCTCCTTCCATCCTCTGCTAACTGCACCCCCCACTGCTTCTGAGGCCCCTCCCGCCCTGGTGTCCGCCAGTGTCAAGTACCTATTTGAGACCGGGATCCCCCCAGTAAGTTGCTTACCAGTGCACCCTCCTGTGAGGTGAGGTCCCTTGCCGTGGTCCTTAGAGATCTTTTTGACTGTCTGCCAAAAGCCTCCACTCTCTGCCATCCTTAGTCCTCCTCACTGTCCTGCTCCTCGATCCCTTCCGCCACGGCTGGCCAGTCCTACCATGATTTCTGGTGGGCCCCCATCCTCCTGCACCCACATTTGCAGGCACCCTGGCCTCAAACTGTCTGTAGATATGTGCCTCCCATCCCCTGCACTCATGCCTTTCACCCACCTGTCCAGCTCATACCTGAGCCTGCACAGTTCAGCCTCCAATCCTATCAACCTGGCACATATAGGACAGTGTCCTAGTCTCCACAGTGTACTCATGGCCATTGCAGCTCCACAGCCATTGCAACCTACTAGCCTGCTTCCCCACATCCTGTAACCGAACGTCCCCCTCCTCTTCCAGTAGTGACCCCACACAGCCCAGCTGCCTCTGTCTGCTGCTTTATGCTGTGCCTCCCTTCCCCATACCAGTTTCCTCTAACATGTTCCCAACCTGTTGCAGCCATGTGGCCCTGGTCTCCTCAAGGGTACCCACTATTAACCAGTGCCCCCCCCCCCGCTGCAGGAAGTAGATCCAACTAAAGCAGTTTAAATCAACCCAAAGCAATGCAATATCAAGCTAGCATCAGATGTGCCATTTAACTTTTCAGTTCAAGCAAATTTAGTCTGCAAACAGTTTGCTCAGAATTCAGCCCAGATCCACCCCAAAACAAAGCAGCTCAAGTCCACTCTAGGAAGAGCAATATAGACTTGTGACATTCTGTTTCCGCGTGTGTTCTGTGGAGGGGGGTTACATAGACCTGAATAATTGATGGAGAATTTTGGCAAAGATACCAGGGAAAATCCTGTACACTTAAAATAAGTGACATGGGATCTTTAACTTCTACCTGGCCAGCCTTCAGAGATGAACCCAAATTGCGGAAGTGGGACTGGAATGCATGAACATCTGATCTTCCTACCCTAAAGAAGAGCATAAAACTTAATCAGCCACTGATAATATTAAGGTCTACGAATGTAGGATACTGTGTTTGTTGTCCAGTAATGGCAACCAATTATAAAAAATTAAAACATCTCAAATGTACTACAAATAAATCATTATGAGAACATATCAAAAAGTTACCATTGGGCATTCTGCCAACTGCATTCAAAATATCTAAGATAATAGATGGCATGGACTCAGGATTTGGTAAAGGAACTATAACTGCATCATATGGTTTATTGAAATCAGTAAACAATGAGAGTAAACCTGACAAATGATTATAACTGTTAATCATTCCTTAATTTTGCCTTTTATAACTCATAATTCTTTAAAACTGGTCTAGAGTTTCACATTGTATACACTATCACATCAGTGTCTTATAAAACTGAAAATGAAAATAAGGACAGAACAGCCCTGGGACTGGGGGAACTGATGATGTTATAATTTGTGGGTCCAAATTCACAAAAACGCGCAAAGACAACACAGACTTTTGCAGTGCGTTTTGCAGTTGTCCAGTCATCCAGAATAGTTACTCACAGTTGGATAGAGCTCCACACTATCCAACTGTGAGTGGGGGTTGTCCAAAGCAGCGGTAACCTCAGTACCTCCAAAGCTAACCCAGCAGCGCTGTCCTGACATGTAGCCTGGAGAATGGCCCCACAAGGACTAGCACAGGGGCACTACTACCTATTCACAAAGGAAGTCATGCAAATGAGCCCATTGGGCATGCAAGGCACTAGTTGGCCATTTGAATACCCATTATGGGCCCATTTGCATAGGCTGCAGTGAGTAAAGCCTGCCCTCCCATCACCAATCACCGTCCCAAGAAATAAATAAATGCACAGTCCCTGGTGGCTAATGCTCCTCCATCGCTGGTTGCTGTCCCATTTAAAAAAAAAAAAACAGCTCCTTTGTGGTCTAATGGTCCTTCCCCGTCCCTGATCACCACTTGCCATCCCGTTGATAATAAAAAATATGTCCCAGGTGGGCTAGTGTTCCCTCCCCTTGCCGCTCACCATCCCAATATCAAATAATGAGATTCCCTGATGGTTTAGTGTTCCTTCCCCTCACTGATCACTGGCACGAAAAGAAAAAAAGAAGTAACCTTAGTGCCATTGTCCCTCTCCCCATGATTTCTGATTGCCGGTCCAGGTAAAAAAAAACAACTTTTCCCTAGCATGCAATGGTCATGCCTCCCCACTTTCACCCATGCCCAAGCTAGAAACATGTATCCCTGGTGTCCAGTGGTCCCTTCCCTCACCCACACCCATGGCTGAGCTTGACATATGTATCTCTGGTGTCCAGTTGTCCTTCTCCCCACCTGATCACCCAACCGACGTTGCCAGCATAGTCCCTGGGGTCCCGTGTAACCTCCAACCTGATCCCCTGTGTAGTACATAGAAACATTTCTCTGGTGGTCTAGAGGACTCCCCTCCCTTTCCCTAATCCATTGTATAGTGTAATAATACCTTTCCCTGGTGTCTAGTGGACCCCCTTCCCCCCCCACCCTGGCAAGTAGTATCCCACCACTTTGCACCCCTCTCCTCAAACCCGAGCCAGTGACCAGCCCAGTCCTCCTCTCTCTACCATGACTGGTCACTGACTGAGCCCTCAATGAGCATGTACTGTATACAGTATGTGCTCATTGAATGACAGCTTACTCTGAGCTGTCAATCAATGTCAATGAGTATGTACTGTATACAGTACACACTAATGAGGGCTCAGTCTGCAGCCAGCCATGGTGGAAAGAAGAGGGCTGTGCCAATCACCATCTTGGGTTCAAGATGGGGGAGTGGGGTGGTGGGATACTGCCAGGGTGGGGGGTCCACTAAACACCAGGGAAAGGTTTTATTGCACTATACAGGGGATCAGTGAATGGGGGGAGGTTGCTAGACCACCACAGAAATGTTTCTATGTACTACTCAGAGGATCAGGATAGATGGACTATGCAGGCAACATCGGCTGGGTGATTGGGTGGGGAGGGACCACTGAAAGCCAGGGATATTTTTTTTACCAGGGCTGGCGATCAGCGATTAAGGGGGGGGGAGACAATGGCACCAGGCCTACTTCCTTTTTTTCTTTTCAGACCGGCAGTTGTCGAGGAGAGAGACCACTAGAACACTAGGGAATCTCATTATTTGATATTGGGATGGTGACTAGGGAAGGGAGGGAGCCCTAGACCACCAGGAAATATCAGTATTTGATACTGAGACAGGGACCATCTGGGAGGTGGGAACTGCTACCACCTGGGAATTAATTTATTTTGTTACCTATGTGACTGGCGATTGGCTGGAGTGCCACAGCAGTACCTCTGCCAACCACTAGGGTAGGGCAGAAATAAGGCAAGGTCTCACTCAGTGGTATTTTCTCCATGCAAGAGAACCATGCAAAACATCCTTGCAAGGAGAAAACGCTTTGTGAATGGGACTGCGCCAATACGCAGGTCCCCTCCACCTCATTTGCATTTCAGCACCCTCCATATTTTGGCTTGGCACAAACTAGACTTTTATGAATACCAATTCAGTGCAAAACGCAGTTTGCACTGTGCAAACTGGGTGTGCACTAGGGTAATGTTTTGCAAATATAGCCTGTGATGTTACTTTTGAAGATGATACTAAGCAATAACATGCAACAGGCTGTGCAGTTATTGGGTAATTACTGCATGACCCCCCACCTTTCCCTGGGTGGGAGACACAGGGCATTAGCTGAGTTGCACTTAACTATGGGGTGGGGGTGATAATTACCCAATAACTACAAGCCCTGGACTGTGTTATTGCATTTATAAAATGGCACGAAGCTAATAAAAACAGTAGACTAATTTTAGAATAAATTGAGAATAAATAAATCTTCATCACTGGTATCCCAGTTCTCACACCAAACAGCTAGGTATTCCCCATCAAAGAGGTCAAATTGGTTGGCAGGTAAGTCACTCTTGTTGTTAGTTGAATCTTTTTTGTTTTTCCAAGCTGTCAGTTTCTGAGAATTCTGAAGTGGCGTAGTGATAGTTTATATACAGTTATGCCAGCCTAGAAAACAAGTTCCAAGACTTGCAACACACTTTCCAAACCTGTGCAGTTATTGATCAATTACTACGTACATCTGGACAGCGTCTGACCAATCACATCACTTTTTTTCTGCTTTCATTTATAAACTGTAGCTAATGATGCTAGTAGTGAAGGTGAAACATCCTTTTTTCATCATATCTACTAGCATCATCACCTTGATGTTAGTAAAGAAGGTTACTCAAAGGTAGACTCTTAACTGGATTATAGCACTATTATAAGGTCATTACCTATCAGGAATGTACTTAGTCTTTTGTTTCTTATATCAGAAATGGTTTCATGCTATTTGAGCGAATCTATTAGAACGATTTCAATTTGAGTGAATATATTATAGGGACAGCAATTTGGGTAACGTTACAGCTAAGCAAAGCACATTTCAACTAAACAATTACAGCTGAAGCTGTAAATTAAACTCTAAACTGCATAGGTAGTCAATGTGGGTGCAAAACGGGTATTCAGAAACAACATGTATGATTCGCTTTGTCAGGTCATGGTACCTCTGATGGCTACCTCCTGCTTGTGTTCCTGAAACAAGCTGTGCCATGCGCACCTTGGACATCCGCTGCTCCTCCTGAATGCACTTCAGAAACATCAATAATATAGTATACAATAGTATAGAAAAGCATACAAAAAAAAAAAATCTGATAATGCCTCACTGACTTTGGAGGAACTCCACAGCTATCTTAAGGTATATGCCAACCGGCAACTCATCCATTTTGGAGTCATGTGATGCCAGGAGGGAAGTAGGCAGCATTTCTGAGGGGCTCCATCAGACTTGAGAATAAAACTCCCTTTTTTTTCCCTGCCTGAAGGCTCTATAAATCTTGATACTTATTTGGAACAGCACAGTGTATCACAACCTTGGCAAGATGATAGAAGAGAACATAGATCACACACAAAATGCTGTTATATCACAAGCAGCAGACTCCGATGGGAAGCCAGAACATGTGGAAGGCCTAGAAGCCAAGCAGTTGCATAGAAGCCCTTCCTTGTTAGCACTACCGCCCGTAACTGCAGGGTGTATAACAAACAATCAGATGTATATGGAGCTTCAGATCATTAAGACTGCCTTATTTACTTTGGTTGAAGAATTTAAGGATTGGAAGCCACTAGAGAAGGAACTGGAGCAGAGGGTCTCTGACTCCGAAGCACGGATTTCCTCTACTGAAGACAAAATTGTCAAAATGGAATTGGAGTGCCTATCAGTCAAGTACACCATTAAAAAGTTCAAGGAGAAGGTGGATGATTTGGAGGGTCACTCTAGGAGGAACAATCTTGTCCTCCTGGGGCTCCCAGAAGGGAGGAAGGCTCTTCTCCCATAGAATTCCTCCAGAAGCTCTGCACCCATGTTGCTGGTCACTTTCCAAATGGCCCCAATTATGTTATTGAGAGTGCTCACAGAGCTATCTATCCCAAGCCTGCACAGAGAGAGCCTCCACATCCCATTATTTTCAAGGTCCTCAATTATCTTGATTGGGACCACCTGCTCCATGCCACGAGAAAGCTGGAAAAGCTGGAATGGGCTGGGAAGAAAATTTGACTGGTACCTGACCTCACATACAAGGTGAGGCAGGATTGGGTAACATTTTGACCTATACAATCAAAGCGGTGGGCTGCCAAAATGTGGCAGAAAATGTTATACCCGGCTCATCTGGAAGTTTCCCTTGCTTCAGGAACCTATCGATTCAATTCTATCAATCAAGCGACTACCGAGCTGAAACAAATGGTAATGGAACTTTTCAGGAAAGGTAGGTGACCCTAGCACTGTGTCAGCTTATGCTGGAGAAGGTACCTAAGCAGGACTTGTCTCAGACCCCCCCCCGAGGAAGGCCTACTGTAGGGTTGAAGCACTGGGACTATGGGGTTTTGAACCAAAGCATCTTGCCAAAATAAAATTAGCGCTATACTTTATAACTTGAGAAGCAGAGAGTGCTGAGTCTTTTTGCTTACTAGCTGTTTCATTTGTAGCAGGCAGCTACTTGACTCAAGCACTGCCGACCTGTGCGCACCACTTGCCATTTTTCTCACTTGTCTCAGTGAGCCTGCATTGACCTAAGGAACATGTTTTCTTTTGCTCTGAAGTTGCAACACGTACATTGTGTCTGTGCTTTTTTCAATTTATTGAGGAGTGGACTAAGTGGGTGTTGCTTTATTTGTAAAATCCAGTGTGCTATGAAAATCTAAAATACCATTTGGTCCTGTCTGGCTTTCTTGTTAAATTGAGGTCTGTACCCAAACTTGGATTCTGTATGGACCGTGAGCAAATTTACCAGTGGGAGTCTCTAGCTGAACTCATTTTGACTCGCTCATCATCTTCTGGGTTAGCGTGGAAGACCCTAATTACTTTTTTGGACTTTAAATATTATTTAAGAATGACCGTCCACTTTATGTCCTACTTGAATTTTTCAAAATCTGTTTATAACGCGGATTGCATTTTGCCTGGGGTTGCGTATTAGCTTTGCATGTTTTGGAATATATGATCCCATGGAGTGATTTTTTTTCTGCTTTGGGAATTATCAAATCATTATGAGTTGTTCACTGGAGAAAGAAGTTTTATTTTTAGGATAATGGAGGCCAAATTTGTAAGTTTGACTAAGATCTATTGCTATGTTTTTGGCTGTGCATTATTTGGTACCCCAGTGCTTATATGTTATTGTTGCTACATTTTTTTTATGTAGAGTACTTTTATCTCTATCTACATTTCAGCTGTATTCTTTTGAGTGTGGATCACTGTAATACTGCATGGCTTACAATGATTTGTTGTAGTTAGAACAATGTTTGCATGGAAGCCAGAAGTGAAAATTTACTGGGGACAAATAGTATAGCAAAGTTTCAAGATTGTTTTTTTTTTTGTCAGAGGGCAGAGGGAGATTGACTCTTCCCTATTTATATAGATTATTTGAGTACTTATTTCGCTTAGTTCTCAATTGACTATTATGGTGCCCAGTTTGATAGCTTTATCATTTTTGGTTATGGAAGGTACTAGTTTGACACCTTTTTTCACAAAAGGGGCATGTTAAATTGTGGAATCAGCAGGTTATAGAAGGATTTATCTATTCTATTACTACCCTTGGGAGCGGGATAAATTTATATTATAGACCTACGCTACCTTCTAAAGGTGATAAGGGATTACTTTTTCTGATGCTCCTATGAGCATTCCAAAAGGCTTACCTCAGAGGAAATAGGGGGATGGGAGGGTAGGCTTTGAATTTTTTTTCTGGTCTGATAGGGGCTGCTCCTCCTCCTCAGGCATCATGGGCCATACATTAAGGAGAAGGCTTTTGGCCGGTGAGGTAAGTGGGACAGGGGGAGGAGGGTGGTAGTTAAATGTGAGGGAGTTGGGTTGTTTTTGGGGGGAGGGAAGAAAGTTGTGGTACTGGGGGAGGGGCTGACAGGTGATTTGCATCCTTATCCTCAGAGGTTGCGAAGAAAGCACAGCAGTTGGACCACAGTGGGCTCAGGGAGGCTGAGGATGGTGGAACAGAGGCACACCCAGTCAATTGTTCCACTCCACAATCCATACACGATTCTGGGGGAGCATAGCTTCCCTATGGATGCACCTGCAGAGAAGACTGATGACAACTGTCACAAGGGAGGCCCACAGGAAGGAGGCAGAGGACACCACAGGGAAAGAAAGCAGCTCCTGGTGGGGGACTCAATTATTAGGGGTATAGAACTGGGAGGAGCTGGGAAAACTGAAGTAAGGTGCCTGCCTGGTGCCATGGCTTGGAGGGACAGGAAGCGCATCCTCAGGATCATGAGAACAGCTGCAAGGGAGTCTGAGCTGGACGTAATTGTCCACCGAGGGACAAATGACTTTACTCATCATGAGATTAGAGCAGTGCAGGAGGACATTGCAGAGTTGGGGAGGGGCCTAAGACAAGTAGCACACACAGTATCTTTCTCAGAGGTGCTGCCTGTCAAAGGCATGGGGGAGGCGAGGGTAATTAGCACCATGCAGTTTAATGAATGGTTGAAAAAATGGTGAGGAGCACAGGGGTTTGGCTTCATTGGGGACTGGGGTTCCACCTGGAGGACACCAGCCTATACTGGCAGGATGGTCTGCATCTGTCCAGGAAGGGAACAAGTCTTTGAGCAATCGGTTTAAATGCTTCATTGGCAAGCTTTTAAACTAGTCAAAGGGGAGCACTGACAAGCAGCAGGAAAATCCCAGCCTCTCCCTACAAAACAGGGTACTAAATGAGAAAAAGACCGAGGTAGAACGGTCAGTGGGGGATGCTGCAACAGAAGGTAACGCCATCAAAAAATGGAGAGCAATAAGTACCAATGCCCATAGTATGGGTAACAAGCTTCCTGAATTAGTGGCCTTGATGGAGGAGGAACATCTGGACATCGTGGCAGTCACAGAAACATGGCACACACAAAACCATGACTGGGACATAAACATACCAGGATACACTATCTACAGGAGGGACAGGGAGGGTAAAAAAAGAGGAGGGGTAGCTCTTTACATAAGAGATGGAATAAAAGCAACAGAACAAAAGGTTAAACAGGGAGGAGAAGAAGCACTGTGGGTAAATTTGGAGACAGGCAATGGCACCACAATCCACACAGGGGTTGTATACAGACCCCCTTCTCAGGGGGAGGAAATGGACAAGGAAATGATAGAAAGTATACTTAGAATGGCAGAAAAAGGGGAGATATTGCTGATGGGTGATCTGAATATGCCAGATGTTAACTGGAGTGCAGTTGCAGCTGCCACTTTGAAGAGTGGAGTTATTCTAGATGCCCTACAGGGGGCATGCCTTAGACAACTAGTACTGGAGCCCACTCGAGAGGGAGCAATATTAAACTTGATTCTCTCAAATGGAGATGGAGAGAGGATCACAGATGTAGAAGTGGGTAACCATCTGGGAACTAGTGACCATCGAACAGTATGGTTCACAATAAACACAGCAATAGAGTCAAGCCATACAAAGACAAAAGTAATGGACTTTAGGAGGGCTGACTTTGCCAAAATGGGTGAGTGCCTAAGGAATGCACTAGCAAATGGGCAGGAAGGAGGGGTGGAAGAACAATGGGGAATAATAAAAACTGCCATCACAGAGGTAACGAGCCTTTGTGTCAAGCAAATAAACAAAACAAAATGATGTAAGAAACCGCTATGATTCTCAAAGGAAGTGGCAGTGAAGGTTCAAGAGAAAAAGAAAGCATTCAGGAAGTACAAGGAATCACAGAAGGAGCAGGACAGAGAACTGTATCAGTTAAAGCAAAAGGAGGCTGGGAAGGCAGTCAGAACAGCAAAGGCCCAAACTGAGGAAAAGATAGCCAACTCTGTTAGAAGGGGATAAAACCTTTATAGGTACATCAGGAGCGAAGGAAGACCAAGGGAGGATAGTGAGCTTAATAAAGGGAGGAGGGTGGGCAGAGGAGTCTGTGAAAAGGCAGAGATACTAAACAAATATTTTTGCTCAGTATTTACAAATGAAGAGGGGAGGTACATAAAACAAACAGTAGAAACACTCTGGATACAGAAGTTGATACCAGCCCATTTACAGAAGAAAGGGTTCTGAAAGAACTCTTAAAACTGAAGGTGGACAAAGCAATGGGGCCTGATGGGATTCATCCAAGAATTCTAAAAGAACTAAGGGTAGAACTAGTGACACCACTGACTACCCTTTTTAACAAATCATGGGAGGATGGGGTGGTACCCGAGGACTGGAGGAGGGCAGATGTGATTCCCCTTCACAAAAGTGGGAGCAAGGCAGAAGCAGGAAACTACAGACCTGTTAGTTTAACCTCAGTGATAGGAAAAATGATGGAATCACTTCTGAAGGAAAGAATTGTCGAGTATCTAGAGGCCAGAGGGGCACAGGACTCTAGGCAGCATGGATTCACAGCTGGAAGGTCATGCCAGACAATTTGATAGATTTCTTTGACTGGGTGACCAAAGTAGTAGATCAGGGAGGGGCTGTGGACATGGCCTACCTAGACTTAGCAAGGCATTTGACACAGTCCACACAAAGATTAATACAAGTTAGCCAGCCTGGGAGTGGGTCCCAAGATGACAGCCTGGGTAAAAATTGGCTGGAGAATAGGACACAGAGTAATAGTAAATGGAGTCCACTCCAGAAGAAAGGAGGGTTACTAGTGGGGTACACGTGAGGTTCAGTAGTTAGGACCAGTCCTCTTCAATGTCTTTATAGGTGACATTGCAGAAGGACTGTATGAAAAGTATGTCTCTTTGCAGATGACACAAAGATCCATAACAGAGTTGATGCACAGGGTGGGGTGGAAAGGAGGAGAAGGGACTTGGCAAGGTTAGAGGAATGGTCAAATGTATGGCAGTTTAGATTCAATGCTAAGAAGTGCAGGTAATGCACTTGGAAACAAAAACCAGGAAGAGTACACTATGGGGGTGAGATACTAACAACAACAAAAATGGAAAGGGACCTGGGGTAGTCATATCAGATGACCTAAAGGTGGGCAAGCAATGTGAGAGGGCAGCAAGGAGGGCTGGGGGGATACTGGGATGCATAGGAGAGGCATCACCAGTAGAAAACAGGAAGTTATTATCCCTCTGTAAAGACAGCTGGTGAGACCCCATCTGGAGTACTGTGTGCAGTTCTGGAGACCCAATCTCTGCAAAGACATAGACAGGATGGAAGCTGTCCAGAGGAGGGCAACTAAAATGGTGCAGGGTCTGCACCGGAAGACATATGAAGAGAGACGAAAGGAGCTTAATATGTATAGCCTCGAGGAAAGGAGGGAGAGGGGGGACATGATAGAAACGTTCAAGTACCTCAAGGGAATCAACAAAGTCCAAGAGGGTAGCATCTTTCAAAAAAAGAGGTGTGCAAGAACAAGAAGGCACAATTTGAAGATGGGGGGGCAGCTCAGAGGTAATTTAAGGAAGTATGTTTTCACAGAGAGGGTAGTGGATGCATGGAACGGCCTTCCGGAGGAGGTTGTGGAGTCAAAATCAGTGGTGGAATTCATGCATGCATGGGACAGTCATAAGGCAATTCTAGGGGGTTGGGGTAGGAAGAAGTAGGCTGCTGGTTAACTAGGATCTGCAGCTTATCCAGTAGGTAGGGAAATGAGCAGACTGGGTGGGCCTTATCTGCCATCAAATTCTATGTTTCTATATTTTAAGCAGGTTTCACCCTCACATTGCTATGTTTCAGGAAATGCATGTCCCGACCTGAACAGTTAAATTATTTAAAAAAAAACTTAAGGTCGGTCAAGTTTTTGATGCAGGTTCTAGTGCCAGACAAATGAGAGTCACTATTCAATTTCATAAATCTGTCCCTTTTACCTTGATTAAGGAATGGAAGAATCTGGAGGGAAGATATGTTTTAATTCATGGTGTTCTTTCCAACATAGAGATTGTTTTGGGCTCCATAGAAGGCCCTAATGTGGACTCTCCCTCATTTTTTTAACCTCAGGCATCAGTTCTGGCCTCACTTCAAGACAACCTGTGTGTTTTAGGGGGAGACTGAAATTTAGCTTTTTCTAATGATCTAGCCATATGGTATCATAGGAAAGTGGGATTGTCACCTGCCCAGCTTGCATTAAGGGAATTTATCTCTGACTGAGGTTGGTGGACCCTTGGAGAGTTTTTCATCCAGGAGATTGGGAATTCATGTATTATTCACCCCCACATGGTATATACTCCTGAACAGACTATTTTTTACTTAATATTTTCATAGTGCAGGGGATACATAGATACATAGATACATAGATACATAGACAGTGTCGGCAGATAAGGGCCTATGGCCCACCCAGTCTGCCCATTTGAGCTTGTAAGTTCAGTTTGTTTTCCTAGAAGTCTGTTGCTCCTTACCCCTGACCACCAGAATTCCTTTATGTCTATCCCATGCATTCTTAAATCCTGTGATTGTTTCAGCACCCACCACTTCCTCTGGCAGATTGTTCCACTTGTTCACCACCCGTTCTGTGAAGAAATTCTTTCTCATGTTTCCTCTGAATCGTCCTCCCTCCAACTTCATCCCATGCCCTCTAGTCCTGGAACATCTTTTTCGCTTAAAAATAGTGTTTTCCTGCACCCTGTTCCTCCCTGTAAGATACTTGTATGTCTCTATCATATCCCCTCTCTCCCTCCTTTCCTCCAGGGAGTACATGTTCAGTTCCTTCAACCTGTCTTCATAGGACTTGTGATGCAATCCGTGCACCATCTTTGTTGCCCTCCTCTGAACCTTCTCTACCTGTCTATGTCCTTACATAGGTATGGTCTCCAGAACTGTACACTGTACTCCAGGTGGGGCCTCACTAGTGTCTTGTATAGCGGAATTATGACCTCCTTTTCCTGCTGGTGATGCCACTGCCTATACATCCCAGCATCCTATTTGCTTTACCTGCTGCATTGTCACACTGTTTCCCTACCTTGAGGTCATCAGAATGACAACCCCAAGATCCCTTTCCTGCTTGGTGCATGCTATATCCTCACCCCAACTGATATATTGTGCCAGGATTTTTGTGCCCCATATAGCATTATCTTGCACTTCTTTGCATTGAATTTCAACTGCAAACCCCTGACCATTCTTCAAGTTTCTGCAGGTCGCTTCTCATTCTGTCTACACCTCTGGTGTGTCTACTCTGTTACAGAGCTTTGTGTCATCAGCGAACAGTGAAATTCTGCCTTCTAGGTCCTGCGCAATGTCACTGATGAAGATGTTGACTAGGACCGGTCCCAGCACTGATCCCTGTGGTACCCCACTGGTCACTCTTCCCTCTGTGGAGTGACAGCCATTTACCACCACCCTCTGTGTCCTGCCACCCAGCCAGTTACCTACCCACCACACTACTGTCCTGCCCACACCCATATTCCCCAGTTTGTGTAATATGGGGGAAATGGGTATGCATCCCCAGGTTCTATCAGATCAATCCTCAATATGGGCAAAGAATGCCATATCCCGATGACCCTTGAGCTCTGGCACTTGGATCCTTAATACTCAACTATTAACTGACACCTACAGTTTAACCTTTATGAAAAAGTTAATTCTTTAATGTTGGAATGAGAATGGTACATCTATTGAGGCCAAGGATGTTTTGTGGGGCTCCTTAAAGGCATTATGGTAAGGGAAATTAATTATATTGGCCTCTGTTAAGAAAAAGAAAACTAATTCTCAGGTTGAGGAATGGCTGTCCCGAATCCAGTTTTTAGAATCGCAACTATCAAAAACCTCAACAGATAATTTGTGGTCAGAGTTAATTGCACTATGAGCTAAGTATGCTGCTTATCTTCTTGAAAAAGTGACATGATCAATATAAATATGGATATGCACTTAAGTGGATATCATCATGGTTATGCAACAGACATCAAAGGCTGGTTGTACGTGGGCACGAATCCAACTGTAGTCATGTTACTAGTGGAGTACCGCAGGGATCTGTCCTTGGGCCTTTACTTTTTAATATATTGATAGCCAGTATGCAAACAACTAAAGAAGTCTGGATAAATAAATATGCAGATGATTGCAAATTAGGTTGCATTGTGAACACAATTGCATCTGCAAACACTCTCCAAGAAAACTTATATAAATTAACATCTTGGGCAGTAAACAATAATGTGAAATTTAATCTGGCAAAGTGCAAGGTAATGCATATGGGAAACAATAATAAGAAGCACCCATACTTAATACAAAATGTGAAATTAATGATCACAACAGAGGAAAGAGATTTGGATATAACAATAAATGACAATTTAAAATTTAATACCCATACCAATAAAACTGTTAAAAAATGTCACAAGATCACAAGTTTCATATTGAGACATATTAAAAGCAGGGAACTATCTGTCATCTTACCCCTATACACAAGCCTGGTTTATCCTCATGAGGACTACTGTATCTCATTTTGTGCCCCAACTTCTATCGGCTATTTAAATATGACAGAAAGGGTCCAACGTAGAATAACTAAAAGAATTGATAATATGTCTGAACTAGATTATGGTGCTAGATTAAAATCATTAGAGCCTTACTCTTTGAAGTATAGAACACTAAGAGGTGATTTAATCTATACTTATAATGCGTACCATAACGACTACTTGTTAAATACAATTGGATTAGAAAAGCTCTCAGTAAATAATTACACTAGATCCCACAATTCGAAGCTGAAATCATCCTTACGCAAAACTAACAAATGTTCCAGATTTTTTACACAGAGAATACCTCCAAAATGGAATACACTGCCAGTTAACATCATAAACAGTGAAAATATAGAACAATTTAAGAAAAGTCTTGATAAATACATGGGTGATAAGAAATTTTCTTTCCACTGCTAATTTAGCTGGTGCCGAGTTCATAAATGGCCATTTTGCCTTCTGAACTTGTATCAATCTATGATTCTATGATTCTATGATCAACTACCAGGTGGAAAGCAACCTTCACTGGACAAGGGGAAAAGGCAGCCAAGCCTGCTTGCTTATCACTTTTTAGCTGCAAAGAGCAGCCTGGTGGGTGAATGCCTTAGTTGACCCAAGTTTGGGATCTATAACTTCTGACCCCACAAAAATAGTAGACATTTTCAAGAACTTTTACCAGTTCTTGTACATCACACTCCCTGTAGAGAATAATTATCCAATCATGTTAGGAGAGTTTTTACAAGACATGGATTTACCCACACTCTCAGCCATCCAGAAAGACACTTTAAAGGGACAAATTATGGAGAAGGGGATTATTGCAGCCATAGATCATCTCCCCTCTGACAAAGCCCTGGGCCTGGATGGCTTTGTGCCACTTTTTTAGAAGGTATTTAAGTTGGAGCTAGCCCCTATTTTGTGTAAAGTATTTAACTATTTGTTTTCTCATCCTGTTAGAGAAACTGACCTTTTCAGGTGTGTATAGTGGTCTTGCCTGAACCTGGGAGGGATCCAAAAATTCTGGATAATTACAGACCTATATTCCTCCTATCTATAGATATACAAATATTAGCAAGTGTTCTGGCATTTAGACTTAAAAATGTATGGGCAGACTTAATTGGATGAGAACAGGTGGACTTTGTACAAGGACGACAGTCTTGTGATCATTTCTGCAAAATTATCCATCTTAATTCCACGTCTGGGAAGGGGAGCGCTGGCAAGGTGCTTGCCTCCCTAGATGTGGAGAAAGTGTTCTACTACGTAGTCTGGAATTTTTTGTTTGATATTCTACCAAAGTACGGCCTACAAGATGAATTTATCAGGTGGATTGAACTTATTTATATTTGTCCCAAGGCAAAGTTGCTGTGTAATGGGGTGCTCTCCTTGGTGTTTCCACTAACTAGGGGAACACATCAGGGCTGTCGCTTTCCCCTATGCTCTTTACTTTATACATAGAACCACTGCATTACAAGTCACATTAAACTGGTCTTCCAACGAGCTGCTGAAACACCTCTTACTGAGTTGCATAAGTGTTGCTGGATCCAGCACAAAGCTTTGCACTAACTGTTTCTTAAGAGTGAAAATGCAGCTTTGCATTGCACTGTGACTGGATTGCAGATGCATTCCAAATGAGTTGCAAAATCATTTAACAAACACTACCCTTCAGCTAGTTAAGCATTGAAAAATAATGCAATATGAGTTGGCAATGAATTGCCAATGCAAAAAAACAATGCTAAACCAACTCATTGATGGAACAGTTTAATGTGACTTGTAATGTAGCTAGGAAAATTAAGTCAACCCCAGGGATAAAGGGAATTAAAATTGATCCTTACCAGTTTAAGTTGTCAATGTTTGCAGATGATGTGCTTCTGCACCTCTCTGAGTGGTAATCAGCTCTCCTTGAGGTACTTAAATTAATTTCTGAATATAGCATTTTATCAGGTTATAAGTTAAATGCCCATAAGACCACAGTCATGTCATTATCATTGACTTGTACTCCAGCTGCGGTTATGGAGTGAGGACTAAAATGGGCATCTGGTTCCATCTCTGTCAGCGGTACTGGAACTATCTGGATTGCTGAGTGAGAGCACAAGTCCAGTGGACCTTGTACTAGCCTATAATAAGGCAGTGAAAGATGCCCTGGACTTAATTGCTCCTGTTCATGTTCGACCACTCACTCTTTTCCCAAGGTCCCCTTAGTATTATGGGTCCTTGAAGGAGATGAGGTGGAGTGGTTGAAGGCTGGAGAGAGCATGGCAGAAGTCCGGCTTGGATGCTGACAGGCTTAGATTGATGGAACATTATAATGGCTATCAATCAGAAATCACCCATAAGAAGGCAGAGTTCCTGTCCAAGGAGATTTCTGCTGTGCAGAACTGACCGGCTCAACTCTTCCATACTGTTGACAGATCTTGCAATCCAATCTGTCTATAGTCCAGAAGAGCTTTTTCACAAATCAAGTGTGATGAGCTAGCTCAGTTTTTCTCAGATAAGGTTGCCAGCATCAGGTCCGAATCGGCCCGGATATCTCCATGAGGGGTTGTGGAGGTCGATGGGAGGTGGTGAGCACCCAGTCTGTCTGGACCAACTTCAGCTGACTGGAATTCATGGACATTGTGAAGACTGTCCAGACTTTGTGCCCAACCTGTTGTAGTTTGGATCCGGGCCCTACCTCCCTTTTTGTGGGATGTATATAGAAACATAGAAGCATAGACTTTGACGGCAGATAAGGACCGCTAGGCCCATCTAGTCTGCCCATTTCCCTACCTACAGGATAGGCCGCAGATCCTATTTAACCAACAGCCTATATCTTCCTGTCCCCCACAAGAATTGCCTTATGTCTGTCCCATGCATTCTTGAATTCTCCCACAGTTTTAGACTCCACAACTTCCTCAGGAAGGCTGTTCCATGCATCCACTACCCTCTCTGTGAAATAATACTTCCTCCACATTGCCCTAGACACGCCCTCCTTCTATCTTTAAATTGTGTCCCTTGTTCTTGCAAGTCTCTTTTCTGAAAGATGCTACCCTCTTGGACTTTGTTGATTCCCTTGAGGTACTTGAAAGTTTCTATCATTGTCCCCCTCTCCCTTCTTTCCTCAGGGTATACATATTAAACTCCTTTAGTCTCTCCTCATACGGCTTCTCTTGCAGACTCTGCACCATTTAGTTGCCCTCCTCTGGACTGCCTCTATCCTGTCTATGTCCTTGCGGAGATGGGGTCTCAGAACTGGGCACAGTATTCAGATGGGTCTCACCAACTGTCTGTACAGAGGGATAACAACTTCCTGTTTTCTGCTGCTGATGCCTCTCCCTATACATCCCAGTATACCCCCAGCCCTCCCTACTGCCTTCTCACATTGCTTGCTAACCTTAAGGTCATCTGATATGATTACCCCCAGGTCCCTTTCCTGTTTTGTTGTTGTTACTACCTCCCCACCCATTGTGTATTCTTCTTCTGGGTTCTTGTTTCCCAGGTGCATTATTTTGCACTTTTTTGCATTGAATCCTAGCTGCCATACATCAGACCATTCCTCCAACCTTGCCAAGTCCCTTTTCATCCTTTCCACACCTCCTTGTGTATCAACCCTGTTGCAGATCTTTGTGTCATCAGCAAAAAGGCATACTTTTCCTTCCAGTCCCTCTGCAATGCCACTGATGAAGACATTAAAAAGGACTGGACCCAATACTGAACCCTGCGGTACCCACTAGTAACTGCCCTTTCTTCAGAGTGGACTCCATTTACAATTACCTTCTGTGTCCTGTTGTCCAGCCAATGTTTTACCCAGGCTACCACCCTGGGACCCTCCCAGGCTGGTTAATTTGACTAATAATCTTTGTGTGGGACTGTGTCAAATGCCTTGCTAAAGTCTAGGTAGGCCATGTCCACAGCCCCTCCCTGGTCTACTACTTTGGTCACCCAGTCAAAGAAATCTATTAGATTCTGCCTGACATGACCTTCCCGCTGTGAACCCATGCTGCCTTGGATCCTGTGCTCCACTGACCTCTAGGTACTCAACTATTCTTTCCTTCAGAAGTGACTCCATCACTTTCCCTACCACAGAGGTCAGACTGACAGGTCTGTAGTTTCCTGCCTCTGTCTTGGTCCCACTTTTGTGAAGGGAATCACTCTGCCTTCCTCCAGTCCTCGGGTACCACACCATCCTCCCATGATTTATTAAAAGTGTAGCCAGTGGTTTCACTAGTTCCTTCCTTAATTCTTTTAGAATTCTGGGGTGAATTCCATCAGGACCCATTGCTTTGTCCACCTTCAGTTTTAGGAGTTCTTGCAGAACCCTTTCTTCTGTGAAAGGACTGGGATCGAGCCCCATATCAAGAGTGCTTCTGTTAATTGTATTAGGCACTTCCCCCTCCTCTTTTGTGAATACTGAGCAGAAATATTTGTTCAGTATTCCTGCTTTTTCACTGTCCCCCTCTGCCCACCCACCGTTTAGTCTATTCAACCTCACTATCCCTCCCTTTGTCTTTCTATGCTCGCTGATGTACCTATAAAAGGTTTTATCCCTCTTCTTAACTGAGTTGGCTATCTTTTTCTCAGTTTGGGCCTTTGCTAGTCTGACTTCCCTCCCTGCTTCTTTCTGCCTTAACTGGTACAGCTCTCTGTCCTGCTCCTTCTGTGTTTCCTTATACTTCTGGAATGCTATATTTTTCTTCCTGACTTTCACAGCCACCTCTCTTGAGAACCATAGTGGCTTTTCTTTCATTTTGATTTGTTTATTTGCTTCACACAAAGGCTTTGCCTCTGTGATGGCAGTTTTGATAATTCCCCATTGTTGCTCCACCTCCTTCTAGCCTGTTTGCTAGTGCTTTTCTGAGGAACTCTCCCATCTTGCCAAAGTCAGCCCTCCTAAGAGTCCAGTACCCTCACTTTTGTGAAACGCTCGGCTCTGTAGCTGAGTTTAACGTGAACCACACTGTTTGATGGTCCTTGTCCCCCAGATGGCAACCCACTTCTATATCTGAGATCCTCTCACTGCCACCATTTGAGAGGAACGAGGTCTAAGATTGCTCCCTCACAGTGGGTTCTGAAACTAGCTGTCTAATGCCTGCCACCTGTAGGGCGTCAAGAATGGCCCTGCTCTTGGATGTCGCTGCAGCAAATGTGCTCCAGTTAACATCTGGCATATTCAGGTCTCCTTCAACAGTATCTCCTCTCTGCCATTCTAAGAATGCCTTCTATCATATCCTTGTCCATTCCTTCCCCCGACATGGGGGTCTGTACACAACCCCTGTGCGGATTGTGGTGCCCTTTCCAGTCTCCAAGGTGACCCACAGTGCCTCCTCTCCTCCCTGTTTACTCTTTTGTTCAGTTGCTTTTATCCCTTCCTTTACATAGAGAGCTACTCCTCCCCCTCTTCTCCCCGCCTGTATAGAAATTATCTGCCCGATCCTAACTGAAATTGTATGGCGATCCTTGGAGAGGAGAACCTTTCCGGATCCCTTAAAGGAGGAAGTCATTTGACCACTCCTTAAAAAACCCTCCTTGGATCCCATCGATCCTGCTAACTACTGACCTGTCATCTAACCTTCCCTTTGTGGGGAAGGTTATTGAGAAGGTGATTGCGTTGCAACTGGACAATCACTTGGCAACTCATAATGTCTATGAAACTCTCCAGTCTGACTTCAGGAAGATGCATATCATAAAGACTGCCCTTGTTCTGGTATTAAATGACCTCCTGATGGAGAGAGCTCAAAAAGCTTGTACCATCTTGGTCTTTCTCGACCTCTCAGCAGCTTTTGACACTGTGGACCATGAGGTGCTCTTGGAGACCCTGCAGCTCCTTTGTGGACTGTCAGGTACAGTCCTCAAATGATTTCAATCTTTCCTTGTTGGCAGGTCTTAGAGTGTGGTCACTGGAATTTTTTCCTCTGATGCCCCCCCCATCCTGCAGGGTGCAGCAGGGCTTCATGTTGGCACCCATGTTGTTTGCAGTGTATATGCTGCCATTAGGAGACATCATCAGGTGATACAGCTAGAGTTTTCACTGCTATGCAGATGATACTCAGCTGTGTATGTCCTTTGTGCCTGGACAGGTCGTTACAATCTCCGTGGTAAATAGTTATCTCTCTGAGATCAAAGACTGGATGAGCTCGAGTTGGTTGAGACTGAATCTTGATAAGACTGAGGTGCTGGTCTTAGATCCAGGCCGTCCGGGGGTGGGTTTTGGTGCTGGGCACATGTCGGGCCTTTTGCTTGATAGTGTCCAGCTCATCACCTCAGACTGGGTGCGTAACTTGGGAGTTGTTTTTGATGATGGCCTGACTTTGAAGTCTCAGGTGTCAGCTGTGGTCAAATCCTCATTTTACCATCTGAGGAACATTGCCAGGGTGAAACACCTGATTCCCCCAGGTGATCTTCCAACATTGGTCCACACCTTCATTACTACCTGTCTTGACTACTGCAGTGCCCTCTTCCTAGGTCTGTCTGGGTTTGATATCCTCCGCTTGCAGCTGGTGCAGAACACTGTGGCCAGGCTGTTGACTGGTACCTCTAGGTCCAGTCACATTATGCCTGTCCTGTGCAAACTGCACTGGCTGCCAGTTCAGTGGTGGATCACCTATAAGGTAGACTTGCTTACCTTCAAAGCCCTACATGAACAGGGACCCAACAACCTTAAAGATCTCCTGACTCCCTACTCCCCCAATCGCCCTCTCAGATCCACTGATGAGGGATTGTTAGACATTCCCAGGGTTCACCTTAAATCATCTGGAGCTAGTGCTTTTTCACTTGCAGTACCGACCCTGTGGAATTCTCTGCCTTGTCAGTTAAGAGAATGCCTGACCATCAGAAATGTTAAATCCATGCTAAAAACATATTTATTCTCTTTGGCCTTCCCAGATTAATTGAATTGATTTTAAAAAGTTATTATACTCTTTGTTTTTATATTGTATTCATGATTTGTACAGTGCCTTGGTTTTGAAAAGCGCTATAAAAATAAAGACTGATCGAGACTGATTGATTGATCTCATTTTTGGGAATAGAGCTTACCAAAGACCTTCTTGTCCTAAAAAAAACAATACTTATATCGGTAGTTTCTTAGCTAGAGTAAGACTTACAGAGATGGCAACGGATACCTCTTACTCTCTGGGGGAGAGCCAATATCTTGAAGATGGTGGCTTTGCCCAGACTAATGTACCCTCTCTCAATGCTAAATCTTCATCTTTTGAGACAATGGCTTACAAGAATTCACAGGATGTAGTCAAAATTTTTATAATTGTGGAAACACCCCAGGCGAAAATGTGACAAACTTTCTAGGCCACGAGAGTTGGGTGGTCTGCAATGTCCCCGTCTGATTTTGTATGATCTAGCCTTTCATGGATTTAAATATTTTTGTAGCCGAGCTCAAGAAATGAGATCTCAGAGTGGTTGAAAATTGAATGGATTAAAACAGAAATTCATCATATCTCTCTAACCTCCCTATTGTATACCCCCTTTCAAGGCTTTCATACTTCCTTGAGGAACTCTTCTATTGGGTGGGCATTACGGGCCCATCAACAATTATGCAAATACTTTAAATTACCTGCCAGGAGGTAATTGGGACAGCCATTGTTTGGGAATCCAAATATTCTTATAGAAGGTAAAGTGATTGTACCTGCTTTTTGGAGGAATCTGATGGTTTCATCTTTGGCAGACTTTGTCAGGCAAGATAAGCGTTTACCTCCTTTAGAATTTAGTGCTTACTCTCATCTCCCAGCTTTCAACTTTCTAAAATATGCCCAAATCAAACATTGTCTGCAATTTTTCTTCGGAAGGTCACCTTCATCTACAGATGCAAGGATTCTTTTTTGAACAATATCTATTTTGGTTACACAGAACAGACCTGTTTAAAAGTTGTGCAAAGAGTTTGGAAGACAGGCCCAGAAGGTTTGCTCATCAACAGCTTTTTATTGGCAGCAGGCTGCACACTTAACTTATGACTTGTGTGGTTGGAAATAGATTTGGTCTAATGTCTATTGGTTCATTAAACAGGACAGATTGAGATTAGTCTAACTTAATGTGCTTCACAGACCTTATTATACTCCTTCCAAGCTCTTCCAGATGGGCAAATTGACTGACATTCAATGTCCTAGATACCTTCAGAAAGAAGGATCCTTACAGCATATGATTTGGGGTTGTCCTCATGTGATGACATTTTGGCACACTATTGCGCAGGCAATGTCTCCCTTTTTTGGACGTAGTAGATATTTTAACTTAGAAATTTGTGTGATTGGCAATTTTAACCTTACTGGTTCAGATGCAGACAGAGGTTATATGGCATTAATAGGGACCACAACCAAACTCCTCCTAATGAGACACTGGCTTAAAGATATGCTTCCTTCACTGAGGGAATGGTTGCAGGAAGTCCTGCTGGCCTTGAATGCAGGAAGACTTATTGCTGTACAGCACCATAGGATATTACACTTTCAAAATCTATGGGATCCAGTCATATCTTCCATAGCCAGGAGGTGAGGTAATTTTCTTATGTGCTGTCATTTCTTTCCCCTCTTAAACTGTGTTCAGTATTACTTTCTTTATGAGTCTTATTTTAAATTATGTTTACTATATTTTAAATTTGACTGTTTCTGCAGTATTCTTTAAGGGAGCTCCAACCTTTCAGGGTATAGGTGGGTGGAGTAGTCGGGGGTTAGGGTTTAAGAGGGGTATTTTTCTGAGGGTGGATGGGAGGGTGACTTATTGCTTGCTGTGTCTTTGTTTTACCAATTTATAGTTGGACTTTCATTGTAAGGGGTGGGGAGGTAGGGGGAGAAGGGAACTTACAACTGACAGAACTGTACAACTGTGTTATATGTGTTAATATTACCTATGTATTTTAATCTCTTAATAAAGCATATTTAGGCCAGCTTGGTGGTACTGAGGGTTGAGGCACTGGATGCCACACCTCGCGCCATGCTGGCGACCCAAGTTTGGGAACGAGCCCGTGTCACTGGGGGTCAGCATTGGAGAGGAAGGATTGAGCATCTGTAGACTGCTCTCCTGTCTCTGGGGAGGGATCCAGGGACTGCCCGGTGCAACAGCATCCCCCGATGGAGACTGGCTGGATGTGCACATGTCTAAGCACTAAGTAGAGGGGCAGAGTTGCAGCAGACATCTCAGGATGTCATTGCACAACAGAACTCTGGGGGGGTTGGACAAGGGATGTAAAAACAGAAAAACCCTCTTCTGGCAGATAGGTGATGGCAACACCACCTGCACCACACTCCCAATGCTAGGCATCTTACTCTCCCCGTGCCTGACAGTCCAGTTGGCACTCAACATTGTAGACAGAGCACCCTGGGACGATAGGGTGGCCCTTTCCCGTGGGAGTTTAGACTCAGGGGAGTAGCAGGTCAGAGTGAAGGGATCAGATGAGGTTGTCACAGTGGGAGGTAGAGAGCAGGTCAGGGGGCTGTTGGAGAGAGTTCCTCCAGTAGGGGAGCAAAAATAGTGTCTAAAAAAAAAGAGGCATATTTAATAAAAAAAAAAAAACTCACCCATTTCATTGCCCTGCTGCACCTGTTCCTCATCTACAACAGGTTTATCAAGGCACATGCACACTTCTCCAAGTTTTGCAGGGGGGGCTATGCTCCCCTGCACCCCCCCTTGGGGACTGCACCCTGAACCCCCTCATTTCTAAGATTTGCACTCCATGATGCACATTGACTCTGGGGATCACTGAATATGTTTGGTCACTATAATACGCCAGTCAGTGCAATGTGCCGGTCGCTCATTTGTCTTTCACTCATTTCTATTCACTGAAATGACTTCGCTCAAATTGCATCACTCATTTGACATGCTACAGTACCATCAGGGATGTATTCCTGCCATTCCAGATCAATAGGCATCATTTCTAACAGTCTGTTTATTGAGCACTGAGACTGGTCCAACAAAATTCCATGGTATATTATAGGGGTGCGGTCACACCACTATAGTTAGGATTAATCTTTCACTTCTATGCTAAACTCAAACATTTGCACTTAAATAACTTCACAATTGATCAAGCAATTCACATGAAGGTTTGCATGCAGCATTGGGAACCAAGGGTCTCTTGATGTTGTAAGTTTTGCTCCAGTCAGATCTGTGGGTGTGGAAATACGGAGTGTCCAAAAATGTAAAAATTACCAGTTTTTGTAAAATTCTTTGCCACACCGCTGCGCAAAACTAGCTTGGGATTTTGGTCTGAAATATTTAGGATAGAAAGATCATGGGTCACAGATGTTTCATTTGAAGATTTGGTGAAAACTTATTAATCCAATCAAACGTTCTTAAATTTTAGAATTTCCCATTATTTTCAATGGGAAAAGTTAGATGTGAGGCTCAAAACAGGAGTCTGTGTCGCAAATGGGCAATCCTGTGTTGCAAATATGTAGTCCTTTGTCACAAATGGGGAATTTTTTTATGTGCTGTTGCCATCTTGTTTTTTCTTAGCGAGGCAAACAAAGTTAAAAAACAGAGAACAATGATGTTTTCTGAAGTAAGCAACCTATGTGTTCTGTTAATCAGGATCTGTTCTATTGGATTCTGCTGTTACCTTTTTTTTAAAAAAAATCACCTGGAAATGAATTTTTTTGTTTTGTTAATATCTTTTTTTGCAAACTGCGAGCCTCCAGATCTTCCATCTTGTTGCTAAGGCTCCTGCTTGCATATGCATTATCTTGCACTTCTGCCTGTGTCTTTTTGTATTGCCTGAATGCAATCTTTTTGGCTTTCACTTTCTTTGCTACCTCTTTGGAAAACCATAATGGTATCCTCTTCCTTTCACTCTTGCTAACCTGCTTAATGCATAATTCTGTTGTTCTTGTAATCCCCATTTTAAATACTGCCCACTGTTCCTCAACCCCTGATTCCTGTCCCATTCCCTTAATGCCTCTTTCAAGTATCTCCCCATTTTCCCAAAGTCTGCCCCCTAAAATCCAGGATACGTGTTTTGTGTGGTTTGGTTCTGCTCTTTCTGTGATTTCAAACCACAATGACTGGTGGTCACTGTTATCCAGGTGCTCCCCCACTGTTACCCCCATCACACTGTCCCTGTTTGTGAGCACAAGGTCCAGTATTGCCTTCTGCCGAGTTGGTTCCATGACCAGTTGCTTGAGGAAGGCACCCTGAAAGGAGTCCAGGATAAATCTGCTCCTAGTTGATGCTGCTGCTGGGATGCTCCAGTCCACGTCTGGAATATTGAAGTCTCCAACCAGTACTACCTCACCCTTGTCTGCCATCCTTTGGATGGCTAGCATCAGCTCCCTATCTGTTTCTTCCTCCTGGGCTGGTGGTCTATAGGCCACACCTGTGCGGATGGCTGTCCCATTTTCCTTTCCAGCTTAACCCACAGTATCTCTCCCCATTTTGTTCCTCCTGGATCTCTGTGGCCCTTATGTCATTTTTCACATACAGTGCCACTCCTCCTCCCTTCCTGCCTGCTCTGTCTCTTCTCTGAATATGTTGTAGCCAGGTATGGCCAACTCCCAGTCATGGTTATCATTACCCAGGTTTCAGTGATAGCCACAATGTCCAGGTCTGACTGTACCATGACAGCCTCAGATCTTCCATCTTGTTGCTAAGGCTCCTGGCATTTGCACATGGCTTTCCATGATTTGACCTCCCTAGACTGCTTCACTGTTCTCTCCAGCCCCTTTCTTGGTTGTCATTTATCCCTGGTTCTCCTTGCTGTCTGCCCTTCTGCTGAATTTTGCCCCTTTTCTGCTTATCCACCTCTTGGGCACTAATCTCCATCTTTTGCACACTGCTTGCAGAGATAGCCCTCCTCTGGTTCACTGGTTCCACTGCTAGCTGTGGGGGTGAGCAATGGGTACCCTCCTTGCTGGCCTGCCACCCCTTTGCTAGTTTAAATGCTTGTCAATGTAGCATTTAAACTTATCATTGAGTGCTTGATTCCCTCCAGGATGGATGCAGGCCATCAGGCTTGAACAAACCTCCATCCCTCCAGGTGGGTCCCCAGTCACCAATGAATCCAAACCCTTCCTCAGAGCACCAGTTCTTCAACCATGAGTTAAAGTTCCTGGTGCATGCACTCCTATGTCTCCTTGCCTCTCACAGGTAGTACTTCAGAAAGTGAAAGAAGTAGCTACTTGCTTGAAAACCACTCCCCAGTTTCCTAAACTCTTCCTGAACTTCCTTGGCTCCCCATTTGCCAGGTCATTAGTACCCAGGTGGATAATGACATCCAGCTCACCCTCCCATCTTGCCTTCCCAGTGATCCCCAGGATCTTCCTTCCATCCCTCCATGCCGTAGCACCTGGTAGGCACCTCACCTCCCTGTCCTCCCCTCCTGTGTTCCTAGCTGGATCCCTCTTACGATGGAGTCCCCACCAGGATCCTTCCTCCTCCTCTAGGGGTCCACTGCTTTCCTGCTGAGGTCACCTCCTTGGCTAACCTCCACATCCTTTCCTTCCACTTCTCTGGGTACCTCTATTTGGTTGTCCTCATTTGCCAGTGTGGCATATGAGTTCTTGAGTGGAATAGGATCTGTGATGTGCCTCTGCCTGACTGCTCTAACCCTCCCTGAGCCCACTGTCATCCAAGTGCTCCTCGTTCTCGGCATCCTTTGAGGCAGCTGCATTGGACTGGGTGGTCCCTGGATAGGGGTGATGGTACTCCTGACCCAGCTTACTTCCGCTCTGAGTCTAGCTACCTCATCCCACAGTCCAGAGAGATGCATGCAGATAGGGCAGCACCTCAGTGTCCAGAAGGTCTGCCTTTACAGGCATTTGATTTTCAAAGGGTGATGCAGGGCATTCATCAAGCCCTGCATCACACCATATTTTTTGGCACAGCAATGCCAAATCCCTTTGACACAAATTCAGCCAATTTAGTACATCAGGCACAGTTGAGACAGTTTCCTCATTTTATGGCAGCTTGAACCTAGGATTTGGCACAAACCCTATAAAAAGTGTTCTCCCAACTGACCCAAGTTAGACCAGGGAAAATCAAGTCTGATTTGTGGCATTTGACGCTGGGGATTATAAATCCCAATCACCAAGGGGAAGAATGCTGCATGCTCCATTTTGTAGAGATGGGTGAACTTAGTTAAAAATGCTCCCTGAATTAATCCAAAAAGTTAGCACAATTCGTGATGTGCAGATCGATCCACGAAGTGCAAAATTTCACTGCGAATGGTGAAAGTTTGCAATGGACTGCTGAATTTTGGATGAAATTCCACCCGCAAACAGAGGAATTTTGCTTCGAATGGCTGAATTTGTCTGTAAATTCCACAACTCATGGGTGATTTTTGCACTTTTACATTGAAAGCTTTGCAATTTGGGGCATAGTCAAAACTGCTGAGGGCAGGAAAAATTTTGCAAAACTCCTTGAATGTGAATTTTGGCCACTTAGCAGCACCTTCACTGATGGAGTAAAACTTCATTGCAACTCTATCTATGCATCAAATAATCAGTGTACCAGGGGCTTGAGGCATTCTTGAGGCTTTACAAGTCAAGCCCCAGGAATCACTGACAGCTTTGGAAAACAGAACTTCTACAACACTTGGTAGCAAATACATTTTTAGGCAGACATCTCTATGTAGATTAGAAGAATTCCAGCAGTTGTGAAGAGAGAAGGGATGGCTTCTAAAAATGTGGCTTGTCAATAAATTGTATATTTTCTCCAAATAATAGATGTAGTCAAATGGTTTTTCTAAGCATAACAAAACTGACTTTCTAAACACTGCAGCACTGAGTTCAGTCAAATGTTCTTTTACTGAATTCCCCTCACCGCCTCCTGCCCTACAATTCAACCTTGAGGGCTTCTTTAAGGAACAGTAGTCTTATGTTAAATTAATCATTTATAGTAGTCCATATTTGAGATGCAGCGAGTTTAAAATCCGCTAGTGAAGTAGAGGTGGAGTAGCCATCTCAGCCTCGCTTTGCAGCTACTTGAAGTGGCCATTAAAATGCACTGCTTCACCCACTTCTCCTCATAATGACTTTGTGTTACTTATTTCACTTCACTCCATTTTATTTTTCTTTTAAAGGCAGAGTGAGTCAGCATTGAAACGGCCCACAGATCACATGGCTCACAGCCTGCAGGTCACATACTTCAGGCAGGTATAACTCCGGGACAGCACAGGTAGAAAAGTATGTCCTGGATGGGACTTTCCATTTGGGACAGGCTCTTGCTGCAAAATGCCAGAATCCAGAATTCTAGAGAAGGGCAAAAGGTCAATTGCCAGCATTTCTGCTACAGCAGCATTCAGTTCATGCGACACCACATGATTGAATGGATATTTCATGTTCTTGGCAAAAAGACTTTGCAATGTGGGCTGAGTTGTTATTCGTTTTGCATGCAGTGTGCCAAATGGCTCTGCTCTGTCAACTGTCATGGGTGAGGTGCTTTTGCCTTGTGATGATGATGGATGCACAGGTGACACTGATCAGTACATAAACAATGTTATGTTCCCCATTTTAAGCACAGGAGTTGATGTTGGACTACAAATACTGCTGCATAGACCATCACCACTGCTGCTACTCTGACCACCACTTGACAACAATTCAAAACCATCCTCCTCCTCATGCCTGTAGTAATCCTCAGCTGTTATTTCACCAATCACAGCTTCTACAGACATGGCTACTTGGGCTACTTATAGTCATAGAAGGGGAAACCATGCTTAATAAGGTGGATGAGGGTGAATGCCCCACTATGGCATTAGCTCCCCTCTGGTGCAGAGTCCACAGTGCCATGTGCCAGTTCTTCAATTGTGTATGTTGGCCCCCGGTTCGAAGATGGCTACCCTTTTTACCATGTCTGACACACGCTTGGCAAAGCTGGCTGACTGCCACTGCTTCATCACTTGGATCTTGTACTAAAGAAATCCCAAATGAGGGATTTTGATCCCCTACTTTTAGTTTTCCCATGTCCCTGATGTTGCATATTGGACTCCAGTTTTTTAGACAATTACATGATTTCTGTTGCTGACCACATTTGGGCTCTATCTGCCTATCACTATCTATGATAACTACCACTGGGTCATCAACAACAACATAAACCACCACATTACAACTTTGACAAGGGGGTGATTTAACACTGACAGAATGAGACTGTTTACGAACAGCAACCTTTAATTTCTTTTTCTCCAGTTCCCAACTGGAGTCACTGAAATCATCATCATATTCCTCATTCACATCCACAATTTCAGCTTAGATGCTGTCCTGTGGAGAATATGTACCAACCACAGCATCATTATGATGATAAAATATTTTTTCTCCAACATTTGAAAGGTTGGATGTCACAGGCATGACCTCATCAACAGCACTGGAAACATGAGAATGTGACAAGTCATAATCAGAGTCAGAATCTGTTCAACCAATGTGGGGACAGGGATGGGGACATCAGGGAGTGTGACATCTACTACACTCTGACTCACAGTCATGGCTTTAGACTCCACAATATTTTGGAAACTGGTTAACTTGTTTTACAAGTAGAACTTGGGGAAATACTCATGCCATCAGCAACTTCACTACCACCAGCAGGGACAACAGCATTGCTAGCCATGATTGAAGCTACTGATTGTGCTGTAAAACACATCGTCAGAGAAATCCTTTTACTGGCATCAACTGTGCACTTCTGTTGCATACCACCATGCCCTTGGCCACTCTTGCCACTGGCAGCAGTGCCATGGCGAGAAGCATCTTTTGCACACATGTCTCTTTGCAGGCATTTTTTTGTATTACACAGAAAATTCACAACATAAATTGACATTTCTGAACTTTGGAGTGGATGGGAAGCCCGAAATCAACAACTGTGCTTACAGGTGCAGATTGGGCCCTAAACAGATGCAAACACACAGAAGGAAATTGCACACTATAAAGAGATGCAGCCACACAGGCATAAAAAACACCTTAACCAGTGGTCACACAAATCCCCAAACAAAAAAAAAAATTATACCTTTGTGGGTTGGGGGTGCTGCAGTAGCAATCTTCTAGCTTAATAGAAGGAAGCAGTAAAAAATACGGCAGACAGATAACCAATTCAGAGTGCGGCAATGAATGTGAGGCACTATAAAATGTGTCTGACTTGATGGCATTCACACACTCACACACTACAGGTAATGCACAGAAAATTTAACAGTTCACTACACTATATAACCAAATCTTTTAAATGGAATGAAAATATGCACTGCACCACAACAATCAGAAAATAATTATCAAAAATTACTTCAAGTATTACTGTGTGTGCATAAACACAGAAATACTAACATGCAATACTAGTACAAAACAGTTAGAAAGACTGCCTTTCTCATGTGAATCTCTCTCCACCACAGATACACCCCTCCCCCGAAGCACACTTCAACAATTCCTGTCAGTACACAGGCTGGATTTTCTAAATTAACATTCAAAATGCACAGAAAAACAATCAACACTTAATGATCTAAGCACAGGAGGGTTTCCTACAGTCAATGTATTAAATTTGGAACAAAATAATTGGATCAAAAGTGATTTTTTGAAGCTTTTTCGATGGTTTGATTCTCAGAGCTCTGACAGCAAACTATCTTCAGCTTTCCGCTCTACACACTATGCAGAACTGAGGCTGTGCAAGGCAGTATAGAGCTCATGTGACCTACCATCCCATGAATCAATGCAAAATTTGCCTCAAATAGCAACAAACAGGTGAAGTAAAGTGAAGCCCATTAAAATCAATGGCACTTGGTGTTAAAATTAAGGGGAAGGCAGTAAAACAAGGCAAAGTAGCACAAAGTCCATTGGGAACAATACACTTCATGTTAAAATTTGAAGGTGCAGTAATCTGCTTAATGTAGCGGAGCACTACACAGATTGGGGGCCAATAGATGAAGTGCTCTGCGTAGCGAAGTGGAAGCACTTCACCCGCCTCTAGGTCAGTTTGCACAAATTCCAATTTTGACATCAGACAGCAGAAGCCACTTGTATTGCATTATTGTAAACTTGTCTCTGTTCTGTGTGGTTTCATTTAGGTTGCCCAAATGGTTTGTACTGATTCTGCAAGAAGTGTGTCAGTACTTGGAAACAGACACTTGCTGTTGACTTCTAATATCATCTGAGCATCATGATACACACTCTCCCACATGGCAGTCCCCACAATACAAATAATATTTCCTCAGGGAAGGAACCTAGTGATTGCCCAGAGTTCCTGCTTGATTTTTAAAGATGGCAAAATCTAGCTGACATTCAAAATTATGATAAATGTTTCTCTTGGAAAAATATTTTTCAAAGAATAAAACTACTTAACCAGGTGAAGGGGGTAAAAAATAAAATTATAATATATAATATACACTTTGAACAGTCTATAACATCTCTGGGAAAACTTTGATAATCCTAGTATTTAATCACAGTTCTGCTTATACAGGATATATCACATTTTCTGAATTTATTTTCCCCACTTTCTTTATTGCTAATTACTGCACAGCTGGTTGGAAATAGGATGCTTGCCCTTCAGACTTCAGTAGCTCCTACTGTCAACACCTCCCAACCCCTAGGGAACTGGGAATCAGCAGTGTGATCTGAAAAGCTACTACTAAAAACAACCCAAAAAGTTGTAATTTTTTTCTTTTCTTTCTTTTTAACAGAACAGGGATTAAAATGACTGGGATAACTGGGGTAATTTAATATTATGTCTAACAAAACATGGCAGAACACCATCACTTTAAGAAAAATATTTGTTTTTATCATAGAAGATTTAATTAAGATTTTCCAGCATTATTTCATACTTCCATGTTCATTCCTCTTCTCATACATGTTGCAAGCTCTACAAGGTCCATATTCATACAGTTTACACTACATAACCATTGGCTAAGCCTTTATATTTACTTCACATACATTCACATAAATACATCCCATCCTCCTTAAACATAGCTACTCATTCATGCTAGACATCTGGAACATCTAATACAACACACCTGATGACTGACCAGAGAAGAGTTCCTCAGTGTGGGGGGGGGGAGTTCTGCATAATGGCGAGTTAAAATAAGGGTCCCACTTCTTATGGAAGTGAACCAGCTGACTTCGCTGGGCATAGGTCAGCCTTTCAAACAGTGCCAGTCTCGCTATAGCAGCATGCCATTGACTTATACATGGACTATTGACTTGCCTCCATTTCATTAGTAGAAGCTTCTTAGCCTCCAATAGAACTGCCATGATGCACTCTCTTAAGGCCTTTGGGAGTGTAAGTAGACAAGATGTGTCCCCCAACAACAATTTGGGATCAAACTGGAGATCCCTTATACACAACAATCCCGCCTCACTGCCCCTCCAAAAGTTAGAAAGTTGTGGACATTCCCACATTATGTGAAAGAGATGGGCTCCCGCTTGCTGGCACCTCCAACAGTCAGAGTGTGGCAGTAATCTTGCTGCACACAAGAAGGCTGGTGTTCTATACCATCCCAACAAAATTTTTAATTTAATTAATTGACTCTTAGCATCCTTATACAACCTATGCGCATTTTGGAGACACCCAGCCCATGTGGAACTCGGTATTGCTACCCCCAATTCTAGCTCCCATCGAGTTCTACAATGTTTGGTTGTGTCCGGTAGGGAGTCTCGGCCTATAGCATAAAATTTACCTATGTGCCCCTGAGAGGAAGACTCCTTATGCAGGATGGAAAGCCACTTCCACTTGCTATCAGTTTGTACCTGGGAGGAAAGGGCATATATGAGGCTGCGTATTTGGAAATACCGACAAAAGTCAATGTTTGGAAGGCTAAATTTCTTCTTCAACTGGTCAAAAGATAACAATGTATTCAAACCAGGTATCATTAGATCCCCCACATAGCATATTCCCTTTGCTTTCCAGGTAGACCAATTCAGGGGTTGTCTCTCTAATGTTATAAAGGTGTTATGCCACAATTCTGCATAGGTCAGGGGGAGGACCCAAGCATTCTTGGGGGTATTTGACATAGTCATAATTCGATGCCAGGCATATCAAGAATGGCATATAATCAGGGAGAGGCCCTTTCCTGCAAATCCACTAAAGCTCAACACAGACCTAAGCAACACGGGAGACTTTAAGAAAAATATAACAAAAAAAATAAGTAAAACTTGATTGTAGGAAGGGGTGGGTCCACAAGATGGCTGCGCTACCACCTCGACCCACACCATGCTAGGAGAATGCTCCTCTTTCAAAGTTTTGTTTCAAGCCTTCACAGTATTTTTCACCAGATTATGAATGAAACAGGCATTATTTTTGACACAAATTCATAGTCCGTGTATCGCCTGTGTTATATTGAACACTGTTGCAGCTGATCGGTGGTCGTTTGTGTCTGGCATTTTTAGAAGCATGGCTGGAAAGGAAGGTGTAAAAGGTTTGGCTGTATTTAAATGGCTGATAGATGGAGAACTCTTTATGAACCATACGACTGTGGTATTGTGGTGATAAAACGAGCACTAGCGTTAGTGTGCTGTTGCTAATGGGCTTGTCTTGGCCCACTTCTGCTCATTTTTAAATCCAAAAACATTTTTGTACTCTGAGGAGGTCTGTTGATACCCCCAAATGCACTGGGTCCTGTATGTAGCTCTGAGAGACTCTGGGAGAGATGCTGGATTTTTATGGGTAAAGGAAACAGACCTAAATTGTTCTGAGGCTTTTTGGTTGAAGTCTCTCTGTCCTGGGTAAATCTTTTGTGTTTTTGTAAAGGGATTTAAATGACCCACCACATTGCTGAAAAAAGCCTAGTTGACAGTTAACTGAGTATTGTAAAGCTTGTCCTGAGTGTCAGAAGGTAGCTCAGGCAGGAGATTGGGATAGAGTACCACTACAACCCATCCCCATTGTGACTAACCCCTTTGATAGGATAGCCATGGATGTAGTGGGCCCCCAGGAAAAGAGCTCCAAGGGTAACAGATTTCTACTGGTCATATGTGATTATGCTACCCGCTACCCAGAAGCTATCCCCATGAGAACTGTCACTGCCCCACAGATAGAAGAGGAGCTAGCAAAGGTATTTAGCCACATGGGAATCCCCCAGGAAATATTTATCGATCAGCGGAGTAATTTTAATGCACACCTGCTAAAAGAATTGTACCATCTGCTAGGCATGGTAGCAGTGCGTACTTCCCAATACCACCCACAGACTGACGGCCTTATAGAGAGGTTTAATCAGAATTAAAGAGAATGTTGAGGAAGTATGTAAAAGAAGAGGGTAGAGATTGAGATAGGTACCTCTCCTACGTACTTTTCATTTACAGAGAAATCCCTCAAGCATCCACTGGTTTCTCTCCTTTTTCATTATTGTATTGGAGGAACCCAAGGGGGCCACTGGATGTGGTTAAAGAACACGGTGAAGAAGGGAAGGAGGTGGGACATCACAATGTCATAGAGTACTTGACTCAGTTACACAAATGCCTGGTGAGGTATATCAACTTGGCACACCAGAGCTTAGAACAGAAGCAAGACTTGCAGAAAGAAAGATAAGACTAGGGTTTGAAGACAAAACATTTCAGTCAGGGGACAAAGTGCTGTTACTTTTTTCCTCCACAGAGAACAAACTACTCATGAAATGGGAGAGCCCTTTCACCATTTTGAGGCAAACAGGAGCAGTGAATTATGTGCTTAGTATACCAAGAAAGAGACCCCCCCCCCAGAAAATTTACCATGTGAACCTCCTTAGGAAATGAAGTGAGAAGCCTATCCCCTCCCTTTATATTCATCCTGAAGTTAGGAGTCAGAGCTGGAGGTTGCCTCAGCAACAGAAAGATTTGCAGAGGGTGCTGGGAGAGAAGCTACTGCCTGGGCTGGACCTGGGAGCTCGGAGGAAGGCCAAGCCTGAAGGCAATGAAGAGATGCAAGGGGACAAGGAAGAAGCAAGGGAACTACCCCCCCTTGCCTTTTCCTTTCCCGTCTCTTCACCCCTCATCCTCCCTCCTCCTTTATTTCTATTTGCACCCATTTTCCTTAATATTAATATTTTCTACTTACCACCCATGCTCTCCCCAACCCACTCCTAATACCTAGTAACCCTATCATTCTGTTCTCTGACCTACAAAGTCTTCTTTGACTGCCTTTCTTCCTCCTTTTCCCCCAGTCTGCCCAGGTCACCAACCTGAGTCAGGTATTAGACAGTTTTGCTGTTGAATTGTTAATGTAGTTGATAATTGTCCTGTGCTGTGTGAACTACTGTACTGGCTGCCAATACAGCGGTGGATCACCTTTAAAGTTGGTCTTCTGACTTATAAAGCCCTATATGGACTGGGCTCTGAATACTTGAAAGAGCTTCTGGTACCTTACTGCCCTAGGCGATCGCTCTGCTCAGCGGACAAGGAGTTGCTAGATATTCTGAGGGGTTCTTTAAAATCTTCGGGGGCCCATGCTTTCATGTACATTTCCCCAGCCCTCTGAATTCTCTACCCCCTCTGCTTCAGGAGTGTGTGTCCATGGAGGAATTTAAAAAGGCCTTAAAGATCCATTTGTGGTTGTCAGCATTCCCCTGATGATGATATTTTATTGCATTTTATGAATTCAAGTATTATTATATTTGTGTTTAACGTTTTGATTTATGAAGTTTGCTGTTAAGGCACCTTGGTTTTAGAAAGGCATGGTAGAAGTAAATAATATTATTATTATTACTATTATTATTTGAACATGACAGTTCTTTATGGCCATCGTGGGTCACTAACACTGTACTATTGTATAACTCCCTGCTGTACATTATGTCACTTAATCCTGACTATAATGTATTAATCTTGTACCTTCATTCTAATTACTGTCTATAATTACTCTGTATTTTTGGGGGGTTATTCATGCTAATTCTTGTCTTTGTTGTATCTTATGCACTATTTTTTGTTTATTTCTTTCTTTTTTTATTGCTCACCTTTTGTTATATGTTCATTTCGATGCAGAACCTTTGTAAAAGCACTGTTGGTTCAAAGGTCACTGTAATCCAAGATATCAATAAATAAATAAATAAAAGTAAATAAATAAATGACAGGAGTTTGAGCCTATATTCACAGACATTCCAGGGAGGGTCAAAGGAATTGTGCACACCATAACTGCCACACAAGACAAGCCCATACACCAAAAGTCCTATAGATTGTCCATGAAGGTGAGGGATGAGGTGATTCAGGAAGTCAAAAAAATGGAGCAGTTAAGCATAATTGTGTTCTCACAGAGTGCATGGTCTTCACTCATGGTCATAGTGGACAAGAAAGAGGGTGGGGTATAGGTCTATCGCTAGATTTTAGAAAGCTTAACAATTCATCACTATTCAAAGGCTTTCCAGTGCCCTGAATAGATGACATCATTGACAGGCTAGGCAATGCAGAGTATATTTCCACCCTTGACCTAATGAATGGATATTGGCAAATCCTCTTGTCACCTGATTCACTAGATATAAACTACATTTAGCACCCCAATCCTTTTATACCAGTTTTTTTACAATGCCATTCGGAATACATGGGGCCCCAGCCACTTTTCAGTATTTTATGGACCACATGCTAAGACCACACACTGACTACTGTGCAGCTTAATTAGGCAATGTGGTCATATTCAGACCTGATTGGGAAACCCATGTTAGACACTTGTCTAAGGTACTGCAAGCAATAAAGGAGTTCAAGTTCAAGTTCAGGTTTATTGCAGGAAAACTCCATTGAGCAAGCTCATTCACAACGAGGTCCTGTGACATAAACACTTAAAGTACAAACACAGATAGGTAATAGGAGTCAGGAGTGACCATTAACTCTGCTAAGTGTGCCCTAGCAAAGATGGAGAGACAATACCTAGTGTTCAGTTTAGTCAACAGACAAGTGAAGCCCAAGGTAAAGAAGGGCACAGCAGTAGCAAACAGCTCAATAACTGCCAAAAAAAACCCACAAGAACTTTCCTAGGCCTGGCTGGTTATTACTGGAGATTTAGTCCTAAATTCTCAGCCATTGCCAGTCCTTTGACTGATCTCATTAAAAAGAGATGCCCGAATAAGGTTCAGTGGACCCCTATTTGAGACGAGGCTTTTAGGAATATCAAAAAAAAAAAACATTATAAATACAGCTCCTGTATTGAAAAGCCCTGACTGCAACCAAATGTTTGAGGTTCAAACTGATACATCAGAGAATGGTATTGGGGCAGTCTTATCTCAGAAAATAGGTGGGGAAGAACATCCAGGCATGTATATCAGCAGGAAACTACATGAAAGGGAGAGAAGATAGTGTATGCTACCATAGAGAAAGAATGCTTAGCTCTGAAATGGGCTATTGAGTCTGTGTAATATTACTTGTGGGGGGCTGAATTTAAGGTTGTAACTGATCATAACCCCCTTTGCTGGTTGCACCAAATGAGAGAAAAAAAATTCCTGTATAATGCAGTGATACTTAGCTCTTCAGACCTATTGATTTACTGTGTCCCATAGGCAGGGACAAAACATATAAATGCTGATTTCATGTCTAGATATGGTGTAGAAATTGATGTCAATGAAATATGATGGACTTTCCCTAAAAGGAGACAGTGCAGGGAAGGTACCATTAGTCTCTGTTGAGAAATGTGTTAATGTCCCAGGGTAAAGAATGATGATAGAATGATGATAACCACTATGCTTATGATGGAATGTTTATCATTAATAGGGACCCTGAGATGGAGCTTCTGAAGATGGATAGGTGGAAGCTCCATCTCTTTCTGGGGCAGGAAGGTGGTAAGCAGTCTGAGATAACTGTTTCCCTCTTAAGGTGGGGGATATGTGACAGGGAAATCCTGTCACTGTTGAGGACCAACCTTTTCTTAAATCTGTTGCAATAGTTCTTCTATTTCTTAGCTTAATCTATCCATTACAATTTCTAGTCAATAAGGCTATGTGTGCCCCCTCCCCTTTCTTGACAATGCTATAGTGTCCTCTTTAATTTTCTTTTTCCCTCTCATGTCCTCATACAGGGAGGTTATTATGGTGATCTCTGAACTGATATAAAACAACAGGCTGTGTTCCTCTTTGTTGGATTTAGTATGCAATAGCACTATGTCGTAAAATACCTTGATGTATATACCTTATGTGTATGAAACCTGTAAATGTTGAAAATATCATGGCACTAGGTGTTTTTGATAAATGTAAAAAATTGACTAGGGGACTGTATTATAAAAATTAACTTACCAGGGTAGAGATATCAGAACCCCCCCCCCCATTGTGTTATTTAAAATGCATGTAAATTACAGATTGTTTGAGTGGCCCTTTGGCACCATGCATTCCTGCTTTTAGCTGAACCAACCTAAAATTTCATGGTGATTTGCATAACTCACAAGATGTTTTTTTATTATTTATTTATTTATTGAAAGGTTTCACAGAAAGGGACACTGAACAACACGTTGCTCATCTCATGGTGCATCCTGGGGAAAAGGGTAGGGGGATAAAATAGATACAGAGTATAGTACTCATGTGAAATACAGTCAAAATACAAACTGGATAAACATTACATATATAATAATTTGGAGTAGATTCTGACACTGCAAACAATGAAACTTATATACATAATTACAAGACTGACACAAGTACATATGGTACAGATTAAGATACAGTAAAACATTGCCTGCTACAAGGCCAGGACAAAGTTATTAAGTGCAATCAGGTTAAACAAGTGCTAGAGAGCAGCTACAGCATGAGACCCAGAGCAACCAAGGTCAATATTAGTTGGTACAGATAATTAACTGAGTACACCTAGGGGCATGAACAGTTTGAGGAATAGCAATTTGAGAGAGCTAAGGAGATTGAGTGAGAAGATGATGAGTGTCTGATTTGAGGGAGATAATGAGTTCCAGAGTTTAGGGAAGTAGTGGGAGAAAGCAGATTGGCCAGCAGTGGTGAGTCTGAGAGGAACAGCCAGTGTCCTGGCATCAGAGTATCTGAGTGAGTGTTCAGGGGTTGAGGGGATAACCATTGTTGATGAGAGAAAGGAGGGGAAGGAGTTGAACCAGAATTTAGAGGTGAATTTTGCAATATGGGTGATGTGACAGTTGGTAAGAGAAGGGAAAATGAATGAGTGGTAGAGATCACAGTGGTGAAAGCGTGGAGGAAATTCAAGTGCAAAACGGTGGAAGGAGTTCAAGAAGGAGTCCAATCTGGTGAAGGCAGACTTCGGGGCAGCACTGTAAACTACATCACAATAGTTGAAGACAGGAAGAATCATCTTCTGGACTAGTTCATGCCTTGCCATTAAAGGTAGACAGTTTTGGTTCCTGAAAAGAGTGCCAAGCTTGGGGCATAGTTTTTTCAGAAAAACATCCACATGTCCAGAAAAGTTGAGGTGCTGGTCTAGCCAGACCCCAAGGTATCTGAAAGAGGAGGTATCCTCCAGAGAAGTCCCATCAAGGGTGTGGAAGGAGGGAAGTGAGGTGAGCCTAGAGAGTATCTGCCTTGTGCCAATGGTCATGGAAACAGTCTTTTTGTCATTTTGAGAAAGTTGATTAGTGCTAAGCCAGTATTGGAGCTTGTCAAAGTCCAATTGGGAGTCTAGTTTCAACATCAGAGAGGGTACAGCCAGAGGTGAACAGGACTGTATCATCAGTGTACATATGAATGGAAGTTGTAGTACATACTGATTGGAGTTCATTTAGGAATACTGAGAAAAATATAAGGCCAAGCACTGATCCTTGAGGGATGCCAGTGTCAATTTAGAGGGGGGAGGGATAATGAATCAGTAATCCTGACTGATTTTATCCTACCTGTAAAGTAGGCTTTGAATCAGTTTGTTGCAGAGTCAGACAGAGCTGCTGAGGAGAGGTTGTTTGTGAGAAGGGAGTGGGAGACTGTATCAAAAGCCTTTGCATGGTCGACAAAAATGGCAGATGTAATTAGGCCACTAACCATCCCTGAGAAGATGGAATCCTTTAGCCTAAGTAGGGAGGTGGTGATGAAGTGATTTGTCCTAAAACCAGACTGGAAAGGAGTGAAGAAATTAGAAACCATGAGGTAGTTGGAAAGTTGAGACAGGACCAAGTGTTCCTGGAGTTTGGCAAGAATAGGGAGAAGGGAAATTGGGTGGTAGTTTCCAGGGGAGGAAGGATCACCCCCCCCCTTGGGTAGAGGTAAGACTACAGCTTGTTTCCAGATTTTAGGTACTGTGGATATGGTGAAAGAAAGGTTTAGGATGTCAGCCAGTAGGGCAGATATTGCTGGGGTGGAGAGGTAGAAGAGCTTGGAGTCCAATCCATCAGGTGAGCTACCTTTAGTAGGGTTTAGGGCAAGAAGGGTTGCCAGGGTGTCAGTGGGGGAGTCTGTAGAGAAAGAGAAATCTTCATTGTGTGAGGTTACATTTTGTGGTGCGTGGGTAATAAATTGGGAGGGTGGGAGTGAAGGGAGTGAGGCTAGAAGTGTGGATACACAGGAGGTGAAATAGAAGTTGAATTCTGTGGTCACAGCAAGATGGTAGGAGACTAAAGAAGTATCTATTTTAATAAGAGGTGGAGATTTTGATGTGTGGGAGAATAGTGCATGGACTACCTTCTTGAATTTTGAAGTTCTGTCAATATTGGAATGAAAGGTGTTTCTAAAGTATTCTGCCTTTGCCAGCCTTGTAGCTTTTGTGCATTGGTTGCATAGAGTACTGTAGATCATGTGGTTGTGTGGTCTGTTAGATACTTTGTGTTTTTTCCAGGTTTGGTCATGAGCCTGTTAGCATGCTAGTAGCTCCAGGGTGATCCAGCGGAGATGGTTGCCATGAACTCTGGAATGCCTAATGGGGGTGAATATGTTCCAGATGGCGATGAATTTAGGGTTGAAGTAATCCCAGGCAACATTGGCAGATTGAGCCAAGGAGATAGGGGTCCAGTCTGTTTGTGTCTGACTGAGCAGTAGGGGGGCCAGATCAAGGACTTAAAGGACTGTAAGTGAGTTAATTTGGAAGGTACTTTGGGCCTATGTATTTTCTGAACCATGAAAATTACATGGTGGTCGCTTAGTGAGTCTGGCAGAAGTCCAGATTTTGTGACTGTGCAGGAGAGAGGTGAGGGCACAGTCAATCAATTAGTGGTTTTGTGACTTGTGGTTTAGTTGAGTGGGCTGAAGGATTTGTTGTGAGATGTTCTGGGCTGTTATGTCATTTCAGAGTTTAGTGAGGGATGGAGCTATTTAGTTTTGATCGAAGTCCTCCATTGTGTAGAGCTCACCAGCAGGGGAGTGAGAGACAATAGTAGTGATGCGATTGGAAAGAGTAGGTGGGGATAGGCCAGTTTTGCAGTAGATGCCAGCTACATAAATTGGGAGAGATAATGGCAGTGCCAGTCTAATGAGGAACACTTTGTAAGAAGCTGGGAGGGATGCAGATAGAATATCAGTATTGAGAGATGAGGAGACATACATTGCCACACCACCTCCTCTAGTTGCTTGGTCTTGCCGGTAGACTGAGTATCCTGGGATAGGGATTTCATTGTTTGAGATTTTGCTATTTAACTAAGATTCTGAGAGGATAAGGATATCAGGGGCTTTGCATTATGGAGGTATGTGTGATTTTGTGTTTCTTGGAAATTTGGTTTTATTGCCAATGCCCTTTGGGGTAACCCTTGCTTCAGTGCTTCTGCACTAAGGTTCTTTGTCATCAGCTTTTTTTTTTTTTTTTTTTTTATTTGGGCTGACTATCAACCAAACACACAAGACTAAGATAGCAAATGAAATAATTTTCACTAAAGAGATAGATCAGTAGATCAGTGGTTAGAAGGTGCTGACCAAGAGCATATGAAGGACATACATTGTCTGTTGCTGCAAACTGATATACTGAAGAAGGGATATACCATTGCTTAAGGTTATCCCCTGTGGTCACTAAGGAAAGTGAATTACCTGCAATTCTGTAAAGAATTTTGCTTTATTTATTTTGGAGTTAATTATTTTATCCCGGCTTTGAAAGAAAATAGAGCCACACTGCAGTGTGTTGCACCAATCTGCTGGTGTCTGCATTATCCTTCACCCACACCTAGTCACACTCACATCAAATAATCTAAAATCCTCAAATGTATCCAGCTGTACTTTCCTTTTAACTTCTACCTCTAAAGCTTTGTTACCCTCAAATGAACTTCAATGTTCTCCATTGCCGTATAGGCAGTTTGGCCTATATAACCCAGTGCCTATGGGCAGTTATTATTCATTGTTTGGACACATTGTACATTAGGCAGCAGTTTAAAGAGCATTCAGCATTACATTACCATAGCAAGTATCATCACTGACAGAAAATGTATTCATTACATGGGAAACTGATTCTGTACTGTAAACCAACCAACCATGGTTTAGAAATAATATGGCTACAATATCAGTTAATAAATCCCATAATTTTACTTCAAATAAATGTAAGAAATTAAGGCAGATTAATATGCTGAACAATTTGTTCTAATACTAATCCAAGAACTGTGATGAATCAAATTCTACTGGAGCAGCAGAAAATGCTTCTGAATGCATGTAAAACAAAAAGGAAACTGGTCACTGCACAAAAAGCATTGTGACATAATTTATTTATTTATTTATTTTAAATGATGGTTACCGGAAAAGGCACACTGAGCGGAGGTTCATTTTCAGGAAGGGTGCTTTAAAGATATTTTATACCATAGAAAAAAATAAGATCAAGCTATGCATTATTTATTTATTTATTTATTTATTTATGTCTTTGGTGACTGGCACCGATTCAAAGGACAGTTTTCAGTCATGACCTGGGCCACAAGTATGGCGAGGCAAGTACAGGCACAACAGAAAAAATTGCAATGAATACATAAGATACAATGGATAAGGTACAGTACACAGCAATGGCTAGCACTGGTTAAAAATACAAGGTCAAGGTTGAGATACAATCAGCAGTGATGTGGGAATACAAGGTCAAGTGCAAAAAAGAAAACAAAAGAAAATACAGTGCAAGCAACTGTGGTTGTTCAAGATTCGGTGAGAACAATCTAAACAATGATACAGAGCATGAAAGAAATTCAAGCAGAAAGGAGGAGAGGGAAAGACAGGGGAAGGATTGGGGAGGAAGTTACAGGGTAGGGGAAAAAAGAGCGTTGGGGGGGGATAGTGGCCAGTGCTGACTAAGTGCTTATGGAATAGGTGAGATGAAGCAGCTTAGTGTTGCTCTGAGGTACAGTGACAGACTTCAGTTGAAATGCATGCATAAAAGCTTGGTGGGTAGAGAATGTGTGAGCAACTGGGCAGAACTTGTTCCAAAGGGAGTGTGCTGTGACAGAGAAAGCTCACTTCCCCATAGTGGGGTGACTGATGAGGCCTGAAGATTCCTAATAACCACTCTATCTGTCAGGAGGGGTAAGTAGTGGGACATTTGGGGGTTATGGAGGGAGTTGTCCATCTGAAAGCTCAAAGCATATTCAAAGCGACCTTGCAGGGGCAGCCACCCTAGCTCTTGGTAGAGCAAGCAGTGGTGTGAGTGATAGGGGGCTAGAAGGATGAAGCGACAGACTGAGTTTTATGTAGGGTTAAGCAGTGAGAGCAGGGTGGTGGACAGGTGCAAGTAGCCTGGGGAGCAGTAATCGAGGAGGGGAAGAAAGTTTCCACATGAAATGGCCTTCATGCCTCAACAGTTAGGTAGTGCTTGTAGCTGTATGCAGCACCTAGCTTCTGGTGGATTCATCTCAAGGTATTGTTGACGTGTTCGGAGAAAGAAAGAGAGGGTCGAGGGTAACTCCAAAGTACTTAAAAGATCTCGCATTTTCAAGAGGCAGACCAGCAGAGGTGAGGACCAAGAGGGAGGAGTTGGCTTTGGTGGCTTTGGTTAGGAAGAATTTAGACCAAAAAAGCATGGATTTAGTATTTTTATCATTGACAAGGAGCTTGTTTGAGAGGAACCATTGGTGAACAGATGCAAAATTATGTGTGAGGGTGGAGGAGACAGAGTCAACAGATTTGTCACTGTGATATATGACCAAATCATCAGCATAGAGGAGAGCAGAGCAGATGATGCTTTCCTTGGGGAAAATATTAATAAACATGGAGAAGAGGAGTGATTTGAGTATAGAGCCCTGGGGGACTGCAATGAGTACAGATAGGGAGCAGTGGAGACCTTGTCAATGAGAACTGACTGGGACCTGTTTGATAGATGGCTGCAAAACCAGGCACAGGGTATAGGGGAGCAGCCAAAGAGGGGCAGTGTTGAGTGGAGGAGGTTGTGATCAACCAGGTCAAAAGCATTAAAGAGGTCAATGAAGACTGTGCCTGTGGGTTTGCCCTGATCCATGTGCCTCAGCACGTGGTTGGAAAAAAGTGCCAGGGTGAAGGAGGTACTGTGTTTGCTTACGGAAGCCGTGCTGGAGGGGGCATAAGAGGTTGTACCTTTTCAGGTGCTCTATTAGCTGGGAGTGGATCATTATTTCAAGCAGTTTGCTCAGGTTGGGGAGGAGGGAGATGGGTCTATAGTTGTCGGGGGAGAGGGGGATCGCCAGCCTTAAATATTGGTACAATGCTGGCATGTTTCCAGAAGTCAGGAGCAGTAACGAAATTAGGACAAGGTTGAAGATAAAGGTAAGGGGATTAACAATTGCAGGAGAGATGAGTTTTAGGAAAGTGGGGTACAGACCATCACTACCAGGGCTGCCTCTAGCAGGCAGGGATTTTAGTAGCTTGGTAGTGTCATCTTGCCTGATGGTCTTGAGATAGAAAGACCAAAGCAGCAAAATAAATAATGACTAAAGAGATAATACAGCGAATTATACAAGTTGGGTGTTGAACAACTCTTGAGTGAAAGGTAAGCGTATTGTGCTGTTTCCAGGTACTCTGCACATAAAACAACATAGGGGATAACAACCTTAAGACATGTTAGAGCCATGCTAGGGGGACAGTACAGTGAGTATTACAGATGAAAAGGAACAAAACAGGGAGCTAGTGGTTCAGGTGATGGCAGTGGGAGGGCTTCAGGTACAGGAGGGCAGAGTAAAGAGCTTTAGTAGGCACTTTCTAGCAGGGAGGGAGTGGGGAAGCCAGAGAGAAGGGGAGAGCTGGTTCCAAACAGAGGTGAGCCAGTATGAGGAGGCCGCTTACCCAGCACATCAGTGCACATGAGGGATGAAGGGGTGCAGGAGTTTCTGGAGCGAAGTGAGTAAGCAGAAGCAGCAATAGGTGGGAGAAAAGAGGAGAGGTAAGGAGGTAGTGAGTCAAATCAGAATTTAGCAATGAAGGTGGAGCAGTGTGTCTGGTGGCATAGGGGTAGGGGAAGTAAGGAGAGTGAGGCGTACAAGGAGCAGTGGTGGGTGGCAAGTCGGAAGCAAAGCAGCAAAAGGTGTTGCATAGGGTATCCGGCCTGGTGAGCGAGGAAGGGGGGACAGAGCAGCAGACCACATTAGCATAGTTAAAAATGGGGAGTATCAATTTGGAGACAAGTTCCCAGAAATTTGGAAGGGTGAGGCAGTCCTTATTTCGGTATAAAGCACCACGTTTTGGGCAGAGCTTGGTGTGAATAGCTCAGTGTGGAGAAGTCAAATCTGGTGTCTAAAGTACAAACTATGAGACTAAATGCCTAGTAATACACAAAATAGTATACTATGTTATTTTACCTTTACGTTACCTCAGCTGTCATGCAATCCAAAGAAGGCTAGAGAAGACAGGGTAATAGGTATGAGCAAAACAATCATGACCAGACCCAGGCAAGATCATGTGGGTGGGCCCACTGTTCTGAGGTTAGTTTTCTTACAAAAACACACCACCAACAAAAAACAAAAAAAAAGCAACCTTTGCAAACTGTGTGAGAGGCCTTTCGGCACCATGTAATTCTGCTTAAAGTTGAACCCGCATAATATTCTGTGGTGATTTGCATATGTATCCCATGATGATTTGCATTGTGTGAGCATGTATGATTTTGTATTTCCTTGAAACTTGACTTCCCAGACAAATGCCCTTTGGGGTAACCATTGCCTCAGTGTTTGCGCACAGAGGTTCTTTGTCTTTTAAATAGTTTTTTGTTTTAATAGGGTTCACCACAAAATATCCCAGACAGACCATCTTAGGGTAGCTGGTTCATTCCACTGGGGTGTCAAACAGACAAGGCATATTGATGAGTCCTGGTAGGACGAAACACGTGTCTATGTCATCTGTTAGCACCCTTTGCAAACTGTGTGAGAGGCCTTTCCGCACCATGCAATTCTGCTTAAAGTTGAACCAGCATAATATTCTGTGGTGATTTGTATATGTAGCCCATAATACTTTGCATTGTGTGAGCATGTGTGATTTTTTATTTCCTTGCAACTTGGCTTCCCAGTCAAATGCCCTTTGGGGTAACCATTGCCTCAGTGTTTGCGCACAGAGGTTCTTTGTCTTTTTAATAGTTTTTTGTTTTAATGGGGTTCACCACAACATAACCCAGACAGACCATCTTAGGGTAGCTGGTTCATTCCACTGGAGTGTCAAACACACGAGGCATACTGATGAGTCCTGGTAGGACGAAACACGTGTCTATGTCATCTGTTAGCACCCTTTGCAAACTGTGTGAGAGGCCTTTCGGCACCATGCAATTCTGCTTAAAGTTGAACCAGCATAATATTCTGTGGTGATTTGCATATGTAGCCGATGATGCTTTGCATTGTGTGAGCATGTGTGATTTTGTATTTCAAAAAAAAAAAAGTCCCTTACCTTTCTAGCAATGCACTCAGTTTCTGATAATTTACAAAGCATTACCTCAGCTCCCATGATGATTGAGATCCACATTACTATAGTCCTCAGAGCCATCTTATTTCCTATCAGGAACTTCTGCCAGTCTTTGCAAGCTTGGGGGGTGTGGGGTTCTAAAGGGCTTGCTGTAACCCTGCAGTACAGTTAATGCCCCAGATACCTATGGGAAGCTGTACAATGCTCTCTGGGGGCATGCAATCTGGTCAGATTTACTGGGACTTGTAGGATCCCCATCAACTTACAAATGCTGAAATTTGGCAGCCAGCAGGAGGGGAGAAGGTGGCTTTTGAATGCATATTCAGGAGAACAGACTCAACATGCATTGCCTCCTACTGTCCATTGGTAATGTAACAGGAACCAAGAACTTCGATCAGCATGGGTGGGGGGTGTAGCCAGCAGAATGAAGAGACTAAAATGGATGATAATTATATTTATTGATTTATATTTTTATTGGGGACATGGCTCTATGTCATTATTAATGAATACTGATCACATTTATTTTGGTCCCTTTATGCATACCACCCCACAGCATTCCCATTCCCACCTAATTTGAAAACAAAAAGACTATGAAAAACACACTATGAATATGAACAGTTGCTGTATGCCATATATAAATTGTGTGTGCACTTTTTAGTAGCTCGTGATCCGTAAGATCATCCTGTCTTTGATGGCGGTCACCCTGTTGGAAGCAAGCAGCTTTGACATCCATAAAGGGAAAGGCATGGGAAGTGGAGAAGGGGGTGTTGTGGTGCCACAGCTGCTTCTGCTGTTCCTGTTGGGGCAAGCTCGGATCAAGAACTGGTTTTGCTGCTACTTCCGTGATAACTGCTGTCACGGCCTACTGGGCCTCACTTGCTGGCTCATTCCCTCACCGATCGACACTCTGGGCATGAGTGACCGTCCCATCCTACCGTCCCTGATCCCTGAATCTCTCACACACTGACTGACTGGGCCACCTGCTGGCTGCAAAATAATGTATGCCACAGATGATTTTGCTCTGCTGCTGAGTGAGCTCTCCGGTGAGTCTCCAAACAAGTTCCTACCACTCTCGCCTTGCTCACTACTCCCTCATCACTACCACCAAATAGGATCGCCCACTCTCTGTATGCACAGGCACACACCACACTGATGTCACTCTCAGCCACTCCTCTGCCAATAGTCATGGGAGAAGAGAAAAGAATGCAAGCTTTCAGGTGCTTCTGTGCTCGCTTCCTGAGTCCCTTCACAGCATTGGAGGGGGGGTGTAGCAGCAGTCAGCAGGTCATTGAACAAACACATATGTGTATTGCTGCCATTTATATTCCAGTCAAAACATGGATGGTGATAATTATTGGTGTGGCTGGTCCCACTTTTGAAAATATTGCTGGGGCCTGGGTCACTTCTCCACAAAACTTCTTATTAAATTAATCTTTCATTATATGTAAAATTCATATACAAAAGTGTTGAGCTAACTCTACCAAAATCAATGCAGACACACTAAAACATTTGTTTTCGGTCATGTACTTGTTAGTATGATGCTCTATAAGTTAAGTGTAGTATGTATCAGGTATTGTCTGGTAGCCTTTCATGCCCCACTTTCCTGGAAAGAAACATACTGACACATGTCTTGGAGGAAATGGCCACAGCCATGCATTTATTGAATAATATTTTTAACATTACTAGCAGCGAGCGCACCTGGGAGGATCAACTATCCTGGTGGTCGTATGGGCCAAGGCTATATGGCCACCCCCTGTCAGGCACCGTTTCCTTGCAGTATAGATATACCTGATGCAGGTGGACTGTGACTCCTCCGCCGGGTCTGGTTGCTTGGTCAGCCTCCATGCCAAACCAGAGTGTGTCACGAGCCCTTCAGAAGAATTCAGCTCATCACAACTTCCTTTCTACTACGCTAACTCTTAGTCATCCTCCCGAGATGCTACAGGACGGACAATGTCCAACCCCCAAGCCGCTTCCTAACCTCTTCCTCCAAGACTTCATCCAGTGTTCCTAACCACCATGCAACCCCCGCTCAGTCAGGTGTCCCGTCCCAGCCACCATGAACTGGCCAGTGGCCTGAATCTGACTATGGTTCATCACAGTCCCCCCTACCGACTGCATTACCACCCTCATCTTCCGATTGACCCTGATGAAAGCCTTGTGAGAGAGGACACCCCCCCCTCTCTGCCTGGCCACCTAGGCCTCTGGATCAGCTGGGACCAGATGAAGATGGTCTGCGGCCACCAATCCCTAATGGTTTAAAAGTCCTGCCCCATGGCCAGCAGCAAATCAATCATCTTCTGACACCCCAGGTCCTCCCCTCCAAGGTGGACCACCAATATCTCTGGGACCCGCTGGATCCTCTCCTCCGTACGAAATGGGGATCAGATCTTCCCAGTGCATTTCTTCAGACCTCAACAATTGGATCTGAGCCATAGGCCAGTCCTTATACTGTAGCAGCCTCTCCTTCCTGGCTGCCACTGCTGCTGCCACTTGCTGTACAAAGACTGATCACCAATCCAAATCAAACCACTGATACCGGGGGACCCTGGAAAAACAGAAAAACCATTATTGCAAGTGTGGGTGCACATACCTCAAGAATGCCTGGGACCTCCAATGCCCCAGCACCTGTATTGGACCATCTGGCCATCCCTTACTCCTGGCATTCTGTGGCTGCCCCAATCCTGAATGAGTGTGTGGTGAACTCCCTAGGATTCAGGCCCACTCCTGCAATGCTCTTGTCAGGACTGCTCTAAACTGGTAGGCCATGAACAGCTTACTATCCTCGTGCTGGAAAAAAAGCCTTACCCTTTTTGGGATTCCCCACTGCATAAGCCTGCACTCTATCCTGAACCCTCCAGTGTGTTTCCAGTGGGGCCCAAATCAGGCACCAGGGGCCGTTCCACCCCTGATCAGCCTTACTCATGTGAAGCCACAGCCACACTCCCTCCTCAGACGTAAGAATGTCCCCTTAAGCACAGCCCCATGGCCTCCAAAAACCAGTTGGGCTGAGTCAGCTCTGACACCCTGAAAGCCCCACAAAAGGCCAGCAGAAACATGGTGTCAAACAATTTCACCTCAAATGGTGTCCAGCAAACTGTGAGGAGAGCCCCCCCCATATGTTCTCCAAGATTGCCGGGGCAATGGAGTGCTTCATGTCCTGGTGGGAAGCCACTGACTTCCCCCACCCTTCCAGCACCTTACACACTTTAAATACCTTAGTGCTGTTGGTGACCCCTAAAGCCCTGGAGAACCAAGACATGCTGGCAAGCTACCTACCCACCACCCCAGGTGTAGCTCCATTCTTTCTGGACAGCATGATACATGTGCACAGCTGCTCAACCAGAATGATCCAATCCTCCAGACAGCCCTGCTGTGCCCAGACCTGCAAGTGGTGTGTTACCCCCTTCCTATATACTTCTCTTGTCTTTGGAGCAATGGCATTTCTGATGCATATCCAAGTCTTGATGTCGCTACCCTCCCACCACAGGGGGGTATTGCCCATAGCTGCTGCTCCACTGCTGGAGCCAGCTCCCATAAGCGTTGGCTCTGTGAATGAGACCCAAGCATCAGCAATTCCATTTGTAACCCAGGTATAAGCCAGGCCATAACAACCTTATTATCCATCAGTATGGTTACAAATACACAATTCCCCACTCTTCCTCCCTAGACAAGTGTGGTGTCCCTCAACCCCTCCAGGGTTTTTATTTTTTGGTCCCATGATCGACCCACAAGAAAGACAGGCCCTGTGAGCCCAAACCAATATCTACCCTTTCTAGCTGCCATCCCTACATCAGGAGTGCCCTGACATTGACAGCTGATGTCATGGTGTCTGGGCACCCCAACCAGAGGATGAATCCCCTGGTGCTAATCATGTCCACCCCTGCTGGTGCTGGCAGGTGTGTTGCCCTATAACTTCCCTGGCTTCTGGACCATCCCACTGAACCCTGCCCAAGGAGCTCATGGGGAGGAGCATAGGATTAAGCGGTGCTGCTGCCTGCAGACCATGCAAATGTGCTGGAAACAGCATGATACCCGACTGCACTTGGATTGATTGTAGGCATAGCATGCCTGCAGAGGGGGGCGGCACTCCCACCCTCCACCTTTGTACCAGGGGGTGGCCTCAGCGGCAAGCCACTATCAGTGTGGACAACCCCCCCATGCATGACTTCCATCAGGAGGGTCATAGACACCATACCCCACCCCATGGTGCTGTCTTCTTGACGTTTCCTCCTAAACTCTCCATCATACTCTAGCCATGTCATGCCCCCCTTTCTCTGGTGCATGACAGTAATCCGATTCTGATAGCTTCTTGTTTGTCTGAAGGATCGTGCCCATGAAAATGGGGAAGGCCGTAATCCAGTTGTCAAAGTTGCATGGCACCTTTGGGGGTTTCCTATTGGCTTCCTCCCCCTTTTCCTTCTTTTTCTCATCCTTGTCCACTGGCCTGTTGAGGACAGAGAACATGTCCACATACTCCCAATTCCTAATTTGCTGCCTGACCTTATCTGTAAGGTGGGACCCATGCCTGAACCTCGCCCCTCCATTTTGTCCACCGCCACCACCATCAGGTCCAGGAGCTTACACAGCTTCTGACTCAACCCTCCCTGCTGGAGGCCACTCCCCAGAGTATCCCCTTGGGCACGAACCTCCCCCCCAGCAAGGAAGTCTCGAGAACCCCTCTGGTGCAGTTGTGACCAGAACCTGAGCCTCATCACCGCCCATCCCCTCAGGCTCACCCAGATCCTTTTCTCTGCCCTCTGGGCCATGCCTAGCACCTGAAGCACATCACTATCGGTTAAGCCACCTGCCCTGTCACCTCGCCTACTTCCTTCCAGAGTTCTAGGCACCTTTGCTGGAGGCTTCACCCACCCTCTGGCCAGGCATTTCCTTGGTGGCGCCCTTGCCTCTGTTGATGTCGAAGGGCCTTCCAGACCATCCAGGCAAGCTTCCAGCCATGCTGCCCCCTTCTTCTGATACATCTCCCACAGTTGTGACTCCAAGAACTCTGTGACCTTTGTTGATGGCTGTCTGTGGTGGGCTGGTATCTTATCTGCAACACACTAGAAGTCCTCCCATCCCCAGGGAACAGTTAGACCAGATAAGCACCACTCCCCCGGAAACCGGTGAACATTGGGAGTCACAACATCTCATTATTATATTTATTTACTTTTTTTTTTTTTGTATTTTCCTATATAGATATATATACTGTATGTATGTATGTATGTATATATATATATATATATATATATATATATATAGATACACACACCTATACCTACATATAAATATATATATGTATACCCATATGCACATATATCCACCCATGTAAATGCGCAGATAATTCTATCTACTCTTGTAGCATGGTAACTACAGTCAGCTTAATTGTCTGAAATAAAAGGCCTGCATGCCTTCAAGCCTCGTGGCTTACCCAACCATATCCTGAACCCATACCATGCTGTCTGCCCCCTTTTAATTGCTACTGTTGTAAATCCCATTCCTTTTAATACCTTCTTCTTTTGTTTTTTTTTTGTTTTGTTTTTTTGAATGGGTAATTAGCCTGAGCTGGAATGTCCCTGGAGCCATCCCTTGAGCCTCGCCCCTTCCTTATGGAGGAATGCTAAACTGGCCAACATCCAGCCTCAGGAAAGATGGCCACCCCCCAAATCCCATGAGATACAGTGGGATTTGGGACCTGCCTATACTCGCCATAGTAACATGGTCCCACCCAATATGGCCACCCTGTTCTCGCGAGCACCCGTGAGATGTTGCAGAGCTCCGGTGGAATCCAGCCTAGGTGGAGCCATTCCACTCCACACCACCTCATCCTCTCGGCACCCACAGCCAAGCACAGATCCCACCCCGGCCCATGGATGCAGTGCTTGGCTGCAACGCTGCCCTGATGGTCCCTGGTGGGAAGGACCTCCCTGAAGACTCGCGACCATCACATAGACTGCACCAGAACCCTGTCATACTCCCAACTGACACACTTAGCACCATGCCTGCTCCAGTGGTGAATAACCCCCCCCCCTCCAGACACCAGAGAAGGAGAGAAAGCAGCCAGGGGAGCCTGCATACAGCAAGAGTAGAGAGGTCCACCAGAGCCCTAAAGGTCGGGACCACAGCCCACAGTAACACACACAGCCAGGGAAGCCTACACACAGCAGAGGTAGTGAGGTTCAACAGCAGGGGTAGTGAGGTCCGCCAGAGCCCTAAAGGCTGGGACCACAGCCCACAGTAACACACATAGCCAGGGAAGCCTACACACAACAGGGGTAATGAGGTCCTCCAGAGCCCTAAAGGTAACTACTCTCCTCCTGCAGCTGAACTCCATGAGGGGTGTCTGGATATTTCTTTTTTGCCCTCCTGTCTCAACTGATTTGTTTTCTCTGAACTGTTTCTGACTGCTGCACATGGGAATTGCTGCTAAATTCATTGGAGCTTTAAGAGCAACTGGACAGGACTTTCCAGTACTGCTTATGTCTCTGTTTATATCCCTTTTGCCTGTGTTACTCTGCTAGTACAAATTAATGCTATTTCTGATCCTTATCATCTAAGCTAGTCAGGAATTCTGTATCACTGCTGTTTACTGCTGTATTCTGCTGTTAATTCTGCTAGTTTATGTGTATAATTAGCTGTAATCAGTCCTAACCTGGGCCTAGAACACTGCCTGGAACCCACCGCATTGTGTGGCATCTCCTGCTGCAGGTCTTACAGGGCAGCATCTTGTCTTGGCTTTGTTTCTTCCCCCCTTGGGACCTCCTAATTTGGTGCATGCGCAGTGAGAAGCAGTGTCCACGCATGTGCAATAGAGCACAGTGTCTAGAATAGCAGTGACTAGGCCTGCATGCTCCTGCTGCATACTAATGAAGGTCTTTGTTCTATTCCCCTATATAGGCTGGGACCACAGCCCACAGTAACACAAACAGCCAGGGAAGCCTGCACACAGCAGGGGTAGTGAGCCCCACCAGACCCCTAAAGGTAACTACTCTTCTCCTGCAGCTGAACTCTGTGAGGGATGTTCGCCCATCAATGCTACGCATCGACAGCCCCACCCACCCCAGCCACCCAAAGCTGGGCCTCAATTAAAGGATCACCCTAGCCACATGACTTCCTGTGGTGACTTCCTGTTCTAAGTCCCCACTTTCCCATTTGCATCTTATATTCACTGCCTTCTAGAAGGAGCACTCCCCTACATAATACTCCCTACAAAGCTGAGCCACTCTTTTCTCCTGCTGACCTTCATACCCTTGCTAACTCTAGTTTCCCTCCCACTCCACTACCCCTCTCCCACTCTGTCTCCTACCCTGCCCTCTCCAACACGCCCAGCCTTCCTGTACCCAGACACCAATGCCTGCCCTGCACACATCCCCCCCCCCATGCTCTGTATGACACCCCTCTTGGCCACTAGGAGTCCCTGCTGCGCACCTACTCTCAGCCTTTCACCCCCTCTGCTCTTCAGCTCCCACATAGCCCCATGAGCTCTCAGTCCAGACACCAAAGCATCCTCCACGGGGATGTGAACCTTGTACCTTCAGGACCAAAGTCCACAGCCCTGCCACTATACCATCGACGTTGACCTACCCATTGGAGACTCTAGGCCAACTTCATCCCTTCCAAAGTCCCAGCCCACATAGCCATGGGTACCTCTACCCTTCCATACAAGCTGACCACTCTACTACTACTGGCACTTGCCATCTCCCATACCGTTGACACCCCAACACAGAAACACACCCATGTGATTTACCACCCCCATCCACCCATGCCCACCCCCCACCCTGGACCTACTCTCCATCCACCCCCACCTCCTGCCAACACACATCCACCTCCTCATCACTTCCCCACCTCCTGGTTCTCCCCTCCTCACTGTACCCACTCTCCTGACCCTATCCATTTCCTGTACACCTTCCTTTAGGTCAACCTCCTCGTGCACCAAAACTAGAGCAAAGCGCTATCTTGCTCTTGCTAGAATCCTCTTTCTACCCCTCATACTGGCAGGTAACATCCACCCCAATCCCAACCCTTTGTCCACTGGCCAGCCCAGGCTGCCACCTGTATCAGGGTTGCACATTGCCTCAATGAACATCTGCAGCCTTCTGAAGAAATCTGCTGCCCTCCAGTGCTGGACCACTCAGCACAATCCTGATTTCCTAGCCCTAGTTGAAACCTGACTCTCAAAGACAACCCCTGACTCCTTCATCTCCATCCCTGGCTACACTCTCTTCAGGGAAGACCAAGTAGGCAAATGAGGTGGCAGATGCGCCCTCTATATGCGGAACACCCTGTCAGGTCATGCCCTCCCAGCACCAAACTGGACCACGGCGCCCAAGCCCTGTCCCTTAAAATCACTCCAGACCCTGAAAGGGCCCCACTGATTCTCGCTGTGGCATATATCCCCCCCTCAGAACCAAACCCCAGCCATACACTCACTGTCTGACTACCTTACCAAACTACCTCATAAGCTCAAGCAGATCCTCCTAGGGGACCTGAACTCTAACTGGCTTGCCAGCTCAAACTCACACATCAAAGATTCGTCCTCAGCCCTTGATATTTATTTATTTGCTTTTGTTAACTGGGTAAGCACACTAGACAGCCAAGTGCCTATTTTCAGGTGCGACACAGGAGAGTTACAGGTGAAAACGTCATACATAAACAGTTGAGGAATCAAAAGAAATACATAGGGAAAAAACAGGCAATTCAAGGCTGGCTCTAGAGCAAAGTTGGCACAAGATTCATTCATAGACAGTTGAGGAATAGAGAAAATACATAGGAAATAAACAGGTAATTGCAAGACTGGCTCTAGAGCAAGGTTGGCAGAAAATTCATACATGGACAGTTGAGGAGACAAGAAAATATCAAAAATAACAGGCATTTCAAGGCTGGCTCTAGGACAAGGTTGGGACCTTGCATTACAACAGAATCGGACATACAGGATATAATTAGGAGGTGAACAGCTGAGTAAACAGAAACAAAAACAATGTTAAGTGCCTGCGGGGGGGGGGTGCCCTAGGCAGGTGGTCAAGTCCAGGATTCCTGGCCAGTTACTGAAGAAGAAGTGCAAGTAGCGCTGAGGCACAACTTGTCTCCCAACCTACTGAGTACAACCCCAACTCTGGCACCGGCACCCTCCTAGACATTGTCCTCACTAACTGACCCCATAACAATGCTGACCTACTCATCCTCCCAAATGTGCTTAGTGACCATTCCCCAGTCTTATTCACATGGCCCACTCAAGTTAGGAAACCTGCCCCTAGGACAGTCCACCGATGGTACCTACATCCCGGCAACCACAGTAAACTCAGGCTCTATCTAGCCCAGTGGGACTGGACCCCCATTACCCATGCCCCAAGTATAGACCTAAGACTTGACTATTTCACTAGCTCTTTCAACAAGGCCTGTAAGATTTTTGCACCCCTCATCAAGACCTTAACTAAGAAAGGAAATGCCCCATGGGTTACCCCAGCACTCCTCCACCAAATGCAATTAAGGGACAACCTTTGGCATAGAGACATGGAATCCGGTAAGCAGGCTGATAGTCAGGTTTATGATGCCGAGCACAGCAAGTGCACCTGGGACATCCGCAAGGCTAAAGCTGAGCATCACAAATCCACCCTTGCCTCCTCATGGTGTAATGCACGAAACTTCTGGGGCAATTTAAAGGAACTGAAAGGGAAGACACAATCCCCCCCTCCATCCCAACTCATGGTCAATGGCTCCATTACCACAGACCCCCAAACCATTGCCGATAGCCTCAACACCACCTTCACCGATATCAGCTCGGTCCTACCCAGCAACTTCTTCAACCCAGTCCCTCCATTCCTGCCACCTAATCTTTACCACCCCCCTTCTACTTCCAGACCATTACCCTACAAGAAGCCAGACCGTACCTACTCAAAGCCCTCAACACCATCAGCCCCAGCAGCAACCTCCTGGACACTAGGCTACTTCCGCGAGTGCTAGATGTAGTACTCATCCCCCTCACCCACCTCCTTAATCGCTCCCTCTGGCTAGATCATTTCCCTCTTGCCTGGAAAATGGTGATCATCACCACTATTCACAGAGGTGGGGACCGTACCGCCCCCTGTAATTACTGACCAATTTCCATCCTCCCCCTGCTTTCCAAGGCGCTGGAAAACACTGTGGCCGACCAGCTGTCTGACTATCTTACCAAGCACAACATCATGTGCAGGGAGCAACACTGCTTCCGTGCAAGACACAGCACCACCACAGCCCTGCTAGAGTTCTTCAACTCCTTGCACACAGCCCTGGACATTGGGCACCTGGCCGGACCTGTCTTTATTGACTACTTCAAGGCCTTTGATATGGTCTGCCACCCCCTTCTGTTCAACTCCCTGTGAAATATCGGACTCTCACAAGGGCCCCTCTCCTGGTTTGACAGCAACCTGTCCTCCAGGTCCCAGTGCATAAAAATCAATGGTGCCCTATCTAACATCCAGCCTCTCCACTCCGGAGTCCCCCAAAGCTCCATATTAGGCCCACTTATCTTTAGCCTCTATTTAAACATGCTTCCCAATGTCTGTGCAGGAAAAAATCCATCTCTATGCAGATGATGTTGTCCTCCTTACTTCACACCACCACCCCACCACCACACAGAACATCCTCCAGCACTCCTTCACCAAGGCCGAGCAATGGTTCATTGACCACAAATTGGTCATCAAACTGAAAAAAACAAAATCTATGCTGTTTGCCCACCATCAGAATAAGACCAGAGATACCCCCCCAGATCCTCCCCAGCACCCAGGTCCCCCTCGAACAAGTGACTATGTAAAAATACCTGGGCATCACCTTTGACCCTGCTTTCACCTTCCACCACCATATCGCTGCCCTCTCATCCACCACAAACATATGGGTTGGCCTCCTCTACCGACACAGGGACTGCCTGCCCCTGATGTGCTCCGTAGTGCAGTCACCTCATCAGTTCTGTCCCTGGTAAACCATGGCCTCCCAATTTATGCTGCTACTGACAAAACTGCCCAGAACAAATGGCAATTGTCCATTAACAAGCCCTGCAGGCTCCTGTTAGGTGCAGACAGGCACACCCACACCTGCTCTCTCTACTCACTTGCCAACATCCTCAACCTCGAAGAAAGGCTCCTCTACCAATCCTGCCTGTTGGTGAAGAAAATCCTCCTGGGTATCTCCCCACCAGGGGTGGCCTCCTCCATCAGTGTCACCTCCCCCATAGTATCTACCCACAGCACCTGCAAACCCACCCTCACGATACCCAGAGTCAAGACTTCACTCTCACAGCAGTCTTTCCACTATAGGACCCCACTATGGTACAACTCCCTCCTGGCTTCTATTACCAGCCTCGCAAGAATAGGCCCTTTCAAAATTGCCCCAGAAGCCATCTCTTTGCCTCACACTGCTGCAACTGTTGATAGATGAAGCCACCCCCCCATCTCTTTGCCTCACACTGCTGCAACTGTTGATAGACCAAGCCCCCCCGCTCTTTCTCCAGCCACCCACAGCCCCCCCAACAATGTCCCTTGGACAGCTAACCATCACCCCCTGCAGAGCGTCTATTTCAGCACTTATGCTCTATATCCCCCCAGCAAAAATTCCACTATTTTACCAAGTACCCTACCTGTTTGCCCCTGTATTGCTTCACCTCTGGACTGTACCTCAGTCACTCTATATTGCAATCTGCCATACCCTTTCTACACGTTGCCTGCTCATGTTCCTATGTAACGGTATAAAGCTTTGTTATTTTATACCTCTGTAATTGCCTACTCATGTACATATGTAATCATATGAAGCTATGTTATTATATTCCTTTGTAATTGCCTACTCATGTACCTATGTAACCGTATGAAGCTTTGGTATTATGTTCCTCTGTAACTATGTGGTATCCTGTTTGTATGTAACCTGTACTTTGTCTGATGTGGAGCATTTGGAAACGAGTCCTAGACTCAAAGGATTGTAATTCCAATTTGTACAAATAAATAAATAAAAGCCTTATTCCTGACGAGCAGCGGGACCCCCACTGGAAAACGATAGGAACATAATGTGTCTAAATGCTGTTTAGGAGGACACTACCACTTGTTTTGTCTCCCGGCATGACCGGAGAAAGGATACCCTTGAAACAGGATTAGCCATGCCATTACCATTTTCATAGTGCAACCGGGGAAGGGGGGTATCATTGCAACAGGATTAGCCATGCAGTTTATCATTTTCTATACCAAGGAATAACCCCCTCCTGCCGCCTTGCATGCTGGTGTATTTTCCAGGACCAGGGCCAGGACGCCATTAATGGAGACCTGTTTGTAAAAGGTGGATGTGACATTAGGAGGAGCATTGGTTTTACCAGTGAACACACTAAGCCAAAGCTTATGTACTTATTATTTCTGTAGATATATATATATATATATATATATATATAAGAGCAAAAATCTCCATTTGATGCATTAGTTAGGGTTGTTCCACACCGACAAAAGTGAGGAAATTCAGTGTTAGGGTTGAAACCCCCCCAGGACACCTCCAGCCCACCCCCCCAACCAGCATCGGGGTGTGCGTTGAGGTAGTCAGCCCTAACTCTCACCCCATCACATGTGTAAAGAAGCAGAGGTATGGGAGAATGGGGCATGAGTTAGGACCGACGATCCGAACACGCACCCCGATGCCGGTTGGGGAGGTGGACTGGAGGTGTCCGGGGGGGTTTCAACCCTAACACCGAATTTCCTCGCTTTTGTTGGTGTGGAACAACCCTAACTAATGCATTAAACAGAGTTTTTTGCCTCTAATTTCCCTTTTTTTTGAGAATGATAACAAGAAATAGTGAATGTAATGCGGTGGGTCCCTCCACATGATGTCTTGACACATAGTAACATTGTGCCCACAAACGCAAATAGTAATGCACATGGTGACACAAAGTGAAACAGAAAGAGAAACAGTAGTGTAGACAGAAATGTTAAAAACAATGCAAAAGCAAGCACAAATGAAAACACAAAGGGTTACGCACATGGTGGAGTAGACGTGAACTGTAAGTGAAACGGGAATGGAACCGCAAGCGAAAACGGTAATGGTAACAGTAATGTAAGTGCACAGGCTGGTTTTTCCCAAAAGCTGCATAAAGAAAGACAGTGCATACAAAGAATGTATGCATAATAATGGTTCTCGAAGCAGAAAATAAGTTGGAATACTAAATTGCTTATAACTCAGGTACCGTACGACGTAGGAAAAAAATGTAAAAGTCATATGATTTATGACTTTCCTGGCTAGTTTTGCACTTAGCCTCCAGCAGAGAGGTAAGAATTTTTCTGATGAAAAGTCCTTATCTCGCACCGTTTCCGAGATACGGGCCCTGAAAGGTGAGGTGAACGCCGTAATGTTATCCTATGGGAAAAAAATAGAAGTTCAGAGTGCCATAACTTTGGCTCCCTGTAATATTTTTTCACCAAACCACAAAAAGACACATCTGTGGGATGCTGGCTGTATTCCCTTCAAATTGCAGCCCAAAAGACCAAACCATTATTTTGCAATAGGGCACCAAAGAATTATTGTGATGCGTCAGACGCCGTAATGTTATCCTATGGGAAAAACTGTCAAATTTGGAATGCCGTAACTTTGCCGACATGTAATATTTTTTCAACAAAGCACTGAAAGGCACATCTGTGAGATGTCAGCTGCCTTCCTTCCAAATGTCAGGCCAAAATACCAGACCGTTCTTTTGCAGCCGGGTGCCTAAGAATTGCTGTCATTTTCCCACAGCCTAGAAAAGTACTGTCTAAGTTTGCGAAAGCTTTCGCAAATTCATTCGACAGTGTTGCAAGTGCAACAGTACTTTGAGAAAGTACTTTTTCCAGAAATTTGAAAAGCATGTTTCTGGGGTGTTTTTCCCCAAAATAAAGACATGGCTAGCATACTTAGGGTCTGACTAGGTGAATACACAAAGAATTAGGTTGCTAGAGGGTCCCAATTTTAAATGACAAGCATTTTTCTGACTGCTAACTGAAAACAAAATGGTGGATTTGCGACAGTAAAAGGGCCATTTGCGAAAGTAAAAACTGCATTTGCGACACTGTCAAACATTTTGCTAACTTTTCCCTTTGACTTATAATGGGAACTTGTTTTTTGAATAACTTTTGAACCGTTTAATATTTTTTCACAAAATCTTCAAAAGGCACATCGGGGACCCTGGCCACACGTTCTCTGAAGATTTTGGACCGGTCGCACAAACCATGCAACCTATAGAGACGACAGTAAAATTCCAGAAAAGCGTAAACAGGCTTGCAGATCACGCTTAATTACTTCGTAGCCGTATATGCAACCAGTACAAAACTTGGCAGATCCCAAGGCATATGGATCTTGATGATGTATTCCAAATTTCAGGCAAATCTGTCAAACACGTGCAAAGTTATTAAGGTGCAAAATCTTGGGTTTAACAAGTAAATGGCTCCTCAACCCTAACTATAGTGGCACTACCTTGCCACTATAATATATATATATATATATATATATATATATATATATATATATATATATGTGTGTGTGTGTGTGTGTTTTTTATGTTGCTGTGCTTGTGCAGTCAACATCTTGCAGCAGTGGAGATTTGGAGGCACGGTAACTGTTGAGCGAATGCAGGGAACGCACCAGTAGGTGCGTCCCTCATTCCCCGATCAGGCAGCATGCCAGCGCCACACCATACATACATAATGTGGCAAGCACGTCAAAGGAAAGGTCTGCTGCAATGCAAGCAAAGCTCATCACATGCAGCGGACCTTCCTACGTGCTTCACCAGCATCAAATATGGCAGCACAGTGGCCATTAAACTGCCGACTTCGGGGGTTCCCAATCCCCCAGTCGGCTTAACCTGACCCTCATCTATGTACTGACGAGGGGCTCACTCCCCATTGGCATAATGTGTTCCCTCCTCCTCCTTTGGTTGCAGAGGGGGTGCCCAATCCCCCTCAGCTCATGCGTCCCCAGCTTTTGTTTTTTGCCGACAGGGGTGCCCTATCCCCGTCGCATCCATTCCCCTTTTTTGCACTTTAAGGTGCTGAAGGGGGAGCACATTCCCTGTCGGCATGATGTCCCCCCTTCTTCTGTGCTGAGGAGTGCCCAATCCCTCAGCTAGTGTCCCCCACCCCTATTTGCCAAGAGTGTCCAACTCTGTCGGCTACTGTATCCCCCAGCAAAATAGCTGTAAAAAAGAAAAACCGCCTCTTGATTTTTTTTTTTTACACCAGTAAACAGGAAAAGGTCCCCTGTGAGTCTCCCTACCCACAACCTGCACTTCCACCCACTGTGCACCCTGCCTACCCACACCCCTCACCCCATACTTACCTCCGGAGCTCGGCGCGATGATCTTCAGTGGACCGGGAACACGTCTGCACTCTTCAAAGACGACCATGAACTGAGGAAATACTGGTAAGCTGTATAATGTAATAAATAGGTTTTTTTCAACTTTGATGCATATCTCAGACATTTATTGGACTTTCTGCACCAAATTTTCAACATGGGGGTTTTGGGACCCCTCCTCATGAATTCTGTTACTTTTATGACGTTAGTCAGTCCCGAAAGGTGATTTTGCAGTCACTGTGCGGAATCACCTTTTGGAACTGATTAACACAAGTACAGTGGCAGTGTTCATGAGGTGGGCTCTCAAAAAGCCCATGGGCAAATTTGGTGGAAAAGATCCCAAAATGGCTGTTTTACGAAAGTGTGTTTGTGTCGCTTTTACTTGACGTCAGAATTTTGCGACCAAGAATATTTTCACACCAGATTTTCAACATTGTCATTTTTCTACACCTCCTGTGAACAGTACAGATGTCATTTTCATAATCTGCCCAAAATGTGTTTTCACATGTCCGGCACAGAATAGTGCGGTTGATGTGCGAAATCACTTTTTGGGACAGTTTGTGGAAATGAGAGTGACACTGCACATGAGCAGAGGTGCTAAAATGCCTCTGTTGAAAATTTGGTGCTGAAAGTCCATAAAATGACTGTGTTACAAGAGTGATTTGAGCATTTCCCACGCATCCTTGTAACTTCGAAAATTTGCAATATTTACATGCCACATTTTCAACACTGCCATTTTTTACACCTCCTTATGAACAGTACAGCTGTCATTTTTCACATCCTTCCCAAAATGTGTTTCCACACTGCACTACCACAGCCAAAGCCAGTGCGACAACATTCGGCATTGACAAATGCTTGTTTAAACTTGCTCCAGATCACTCAGTGTGCCCCTAGGCCATCATGGGATTCCTACATGATCTCCTTAACCCACCCAGCCCAGATGAAGCCAATAATGCCCACCAACCCAGGCCCAACCGCCTCTAGGCTCAGATGGCCTGCTAGGCCCCTACCATGTTGACTTGATCAGCTGGCGGGATGACTTGATCCTTGAAGGGGCAGAGGAGAAAGAAGATGGATAGCTGGCACTGTTCCAATAAATTCCTCCTCTCAGTGGCCCTGCAGGATATGACCCCCCCTTCCCAAGTGGGTGGCCACTGGTGGCCCTGACCAGTCCTATCTAACCTGAATCCCCATGGGAGCACCTCTATCATACTTCTTCCAGCCTTCTTCCCAGTCCAGGGGAATGATAGCCCCAGACAAACTACAGCTGCTGCCACTTGTTGCAGCCTCTGCATTTCCTGTAACAAACAGCCAAATGGAAACAAAAGATTTCCTGAGCTGGAACTTGTAACTAGTATTAGGAAATCTTCATGTAAATAACTACAAATGCTATAGCCTACATATAATTTGCATAATTACAGCAATAACTGCATCTAGTAATCTTAATCAGAAAGGACAATATTTTTGTTAGTAATTGAGACAACCTCAGTTTTTACTTCTGGTAGAAAGAATCAGTGGGAAAAATAGTCAAACAAAACACTGAATACTGCACCCTAACCCAGCTATTTTACACAAATACAGTCAAAAAATAATTCTTCATATGATTCGTTTCAATTATACTAGGAATTATACTAGGATGGTCAAGACAACCAGAAATCAATGGCCCATGATGGTCGTCCCCACTACTCAGTGGAGGCAACTGGAGTTGCCAGCTTCTATTAACTTGTCCAGCCCAGCTTTGAAACTATAGAATCCAGTTGCCATAACCACTTCCTCTGGCAGCGGATTCCATAACCTGACCGATCTTGCTACAAAGTCATATCTATGCATTGCTGTCTTCCATGGTATTTCCACTAATAGATGCTTATGACCCCCTCAGGCAGTATATAGGCTCTTTATACCATAGACCAATTCTGCCATGTACTATTATGTACAACAATGTAACTGAAAAAAACAAGCATTTGTCAATGCTGAATGTTGGCTCGCTGGCATTGGCATTGATAGTGCCAGAGTTAGAGATGCATAATAGGAATGGCAGTGAAGTATTGAAGTGACTCCAACCCCACTCCCACCCTGTAGAGAGCGACAGGCATTGGGGTGTGCCTTTGGGTCATCAGCTATAATGCTCATGCCATTGTACCTCACCCTACCCTGTAGAGACTGACAAGTGTTGTGGTGTGCTTTGGGGTATTTTGATGTTTTACTTACCCCATTCTATAAGAAAATAGGCTGAGGTGGGTGCAGTATAGGAGAATGGGGTGAACTTTGTGGCCAAACAGTGCAAGGCACACCACGATGCCTGTCACTGGCTGCAGGTTGGGGCTGAGGGGTGGAATGGCATGAGCATTACAGCCGATGATCCCAAGTCACATTCCTGATACATGTCAGTCTCTACAGGGTGGGGTGTTACAGTTGAAAACCGTAACACTTAAGGCATGTGTTGGTATTTTCACTCCAAATTTTCAACATGGGCTGTTTGTGAGCCCACCTCATGAAAAGCGGCACTATCAGTTTGTTAGCTGAAAGGTGGTTTTGCACAGTGGCTATGCCATTTGGCAACACAGAGACGAAAACACATTTTGGGCTGGATGTGAAAAATGACATCTGTATAGTTCATGAGGAGGCATAAAAAAATGGCAACACTGAAACTCTGAAGTGAAAATATGAAACATTGGTGAAGTCATCAGCATGCATAGAAGCTGTGCAACACACATCTGTAACCCAACTATTTTGGGATTTTTTTAACCACAGGCCCTACACGACCAGGGAAAGAGTTACCTGAAAGATCTCCTTTATCCCTACTGTCCCTCCCGTCCCCTCTGATCCACCGATGAGGGATTGCTAGAGGTTCCCAACGTACGTTTGCAGACATTGGGAGCAAGGGCATTTAGCTTTGTTGCTCTGTCCCTGCAGAACTCTCTACCTCATTGGGTACGAGATTGCCTAACCATCAAGAGTTTTAAAACTGCCTTAAAAACTTATTTTTTTAACCTGGCTTTTGTTGATTGGTGTGATTATTTGTTATGTGGTTTTTATATTGTTCTTTGTTGGAATTCTATATGTTGTTTATAACAATTTATTCTATCTTATGTATTTTATTGTACAGGTGCCTTGGTTTTAGAAAGGCACCTTTTTATAAATAAAACTGATGATGATGATGATTTTTAACATAGGCATTTTGGGACCTCCCCTTATGAACAGTGGCGCTGTGATTTTGTTAATCAGTCCCAAAAATTGATTTCCTCACAGTGACCACACCATTGTGCGGAACAGTTTCAGAAACACATTAAGGACAGGATGTGAAAAATGACAGCTGTACTGTTCATAAGAAGGTGTGAAAAAATGCCAGTGTTGAAAATCTGGCATGAAAATATTGCAAATTTGCGAAGTTACAAGGGTGCATGCAAACTGCGCAATGCACATTTGTAACACAGTCATTTTATAGAATTTCATCACCAAATTTTCAACATAGGCATTTTAGGACCTCTGCTCATGAACGGTGTCACTGTCATGTCCTCAGAATGTCCACAAAACTGATTTCGCACAGCAACCGTGCTATTCTGCGCTAGACGTGCGAAAACACATTTCGGCCAGGATATGTAAAGTGACAGCTGTACTGTTCATAAGGGGGTGTGGAAAAATGGCAATTTTGAAAATCTGGAGTGAAAATATTAAAAATTCATGAAGTTACAAGTGTGCATGGAAACTGTGCAACGCATGCTCGTAAAACGGTAATTTTTTGGATTTTTGCCACCAAACTTGCAACATAGGCTTTTTAAGAGCACCCCTCATGAACAGTGGCACTGTCATTTCATTAATCAGTCCAGAAAGGTGATTCTGTGCAGTGACCACAAAATCACCTTTCTGGACTGAATAACGCCGTGACAGTGCCTGAATTCATGAGGAGGGGTTCCAAAAACCCCATGTTGAAAATATTGTGCCAAAATTCCCAAAAAATGGCTGAGACATGCACCAAAGTTGAAAATGCCCTATTTATGCCATTATACAGCTTACCAGCATTTCTTCAGTTTGCGGTCGGCTTTGAAGAGTGCGGACGTGTTCCCGGTCCACCGAAGATCATTACATCAGACTCCGGAGGTAAGTATGGGGTGAAGGGGGGTGTGGGGAGGCAGGGTACGCAGAGGGTGGGAGCAGTTGTGGGAGGGGGCAGGGAGACTGTGATGGACCATTTTCTTTTTTACAGGGGTTTAAAAAAAAAATTGAGGGATGGTTTTCCATTTTCAGGTGATCTGACACACTGGGGTGGACTCCCAGCATGCCACCTCAGTGTTTTGGGAGGGATGTTTTAGCTGACAGGGGATTGGGCACCCCCGTTGGCACATACTGAAGGGTGGGATGCTTAACTAATGGGGGATTGGGCGCACCCGTGGGTACACAATGAAAGTGGTGGAGACGAGTGGGGATTGGGCACCCCCTCAGCACATAACAAATGGGGGCTGCATGATGCCGATGGGGAGTAGGCTCCCATGTCGGCACACACATTGCATCAGGACATGCCAATAAGGGGATTGGGCACCCCCAAAGTCAGCATTATGGCAGGCAGTGTGCCATCATGTTTTTACTTTTTAACCAGGTTAAGCATGCTGGGAGGTCCACTGCTTATGACGAGCTTTGCTCGCATTACAGTGGACCTTTTCTTAGATGTGCTCGCCACATTAGGTATTCATGGTGTGGTGCTGGCATGCAGGCTTATTGGGGAATGAGGGATGCACCCACTGGTGCATGCCCTGCTTCTGCCCAACAGTGACAGCACCTTCAACTCCTGTTATTATTAAATATGTTAGGTACATGGACAACATAAAAAGAAAATTGCGGAATATATGTATTTAAGTCAGCACATAAGTAAAATTATATCTGAATGATTGCAAAATGTCAGGGAGATACACCAAACATAACTTTTGGTAGTTATTCTTTACTGCTAGAAGCAAAAGAAACCCAGAAAATCCATACAGCCTGCTACCTGCATTTTAAAGTGAGAATAACTTGTAAGTGTATCTGCTAAAGTGATGCAAACTAAACAGGAAGGAAGGAGCAGTCCCAGTGCAAATGGGGCAGAGTCAGGAAGCATACTTTGCCTCCAATCAATTGTAGTTTAGATTGTTTTAAAGAAACCGGGCAGATTTGTAACCAGTATCTGAAACCACTGGAAAATTTGCCTAAGAGCCATAGGCATGCATGTTATCCCCCCACAGTAAACTGTTCTCTTCAGGCAACCAAAAAGATAGTCCAGGATTTCTTTCTTTCTTTCTTTCTTTCTTTCTTTCTTTCTTTCTTTCTTTCTTTCTTTCTTTCTTTCTTTCTTTCTTTCTTTCTTCTCTCTCTCTTTCCTTCCTTCCTTCCTTTAAACTGGTGAATAAGGCACACTGAAGTCAAGAAAGAAGTATGCCAGGGTCTGCTGTATCCATTACAAGGATTGTATTATTTAAAAAAACAAAACGTAAATAGGTGACCTATACCCCCAACCCTCAAGTACAGTTCAAAGGTCAAGGTCATGGTATTAATGGAGAGTATACTAAAGGAACGATTGGGGGTGTACTTGGAGGAGGTGGGAGGTCTGGATAGTCGGCAACATGGGTTTGTGCCAGGTAGATCATGTCAAACCAACCTTTTGGAGTTCTATGAATGGGTAACATCAGAACTGGACAGGTGTAAGCCTGTGGATGTATTATTCTTGGACTTCAGCAAGGCGTTTGACTCTGTCCCCACAATGGTCTGGGGAGAAACTGATGGGGTTAGGAGTAGGCCCTTGATGGTCAGATGGATTGAAAACTGGCTAGCTGGATGCACTCAGAGAGTAGTGGTCTGTGGGGAGCTCTCAACCCTAGAGAGGTTGGTAGTGGGGTACCAAGGGTTGGTCCTGTGTCCGATCCTGTTTAATGCATACATATCGGACATCAGGAGGGTATAGGGTGTGCAATGAGGCTCTTCATGGATGACTCCAAGATGGGAGCAGTAGTTGAGGGAGAAGAGGGAGGTGGCCCTGCAAGGGACCTGGACACCCTGGAAAGCTGGGCTCACACATGGAAATTAAATTAATATCACCAAGTGCAGGTGTTGCATCTTGGTTGGGAAACCCTAAACACAGGTACACCTGGGAGGGGAGGCTGGAGGCCTCAATAGGGAAAAAGACCTAGGGGTCATGGTGGATACATGTATGAATAACTCTGAGCAGTGCAGGAGAGCAGCTAGCAAGGCAAACAGGATGTTGGGATGCATCGTAAGGGGGATCACCTCTAGGAGCAGGGAAGTGATTCTGCCGCTGTACAATGGACTGGTTAGACCACACCTTGAGTACTGTGTACAGTACTGGAGACCACATTTGAAGAAGGACATACAGCTCCTGGAGAGGGTACAGAGGAGGGCAACAAAGATGATACGAGGGCTAGGGGATTTGACTTATGAGGACAGACTTGAGGAGCTCTGCCTGTTTTCATTGGAGGAGAGGAGAGGAGAGACAGGGGGGGACATGATTGAGGTCTTCAAGTACCTCAAGGGAATAAATAGGGTAAACATGGAGGGGATCTTTAGACTAAAGCAGGGAGGTATCACCAGAGGGCATGGTTTGAAGTTGGAAGGTGGAAGGGTGAGGGGGGAAAAGAGGAGGAGGTTTTTCACTGAGAGGGTGGTGGACCCTTGGAATGCACTGCCTGGTGAGCTGGTTCAGAGATCCACAGTGGAGGGCTTCAAGAGAGGGTGGGACAGACACAGAAAGTGGATGTATCAGATGATGGCCTGTCCCGGGGGGGTGGAGATGGATGATAGGGGTTTCTAGATAACAAGGGATGGGAGGGTCTCGGCACCCAACTAAGGATCTAGGTTCGAGCAGACTCGATAGACCATAAGGCCTAATCTGCTGGCAAATAGTATGTTAGTATGTTAATAAGTCCTGTGATGTAAATGGCAGTTGGCAAGAAGGGACAAATTTCAGATATGACAGGGTCTTCAAATGTGCAGCCTGCATCCCCTCTGCCAGCACTCTGCAATGTGGGGTTTAGACTGTGATGTCGAACTAGTGTTGCACAGCTTTCTTGTCTCTTCAACCCAGCTGTGCATGCAGACACGCATTTGTCTATATATCAGGTACGCAGGGAGTGTGTAGCAGATGCTGTAGATACATGGAGGTCACCTTATTTGTGGAGCAGGACTTCTCTTCCCCACTGGAACAAGTATGCACCCATACCTAAGTGTGTAGTGGCCTGACCCACAAACCACTACACACCACCACATAGGTGTGTAGTGGTTTGTGGATCAGGCCCTAAGTCAGAATTTGTATTAGTTAAAAATAATAAAATGATATGCATTCTATTACTTTTGGACATAGCATGTCACCATTTTTCAACACCCTCACAATATGGCACTCAAGATCTACCCTGTCAAAACAATTATTAATAAAACTGGCACTTAGTGAATCTGTGAGACATTATGACTTTTGTCATTTCCAGAACAGCCCTATACATATGCTTCCCAACCATCCAGAATTTACTGTTGACCATTTTAAAAAGTTCCCCCTAACCTCCAGTTGGCCCCCTCACCTGCTGGAATGCTCCTAACATGATCCCTCTTGTTCAGATGTACACCTACCTCACCCCATTCCGTACCAAGAGCCCTGGTATTTGATGGTACAGCATCATCCTTCCCCAACGTCACCTCATGTAAAAATACATTGCATCCAGTGATGTCTTCTACCTCAAATCATCTCGTGCCAAAGATCCATGGTGACCAGTGTCCATTCCTCTTAGATGTCAACATGCACAACCCTTGACTTACCTCTCTGGAAGCCTGCAATATTAACTTCTTCTCAATAGCAAATCAGTGAATTATTTTTAATTAGGTTACAGTTTCAATAATGCTCAGATGACATCCAGCTGATGAGGCAAGAATGGTGCTGACCCAGGCACCGTCTTGGGAGGGGCATGATTACAATGGACACTAAAGATCTTTGGTATGACATAGGTGAAGGAATGGGGTATCACAAGACACCAGAAATCTTTGGCTTGACAAGAAGTGAGGGTTGGGGCATTCTGGTAGAGGATGTGATATTCAGCTGCATAGTACATGGGGTTTTTCTGGCTGGGGCAGATGGTCAGAACCAAATAGGAGATTCCAGCTGGAACAGACAGGACAGGGGACTATTTTGGAGCAAGGTTGATAAGGTCAGGGCATTTGGGTAGTACCAGACTGGTGCCTTGTAAATTCCACTGTAGAGGGCAGCAGTGTGTGGGGTATCATTCTTGCTTGAGAAAACAGGTGGAGTAGTCCACAGTTGTGGCAGATGGGTTGGAATTAGAGATGTATGAAATCTGTGAATTTCATTCCGTGAAATATTTCATGAAATTTGCGGGTTTCGTGAAATATTCAGTGGGTGCGAAATGCGAAATTCCACTGGCGAAATCATGAATTTCACTCACGAAATGCAGAATTTTGCCAATGAACATGTGGAATTTTGCCACTGTTGAGGCAAAGTTCTGCCACTCGTGGGTGAAACTCCACAGTTTGTGGGAAAAATTCATGATTTCACCAACAGAATTTCACATTTTGGATCAGCAAAATTCATCAACAAAATCCACGAATTTCGTGAAATGTTTCAATGCAGCAAAATTTGTACTTTTGCTGGAATTTCGCTGGTGAAATTTAATTTTGCTGCATCTCTAGTTGGGATGGGCATTCTGCAACTTGAGGGATCATTCTGGCATGGGGTGGGGATTTTGTAGGCTGGTCAGGCATTCCAGCACTGGGGGCATATTGGCACTTGGTTGCATTTTGGCACCTGGATTGAGTCAGGCACTGGAAATCCTGATCAGCATTTGGGGATGGGGCATTCCATCATTTACTTATCATTCTAGATTTGTAGACATTTCAGTTCTTGGGCATATTCAAGATTTAGCTAACTCTAGATTAGAATTCTGGAAAGAGTGGCTTTTATGTAATTAAAAAAGTAAATAAATAAATTAAGCAGTACACCAAAAGTGGGACAAATTGCATTTTTATCCAGACAAAATGCTTGGCAAGAATAGAAAAAAAAGTTTTCATTTCATATATTGAAACAGATATCTACAAGTCTTTGTGCTACATATTTCTTGCATATCTTATTTTACTTAGAAACTCAAGGATGCATAACTACTGTATGCAAAGAGCATATACGTTGCATAACAAATTTGATTAAGAAAGGAACTGTGTCTGGGAACCCCAGGTCCAACCATTTGAGCCTGTAGCTCAGTGGCTAGAGCACTGTGATAGTATCCCTGGGGACTGGGTTCAATTCCCATTAGGTCACATTGCTAATCGCAAATTGCAGTGAGAAAAAAAACTAATGTGACATTAATTCTTTATCACTATAATTTGCGATTTAATTGCTAGGCAGTGGCTAACATTGCACTAAACAAACATCAAATTGTCATCTAAATTTGATTAAGTGAGCTACACAAACTAGTGTATGCAAAATGCGCATGCATAAGAATTCATCACACAAATACAGTTAGTAGTAACTGGCAATAACATAACTAATGTATGTGGAGGTCTCTTTTGGTATGAGTTGTTTCAGTTTCTCATATGGGAAAACTGGGATAGGCAGCTGATTGCAGTATTCAGTAATGTTTCAGTAAGTATTAAAAATAACTTTGAAGACGATTGCAGATCTACAGTTTTTCTAATTTTCATTTAGTAGTCATTTATTCTTAAATGAGCAGACTGTTGAATACTTCTTAGAAGTTAGTATTCTTAGAAGTTGCATTCTTCTGATGATGATTAAAGGTGATTTCAAAAGACTAAACTAGTCTTCAGAGACAAATTAATGACTACTTCATTACTAAATTTAGTATTCAACTTTGGTGAGGGTCATACTGTATGTGTGTTATATCAGCCTTAGTCAAGGTTAGAGGTGTAGCAAAGTTTAATTTCACCAGCGAATTTCCAGCAAAATCATGGTCCCCCCCACTGAACCATGGGCCCTGGATTACAAAATAAAACTCACCCCAGGCCCTCACACCCTCGATCACTGGCCAGTTGGCCACAATGAAAATATGTATTTTTAAATTCAGTTCCTGGTGTCTAGTGGACCCCCCGCCCACTCAGGGAGTGCTCCACCAGTACCATCACACCACACCACTCCCCCATCCTGATCCCACCCGGACTGGACCACCAGCACAGCCCTTGACTCACCTCCATGGCTAACAGCCTGACTAAGTATTTAATGAAAGAGCACGTGCTTGTACAAGCATGTGCTCATTCATTGATGAGGCTCAACAATGGTCATTTAAGGAGTTTAAAGGGGTAGAGAGGGGAGGACCTGCTCTGGTACACTGCCCCCATCCTGCCACCTCACTGGTGGATAGGCTGGCCCCTCAGTTCCACCCCAAAACTGCTTTAAATGGCGCTGTCAGTGAATGAGCGCGTGCTTGTCCAAGCACATGCTTACTCATTAAGAGCTCAGTTGGGCTGCCATGGCTGTGGAGGTGAGTAGAGGGCTGTGCCGGTGCCCGGTCGGGGTGAGATCAGGATGGGGGAGCGGGGTGGTGTGGTGTCACTGGTGAGGCACTTCCTGGCTGGGTAGGGGGTCCACTAGATACCAGGGATTGAATTTTAAAAAAATGTATATTATATTTTTACATTTTGTCTGACTGGCCAGTGATTAGAAGGCATGGGGCTTGGAGTGGGTTTTTTATTTGCTGTGGCCTATGATTGGCGTGGGGGACACTAGAGATTTAATTGAAAATATATATATATATATATATATATATATATATATATATATATATATATATATATATATATATATTTTTTTTTACATTGTGGGAGGATTGGTTGGCAATCGGGGGGACTAGACACCAGTAAGGGGTTCATGTTTGTTTTTGTACATGTTTATGGGCAAAGTTTGTCATTCGAAGTGTGGAATTTCACATGTGAAATTCCACACTTCGCGTGTGATTCTGCGCTCTGCGATCTGTGAACTTTGCAGATTGTACTTCATGTACTGAGAGCAATCCACAAAATTTTTTGTGGATCAAAGTTTGTGGACTTTGCACATCTCTAGTCAAAGTATAATGCTACTTTATATAGTCTTGTCTAACACAAATACAATACAGATATCTAAGAGTGATACTGGTATTTGTATTTGTAAAAAGTGCAGTATTTCTGTATATTTCTCCCAAATAAAAAGACATGAATAGAAACGTAGAAGTTGATAGCAGATAAGAACAACTAGGCCCATCTAGTCTGCTCGTATACTTTACTTCTATTAGCTGCCGCTGACCCTACTTGATCATTGGCTTTAGCTTCTCCTTCCCACCTCTAGGGTTCCCTTCTGCCTATCCCATGCATGTTTGAATCCTGCCACTGTGCTCGTTCCTACTGGGGCAGGCTATTTCATGCATCCGACACCCTTTCTGTGAAAAATAACTTCCACATATTACCCCTTATCCTGCTCCCGTCTAATCTTATAACATGCCCCTTGTTCTTGTACCTCTCCTGTACCAAAAGATGTCTTACACTTGTACCTCATTTATGCCCTTAAGATACTTGAAGATTTTTGTCATATCTCCCTGTTCCCTCCTCTTTTCCAGTGTATATATATTGAAGTATTTTAATCTCTCCTTATAAGTCTACTTTTGCAAGCCCTGCACCATCTTAGTCACCCTTCTCTGAACTGCCTCCGCCTTTTCTACATCTTTACAAAGATGCAGCCTCCAGAACTGTACACAGTACTCCAGATGAGGCCTCACCAATGTTTAGCATTGTGGTATCATCATCTCTGTCCTTCTGCTGGTGATACCTCTTCCTATACACCCTAACATGCCACTGGCCCTCCCGAAAGCCTTTGTACTCTGCTTGGCCACCTTTAGTAACAGCATTTGTTTTGAACAAGCCTACTTTTTTTGTTACATTTTTAATGTGTCTGTTCAATTTATAAAGATTGTTCAAATATGCTTGTGATGTTATAGATAATTAATTGGTTGTCATGTGACACCACATTTTATGCAGCTTGATTAGATGTTGCATCCTTAGTTTACATTTGATAAAGCACCAGTAAGCGTAGAGAAGGGCACTGCATGTTCTAACAGTTGTGAGTACCCACCATGCTACATGTCTGGCATGTACTGTTTTTTGTACTTCACATCTTTTTTGTAGCACTGTATCTAAGCATATAAGTAAAGTGGAAGGTATTTTGTTCTTGTCCTGTTGTCAGTTTTACTTCACTGAGCCACCTCCTGGGAGAAACTCTTTTCATCTTTCTTCCTTCATTAAGACCATTATTTTACCCTGCTGTTTAACTGTAGCAAGCTATAAAGTGGTCTTACCTTAATGGCAGTTGATCTTTTTCTACCTGACCTGTGACCTGAACCCTCACAAGTAGCTGCATCCTGACTTTACCCAAGCAGAGTCCCCTGTAGAAGTGTAACTTGTCTTGTGGACACCCCAGCAAATGTAGTCCTCTATCCTTGTTTCAGACTTTTGAGGTCAGCCACACAAGGGTTGCTTGAATTAGACTTCCTTATGAATATATTCCAATTTCCTACTTACAGTACTGCCCACTCCTGGGTTCAGTTCCTACTAGCTTCCTTCCTAGTCCTCATGCCCTGGATGCAGCTGCTCTGCTAAAAGTTTCCACTCACAGGTGTGATGTTGAACAGCATGCCTTAAATGAAGGAAGTAGTTTTATTACTTATTACTGTGCTGGGTCTTCCTTGTTTTCTCTTTCCTTCATTATGTATCACTGTCTCTTTCTGTGGTTCCTGGATGTTATATGATTTTTGCAACATTCCATATTGCAAAGTACATGTAGTGCACAACTGACATAGAATGTCCAAGAACTACAATAAAATACAACATTTAAAAGTGATTTTCATAAATTCAATGTCTAACTTAATGATTTTGTGTTTTCAAAAATATCTGAGAACATAAGTTTAATATTGATTGAAACTCACTTGTACTGTATACAGGAATTGTAAAGTTCTTTATAACTATGTTGCGCATCGGTGCTAATGGTTGAAACTGAGCTTCTTTATTCCAAACAAAGTGTAATTGAAAATGTATTTGTTTAGTATGAATAGCATTCTGGAAATACTGAGTAAAATACAGATATTAGTTTACTTTACTGTATATGACTTAGTTTGCTCTGTTTTTCTCCCCTGGTCCTTCCCTACAGTGTCATATCACCTTTTCCAACTGACTATGGTAAATTTAGCCCTGTCGTCCTCCATCCCCATGGACTACATGATTGCTAACAATCCTTGACGGCAGGCAGGTTCAGCAGACATAATATCAGAGAGAAACATAGAATATCACTCAGAGGGCTGAATGAGGATGGTAGATTAGCACTGAATATGCTGGCACTGAGGGATGCGCACAAAGCAAAAGCAACCATGTGTACTACCCTGCAATTCAGGAAGAATGCACACAGGTTTATGGCATGGATAATTCCCCCCATCTGGGCCACCAGGGGGGATTCAGAAAGAGTTGGGTGCTGTGGACTCTTTCAGAATAAATGGCACACTTAAATGGATTATGATGACTACCCTTTCTGCAGAATAGGGATGCAGGGCTCAAAACAAGAACTTGGTTTAATAACAAGGGAGGTAGATATGCTATTTCCATACTATATGGATGTAAATAAGATGGACCAGTTAGGCATGACAGAAACATATGCAACAGGAAACAATGATTGGGTCCTTGCAGTACTACTACAGGGCTACTCACTCTCTAGGTGGAACAGACAAAAAGACATGGGGTTGTTTGGCACTGTATGTTAGGGAAAGCATAGTGACCATGGTAGATACTTCTCTGGAAGGGCACAGAATAAAAGCAGTTCGTGTTCAATTGACAACAAAAGGGAGTAAATAGATTAGCATTAGAGTGGTGTACAAACTACAGAACTAGAAGGCAAAAAGGAACAGGGAATTAGGGGATGTAGTAAAGGTGGGTGGCCTAAATATTCCAGATGAGCACTGAGCAATCCCAGCAGCTATCAGTGCAAAATGGCAAAATGACAGGCACTGATTGATGTAATACAAGATTATTCTGTTCTGCATTGGGTCAGGGGGACCAACTAGAGAGGGAGCCATCCTTGATCTGGTCAGAGAAGTAGAGGTGTTGGAACTCTGGTGTTCAGTGCCATAAAACAGTGTGGTTCATCATAACCACATGAATGCAGTTCTCCAATTTACAAAACTGTAGCCATGGACTTTAGAATGGTGGATCTTGGCAAGATGTGGGAAATGCTGAATGATATACTGATAGAGGTAATGGGAGTGGAAGAGTCAATAGTCAAATGGTATGTCATAAAAAGGGATATAATAAAGATGATGGCATCATGCATGCGGCAGGTCAGGAAGAACAAAACACACAAACAGCAAATCTGCTTTTACAGAGGGGTAAAAGAGACTGTAAAGCAAAAGCATAGCACTCCAAAAATACAAGGGGAATGGAACAATGACAACTGGGAGGATGATAAGAGAAAGCTGAAAATCACCAGAATAATGGTATGAAAAAAGCAAAAATGGAGCTGAAAATAGCATAGGGGGACAAGTGAGTGTGAAAACTTTCATTACATTAGGTATGTTGGGGAAAAATAAAAACTTTGGCGGTGTTATCAGATTAAGGAAGGAAAGGACATGGATGGAGGAGAATGAGAACAAGGCTTATATAGTGAATGAGTACTTTTGTTCAATATTGACTGTGAATTAGTGGGGCCACTATTGAAGTACAGACTGCAGGCCAAAGACAGAGGGGAGAAATGACTAGAGTTAATAGGAATCTCAGAAGAAAGGGTGGACCTGGGCCTCAAAACTTTGATGGTAGACAATCCGCCTGATCATGACGGCTTGCTCTCTAGATACTGAAGGGGTTGGCTAGACACTGGTAGTATTATTGGAAAATCTGATTAATTGTTCCCTGAAGATGGGGTAGCTCCAGATGACTGGAGGATAGCACATCTAGTGCAACATTACTATAGTGGGGGACAAGGACAGCATGGTAAATAACAAACCAGTCAGTCTAACCTCCATTGTAGGAAAGCTGGAAGCCATCATTATGGAATGAATAGTGAAATTATTTGAGGTAAATGTTTTACAGGACAGGAGGCAGCATGGGTTCACTGTAGGTAGATCTTGCCAAACTAATATAATCAACTTCTTTGACTGGGTCACAAAAGCACTGGCCAGGGACCAAAAAGTGGATGTATTGTACTGGCAGAGGGCAGCATGCAGAAGGTGCATTCAGAGCCCATCGGCATTATGAGTGGGATACAACAGGGATCGTTTCAGAGATCGGTGCATTTTAATATATTCATTTGCAATATTGGAGAGGGAATGCAGAATAAGATGCATCTTTTTGCTAATGACTCTAAGATCAATGGCAGAGTGGGCAGTGACAGAGCAGTTAATGACATTAAAAAGGTCTGGAAAATTTGTAAAAGTTATCCAAATTAATGCGATTAAAATTTTGTGCAAAATTTGCAAAATGACAGACATTGGAAGAAAGAACCCTAAACAAAGAGTGCAGGAAGGCAAACAGGATGCTGGGATATATAGAAAAAGTATCTGATAGTACCATTACAGTTCTTTCTACAGTACTCGTGATCTTGTAATAACAGTTAGCTGGTGACTGGCTGAGACATGAAGCAGAGGGCTATGCTGGTCACTGTATCAAGTGCTGTGGTATGGCATTGACAACCAGGGTGGGGGTATGATGAGAAGGGCCCTAAGGTGGTTGGGAGGGGTTAAGATTCCGTTTCTGAGGTGGGGGCCATTTAATCACCAGGATTGGGAAACAAACATGAATGTGCAGGCTATCAGAGGTAGGGGGACTGCTAGATCACCAGAATTTGGACATTACATATCAGGAGGGTGCCTGGGGGTGTAGAACCACTAGATCAACAGGAATTTGGACAGTACATGACAGGATGGACATATGGGGGGCTTTGCGCGCATGCTAAAGAGCCCAGATTGGGCATGCTAATGGCCACTTAGTGATTCACATGACAAATGGACTCATTAGCATGATAGGGCTGAATATTTTTATTTTCTTTATTTTTATTTTATTAAGTTTCAACAGAAAAGCACACTGAGCAGCACTGCTCATTTCCAGGTGTGTCCTGGGGAGAAGGGAAAGAGGAAATAACCAAGCAATTACAGAAGGATAATAAGTGTAACAAAAACATTACAGAGAATGAAATAGTTACAGTATTACATATTGCTCAACAAATTCAGGCTAAAAAGCAATTATAGCAAAGTCAACAAGGGTAAACAAAAACATAACAGAGAATAAAATAGTTACAGTATTACTCAATGAAAGTGCAACTTGTAAGGGGGCTGGCAAGATACTGAGGAAAGGTTTAGCAGAGGTACAACTGAGTAGGACTGGGAGAGAAGTGTGCTTGGTAGACACAGAGGCAACGTGGAAGCTGCATCCAGTAGCAAACTACTATAATGCAGAATGGGAATATGGGTTGGGTTAGCAGGGGGCCAGACAGAAGCGAGTTGGAATGCATAGCTGGGGCAGTGAAGCTGTAGATGTGGGGGTAAGAGAGTAGGAAGAAGTAAGGATGGAGAGGGCAAAGAGTGGGAGGGAAAGAGATGATTGGGGGAAACTAACAGCAGCTGCAAGTAGGGGCAAAGAAATTACATAAGAGAGAGGAGACAGCAGGAGGGGAGTTGGCGTGGAGGATGAATGGGGGCAGGGAATTCCACAGTTTAGGGAAATGGTGAGAAAATGCAGCCTGGCCAGCAGAGGAGGACCTAGAATGGACAGCAGTGGTTTGAGTGTCAAAGCAGTGATGTGAGTGGGGGGGGGAGGTGGTGTTGGGGTGATAGAGTTGAGGAGAGTTAGATGGGGAAAGAGCTGAACGAGAATTTAACTATGAAGTTGGTGCAGTGGGAGTGGCACCTGTCATCAAGAAAGGGGAAAGAGAAAAATTGCTAGAGAGCACAGGGGTGGGTGTGAGGATGGCAGTCAAGGAATGGAAGAGAGTGTCCAGTTTGGCAAGGGACATTTTGTGAGCAGCACTATAGACTACATAACCATAGTCAAAAACTGAGAGAATCATTTTTTTGGACCAGGGCATGTCTGACAGGCAGTGGGATACAGCCACAGTTTCTGTACAGGGCACATATTTGGGTGGAGTTTTTTGAGGATTGCTTCCATGAGTCCAGAAAAGTCTAGGTATTGGTCAAGTCAAACCCTGAGATACCTAAAGGAGGTGGTATCCTCCAGTGTAGTGCCATCAAGGGTGTGGAAAGAGGGAGGGAGGGGAGCTGACAGAGTCTCTGCTTCTGAGTATATGTCCCATAGGAGCTCTGGCATTATCCTGTTTGGGATGCGCTATCTCCACTGGGCTCCTTTGGGCCATCTTCAGTTTAGGGCTATGTCAATGCAGCACATTGTCACTAAGCACTGTACTGGCATGGCCCCACACTCAGGTAGTTAATGCTCTGGTCAAAGTGCTAGTCGTCAGAATATTGTCTTTAGCTAGCTGTGAGGAAATGCCATGCAGCACATTCTGCATGGTGTAAATGGATGGTTTTGAATATGTGAAACATAATGTTCTGATGTTATAATTGCTATAATCTATATTATGAAATGGGTAGGGAAAATCTAGAAAGCAGACTGGTCATGGAGCTTGGAACCCAGTGATGATATTCCAGCAGAACAGCACAGGAAGAAGTGCCATCACCTATCCTGACCTTGTTAGGCACAAAATCACTCTGCTAAACCCCTCTGCAAGACTGCATAGCTTGTTCATTATTTTTATTTGCCCCAGTTCTTTTGCCCAAGTCAGCCATTATCTCAGGCATCTCTTTCTTAAAAACAAACTGCTGTCATTACTACAGCTCCCCAGCAGTGTGCACCTGATTCTGTTGTCTAATGAAAAAGCATATTCATATGTCCTGATGAGGTTTTCCTAAACTGTTGTGGCTAATGCACCTATCCCCGATGAAACTCTTTAGCTACCGTTCGTTGATCCAACTCACTTTTGCCTAAAAAGACAACAGCTCCCAAGGCCCTGATTGGGCTGTTAAAATCAAACTGTATTCAACTGAAAAAAACTGATATGGCTTCACTAAAATCTTTTATTTTTTATCATGTAAAATTTGATTGAGTTTTATCTTTTTAACAACATGACATATTACACAAAACAACCACATAAATATCCCATATCAGGGGGTTACATGATTACACTCAAGCAGGCAGCATATCCCCTTGTCAATAGTGAAAGCTGACAACATTTTGCAGAGAACAATATAATGATGACATCCCAACACTTTTCTTAGAGGAAACCCAGTAGAGGTGTGTGGGGGGGGGGTCTCACTGCTCTTTATGAACACATACTTAACACTAACAGCCCATTCTATGGAATCATAACAGCAATCAAACATGTGGTTACATGATGAAAAATATATATACTTCAAGAACAACTCGTTGCATCCCTAAGCATGTGCAGTAATCCTCTAGCTGCCATCAAAAGGGGAGAATAAGATATAGAACAGTTAGGATAAATCATAGGATACTATTAAACGGAGATGGGTGAGAGCTTCCTTTCTGAATAATAAAGTACGAGCAAATTGGGGTAGTAAAAGGTAAGATATGTAGACAGAAAGAAAAACAGGAATGGGGGAGTTATACTAGATGAGAGGGGTCAGGCTGAAGAGGGGGTCCACTAAAATCTTCAGATTAATGCATCTGCCTCCGACTATGCTCATTAGAGGATTGCTGTGATCCAACTCCTGGCTGCAAAAACAGATGTTGCCCGCCATAAAAATTCAACCTATTCAACTGCTAGACATGCAACTTACTTTCCTGCTCAGCCCGCCACTTAGTCTCATCCTCAATAAGTGGGCACATCTTCACCACTGATAGACAGTCATAATGGGGCGGGGATGGAGAACGGTTACTGATGATGAGCTGGAACACGATATAAGAGGCAGGGACCTCTCCACTGAAACTCTGGCATATCATGGGAAGGAAGTCAGAGATCAGTTACCAATACAATATTTACAATACACAGAGCAGGGGAGACTAGGAACTCTAGCACTGAAACACTGTCACAGCTCCATCTATTGATCGAACAGCAAAATAAAAATGGAGCAATAGGACTATTTTCTCTTTTTCTGTTTTTTTAACTTGTTTTATATTTTTAAGTAATTTTCTTAAACATGTTTCGTTTTACTTATCCTAATTGACCCATTTCATAATTGCAATAAGGAACTCCAGGATGTGTGTTGTGCTGGAATAATGGCACTTCTCAGGTGGTGGAAGCAATCAGCTTTTGGCCTCCATCATCAACCCACCAAAGGCATGCCATTATCCCAGTACAACACACACTGTCATGCCTTTTTGCTTAAGTATAAAATTCCTAAAAATGCAGGACCTCATTGAGAACAAAATATTGTAAGTCAGTTGGATTATTCCATGTAAACAAAATAGAAAAAGTATAGAAAGTCACAAAGTTCACTTGGGAACATAAGCAGGAGGCTGGTAAGGACAGAGGTTTGGGTTTACATTCTGTTTTAACTGAAATATTTGAATAGTTTTGTACGTGAAATTAGTTCTGTGTGTTAAAAATTACTACTTTGAGTTAGAACTGTTACTTGGGCTGTGATATTGTAACGTTTGGGGCTTGTGAACACTTGTTTGGCAGTGATAATTAGAGTGAAATTTAAATGTGATGTTCGCCTGGTGTTGGTAAGAACCCTTCCACCCACCCTGTTTTGTAGGCTTTCTTAAATACTGAAAAGACACTGGGGGTTGGGATTGAAGGGCTGTGTATTACTGTTTGTGACTGAAATTTGAAGCAACAGGAACTGGTGGGCCTGTGACATCATACGGTACCTGATGTCTGCATACACACACTGTTAGTGGGACTAGACACACACACTGGACTGTATGTGTTTGTGAGACTTGGGAACTTTATTGGTGGGGTTGAAATTGGGTTTGTAAATAACTGCAGTAAGTATAGAGAGAAACTGTATTCCAGGGGGAAGGGACTGAGAAAAGGGGTGTGTGCCATTATAAACAGAGGGGGACAAACAGGGTGGATATATTCCACCATGGCATGCATCTTCGGAAGGGTTGTAGGCTGCACAGGCTGCGGGATGGCAATAATTCTCAACTGGGCCTGGAGAGAGGGAGGCTGCCCACTCTGTAGACAGCTATCTTGTATCAGGAGTGAAGTATATTGGTTAAGGAGTAAGCTGGGGGAGTTGGGGGGTGTCCAAGGATAAGGGGTGTGGATATGGGCAGCAGAAGGGTGGGGCTGAGGGGAAGCTGGGGCGATGCTCTGAAATTACAGGACGTTATGTTACAGCAAGCAGGAAGGGGGATACTAGGGACAGAAGACCCTTAGATAGGGATGTTGACGCTAAGGGGAAAGCATACGGGGTGAACATTCCGAATACAAAGAGAGTGGAGGGGGAAGAGTCAGGAGGGGCTGTTGTGGGGAAGCCTAGTAGAGCAGACATTGAGAAGAAAGGGGCTGTTGTGGGGAAGCCTAAAACAGCAGACTGTGGGAAGGGAGCTCCTAAGGAGAACAGAGCAAGAGGGGAGGAAGAGAGGCAGTTTAGAGGTGCAGTCAGGGGAAACTCGGGTTACTTGATGGAGACTGGCATAGAGTGTCACAATAAATTTGAGCTACTAAGCAACCTAGAGGGGGAGGAAGGGGTTGGTGGAAATGAGGAAACTGATACAGAGGCCGGGGGGAAGGGAGTCGGATACCCATAGGGCATCACAGACCGGCAATGGAAGGGATAGAAATAGTCCCAGAGGGAGAAGGGGAAACATAAATGTTAAGCAGATGGGGGAGATGCAACATATTGCAGACATGAGGGAGGAAAGCATGACTGGAGAGAAACTGGGAGACAAGGAGGTGGGGGAGGGGCCCCCCCTTCAGCAGGGGGTCTGTAAGGATGGGGCCCTAGGTAAAGGGGACCCACAGAGAGCCTCTGGAGGTAGGGGTACTATTACAAGGGGGGAGGATGGCGGTGGGGGAAGGGGAAACCATCAGGGCCAGGATAAATGGTTCGGATAAGAGAGGGTTAAAGGGGACACCTATTCAGAGGGGGTCTGAGTTAAGTGGGCAAAATAACGAGGGAGGCAGAAAGGGGAGGGTGACAAGGGGGTCTCTAATAAGGCAGGAAGACTCCCATGGAATTGAGATCACAAATAAAGGGGGGGATGGGGGACTGAGAGTGCATAGTGGAGGTAACCATAATGATGATGGCGGTGTTAAGGTTCTGTTATTGGGAGACTCAATGATTAAGGGTACCAGTGGGAGGGAGAGGCGGGTGGATGCCATAGCCAGGTGAAGGTAGTGAGTATCTCTGGGCTGACAGTGCACAGAGCAAAGTTCATGGTGTACAAACTGGTTAGGGATTGTGGAGGGAAACCGAATTTCCTGGTGCATTTGAGAACTAATGATCTAGAGGGAAATAGTGTTTTGGAAATCCAAGCAAGGTTCCAAGAACTTGCCAGAGTCTGTTGGGATAATGGATGCAACATTTCCTTTTTGGAGATATTGCCAGTACCAAAGGCCTCAGTGGAGAAAAAAATGAAGATCACAGAAGTTAATGACTGGCTCAGGAAGTGGGGTGAAGAGAGTGGGTTGGGGGTGTTAGGGAACTGGAAAGGAGTTTGGGAGGATAAGGGACTGTATGCCAAGGACAGGTTTAATCTTGCCCCATTAGGGAAGGAAGTCCTTAAACAGGGGATGGCTGACTACATTCAAGAAAGGTGGGGTTTAAACTTGTGAGGGGGAAGGATAAGGAGGGGCTGACCAGAAGCCCTCTCCTCCAGATGAGGGTAGCCTTCAAACCCAAAGGGGAGGGGGAAACAGACTGGGGTGGAGGTTTCAGGAGGAGCAGAGGGAGGATGGGAGTATAAGGAACCTGAGTAGGGTTCGACAGAGGGGATCAGGGATAAGGGGTAGGGGTTGGTGTTAGTAAATGCTAGAAGCTTGGGAAACAAGTTGCCAGAGTTCTAGGCCATGCTGTTTGGGGGGAAGGTGGATGTGGCAGCGGTCACGGAGACGTGTGCCAACAAAAACCATGACTGGGACCTAAACATGCAGGGGTACACTATGCTTAGGAAGGATAGAAAGGAGGGCAGAGGGGGTGGAGTGGCTATGTTCATTAGAGATGACATAGAAATTGTTAGGGTAGAAGAGGCAGAGGGAAACGTGGAGGCTCTATGGGTCACCTTTACGTTCCCTGACGGAGAGATAAGGTCAAGCTGGTGTGTAGTATATAGGCCCCCAGGATGGGTGATGTTCTGAGGATGGTTTGCTGACAACATCATTGCCCAGTGTGGACCAAAAGGGAAGGAGTGGTGTTGATGGGGACCACTATGCCAGGTACAAATGGGGAACCATGTCCTCTAGGTGGCCAAGGAGCAGAGGCTGCTGGACGGCTTCCAGGATGTGTTCTTAACACAGCATGTGATGGAGCCCACAAGGGAGGGCATGTCCTGGATGTGGTTCTGGCAGATGGGAATCTGGTAAGGGACCTGGATGTAGAGGATCCCCTGACTGGGAGCGACCACAATACTGTCTGGTTTCAAATAAGCATGGGGGGAGGGGGGGAGATCTAGGACACTGGCAGTGGACTTCAGGGTGGCAGACTTTGTGGACATGGGAAATATTCTCAATGATCACTTGAAGGGGATTACATCAATGACAAATGTGGAAAGAAGATGGGAGGTCATAAAACGGGGACTTCATGAGGCAGTCAGGACCTGCGCTAAGGTGAAATGTAAGGGAGCAAGGTCACATAAACCATGCTGGTGGTCCAGTGAGGTTCAGGTAGTGGTCAGAGAAAAGAAGGCGGCCTACAAAAAGTATAAAACAACAAGAGGGGATAGGGATAAGGAAATGTACCATCTTGCATCTAGAAAAGTCACCCGGATGGTGAGGGGGGCAAAGTCCAGTAAAGAGCAGTAGCTGGCACAGGGGATACATGGAGGGGAAAAGGGGTTCTTCCGGTACATTGGGGAGTGGAGAAAAACTAAGGGCCATCTCAGCAGATTGAGATCAGAAGGAGGGTGGGTGGATGAGGCGACGGACCAGGCAGAGGTATTTAACGAGTACTTCGCCTCTGTGTTCACTAGGGAGGGGGATGGGATATCTATAAAGCAAGGCACGATGGGGTTAGAAGTGGCAGTGAGTGGGATCTGGGGAGCAACAGAAATGGAGCAAGAGGGAGGGAAAGGTACTCCAGGGGTGTCACATCAGGATAAGGATAAAAAGGCCAGTAAGGTGGAGGGGACGGATGATGCTATCTCCGCCGAAAGGGTGTGGTTAGCCCTCAAGGCCCTAAAGAAAAACAAATCTCCCGGGCCAGATGGCATTCATCCGAGAGTACTATGGGAATTGGCGGACATACTGGCTGCATCCCTGGAGGAGGTCCCTTGAGACAGGGAAGGTACCTAGGGATTGGCGAGAGGCACATGTGGTGCCAATCTATAAAGGGGGGTTGAGGGAAGTACCAGGTAACTATAGACCCATCAGTTTGACCTCGGTGGTGGGAAAATTAATGGAGAGTATACTAAAGGAACGATTGGGGGTGTACTTGGAGGAGGTGGGAGGTCTAGATAGTTGGCAACATGGGTTTGTGCCAGGTGGATAATGTCAAACCAATCTTGTGGAGTTCTACGAATGGGTAACATCAGAACTGGACAGGGGAAAGCCTGTGGATGTATTATTCTTAGACTTCAGCAAGGCATTTGACTCTGTCCCCCACAATGGTCTGGGGGAGAAACTGACGGGGTTGGGAGAAGGCCCTTTGATTGTCAGATGGATTGAAAACTGGCTAGCTGGATGCACCCAGAGAGTAGTGGTCGGTGGGGCGCTCTTGAACCCTAGAGAGGTTGGTAGAGGGGTACCGCAGGGGTCAGTCCTTGGTCCGATCCTGTTTAATGCATACATATCAGACATCAGGGAGGGCATAGGGTGTGAAATGAGTCTCTTCACTGATGACTCCAAGATGGGAGCAGTAGTTGCGGGAGAAGAGGGGAGGTTGGCCCTGCAAGGGGGCCTGGACACCCTGGAAAGCTGGGCTCACACATGGAAATTAAATTTCAATATCACCAAGTACAAGGTGTTACATCTTGGGCGGGGAAACCCTAAACACAGGTACACCCTGGGAGGGGAGGTACTGGAGGCCTCAATAGGGGAAAAAGACCTAGGGGTCATGGTGGATGCATGTATGAATAACTCTGAGCAGTGCAGGAGAGTGGCTAGCAAGGCAAACAGAATGTTGGGATGCATCGTAAGGGGGATCACCTCTAGGAGCAAGGAAGTGATTCTGCCGCTGTGCAGTGGACTGGTTAGACCACACCTTGAGTACTGTGTACAGTACTGGAGACCACACTTGAAGAGGGGCATACAGCTCCTGGAGAGGGTACAGAGGAGGGCAACTAAGATGATACGATGATTAGGGGATTTGACGTATGAGGACAGACTTGAGGAGCCCTGCCTGTTTTCATTGGAGGAGAGGAGAGACAGGGGGGACATGATTGAGGTCTTCAAGTACCTCAAGGGAATAAATACGGTAAACATGGAGGGAATCTTTAGACTAAAGCAGGGAGGTATCACCAGAGGGCATTGTTTGAAGTTGGAAGGTGGAAGGATGAGGGGGGAAATGAGGAGGAGGTTTTTCACTGAGAGGGTGGTGGACCCTTGGAATGCACTGCCTGGCGAGCTGGTTCAGAGATCCGCAGTGGAGGGCTTCAAGAGAGGGTGGGAAAGACACAGAAAGTGGATGTATCAGAAGATGGCCTGTCCCAGTGAGGTGGGGATGGATGATAGGGGTTTCTGGAACACAAGGGGGGGCCTCAGCACCCAACTAGGGATCTGAGGTTCAAGCAGACTCGATAGACCGTAAGGCCTAATCTGCTGGCAATTAGTATGTTAGTACGTTAGTAAATTGTGCAATACTGTATTTCTTGCAATGTGGAAACTCTACCTTTGCAGTTCGGTTGATTTGGCAATTGTGGAATAAACAGCACATACAGTCCCCTTGAACAATATCTTTCTTTGCAATTGTAAGCAGATTCATTCACAGTGACAGTGAGCTTCAACAGTCTACCAGACCCAGGCAGGTGTGTATGGGACGGAGAACCCATACATTTTCTCTACCCATCTTTCCATGGTTCAGTCAGACTGACATATTTTTCCAAGCTTTTTGATATCTCCTCAACATGATGGCAACCAAGGTTCACAGTGCCATTTTTCCATTTTGTTCTCAAAAGCTATGTGATCCTCAGTCTTTTGTTCCACAAGGGGCTCTAGGGGCTCTAGGGGCACACTTGTAATTCTCACAGACACTAGCTTGCAAACCTCTGGTGTGGCAGTACTTGGAAATTGTGAGGTGGAGGACATGAGTGCTCTTAGTAGAGAATTAGTGTATAAGGGCTTTGCTTCATCACTCTGGTTATCATAATTAGCACAGAGTTATATGAGCATTTTAAGCAATGATGCCCTTTAACTGCTCATCCTTTTCTCAAAGGGAATATCCCACTATAAAATTCTTGATACAGTATTTGTCTAATTTATTCTTAAAGACCTCAATAGTTATGCAGCCTATGACTTCGAATGACAAGCTGTTCCAGAGGGACACCACTCTCAGCGAAAAGCACGTTGCTCTCCTCTTAGTGTGATTTAATTCCCCTTTCAGTTGCAGTCCATGCCCTGTTACATCTCTATTCACCTCTCTCATCACAAACCCCAGACAATCCCATAGCTTTCCATCATTAAATGCCTTGAACACCAGGCACATATCACCTCTCAATCTCTGATAATCCAATGTATATAAACCAAGACTACGCAGCCTTTCCTCATTCTGTTGGCCTCATAGATTTCACACCATCCTTGTTGCCTGCGCTGATCCCCCTCCATTAACTTAACCTCACCCTTTTTATATGGTGCCCAGAACTGGACACAATACTCCAAATGCAGCTTAACAAGTGAGCTGTATAAAGGCATAATGACCCTTCTATATCGACTTGAAATATGCCTTCATATGCATACCAAGATGCTGTTTGCCTTTTTGGTGACTGCAAGACATTGTCTTTTAGAGGTAAGATCATTCGATATTATTATTCACAGATCCCTCTCCTCGGTCACTACTTTGAGTTTATATCCACCTAAGAAATATGATGCACACCTATTGTTTTTCCCCATGTGCATCACAGTACATTTTTCAAGGTTAAAGATTAGATTATGTTCATATGCCCAATTTCCCAATCTATTTATTTAATTCTGCAATTTCTTTACTTCCCCAGTGCTATCCACCACTGATCCTAGTTTACTATCATCTGGGAATTTAACCAACACATCCTCACTTTTTATCAAAATTACAAAGACATGAAAAAGAAACAGTTCCAGCACCAAGTCCTGTTGCACCCCACTAGTAACCAGTGTCCACCCAGAGCTCATTTACCATATTATCACTTCTTGTTTTCTGTTGGCCAACCAAGACTCTATCCATGCTATTATTGTATTATCCAGTCTTAGTTCTTGTGGTGTGCAAACAATACCATCATGTGGTACCTTATCAAAGACTTTACTATAATTAAAGAACATCACACAACAGCCTTTCCACCTTCCACTGCCCTTGCTACTGGCTCATAGAAAGTCAATACATTTGTCAGGGAAGACTTTCCCCCTGTGAAGACACAGCTGGCTCCTCAGTGATAGCTTGACTGCTTTCCATCTTCTTGTTGGGCTTTGGCAAGGACGACACGGGACCAACCTCCTTACCCATCACAGGAATGGCAGCTGTGCCAGAGAGTTAGGCCATGAAATCAGAGGGTGTCATCAGGCCTGGTGTTAGATATCAAGCTGTCAGCATGGATTACTTGGTAGCACATCTGCCTCTTGGACAAAAGGTTGTGGGTTCTTGTCCCACAAAAGGATAGGGCTTATACCTTAAATGCTGGCACCTGAGTGCAGTACTAGGGGTGTCTTACTGTTGGTGTATGCCATCCTTTGGATGAAATATTAAACTGAGGTCCCTTCTACACATCTCTGGTGCTGTTTTGTTGGTAGTCCAGATGGTAGTAAAAGAATCCAAGGCACTTTTCCAAAGAGTAGCAGATTTTCCAGATCACTTAGGTTCCACCACTGGAATGCTCCTGTGATCCAGGCCCGGGTAATTAGGATGTCAATCGTCAATGTCACGATCACGTTTCTTGCGGGGGGCTGCACCACCCACACCTCCCCTTGTGGGGGGCTGTGCCCCCCACTCCCCCACTGATAGATTCCTACTCTGGGGGTAGGTGGAGCTGGGGGTATCCTGTATTTTTGCACCTTTGGATTGCCCGTGTCATATCGTCGGGTGCTCAAGTGCTGTAACGGGATCACTTAGTGAGGGTAATGGGGAGCATAAAGCATGGTTGGCACACCAATGTCTGCCTCCCATTGACACTACACTGACAGTCCTAGTGACCCAAAAATCATGTCATGTCTGACCCCTCACATGTGGGCTTATCCCAACCCTTGGCAGGCCCCCTTCTACCCGATGCCCATTTATTTTGCTACCTTCAAGGGGTTTTACTATGAATTACCTAGGACTTTACAAAATGAGCTTTTAGACTAGCAAGGTTAATTTACAGTTTTGTCCTGAACACAGACTGACTTTTCTCAAATTCTTCTGCAGAAAGCAAACCTGCAAGGGTTCCAGCGACCTCCCTTGATGGGTGGTGCACCACTCTGCCAAGTGTACCTTTCAGGCTGATGGTCTCTGCTGCACTCAAAGTGAGTCCCCATGGTCTCTTCCCTCCAGCTGCTCCCAATTATCTTCTTCCTTGGAAAGCAGGCAAAAGGGGACTGTTGCCACCCAATCCCAGGGACCCTGCCACCATCAATGGGACCACAGGCCCCCAAGCCCCAATCACAAGAGAAAATGGACTGCTTCTCTCTCTCTTCTTCTCTTCTCTCTCTCTCTCTCTCTCTCTCTCTCTCTCTCTACCAGAAAGGTAGCATCCTCTTCTTCTGCCCAGATGCCTTCTTTTCTATGATCAGCTGGTTTTAATATAGCAAGTTCGAGTGTTTTCATTTGTAAGAAAACAGTTGGCTATGGAGAAAGGAGGGTTAAGCCCGTCACTTTCTTGATTTATATTTGAGAATTGGGTGCTGGTGGGTGGAATACAGTAGGTAGGGTTGGTGCTGTGTGGGAGGGGACGATAAATTTTATATTTTTTAAGTGCAAAGAGTGCTTAACATTAAGAAAGTGGCCGTCTGTGCAGGGGATTGGGTTGAGCTGGTCACCCGACAGGGAATCTACTTAAATTAAATAAAAACTACTTGTGAGTGCTGGGAGGAAGGAGGGTGGGGTTATGCTTTTGATAGAGGGTGGGAGGATGGGGATTTCATGATTTTTTATCTGGTTTGGCCTGGGAGAGGAGGGAGGGGGCTGTTTCTTTTTTCTTTCTTTTTTTAGGGTCGAATACTAAATACCAGAATCCCGAATATCTGAATATTTGGCTGCCAAATACAAAATATTCAACTGAATGTACAGAATAAGGTATTCACACAGCCCTAGCATATTTTTCACAACAGATGGATTGATCCCTGCTTTTGAAGCAAGTGTGGGGCAAACCTGATGGACCTAGAGTCCCTTCTAGCCTCTTATTTCTATACTGCATGGTTACCATGTCTTGCTTTTGGTCATTGCTCATTTTTTGAATGGGTTCTTTACCTCACTAAATTCAGTAAACAAAGAGAGAGGTACAGCTGAATTAACATTTATGATGCAATGTGCCTGCATTGCATCAAACATAAATGACACAAGTGGCATCTTGCACCAAAAGATGCACCAGAAGGTATTCAGAAAAGCAGCCTGCATCAAACGCAGGCTGCATGCACCAAAGGGGGCTTATGCCAGCCTTTCACCACAAAATTGGATAAGACATGGTGTTAGGGGGCTTGCGGCAGATGCAGGCTGCCATATCCCCCAATGTGGTATTCACAAAACCCTCCCAGAAGTCAAAATTCTTAGCACTGTAAGACCTGATGATCTGGTCTAAGGGTAATTAGCTGTGTGTCTGCTGGGAGAATTTTGACAGTTGCAGCAATGTGCCATGGCCCTCCCCCCCATCCCCAATCCCAATTAACATCCCTGGTGGTCTAACAGACCCCACGATCAGCCCCAATCCCAGTTATTGAATTAAAAAAAAATCCCTGGTGGTCTAGTGCTGCCTATCCCTGCTCTCCACCATAAATACATATCGCTATTTCCCTGGTGGTCTATCAGACCACCCACTCTGGCAGGTAGTGCCCCACCACCCCACTTTTCCCTGTCTGGTACCAGAGCCTGTACCCGACAAAGCCCTCCACTCTCCATCAGGGTCAGGCGCCAGCTGGGCTGTCAGTGTACGTACTGTATACAGTTTTTATACAGTGCCAACGACAACTCAGTCGCCACCTGACGTGTTGGAGGTGGGTGTGGGGCACTGCCTGTCGGGGTGGGGAGGGGGCTCGCTAGACCACCAGGGAAATAGTGATTCGTATCTATTATGGAGAACAAGGATGGGGAGTGCTAGACCACCACTGATGTTTTTTTTTTTATTCAATAACTGAGATCAAGGCTGATCAGGGAATCTGCTAGATCATCAGGGATATTGTTGTTTTAATTCAATAATGGGAATCAGGGCTGACCCGGGGGGCCACTAGACTACAAGAACATTGTTTGTTTTGTTCAATAACAGGGATTGGGGCTGATTGGGGGGCACTTGATCACCAGGAATGTTGTTCTTTTTATTCAATAATGGGATTGGGGCTGGGGGAATTTCTGCTAGACCACCAGGGACCTTGGTTATGTTTTTGATTAATGGGAATTAGGGCAGGGGGGATGTTGCCACCAAGCACTGCTGCCCTTGGTGCTATTGTTGCATGGCCACCCTGTGTCTTGTTGCACACCTTCCTGATGCACTGCCTGTTTGGCGCAGGACCAAGGTTGCTGCAAGCCATGGAATTTTGCTGCCAGGACCTACCTGATAGTGAATTGGGTGAAGGATTCCTGGCACACTGGCACTTGGCACAAGCTGTGATTGGCACAGCTTGCACTAACTTTTGTGAATCGGGGCCCCAGACATTCAACTAATTGCAAAATTTGCTCTGTGAAGAACTGATTTTTTTGCATTATTGAAATGAATAGTTTGATGCTTAATTTTAGTTGTCACTGGATGAGGGATGCCTTAAGATATGCTGTTATCATAGCACAGCAGCATGGGCGAAAGTATCTCTAGTCTAGAAGAGCCAAGAATCAACAAACTCATCTGCCTCTCTGCCACCATCATGTGTCCACATCAAACATGACTTCTCTTAAATATCCTGTCAGGCTTAAACACTAGCAAACAGTTCTACTAATGTCTGGCATCTTGAAGACTGCTAGCACTCTCTCCACCATTCAGCTAAATAATGGCAAAACAAGTGCCCCTTTTTTGGGCCTGCCCAGTGGCGCTGAGGGTTGGGGTGCTGGATGCCACACCTCGCACCACACCGGCTACCTGGGTTCAGGAACGAGCCCGGGCTGCCGGGGGTTGGCAGGGGAGAGTGAGGATCGAGCATTCAGAGGACTGCTCTCTTCTCTCAAGGGGAATCCAGGTTCGTGCCCGACACTGCAGCGGCCCCTGGTGGCAACTGGAGGTACTGCAATGTGCAGGGCTTGCTAGGGGGAGGCAAAGCTGTGGCGGGCATGCCTGACACCATTGCATGACAGAGCTCCACTGGGGGGGATGAAGGGGAGGGTGCAACGTGGTCAAGAAAATCCCCGCTTCCGGAGATAGGCGATGGCACTGCCCCCTCAACCACACTCCACCAGCCGGACTCACCCCGCTCCTGAATTGCAAGATAGAGCGCCCTGGGTGGATAGGGCAGCCCCACCTTGGGAGGGCTCAGAGCTGAGGGGAAAGCTGGGCTGGTGCCAGGAGTGGGGGGGTTTCAGGCTCGGAGGTAGAGCCAAGGGTGTGCAGATGCCCGAGTGAGTTCTCTGGGGACAAGCGGAGCCAGAAAAAAATGTAAAAAAAAAAAAAAAAAAAAAAAAAGTATCCCGTTGTGGCTACCGGTGTGTCTCAAACCTCAAACTGAAATTCCTAATGGGATTAAAATACTGCAGGTAACTGTGGGGCACATTTACATCTTCCAGCTTCATCTTAGCGATTGCTGCTGACTGTGTGGCAGTTGTACAATAACCAGCTTCAACAAACACCTAGATGGGCTCACAATTAATGCCACCTTGACAGTTTAAAATAAGGAAGTTGGGTTTCCTGTACTGTCACTGAATGCATGGCACATACACTTCTCCTGGACTCAGCTGTGGCTGCTGTTTGACCACCTGGCACTTTCTGATTGCCAGTCCCCAGCATTCTCATTGACCTACCAGAGGTACAGCCAACTTAATTGCCAATAGAGTGACCCTCATTCAGACATCATCACCAAAGCACTGCCAGTCCAAGTGGTGTACTGACCAATGAGCAAAACCCTGTCAGCAAAATTCCCCACAGCGATCTTGTCGACAAGTTTAGAAAATGTCACTGTGGGTGACCTGCCGGTGTTTTTTCTCCCTTTTGTTGACTTTCACTTCCCCCTTTAAGTTAACTCCAACTCGGAGTTAACAATCCATAGAAGGGGGTGGGGGCACAGCCTCCTGCATGGGGAGTTCGTGGGGCGTGGCCCCCTGATGGAACAACAGACCGATGTCTGACAGGCAAAATTTGGCCTGTCAACATTGGGGATGTTGCTATGTTGAACGTCAACACCATTGCTGTTGCGCTGGCATAGTAAACCAGTCCAAGCATGACTACTGGTGTATCTCAAATCTCAAATTGAAATTCCAAATAAGCATATTTATTATTTTTTTAGTGTAGCTTCTCATTACAGGTTGTAGGTAATGGACACCGCAGTGGCAGAGAGCTAATCTGATCCATGATGTGGGAGGTGCCTGGCCAATAGTAGGTGAGAGAAAAAGGTGCTGAATTTGAAAACCGAGAAGGAAGCATATAAAGTACAGGTAGCAATACAGTCAATAGCAGTCGCCTTCTAAGAAGTGTTGGTCAGACAGCTTGACAGGCTACTGCAAATAACATAAACTACTTTCCTTTACAGGTTGCAGCACTTCTGAGGGGCCACGAGACAGGGAGCAAATCAAAATCTTATTTTTGGTCCTGTGCCAGTGTTTACACATCGGATTAAAAAGAAATAGTGATAGACAGGCTTGCAGTTTGGGGCAATATGAATATTTATTGTGCCCTTGTGGTTATCCATGAGCTTCAAAGGAACAATCTCTCTTCATCAGGGGGGTACCATTAAGCAGTCAGTGAAGCAACAAACAACACAAAAGGACAAGATGCTGGGAGTGGTGCAGTGCAGTGGCTGTGAGGCGGCAGTCTTCAGTAGAGCCTTCTGGATGCTGCTGTGCAGCCCCATCTGCAGGCACCTCTCTAGGCTGATGGCAGAAGTTGCCAGTTTCCAGGCCGAGTTGGCCAGGATTAAGAGGGTCTCCTCCCACACCCTGATGCCACCAAATCTGCACCCACTTCCTCAAAGAATGCCCAGCAGAAGGAGTGGTTGGACTATGGTATGCTCAGGGAAGGTAAGGGAGGTGGGTCAGAGGCATGTCCCCAGCCGGTGCAACTAATGAACTCCTATGCTGTGTTTGAAGATTGGTAAGGCTCCACAGGGTCACCCAAAGCTCCATCTAGGGAGGATGAGTAGGACCTCCAGAGTGGAGCCCCAAGGGGGGGTGTAAGAGGACCCCACAGGAAGAGGAAGCTACTCCTGGTGGAGAACTCCATAGTCTGAGGGGTAGAGTTGGGGACAGGAAGTAAGGAGGACAGGGAGGTAAAGTACCTGCCAGGAGGCACAGCTTGGAGGGATAGAAAGAAGATCCAGAGGATCACTAGGGTGGTAGCAAGGGGGAGCTGGATGTCATTGTCCTCCTGGGGACAAGTGACCTCGCTGAGGACAAGGCAGAGACAGAAAAGGTGCAGGAGGAGTTCAGGGAGTAAGTGAGGTGTCTTTGATGGATAGCAACCTCTGTGACCTTCTTGGAGGTGTTACCTGTCCACGGCAAGGGGGAAGCTCTGGATCTCCACACCAGGGACTTCAAAACATGGTTGGAGAACTGATGAAGAGAGCAGGATTTCAGCTTCATTGGAGACTGGGACCCACCTGGAAGGATTCGGACCTGTACAAGGGTGACGGCCTGCATTCCTCCAGGAAGGGGATCAATTTCTTCAGTGAACAGTTTAGATGCTTCATTGGCAAGCATTTAAACTAGGCACAGATATTGTAGGAAGGCAGCAGGATAAAGCATACTGCCCACCCCACAGGGAAAAGCAGCCAACACAGAGGAACATAACTTTGCAAAATCACCAGTGAAGACTGGACTCAGCAAAAGGGGGGAGGGGAGGAGGCACAAGGGGAACAGAGGGAGGGTCAGTAGAGGGAACTGCAGAAAATGGAGTGCCATGTGTGTGAATGCCTGTAGCCTGGGAAATAAAATCCCAGACCTGGCAGCCTTGATGGCAGAGTATGACCTGGACATTGTAGCTATTACCAAGACATGGTATAATGGAAACCATGACTGGGGCATTGCTATACCAGGTTATATTTTATTCAGGCAAGAAAGAGTGGTTATGAAGGGAGGAGGGGTGGCTGTTTACATCAAAGAGGGCATAAAGGCTATGTAAGTACTAGGAATGCAGGGAGAGGCAGAGGCATCATGGGTCACCCTAGAGATGGGCAATGGCACAGCCATTCACACAGGCATGATCTACAGACCCCCAGCTCAAGGGGAGAAAATGGATAGGGATCTACTGGAAGCCATCCACAAGATGGCAGCTAAAGGGGAGGTGCCGCTGATAGGTGACTTCAATCTGCCAGTTGTTGATCTGAGCCTCCCAGCAGATTCCAGAGCCAGGGAAAGGCCATCCTGGACTCCTTGCAAGGAGCACGCACAAAGCAGCTAGTGCTTGAGCCAACCAGGGAGGGAGGGATTTTGGACCTGGTACTAACCAACAGGGACAGAATCACTGATGTTAGGGTAGGTGAACACCTTGGGCCCATTGACCATTGAACAATGTAGTTTAATATGAGTATTGTGAAAGGGTCAAGGCACACACAAGTGAAGGTCCTGGACTTCAGGAGGGCAGACTTCGCTAGGATGGGCCTATGTCTTGGGGAATCCCTAGTAGAGGGGGTAAAATGCAGGGAAGTTGAGGAACAGTGGACCCAACTAAAGGGCGCCATTGTGGAGGCGACAAACCTCTGCGTTCGGTATATGAACAAAGGCAAGAGAAAAAGGAAACCACTATGGTTCTCAAAAGAAGTGGCAGGGAAAGTAAGGGCAAAAAATATGTCTTTCAGGAGGTATAAAGAAACACAGAAAGAAGAGGACAGGGCAGTGTATATTGAAAGCAAAGAGAGGTAGGAAAGGCAATCAGGATCACAAAAGCCCAAACAGATGAAAAAATAGCAAAAGAAGTGAAGAAAGGGGACAAAACCTTCTATAGGTATATTAGTGAAAGGAGGAAGACTGGGGGGATTGTGAGGCTAAAAGGGGAGAAGGGGAGGGCATGGAAGGAGACCAGGAAAAAGCATCATTTCTGAACAAATATTTCTGTTCAGTTTTCACAGAAGAAGGGGAAAGGGAGTGACCACAGCAAAGAAGCAGGATAGGAAGGGAGGTGGACACCAGTTCATTTACAGAGGACAGAGTCCAAAAGGACCTCATAAAACTGATGGTGGACAAGACGACTGGACCAAATGGGATTCACCCTAGGATGCTAAAAGAGTTAAGGGAGGTGCTGGCAGCACCACTGACTGTCCTGTTCAACAAGTTGCTGGATACGGGAGTGGTTCTGGAGGACTGGAGAAGGACAGTGAGGGGTCTGGTAACTATAAACTTGTCAGTCTGACTTCAGTGGTGGAAGAAATTATGGAAACATTGCCAAAAGAAAGGATAGTGGAGCACCTTGAAAGCAGTGGAGAACAAGATCCGAGGCAACATGGATTCACATCAGAAAAATCATGTCAAACAAATTGATAGATTTCTTTGACTAGATGACCAGGAAAGTGGATCAGGGTGGGGTGGTGGATGTGACCTACCTGGACTTCAGCAAGGCATTCAACACCGTTCCTCATGGGAGGCTTGTGAACAAGCTGGGCCACCTGGGATTAGGTCATAAGGTGGTGGTCTGGGTTACAAATTAGTTGATGGATAGAATGCATAGGGTAGTGGTAAATGGAGCTAAATCAGAGGAAGGGAGGGTGACCAGCGGGGTTACAGGGATCAGTTCTTGGGCCAGTCCTGTTCAATATCTTCGTTAATGACATTGCAGAGGGACTAGAGGGGAAGGTATGCCTCTTTGCAGATGACACCAAAATCTACAATAGGGTAAACACTCCAGGAGGGGTGGAAAAAATGAGAAAGGACCTAGCTAAACTGGAGGAGTAGTCCAGAGAGTGGCAGATGGGTTTCAGTGTGAAGAAGTGAAAAATCATGCACTTGGGGTACAGGAACCCAGGGGTGGATTACGTGATGAGTGGCGAATTTTTATCGGTCAGTAAACAGGAAAGTGATCTGGGGTGATCATATCTGATGACCTGAAGATGGCCAAACAATGTGCCAAGGTGGTGGGAAAAGCAAGTACTGTAGGATGATGAGGTGCATAGGCAGAGGTACAGTATCACCAGCCAAAGAAAAGAGATGGTGGGGGTTATGTGATGCATCCCAACGAGGAGCTGCACCTCCATTCAGCTCCTGTTCCTCCACCAAAATGTAATAAAATATTTCAATCTAACTGCACCTTTCTGGATATTACTTACTGAATTTTCATTCTTACGTTACCTGACCTTCTATTTTGAGGATCTATTCTGCAGGGATCAAGGTAGAAATGCACCAGGCACCACCAAAACATATTCCACCTGCTACATCGGACAAATCTGCAAAGAACTCCAAGGCCCAGGTGGGGAGCTCGGAATGTGCTACCACTTCTAGCCTGGTATTGGATCCTCTAACAGAAGATCATTTTTTTTCCGAGTTTACCCCTTTCAAAGATTCCCTGCATGAGCTGACCAAGGAGTTAAAATCTTTGCAGACTGAAATATGAGATCTTGGTTGAAGGATCAAAGACACGGAAACCTGGACATACTCTTTAAAGAAATGGAAAGAAAGATTAGAACCGGACTTTACCAATTTAATCAAAAGACTAGCCCCTTGGAGGCAAAATGAGAAGACTTGGAGGGTCAGACCCATAGGAATAATGTCCTGATTTTTGGTCTCCCTGCGAATGTAGAAGGCTTTAACCCCATTCTTTTTGCACAGAAATTCGGTACTAAAATTGCCGGTCCTTCATCGAATAGGCTATCTTATATCATCAAAAGAGCCCATTGTTCACTACATCCTGTACCTGCGGAAAGCTCCCCTCCAAGACCCTTCTTTTTTAAATAACTGAATTATTTAGATAAGCAGCATTTACTGAAGAAGATTAGTGAACTTCAGGAAGTTACCCGGGAGGGGGTAAAGCTGCAAGTGGTCCAGGATCTCCCCAGCTCAGTGCAGCAGAAAAGAGCCGCTTACCATCTGACCATGACAAAGTTGACAGTTGCAGGAATAACATTTAAAATGTTGTACCCATCTAGACTCCAAGTGCTAGTTCATGGCACTTGGAGATCCATTGATACTGCCGAACGAGCTGCTTCTGACCTCAAGGGCCTCTTTACAGAACTATTTAAGGACCACTGAGCAGACTTTGGCTGGAGTTCCTCTTTAATATGGTTTCTGCTCAGTCGGAATGGTCAAGGCTTCTAATTAAGCATTCCTACTGTACAAGTAGTGACCTAATTTGGACGGAAAAATTTCCTTTGGATTATGTGTATATATTATTTTGACACTTGGATCAGGAGCTGTGCTACAATCTGGGATGGCTTTGACTGTTTTACAAGCAGGACAGTAACATTAAATTGCTGCTGGGATGCTTTGACTGTAAGTTGTTCCTTTTTTCTGACATGGGGCATAGCATGCTATCATCATTGCCTGTATCCAGTACTTTGTTTGCTACCATCAATCTTTTACAGTATCATTCTGGAGCTCACATTTCTATTCTTTTCTGTTGCTTATGCTCATGCAAATGGATTACTGCATGTCCTAGACTGGCTCAGATTCAAGTGGAGCTCACGTACTAGAATGTTCGGTTAAGGAGATGTGGGTACAGTTTTATGGGATTCCAATTTTTTTCTGCTATCCAAGAATTGCTTTTCCACAACACAGTCACAATGGCAGCGTGTTGATGGATTTTCCTTTCCGGTGGCTTCAGATGCTATTGCCGGAGTTGCCATTGTTGCACAGACTTGGATTCATAAGAGAAGTCTATCTTTTAATTTTTATTTTTAATGTTATGTTTACACAATTGGCCCCCATTCAGCTTTATGAGTCAGGTTTGGGCTTTTAGTTTCTTATTTAGTTTATCAGCCGATGCCATGAGAACTGTTGCTATCTGTGGGCTAAAGTGCTTGGTTGGAACCCCCTTTTACTGTCTGTGTGTGCTGATTACATCAGGAAGAGCAAGGGTTGATAGCGAGTGTGCAGGGTGAGAGACTGCCACCTGCAATTATACCCTGGAATCTACATTATGGCCCGAAAGCAGGATCAGGACATTGGTATTATTTTTGCAGCTTATTTGGATTGAGTTCAGCTGTTGGGAGGGGCTACTTGTTTGTTAAATGTCCACGCTGCTCGCTAGTGCGAGTGTAGTGAGTGGCACAAGCGCCACTCCTCAGAATAAAGTATTTAAAACAGTTATGAGAATTGTTGTTATCCTGTTTTGGTAATTTTCCTTTACATGATTGTTTTCTTTGGGTAAATTATGTGATTAGTCTAAAGGACCCTGGGATCCTATAATTCTGTAATCTATGGTATTTAGTGGGTCTTAATTGTACTGAAGGGGGATATTTAAACTGTTTTATTTTATGTTTAATGGTTCAGTGGATGCCAGTGAGGTTATTGAGGTGGCGACCAACTTGAGGCCCACTTTTTGCGAACTGGACCCGTTGCCGAAACGTTTCTTGATGAGATGCATCGACACCCGTTGGCCTGGTGTTTGCCTTGATTGCCAGGCATTCCTTGTCTGAGGGGATCTTTCCTGATGCCTTGAAGGAGGCACTGGTAAGACCACTCTTAAAGAAACCATATTTGGACCCTGAGATTAGAGCAAATTACCGACCTATCTCCAACCTTCCTTTTCTAGTGAAAATTGTGGAGAAGGCAGTGGTGCTTCAGTTGGAGGAGCACCTCTTGACCCATGATTTGTACGAACAATTCCAGTCAGGGTTTTGGGCAAGGCATAGCACAGAAACTGCGCTTGTCTGGGTGCAGAATGACCTCCTCGGGGCTAGAGATTGAGGAGACAAGACAATTCTTGTTCTCCTGAATCTCTTTTCAGCTTTTGAAACTGTAGACCATGGTGTCTTGCTTGACCATCTTGGGGAACTCTGAGGACTCACTGGCACTGTCATCTGCTGGTTTGAGTCTTTTTTATCCAATAGGAGACAGCAGGTTGTGATAGGGAATTTCTCCTCCTCTGCTAGTCTCCTTTCTTGCGGAGTTCCCCAAGGTTCAATTTTGGCCCCTATGTTGTTTGCAGTGTATATGCTGCCCAGTGTATACGCTGTCATTAGGAAGCATGGTTTGGGTTTTAATTATTATGCCAATGACACATAACTATATTTGTCCTTTGCCCCAGGAACATCCAACCAGTGGATGTGCTAAACAGCTGCCTTGCCGAGATTAATGACTGGATGGCATCCAGCTGGTTGAGACTGAACCCTGTTAAGACAGAGGTACTAGTAGTGGAGTCGAAAAGACTGCATGATAGGTTGCCATTGATTCAGGGACTGGACTAGTTCTGGGCTCTGTCTCATTGAAGGCCTCCTCAAGTGTGTGAAATCTTGGCATTATCTTTGATAGGACTTTGACTATGGAGGTACAGATTTCCTCTGTTGTCCGCTCCTGTTTCTTTCCTTCTTAGAAATATCGCCAGGATAAAGACCCTTGTTCTGCCTCTGGACCTCCCTACCTTGATACATGCCTTGGATACATTGAGGTTTGACTACTGTAATGCGCTCTATCTCAGGGTCTGGGAGGATCTCTCCACATACTGCAGCTAGTGCAGAATGCAGCTGCATGGTTACTTACTGGCCAGTTTAAATTTTGCCACATTACACCGTTGTTGCGTGACCTGCACTGGCTGCCAGTCAGGTGGAGGATCCTCTTTAAAGTGGGGCTTCTCACCTTTAAGGCCCTACACGGTCAGGGCCTGGTTACCTGTTAGACCTTCTGGTTCCTGCTGTCTCGGCTCATCCCCTCTGTTCCTCCAGTGGGGGCCTCCTAGCAGTTCCCATGTCAAAGTTAAAATCAGCTGGTGACAGGGCATTTAGTGTCACCACCCCAGTCCTGTGGAACTCGCTTCCTTCCGAGGGTTAAGGAGGCCCCAACGTTGGAGGTTTTTAAGGCTCACCTGAAGGCCCACCTATTCACCAAGGCATTAAGGCCCACCTATTCACCAAGGCATTTTTGGATTAAACTGAGAATTGTCTGAACTCAGGTTTTAATTAAAGTGTAACTGATTATTTGCTGTATTTTAATAATTTTATAAGTGTAAGTGTAATTATACTTTGTTATTTTGTTGATGCTTTTGAATATGTGTTAATTTATTGTACGGCGCCCAGAGCCTCCGGGAATGGGTGTCTTCAAACAAAAATTTTACTTACTTTACTTTTTTACTTACATATTTGTGGCAGTTTCTTTCTTTTTTTTTTCAGGAACACGTTTCAGTTGAATTGTATGCATTGGATTATTGTGAACTGTCCTTTTCGTTTTTATACTTTTAGGATATTTCCCAGGCCATGTTAGGCTTATGCAAGTTTGGATAAAGGGGTTATGCAAAGTTATATGAAGAGCTTAGGCTCTGTTCAGTTTTACTAATTAAATGGTAGTCCATAATCCATATATTTAGGGAGATCCTACTAGGTTAAGAGTTTACCTTAAGAAGATACACTATATGGTTTTCCTTTTCCTGCAAATTGATAGTGTTTATTAGCATAATTAGCTAGGTTTGGCAGTTAGCTTAGATTTTCAGGCAAGGCAGACATATTTAGCATTTTGGAATAAACCCATATCATATGGATCAGAGGTCGTTCACGCAGAGGGCTCCTCACTGGTACAATACCCTTAACAAAGAAACACTTACAACTGTGATGCTTTGCCCCTTTAAAAGGCAACTCCAACTATTCCTCACCTCTACCACTCAACATGACTGCCTCTCCTAAGTAACTGCCTCATTTTATCCTAGTCGAAGGTGACCTGTAACCTCCCTTAGAGCACCACACTTTTGGCACCAGCTTCCTCCACTCTCACCCCTTACCACCCCATACACCCCCATGCCTCACCCACCCCTCCTCTCAAGTGGCATTCTCAGATATGGGACCCTCCAGCCCATCCACCTCACACTTTTGCCACCCACCTCTACCCTCTGACAATGGCCCTTTAGCCTGCCTATTTCTTCCTGACTCCCTCTTACCCTATACTAACTATATACTGTTCACCCTGAAACTTGTCAGAAGCTGGCTTATGTTGTCTCTCTTTCTCCATTTTTGGCTGTAAAATTAATGTTTAGTCATCTTTGTGTTTTAAGACTGCAACCATTGTTGACCTTTGTATTTATATTATACTACAACCTTTGACGTGGAACCTTTGTAAATGAGCAGTTCCTGCTCAAAGGTATTTGTAATCCTAGAGTTTAATAAACTAAAAAAATAAATAATATATATATATATATATGTGTGTGTGTTTTTTTTTTTTGGGGGGTTATTGGTCCTATACTCAGATTTGGTTGTTCTGAGGTTTCACAATCAAAGTCTGCCTTAATGTTTGAAGGAATATAAAAGTATGTTCTTCTAATAAATATATATCATTATAAGGTTTCACAGCTGGGAAGTTAAAATTCTTTCTTCTTTTGTTTTACTATAGGGTATTATTAATATTGGTGGATGGGGAGGTGAGAGAGGGGATTAGGTTGCGGTCTCATATGGTGTGGACTATCACACACCAGCTGATCTGTGTGGTGGGGATAGGGAGGGAATGTTTTGTGTATTACTAAAAAGAAATTTTGGGTGGGGGGGATTTCACATCATATACCTTACTCACCATTTTATTAAGCAATACTGGTTTATGTCTTGTTTCATTTTCTTACGTAGATGTTTTTTATATATGGAATTAAGTGATCAGGTTATCTGTCTGGTTCTCAGTTATGTATCAAGGTACATGAGGGGGTGGTAGGGAGGAGGTTTATATTAGTGGCTTTTGTAAGATTGATTGTGGGGATTTGGGTTAGGTAAAGGGGTGGGTGTACTCCAGAGTGGGCGTCTATGTCTTTTTTTTGTTCAAAGGAAAGATATAGTTTGAGAAGGAACATCGTGTTTTATATCTTTTATTGTATGCTACGTTGTCACAGGGACACCATTTTTGTTCATGGAATGTTAAGGGTGCCCAATCCCCAATCAAATGGTCCATGAGTTTAATTCATTTGAATAAGTTATAAATTGATATTGCTCTCCTCTGACAGACCCAGATACCCAAGGCCCAGCTTTCTTTATTTCACAGGCACTGGGTGGGTCAAGTTTTTGGTGCTGGACTAGACACCTGTAAGAGGGAGGTAACCATTTTAATGGCAAGGAAAGTGCCTTTTCTTTTACTATAAGAACATTTTGAAGCACAGGGAAGACATGTACTGCTTAGAGCATTGCTGGGTCATAAAGAAGTTGTTTTGGGGGCTATATATGGTCCTACATCAGATGGTCCCAGCTTTTTTACAACTATACTGAATCTGCTCTTACCTTGGTTGTCTCTCCCCATTTTACTGGCTGGGGATTGGAATTTAGTAATCCGTAATGAGCTTGACAGATTGGGTTGGAAGTGACAGAATTTGATGCCAGGGCTGCTTACAATATGAGAATTAATGGACTCCCTAGGTCTGTTGGGCCCATGGAGGGTCTTAAACCCTACATTATGGGAATATTCTTTCTATTCAATACCACACAATTCATTTTCCCATTTAGATTTTTTTCTTATTGTGGATTAGGCACCTGCAGGGCATCCAGCTATGTCATTATGGGACTAAAGTTGTTTCTGATCATCATCCAGTTATACATGGAACAGATAGTCACTTCTATTTGCTCAGAATCTGGTCATCTCTTCACTTCTTCTTGGGATATTGTAGCTCAATTTCAGAGCTTTTACCAGGCCCTGTATACTTCTAGCCCAGTGTTAACGTCTCCCTCCTAGTATGATACTTTTTTTCAAGACCTTGACTTGCCAGTCCTACAAGAGGCCCAAATTGATTTTTTGAAGTCCCCTTTAACTGAATTGGAAATATCTGTAAGTGAGACTATTAATTACTTGGCCCCAGACAAGGCCCCAGGCTCAGACTGCCATACACCCAATTTTTTTATAAGAAATTAAAGGCCATTTTAACCCCAGTCCCATTTAATACCTTCAATTATATCTAGTCTCATGGCATGATAGACTCCTCCTTAACAGAAGCCTTAACTGAAGTCTTGTTGAAACCCAGGAATGATCCCTTAATGGTCACAAGCTATAGGCTTATATCTCTTATCAACTTGGATTATAAGATTTTGTTCAAGGTTTTGGCTACTAGGCTGAACAAGGTGTGGAGTACACTTATAGGTAGGGAACAGGTGGGATTTGTGTCTGGGAGACTATCTGCGGAATATCTGTGGAAACTACTGCATCTAGGGAGTCATGTATTCTGGCAGCATTGGTCTCCCTGGATGTGGAGAAGGCTTTTGATAGAGTCTCATGGGATTTTTTGTTTGAGCTACTCTTCAGATATTGGATCCTGTCTAAGTTCCTACATTGAGTTTAAGTTTTATATTCTAACCCTTCGGCCCATGTTCTCTGTAATGGAGTCCATTCAGGCCTTACCTATTTAAAATGTGGCACCAGGCAGGGATGCCCTTTGTCTCTGCTTCTTTCTAATCTTTTCTTGGAACCCTTAATTAGGAAGATTAGTAGCACTCCTCTGATAAGAGGAATATCCGTGGGTCAACAGCAATATAAGTTATCGGCCTACGAGGATGATATTTTATTACATCTAAGTTATCCTAATTCATCCCTGTCTGCTGCCCTGAAGATCATAGATCAATTTGGCAAACTCTCTAATTATAAACTGAACGCAAATTCTGCTAAGGAAATGCAAAACAATCTAACATACTTAGTAGAATGGTCTAAGAAAAAGGGACTTCTGTTCAATGAATCTAAATGTAAGGTCATGCATTTAGGAAAACACAATCCATGTTTTACATATACTATTAATAACATAAATTTGGAAACAACACAACAAGAAAAGGATTTAGGGGTAACTCTTTCTAATGACTTTATATTTAATATATACACAATAACTGCTGTTAAAAAGGTAACAAAATATTAAATTGTATATTAAGGAACATCAAAAGTAGAGACAAGAGAGTTCTGCTGCCATTATATACTGGTCTTGTTAGACCTCATTTGGAATATTGCTCTTCAGTCACTGCTCCGTATTTAATTAAAAATAAGAAATTAATTGAAAATATCCAAAGAAGAACAACAAAGAAAATAATATCCATTCAAAATTTGGATTACGAAACTAGATTAAAAAAAGTAGACCTTTATTCCATGGACTACAGGAGGCTTCGTGGAGATCTATGCCTGAAATATAAAGCTTTTCAGAATGATGATATGTTGGAGACAATAGGATTACAGAAAAAAAAGACTACTATAAATACCAGATCGCATATACTCAAACTTAAAGGTACAAACAACAACACTGTTAAAAGAAACAATTGGTAAACTCAAAGGTTAATATATAAATGGAATAAACTCCCAGTTAATGTGGTACTTAGTAATACAATGACATTATTTAAAGCTAATTTAGATAATTATATGGGACATCTGAAATATAGTTTCCACCCATGATTTGGGCGGCAAGTTCATAAAAGGTAGAAATACCTACTGAACTTGTATAAATCCTATGAACCTATGAACCTAGAAAAGACAGAGATCATGCCCTTAAATAACTGGATTAATCAAGCTGACCTTGCGCACTTAGGCCTGGTCCTGGTTAAAGATAATCTTAAATATTTGGACCTATGACTTAGCACATCTCTTGATAAAATGAAACACTCTAACTTAGATATGTTGCAGGATCAGATCAAGCACAACCTGAATAGATGGGCTATTTTACTCCTCTCTTTTTGGAGACAGGTGCATATTATAATAATGAATGTATTAGCCAGAATTTTATACCTGCTTTTTGGCCACTATGCACAATTGGGGCAGGGGTACACCGAATCAGTGCATACCCCACCCATGGTGCTGCACCCCTACAGAAAGGTGTGCACTGGTGGCATTGATGACCACCAGAAACCTGTCCATGGCTGCACACTCCCAGCACACAAGAGTCTGCAGGGTGGCCGTGGTGGGGACATGGACCTGGCCGGATATCCAATCAGAGACCCTGACCGTGACACAGAGTGGTCCCTTATACAGTGGGGAGCGCATTGGCAGTGTGCCTCATGGATGATGTACTGCTGGTGGCTGTGGTGGTGAGAAGAGGTCAAAGCCACTGGTCCTACCACAATATGGCCCCAGAGTGGGTCACCATGACTGGGTGGGGAGTCTGTTGGCAGTGCCAGGGGGGCACTGTACCCCACCACATGCCAGAGGGCACCAGTGCCATGCAGGGAGGGCAGCATCCATGGGCCAGTGCCCCCATGCAGTGTGTGGGTATGGTGGGAGAACGCCTGGCAGGGGCCGTGCACTTATGTGTGCTGGGTGGTGCTGGGTGGCCATGAGAAGGTCCAGTTGCAGTGATTTCAGTGTCAGTGGGCTATCCGCCCTGACCTAGTGGTGTCCAGTTGTGTGCTGTGTGCGCAGGGTGCACAGATGGCTTACAGCAGGGTTCTCCCTGTTGTACCTTGCATCCTCCTCCTTCCACACCCCCATGGCCAGTACTATGTGCTGTTCTGCATGGCGTGTAGTGCTGGCATGCCCCTAGCCCACCCCCCACATGGTGCAGTCCACAGCTGTGGGGTATCGGGTGCATTGTGTCTGCGTGCCCCCCCTTTGTGCATCCCATGCAGTGGGCACAGTGGGTGTGGAGTGGCTACGTGCCACAGATATGTGGCACGTAGCCACTCCACCCATTCATGCATAGGGGCCATTATGCTAAACTTAGTTCCTCCTCAGTCATGGTTTAATAATTTGCGTAGAATTTTGTCCACTTTTCTCTGGTGAGGTAAATCACACAGGAAAGCTTTTAAAAAATTAACCTTACCAAAACATAAAGGGGGACACTGTATCCCTAACTTTTACTTTTACTACTAAGTGATCCACTGCACTCAATTTTTGCAATGGTTTAGGGAACCGCTAGAAGATGCCACCATTGATTATATACCTCAGTGGTAAGAGATTGAAAGATTTTACTGTGATCTTTTACAAATTAATATTAAGGCATTGGTGTATATTCCTTGTGGTAACCTTCCCCAAATATTACAAGATATTCCAATAGTGGGATCAATTTGTGCACATAAACAATTATGTGCTTTTCTCTGGTTAGACCCAAGGAAAGATGTCTCACAACCTTTTTTGGGGAATCTAAGTCTCAAAATAGCAGGAAAGCCTCTTAACTCATTTTTCCGACCATATCTGATTGTCAGCTCAGTGGAGCTTTTTCTTAAAGATGGCTTCCTGGTGAACTTTCAAGAGGCCCAACAAAAATTTTGAATTCCCACTAGTCACTGTTTTAAATTTTTCAGATTTCTCATTTGTTAAATCACTATTTTAGTTGTGGGATATGACTTAATGAGTATAGATCCAAGCTACTGAGTCTAACCTCACACACTTCTACATCCCATGATATATCCTTTTTTTTTATAACTAACTTTTCAAGCTGCTCCCCTATAAGGAGACATGAGCTGTATCTTACCTGGCTAGAACACTGCTCTCTTCTGGGAAACCATTAGACTTGTATAGGTTATGGGTTAACTTATATAAATGTATTAAGTGGGATACGTACCATCACATGCAATACTAAATATTCTACAGTATGTATTACACACCTGTCAAGTTGAGTAAGATGGGTAAAATGTCCACTGATATGTGCACATGCTGTGGCAAAGTACAGGGCACCCTAGTCCATATTGTATGCGACTGCGACATGGTTGTACCACTATGGGACTCCATTCGACAACATCTGGACACCCTTTTAGGGTTAGATACCAAGTTCTCTCCTGAGGTGTGTTTATTGGGGTTATATGAATATAATTTAATAGGAAATCAGCATTATCACATGGTGTTCATTTCTGCCTTTGCCCAAAAAGTTATTTTAAGACATTGGTGTCTATGGTGGCATATCTGGAATGGTAAAAAGAGATTTTATTTGCACTTTGTTCAGACAAAATGATTGTCAGTGTGTTTTGCCACTTTTCATCCTTTAAAAAAGTATGGGAGCCATTGTGTGCCTTACTCTCTCTTCAAGAGAACTAAGTCATGCTCTTATTAACTGGCAGGTGGTCCACATGCTCAAGAAGGAGTCCCTAGTTTACATCTATATAGCTTAAGGTGGAATTGAGTCCTTCCCTTTTGGGTCCCTCTGTATTAATATAATGTTTCTTGGGTCTTTATAGGTTAAGATACTGTAGACTAGCTCCGGGGTACTGTGGTGGGTCATTTAGGAAGGGGGAAGGGGGGTTTTATTAAGTGAATGATTCAACTTGATTTTTCATGTATTTCACTTTACTGGGAGGTAAGGGTTGCTTTGGGAAGGAAGATGTTTTGTTATGTATTGTATTGCACTTTTTGTATTTTGATCTTGATTTGGCTGTATGAATGTTGAAAAGTCTAAAGAAAGCATGTTCAATTTAAAAAAAAGAAAAGAGGTGGTGATTCTACAGTTTAGGTCATTGTGAGACCTCATTTGGAATACTTTGTCCAGTTCTGGTGGCCACATCTCTGAAAGAACATAGACAAGATAGAGGCAGTTCAGAGAAGGGCAATAAACATGGTACACAGCCTGCACCAGGGGACATACAAGGAGAGACTGGAGGTGCTCAGTATGTACACACTAGAGGAGAGTGAGTGAGGAGACATGCTAGAGACCTTCAAGTACCTGAGGGAATAAATAAGGTTCAGGAGGATAGCATCCTTAAGATAAGAAGAAGCTCTAGAACTAGACGGCATGACATGAGTTTGGAAAGGGGGAGGCTAAGGGGCAATGTGAGTAAGTACTTCTTCATGGAAAGGGTGGTGGGGGCATGGAACAGCCTCCCAGCAGAGGTGGTGGGAGGCAGAGTCAATGGGGGAATTCAAAACTGTATTGGATAGACATAGAGGTACTATGTTGATTCAAATGAGGAGGCAATGCTAGAGATATAGTAGGATCTGTGGCATATTTCAGCAGGTAGGGAAATTGGGCAGACTACATGGGCCTATTGGTACTTATCTGCCATCAAATTCTATGTCCTTATGTTTCTGTGTAACCCTTTTGATATCTTAACATTGCAGCAATTTATACATGGTACAGATGTCACCTTGTGACCATATACCACCACAGCTCAGGCACAAAGGGCAACCCTAGGAGGCATACGCTAAGTGCTGTCCATCCCCTAGCCTTACTGTCTGCTGAGCTTCACTGATCTTCATTGACTGGGAGAGAGACCAATCACAGAAGGAAGGCAGACTCCAACAGGTGCAGAAGCAAGGATTTCTTGACAGTAGTTCTACCTGGGTGAATCCCCCTTGGAGTGCACAGTCCAGGCTTCTATCTCTGCTGAGGCAACTTCTCTCCTTGATCACTCTGCTCAGACCCAGCCAGCAGCTGCTCTCTCAACATAAGGAGCAGCTTTATTAGCCAGACAAGACTCCACCTTCCTGCCTGCTAGGAGGAAGGGGCAGAGTTTCAGCACAACTCATAAAAAAACAAACAACAAAAAAATTATTTTCTTTTCTTTCAGACAATAGTGTATTACACAACAGTGTATTGTTTTCAAATACTACTATCTCTATTTTCTTTCATTCTCAAAGACACCCTAATAGGCCACGGACATCATCACCTGCCAGAGGTGCACTGCATCCTTTCAGAGGGCACGCATTCCCCACTTGCTGAACAATACAGCATATGAAAGCTCAACTCAAAGAGGCATGGAACCAAATAAATTGTCTCCACAATGTCATCAGAAACCACTTACCTGCTCGCCCCTATTCACTGCACCATCTCCACCAAGAGATCATTTCGTGTCACTTGACTACCCCTCATCCAGGAGAATGTAGAAACATAGAAGCTGACAGGAGATAAGGACTGCAAGGCCCATTCAGTCTGCCCATTTCTTTTTCTACCTTATAAATGTGCCATCAGCCTTTGCTCTGTCAATGGCCTATCTATTCATACTCATCTGTATTGCTCCTTTGTGCCTATCCCATGCCTCTTTGAAGCCTTGCACTGTATTCATATCCACCACTTCCTGAGGTAGGCCATTCCATGCATCCACCACCCTTTCTGTGAAAAAGAACTTCCTCACATTACCCCTTAATCGGCCTCCCTCTACTCTCATGCTGTGTCCTCTTGTCCTGCAATTTTTCAGGTAGTAAAGGGGGGGGGCAGGAAAACATCACACAGGCCTCTACAGCAGTCCTCCTATACACCACACCATCTCCACCAGGAGGTCATTCCGCACAGCTTGATCACCCCTGGTCCAGTAGAATGGCAGGTAGTAAAGGGGGGCAGAAAAACATTGCACAGGCCTCAACAGCAGTCTCCAAACCATGAGGCATAAATGAAAACAACTAATAGATACACCCCTCTAGCCATGAAAAGCAAACATGGGTATAATAACACACACCGCCGGATAGGGCACAAAACAAGAAAGAACAAGGAAAGCACTGCAAAGGCATCCATTAATAAGAAGCTAAGTAAAGTTCTGATTGTAGGTGATTCCTGATCTGAGGAGTAGAATCACACATACAGCAGGGTCCAGAGATAGAGGTCATAGTTAAATGTCTACCCGGTACCTCTGCAAAAAGGGATACCGACCACATACAGAGGTTAATAAAAAGAGAAGGTAAATGCACTGTCATTTTCATCCACATAGGTACTAATGATCTGGCAAATCAGATGGTCAAAGAGACAAGACAGCACCTCTCTGACATAGGTTACAAACTCCAGGAGGGGTAGAAAGGATAAAGGTCGAACTTAAGGCTCTAAAAAAATGGTCAGAAACATGGTAACTAACGTTTGACACAAAAAAATGCAAGGTCATGCATCTAGGAAGGGCCAACCCAGGAGAGGACTACTACCTGGGAGGAGTACAACTGCAATCTTCCAAACAGGAAAGGGATCTGGAAATAATTATAATGGATGACCTAAAGATCTGAAAACAGTGTGAGAAAGTGGCACTATGGGTGAATGGCTTGTTGGGTTGCATAGGCAGGGGGTATCACCAGCAGAAAAAAGGAGGTCATCCTGCCACTCAGTAGACCTCTGGTGAGGCCACACCTGGAGTTCAGCATACAGTTCTGGAGACATCACCTAAAAAAGGACATCAACAGACTGGAGACAGTTCAAAGGAGAACTACAAAAATGATACATGGCCTGCAGAACAAAAACGATGAAGACTGCAAAATCTGAACATATATTCCCTGGAGCAGTGGAGGGAGGGGGAGACATGATTGAGTCCTACAAGTTCCTAAATGGAATAAACAAGGTGCAGGTTCAGAAACTGTTCCAAGTCAGAAAGCATACAAGAACTAGGGGCACAACATGAAGCTGGGGGGGGGGGCAAATTCAGAGGTAACACACGTAAGTTTTTCTTTACCAAGAGAGTGGTGGATGCTTGGAACAGCCTTCCTCAGGTAGTGGTCGTGGTGGCAAAAACAGTGGTAAGTTTCAAGAAAGCTTGGGACAGGGTACAAAGGCACAATCACACTGATGAACAGTTAAGGGAGGGGGATAGGCCTATGGGCAGACAAAATTGACTGTATGATCTCCTTTGGCTGCCACTTTCCATGTTTCTATGCAGCACCTTTCTATGGCAATATTTATTTTTAGTGCAAACCTACCAGTCAGAAATTCTCTTTTATTTTTTTTTTTGGGGGGGGGTTGTTTTCTCATATGGACCAACCAGATGCATTTCATCATTTCAAAAAAACACCCTAGGCTGTGCCTTGTGGAGGGATAACAGTACTTCGGGTGGGATAACAATACTTCTTGGGTGGTGAAGCACTTAACTATGCCTTTTGCATCAGCCCAACTGAGGAATTCCATTATCATACACCAACAGTGTACATCTTATCATGCACTGTTGCTTACTTACATATGTAAAGCAGTAAGAGCAAGTATGTTTCAAAACAGCTGCCATGATTGTTACCATAGCATCACCATGGTGTTCTTGCACTAATGAGTTACCCACGAGTAGGCTGAGTTGCAGGGCAGTATTACGAGAGATAATCTTGATAAGTTTCGGTATTCTGCATTCAACCTGCCTCTCTCTAAATAATTCTTTACAATGTATTTATCGTGTATCACAGAACATAACTAGCAATCTCATATGTTTTTCCTCATTTCATCAAAGTAGCAGGGATAGAAATGCAATTGGCTCAATGACAAATATTGATACTTTTTACAGCTGAAACAACTAGGGCAGAAATAAATCACAATTTTTCCAGAAAATGATTTTCAGTTTAAACACTGAACTTTTATAATATTTACACATTTGAGTTAAAACTACTTTCCTGATGCAAGTTGCTGATTTCACATACAGTATGTGTCATACTGTGCTGTTGTACTTCGTATGACCACTTTTATTGAAGTATTCAAGCCATGAAAAACTACATAGTATGCCTACTTTTTGTCAGATATTTTAATGATTTTCTTACACTGTTTCTAGCACTTGTGCACATTTTAAAACATGTTGGGCAGCTACTTGGTTGCTTAGAGCTTCCAAAGTGTCACAAGAATGTATAACTAATTAAAAATCTGGTGACATTTATAGTAATTCTGGGCACTGTGGATAGGCATTTTTTGTGGTATCTTAAAATCAGTCCCCATGGGTGCATCTTAAGTAGCTGACTTTTTATTCTAGTGTCTGCCATTACAAATAATATACTGAGAAATCTAAGAACATGTTTATAGTCATTGCTAACATTGTATCCAACAGTTGCATTTTCTTTAGCTTAAACAAGTTTAAAAAAAAGGAAAACTCAGATCATCACTGTTATTTGCTCACTTGGTAGTACACTGTCCTCAAGGATTGGAAGGTTGTGGGTTCTTGCCTCATACAGTGCCAGGTACTTACTAAATACCAATAAATAGCAAAGAAATCTTGGATGCCCTGCTCTTACATTAAAAAAAGTTGGTCTTTTGGGAGCCCATGCCTATAATTCCAAACAATGAAAAATAGGGCACAATCAACATAAAGATGCAATCACCAGTAATATTTATTTCTAATTATACAATGGCAAGAAAATTTCCTGGACTCTGATTGGTCAGTGTGTGCCTCGGACAGTGATGATATTAAGCTATAACATCACTGTATTAAGTCCAGGAACACACATATGACCGCATAACACAAATCATGCTACCAGTCCTACAGACACTGCTGGTGTGAAGCCTCATTAATCCGTGACACTTTTAGCGCCCCATTTTCTTAGCCTCTCAGATTAAAACAACCACCACAATTGAGTCACAGGAATTCAATCAATGGATTTGCTGCCAGCATTTCGTGCGAGAAACGGCGAGCTTGACTAACCCGCGCTGACTGTCCGGAAGAAGCTTCAAACATTCCCACTCTGCCCTCGCTCTTCATTGCAACTAAAAACAGCGAACTCACATAAAACTACCAGCCTCCAGTGACATTCGCCTTTGTTAGTTGCTTACCGTGCTTCCACAGCTACTTTTGAAGACATTCAAAAGTGAAACAAACTCTGACATGAAGCGGCATTTCAACGTCCCTAGCATCACATAAGAGAACCTCAATGACAAGTGCTTCAGGACTGTGCACAGCATCAGCCAAGCAACAGCGCCACCCAGTGGTACAAAAAATAGGGATTTCTTTTTGAAATGTATACTTACCACAGAAAAATCTAATAAAAATAAATAAAAACATACTTTTTTCTTTTTTATTTTTGTTACCACCACGAGCCATTGTATAATAGCAATAAGGCACTCCAAGGATGTGTGTTATCGATAATAACGTCACTCCTGGGTGGTGGAAGCACCGACTTCGCCTGCCTGCTTCAGCCACCCCAATTGACGTTAACCACAACCACCCTGTCGTGCTGTTAATAAATCTTCTCTTATACATATCCAGGCCTCATTTAGTGGACCTAACTCCACTTCATCATGTCTCCAAATGGTGGTTTCCTGTCAAGCAAATGAGATTAAAAAAAAACATTTTTTAGAATAGTGCAACATGTCCAAGCAATAATACCAGACTGGGTGGGCAGTACTGGGCAATACTGGACCACCCAGGGACGTAATGTGGCACAACGCCAGAGGCAGAAGGGCCTTATAGCCCCTGAAAGGTCCAGTATTGCCCATACCACCCACCCTGTAGGGTATCATTGCGCTTAGAAAATGGTCCACGTATGGCAGTTTGTGTAGGTTTTTACAAAATTAAAGAAAATATTAAAAAAAGATACAGTAAGACTGAATTGTAAGTCTTTTGCTTGTAAAGTAGTCCCTTCCTTTCTGTGCTATTCTATCTCTTGTCGTCACTCCCCCACCACAGCACAATTCTGGCACTTGCCCCCACCACCTCCATAGTAGGACATTGAGCTTTTAACCCAGACTTTTAAGTTTTCATCCCCAGCAGTCTGCAAAACAAAAACAAACCAAGAAACAAAAAACAAACAAAAAACAGTTTTCTGCCCCACTTGAATGTGATTATTTTTGTTTGTATTTTATACACTTGTAATTTGCAACTGTTAGGTGTGTGCGTGACCTTATTTGACCTGCGAGATAAACCAGGAAGTGCAGAGCAACACAAACAATGCGGCAGGGCAGCCCTGTAAATACATTTTTACATTGTCCCGTTATCACAGGTATACCATGAAGTAAAGAATCAGTATTGGGGATCTGTTTGGAGGTGATGAAATTGTACACATAATGGAAAGTTCGAGTACCAGGTTGGTTTGTCTGTTGGAATGCAGCATGCAGTGATCCTGGAAATTGACAGTAGTAACAGTAATTTTATTACATTAGCAGAAGGGAATTTGAGATAAAAAAATATATAGATCCTTGCATGGTTTCTGTGAAGTGCCCAATGTCTTAGAAGCAGCAGTTGTGCTATTTGTATATGGTGAGGTATGCGCTGCAGTTTTAAATAAGGCACTTCTGACTATGGCTATGGAAGCTGATTATTTTGATGGCTTGCTCTTACTTTTAAGATGTATGGCTTTGATGTCATTTTTTTCATGTTGTGACCAGTGAGCCAAGCCGAGGCTAGTATGTGTTTTTTTGTGCAATCTGGCAATTAATTAGGGAGGGCTGGTTGGGCAGTATCTCTCGCTAAGTAAGAGAAAAAAAATGGCGGCATTTTTAAATTTAATATGGTGCTTTGAGCCAATGGGTAAGCAGAGTGGGCACAAGGATTCTCGAATGGGTAAAGTGGCACTTGGGCTGGTACTTATTATTTCCTGGGCCTCCATTGAAAGTTAATATAAACCCCTGGCAGGGGTACCAGCCAATCAGAGCCCTGGAAATAAAAAGACCATTTTATAAAATTATATATTGTCTGGAAGGTGCCTTATAAATACATAGTCTTGCACCTCAATCTACAATAGTTGTGATTTGATTACAAATATATAACATATAGATGCTATTAGTGGTATCAAACAACATTCAATGATTTACTGAGACACATTCAGAATGCCATAGGCGAAACCCCCAATCCCCTTACTTACAGTGAATTCACATTACTAATATTCCAACTCAGCACTGTAATTCTTCACTCTAGTATCATATAACTTATCAAAATCTTCTGTGCACCACATGCACAACAACAAACAAGTTTTTTTTTTACTGTAAACTGTGGCTGTATAACATGTAAGAATATGATGTTCCTCATATCTACTAGTCTTGTTTATGTTTTCTTAAACCAGATCGGATAGCTAATGGGTAAACAATACCATGAAAATACAGTACCTTCAAATGTAATGATATAGTGCACTTTAAAGTGAACTCCATATACATAACAGACTGATTACTGGTGCCCCCAGGCTCACTCACACCTGTCAACTGTATGATGATGCTAAACTCCTGACCCTTGATGAACGGCTTCACTATCATACCTGCCTCCTCACTGAAAAAACCCTACTCAGGCTCTCCCCTCCTGGGGTGACTGCATCCATCCACCAGATCCCACCTACAATTGCTACATGGTCCTCCAACAAGTCCTCTCTACTGGTCCCCAGGTCAAGAACTACTCATGGTCAGAGGTCCTTCTGCTACAGAGCCCCATTCTGGTTTAACTCTCTCCCTGCCCCCGTCACCAATGCCACAACTATCTCCAAATTCAAAACCAGCCTTCGAAGGCAACTCCTCAACACTCGTAGCTGCTCCTGTCTCTGAATGAGGCTGGACCTCGAACCTCTTCACCTGTGACCAACCTCTGGGCGGTCTCTCCCTCGTAGCCCACCCCCCCCCCCCTTCCCAGCACACCATACCTAAGTATATCCTGGCTAGTGCCTGCTGTCTTATGGTAATGCCAGTAAATTGCTCAACATATGAAACCAACTTCTGTAAGAACTATTTCAATTACCTGTACCCTGTAACTCAAATGTATTTTGTTTGATCACAGTGTGACGTGGCGCCTCTGATGAATGCCTATTTGAGAAAACCTGTACTATGTAACCTAAAATGTTATGTATGTCCTCAATGTGACGAGGTACCTTTGGAAACGAGCCTCTGGCTCAAAGGTTGTAAACTGATTCTCACAAATAAATAAATAACAGTTTACTCATACCTGCTGTAAAACCAAGCATTGCTGAGCAGTAGCACAGTGTTACTCAATTAGTGCATGGATCCAGCTCTTAAGACACACACACGTTCAAACTCATCAGCTTTTTGTGTAAGAATTGTGACTGCTTCACTTAGCAGTTCGGTTCTTAAATGAGCTTACACTTGTGGTCTTCACTAATGGTGATGTGCGGCAGCCTATTACTGCTACTACTAGGAGTGTTCAGTCAGTCCTGCATGCTCATTTCTTGCAGTGCTTGGCCAGGAGAAGGGGTTGGTATGGACATCTGAGTGCCATAATGACCAAGTTCCCACCCACTCATATCTACCAGAGCTTGTTAGGAAGAGCTGACTGCTGCTAATGCCAGTTGGGGATGGAATCTGGGTAATAGTGCAACAGCAGGCTCCTTACAAAAGGCACTGGTTTGCCCCCACCTGAGCCTTGTAGTCTACTGTATGTATCATGAATGTAATGTTTAAAAGGGCACATTTTTACTGCAGATCAAGAATAGGAGTTTCAGAATTGTCCTACCTTTTAATTCCTAATGAAACCAAAACATGCAGGACTTCACAATAATACAGAGAAGGGCTCATAGACAAGGTTAAGACTCAGTCTCTGAAATTACAGATCCTGTTGGGTTAACTTACTGGAGTAATACTGATAACTGACACTGTACTGCATTATGAGGTGTTGATGCACTGTTGAGGTCCTATTCTTAGAATCACAGCTTAATGTGCCTTTCCTGGTCAAAAATATAGGCTGGGAGGGGAGTTGCTGGCAGTCACAAGTGAAGAAAGAGACTTGGGCGTCATTATCACCGATGACCTGAAATCATCCAAGCAAACCACTAAAGCAGTAGGTAAGGCTAGAAGGATGTTGGGGTGTATTAGTAGGGGTATCCCAAGTCAGAAGAGGGAGGTAATAATCCCTCTTTACAAGACACTGATTGAGCCCCATCTGGAGTACTGCATGCAGTACTGGAGGCCACACCTTCACAAAGACATTAACCAAATTAAGGCAGTCCAGAGACGGGCAACCAAAATGGGACTGCATCAGAAAACATATGAGGACAGATTAACGGAGCTCAATATGTATACCCTAGAGCAAAGGAGGGAGAGAGGTGATATGATTGAAACATTAAAACACTTTAAGGGCATTAACAAGGTGAAAGAGTCTAACATGTTTCAATATAAGAAAAATGGTAGGACAAGAGGACACAGCATGAGATTAGAGGGAGGCCAATTAAGGGGCGATGTGAGGAAGTTCTTTTTCACAGAAAGGGTGGTGGATGCATGGAACGGCCTACCTCAGGAAGTGGTGGATATGAATACAGTGCAGGGCTTCAAACAGGCATGGGATAGGCATAAGGAAGCAATACAGATGAGTATGACTAGATAAGCCATTGACAGTCACATTCATAAAGCAGAAAAAGAAATGGGCAGACTGGATGGGCCTTGCGGTTCTTATCTGCAGTCAACTTCTATGTTTCTATGTTTCTATGTAAAAGAAAATATACAAACATGTACTCTGACAAACATTGCCATCACCAAGTAATGTCCTGCAGAGAAATAACATACTGGAAACTTAGGCAATGACGGCAGTAAAACAACAAAGGGCTACCCAGTCTGCTCAAATTACCTATGTAGCCCTGGGGCCTAGTTTTCTTCCACTCCTGCCCTTAGAGAGCTCCAGGATCCTAGCCCTCCCCACCCACTTCCATTCTCCTTCCCTATTCTGACACCCTGAGCAATCACTATACTGTTCATTGTGTCCCAATCATGCTTAACACCACTATTTTTTTTTGTACCCACCACCTTGACTGGCAGCTTCTCCCGCAGCTCCATCACTCTTTCTGTAAAATAATATTTAATCACATCCCTCCTGAACCTCCCTCTGGTTAATTTCCACTCATAACCATGTGACTGCAAGCTGGTATTCAAGTTAAATAGTTCCCTACACTTCACCCTGTTAATTCCTTTTACGAATTTGAAGGTCTCTATCATATCTCCTCTCTTCATTCTGGTCTCAGGTGAGTACAAGTTCAGTTCCTTGAGACACTCCTTAAAGGATAAACCCTGCTGGCACTCATTCATTTTTGTTACCCCAAGCTGCATTGCCTCCATCCTATCCCTATCCTTCCTGAGGTGAGGACCCCACAACTGGGTGTAGTTCTCCTGGCATGGCCTCACTAAGGATCTATACAGGGGAAGTATTACTTCCCTTTCCCTGCTATCAGTAACCCTCCCGATATATCCAAGCATCCTATTTGCCCTGTTATAAACCTTGTTGCACTTACTTGATTGCTTTACGGAGTTGCTGATGATAACTCCAGGGTTTTATTCCACAGCTGTAGTAATGCGTCTCATCCTTCCAATGCAGCACTCTGTCCTCAGGTCTTGTTCTCTAACTGCATCAGCTTGCATTTCTTGGTGTTAAATTTCAACTACCAAACTCTTGACCACCCCCCTACTTTTGCAAGTCTATCTGGATTTCTTTTATTCCTCCATCACTATTCACCCTCCCACAGAGTGTAATATCATCTAGGATGAGATAGGCCATGCCCTGGATCCACTCACCAATATCAGTGATGAACAGGTTGAAGGGACAGAACCTAGAACTGATCTTGGTGGAACCCCGTTCGTGACCTACCTTTCTTCTGATTTAACCCCCTTGACCACCATCCTTTGCTGCCTCCCCTTTAGCCAGTTTCCTACCAAGTTTAGTATGACCTTATCTGTAGGCAGCTCCTCCTTCTTCTTCAGCAAGCATCAGTGTGATACTGAGTAAAAAGCCTTGCTGAAATCGAAGTAGAGCAATTCCATAGTGTGGTCCCTATCCAGTTCCCTCATCACCCAGTCAAAGAAAATTATCAGATTAGTCTGACAAGACCTCCCCATCATGGTATCCAGTGAACAAGGTGACCGCAATTGAGCGCTTACAAAAACGGTGACTCAATTATGGTGCCTGTGTTCAGGGCTACCTGACTGTTTAGCGACCGGATACCTGGATGGGTGAGGTAGGGAGACGGGAAGCATACATGTGTGCACATGCATGGGGTGGGGATGTATGTGGGAGGGAGTGTAGCAGGCAGCTGCCGAGCTGGTCAGCTAGCATGATGGGGAGGGTGGTCGGTTGGGGTGTGCAGGGTGCAGGGTCTAGGTCCGGAGATGTGCATTTTCTTTTTGTCCTGGCCGGTGGCTTTTTTTTTTAAATAATTTCACCCCCCCAACATGCACCCCCCTTGGAGTTTAAAATCCTTAAGTAGGGGTGCGTGAGTGCTGCAGCCCCCAGCATGCATTTAAATTTGGTCGCAACCCTGCAGTTTGCTGCAAGTGTACATCACCATAATTTATTTTCAGCAATGTACACTCGCCCAAACGGCAATTGCTATTACGCGATCGCCGTTATGACATAGAACCCCCTGTCATGAATCTGTGCTGCTTATTATCCGAAGACTGTTGCTTTATAATTAGTCCACGAGATCCTCTTTTATTGGTGATTCCACCATTTTTCTCCAATAGAGTTGAGACGGACAGGTGTGTAGTTACCTGCTTGTTCCTTGCCCACCCCCATGGAGTGAAGCTACTTATGTCCATCACTCTTAAATCCTTTGGAACCACCACTGTCCTTATAGAGTTGTTGAACAGACCTACTAGGGGATCAGAAAGTTCTGCTGCCAATTCCATGAGTATCCTCAGATGCCACCATCTGGTCCTGGGGCCTTATCAATCTTTAGGGCAGCCAGCCCTTTCAGGACTCTTTAACTAGTAAATTCTTGCTGAATCTTCTCTGGGACTACCTTAATTGCTGCTTTGATACCATTCTCTGTCAAGGTCCCACCATCCTCCTGACTGAAAACTGAGCAAAATTAATTGTAAAGGACAGCGGTCTTTTGCACATCCACCTCAACTACCCTGTCTCCCTCTGTTAGTTTCGCAGTTCTTCTTCCTTTCTTCCTTTTTTCACTAATATACCTGAAGAGCAGTTATTCTCCACTCTTGATCCCACCACAATAAGCAGCTATCTGTCAGCTTTTGCCTCCCTAACCTCCCTCTTAAAAAACGCACACACAAAGCCAAGATTTGTTTCCCAGTGCATCCTGAGAGCACAAAGAATTTAACTGACTTGCTCATAGTCAGACAGTATGCAAGTGGTGGCTGTGGAATTCAAACCCAGTTCTCTAAGTTTGCAGCTCTGTGCTCTTAACCATTGCATTATATTGCCTCCCTAACCACTGAAAAATATAAAATTAATGTTGTAAGTGGATAAATAGAATAAATATGATGAAAAAATGTTGGGATATAAAATGTATCAAGTTGTTTATCATGAAAGAAATCTACACTTTTATAAGACAAAGAACCACTGTGTGCAAACACTGAGGCACGGGTTACCCCAAAGGGCATTTGGCTGGGAAGCCAAGTTTCAAGAAAATACAAAAGCACACACGCCAACACAATGCAAAGCATCATGGGCTGCAATTGCAAATCACCACAGAATGTTACGCTGGTTCAACTTTAAGCAGAATTGCATCTGTTAGCACCCTTTGCAAACTGTGTGAGAGGCCTTTCAGCACCATGCAATTCTGCTTAAAGTTGAACCAGCGTAACATTCTATGGTGATTTGCATATGCAGCCCATGATGCTTTGCATTGTGTGGGCATGTGTGCTTTTGTATACACTTTTATGCTGTCTTGCACCTGCAAAAGAAACATGTTGCTGTAACTTTGGTATAGCAGATTTTGGAGGTATGGTCGTGCTGTGGCCAGTGGCTCCAGCGCTTTTTCAGGCTGGGCTTCCATGGAATGAATTAGATTGCACATTATCTATGACAGCAGTGCAAAAGCCGTGCCATCACTTTCAAACATTTTAGGCGCTGCAATGAGGGAACTCCACCTCACTGCAGGGAGTGCTTTGTGCAGTGTAACATTTTAATAAACATGGTGGGTGGCAGCTTGCTACTAGCCCTCACAGTCTCTCTGTAGCCAACTTCGGGAGTGCCCATTCCCTCTGTTGGCATATGTTCCCCCTTCCCTGCTGTGGTGTGCCAAGGGGGGTGCCCAATCCCCTTGGCATCAATCAAGCCCCTGTTGGCATGTTACTCCCCCACCATTTTCCTGGCACTGCACCAATTGTGTACCACACCCACACTGGGAGCCCACCCCAGTGTGGGTGACATGACCTCCCCACCAATGTGCCACACTAGGAGCCCACCCCAGTGTGGCCACAACCTGTTAAAAAGACAAGAAACGGTCTGCAGTGATTTTTTTTTTTACCCAAAACAAATGAAACGATCCTTCGCTGGCTGTTGGTGGCCCCCACTCCCAACCCACAACCACCGTCTGTGCACCCCACCTCCCCACACCACACCTCACCCAATACTTACCTCTGGAACCCAGCACGATGTACTTCGGTGGACTGGGAACTTGTCTGCACTCTTCAAATCTGACCGCGAGCTGAAGAAATGCCGGTAAGCTGTATAATGGCATAAATACAGGTTTTTCAACTTTGGTGCATATCTTGGGCATTTGGGGGAATTTCAGCACCAAAATTTCATCTTGGAGTTATTGGGACCTCTCCTCATGAATTCAGGCACTGTCATGGCATTATTTGGTCCTGAAAGGTGATTTCTTGGTCACTTCGTGAAATCATCTTTTGGGACTGATTAATGAAATGTCAGTGCCACTGTTCATGAGGTGGGCTCCTAAAAAGTCTATGTTGCAAATTTGGTGAAAAAATTCCCAAAAATGACCATGTTACGAGTGTGCATTGTGCAGTTCCCACGCACACTTGTAACTTAGAGAATTTTTAATATTTTTGCTCCATATTTTCAACATTGCCATTTTTCACACCTCTTTATGAACAGCACAGCTGTCATTTCTCACATCATGCCCGAAATGCATTTCGCACATCCGACGCACAGTGGCGCAGTCGCTGTAGGAAAACAATGTTCGGGACAGAGTAAGAAAATCATAGTAACACTGTTCATGAGCAGAGGTCCCAAAAATGCCTACGTTGAAAATTTTGTGAAAACATTCCAAAAAAAGACTGTGTTATGAGCATGTGTTGCGCAGTTTCCACGCACACTTTTAACTTTGAGATTGTTTAATATTTTTTCTCCAGATTTTCAACATTGCCATTTTTTCACACCTCCTTATGAACAGTACAGCTTCATTTTTCACATCCTGCCCAAAATGTGTTTTCGCACATCCGGTGCACAGTGGCACAGTCACTGTAGGAAAACAATGTTTGGGACACAGTAAGAAAATCACAGTAACACTATTCATGAGCAGAGGTCCCAAAATGCCCATGGTGAAAATTTGGTAAAAAAATTCCACAAAATGACCATGTTACACTTGTGCGTTGTGCAGTTTCCATGCAGTTTCCACACATGCTTTAACTTTGAGAATTTTTTAATATTTTTACTCCAGATTTTCAACATTGCCAATTTCACACCTCCTTATGAACAGTACAGCTTCATTTACCACATCCTGCCCAAAATGTGTTTTAGCACATCCGGCTCAAAGTGTCGCAGTCACAGTCACTGTAGGAAAACTATGCTTGAGACACAGTAAGAAAATCACAGTAACACTGTTCATGAGCAGAGGTCCCAAAATGCCTATATTAAACAGCTGGTTAAAAAATTCCACAAAATGACTATGTTACAAGCATGCGTTGTGCAGTGTCCACGCATCGTCATAAGTTCAAAAATGTTTAATATTTTCACTCCAGATGTTTAACATCACCATTTTTGTACACCTTCTTATGAACAATACAGCTGCCATTTTTCACATCCTACCCAAAATGTGGTTTTGCACTTCTAGCACACAATGGCATGGTCGCTGTGGGGAAACAACGTTCGGGACAAATTAAGAAAATCATACTGCCACTGTTCATGAGCAGAGATCCCAAAATGCCTATGTTAAAAATTTGGTGAAAGAATTCAAAAAAACAGACTGTTATAAGCATGTGTTGCCTACTTTTCATGCACACTCGTAATGTCAAGCATTTTTAATATTTTCCATCCAGATTGTCAACATTGCCATCTCTTTACAACTCCTTATGAATGGTGCAGCTGACATTTTTATGTGGTACAGAATGGTGCGGTCACTGTGGGAAATCAATGTTCAGGACACATTAAGAAAATCACAGGAACACTGTTCATAAGCAAAGGTCCCACATGCTTTCATGAGGTGGGATCACAAAAAAGGCCATGTTGAAAATTTGGAGTGCAAATACCAACAAACGCCCAGGGCGTTAGGGTTTCTAACCATAACATCCCACCCTGCAGCCACTGACAGGCATCCAGGTGTGCCTTGGACTCTTCAGCTCCAAAGTTCACCCCATTCTCCCATGCTGCACCAGTCTCAATGTACTTCCTTATGAAATGGGGTGAGCGAAAGGTCTGATGACCACAAGGCACAATGCGCGACACGTGTCAGAGTCTGCAGGGTAGGGTGAAGTGAAATGGCATTAGTGTTATGGCCAGTGACCCAAAGGCACACCCCAATACATTCCACTCTCTGCAGGATGGGCTGGGATTCATGCCAGTTCTATACTTCACTTCCATTCTTAGTATGCGTCTCTCTAACTCTTGCACTACCAATGGCAACGCCAGCAAAACAACATTCGGCATTGAAAAATGCTTGTTTTACTTTCTTTTTACTAGATTGTTTATTTTAATGTTACAATATATGGTATGCTTTTATTAGAGATTTGAGCAATGTATTTTGAAAACAGAAAGTACATTTCTCCGATAATCCCATAGTTTGGGAGTTAATAATATGCTGTACTGCACCAATCAATTCTCTCTTTCAATAATATGAAAGGGTTGAGTTGTGATTCAGACTGATCTATTACTTTATTACTTATTAAGTGAGAAGATCAGGAAATCATCAGCTAAACAGGAATTGGTGATGTTGGTTGACCTAAATATGTCAGATATAGACTGGGAAATCCTGGCAGCAAGAAGTGCAAAAAGTTAGATACTGGTGAATGTGTTGTAAGACTGCTTTCTCGTCCTCTGGTTCAAGGAACCAACTAGAGAATGTCACCATAGACCTGGTTTTCTTAAAGAGCTAGTGTAACCATACTCTGTGTGTTCTATTGTTTTATACATCCCTGCTGCCATTGAGCATTCATATAAATCATTTAGCAACAGCTGGCATTTTATATTGGTGGATTTTGACATGTTTTACCTATTTTTGAAAAGTACTGTATTCTTGAAATGACTGTCACCTTCCAGTGATTTGAGCAATGCTGGTGATGTGGTAGTGGAACCAACTGCATCATTCAGCTGTAAACCACTGAAACTGAAATGACAGAAGCACAAATGCTATCACTGTACACAATTAAGATAGCGTGTGTCTAAACACCTGGGCTTCTGTCTTTTTGATCATCTGTGGAGAACTCAATATTTAGCCTCACAGTTGTTTTTGGTTTTCTTTTGGATGAGTACTAAAAAAATTCATGGCAGTGAGGTTCTGTCATTTGTACTGTGGCTCGAGAATTGAAAGATGATTATTTGTCAACTGCCCATAAAACTAAGCCTGACACACCAATTTTTTTTTATTCATAGTTTGTTTTTGCGGTACATTTTGGGTGATTTGTGTGATAAAAGTAAGTCTATTAAATTATAATGCCCCAGCAGTGTGTGATTTATGGCTACAGTAGTACATCAATGCCAAAAATGGGCTCTATGTGTGAATGCCTATGCACCACGTATGGGCAGTGCGTAGGCATGCCTACATCCATATGCCACACAGTGGGGTACAGCACACCTCCAGTGGCATTTATCACAGGTGTGCCAGTGACTTGCATGCTGGATCCTGCAGGCGGCCATGTGGTGGCACATCAGTGCTGGGCCAGGGATGTGGCAGGGGGCATGTGTACACTGCACTCAATGCATGAATGTGATGCATGCTGAACCATGGTGGAAAATGATATGGGAGGCAGGACCCTGTTGTAAATATTTACTTCCTGCACACAGGTCCTCAGTGGGGACTGATGGCAACAGGATCCCACTGCACAGTTCTGCCCCAGCCCACTGGGCTGCCTTGGAGGGCTGAGGGTGGGCGTTTGGGCAACCCATTGTTTAATCCTGGTAGGGTGCCTGCCTTCCCAGGGATCTCTGTACATGCACAGAAGGGGATCCACTACGGAACCCAGGATAGGCATCCTATTGGATTCCCACCTGCATCCCACACTCTGCCCCTGTGTAGCCATGATCTTCCAATGTGTGGCTGTGTGCTGGAGGGGTAAGGCATGGACAAGTGACTGGCAATAGTGAATGCCTGCCAGTACATGCCTGTCTGCAGATAAGGTGCAGTGCAGGCAATTTATTTACATCGGTGGCTATGAACAACAGTGCATAAACTCTGCGGTAATCTGTCATAACAGCCTCGCATGCCCATGAAGACGTGGACAGGTCCAGGGTGCATGGATTCATGACTGCAATCACCCATAGGGTATCGGTCCATGGCCCCACCACTCAGCATGCTGCCGTACAGGTCTGGTTTGGGTCTGTGCAGGGGCCAGGTGCAGGATGCAGGATGCAGGTGAGCATCCAGTCAGATGCCTAACCAGAGTACTGAAGTGGCTCGCCTGTGGCACTCATGCAGAGGATCCCAGGAATGAGTGTACCCCATCCCATTTCAAATTATGAGTGAGTGAGTGCCTGAATGGCTGCTTCAAGCCTGCTTCCAGCCCAGTGGGCCAGTGCAGCGGTGTTGCAGGGGTCTGGGTGATTCCTCATGCTGGTGTCAGCTAGGGGTGTGTGCAATGTTTACAGCAGGGTCCCCAGTGCATACCCCAGCTGGACTCCCTGCCTCATACACATCATTGTGCATTGCACGGAGTGTGGTCATGCCCCCTGGCATGCCCCTTTACTGTCCCATGTGGGGAGCAGCATGATCTGCCAGGGGATTGTGAGTTCCTTAGGTTTGTGCACCAGTTGTAAATGCTGCCAGAGCTCCACCAGACACCTTGCTGCACAGCATTCTAATGTAGGTTTGCCTATGCGCCACACATATGCGGTGCATAGGCTTCATGCATAGGGCTCATTGTGCATGTACTTCCAGTACATTCATGAATAGAGCCCATTATCCATACATTTATTTCTGTCTGATGAGTCTGTAAGGAAAAAGTGGATTTTGTTTGTTAAATGGCACCATGTGAATTTCACTGCCTCAAAACACTGTGTCATATTCAGCTTAGTATAACCAGAATCCAAGATATTTGAATTTGGTGACCGGCTCAAGGGTCTACCCGAGGATGGTCCTGATTAGGTATTTACCATCAAGAGGGTTAGTAGGTACTTCTTTGTTATACAGGGAAAGGACCATGACTTTTGTTTTTTTGACATTTAGTAGTAGCTTTAAGCAGAGAAGATTTTGTTGTAGATAATCAAATTTGCAGTGTAGCTCAAGACAAGCAAGATGAAAAGAGGGCCTAGCGACATATAGCACAGTGTTGTAAGGGAAGAGGTTGACACTTGCTGTGCTAATGCCAGTATCAATGCTGTTGATATAGATGGTGAACAACAAAGGCCCAAGTATGGATTCCTGCAAAACTCCTCTCAGGAGAGGTTTTAGAGGTGAAAGAGCACCGTTGGCTATCACCTGTTGGTGCCTACCAGAGAGATAACATGAAAACCATTTTAATGAAATGTCATCCAGGCCAATGTTATATAGCATTTCCATCAACAACTGGTAATCAGCAGTATCAAAGGCCTTGCTTAGGTCTAAGAAAAGGGCACAGAAGTAGTTTTTAGCATCTAAGGAGGTTAACCAGTCATCTGTGACTTTAGCCATGACAGACACCGTATTGTGTTTGGGCCTGAACCCAGATTGGAGAGGGTTCAGGTGTTTAACGGATTAAAGAAAGTCTCTCAATTGGGCAATGACTATTTTTTCTAGTAATTTGTACAGGGTGGGCAGTAAAGAAATTGGGCGATAATTGTTGAGATCGCTTTGATCTCTGGATTTAAACAAGGGAATTAAGTGAGCTAGGTTTCAGTCTGAGGGAATAGTGCCTTGTGACAGAGAGAAACTGAATAAGTGGGTGTTGGGAAGGGTCAAGAGGTAGTGACCTACATTTAGGAAGTAAGGTTCCAAAGAGTCAGCACCAGCACTTTTAGTGGGGTCCAAGCCAAGTAGCGGGTCTTAAACCTGTTTAAGGGAGACAGGACTGAAACTAAATTGGGCAAACTGATGATTGGCATTTGAGGAGAGGTAGGTACTGTGACGTAGACAGCCAGTTCTGAGTGCTGTATCATTTCTTTTTAATATAAAATGTATTACTGAATGTCTCTGCTGAAAAATCAAATGCTCTAGGAATAACCTCACTCATCCCCCAGATTTCAGCTGACAGATGCAGGTCAAGAGAAATGCTGACAGCATGTATCACACACACTCAGTTTTTAGAGACACTGTGTTACATGGAAGACTTTAATCAAGGATCCTGTTTCTCTGAGTTAATTACATAGTTGATTAAGTTAACTTTGTTAAGAGGGAAATCATCAAAAAGGTTTATGACATTGAAGAGAAAACACAGGTTATTACACAGAGGTGAGAGGTTGTAAATGCTCATATGAAGCCTGTGTGAGGAGGATGCAGCATGAATCAAAAGAGATGCCATTGAAATTGAGTTATGCTAAGGTTGCAGAATTAATACTTTGAAATTACATCCTGTGGTTGTATAGAAATATATATTTTTTAGATATTTTGACAGGCAGGAGCTAGATGACCTCCTGCAAAAGAGATGAGCAAAACCAGCTTTTAAATATTATTCTGTTTCACTACAGACACACTTTTATCTGACACTGACCAAGAAAATATCTGAGCACTGTAAACAGGTATTTAGAAAGCTAGACAAAATCTAAATATTGTTGTAGGAATTTCATTGTTTTAAACCTTGTTTTGTTTAAAGATATGTATGTCTTGTGTTATGAGAGTTCTGTATTGTATGTTTGACATATTATTATATATTTTAGTAAAAACTCAAATTTTAGAGCATACCTGGTCTGTGTTTGAATTGTTTTCTTTTGCTAAGAAATATTTATGGTTATAGTACACAGCAGACATAAGCTTGTATGGTGGTACCAAACTGGAAAGAGAAGCGTTTTAAATCTGAGGTCTTTATTAAAGTTTTAAGGGTTCATCTCTGAATACCTGGTTAGGTGCTCATAGGCAAAGATATCTGGCCCCCCGAAAATAGATATATCTGAGCCTGTGCATTGGGTATGCTAGCAAGAGGTTAACAGTTTGAATCTCTCCAGAACTTGAGACCAAAGGTTGATCCGAACTCACAAAACAGGCAAGAGGGTTACCTTGTTCTGTTCTGTTCACTGTTTACAAGACTGCACTCAGAGGTTGGTACTTTGGGAGTAGAGGGCCTGACCTGCTGAGTGAATCTGTGACAGGTATGACCTCCGGCAGGGGACTGTGGGACTAACTTACTGGCAGGCGATGAATCAAATGCCATTCAGGCTGTGGCAAAGTGGTTGTTAAGCTGATCCATAATATCCTGACTGTTTGTGAAAGTTTGAGACCCAGTCACAATTTTGGGAGTGATGGACGAAGGTGATCTGAGCCCTTAAGTTTCTCTCAAAATTTGCCAGAATTTAGCTGCGTCACTTTTGGAGGACTCCAGTGCGGCCCTATAGTAGTTGGCCTTTTCTGTCTGAATAAGCCTTGTGCAATGGTTCCTTGCTGCTCTAAAGGTGACCCAATGTGAGTCTGTCTTAGTCTTACAGGCTATTTTCCATAGACGGTCTTTGTGCTATAGGGCCTTTTTAAGCATGTCAGAGAACCACGGACAATTTCTTTTCCTAGGTCTAATTTTTTTCATTGGAGCATGCTTGTTTATCACTTCCAAAACCAAGTTTGAAAAGTGGGTACAAGCCTCAGAGAATGATGGTGCCAAGTAAGAAGTCTTGTCACTGAATCTTACCTAAGTCCACCAAAATATTGGCTACATTAAATTAGTAGAGGTTTCTTTTGAAAATAATTTGACATGGTGGCTCACTCTCGTAAGATGCCTCACACAGGCAATGGCACCGTGGTCACTAATGTCACTGTGGAATACTCCAGTGTATGCAATTTTGTGTGGTCTATTGCAAAGGATTAGGTCAAGAATGGAGCTACATTCAGGTTTGCAACCATTGTTGCATGTAGATTTGCAGATTAATTGGGTGAGATCAAGCATGTCACAGAGTGTCTTTAAGGGTTCAGAGCACTGAGAGTGCCAGCCAAAACTGAAGTCCTCCAAACAGATGCATTCAGAAGAGGTATATCCTAGTACCTTTTGTAGGTGAGGAATAATCCTGAGGCCACCAGAAGGGGTCTGTAACACCCAGAAATGACTACAGAGTCATTGGATGGAAGTGATATTTTTAGGGTGAGGCTCTCAAATCCCTTGGCTATAGAGGACGAGTTGAGTATTGAAACCTCATAATTATCACAGACATACATTGTACCCCCCCACCCCTAGCTGCCCTGTCTGCTCTATATATGTTATAGGAGAGAGAATTGATAGCCTGATTTGGCACAGAAGCTTTCATCCAGGTTTCTGTAACTACTAAAATGTCTGGGGATGTATGGAGTACCCAGGCTTGAAGTAAGTCAAACTTCTTAAGCAGACTACAGGCATTAGTGTGGAGAAAGCTAATGCCCTTTAGTGAAGGGAGGTCTGTAGGAGCCAGAATTGGTATAGGTGGGCTGGGGTTTAGTTCAATATTTCTGGAACACAGTAGCATTAGCATGAGGGATTTCTTGAACTCATTGAACAGTGATTTAAGGGGCAATCTATGACCATTGTTAGGGTGGTAAGACTTGGGAGGGGGTGCAAATATATGCAGAAGCATGGGGATGCTATGCAAAGAACAGCTGCATGAGTAGGGACACTTAAGGGAGAAGAACTGGCATTGGAAGTAGCAGGGGAAATACATCGCTCAAGATAGCACAAATAATAGGTGCCTAGTGGATAGATAGCCAAATGTGGCAGTTGTACCTTAAACAAAAGGAAGATACAAGCAGAGCAGGCTGCATCGGCAGGATACTGTAGGGGGTGGAGTCTGTGTGTCCCTCTATGACAGAGTGCTCTAGCATAAGATTGACATAATTAAGAATTAAAAGGGAGGCTGGCAGGAGATGTTCTGAGCAATATGCTGACATTTTAGCTATAGAGATCAGGAAGCTAGATAACATCTCAAGCAGGGTATAGGGCCAAAGAACTATGGCACAGCTGACCAAATGTAGGGTTGTGATTAACAGATCTGCAGTAATAGCAAGCAACCAGATGTGACACAGAGAACTACAACCAAATGACACCACAGAAGTAGCTGACAGCCAGTGGTAGAGTAAAGTTAATTACCAAGGATTCCCTAAGGACCCAGCTAAGGAAGGATCACCAGCTGGGTATGTGAGGACAGGGATAAGCTTTAGTGGAGAGCATTTAATTAAGACTGGGGGTGGGGAAGCATGGGCAGGTGAAAAATAGCCCACAAACTGATGAGAGGAGCTACCTCAATTTCAGCACAGACAGCTACCTAAATTCTGGCATGAATTGAGCTGAGCTTCCTAAATTTTAGCAGCTAGAGAAATTAATTTGCAGTTACTGGGCTGAGCTGGCTGGAATAAACAGCCCAAAAATCATTAAATTCATTTAAAATCATTAAATTGCATCTTGGCTGGATCAGATTAATTTAAAAAAACAGAAGGTGCCAAGAAAGGAAAGTCCAAAAGGATCAGCAAGGCAGGTACATCCAATCCGAGAGTTAGCTGTGGTGGCAAGCAGCCAATGCAATGCATGGTTTTCAAGCCACTGAATCCCTATGCTGGAGAACTTGGTGAGCATATCTGTCTTGAAGGGGGAGCAGGTGGGCAGTCCAGGGATAAGCAGCTGGCCAAGGGAGGGATCCAAGCCAGTTGGGGGAGCCCGCTCGGGTAGAGTCTGTGGGAAGACAGAGAGAGAGAGAGAGAAAAAAGGCCTTAGTTAGGACATAAAAATGTAGAGCAGTTAACAGTGGGGGCAGGCAGAGAGAAGGGACAATGGAAGGGGGAGTGGGTACCAAGAGAATGCATGGAGGACAGAGATTCAGTTAGGATAAGAGCAGCTTAAGTCTTCAGCATCAGAGACAGCCAATACAACAATAGGGAGTGATTAAGAGTAAAAAAGGGGGCTTCAGTAAGAGCAGGCAGGGCTAAATTTCACTGTGGGGGGTGAATAGGAAAGGCACCAAGACAGCCGACAGAGAAAAGCAGAGAGGAGAAGAACAAATCTGGAAGGAATACAGAGGCAGGAGTATGAACTAGCAGAGTCAGGAAATACAGACTTTAAATAAATCGTAAAATAGTGAAAGTTAGCAGACACATTGGAACAGTAACAAGTTGGAATACAATTAAAGTTTAACACCACTAGCAGTCAATAGAAACTGTACAGTTCAGTAAGGCAAGTGTTATAAAACAATTCGCAGGCAATTACACAGTTTTTAAATTGAGAAAATAGCACACAAACTGAGCTACCTAAATTTAAGCGCAGAGAGCTACCTAAATTCCAACATGGACTGAGCTGAGCTACTCAAATTGTAGCAGCTAGAGAAATTATTTTGCAGTGACTGGGCTGAGCTGGCTGGAATAAACAGCCAAAAAATCATTAAATGAATTTAAAATCATTAAATTGTGTTTAGACTGGATCAGATTAATTAAAAAAAAAAAACAGAAGGCGCCAAGCAGGGAGAGTCCAAAACCAACAGCAAGTCAGGGGCAGCCAATCCGAGGATTAGCTTTGGTGGCAAGCAGCCAATGCAATGCGCGGTTTTCACGCCGCACAATACCGGTGTTGGAGAACTTGATGAGCTTACCTGTCTTGAAGGGAGAGTAGGTGAACAGTCCAGTAATGAGCAGCCGGCCCATGGATGGAGCTAGGCCTCAAGCCAGTGGGGGGGGCCAGATCAGGCAGAGCCTTTCTTGAAGGGGGAGCAGGCAGTCAGTCCAGGGATGAGCAGCCAGCTGAGGGAGGAAGCCAGGCTGCAAGCTAGAAGGGGAGCCCGCTCAGGCAGAGCCTGTGGGAAAAGTCATAGGGCTGGTGAAGGGGGCCATTAGCTATGCCTGCCTGAGGGCAGCAGTAGTAGCTATGTGGACCCCTCTGCATGTCCATAAACTACATATCCAACACTGGTTGGCCCTATCTTCTCCAGCCCCCAGTCCTTGGAACCTCTGCAGTATGCTGGGGGTCCTCAGTGGCACCAGGTAGTGTTGAATGAAATTATGTTTAATCTTCTGTGGAGATATGGCAGTCCAGGAGGATTGCACCTTCCTCAACCCACCCCCGATGAAAATGTTATTTAAACACTATGCAAAACGTAAGTACCCCACTGCTTGTTCAACTTACTATTAATGCTCCCTTTAATCTCAGGTGTTGCTCTTCTTTGGGCAGTTTCAAAGTACCAGACATCTATCACTTCTGACCACAATATACCACTTCCATCAAGCCATGGCACTGCATCACAGACAGGGACAGGAGTGGGCAGCAACCTCTCCAAATCTCTAATGTTGCATCAAACAGCATGGCAGGAGTGGTGCGGAGTCCTCCAGATATACTGCGGGATCATCTTTGACTGCTGCTGGGGATATTTTTGCTGTTTTCTCCCTATCTCGGGGCCATCCACACATGAGGCTCACAGCAGCAGTATGCACATGGGAATGTCTGCTTTGCGCCCAGCAGATGCTCCCCCCACCTTGTCTTTGCTCTGCTTCCACCTGTGTTCACCCAGGTAGCCGCATTTCAGTGGAGACAGAGACCCTCCTACTGTGGAGAAAAGAGTGTCCTGTGAGACACTCAGTCCTACACTCCCCGACCAGCCTTGAATGACTCTGGCTTATTCCAGAACTCAGGTTACTGGCCCTATGAATGGTAGCTTTACTATTGTGCCGATGCCAGCCTATGGCCATTTCCTACCTACAAAACAGAGAAGACAACAAGAACTTCATTAGCTATGTACTGTACTATATGGGAAAAGAGATCTGTTGTATTAAGGGAATGGGATGCAAAATGTAAAGAGCAATGCCACCAGTAAGTTTTGGTGGCTGCACTATGTGGCCCTTCAGATACGTGGCTTGAAAACCACCTGTTTATTGTAGTATGTCTGTGAGTATCATATGAGTGTGCTCTGTATTTATGTTGCACATAACCCCTTACTACCTGAATGCAACTCGATGCTTTGTAAAGCACTTAGGGTTACAGTATTATGAAAGGCACTGTATTATATTATTAGGGTCTGTTCTGCATGGCTTTCAATCCAATCTGAAAAACTTTGGTCAAAGGTTATAGAATACTGTTGCACTTGTCTGTGGTATAATAACTTTTTAATAAGAATGGAAATTCAGTGCCACCTGTGCTCTGTTCTTCTCAAACATTGTTGTCTCCCCTCAACACGTATGTGCACATAGACCCAAACACAGAAACCTATTTTATAATTTAATTTCAACTAATAAACCCAGCCAGCACCCAGCTGCTAATGCCCCACCTAGTGTCACTGACAGTGTTTTGCTTTCAAAATTATTTAACACAATCTTACTCATAAAAATGAAAGGAACTGGAAACCAGCATTAGGACGATTTGCACTATAACGTATTTGTGGGAATCCATATTGATTCAAATGAAAGCACATAAGTGCAGCTCTTGCTCTCCCTCATCACCCAGATCTGCCTTTTTTATGAAGTAAGTTTTTTTTTTTTTAAATGATTTTAAAAGTAAATAAACTGTCCACATCATGGCAAGGAGTATTAGCAGTTGGGTGTAGAATGGATTTATTAGTTTTACTATTTCCCCAAATTATGTGCCTTTTATGTGTGTGTGCATGGGGGAAGGCAACAATGCATTTTTTAAGATAAAAAAACATATATAGTATAAAACATTAGGAAATGGGCAGACTGTAATCTCAACCCTGATTGGTTAAAAGAGCCAATCAGCAGGTCTGGTATGAGACGACAGAGACTGGGAAATAACGAGTCCCAGTCTCTGTTGCCTCATTTCATTCCAGTAGTGCTGTGCCATTAGAATGCTGTAAAAAGCAAAAAATGCTATGTTTTCTTTCTCACTTAAAGAGCGAATGCCCCCCAACTCAAACTGTCACAACTTAGCGAGACCCTAGTCACAGTTTTGTTTAAATTATTGTAGCAGTTTATTTGATTTATTGTAAATGAAGTAAAAGTTCCTTTTTTATCTGGTTGATCCTGTCTGTTGTGTTTACCTTGAGTGTACGGAGGGAGCGTCTGGTTGTGTTTGCGGAATGAGGTAGCCTGGCCACATTACAAGTAGTGGAGCTTCTGTGTTAATCTCAAACAAAAACAAGCATTTGACAATGCCGAATGCTGTCTCACTGGCATTGGCATTGATAGTGCCAGAGTTAGAGATGCATAATAGGAATGGCAGTGAAGTATTGAAGTAATGCCAACCCCACCCTCACCCTGCAGAGGCTGACAGGCATTGGGGTGTGCCTTTGGGTCATCATCTATAACACTCATGCCATTTTACCTCACCCTACCCTGTAGACACTGATAAGTCTTGTGGTGTGCTTTGGGGTCTTTGGGGCATTGTGCTTACCCCATTCCATAAGTAAATACGCTGAGGTGGGTGCAGTATAGGAGAATGGGGTGAACTTTGTGGCCAAACACTGCAAGGCACACCACAGTGTGTGTCACTGGCTGCAGGATGGGGGTGGGGGTGGAATAGGGAGCATTACAGCCGATGATCCCAAGTCACACCCTTGACACATGTAAATCTGCACAGGGTGAGGTGTTATAGTTGGAAACCCTAACGCTGTAGGCGTGTGTTGGTATTTTCACTCCAAATTTTCAACATGGGCTTTTTGTGACCCTACCTCATGAAGAGCGGCACTATCACTTTGGTAGCTGAAAGGTGGTTTTGAACAGTGGCTATGTCATTTGGCGACACAGGTCCGAAATCACATTTTGGGCAGTATGTAAAAATGAGAATTGTATTGTTCATGAGGAGGTGTAAAAATGGCAACTTTGAAAATCTGGAGTGAAAATATGAAAAATAGGCAAAGTCATGAGCACGCATGGAAACTGTAACAACACACTTCTGTAACCCAATTATTTTGGGAAATTTTTTAACCACATTTTCAACATAGGCATTTTGGGACCTCCCCTCATGAATGGTGGCACTGTGATTTTGTAAATTTGTTCCAAAAGTTGATTTCCCACAGTGACTACGCCATTGTGTGCCACAGGTGCGAAAACACATTTTGGGCAGGATGTGAAAAATGACAGTTCTACTGTTCATAAGAAAGTGTGTAAAAATGCCAGTGCTGAAAATGTGGCATGAAAATATTGCAAATTTGCAAAGTTACAATGGTGCATGTGAACTGCGCAAGGCACATGTGTAACACAGTCATTTTATAGACATTCATCACCAGATTTTCAACATAGGCATTTTAGGACCTCTGCTCATGAATAGTGCCACCGTCATTTCTTCAAACTGTCCCAAAAACTGATTTTGCGCAGCAACCATGCTATTCTGTGCCACATGTGCGAAAACACATTTTGGCCAGGATATGTAAAATGACAAAATCTCTTGAAAGCAGTAGTGCCCTTCCAAAGTAAAAACGGAGATGCAAACTGCAGTAAACAACAGATGTTGTATTTTATTATCACCAAATTGAGAGAGCCCCTAGCACCTCGGCAGGGTGCCTTCAAAATGACAGCTGTACTGTTCATAAGGTGATGCGGAAAATGCCAATTTTGAAAATCTGGAGTGAAAATATTACAAATTCAAGAAGTTATAGCCAGAGAGAGGGCAGCTCAGAGGTAATGTAAGGAAGTATTTTTTCACAGAGAGGGTTGTGGATGTATGGAACGGCCTTCCGGAGGAGGTTGTGGAGTCAAAAACAGTGGTTGAATTCAATCGTGCATGGGACAGCCACAAGGCTGGGGGTGGGGGTAGAAAGAAGTAGGCTGCTGGTTAACTAGGATCTGCAGCTTATCCATTAAGTAGGGAAAAGGGCAGACTGGGTGGGCCAAGCAGTCCTTATCTGCCGTCAAATTCTATGTTTCTATATTTCTATGTTATGAGCGTGCATGGAAACTGCACAACGCACTCTCATAAAACAGCCATTTTTGGATTTTTTCCACCAAATTTGCAGCAAAGGCTTTTTGAGAGCCTCCCTCATGAACAGTGGCACTGTTGTTTCAGTAATCGGTACCGAAAGGTGATTCAGTGCAGTGACTGCGAAATCACCTTTCGGGACCAAATAATGCCATGACTGTGACTGAATTCATGAGGAGGGATCCCAATAACTCCATGTTGAAAATTTGGTGTAAAAATTCCTAAAAATACCTGAGATATGCACCAAGACTGAAAAAACCCTATTTATGCTGTTATACAGCTTACCAGCATTTCTTCAGTTTGCGGTCAGCTTTGAAGAGTGCAGAAGTGTTCCCGGTCCACTGTAGATCATCGCACCAGACTTCAGAGGTAAATATGAGGTGGGTGGAGTGTGGGGAGGCTGGGAGAGGGTGGGCGCGGGTTGGGGGGGGGCAGGGAGATTGTGATGGACCATTTTCTGTTTTACAGGTGAAAAAAAGAAAAAGGGAACATTGCGGGATATTTTTTTTCAGGGGCATTTGGCACACTGGGGTGGGCTCCCAGTGTGCCACCTGATTGTTTTGGGGAGGAGGGGCTGTAGCTGACAGGGGATTGGGCACCCCTGTCAGCACATATGAAGGGGGGCAAGAGCTGAGGGGGATTGGGCACCCCCCCTCAGCACACAACAGATGGAGCGGAGACATTATGCAGATGGGGAGTGGGCTCCCCCATCAGCAAAATAAACAGGGACTGGGGTACTGTAGCCGATGCGGATTGGGCCCCCTGTCGGCAAAGAAAGACTATTGAGGGGAGAGCAAGATGCAGAGGGGGAGTGGGCACCCTCTCGGCGCACACTTGGGGGGTCATTATGCCGATGGGGAGTGGGTTCCCCCATCAGCAGATGAAGTGGGTCGGGGCATGCGACAGGGGGATTGGGCACCCCTGAAGTTGGGTGGCAGTCAGTGCCACCATGTTTATGTCAGGAGACGCAAGATAAGCCGCTGCAACGAGAAGTTTGCTTCCTCATTGCAGTGGACCTTTCAGATCTGGTGGTCACATTCCAAATTGCTGTGTGGTGTCTGCATGCTGGCTGATTGGGGAATGAGAGATGCACTCTACTGATGTGTCCCTGCATTGCCTGGTAGTGACTGCACCTCCAAATCGCTACTACTGCAATATGTTGACTGTGACGTTAGTGTGAGCCAACATAAAAAAGTAATTTTTTTATGTTATTGCAGAACTCAGTGTGCTGCAGAGAAGAAAGCATCTTGGAGCTGTGTTTTAATTTGGTTACAGTCGGAATGTGTGAAGATCTGAAGGAGGACCAGTACAGCTGACTTTGGTGGTTATGGAATTGGTTAATGGAGATAGTGCAAAACTGTGCAGCAGGCAGCCTGTGAAACAGAAGGATTGGAGTTCAGAATACTATTATGTTACAAAATAAAAAAGTTTTCTGGTTCTCTATTGTGTGATCACATATATATGGCTGATCCTGCAGTTAGTAAAAAAAAAAAATAGAACACTAGAACAATGCTGCTTGTTTGGGGGGGGTGCAGACTGTTACTTCCATGTCTCGCAGCTTGCACATCCCCACTCCACTCACATCCCCCATCCCACTGTAACACTGAACTCGCAACCTACAGACAAATGAAACAGTTGTTCTCACCCAAAATAACAAAGAGTGAGCATGAGGATCAAACCTGGAGCAGCGATCATTATAGCTCCTATGACTTAGCAACTAATGCTCTGCTTGAAATGTGAAAAAACTGTTGACCTGGAGCCCCCCAAAAATGTTGTTATACTCTGTCTCTCCATAGTGCTATTGAAAAACTTAGTTACTGCTTCCCATGCCACAGGGGGTGGAAGATAAAAGCATAAAAGACAACAAAACAGTTAAGGCCCTATGGCTTGGGAGGGGGGAGTGAGAGACAAAAGTAACAGAAAAAAACTCTGTCAAACATAGCAGCACCATCTACCATCAATTACCAGTTCAAGGGCTATTTTATAGCAAAATGCCTTTTTTATTAATCTTTCTTGATTTTTTATTTACTTATTTTTTTTAAACTGTTTTTTAATAAAAAAGAAACAAATGCCCTTTTTCTAAGTGCAATAATACTAGGATTCATACTAGGACTCATACTAGGAACACAAGATGACAGAAGGCATTAGCCCATATAAGTTGTCCCCAACTTTCAGTGAAGGCCACTGGAGTGGCCAACCAACAGATGAAAGTCCAATTTTGTCTTAAATGACCTCAAGCGGGGTTCAAGGACCTCCAGAGTAGGCAGTATTTGGCTATACCTGACCTTCCAGGAGCTATATGGCCTTGTGCCTGAGGTGTTGGGCCTCACTACACCCCTGGGTGATCCAGTATAGCCCAATACCGCCCACCCTGTCAGGTATTATTGCTTACGTGGATGCCCAGTCACATGCTCAATAAACCTGTATTGCCTGCAGGGTTCTGACTACTCTTGAGGTTGGTGACAACACAGGCTTGGTTTGCATGGCTGGCCATCCACTGTCCTCCATACACAAAATTATAAATTATGACATCATTCTTGGCTAATCAGGATTGTTTATTTCTAAATATTTCAAGTACTATTTTCCCACAAAACATTTCATGCAAACAGTTTTAATACTGCAGTTCTAAGTTCAGATAGTGGTATCCATTTCATCATACATTGGTTGCTCTAATTTTCAACAAAATCTAGCATTTGTATTTTAAATTCAAGTTGCATTCCTCAACAGAAATCTTCAACATGATTCATAATACATTTATGTGTACAGTTCCCATGTGTCTTGTGGCTACAAGAGTTTCTGCTCAAGTCCTTTGTGTTCCAGAACTTCTCAGCTTCATTTTGCAGTTCATTCACCCAAAGAACTCAAGACTGCACTCTTATAACCGTAAGAGATACAGTAACCGTACATGTAAGCATATACTAAATTCTTTTCTATTCTGTTATTTGAAACTAAACCTGAAAATGCTTGCAGCACTGTGGGGCTCCACCATCTGAGTGGCTCAGTGTTTTGAAAGCTATTTCACTCCAAGGGAGTTCTTATTGTTAAAGCAGACAGGGAACCACACTCCAGGAGTAACACCAATTTGTAAGGTAAGAACAAAACAGATAGAATCAATACTTTCAGTTGTAGTAACATTTGATTATGTTCTAACCCCACAGTGAGCACTTAAAGCCATACAGAGACCACTACACTTACCTGGTGCTTCAGACTTAAACTTGCTTCTTCATCAGGGAGCCCCCTGAAGAACATAACCATGTTTATGTCTGAAGTGTTATATAAATATAGCGCTCTCTGTGTGGCTATTACTTAATAAAATGTTCCTGCAATTGGTGGTACTGATCCAGTCTTTTTTTTTTTTTTTTACCACCAGCCATGGCAGGAGCTCTGAGTAGTTTTTATTCAGACTTGTCACTCTGAAGCAACAATGTTGACTCTGACCAGATTTTTGTTTATTTGATGTGCCCGTTATATGACAAATCTGTTTTCTGAGGAAAGTGTTGGGGCTGCTGAGTGTGGTTTAGGGTGGCTTGAACATTTACCATACTGGTCATTCAATTTATAGTTTGATTTTGACCTGGCTATATTTTTGACTGCAGCAGTTAAATTTTTGTCCTTTTCATTTTCAATGGAATGCACTGACAAAACAACAATTCTATTGTGGTATCGTGACCACTTTACTAATCCTTTTATACAACCATTTAGTGAATGCACACATTGATGACAGCCTAATAAATTCCTTTCCTTATAAAAGTAGTTTTGATAATTGTGCTAATTTTAAGGATAGAAGCACTGTCTACAAAAAGATCTGCAGTGGGGATTTGAACCCATGGAAGTCACTGTACCACATTTTCACAGGAGTACAAACTGTGCACAATGTGGGGGGCGGACACATTCTTACAGACCTTCAAGATATGATAAATTGCCTGAATGAATCAAAAGTCACATATCCTGATTCATAAGCAATTTTTTGGTGGAAAAATCAATACTGATGATGATCCATAATCTATTATAAAATACAATGTCATTTATGTGTCCATGATGGGGTGAGTCAAATGCTGCTTGCTGCAAATCACAACTTTTTTATAGTACAGTTATGAAGAGGTTTGACACTGGACATTAACACACAAAATGCATATAACACATATACAAGTTTAATAATATTATGAGTATCTACAATTATATCTGCCACCATAGAAACTTTTTCTAAGCAGAAATAAAAAATGTAGAACAACTGAAACCTCTAAGATGAATTTTGCACATGAATAAATAGTACAAGAAATGATCAGTGACATAAACTTTTCTTAGTTATTTCTACTCAGTTATGATTTCTCGATATGCATGTATAAATCAGTCAACAGACTGGAATTTTTACATTCAGAATTGAACTTTGCACAATACTGCATAGCATGCCATAATATTTGCAACAGTCATAAATGTATCTGTATAAGTGAGACTGCTTTTCATTCTTGCATCACTGTAATTGGATATTGGGGACAATTTGTATATTTATTGTTAATTGTGTAAGTTACAACAATAGAACTAACTGCTTGAAATACAACACCAGAACTGACTACCAAAATACATAATATACACAGACTATGTTACAGAAGCACAGATCTAAATAAAAATGACTATGTATGTGGGATGGTGGGGGGAGACGTGACATGATAGTTTAAAAAAAATTTGAAAACTTAAGACAAAATAAATATAATATAAACACAGCAGACTGACAGTAAGAAAATAATTTATTACACTGCAAAACTCACAATGAACCCTGCAATAGGTGAGCACGAGAACAAGCTGGATTGTTTGACAGGAGGCTCTTCTAATGCTAATGTTTGCTGTAAAATAAAAAAAAAAAGTACATTAATACTTCAGATTTTGGATGTAAGTTCTCTAAACAGCTAAATAATGCCAATGATAAATGACAATGTGCTGGTGACCTTGCATTGACAATGTGACAGATACATGCTGGTCCTGTCGAACTCATTGACAATCAGCCAGGGACTTTTTGATGAACAGAATATAGGCACAAGGTAGTTGGAAAGATTTACAGAGCAGTTTAAATTAAAAAAAAAAAACATGCATTAGTTTACATGACCCTTTAGTTGCACTTGTAGAAGTTCTGGTGTTGATCCCATCCTTGTCGCCAATGTGATATATTGTGGACCAGTGCAGGAGAGACTCATACACGGTGTGTCAGTTCAGTGGCCATCTTTTATTCTATTCAGAGATACTGGTCTTATATTATTGAACATACACAAAGAAAGGCATGACAGGAACTTACATTTTAATGGACTACAAAACCCATATGTATAAACTGCAACTCTAATCCACTTCCTACCATACATATCCATACATATACTACAGTTGGGACTTGCTGGTGTGCACAGCACACATCTGAACTCAGGATCAGAGCTGATGTCAGAAACTGCTATTCATCTTCTCCCCAAGTCGGACAAGGATCCAGAGTTAGTACAAAGTTACAGGCCCATATCCCTTTTAAATCAAGATATTAAAATCCTCTCGAAGATATTGGCCAATAGATTAACAAAAGTTCTCCCGGATCTGATAGGTATGACTCAGGTTGGTTTCATGAAGGGACGATCATCTTCAGATCACCTGCGTACCCTTTCACATGTCTTCTCAGAGTCCAGGGATGCCACTTTTCCTGCTGGGCTGGTCTCCCTGGACGCTGAGAAGGCATTTGACCATGTGAACTGGAATTTCCTATTTCATGTTCTCAAGGCCTTCCAGTTCCCTACCATCTTTATAGACTGGATTTGTGCACTATATCAAGCCTCATCAGCTAAGATTTTGGGAAATGGCGCAATTTTTAAGACCTTGTTTTTGTACTCAGGTACCAGACAGAGTTGCCCCTTTCTCCCTTCTTATTCAATCTTTATTTGGAACCTCTTATCCAAAATATCCTCAGCAACGTGGGGATACAGGGCATTAGGGTGGGGTGCAATGAGGTTAAGATCACAGCATACACGGATGATCTTCTCCTGTATCTATCACACCCGTTGTCATCTATTCTGGTTTTGTTAGGGGAAATTGCTAAATTTAGCTCCCTTTCAAATTATAAGTTAAATGCTAACAAATCTTCCTTCTTTCCCCTGAATCACAAGGTCTTCAAAGCCAATATTACCCCTTTTGGTTTGTGTTGGGCACCCCAGATGTTAAAATATTTGGGTATCAAATTAACACATAATCCCTCAGCATGGTTCAAAGAAAACTTGGAGCAGTCATCAATAGGGCCCACTCAGTGGGGGTAACCATTTGGATACCACAGAGATCACTCTGGGGACCAATGTGCTGTGAAGTTGTTATCATTCACCCAAAGAACTCAAGACTGCACTCTTATAACCATAAGAGATACAGTAACGATACATGTAAGCATATACTAAATTCTTTTCTATTCAGTTATTTGAAACTAAACCTGAAAAGGGATGAAAGGGGCAACAATGTATATGAACTCCAAGGTATACTGTACAATATATTAACTATATGTACTGCATATTTGCTGATTTGCCCTTCAACACTTTCTGCCGATTTGCCTTAGATGCCCCCCCCCCACATACAGACCTCTGTGAGCTCTATTACTCACTGGCCCTCCCATCCCTGAGCAACCATCGGCTAATTCACAGTATCAAATTTGTGTACAACTTCTGGCTCAGTGCTCTTCCTTCCTACCTCACCTCCACCCTCTCCCCCCTACTAACCCCTTTCCACACCCTTAGGTCTTCTGATTCCCGGCTATTGACAATCTCTGTCAGGCGGACCACCGCAGGCCAATCAGCCTTCTCCTACCATCTCCCCAAGCTATGAAATGCCCAACTGGCCCAAATCTGCCACTCCTCCTCTAGACATTCAGCATCCTCTGCCCTACTTAACTACTATGCCACAAGCTGTTCCTGCTCCTGACCCCCTTCCCCATCATCATATCCCCCCTTTCGACCCCCCATCCTTCTTATGTGGCCTGACCAGCAACCTTAGCATTTCTCATCTCATGCTGGCATATATGCTAATCCAACCCTGCACTTGCCCCCCCAGCACTTCTGCTCAGCCCCCGGTAACTCATTTATTCCACTGACTATGTCTGTCTGCTATGGGTGCATTCTGATTTCCGGCACTTTCCTACCCACCCTGCTCTCAACCTCTCCATAGACAGCAAGTCCTGTCACCAGCAGTACAAATTCTCAGTATCACCCAATTGTCTGTATTCTATGCACGATATTCCACCTCCCCCTGTATGTATCTGCACTCTTTAAATATGTATGTGGAAATGTACCAAGATCCTAATGTAAACACAATGTTATATTTTCCCTGTACACTCTGTATCATGTACCATGGTCTCCTATGTATAACTCTATGTAATGTATATGCTATCTCCCATGTATCCCACCCCCAGGTCACACCGGGAGATGAGCATCATTTTGCTCAGTGTGCCCTGCCTGGTGAAACTGTTCAAATAATAGATATAAACTCAGGGTATAGATTTATGCAGACATCAGACCAGGAGCAGACAATTCTTAAATCAGATATTATAGAATAAGGGGAGGGATAATTTTCTCTCTTATACTCCTGTTAAGCCAAAATAATACTGACAGAAAATCGCTACATATTTTTTAATGTCAGCCACTTGTCAGATTTCTTAAGGATCAGCAACAACAAATGGTTGAAACGGCTGAATCAGACAAGTCTTTATCAGATTTTGATTCACTCTTTGTGTTGACGTGACTGCTAATTAATCAGAAGGTTGTACACCTTAAACCTGAAGTTTCCTTGAAGGAACTTTGTTTTTCCCCTGGACTGGAGCTATAGAGAATTTTTGAGTTCTGCTTCTGCTGGAAATCGACAGATTTTCAGAAATTACATTTAATTTCATGGAATTTGATTGGAAATGGAATATCAAGTTTGAGTTCTTGTTTTAAAGGAGACTGAGTTATAATCAGCCAAACATTCAGAATGTTTTAAAATAAATTTCGCAAGTATATACTTTGCAAAATTATATGCCCTTGTAAATTGAAGACTGGAGAATACAATGTCATCATGTTTGCTAGGTTCAGAGACTGTAAAAGTGAGGGTGTGTGCCAATTCTTGTTCTCGTGCTTAATGGATGTTCATAGAAACATAGGAAGTAGGAGGCAGTATAGCATAGAGGTTAAGGGACACTGAGCTGCAAACCCGGAGACCTGGATTTGAATCATATCAGACCCCACTTGCGTACTGTGTGGCCCTGAGGAAATCACTTAACTTTCTTTTGTTCCCAGGTTGCACCTGGAAACAAGCTTTAGCTTAATGTGCCTTTCCTGGTTAAACAAGTTCCCCTTCCCCCTTCATGTTATAAACAGCATTAATTGCAAAATAACACCAGTTTATAATGTGAAATTTATTGAGATTTTGTGAAAATTGTAGATTTTCTAGTAATTATTACTGAAACCCTATCAAAGAATATTGCCCAGCCCTACACTTGACTTGCTATGGAAGAGAAGGAAAAATGCTGGGCAGCGTGGTAATAAGTCTAGATTCATAGCAGACTCCTTTGTAAACGTAGCAAGGTCATGGAAGGGGCATTGCTGGACCATGATACTAGTGCAGGAAACATTATTTTCTTTTGTGCCTTACAGCTCAAATGAGTGGGATCTCTAGCAAGCACTGCAGCAAGAGAGAGGGGTATCTGCATCTGCATTGTGATAGGGAATTCACATTCTGAGGACATTTAGTCATTTTTATGTTTTCTTGCACACATGTGCAAGAAACATAGTGCCATCATCCAAGATTCCGGATGCAGTGGCATACAATTGAAATGAAGAGCTCTGCTTCATTGAGCAGAGCTCTCCCCCCCATGCATTCATGGCATTTTGCATGCTCATGCTCGTGCGCGCTCCCCCCAATGCACACGCTGTATGGCTGACGCGGTGCCCAATCCCTGTCGGCTCCAGGCCCTTCCCCCAAAAAAACAAGCTTCCCAATGCCACGCTGGGAGACCACCCCAGCATGGCAAACAATGTAATGGCTGATGGGGGTGTCAAATCCCCTGTCTGCTCCACATCTCCAGGCCCCCCCAAAACATTTCCAGGTCCCACACTGGGAGCTCACCCCAGGGTGGCAGAAACTGTTATGGCCGATGGGGGTGCCAAATCCCCCATCGGCTCCAGCCCCCCCAAGCAGCCTTCCCAATGCCATGCTGGGAGCCCACCCCAGTGTGACAAATATCTTGCGTTGTCCTCCTTTAAAAAAAAAATCCCTGAAAGAAAAAAACAGTCCCTCGCGGTCTTGTTGGCCCCCTCCCACCCAAGCCCACCCACTGCGCACCCTGCCTCCCACACCCCCTCACCCCATACTTACCTCAGGACTCTGGTGCAACGATCTTCAGTGGACCAGGAACACATCTGCACTCTTCAAAGCCGACTGCGAACTGAGGAAATGCCAGTAAGCTGTATAATGGGATACATAGGATTTTTTCAACGTTGATGCATATCTCAGACATTTTTCAGAATTTTTCCACCAAATTTTCAACATGGGTTTTTTGGGACCCCTCCTCATGAATTCTGTCACTGTCATGGCGTTAATCGGGCCCAAAGGGTGGTTTCGCGGTCACGGCACGTAATCACCTTTTGGGACTCATTAACGGAATGACAGTGCCAGTGTTCATGAGGTGGGCTCTCAAAAAGGCTATGTTGAAAATATGGTGAAAAAATTCCTAAAACTGACTGTTTTATGAGTGTGCATTGCACAGTTCCTACGTACGCTCATAAGTTCATGAATTTTTAATATTCGCACTCTGGATTTTCAACATTACCATTTTAACACATCTCCTTATGGAAGTACAGCTGTCATTTTCACATCTCAACCAAAATGTGTTTCCGCGCATGTAGTGCACAATGGGGCAGTCGGTGTGCGAAATCAATGTATGGAACACATTAAGAAAATCACAGTGACAGTGTTCATGAGCAGGGATCTTAAAATGGCTATGTTGAAAATTTGGTGAAAAAAGTCCTAAAAATGACTGTTTTATGAGCGTGCATTGTACACTTCCTATGCATGCTCGTAAGTTCGCACATTTTTAATATTTGCACTTCAGATTTTCTACATTGCCATTTTACCACACCTCCTTATGAGCAGTACAGATGTCATTTTTCACATGTCACCCAAAATGTGTTTCCGTGCATGTAGCGCACAATGATGCAATTGGTGTGCGCAATCAATGTTTGGGACAGATTAAGAAAATCACAGTGACACTGCTCATGAGCAGAGCTGTTAAAATGGCTATGTTGAAAATTTGGTGAAAAATGCCCAAAAATGACTGTTTTAGGAGCGCACGTTGTGCAGTCCTATGCATGCTGGCAAGTTTGTGAATTTGTAATATTTGCGCACCAGATTTTCAACATTGCCATTTTACCATACTTCCTTATGAGCAGTACAGCTGCCGTTTTTCAGATATCACCCAAAATGTGTTTCCTCACATGTAGCACACAATGGTGCAGTCGGTATGTGAAAACAATGTTTGGGACAGATTAAGAATATCACAGTGACACTGGTCATGAGCAGAGGTCTTAAAATGGCTATGTTGAAAATTTGGTGAAAAAACTCCATAAAATGACTGTGTTACGAGTGAGCATTGCACAGTTTCCATGCACCCTCGTAAGTTCATGAATTTGTAATATTTTCAGTCCAGATTTTCACCAGTGGCATTTTTCCACACTTACTTATGAACAGTGCAGCTGTCATTTCTCACAACATGGCAGAAATGTATTTTCACACTTTCAGAACAGAAATGCGTGGTCGCTGTAGGAAATCATTGTTTGGGACAGATAAATAAAATCACAGTGACACAGTTCATATTCGGAGGTCCCAAAATGCCTGCATTAGCATTCTGCTGTAAAAAATTCCCAAACTAGTTACATTACAGGTGTGCGTTGCACAGTTTCTACACACGCTCGTGACTTCACCATTTTTTTAAATATTTTCACAGCAGATTTTCAATATTGCCATTTTTTACACCTCCCCATGAACAGTACCGCTGTCATTTTTCACATCCTGTTCAGAATGTGTTTTTGGACCTTTGGTGGCAAATGCCGTAGTCGCTGTGCAAAAGCAGCTTTGGCTAACAAACTAATATTGCCACTGTTCTTGAGGTGGGGGTCACAAAAAAGCCATGTTGAAAATTTGGAGTGAAAATACCAATGAATGCCTGAGGCGTTAGGGTTTCCAACCATAACGCCCCACCCTGTAGAGAATGACAGGCATCAGGGCTGTGACTTGGGATTGTTGCCTGCAATGCTCATACCATTCCACCCCCACCCACACCCTGCAGCCAGTGAGAGGCATCAAAGTGTGCCTTGGACTCTTGGGCCCCAAAGTTCACCCCATTCTCCTATACCGCACCCATCTCACCGTATTTCCTGATGGAATGGGGTGCACACAAGGGCAAAGACCCCAAGGCACACTGTGACACTTGTCGGTGTCTGCAGGGTAGGCTGTGGTGAAATGGCATGGCCTTTATGCCTGACGACCCAAAGGCACACCCCAATGCCTGTCACTATCTGCAGGGTGGTGACGGGCTTGGCTTCAGTTCAATACTTCACTGCCATTCCGAGTATGTAGCTCTGTAACTACTACACTACCAATGCTAATGCCTGCAAGCAAACATTCATCATTGACAAATGTTTGTTTGAATTAAGGATTTTCCTAAGTGGAAATATATCAAGAGGAATGTTTTTCAGTGCCTTCATGGTCCTGGGACCATTGAGGAATGTTGGAAACAGAAATTGAAACATGGTTGCTCACTAGCTGATGGGCCAGGGTGACACACTTGAAATGAGTAGTCCATGTCAGTACAGTACTACACAATGGCTGTGGGTTGTCATCTCATGCTGAATGGCAGGGAACATTTATGTAGTGACTGTATGTACACCACTGGTCTCCCAGAATGTAAACGTCAGCCAGGTAATGCACTCAAGTGTACCACATAGTCCATTCAAGGTACACCAGTTGGTCAGTCAGGGTCTGTGTGTGCTGTGTCATCTCAGTAGTTCTGTTCTATCACTGCCATGGCTCATCTCCTTCTACCCCGCTGTGTATCAAGCCATACAGATGACCATGTGGGCACATGCTTCACCCTTGCAGTTGCCTTGCCTCCCTAGTGTGGCCACGTATCAGGATGTGAGACCATCGCTTTCTGTGGCTGTACCACCCTGGAAACCACTGTGACCTCTGTGGCAGTGGGTACTAGGTGGAACCTTCATACACATGTGTCATGTTGGCAGGGGAACCAGTGGGGCTGTTGCAGGGTTTTCAGGTCAGGCATGGGCTTCTGTGACACATGGCACTGCAGTGGACTGTTGCATTGATCTGTGGCATGGGTCCAAGGAAGCCTGTTGGCTACAAGTAGCATGGATGCATTCATCCATGGCACAGGGATGGGTGGGGCTATTGTGATGGCCATGGATAGCAGGTGGTCTGCCAGCTGCTCAAGGATGTTGCTAATGTGGTCATTGCAGTGCCACACACCCCACACCTCCACAGTCAGGTTTTTTAGGGCCTCTGTGTTCTTTCACTGAGCCTGTAGGTGGTCACATTCCAGCTGGCACACCTCAGGGTAGAATGTGTGTAGTATGCCTCATGTGGATGCCCTCTGTGTTCTGCAGGGAAAGCATTGTGAGGGACCCTCATCCCCACTGTCTCATGGCCTTCATATGGTGGCATGAGGCCCACCTGTGTCCCCTGGCTGTGGGCATGTACCAGTAGGGCATCCTGCCCATCCAGACATGTGGGGCTGTGTCACAGGGACCACCCTGCCCTGTCTGTCACCAATGTGTAGCCTGCTGTACTGTGCTAGTGGGGTGTTGCAGGGCAAGGGCTGGCTATGTATTGGCTCTGTGTGGGTGTTGTGTCAATATTCTGCACATCCTTCACTGTATTTACCATGGTCTCTGTGTCTGTGTCCTTGGGTGAGGCTATCTCTAGCACTGTCAACCGCCCTCTGCATGGTATCTATTGGTGAGAGTAATGTCAATGTTACCTGCAGGTGCATTGCCATATGTTGTTATGTGCTCTGCTGGGCACAGTGTGGTACACATGTCGGCAGGGTCTGTGTCTGTCTCACCCTACTTGTCCTTCTCCACAGTGAGCACCTCCAGAGCCTGGGTGCCAGCCACCATTACAGTCTCTGCAGAGTGCAGGATACAGTTGTTAGTACCCCAGTGTTGTCCTGTGCATCCCGCCCTGTATCACTCCACTTTACCCCATGCCTGCCAGTGTGTCCATGCCCTGCTCCTCTCCATGCAGGCTGACATTTGCTAGTGTGTTAGCCACCATCCTCTCAATGGGTGTTAGGATGGGCACCCGTGTGGGCAGATGACAGCCCATGCCTCCAGTGTCTGTTTTATGGCTTGCAGCTTGTGTTTCACAGCTGATTGGTGGTCCAGCTACTTGTGTTTTATTATTGCCAGTGTCTGTGCCTCCAAACTGGCTGCATTGATGGTGGCCTGGATGTCAAGCCACAGTCATGCTTTGGTCTTTGCTGGTGCATTTACAGACCCAGCCCCATACAGCATGAAATAATGTGCCTATATATCCATCAACATAGCAGCCACCTGCCTGCCCGTGAAATTAGTGGACCATGACTGGGAGTCATCTGGCACTTGGCAACCTCCATGTCTCTCAAGGCATCCATGTTCTGTCATGCCAGATCATTACAGTGGGCCAGGTGCCCCAGGTACAACGTCACCATCTCCTGCTTTTACACCTTCCTCCATCTCAGTATTCACTTCCCTGTATGCGCACAGGGTGGCACGCATATCCATATCTGGTGGGGTCATGGGACAGGTCCACATGAGTTGGGCCCATCCAGCAGTCCCTGCATTTGGCAATACATGTGTTTATTGGCCACTCCACTGCCTCAGCCTCTGCTGCATGCGCATTTGTGAATGGCGTATACAGTTTAAGGCTATCTGGGTGTGCAGCTGACCCAGTGTTATGACATGTCTGGGCACATTTTCCACACTTTTATGCACAGGCTCCAATATGAGGAAAGTCAAACCACCTGCACTTCCACATTACAGTCACCTTCAGAGATGATCCTCCATCCCCAAGAAAAGAAGTGAAACAGGAGTTAAGAAAGGAGGCCTTCCTCTAGTGCAAGCTCTTCAATGGAGTTTTTCCTAGAAGGAGATATACAGCAAAGCAACCTGAAGGAAATGGTTCATTATACAATGGCTCTAAAAATACTGGTCTGGTCCCTGATTGGCTGGCTGGCATGAAATACAACATTTAAATTGAACAATCACCCCATGGGTAGAAGTGCCAGACAGCCTCCTCTGATGCCCAGTTAGTATCACTCTGACTCCTGCAACATGAAAACTACTCACCGCTACCTCAGCTTTCTTTTTAAACACCCACTCCAGTCAGCAGTCTGTGGCCAGCACATAGCAGCAGCAACGGAAGTTGTCCACAAACTGTCACCCAATCAAATGTCACCACACTGCATACAAAATAGATCCTGGGGAAAAAATCAGGACCCAAACAATATTTTTCAACTGTCTGCCACATAACCATTTCCATCCGGCTTGCCTCTGTACTGTTTTTTCATTCACTTACCACACAGGTCTGTTGTCAAGCTATTTTTCCCCTAATGGTAAATTGTCAGCAGTCTGTACACGCCTCCTGCCATGTCCATTTAGATAAACATGTATTTTAAGAGATGCTGGAATTCTAAAGTAGAGAAAGTGGTCCGTAATAAACAACAAGAGCTCAGCTTGTACAACTCATGGCCGAAAAACAGAGCCATGGTACTGCAGATGTGGCTATGCATATGCATATCCTGTCACTTATGCATATGTAATAGCGCATGCCAATGTAGTGGCTTGACTTTTTGGTGATGAGTTTTACAACTTCAAGCTCTTATTTTTCATTAGAAACCAGTTTCCCAACTAGAGAATTCCTCCAACCACTAAAAGATATATCACCTAAGTGGACATGGCGGAAGATGTACATGAATCTCCTCTAGCATCAGTGCTAGTATTGAACCTCCACTGGTACAGTTTCCCTGCTATATTTGTGGTGCAGAGCATATACAAATGGTTAATGAATGTTTGGGGAACAGAGGAGAACAAGGTCTCAGGAAATCAGAAAGCTAGGGCACAGTCTCCCTAACAACAAGGGACTATTTTCTGGTGGGGCAAAAAATAAATCTATGAAAATTATTAAAAAAAAAAAAAAAATAAAATAATTTTCTTTCTTTCTTTTCTTACCACAAAAAAATGGGACATTGTATAATCACAATATACCATGATAGGGTGTGGGCGATGGCAAGATTTACCCGTGCCTGGTGTGGTTTCCTCACTCAGACTGCGGCCTTGTGTGAGCAAACCACCACACTGGGTGTGAGTAAATCCTGCCATCACCCACACCATGTCCTGGTATATTGCTTAAGTGATCTGGTTATTAACCTTAACTTAATGATGCACTGATTGACACAACTGTCTATGGTGTCCCTACAGGGCCAAAAAAGGAAAACTCAGTATTGAAAAAAACTATCTCTTTTCTGTCAGCAGAGAGTGCAACCAGCTTTGTTGCTTCATGCAAGTTAAGTGTGCTACTGTACATGCGAAATGGGGGGATTTTGAGGCAGAGGAGGTAAAATAGCACAGGCCTGCATTGCACAAATCCCTTGTATACTTGCCTGTCTCTGGATCTGGCCACACATCATGGTCCTGTTTTCTATCAACAGCTGCTGTTTGGACAGAAGCATGATTACTTTTCTGTTTACACATGGGTTGAGCTAAAACCTTAATACCAATTTTTTGTGTAAAAACAATGCAGTCCCATCTGTATGGAGGTGAACTGCATACCATCAATTAATTGTTCTACTCAGTCTCTTATGGCAGTAAAACATTTTTAATTACCTGCACCATCACTAATTCAGCAACTCCCCCTTTCCATCCTGACACTCACCATGTTTCTACCCCTAGCTCTCACTCTTTCCCTATTAACTCTTCCTGCTGCACCCACCCTTCCCTGTCCAATCCAGCCTGGCTAAAGTCCCACCCCATCCATAGTAGTATTCCAATTATCTACCCCTCCTCTGTCATTATCATAATAAACAAGTACATGACAGCCATCGTCACTTTCTGTGGTTTTAGCTCAATTTTTCCCCCAGTCGTTGGTAATATATCCCTCCTCTTCTTTATCTCTCTAGCCTGCCACCCCATACATGACCGCTTTCCCCTATATGTGTAGTTGCCGGCTGCCTCACGCAAAAGATCTCTGCTTATAACCCCTGTATGCCTATGGTTGATTGTACATCTGCTGACTTTTTCAATTGTAAAATAATGCTGTTTTTTATGTATTTCAACCTTGTACTGGACTGTATACACTGTATATGCTTTTTCTTTCTTGCATATTATTGCTTTTTGTACACCTGCTTCTGTACTGTACTTTGATGTATTCATGACCAGGTCCACCTTGCAAATGAGCCTTGCTCAATGGTGCCCGCCTGGATAAATAAAGATTTTGATTGATTGATTGATTGATTGATTCTGTCTTTTGACTACCATTACTAATAATTGATTAAGTTAATTTCCAATGAAATAAAACACTTTATTACAGCATGAGAATTAGCAAAGTTGCTGCCTACACACGTTTTTACAATACACTAGTGATACAGAAATATAGAACATGTCCTCTAGCATGATTTTCTTATTATATTTCCAGGTTTCTTAGCATGAAACATTGGATACTAACTGATTTTAAAAGAATATAAAAAAGGCAACATTTCACCAAGGGTATCAGTGACTTTATGCTTTGTGCTGTAGGGATACTTTAAAAATCACCCTAGATGAAAGAAGAGGCTGTCCTCTGATGTTACTGCTAATAATAGCACAAAAGCCCATTTTCATTTCAAAAGAAAAAAAAAAGTAGCTTATAGACTTAAAACTCTTCAATCAAAAGTTCCAATATGCTTGGTGGCCCTTTACCTTTCAATGAAGGTAATAAATCCACAGCATGGCAGTTTTATTGAAAAACCTTGGCTTGTCAAGTATCTTATGAATTTATAAAAGTATTTCTTTAGCTCGTATCTTACAGTCATCTACTGTTAAAAACAGAAATAAAACTGTTGTCTAAGCACTTTTCTAATACAAAAGTGTTGAAAAAGAAAATAGGCAGTGAAAAAAAAGCAAAGCTGAGGTCAAATTGTCGCAGAGATAGCAAACCAAACAAACTCTAAAGCTTTTTACTACTAGTCAAGAGCTAGACAATAAAATCCTAGTACAAAACATAATAGTTAAAAGAGTCAAAATTTTCATTTTTGTTCTGAAAACATTCAGACATATTTTACAAAGTTGGTACACATGCATACAGTTTAGCCTAATGAAAACTGAATTATTGTGTGATGATTGACCATCTGCAGTTTTAATGTAACTTTTTTTGCTAACATTTTCATTAAAGTTTCATATCAATCAGTTTACTGAACATACAGTATTGCACAGTTTAGAAGCATATAGCACAGTATCTATATATATTTCATAGTAAAAGCTGACTGATAACTAAGTGCAACTATTATAAGGTGCAGGGAGCACCTGCAAGCAGGCCACCATAGTAAACTACTGTATAAGTTGCAGAAGTCCAGATATACAAGTAAGCAATAGGACATGATGGGGTGTGCATTATGGTGTGATAACTGCACACCTAGGGGCCTAGCTAGTTGCTTATTTTGCTTATAAAATAGCCCTTAATTTTAGAAGCATTTTCTTAAACACAGTTTTACGTATGTTCAATTATAAATTAATATGTGCTTTTTGTTACATAAAATAGTCCTTCTGCCAACTGGTGCTGGGCTATGCTTGAGGTTTTTTGACCCAAAGGACATTCAGTAGTTGTAGTTTCTGGCCCCATTCCCCATGTAGTTCCTCTGCTTCCCCCCCCCAACGCACATGGATCGCATTGTTTAAAAAAATTATTAATACATACATTAATCAAACAGGTACAGAGTATGTCACATTTGGGGGGAATTTGGGATTTTCCTTTAGTCCACAGTTCATTTTAAATAAGAAGTGCATTTGACTGAGCAGTTTGTTTTAAATAAGAAGTGCATTTGACAGAGAGTAGTTTGTTTTAAATAAGAAGTGCATTTGACAGACACTGGTTTGTTTTAAATAAGAAGTCCATTTGACTGAGTGCGGTTCATTTTAAATAAGAAGTACATTTGACTGACAGTGAGTGGCATGACAGAAAATGAGAGTGAGAGACAGCATGTTGTGGAAAGAGAAGAGCTGCAAGAAAGTTTAGAGTGGTTGCTTATTTCTTTTTTGGTTTTATCATTCAGCCTTCAAACAGACCCAGCATGTTCAACTGAAATGTAAGTGATATTACTGTCAGTTTCTGAGGTGCAGAGTGCAGAGACTGTGGAGACAGAACAAGTACAGTCATGGATATGTGCCACAGTATACTTCTCACCCCCGGATGAGACTCCCAAGTTCTGATATGGCTAGGACTGATGACAAAACTGTAAGGGTTTATTTTTCAAGGTTTATTAGCAGGATGGACTGCTGTTAAAAAGCCGATCCTAGATTCTCAAGTCAGCGCCCCATTTAGGAGTTGTTTCTGTTTTGAATTGCTGATGAGTAGGGACTGCTGTTAAAAAGGCAGCTGCTGGGTCCCGGGCTGGGTCCTGAGTCAGCTTCACCTCCCTCCATTACATTACGTGATCATTATCTTTTTATTTATTAAATTTTAAATACTGTTAAGGATGGATTGGGAACAAAAAGTGTTACTAGAGCTGAGGGGGCACATGTTCAGAAATGTACATTGAAAGGTCCAGGTGAGGTGGAATAAAAATGGCAACTTTGAAATACTATAACATTCTAAATAGAATGCCTGAAGAGGAATCACAAAGCCATCAACTTCTGTGATTGAGCACTTTTAATGGGACTACTTATTTATAGTGCAACATTGTCCCATATTGCACTTAAAATAACCAATCAGATTTCTCCATTGCTCTCTGCCATTTTATAAAGAGCAACACACCACACCAATACAAAACATCCAACATGGAACATTCCCATGTGTATTAGTGGAACTCTAGTGTGCTACTCATTGTCCAGGTTTTTACCTCTGGGGGTCACATCAATTGACCTGGACACGGGTAAATGTCTCTCAGGTCCTAGTCACAGTTAAGCTGCTTTTTCACTCCGACAATATTGCCACACAGCCTTTGCTGTGAACTTTCTCAGAACTGGTGACCAGAGGACCTCAAAATGGTCCCCTGTATTACAAAATTCTAGTGTCAGCATTTCAAGTTGAGGGGTATCAAATAACAGGTGATCCACTCTCCCCTTATGAGATTAGCACACTGAAACACATGTTAAGATTGGAAATTTTTTAATAGTAGCAAATGCATTTAGCTATGTCTAGGAACAGTGTGTTATATACAGTATCAGCCACTGCCTTTTTTGTCATACTTTCTTTCCCTCCAGTCACTGATTCCTGAGGCATCCCTTGGGAGTCACCTGCTTGTCTTACCCAGCCTGAGGACCCCTTCACCCTAGATACCCCTGGAACCTTGACCTGGTATCATCCATCCCACCAGTAACCCCCAGACTTGTGCCCCTCAGAGTGGGGCCACCTTCCCCTTACCTTGGGTGCTCCTTAAATCTAGTCCAGTAGGCTGGATGCAGGCCGAGATATATGGGGATATGAGGAAGGTGGATTCCAACAGTGGGCATGGGGCAGGCACTTCATCATCTCCTTCAGACACCAGGAATTTCCTCCTTGTGTTACATGAGTGTTATTGTGACCCCCCTCTCAGAGGTGCGGTCATGCAATTATGTCCAGTATGCACCAGGTTTGCTTCTGACCCAAGGACATATGAAATGACCTCCTCCTCAGCCTTGCATGACCCCAGCTTGTGTGAACTCCCAGTCTCCATTGGAAGTCATTGCTTAGCTGGGAGCCATCACCCACCCTACCCCAGGAGAGGAGAGCTGTCATCAGAAGCTCTATCCTCTCCCTCCCTGGCCTACCCCCAGTGACCCAAGCTCACTCCTAGCCCTGGGTCACTGGCATGGTAAGAGGAAAAGCACAAGTCATCTCAGCCCTCTATACCACCAGGCTGGCAGCCATTACCTTTTGTGGCTACAGGAGCATGAAGATTTAGTGACCTGTAAGGAAATGGATAAAATATCCTTTTGGAATTCTGCCTTATTCAGCTTCATACAATAATTATTTTGTTTTTATTTTTGTTGACTGGGAAAGGATGGCTACAAATATTGCTCTTCTGCTTAAAACCTTGTTCTGAGGGTAGGGGGATTAATTCATTTCATTCAACAGCAATTTAAAATAGAGATATGAACCATGTTACAGCCAAACTGGGAGCCAGTTCACTATGTGCATTTAGCCATCAGTATACTTCTCATATGCTTAAGTAACACTTATAGAATACTGGATTGCTAACCATACACAGCAGAGGTGTGTGTACACAGAGGGATGCTGATGACATGATAGATCTCAAGACTGAAACTCAAGTAGTCTTTGATGTCATCCTAAATTTGAAATAGAAACACATGCCATGTTTGTGGATGGCATTACCATACATCTGTTTTTTTTTTGTAATACTGTAGATTATTGTTACAGGAGGGCTCCCAACACAAGTTTACCATTTTATTTTTTTGCATTTTGAAAAACTTTCTCCACACTAAACTTTTACATAACCATTAGAGATGTACAAAGTTTACAAAATTCATGAAAAGTGAAGTGCCAACTTTGTGACATTTTTGACAGGTGAAGTTGCAGTTTTCCAGGAAAAGTCATGCAAATTTGCTAGCGAAGTTACAACTTCACCATGGTATCACCTGACTTCTCCTGACAAAGTGCCATTTCCCCTTGAAAACTCAATATAAAGTGGAGAAGTGGGCACTTTGCAAAGTTATTTGTGAAGGCGAATTTTGCAACTCCTCCAGAACTTCGCTGGCAAAGTAGAATTTTGCAACATGTTTAGTAACCACCCACTTGGGGTTCCAAACCACACCATGTATGCAGTAGTAAGTATAAATTTAAGAAAAAAACCTGAGGTTCATTTGTGCTCATGTGGACAAATTCTATCGGTCATTATGTATTATCCCAGAGACCTTGAATGGGTGCTGCTCTTTGGGTAAACAATGGAAAAAGTGCTGTTAGCATCCGTGGAGAAAAAGCATGAGTCAACCACACTCTGGTTAAAAAGAAGAGGCAGGACAACCATAATCCTAACACCAAAACTTATTTACGTTTCTTAACCAAAGCCATGAAACACAGCAGTTACAAAGTGAAATATATACACTTAGATTTCAATTCTTACTGTCAGCAGTCCATAGCCCACTCTGTCTTCTTGGCTCAAATGCCTAATTCCTTAGTGGGGTGCTGTGGATGCTTTTTGACTAGTTTCTCAAGTTTCTGATAGCTCTTTCAGAAGGTGGAACAGATTCGTTCAGTGATGTTTTTAATTTTTCATTTTTTTCATTCCTGTTGCTAATGGCTCCTTCTTTCTCTCACTGAACATCCTGGGCTGCTTAACATGGAGAAGGTATGACCAGTAGGGTGCCACAGGGATCCATGCTGGGGCCAGTCTTCTTTAATGGCTTCATAAGTGACATTACATAGGGGCTGTAGGGGAAGTTATGCCTCTTTAGAGATGACACTAAGATCTGCAACTGGGTCGACACATAGGGGGATGAGAAAGTACCTAAACATGCTTGGGGAGTTGTTGAGAGTGTGGCACCTAAGATTCAATACAAAGAAGTGCAAATCATGCATTTGGGGCACAGAAATCCAAGTGAGGTGTACAACATGGGGGGAGAGGTACTGACGGCCACCAATCAAGAAAGGGACCTGGAGGTAATCATATCTGATGACCTATAGGTAACTAAACAATGTGAGAAGGCTGTGGAGAGAGCTATTGGAATGCTAGGGTGCATAGGGAGAGGTATCACCAGCAGAAAAAAGGAGGTGGGTATGCCACTGTACAGATCACTAGTGAGACCTCATCTGGAGTACTGTGTCCAGTTCTGGAGGCTGCATCTTTGGAAAGACATGGACAATATAGAGGCAGTCCAGAGAAGGGCAACAGAATTTATGCAAGGACTGCACCAAAAGACATATGAGGAAAGACTAGAGGACCTCAATATGTATTCCCTGGATGGTGGGGGGGATATGATAGAGACATTCAAGTACCTCAGGGGTATAAACAAGGTACAGGAGCATAGCATCTTTCAGAAAAGAAGGTGTTCAAGAACAAGGGGGCATGATATGAGGCAAGGGGGATAGGCTCAGAGGCAATGTGAGGAAGTACTTTTTTCAAAGAAAGAGTAGTGGATGCTTGGAACAGCCTCTTTACGGAAGTGGTGGGGGCAAAAATGGTAGGGAATTCAAGAATGCATAAGATAGATATAAGAGTACTCTCACAATAGGGAAGAGAGGGTAAGCCACAGATCAGCTAGGGTCTGTGGTATTCTATTAGGTAGGGAAAAGGGGCAGACTAGGTGGGTCACACTGTTCTTATCTGCCATCACCTTCTATGTTTCTATGCAGATATACCCATCAAGGGTGCAAATTAGATAATAAGGTTATGAGCATGAAGGGCCAGTGACTTTATTATCCGATTACCTGAGGTGGGTATATTTTCAATTTTGGTAGACTTACCATCATTTATATATATATATATATATATATATATATATATATATATATATATATATATATATATATATCTATCTATCTATATATATATATATATATATATATATATATATATAGATAGATAATATATATATATATATATATATATATAGATATATATATATATATATATATATATATATATATATATAAAATACAACTTTAAGAATGGATGTCTTTAACCTTAAAATAATAGTCAGGATTGTCTCTGTGTTTAGTTTTAGTCAGGCTCTTTTACTGGTTGGCATTTGCTGCCCTGTGATTCCATAACACAGTGGCATTTTTTTAGAGGGGCTATTTTTGGTCCTAGAGTTTTTCTGTAATGTAGGAAATCTGCTATATAAGGGGGCATGTTTGAGATAATCAGGCATGTATTTCATTTGTTGTGGTGTGGTGTGCAGCTGTGGTTTGCAGTTTCGACTGCCATATTTGGTTTGCTTGGGGTGCCTGCAGTTGGGAGTAGAGTGTGTTATCAATAGTTCTTGGAATCCGCAGATGGGAGCAACATGTTTCATTGGGAGCAGCTCAATTCTGTGGATGGAAGTAGCTGTGAACAGCGTGGAGTGACTGGAGTCAATTGACATGGCAGAGGTGTGTAGGGCTTGGCATCTGAGGAGACAGCTGGAGCATTGAAGGACATGTCATCAGGCTCATATATGGTGTGGCATTTTGGCACAGAGTTGAGGGACTTCACTGCTTGGTCAGAGAAAGAGGAGGGGTGTCCTGCTGTGTGAAGCCCAAGTAACTGTTTTTTTTTTTAGATAATTATTGAGATTTTGTTAGAAGATAGGTGGTAGTAAGTGTAGTTTTGGCTGCAGGAAAGCTATGTTATTTGGCATGGAGATTGTCACTGTTACTTAGGGAGTGCTTGCCATTAAAGCTAATCTCCAGTTTTATCAAGCCATCAAGCTTTTTGCTAGAAGAACTTGTACTAGCCTTTCCCTCCTGGGCATCAAGACACAATCCTGGGTTTCAGTGGTTCAGTCCCAAATACAATGGCAAGTAATCCAGGGAACTTGAATACTTTGACCTGACTATATCTCCACTACAGATAGAGTTCTCAAAAAATTGCACTTGAAATAAATGTGGAAATCGCTACTGGTGGAGAGGATGGAGACTGGCAACCAGACAGGCAGAACAGAAGGAGTGGCATTGGTAGTTGGAACAGGAACCTGGCATAAGCCATGTGATGGCATTCCAAGGAACAATGTGGACTTACCTGCCAGGCTCTCTACTGGCAGAGATGCTGCCACAAACATAGACGAGTCACCAGTGGAGATGGTTAGTGCTGACTGGAACAAGAGGCAGTCAATGAACTTGGCAACCCCTGAAATGACACAGACAGGGGATACAGCTGCACAATGCAAAACCACTGCTGAGACAGCAGCAGACAGACAGTGTGGAACTTTGGAGAGGCAGTACTGACTCTCATTGAGCGATTCTAGCCAGCCCAGCCAGCTAAACCCTGTATGTAAATAGCTGCTAATAACACAGCTACTAAAAGTAAAAATATAATAAATTACAAAGGATTGTCACAGAGGGATTTAAATAGGCTAGATAATGACCCAGTAAATACTGATAGAGTACCTGAGAATGTTAATACTGTGGTGGGAGAAGGAGATGAAAATGTAGATGGAAAGAGAAACACAGATAAAGTTGAGACAACTTACACTGGAGAGAGGGAGAGCTCAAACAGAAGTTCTAAAGAAATACCAGACAGCATTCAAGATATTTTGTCAAATAAAGGAAATGAGACTCAAAGTGATAAAGAGATAAAAGAAGAGGCTAAAACATCTTTGAAGAGATACTGAAAGAAATGGAAGGTGAATTTAAGTGACCAAAATTAAAACTTGAAGAAATTCAAAGAAAATTGAGAGAAGTCAAGGAAGAAATCCAAGAAATCAATGGCAGAATGTCCCACTTGAGGACAGAGTAGAGAAGTTAGAAGATGTGATTCCAGAAGTTAAAAACAGATATTGCATAACACAAAAATAATACTTACCTGTACTGTAAGGGAGGTAAGGGCTTTGGAATGGAGGAGAAGAAGGGACAATTTGAAGATTCTGGGGCTACCAGAGGGCATTTAAGTCCCTGACATACTGAGTTTCTGTGCAAAATGGTTTCTGGAACTACTGGAAGAAAATACTCAGAAGAAAGCATTGAGCTAGATAGAGCTGACCATACATCATCTAGAATAAATACCAACTTTAAATACCTGTGAGTGGTGAATGTAAAGTTCCTCAGATACCAAGATCGAGAATAAAATTGTTGTAAGTATTAAAAAAAGGAAATACTTCACACTAGGGAGATCTTGATTTTTCCTAAACAAGGCTCAGAATCCCCCCAAAAGAGAAATGCCAGAAAAGAAATTTAAAAATGTTTGTGTGACAGACAAATATCATTCTTACACCCTACATTTTCCAATCTACAGTAAAAGTCATCTGTATCTGCAATGGAAGGGTTGTGAAACCAATACAAGATGCAGAAGACTATGTCTACAAAGAACTCAAACCGAATGTGACTTATCAAACAAGAACAGTATAATCGAATCATGAACCCCTATAGGGAGATGTTTATAAGGCTTTGTATAATCTCAGACTTTCTCACCCATTTCTTTTGTTAACACACAAAACAACCCAGAGAATTTAATAATGAATGTAAGGGAAATGTATAATAGAAGGGAGAGGTGAAGTTGTACATGGATATCCTCAAGAAATAGACTCCAACTTGTGTTTTTATGAGGTAGATAAGGTCTGCAGGTTTAGAGACATTTGCTATGTGGAGGACTGGCAGGGTGTGGAGAGTGGGAGGGGGGAGGTCAAGGTAATATAATAAGTCTAGGCATTACCCCTTTGCTTACACATGTTTTTTAGCTCACTACAGAGTAGCAGGGTTGAGAAAAAAGAGATCACTTCAGTAATGGAACAAATCCTGGCTCATAGTGAAACCCAAAAATCAATGGGAAGATATGGTGAGTACATGTATTTTAAGCCTGTATAGAGCTTAACTCAGTCCACGTTTTTTCCTGTGAACTGTTAAATTGGGATGTTTAATGTATTGCGTTAGAATGTGAATTCTTTATCAGTAGGATGGGTGTCTTGCAGGAGTAAACAATCAGTTTTATGTTTACAGACATAACTCACAAGTCTGTTCCTGTTAGTTGGACTATTTATACCATATTCACACCATTTACATTGCCAGACTAGCTATTAATATATTCTTCTTTGTACATAGTTCTAGGTTAGTATTTTCTCCAGACTTTTTAGTAATTCTGTTTCAAAGATATTGATAGACCAGACACAGGATTTTGCTGCACCTTTTCATATTAGTCCATACTGTATACTCTTGATTGCCTTGTTTAGTTAAGCAATTTTCTCCTTATCTTACCTGCCTGTAATTCAGTCATGGCTTCGCTACATGTCTCTGTATGCATTTGATTTATGTTTTTTTGTGCTAGTTTCAAGTGGATTTTGTCCTAACACCATATGACATTCTGATTTGTTATCATATTTTTGAAAACTTCAGTACAAATCTTCACTGCAAAACAAGCCCTGTTAGCAGTGTGTGTTACTGTAGAAGAATGCCATTGCATGAGGTTTTATTTTTATTTACAAAATGTTTCACCAGGAAAGACAACATGAGCTGTGGAGCAGCTCATTTCCAGAAGTGCCCTGGAGGAGAAGGGTTCAAAGGCTGGAGACAAATAGCATCACATAATAAAGGAATAATGCATGACAGGGTGTGTGTCATGCTGGGATAACACCACGCATGGGAGGGTTGGGCACGAGGCTGCAGACCGAGTGCATCCAATGCCCCAGGTGTGGCATTATCCCAGCACAACACACACCCTGGAATGAATTATTCCTATTATACAATAAAATAAAAAAATAATTTTAAGAAATGTGTTAATTATTGTGGAAAAATATTTTTGTTTCTTAAGAGGATGCAAAAAAAGAGATGCTCATAGAGCCCTATAAGCTCATAGACTACACCTGTGGCATTATGCTGGGATACGCCATGGGTCCAGCCCCAAACTGATCAATCATAGTCCAAGATTCTTTCTTGCCATTGTAAAATATAAACTTAATACTTAAGTACAATTAACACAATACAGGAAGGCTAGATACAACCAGAGTAGTGGACCTGGTTGAGTGACATCACGGGAATTTACATGGAGCCTCCCAAAGATGAAAACCTGGGGAGCTGAGGGAGAAAGGTAGGAGAAGTACTGAGATGGAAAATTGAGGCTTGAGTAAGTGCAAGAGAAATCCTAGAAAGGGAGAGAGGGAGGGTGAGCGAGGGAGGGGCAGACAAAGAAAGCCTGGTCCAGGGAGACCCCTTCAGGATGCATGGAAACCCTGCCAAGATGGTAGGATGAGAAAGGGAGAAAATTAAGAGGGAGAAAAAGAGAGAGATGGGGGAGAGGAAAGACTGGGTGACCAGAGACTAATAAAAGGTAGTGTGAGGAGAACTCGGGGATGATATGTTAGTTTAGAGGGAAGTAGGGGGAAGGAGGACTGGAAAAAATGGAATTGAGTTGGTGGGGAACTGGGAAGGGGGAGGGGAGGACGGGGAAGAGTACAGTGTAGGGGGAATGAAGGAGAGAGGGTTGGGGAGGGGGAAGGGGAGGAGAGTCAGAATGGGTAACAAGGATTATTTGGTTTAGAGAGAGGGGGTAATAGGAGGGGCAGGGAGCAGGTTTGTGTGAAAGGACTGCATAGCAAAGCTGTGCAGATATGGCAACCCAACCCTTACATTCTGAGACTGCATACAGTAAAAGACTCTCCTGACAAGGCCTTATATCTTATTCTAAATCATGGCATTGGCAGTCTTTGGACAAAAAGCAGTCATTGATATTGTGTTTTATTGTGAAATATGTTAAGATTTATTTTCACCCTGTAAAGAGTATTCTAGTGCTGCTGTGATACAAAGTAGATCAGTGGTTCAGACAAAGTGATTCCGATGCATATAACTTCAACTTCTTTAGCTTCATTTTGCATCTGAAGAAGGGGCACTTTGAGATCCAAAAACCTGTGTTCCAAGCCATCTTTGTACAAGATTCATGTTGGTTCAATAAAAGTTATCAAACTATGCAGTGCATCCTGAAAGTGGTTCAGTCCCAATGTTTCCATAATGAGAATGAGTTACTGTAGCAATCACATTCATGGAGTAATGCAGTTCTCACAGTTCAAGGCATGGTGCACAGAGTGGGAACAATAATGGCGTAAACATAAACAGTATTTAAAACCAATTAAAAGCACCTTAACAGCTAGGCCATTGGCACAATAGTAGTGATACCATTTGTGATACTGGCAGCCCAAGATCAGGAATGAGCTTGAAGTCATTGGGACCGGTTAGTAGGATGAGGCATAAATATCCTACAGGACACTTTCTTCCTCTGGGGTGCGACGTATCAGCATTTGCGGCACTACTACCACCTGTGTGAGCACAGGTGGTGGTGCAGCTGGAACTACAGCAAGGAAGCAGTGGAGGGAGGATGGTGAGCACCTGCAGCTCCTTGCCCAGGGAGTATGCTCCATGTGTGAATGCATGCCACAGAATCATCAACAGCCAGCATGGTCGGGGAGAAACCAGATAAATCTCGATGCACTGCAACATGGCACCAGGCCCTCTTGGGTTCCATGAAGTTAACTGCCCACCCCATCAGTCAGAACTGCACCATCAGTGGAAGAACCATCTCTCCAGATGGCCCCATAACAGAAAGCTAAGCCTATTTAAAGAGTTGGCAGGAATAAGAGACAGGAAAGGGAGGATCGGGTTTTAATGTTGCCCTGCCTAGGAAGGCAACCTCAGAAGTACAGTGGGAGAAACAAATATCTAAACAATATTTTGTACTGTAAACTGTGTGCCTACATGTAAGAATGGTTTAGCAGCATATGTAAAATGTAGAGATTTTTAACAATAACTAAAAACAAACCAAGGAAAAAGGAGAAAACTAGTTGAAAGAATTGCTATAAACCTATTAAAGGTAAAAAATATGTTTACTGCAAAAAAAAACTTTAAAAGGATTTTAATAGTTTTGCTGTATGAAACTGACTTGATAATCCGCAGTTGCAAATGATTTTTAAAAGTAATTTAATAGAAGGAAACTTTGTACAAATTGCTTTAAAAATGATGGTTTCAAATTAGCTGTGTAGAATAGTGGCAAACAAGCAAAACGTGTATTGCAATAGCAGCCTCCAGAAGATTTATGAACCTGTTCTAAGAGTCAATAAACCATCTACTGTAAAAACTTATTGATAATTGGTTTGCATAACAAGTGCTGTGTTAAAGAAGCCTTAGACTGTATATCAGATTAACTTTTCTGAAAGTAACAGTTCAAGAGTTTATTTGCTACATTTCTTCCCTTGTTTCTGTGACTTCCGCATTTTACTTTGTTTTTGTTTGGGCTTGTTTAAAAACAAGCATTTGTCAATGCCGAATGTTGCTTGCTTGTATGTGCTGTTTAGGTATTTGGAAGTGACAGTTTCACGCCTTCCTCTCAAGACATCCACTGTGTCTTTCCGTTCAGTATTCACAGAAGAATGGGAGGGGCAAGGGCCACAGCAGTACAGCAGTTGCCAAGGGGGTGAAGAGGTGGACAGAAGAGTACTGCAGGAGCTCACTAAATTGAAGGTAGACAAAGCGATGGAAACCAGATGGCATACGCCAAGGATATTAACAGAACTGCGAAGGAGATAGCAGTACCTCTGGCAGCCATGTTCACTGAGTCATTCAACATGAGTGAATTGGAGGAGGGCACATGTGGTCCATCTACACAAGTCCGGCAGCAGGGAAGAGGCAGGGAACAATAGGCCATTTAGCCTCACCTCAGTAGTGGGGAAGATCATGGAGACATTGCTTAAAGAAAGGGTAGTGGGGCATCTAGATGCCATCGGAACCCAGGACCATAGACAACATGGATTCACAGTGGGGACATCATGTCAGATAAATCTGGTTGATTTATTTAACTGGGTGACAAAGGAAGTGAATCAGGGTGGGGCAGCGGACAACACTTACCTTGATTTCAGCAAAGCGTTTGACACCATCCCATATAGGAGGCTGATAAACTAGCTGGGTAGGCTGGACATGGGGGAAAGGGTGGTAAACTGGGTTAGAAACTGGCTAACAGACAGGAGGCAGAGAGTGGTGGTAAATGGTATGCAGTCTAGGGAGAGGGGGTGACCAGTGGGGTGCTGCAGGGATCGGTCCTGGGGCCAGTTCTGTTCAATGTCTCCATTAGTAATATTGCAAAACATCTGAAGGGAATTTTTTCACCAAATTTTCAACATAGCCATTTTAAGACCTCTGCTCATGAACAGTGTCACTGAGATTTTCTTAATTTGTCCCATACATTGATTTAGCACACCGACTGCGCCATTGTGCTACATGGTAGGAAACACGTTTTGGGTGAGATGTGAAAAATGACAGCTGTACTATTTATAAGAAGGTGTGGCAAAATGGCAATGTTGGAAATCTGGAGTGAAAATATTGAAAATTCGCTGTAACTTACGAAAGTATAGAACCGTACAACGACGTCAGAAACAGTCATTTTTTGGAATTTTTTCACCAAATTTTCAACATAGCCATTTTAACACTTGAGCTCATGAACAGTGTCACTGTGATTTTCTTATTTGTCCCGTACATTGATCTCGCACACCGACTGCACCACTGTGTGCTACATGGGCAGAAACACGTTTTGGGTGAGATGTGAAAAATGGCAGCTGTACTACTCATAAGAAGGTGCGATAAAATGGTAATGTTGGAAATCTGGAGTGAAAATATTGAAAATTCGTGACCTTACGAGCGTGCGTAGGAACAGCATAACATACGCTAAGTAAAACAGTCACTTTGGAATTTTGCACCAAATTTTCAACATGGGTTTGGGACCCCTTCTCATGAATGATTTCACTGTCATGGTGGTATTCAGGCCCGAAGGTGATTTCAGAGTCACTGCACAGTCACTGTGCAAAATCACCCTCGGGCCCGAATAACGCCATGACAGTGACATCATTCATGAGAAGGTCTCAAAACTGCATGTTGAAAATTTGTGCAAAAATTCCCAAAATGCCTGAGATATGCAATAAAGTTGAAACCCCCTATCTAGCCCATTATACAGCTTACCAGCATTTCCTTAGTTCGCGGTCGGCTTTGAAGAGTGCAGGCGTGTTCCGTCCACCAAGATTAATAAATGCCAAGGTCCAGAGAGTAAGTATGGGGTGGGGGTGTGTGGAGGCTGGGTGCACAGTGGTGGGTGCGGGTTGTGGGAGGGGAGTTGGGAGTCATGCCGAGGGACCGTTGTTTTACAGGTTTAAAAAAAATGACTATGTGGGACATTTGCCATGGTGGGGTGGGCTCCCAGTGTGGCACAAGGACAGGGGCATTCAGCCGATGGGGATTAGGCACCCCTGTCGGCCAAGAGACCGCTGCCATGTGGGGTGGCCTCCCAAGCGTGGCACCTACTGGGAGGGACGCAGCTCAGCCGATGGGATTGGGCACCCCGTCGGCTATACAGTGCGTGCGGGGGCGCGCACGCCTGCGTGTGTCTGTGGGGGGGGAGCTGCGCGTGAGCAGCCGATATCTTATCGGTGCTCACTGAAGTGTAGCTCCCCCTTTCAACTGTATGCCACTTCATTTTGGAGCGTGTCATAGACAGCTCCAAAATGCATTGGCTTACAGGGGCCACGCCTGCCAGCACACTGACTGAATTGGAGGAGGAGATGACACACCTCCAAAATCTCCAATGATGGCACTATGTTTCTTGCACATGCATGCAAGCAACATAATAAAGGTGAAGCCATTATGGTTAACCTGACTGCATTGAAGGAACATGATGCATTGCAATTTATGGAGGTGTTCAGGCTGCAGCCTGTTTCTTGGGTTCCTTGTCAGGGTCGGGGTGCTATAGGGAGCAGAGGTTGTGGCACAGTACATGCTGAACATTGTCTTGGCTAACACTGAGAGAAGTAGCTCTGGCCATGTGAGTCACTGTGCAGTATGCTGTCAAATTATTTATTTTATCATTCATCTGTTTGACTAGTATAATGCCTAAAGGAAACATACACCCAGCAGTTTACATTTTTTATGCAACTGAAAATTTGGAAAAGTTCTCTGTGCATAGTTTTGCATATTTGTTGTGAAACAGTCATATTTGTTCTTATATAGCATCCTTGTTAATTATCTATTTTTCCTACTGTACTCAATATTCATTTTTCTAATTATGTAGCAGCTCTGAAACATAGAAACATCATTTTCACAGAAAGCCGGCATGAAAAAGCTTTTTTCTAGACTTTAGTGCAACTGATGTCACTGGTCTCCCAACCTCATAAGTAATTAAAAAATGAATATTGTGTAGCAAAAAGGCAACATTAACAAGTGACCCTTCTTAAGGAAAACATAGGACTGTTTCAAACAAACACATATGCCAATACACCGGGGTTATTAAACACATTTCCCACATGCCCAAATTTGTAATTGTATTGAAAAATATAAACATGGTCTATGTTCCCTTCTAGGTTTAGCGCACATTTTTTCTGAGAGACTGTTATAATGTTCCATTTCTCTATTCCTTCACTGCTAAGCACTTGGCAATGGGTAACACTTACATACAGATTTGTACACATCATTGACAGTTCTGCCTAAGCTAAAATTTATTGTCATGAGTTCTTCTAGGTACCTCTCCTAAGGTTTATTTTTTCATATCAGATTTCAATGTCATGTTTTATTTTTCATGGTAGTTGAAAAAGTCCTGCCTTTTCTGAGTACAGCACTGACAGCTTCAGGAGAAAACTTTTTACCAGCAATGTGTGCACTCTGGCTACTCAGATACAGTATGTAGGTCAGTAAAAGTTAGAATGCCCATAAAAGGACTTAGGATTGTTGGGGGGCTTTTGAGCCTGAGCACTGTCTGATGTATTTTTTCATAACTGCCATGGCAGAATTTAAAGTTCTTTTTAAAAAGTTACTGTATGTTGCCTTTTTATTTCCTCTTCTACAGAAAAACAACTAGATCTCAATGAAGCCTTTAAAGGGGAAGTAAACATTGCAGGAGTCACTCAAACTGTGAAAACCCATAAAAATATTTTTTAAATTAGGTATTGGGCTTACCTGTAGTTGTCAGGAGTCCTGAGATATGAATACCTAAATCATACATAGTTCAAAACAAGGCAGCAGTCATTTCATTGAGTCATGAAACCAACAAACCAACAGTGATGTCACTGAGGGGCAAGCTGTAATTAACAACATGCAGCTTGCCACTCAGTGACATTACTTTCTATTTTAAAATGGCTGCTGCCTTGCTTTGATTTACAGATTAATTAGATAGTCATATCTCAGGACTCCTGATATCTACAAGGAAGTCCAGTGCCTCATCTGAAATATCTTTTCATTGGCTTTCACACTTTGAGTGACCCCTGACATGTTTACTTTTCTCTTTAAAAAAGCAGATTTGCTGTTTTGTTCTCAGTGTTTCAGAGGAGTAATGCTTGTTGAGGTCAGCTTTGGTGAGGGTCTGTTTGTGGTTAATTAAACTCTGAGATGTTACATTTTGGAATGCAGGTATAGACATTTGTAGATGTGGCAAAAGTCTGGGTCTTTAGATATACCATATCTACTATATATTGTGATCCTAAACTGTCTACTTTTAGGCTTAATGGCTACCTGTTCTGATACATATTGAACTAAATCTTCTTCCATTTTCTGGATTTCTTCCAGATTCTCTGCTGTCAGTGTGGTACAATTATTCGCATCAAAGTCCTGGTGGAAACTAACTGCTGTCATTTATTGCGTTGATTTTTAGTGGGGGACTTTCATCTGAAGCACTCACTGTGTGTTACAAGGCAGATGGTTTACTAGCAGAGAGTCTGTCAGAGCAAAGCAATGCACCGGCTATATATAAGTGATGAGTGTACAGAGGGATTCTCAGTTGCTGATTGGTTACAAATGATGTCATGATTAATAATTTGAAATTGAAACACAATTGTATTGCAGTTTGTATACTGTATAATATGAAAACTGCATGATAGATGTTTACAAAATTGTTAGTGTACATCAGTCCTTTTACAGAGGTTGTGTTTTCAATTGTCAGGTAGCAATGTTAATGGATGGCTGAGATGTAAGCATCCAAAAATACTGCTTGTACAATCACACTGTGATCTAATATTAAATATAGAATAAAACATGGGGTAGTGTGTGTAAAATTTTACACACTCCTGAGGTGTTGGATACTACATAAACCCTGAGCAAAGCTAGTAAAGTTTATATAAGTATCAACACAAAGAAAATAACAACAAAAAATTTGAGTTTACACTACCCCATGTTTTGTTCTATATAATTGCTGGGAAGCATTTTTTCACCTCAGCAATTATGTAAACACAAATACATCTGTGACCAGCTGTGGTTGAGTTGAAACAAAAGCCATGGTTGGTCTGAAGCTTCTGTTTAAGCTTTAACTTTTTTTATAGTGATTTCACCCCAAGTTAAAACAAAAACTATTAGGAAAAGACTTAAAAAAATTCAAATATAGAAGTTGGTAGTTTTAAAACTTACAGTGGAATCTGTGTGTGAGAGGTGGGGGAAGTGTCTCAAGTGAGGATGGCAGGATAGCAGCTGGCACATGTGTGGAACAATGGGAAACCCAGTGCATGTTTGCCATTATAACCAGCTGGTTACAATGGTGAATTATAACTGGGATTCCCTATGTGAAAAAAAAACTCTCCCCAGTTATTATAATATGATAATGTGGCTATGAAATCATCTTATGAAAATCTTTAAATCTTGCGATCACTTATGCGTAACAAGTAAAACTTCAAACAGTTAGCAGTTGCAAAAAAATATATAAATGTTATCTCAAAAAAGGCTTTCCTTTGTGACAGGATCTACAACATCACAGTATAAGGTTTTGGATCTTTACTGTTTCTCATTTATTGAACTAGAAGAGTATTTTTATTTGGATTGTATTAAACAATTTTGACACTCTGTAACAAAATGGTTACATACTTGGATGATCATTTAAACTATCTGGGGGAGGCAGTATTTCCGAGGGAAGTACAAATTGCCCCCTGCATGATGAAGCAAAAAGGAGGGAGGGCCTGAGAGTAAGAAGCACCCACAAGGCAGGGGCACAAGAAGAAAGGGGTGTAGACAAGGCAAAGGACAAGGTGGGTATAAATCATGAATGCAAGAAGAGAGAAGTAAAAGTGGCAAGCAACAGAGAGGGTACTGAAGGGAGGGGGCTAAGGGGAGCATCATAGACCAGCATAGTCAAAATGGGGGAAACAGGGTTTGCAGGCAGGGAGGAAGCAAGGTATGGAAAGCCATATGCACCAACACAAGGAGTCTGTGAAATAAGATTCTGGACCTAGAAGCCATAATTAGGAGGCTAGCCTGGATTCAGTACCCATAACTGAGTGCTTATCCCCTAACAGGCATGACTTAGACATGGCTATACCAGGCTACTCTCTGTTTAAGAGAACTGGGGAGGGGAGAAGGGTTGTTCTATATGTAAGAGAGGGAATCAAGGCTATGGAAATTCAGAGGAATGCAGAGAAAAAGGAAGGGTTGGAGCTGTTGTGTGTCATCATGGAGACAGGAACTGTAGCCACTAGCCATAGCATGGTTGTATACAGACCTCCAGTATAGGGGGAGGCATTGGTAAGGCAGTAGGGGAAAACATCATCAGGATGTCAAAAATGAGGTGTTGCTAATAGCTGTGGACTTCAATCTACCAGATGTGGACTGGAGCCTTCCAGCTGCAGCTTCTTCAAGAAGCAGGGCCATCCTTGACTCCCTACAAGGGGTGTCTCTCAGGAAACTAGTCATGAAACCCACTAGGGAAAGGACATTGCTGGACCTGGTGCTTACAAACAAGAGCAGCATTGCAGATATCATAGTGGGTAGTCCCCTAGGTAATAAGTATCACCATACAGTGAGGTTCAAAATTATGATGGGAAGAAAGGCAAATCACATGAAGATGAGAGTCCTGGACAATAGAAGGGTGGATTTTAGAGGCTGCCTCAGATGCTAGCTCATAAGAGAGGATTGCCAGGGATGGGTAATGGAACATTGAGGAAAAATAAGGGAAGGCACCTTTAAGGCAACCAGTCTTGCACGAAGGAAGTGAACAAAAGCAAAAGCAAAAAAAAGACTGCTGTTGTACTCTAAAAAAGTGGCTACAGTGGTGAAGGAAAAATAAGTGTAGCATTCAGGAGGTACAAAGAAATGCAGAAGAAGAAGACAGGGAGATGTACCAAATAAAACAGAGGGAAAGCACATAAGGCAGTAAGGGAAGCAAAGGCACAGGCAGAGGAAAGGAGAGCCAAAGGGGTAGCAAAATGGGATAGAACATTCTTCAGATACATAATTCTTCAGGTACATAAGGGAGAAAAGATAAGCAAGGTGAACTATGATGAGGATAAGTAGGATGACAGAGAGAGAGACTGTGCAGAAGATGATCAAGAAAAAGCATACACCATGAACAGGTACTTCTACTCAGTCTTCACAGTGAAGTGGGGGTGAACCACCAGGGAGCTGCAAGAGCAGTGGGGAAGGGGTGGACAAAAGTAAATTTTCAGTGGAAAGAGTCCTGAAGGTACCTGCATCTTGGAAATTGGACAAGGCTATGGGACCAGATGGGAACATCAAAGTGTACTAAAGGAACTCAGGGAGGTGCTTGCTATACCACTGATGGCATTATTCAACATCTTACTGGAAACAGGTGTGCTTTCAGAAGACTGGAGGAGAGCAGATGTAGTCACTCTCCATAAGAGCAGCAGCAGGGAGGAGGCTAGTAACTATAGGCTAATCAGTTTCACATCAGTGGTGGGGAAAGTAATGAAAATCATGTTAATGGAATGGTTAGTAGAGTATCTTTAATTCAATGGGCTACAAGACCGAAGATAGCATGGATTCATGGGGGAAGTCATGCCAGATGAATCTGATTGCTTTCATTGACTTGATGAGTGGGAAAATGGATCAAGTGAGTGCAGTGTATGTGGCCTATTTGGACTTTAGCAAAGTCCTCTACACTGTACCACACAAGAGGTTGATAAAGAAATTGAGCAGCATGGGGTGGGATACATAATTGGACAAGAAACTGATTAATAGATAGAGGCAGATGGTGGTAGTTAACAACACCCTAATGAGGTGAAACTGACCAGTGGAGTGCCATAGGGCTCAGAATTGGGACCATTTCATTTCAGTGGACAAGGGCATGGCAGCTGGGGTTCAGTGACAAAAAGTGCAAAATTATCTACCTGGAGCATAGGAACCCTGAACATGAGTATAGGATTGGGGGAGGGAGAGGCACTGACATTCACTCTGAAGGAAAGGGACCTTGGGGTTATCATACCTGATGACCTCAAAGAAACAGGGCAGTGTGACAAAGCAGTGAGTAGGGTCAGTGTGGTGCTAGGATGCATAGGGAGCGGTATCACCAGCAGGAGGAAACAGGTGATGTTACTACTTTATTGCTCACTGGTGAGACCCCAGTTGGAGTATTGTCTCCAGTTCTGAAAGCTTCACCTCAGAAAGGACATAGGATGGAGGCAGTCGAGAGGAGGGCATCTAAAATGGAGTAGAGGTTGCATCAAAAGCCATATGAGAAGATACTGAGCGATCACAACATATACACCCTAGAAGAGAGGAGAGCAAGTGGGGGCATCAATCAATCAATCTTTATTTAGCCAGGCAAAACATCATTGAGAAGAATTAATTTTCAAGATGGACCTGGGCATAGTTACAGTGTTAACAACAGTGGAACATAGGGAATAATCAGGGACCCTGGTTTTCCATTTTTACTGGTAACACCGGTAGCAATCACGGAATCCTGCTTGGTATGCGGATTTTGAATTCTTGTACCGGTGGTTCACGGAAATTGCATGTCACTGCACAGAATCTCTAAGATTTCAGCATCTTTTTTAAAAAAAATTATTTTCTCTTTCTATGTCCCCTTCTCACAGCATCAGTCTCCACTTTTCAGAGATCCCTAGGCTGGGTATCCCCTAGCTTCACCCCCAGGTAATGCTCAGGAGCTCCTGTGGACCTGCCCCTATCCTGCCTGGGTTGTACCCCCCCAGGTGGGAAGGGAGGGGAAGGGACCCCAGATCACCCATCCACACTCCCTTATTGTGTGTCGGGTAGCCCAGTGGGTCCTTCATGGAGCCTGGTTATGAAGTCTGGGGCACCTGGGTCCCTTCTGCCAGTGGCCGATGTGGGGTGATTATTCCTGGTTTTCTGGTCTCTGTCCTGGGGTACCGGCACTAGGAGATCCAGGACGTAGGTCACATAGAGGCGTGCCACTGCTCCAGATCCTGGCTAGCGTCCTCCCCTCCTGATCACTCTGCAGCACCATTGCACCACCACCTGTGGTCACACAGGTGGTGATAACAACAGGACCTGCACCTTCCCCAGAGGAGGAAGCGGTCCCCAGGCCTTCCTACTCCCTGGCGAGACCTCCAACAACCCAAGTTTGCTTTTGACCCTGGGTCACTGGCATTGCAAGCAGTAGTGCTACTGCAGTGCCAGCAGGCGAATCAGATTTCAGCATCTTAAAATGAATGCTGCTGTGGCCGCATTCTTTCTGCTTTTGCTGAATAGCGTCAGTAAGAAATCACCTGCACTGCTTTGTTGTAATCAGCCATTCAGTTTAACCACCCATGCTTCCACCTACATCTCCATCATCTGAGGACTGCTTTCCTTCCTGAAACCACAGTTTTCTTGTAGTATGTGCCTAAGAGTCTACAAATATCAGCACACATGGGCAGGGCCACTGGAAAATTGCAGGAAAAGTAACCTGAAATTGCTGATTTCTTTTGCAAAACTTGCTGGAAAATTGCAGGAGTTCTACTATAGATCCTGAGTGCTTCACAATAAATCCTTTACTGTTTTCTACAGCATATATTAGTCAGCACAAACTACTAAATGAATACACTGACACTTGAATATGTTTTAAATATGAAGAAAGACTTCTGTTTCTAACATGAATCCTAAACGGATAAGATGTGTTGCCTCTTCCAATATGTAAAAACATCTGCCTCATGCAGTGTCAGATTCTATTTAGTGAGCCACAGAAAATCAATATTAAATAAATCCAGAATAAACAAATGTTATCTGTTTCTGGATGTAGAATAATGAAGCCTGATCAAAAGCTATTTACAATGCTCTGTCAACTATTCACCCACTTTGGTGTAAGAAAAACTAAGCAGATGGAGTGATGAATAACTCAGTTTTAGTAAAATGTTGTAAAGTGTTTAATGTTTAGAATTTGTACTGTAGGTACTGTGCACTATTATTAAAATTATGTATTAAAACATTATATATGGGTGTTATTATGGGCTGGCAGTATGGCCTAGTGGTTGGAATAACAAAAAGTGATTGAACTGGGTATATCCAGCAGACTTGGATTTGACTCCCACAACCTCCACCTGCATACTGTGAGACTCCAAACAAGTCACTTAACCTCCCCCAGTGCTTCTATGTCACCTCCTGAAAAAAGGCAGTTCTGCCTAGTGGGCCTTACCTGGTTTACAAAGAATATAAAATAAATAACAATACATGTTTAGTACCACATCATAGAATAGTAGTCGGTGTACCATGTAATTTACTTGAGTTTTACTTGGGCTGCAATGATTTTGTATAGGTAAAGATAAATGTTCAACTACATTTTATGTGTTTTATAAGCTTGCTTTTAGATTTTAGTCAGGTTTTTATTGTATTCTTTGCATATGAGAATCTAGGTTGTAGATTGCTAAATGCAGGATCACTGTTACTAACTACCTTATTCAAGTTTATAATCAACAGGGCCAACCAAAATCCTCAGTTGTTTGAATAAAAACTAGTCTGAATGAAAGTATGTTCACAAGGAAAAAGCTGCCTTACTACTTATGAAAAGACTTCACAGTCAGCACCCCATTTAGGTGAATTAGATCATTTGCAATTTTTCTCCCACCTGTGGTTTCAGTCTCTGTGACAACAAAAAGTTTTGTAATACATTGCTTCAACAAAAAGCAAATGTAAGTATGTAAGTGTACTTAAGTTTGGCCAGTGAATTTTGAAAGCACAGTCAATGACATACAGACAGTAGGACCCCAGGGGCTGTATGATGCTGGTGGGCAGAGTGGTGCTCAATTCACATCTGAGCTCAGACGTGAAAACCAGGAGACACCCTTTTCATGGACACCAAGTAAAAAAAAGCATCCACATGTCTGGGAGATGCATGAATCCATTTGAAGGTCCTCCACTAATCACATGTGGATTTTTTAGGTGAAGACACTTTATTTCAAAGAAGCAAATTCAAGCATTTTTTTTTGCTCCTCCTACCCCCTGGCCATCCACTCCTTCAGGCCTGCCAAGGCCCCCTACCACCACTGTTGAGTCCCGACCACCATCCACTGTCCATTACTGCTGTGCTAGCAGGTAACCCAAAGTAACCCTTTATTGAGTGGGCCCCTACCCCTGTGGGAGGCTACCAGGGGAGGAAAATTGCCCCAAAGAGCTTCCTGTGTATCCTGGGCATGGCAGGGGTCAGAACAGACACATGTCTGAGGCTTCTAGCTTATGGAGAGACCAGCAGCTGTACTTCAGTTGGCCAGCAGGTGTTTTCCCATTTTCTTGGGAGCGTGACAGGCCACATGATGTCAAGGCACAAGCCGATGTTCGTCACGCTCCCTCCTGCGGTGAGGGCCGATGTGTTGTCATGCCTCTAGCCTCCACCAGGGGACAGAAAATGCTGAGTCGTGAACCCACCCTCCCTCCTAGGAGAAGGTGAGTGGTTGTTGGACACTCAAGCCTTCACCCAACAGCTGGTCCCCCAACACCCAAGTCTGTTCCCTAATCCTGGTCAGCGGTGTCACAGGCAGAAATCCAATTCATGCAGTTAAATTATAGATAGGAAAAAACAAACGTAGTCCACCTTAGCGTTGATGGTTCACATTAATTCACATCTGAGTTCTAACAAGCAAAGAGACTAAGTTATTTGTAACTTGTGCATGTGGGTTGTGGGTGTTGAAGAAAGGGGACCATAATGCTGTCACTACTGCCATTACCCCAGAGGGATGTGGACTGCATTGCTGCTACTGCCATCACACCGAAGGGGTGGGGGCTGTAGTGCTTCTGCCATCACCACTTGTGGATGGGGAATGTAGTACTGCTATCATCACATCTAAGGGATGGGGGACACAGTGCTGCTGCTTCTGTCACACCTGAGGGAGGGAGGTCGTAGTGCTGTTGCTGCTGCCATCACACCAGAGGATGGGGCCATAGTACTGTTGGTGCTGCCATCACACCTGAGGGATGGGGAGGTAGTGCTGCTTCCATCACACATAGGGATGGGGGCTGTAGTGCTGCTGCTGCCATCACATCTTGTACCTAAAATAACTTTAAATTGGTACAAGGATGGAAGGATGTGCAATAGTGGAGGTCAAAATTGCTAAAATGCATGTTAGCAGAGTTAAAAATTGTTAAATAAAGTACACAGAACCAAATACCGGTAAAACCGGATTTTGGCTTAGTAGACACCGGTGACAATACCATTTTTTACAATGTGTAAAATGGAATATACCCTTTCTCAATCCCGGTAAACCAGTGTCCCTGGGAATAATAATGTACACAAAGTCATAAGATACAAATGTTTCAAGCATAAAATAGCATAACATTTGGCAAGGTATGCAGGTCACTTCATACAGCATAAAATAGTGTAACATTTGAAATAGTACACACTATAGGTCATACAGTGGTAGGTACATTGAAGAACAAAACACTAAAATTAGGTAACATGGTATGACAAGGCATCTGCCAGGATAGCAAGGTAGACTATACCATAACAAATAATAATCAGATGATAACAGTATACACCTAGGGAAGTGGTTAGATAGAAGGAGCTGGAACATAGGAAGAGATGATAGAATGAATCAAGGAGAGCGAGACAATTGTAAGAGGAAAGGGAGTAGAAGGGAAGTGGGAAGGAAAAGGAGGTTGTTCAATATTGTCTTAGGTTACACAGTTGCAAATTTCTATTCCAAGCCTTTGTTGAGCTTTTTGGAAATGTTATTAATATGCTCATTAAAGGTCAATTTGTGGTCAATCCACATTCCCAGATATTTGAATTTGGGTACATATTCAAGGGATTCATGGAGAAGAGTGGTAATCAGTGTTTCTGCACCCAAGGTAGTGGTGGAAGTCTTGGAGAATGGAGAGAAAAGCATAGCCTTCATTTTTTTCAAGTTAAATAGTAGTTTTAGGTGAATAGGTTATTCTGCAGGTGACTGAACTCAAGTTGAATGTCAGAACATGTTTTGTCAGCAGATGGTCTGGAAGTATATAAGATGGTGTTATTGGCGAATAGATGGATATTAGCTGATTGGATACCAGCGTGGATGTTGTTGATATAAATTAAGAAGAGGAAGGGGCTTAAGAGATATCCTTGAGGTACACCTCTAAGTAAGGTTTTCAGTGGGGAGAGGTCTCCTTCAGCTTTGATCAGCTGTGAATGGCCAATAAGGTAACAATCAAACCATTTAAGAGAGATGTAGTCAAGACCGATGTTGTGGAGGATGGCCAGAAGAAGAGCATGATCCACCATGTCGAATGCCTTGCTTAGATCCAAAAACAATGCACCCACATAGAGTTTGTTGTCCAATGCGTTCAACCAGTCATTAGTGACTTTTGCAAGGGCAGTGACCATACTACATTGAGGTCTAAAGCCTGACTGTATAGGGGTAAGCAGATTATGAGTATCTACAACCCTCTACCCCTCGACCTCCTTAAGGGTCTTCCAGAATGTGGAAGAGCAATGAGTGGACACATCTAGTTTGTTATTATAGTAACTGAAGTTTGCAGCTCTTGTAAGCATGGAACACTGATTTCTAGCTGCTCTGAAGGAGGTCCAGTCAAGAGGAAGCGAAGTTTTCTGTGCTGTTTTCCACAGGGAATCTCTGTATAGATGAACCAACTTAAAACTGGCTGAGAACCATGGACAGGAGGTTTTCTTTGTTCAAATTTTCACAAGTGGGGCATGCCGGTTGATTGCGTCCATGAGAATCTTATGGAATGCATCATATGCTTCATTGACAGAGGGCAAGATAGAAGTCTTGCCAGTCTGCATACTAAAGGTCAGAAAGAAAAGCAGAGATGTCAAGGTTCCGGCGGCACCTTTTGAAAATGTATCTGGAGGTTGAGATAGGTTTTGGTAGGGACTTCACACATGCGATAATCCAGTGATCACTGATATCGCTAAAGAAGACACCCATATGGGAGAACAGTTGTGGTTTGTTTACTAGTATGATATCATGCAGTATACTGTTGGCAGGATTTTTTTGTATTTGGGCAGGTAGGTTCCACAATGAGTTGATGGATCCTAAAGGCATCGCACAAGTCCTTAAGTGGTTTTTAGCAGGTGGAGAACCAATCTAGGTTTTGGTCGCCCATGACTATGATCTCTGGAGATGAAGCATCAAGCAGAGTGGACAGATGATTTAGTATCTTAATGCCAGCTGATGATGGCCTATAGCACCCTAATACATCAAGTGCATGGGTAGAGGAGAGTTGTATCTTGATGGAAAGACTCTCAAATTCCTTTGGCTCAGAGATGGAGTTAATAATGGAAGCAGTGTATCTATCCTGAAAGTAGATGGCTACTCCACCCCCTCTGGCCTGTCTATCTGTTCTGAATACCTTGTAAGAAGGGAAATTTATTTAGGTATCCTGGATGGACAGTTTAAGCCAGGACTCAGTAACAACAAGTATATCTGGGGAGGAGAGGCTCAGCCAGGTTTGGATCAGATCCAATTTTTTTGTGAGACTACAGACATCAACATGGAGAAGTCTCAGCTCCTTTAGATGTACCATAGCTGAGGAGGTGGAAATAGGGGAGGTGGGACCAGGGTTAAACTAGAAATCTCCTGAGCAAAGTAAAAAAATCTGAAGATCTTTTTAATTGCATTCAATAATGATTTCGGTAGTCTAACCCACCCCTTCTTGTGTGTGTGGAAGGACAGAGATGGGGATTCTGTAGGTTGAGGTCTAAGGCATCCCAAGGATGTGAGGAGGAGGAGTATCTGGGCTTTAAAGTAGGTGGAATGCTGTACAAAGAGCACAGGTGGCAGTGGAGGAAAATGATCCAAAAATGGTAGTGTGATATGCATGTAGTTGCAGGCCAAATTTAGGTGAAGGGGGAGAGTGATGTGATAGCAGTAATATTTGGGTATAGGAGTCTGCTTGAAGTTGGTGCTACAGTGAATAATTAGGAGGAACAGGCCAGCTAGGTGGCAGTAGGGGAGGAGGATGGTACACGTCATTATAGCACAGGAAGGACCTTACACTGAAGGTCTGTGTGGCTCTGAAAAGCCAGATAGCTGTGATGATCAGCCAAAAGTATACTCAAATCAGAAGGTCCCTTGCAGCCTAATGTGCCCACCAATTGGGAGGCCCCTATCAAGTGGAGGGTGGGGAGGAGGTGTATTTAATAAAGGAGGGAGGTGGGGGTGGGAGGGAGGCCAAAACTTCCCAAGATATATGAGGCAAAAATTAAGGTGGCTAACATAAACGGTCGTACAGAGCCGAGATTTTCAGTCCTGGAGAGTTTTGTAGATGGATTCAGTGTGGGCCAATGAGGGTTGGAGCCTGAGTGCTTACAGCCAATAGCAGCCGCCTCAGGTTGCTCTGAAGCCAATTGGAAGGCCGCTATACAGTTCAAGGAGAAGCTGTACCTTGTCCCTGGTGCTGCTTCTCAAGAAGCAGGAACAGCTAAAGGTGCGGCTGGTGTGCAGCTCCGGCAGCTGACCATCACCAAGAAGGCACTTTGGGTGCTGGTTCCTAGGCAGTGCCCGTGCAAGGGAGAAAACAGCAGGCTTAAGATAGGTTTGTGAACAAAAGTGGTGGCATCGGGGGGCAGGGGGGTAACGCAGAAAATAAATAAGCGGGTATTTAGTATGGAATAATAGCAGGTCTTTAGTTGTGAATTGTAGGGCGGTGGTGAGAATGGGTCAGACAAAAGGTATAGAACAAAAAAGCAGAATTTAGGTCCAGACCAAAAGGGGAAGGGTGGTTAGAAGAGGTGCCAGCAGAAACTTTTCAAGTTTCAACTTTCCGGCGCCAAAAATTAACTGACATAGTTGCAGCAGCGGAGCAAAAAGAGGGGGAAATTAGTGCAGAAGGAAGAGAGGAGAAATGGTTCTAGGACAAGGAAACCAGGGCAACATTCAGTACAGAGCAAAATAGCACAGAAAGTGTAATCAGTTATTGGGATTAATAACAGCTCCAATAGTAAATACCCCTACACTTGCGAGCTAGGAGACATTGCCACAACATCAAGTAAGAGCAAAAAATGTGGCTTCAATGATTAAGTATAACACAGCCGTAGGTTTTAAGCTACAGCAGGTACACAACACACAGTGAAAATTCCCAAGATATATGCAGCAAAAATTAAGGTGGCTAAATGAAACAGCTGTACAGAGCTGAGAATTTCAGTCCTGGAGAGCTTTGGAGCCAGATTCTGTGCCACCAATCAGGGCTGGAGCCTGAGTGCTTACAGCCAATAGTGGCCACCTCAGGTTGCTACGCAGCCAATTAGAAGGCCACTATACAGTTCAAGGGGAAGCCATAACTTGTCCCTGGTTCTGCTGGTGCAGGTTTCTCGAGGAGCCGGGAGAGCTGAAGGTGTGTCTGGTGTGCGGCTTCAGCCACTGACAGTCACTGCAGAAGTACTTCGGGTGCCTGTTCTGGGGCAGTGCCTTGTCCCTTGCACTGCTGGCACAGGCTTCCTGAGGAGCCGGGAGAGCTGAAGGTGTGGCCAGTGTGTGGCTCCGGCTGTGATAGTCAATAAGGAGCTTTGGGTGATGGTTCTGGGGCAGTACCTTGTCCTACAAGTGCCTCAGAGTTGTGAGCAAGGTACAGAAGGGTAGTCTCTTTCAAATGAAAAAGAGAACCTGGACTTGTGGGCATGTGATGAAGCTTGAAGATGGAAAGTTCAAGAGGGATGTGATGAAGTACTGCTTCACTAAAAGAGTGGTTTATGCCTGGAACAGACTGCCAGTGGAAGCGATGGAGACAAAAACCATAAGGAGATTCACACATGCATGGACGAGACATATGGGAATGTTGGTAAAATGTAGGGAGGACAGAAGGTCACCAGAGACCAGTTATGTTCTGCGAACACGTACTAGAGAGGGACCATCTGGGCAGACTGGGTGGGCAAAGCTGTCAATTTCTGTATTTCTATAAACGCTACTTGACAGATTTCCAGCGCATTTTCATGGGTTGTAAACCCTAGCACAATGGGTACATGACAGGTTTCAGGTCTCTCAGTCAAAAATCATTTGAGCTATAACTGTGTATGCCAACAGATAGATGGATTTAACACTGTCATATCAACTCAATCATCATTATAGTGGTGCTACCACAAAACTAATAATTGTATGTAGCTACAATTATGTGCCTTCCACACAAGTTAAATACATTTGTTGAAACTGGCGTAGAAACATAGATATTGACAGAAGATAAGGGCCGCTTGGCCCACCTACTCTGCCCCATTTCCTTACGTACTGTAACACTGCAAACCCTACTTGATCTCTGGCTCTACTCCCCCTTTCTCTACCTCTAAGGTTCCTTTCTGCCTATCCCATTCATTCTTGTAGCACTTTACCATTTTTGCCCCCTTCACCTCCACTGAGAGGCGGTTCCAGGCATCCACCACTCTTTCTGTGAAGAAATACTTCCTCACATGTCCCCTGAGTCTCCCCCCTCTAGCTTCATAGCATATCTTCCCTAAGGGAAGCAGGGAAGGCAGTAAGGCAGGCAAAGGCCCAAACCAAGGAAACACTAGCATGAACAGAAAAAGAGGGGGACAAGCCTTTCTATAGATACATTAGTGAAAGGAGAAAGTCCAGAGGGGTATTGCTAAGATCAAAGGGAATAAGGGGGTGTGTGGAGGAGGACCAAGGAAAAGCATCTATCTTAAGTAGATACTTCTGCTCAGCATTTACTGAGGAGAAGGTAGGGTAGGGCCCACAGCTCAGCACCATGGACACAGAGGTTAGGATGGTGTGCACAAGTCCCTTCACAAAAGAAAGGATCAAACAAGAGCTCAATAAGCTCAGAGTGGACAAGGCAATAGGACAGGATGGCATACATCCCAGGGTACTAAAGGAGCTAAGACTGTAACTAGCAGAGCCATTATCAGAACTGTTTAGTAAGTCTCTGAGCACAGGAGAGGTCCCAGAAGACTGGAGAAGGGTTCATGTGATCCCACTCCACAAGAGTGGTAGCAGGGAGGAGGCAGGGAACTACAGACCAGTCAGTCTTACCTCAATATTGGGCATGATTATGGAGGCACTCCTTAAGGAAAGGGTAGTGCAATACCTGAAATCCATAGGAGCACAGGATGCAAGATGGCATGGTTTTACAATAGGAAGTTCCTGTCAAACTAACCTCATAGATTTCTTTGACTGAGTAACCAGAGTGGTGGACCAAGGGAGTGCAGTTGATGTCACCTATCTTGACTTCAGTAAAGCTTTTGATACTGTTCCACATAGAAGATTGATTAATAGATGGATAGGCTTGGGGTGGGTCAAAAGGTGGTCAACTTGGTGGCAGGCTGGTTGGTGGGCAAAAAACAGAGAGTGGTGGTAAATGGTATATAGTCAGAAGAGATGCAAGTCACAAGTGGGGTAACTCAGGGATCAGTCCTGGGGACAGTCCTTTTCAATATCTTCATCATTGACATTGCCGATGGACTGGAGAGTAAGGTTTGTCTGTTTGCAGTTTACACCAATATCTGCAATAGAGTAGATGATCCAGATGGGGTTGGCAGAATGAGAAGAGATCTGGATAAACTGGCAAAATAGTCGGACATGTGGCAACTAGGGTTTAACTCAAAGAAGTGCAAGATCATGCACATATGGAAGAGAAACCCTGAAGCCACCTTTAGGTTTGCGAGGGGAGTTGCTGGCTATCACAAGGGAAGAAAGAGACTTAAGCATCATCATCATCATCACAGATGACCTGAAATCATCCAAGCAGACCACTAAAGCAGCAGGTAAGGCTAGTGGGATGTTGGGGTATATTAGTAGGTGGTATCACAAGTTGTGACTCGTGAGAGGGAGGTAATAATCCCTCTTTATAAGACACTGGTTAGGCCCCATCTGGAGTACTGCATGCAGTACTGGAGGCCTCACCTTCACAAGGACAGTAATAAAATGGAGTCAGTCCAGAGAAGGGCAACTAAAATGGTTTAGGGACTGCATCAGAAAACATATGAGGACAGATTAACATAGCTCAATATGTATACCCTAGAGCAAAGGAGGGAGAGAGGTGATATGATCAAAACATTCAAACATCTTAAGGGCATTAACAAGGTGTAAGTGTCTAACATGTTTAAATATAAGAAAAAGGCAGGACAAAAAGACACAACATGAGATTAGAGGGAGGCCGATTGAGGGGTAAGGTGAGGAAGTTTTTTTTCACAGAAAGGGTGGTGGATGCATGGAACGGCCTATCTCAGGAAGTGGTGGATATGAATACAGTGCAGGGCTTCAAACAGGCATGGGCTAGGTATAAGGGAGCAATACAGATGAGTATGAATAGATAGGCTATTGACAGAGCAAAGGCCGATGGCACATTTATAAGGTAGAAAAAGAAATGGGCAGACTGGATGGGCCTTGTGGTCCTTATCTGCCGTCAGCTTCTCTGTTTCTATGTCTGTGAACACAGAATGAAAGTACTTGTCCAAAATGTCTGCTTTTCCTGGTCCCCCTCCACAAACCACTCTCCCTCATTCCTAAGCCTTTCTATCTCTCCTCTGGTCTTTCTCTTTTTACTTACATACTTGAAAAATGCCTTGTCCCTTTCTGAACTGCCTGGGCTATTTTCTTCTCTGTCTGTGCCTTTTCACTCCTAATTGCTTTCCTTGCCTCCCTCTGTTTCTCCTTGTACACCTCTCCATCTTCCTCTCTGTGTGTCACCTTATACCTCCTGAATGCTCCTGAATGTTAACATTTTTGTCCTTACCTTCCCGGCCACCTTTTTTAAGAACCATAGCAGTCCTGTTTTTGCTTACTTGTCTGATGCAGAGGTTTGTTACCTTCTCTATCCCTCCATTTAGATTTCCCTGCTGTTCCTCAACTCCTCCCACAGTCTTTCCCCATGCCAGGGCATCTCTGAGGCATTCCCCAAATCTTTTTGAAAATGGTTCTCCTGAAGTCCAGGACCCTTGCCTTTGTGTGGTTTGATCCTGCCACAGTACTCAGAGTACATTGAACCAAACAGTACGGTGATCACTGGTCCCCAGGTGACCACACACTGTGATGTTGGCAACATTGTCCCTAGAAACATAGAAACATAGAATTTGACGGCAGATAAGGACCACTTGGCCCACCCAGTCTGCCCATTTCCCTACCTACTGGATAAGCTGCAGATCCTAGTTAACCAGCAGCCTACTTCTTCTTACCCCCACACCCCAGAATTGCCTTATGACTGTCCCATGCATGCTTGAATTCCACCACTGATTTTGACTCCACAACCTCCTCTGGAAGGCCGTTCCATGCATCCACAACCCTCTCTGTGAAAAAATACTTCCTTAAATTACCTCTGAGCCACCCCCTCTCTATCTTCAAATTGTGCCCTCTTGTTCTTGCACACCTCTTTTTTTGAAAGATGCTACCCTCTTGGACTTTGTTGATTCCCTTGAGGTACTTGAAAGTTTCTATCATGTCCCCCCTCTCCCTCCTTTCCTCGAGGCTATACATATTAAGCTCCTTAAGTCTCTCTTCAAATGTCTTCCGGTGCAGACCCTGCACCATTTTAGTTGCCCTCCTCTGGACAGCTTCCATCCTGTCTATGTCTTTGCGGCGATTGGGTCTCCAGAACTGCACACAGTACTCCAGATGTTGGTAAATACAAGGTCTAGAACGGCCCCTTCACAAGTGAGCCTTTTTACTAGGGACAGTTGATGGTATTGTACAATTAATATAAGAAAAACTAAACATTTAGCCTATGATGCAAAAATATCTTATTTTCCTGGTTTATATGTTGATAGAAACTAGAACATGCATCTGGATATGAGTGCATACTGGTTACACTTATATTTAAGAGTGGCTGGTAAAAGAACATGGTTGTGCCAAGTTTCCTGGCTATGCAAGCAACCAAGGGGATTTCATTTTTTAATAAGCAATATGGGGAACTAACCAATGTGTTTTCCAGGCTAAAATTAATTCCCAGCTATAGTAGTATAAAGGGGAATTATTGTCAGAGAAGAATATGGATGTATGTTTGTTAATACCAGCACTGAGTCTACTCTAATGTTTGTAAGAGTGGATTCACATGCATTCTTAGGGTATGATACTGTGTGCCAAAGGTGAGTGGTTCTGATACCCTAAGAATGTGAGATCACGCTTGTAGCTGTAAGATCAATAATAAATTACATTTTTAGAAAATTTCGACAATGGTGGTAATATGTTATTGATCGAGATTGATCAATAATATATAACATTTCCAGAAAACATTAGTCGAAGGTTCTCACTTCTATAGCAGTTGGCATTAGACACTTCTTACAGAATAAGAGTTCCTCATGTGCAGAGCAAAGGATCGCTTACATTGTTCTGGAACGCTTCAAAGATCTATGATGGAGATAAAAAGGTTCAAACATTATTTTTAATTGCTCTTCCTAATGCCTTGTGTAATATGATGATATCATTGTTATGTGCTGAAACTGGCATTTTTCCATTAGCATTTTATTAGTTCTATTAGCTACTAAGTATTTGTTAAAACTGTTAACTTATCTGACTTATGGTTAATCAAACTGGCCTACCATGAAGCAAAGCAACATTGTCTGTACTCATGCTGCCTTTCATGGATCAGAAACTTGAGTTTCTGTTTGGAATCAGTTATGGATATATGAATCAATCACTATAATTATATAATATTAAGTCATTGGACAGGATGCTTTTGTTTATTTATTTATTTAAAAGTTTTATCAGGAAAGCGTATTGAGCGGACTACCACTCAATTCCAGATGTGACCTGGGGGGTGAGGAGCAAGGAAGTAAACATAGAGGCCCAGATATTCAAACTGCACCAGGCTGTGGCACAAGCCTGGGCACAGCACAACTTGGCTGCACTGGGGCATTGACTGGGTGATATTCAACGGAGCTGTGCCATGGCACAGCATCATTGAATATTGTACCCTGGCCACCCACAGTGCACATGGCACAGTTGCACTGCACCAGTGCAAGTGGCCAGAGTGGAGCAGGGGGATGCGCTAGCGCAAGATCCATTGCGCCATGCACAGCAACTGCGATATTCAAAAGTGCACATGCAAATGTGGCCACAATGTATGCAAGGTGCAAATGGGGCCATTTGGATGTTATTATGGCCCCATTTGCATGCAGGTGCGCCAATCCTCAGCGACTTGCGCCTGGTGCCCTGCCAAGCAGCAGACATCAGGGACTGACGCCCCTGCACAGCATGGCAATGTGCCCCACAGCCCAATCGCGGGCTTCAGTAAGTAGATAATAGTGTCCTATATTTGTGGTGGTCAAGTGGACCGCTCTCAGCCCAATCGCGGGCATGTGTAAAAAGAAAGATAATCCAATATCCCTGGTGGTTCAGTGGACCGCTCTCAGCCTGATCGCAGGCATTCGTATAAAAAAGTACATCCACTATCCCTGGTGGTCCAGTGGACCCCTCCCCACGCCCACTGATCCCCAATGCCCCACTCCCCCAGTCAGCGGCGGGCGGCAGTACCCTACCCGCATGCTGTCCCGCCGCCCGCTGACTGACACTGTAGGTAGGGCTGTATGCCCATTGGTCCACAGCATGAGCAGCCCATACCTGGCATGCAGCCCGTACTGTACTACACATTCCAGATATGTGGGCCATTTTTTTGGCAAATATTTTCAGATCTGTATTAATAAGGAATATTGAATGGTAGCTAGATGGAGAAAACTTGTCCTTCCCCGGTTTGGGGAGTAAAATGATACAGTACTTGCTATGTTAAGAGAAATATCATGCTCAAACAAAAAGTTGAAAAAAATAAATCAAAACAGGGCAAGTTCAACAGAAAAAATTCTATAAAAATTAACAGGAAAGGAAAGCTGTCAGGGCCCTGAGCACGATTGATAGAAAGCGAAGAAATGGATGCTCTAACTTCAGGTGCTGAAACAGGACCACTCAGTTTTTGTCTCTGCTCCTTGGACAATTGGGGGAGATCAACACTACACATAAAATGCTATATATATAGTGTCATAGGACAAAGTAGAGAGAGCTGCATAAAGGTTCTCAAAATATTGACGAAAGATGTCCACGATGTCCTGGGGGTGGGTTACTAATGTATCAGAGTCAAGCTTGTACAGGCCACAGCCATCTTAGCCTCTCTCTGCTGATGCAGACGCAGAGCAAGCAGCTTTCCTGCCCATTCCCCCTACTCCAGTTATTTGTGTTTAGTGCGTAGAGTGGTTAATTCCACTTGTTCATTAGGAATGGAGCAGTACTTAGACCCTATGGAATTAAGGGTCAGCCAGGTGGCCTCTGGTGTAGTAGAAGACAGTGTCGCCTCAATAGGCCCAATCTGCACCAATAATTCTTGAACCTATTAATGCTTGTCTTGTGCCCATTTAGAAACTATGTGAATGCATTCTCCTTCTATAACAGTGTTGGCTATGCCCCACAATATATCTAGTGGAAGCTCTGCAGAATAATTAATCTCAAAAAAGGTTCTTATGAATTGACACAACATGCCAACCAGTCAAAAGTCCTGCAATAGTTGGACATTCGTGCATCAAACATTACCTCACTCCATGTCCCCTTGAATGCCAAGAACAAGACATACTGGGGTATGGTCAGAGATAACCAATTCCTTGATATCACATCAAACAACCCTGGAGATATGTTCTTGAGTGAGCAAAAATAATCAATTCACAAAAAGGAGTTGTGAGGGGAGGAATCAAAAGTATAGGTGTGATCGAAAGGATGTAAAATATGCCATGTGTCTAGTAAGCCAAGGGAGTCCATAAACTCTCTAAGGCCACGTTGCACAGGCAATAAACCTCTCTTGATGTTACTAGATTTATCCAAGTAGGCTTGGAGGACCAGATGCCAATCCTGACCAAACACCATAGGAAGATGACTATAGGGTACAAGTAGAGTTAGCAGGTGTGTAAAGAAAGGAGGGGAGTCCAACACAGAATCATAAATGGAACCCAATAATACTTCAGTAGAATCCAGTCTGATGTATACAACAATATACTGTCCCTTCTTATCCCTATGTTCTGTAAGTAACTGAAATGAAAGTAGTTTCTGCAATAAAATACAAACCCCATTTCTTTTAGAGCTGTGCCCCACCCCAAAGACAGGTTCCACCCACGGTCGCTATAATAAATTAATTTTATCTCTCACTAAATGAGACTCTTGTATGAAAACGATAGCGACACCTAGCTGCCTCAGATGTCTTAATAGCATATATCTCTTACAGTCCTCCAGAGCACCTTTAAAATTCCAGGAATCATATGTGTAAGTTTTACTCATAATAACAAAATAAGGTAAGGTACAACAGTGAGGAAGCCCTGTAAAACAAAACAAAAGATGAGCAGAGCCCACCCTCCCCCAGTGTTAACCATCCCCAGTGATCCAACCCCATGTAAAACATCCATGAAAACCAAAGTCTATCCCCCACTCATACAACAAGTAGCCCAAGTTAATGCAACAAATCCACCCACAGATTAACCCAATAGAACAACATATGATACCCAGGGTCCCTAGACCCCAACTCATACCCTACTCAGCCCATGATGCATCCCAGCGAACACTCTAGGAATAAGGTACTCCACTTCCCTTGGCTTAAAAAACTCACAAGGGGGCAGAAGAATAGAGAGAGGAACAGAGAGGGAGAGATTAACATTAGAAAGAGTAACAGCCTAGAACAGACAATAAAGAACATAAACACAGTGGGAAAAAAACAAAAAACATATAACCCCTAACTGAATGAAACAATACTAGGAAACCAGCAAATCAGAGATAACATGGATAATGCAGCTGAGGAAAAAAAAAAAAAAAGGAAGGGGAAGGGAAGGGGTGTGGGGGGGTTAAGATGCTGAAGCATTGTCCAAAAGCAGCAAGTAAGAGGTATCAGAGAGAGGACAAATGCAGGGTGACATAAAATGCTATCAGTCCCCACCCTAACCTTAGATTTCTGTGTGTCATCCTAACCTAAGTAAGGCCCAAACTGAGCCGCTATGAAAAAGTATGTAGTAACTGTTCCTCTTTCTCTAGCATATGTCAAACCTCCCATTCCAAAATGCCCCATATATATATATATATATATACACATATAATTTATCAATATATTTATTGTTGTATAAAGCAAAAGAAGATTGTGTAGTCATAACAGCCCTGAGAATGCAGAGAGCCAGTGATTCCAAAAGGTAGCAGCATAAGGTAAAAAAAAGAACAAATGCACCTTATAATTCAACTTATGATATGGCAAATCTCAACCACAAAGTCATGCATAGGAAGGCAAAATCAAATTAATGTTCAGTCCCTGCAGCCTCTTTCTAAAGTAGCCATTATATGCTAAGAAATAGAGTATAGTAGAACAATGTAGGAACGAGGCAGTACAATGCAGGGAACAAATTAGACTCAGGTGAACAATCGGTGGACAGAATGTACGAGTCCCATGGTAGGGCAAAGCAACCAACTATGTCCAGAGTACCTGGGAAGTATAAACCAAAGTGAAAAAGTAATAATAATAATAATAAAAAATTGGGGTCCATCAATATAGTATCCTCTTCTAAACTTCTGAGTCAGAACATCTGTGCAAGACTCCAAATAGTTCAAACATCAACAACATACCTAAACAACAAGAGGAATCAATAATAGCAGTACATGTAATAAAGTTCAAGTAGTAGGCTTAAACAGTGCAGGGAGAAGTTGTGACTGTTCCGATTTGGTTTGTTCCATAGTATCGAAAGTATTTTGAGAGCCTTTTCTGGAAATCTGTAGTCAAGCTGGATACTGTAGCTTTAATGGAATACCAGCAGCAGACAACTTGGAGAGAATAGGCCGAAATGCTGTCCGGTGTTGACAGGTCTCAAATGCTAAGTCTTGAAATACAGAGACCCTTGTTCCTTCCCAGAATAACTTACTCTGGCTCCAAACCTTGGTCAAGGTATTCTGCTAGCTAAAAAATTGAGGAGTTTAAATAGTGGCTGAGGTTTATCTCCATTGCCTGGCACAGGCCTGAGAGCCCAGTGTGCCCTTTCTACAACATATTGAGAGCCATTCAGGGCTGGACCAGCAACTGTCTCGCAGAAACACTGAATGAAACTCAGAACATCCTTGCCCTCAGCTTTTTCCGGGAGACCAAGGATCACCAAATTGTTTTGCCTGCTATGCACTCAAGGTCCTCTACCTATAACTCAAGCTTGGAGATGTTTTGATGGAGGGACACTATTGCAGGGTTGGTCTTGTCCCTCCAAGCATCCAGAGAAGCAATACGTGATTCCACGTCACTGACCCATTGGAGAGCTCGGTGATGAATGGCTTAATAGAATGTACCTCCTCTGTAGGGCGAATAATAGAATCACAGAGAAGTACCAATGCCTAAAGAAAGACAGCCACTGTTAAGAGATCAGAGCCTTCAGAAGATATGGCTTCAGCGTCTGACATGGGTTTTTGTCACCTCGGTCCTTGCTCTTTCTGAGGTGTAGCCGGGGGTGAATGATGCTCCACAGCTGGGTCATCCACAACTTCATTTTTAGCAGCCATGTCAGATATCAATTGGAAGCTCCTGACATAGAAGACACTCAGTAAGTAAAGTAAGCTCCCAAAAGGCAACAAATACTAATATTTAATAAAACTATTGCCCAAGAGGATAGAGCAACGATAGGGAGCAGGTCGTCAGTAGCAGAGCATCATGTGAGCTATTTTGACATGTGATGATAATTTGTGTTTTTATCAGTTTGTAAATCCCAGCATTTACTATAATTAACTGCAAGTGTGAAAATTAAATTGATTCAAATCAAGAGATCACGTGATGCGCCTGGAGGAGTAGCAGGTCTAAGGGGCTCACTCTCACTGCTCGGAGAAAATAACTAACTTCTCGTCTTTTTCTGAAGCTTTCGCCTGTACGTACCGCAGTGTCAACAACCGCAGAAACGATCGGAGAAGGGATCCCGGCCTCAGACCCAATGGAGGAACCAAAAACGGAATTAGAAGCGAAGAGGCCTAGACGCAGTACTTCCCTGACGGACCCTCCGGACGACCTGGCACCGTCTCGCATATACGGGGAGCTCTCAACCATTAAGGATGCCCTCTTTAAACTTATAGAAGACGTCGCGGAATTTAAGCTTGCATTAACCCAGTTGGCTCGTCGAGTCACGGATGCAGAAGCCCGCATTTCATCCTTAGAACGGAATTCTGAAAAACAAGGCCCAGTCATGATCGAACTTAAGAGGGCTGTAGCAATGATGGAAGATCGCATCAAAGACCTTGAAGGCAGGAACCGCAGAAATAATCTTGTTTTGCTGGGGCTGCCAGAAGGGGAGGAAAGCCCTAATACAATCACCTTTTTGCAAAAGTTTTTGAAGAAAATAATAGGCCCATCTCCTAACGGCCCGGAATATATTATAGAAAGGTGGCATAGAGCCTTAAGAGCTAAACCTATTCCTACAGATCCTCCGAGGCCTATAATTTTTAAACTTCTGAATTATCTCGATAGAGAGCACATACTGAAAGAGGCGAGGAAACTCTCTGCGATCCTTTGGGAGGGCAAAAAACTCCGAATAGTGCCTGACCTAACATTAAAGAACAGGATGGCAAGGGCTAGTTTTCACCCCATTGTCTCCAAGCTTTGGGCCGCAGGTATAAAACACCGCATATTGTACCCTGCCAAGTTGGAAGTCATGTCCAAGGATGGGAAGAAGCTGTTTGAGGCTCCCGACGAAGCTCTGAAGGCATTAAAAGATATGTTTCTGGACCTCTTCCACAAGACCTGAAATGCACTGTTATGCTTTTAATTCTCAGCATATATATTTACTGCTGGACTGAACTGATACCATACAACATGGTTTCTCTACGGACATAAGGATGGACATTAAATAATTAATGGACTTTATATCTTTTATCCCCCTCCTTTATTCATTTCCTCCCCTCATCCCCCTTCCCCTGCCATTTTCCCTACCTTCCCCCTTCTTTCCCTATTCCCTCCCCTTTTCGTCCTCCTACCTTCTTCTTTCCCCATCCCCTTCTTTCCTTTCTTTCCCCCCTCTCCCCCCATTCCCCACGCTTCCCCTTTCCTAATCATATTCCCTTGGTTTATTTTTTATTTGTACCGATAGAAGGAAGTTAAAATTAATAAGTTTAAAATTATTCCTGCAAAGCACGATCTACTATGTTTAGTTGAGGGCTTCAGTCCTACTCTGGCCCAGGCTTTTGGGGAAGGGTGGCTTAGCACAGCTTTCCATATGGAGGGTGACTACTCTGTTCGGGGCTAGGCTACCCTTTTGTACAGTAGCGCTCGTAATCATTCCCAGGCAGTACATAGCCCTTATAGATATATGAAGGCCAGGCTGCTAACAGATTGGGATCTATCCAATCCCACCTCTTCCCCCTAGATTCAAGCGGGGTTCCTTCCCCATTATTATTTTGCCATAGTTTTGGTGGCTAATAATAGGACTAGAGGGCTAAGCCATTTCTGCTGAATTCATAATTAAGAAGTATAGGGTTGTTAAATATGAAGTTCATATGTATAATGTTCGGCGATGCTCTAGAAGTTTATACTGGCTAAAACATTCTAGCATGTGTATGAATAGCTCGGTACGTTGTTTTTAAAATGGCATGGTTATTGCCCTATTTTTTTTTTTTTTTAATTTTTTCTTGTTAATATCCACCTGATAATTTTATAAAGTGGCTTAAGGTGGATAATTTATTTAGGGTATGTAACACCCTCCCTTTATTTTTTAAGGCTCCTATTTTAATGTTAGACCTTAAGACGAGAGGTAATTGGTCCTCTTTATTTCCTTTCTCCCATTTCCGAGAGCGAGAGGCCCCACCTTCAGAGCGTGCCACGGTCCAGCAATTTGGAGGCGGCTCGGGGCCAGGGGGTAGGTTAGTTTCGAGGATTGGGATGGGGGGGGTTTTGGGTAACAGGAGGGTTTTCTTCTTTTTTATTCCTTGTTAAGCTGGGGTTACTGGGGGGTGAGGTCTGGCAGCTCAACCAATTAGGAAACGCTTTTAACTTTTCGTTATATGTTTTCTGATTTAAATATAATCTCTTGGAATATAAAAGGGAAGGGATAACAAGAAAAAGTATATTATCCTCAACCATCTAGCACAGTTCAAGCCGTCAATAGTATTTTACAAGCATATATGACCCGATCAGCTTCCCTTTCTTAAGAAAAGATGGGTGGGCCAAGTTTTTGGGGCCGGGCTTTCCACGAGCAAAAGAGGTGTTGCCATTTTGCTGGCTAACAATGTTCCCTTTGTCTCATCAAAGGTAATTGCTGACCCAGAGGGCAGGTATGTTATTGTGGTGGGCAAATTGGCAGGGGCAAGTCTAGTGCTAGGTTCAATTTATGGTCCTAATCAGGATTCCCCGACCTTTTTTTACCCAGTTGGCAGTTCTTATTGCTCCCTTGGCTGATAAACCGATAGTCTTAGGTGGAGACTGGAACATGGTCCAATCAAACTATTTGGACCGTTCATGGTCTAAAGGCTCTCTGCCATCCCCGGCCCAGAGAGCATTATTCGAGTTCATGTCATCATTAGGGTTGTCTGATCCATGGCGGGTATCTTACCCTAAAGTTAGAGAGTATACCTTTTACTCCACGGTCCATAACAGCTATTCCCGAATAGACTATTTCTTAGTAAGTTACCAGATTCTCACCTTGATCTATGAGGTTACTATTTCAGGCCTTGTTATCTCCGACCACTCAACCGTTGGCCTCTGGTGCTGAACTCCCTCTCCACTGCCAAGATCATACTCATGGTCATTAAATAACCACTTGATAAAAAGACTCTTCTTTATTAGAGCGATTCACTTCCTATATGTCTCATTCTATTAATGAGAACTGGGGATCCTTGCAAGCAGTGGATATGGTGTGGGTGGCATTGAAGGCCACCTGGAGAGGTGAGTTTATTAGATTAGCAACAATTCGTAAAAAAAGCATTGCTCATTCTGCAATGGACTGTCTCGATAAAATTAGAGCCTTGGTCGCTATAGGTGAAAAATCTAGAACTATCTCCCAGGAGCAGGAACTTGCTTCTCTGCGCACGTGGTATGAAGCAACCATGAAAGAGAAGGTAGAGAGATCAGCCTATAGTTTGAAGGCATCTTACATTGGGCAAGGTAGTAAAGCAGGAAGATGTTAGCTTGGCAGCTAAAACAACGAGCAGCAGCAAGATGGGTTGCTACGATAAAAGCACCCCAGACTGGTGAGATGACTTCTGACCCCAAAGATATTTTAAATATTTTTGTTAATTTCTGTAAGAACCTATATTCAAGCAACGCGCAGCCAGGAATGCACTCTAGAATGAAAGATTTCCTTGCCGCATCTCCTTCCCAAGCTTTCCCAAGATCTTTGTCGTTCTCTAGAAGCTCCCTCAAGTTTGAAAAATTTCACAATCTATCGATGCCTTGAAACTTGACAAGGCACCAGGCCCAGATGGGTTTTCTGCCTTGTTCTACAAAACCTTAAAGAGACCCTGGTCCCTTTATTGCACCAACTATTTACTTTTTGGTGTAAGGAGGGGATCAAGGATCATTCCCTTTTTGAGGCTAGGATAATTGTCCTGCCAAAACCAGACAAACCCCCAGATATGGTGACGAACTATAGGCCCATATCCTTATTAAATATTGATGTAAAGATATTTGCTAAAATTTTAGCCAATAGACTAAAGACAGCTTGGACTGAGCTATTAAGCTCTGAACAGGCTGGCTTTGTGGCGGGGCGCTCCTCGGTGGACCATTTTAGAAAATTGTTCTATTTAATACAAGAGTCTGTGAGCCCAGACAAAGAAGCCTCTCTGGTCGCATTAGATGCCGAGAAGGCATTCGATAGGATGGAGTGGGAGTTTATGTTCGAGGTGCTCTCTAAATTTGGTATCCCAGATACTTTTTTGGGTTACATTCGGGTCTTGTATACATGCCCCTCTGCGAGAATTTCCTGTAATAACCTGATCTCACCTCCCTTCCAGTTGGAGAGGGGAACCCGGCAAGAATGCACCCTATCACCATATTTATTCAATTTGTACCTGGAGCCACTTATTACAGCTATCAAGTCAGACACGGGCGTCCACGGAGTGCACATTGGAGATGCGGAATTTAAGGTCTCTGCTTTCCCAGATGATTTATTAATCCACGTATGGCATAGTCAATTTTCACTCCCACAGTTGTTGTCTATTATTTCATGTTTTAGTGAATTTTCTGGATATAAGTTAAACAAAAGTAAGACTTTAGTTTATCCGCTTTCCCCCCTCCTACAACGATCTTGGTGTCTTTCTTTAGGCTTGAGTTGGCAGACGGAATATCTCCCTTATCTGAGTATCAAAATCTCTAAGGACTTAACGAAGTTATATGACTTGAACCTCAAACCTCTAATTAAATCGATTGGGGAAGACCTTGGAAGATGATCTAAACTTCCTTTATCCTTTTGGGGGAGGGTCAATATGATAAAAATGATGGTCATGCCGAAATTTTCCTATTTCCTCTTCAATCTTAACATATATCTTCCAAGGTCCTTCTTTAATCTTTGCCATAGGTACTGCACTGATTTTATTTGAAATGGCAACCCACCCCATAGAGCTTATGGTAAACTCACCCGGCTTAGGGAAGAAGGTGGCCTACAGCTACCAGATTTTTATATTTATTATCTGGCAAGCCACGCGGTTAGGATGGCTCAATGGGTATTAGAAGCCCAGACACCCGCAGCAAACGACACTATCGATCGGCTAGTGGCGCAGAGTGTTAACCTAGATCTAGAATCTTTACTTTTTTCTTCCTGGTCCAAAATACCACCTAAACTTAAAGCCACCCCACTTGGTTGGAGTATCAATGCCCTCCATCAATTGTATTTGCAACTAGATACCCCCTTTAGGAAAGACTTGATGCAGCCCTTGGTCAACAACCCAAACATATTGATTGGTAACCAACCGTTAAGATGTAGTGTGGGTAACCCCAGCCAGAAACTTAGAATTGCAGACTTTGTCCCCGGAGGTTACCTTAATCCATTGTCAGAACTGGTAGACAAACTGAGAATAGATCCTAAGGACAAATTCCGGATATACCAAATACGAAATTGTATTCGTGCTTTCTTAAAGAATGGTCAGGGGCATGTGAGAGCAAGTAACCTGTTAAAAGAAATTACAAAGTTGATATTATCTGGCAGAGCGATATCTAAAATCTATAAGTTCATCCTTGTATTAAGGGATACTAAGGCCTCCCTGGTTCCTCACTATTGGGAAACAAATCTATCCCTGAATTGGCCAGAATCAACTTGGGGAAAGGTCTGGAAGGACTTATACAATTATGTTAAACAGGATAGACTACGGGGTTTACTATTCAATATTCTGCACAATTTATATCTTTCCCCAGCTAAACTTTCACGTATATACAAGCAAAGATCTCCTAAATGTCAAGATTGTGGCAACCCCTGGGTTAGTATCCTGCATAAACTTTGGGAGTGCCCTAAGGTAATTAAATTTTGGGAATCAATCCGTTTATGGATGGCCCCTCTTTCTTGAGTAGTACAGTGTTTAATCTGAGATTTGTATTCTAGGTAATTTTCCCACATCCCATCTGTAGTCCATAAGGTCATTAGCACTAATCACATTAGTGGCTAAATTGCTGCTCCTCCGTTATTAGGCGTGAGGGAATTCCCTCTTGTAAGGAATGGTGGGACACCTTTTTGGAAGCCCTAAATGCAGAGAGAATGGTGGCCTCTTTTTTAATTCGAGGAGAAAATTTGACAAATGTTGGGGTAATATATACCAAAGGCTGAGGACCTGCATGCTAAATTCTGCAATTAACACCCAATAGAGCCTTATATTCCGATAGCATGTATTGCAACTTTTTAGCTAATTAGGCCTAGGGGTTACAATCGTAGTGGCCAAGGAGCTTGGGTATCCCTCCCCCCCATTACATCCTTCCTTTTCTCTTTCTCTACCACTCCTTTCTACTTCCCTCTTCCCGTCTCTTATCATAGGCTTTTACTTTTTTGTACCTGTCCTTTGTAATTTGTCACTCTCCTTCAACCTTGTATGCAGAGTGAAGTTAGTAGGAGGTGATACTAAGGTGTATGCTTTGCTTTTAGTACTTTTTATATATGGACATAGTAATCCTTAAGGTATATTGGTTTTTCTTTATGTCCTTTATTAGAGCTGCCAGACCTGGGGAGGGAGGGTCTGGGGTGGGTGGGTTTTCTTTTCCTTTTCTCCTTTTTCTTTTTAATTACTTCTTTCCTCTGCTCATTTTGTCTGTTTAACCTACTCATTATAACCAATGTAAAAGATGCAGGGGACGGGGTTACTATGTATGATTTATTGTTAATACAATAAAGTACAGTTATTTGCAAAAAAAAAATGATTCAAATCAAAATAAATGCTTAAAAGCTCACAATTTCATGCAACTGTGAAAATTTAAATTGATAAAACTCAGGAAGAAGGTGTAAAAATTGAAATCAATATCTTCTATTGAAATTGTAAAAAAATTTAAACCTAGTTCTGCCAACCCCAATTATATGTAAGCATATTATGTTTCTGGTGCAAACACATTGGAAAGGGTGCACTGCTGCAACTGAGATGCACCATTGCAAATCAATGCTATATTCAGAAGATGCGTAGTAGAGGTGCATCAGCACATGTCAGGCTGAATATAACAAAGATGCTCTATTGCTCATCCTGAAATGTGCCAGCAGACCTGAACTTGTGCTGGAGCAATTGGGCAGGACTGAATATAGCAAAAGGAGCAACCTGGCCTGGGACAGTGGAAAAACAGGGCAGGATGTGCAATGGGAAATGAGTGAGGCACAACTACCAAAACAGGGAGGGAAGCATCCCAATGCAAAAGGGGTGGAGGAAGACACTGACAACGTGTAAAATGGACACAGACCCAGCCCCCATGGGCATAAGGCAAGTCACCACACATACACCACCAACACAGGGGACAAAGAGGCACACTGGGCATGGCATACTGGAAGGCAGTGATAGAGCACCCCAACATCAGGGGCACAATGGACAGTATGGCCCAACCATGCACCGTGACAACAGTGCAGAGGACCCAAGCAGGGAGGTCATGTCAGCCACAGCACAGGCACAGTGGTCCAGAGGCAGACTGGTACAGAGGCTGGCAACTGTAGGCCGCACTGTTTGCACATGACCACAGGAATACATGACAGCAAACAGCGCACCACAGGAATATGCATGATACATGGACAATGCCACTCTAGCAGCCAACTACATGGTTCATGTGTGCAGTTATGCATGATAGAGAGCAAAGGCACAGCACAGGGACATGTGCAATACATGTCAAGTAATGACGGACAGGCTCCACCATGCATGTTAACTATGGCACTGTGCACCGCGCATGCGCAGGAAATGCACCATGCAGAGATCGGCATATTTCAGATGCACAGCCCTAATTGAAATGGGCCAGAAGCAAATTTTCAATATTTATCTAGGATATGCTAATCGCCTCATTAGCCAATCCAGACCTAAGTCAACTGATTAGCATCTCATTATTGGCTGTTCCACATCTCATTTGCATAAGATGGGCCAGAAAAGCACCACACCATGCCACAGATAATTGATAGGAACTGTAGCCTGGAAGGTAGATTTGTTTACATTCCTTTTGCTACAGCCTCTTTTGTACTGCAGTTTGTCCAACTTTGGTCAACTTTAGAGCCTGCTGCACATGTGCTCATGTCTGTTACATTCCTTTCCACAGGCAACAGTATGTCTGTTAGTGAGGTGGAGCAGTCGAAGAGGCAGATGCCTAATTCTACAAAGGATGAGCAGCATGCCCTAGTGTCACACCTGCCTGTGCTGTCTGTGTGTTGTACTGGGTATGTGTGGGGGCAGTAGTGATGTGCCCTGTGGCATTGCACACCACCTGGCAGTTGATATAATGGTAGCCATTCTGGCTGACATATGCCATGCCATCTGGGTCAGGTGGTGCCCTGATAGCCACATGGGTGGAGTCAATGGCCCCATCATACCTGGCATGCATGCCACACTGTGCAATTGCTGCATGGCTTCTGTACACTCTGCCTGCATGATAGGGAACTGGATGAACTCTGAAGCATGTGGCAGCAGAGCATTGAGGAACTGTGTGAGGAAGACAGGATGTGGCAGACTGTGTAATACCAGTGGAGTCACCAACTGTTATCTGGAAGGTGCCCATGGTGAACAAGCACATTGCTGCTGTCACCTTTGTCTCTACCAACATTGCATAACTCCTTCTGGTGGATGCCTTTGGGTCATCATGGCACAGCTCACACAGCTGTCTCAGAATATCCCTGTTGAGTCAGCACCGGCCCACAATCTTTGTGTCAGTCAGCTGTTTGTAGGTGACATGGGCACAGTACCATCTCTGTTGGCCATGCCGCCTATGGGGCCCTTCCATGTCCATGTTGCTGTTCCACCCATCTCACACACCTCAGTACCTCCACCATGAGGACAGCTTTGACCCATCCATTCCTATGCTACTGCTACTCTGCTGTCTGCCTGTGGGTGGCTTGCACTTAGGCCAACTCCTTTCAAGCCTATATTTGGAGGGAGCATCTTGGCAGATGTGCAACAGATGCACTGCCCATTTGGGCTGAATATCAGGATGTGCAACTTATTCAGAGGAATGCCCCCTCCAGATGCACCACTTACATTATAGTTATGATGTGGTGCATCTGGATTTGTGCAATGCACCTCCACCATTTGAATATCACGCATTGATGCAATTCTTCAGATGCGTCAGCGCATCTCCTTTGAGAATGCCCCCCATTCCAATACTGTAAAACTAATCTCATGATTTTGATTATGTTTATAAATATAAGGAGAATACCAAATTACAACATGAGCAAATATCCAAATGAAGCAAATTTTTTAAAAATACATTATTGGCAATTGCTCTAATTAATTTACATCTAACTACGTTTACTACAAAGGATCAGCTTACAATAAAAATGCTATGAGATGTAATAAATAGAATATTTTAGCATATTTCATTATTGTGTATTTTCTAGTGTGGTAAACTTACTTATGAAGATTATTTGTAGCAATCACTACTAATGTGTTACAATATTCTGTTTGCATTAGTAAAATAATGTGGTCACATATAATAGATGCCCAGTCATTGAATTTCAAATGATGAAATTAGAAAGAATGCTTAAAAATAAGAAATTATGCATTGTGATATTTATGTGTAATTTTATTAGAGTCCACTCAGTTCAGCAGGTCCACGGATGCTCACAATCCATAAGTGTGGAGAGCTGATCCCATGATGGTCGTATCTCAACCTATAGCACTACCTTTTTTCTATATCCCCCCCATTCACTCCTCTTTCTCCATCCCTATAACTTTGATTTATATAATATTATTTGATTACTGCTTTCTGGATGGTTAGAGTTATACTCTAGCCAGACAGGACCCCCTGTATCACTCCTTCTGCTGGTTTGCTCTTTACTGCCCTCTTCTGACTCACCACTGCTCCCTCTACTCCTCACCCTATCTTCCCTGTCTTGAAGTCAGATGACTTGCATATGCCTCCACCCTTATTGCCAAGTTCTGGCTGAACTCACTCCCCTCCTACTTCACAGCTCAACTCTCTGCTCCCACTCACTCCTCTTATTCCCTTCATAGCATTGGCTGCCAGACCCTAGCACTCCCGTCTAGCTCATCCTCTTCTGAGCAAGCTATGTTCTCCTTCTGCCTCTGTAAACTCTGGAATGACCTCCCCCCTCCCCATCCACACTGCCACCACCTTCTGCTCTTTCTCTTGTCCTCTCCAAGGCTTCACCTCTCCTACCTGCAACTGCACCTGAGCTCTCCACCCTTACTCCACTACTCTACTTCCCTCCCTCTCTCTTTCCCTCCTCTTTTTTGACCACCTCTACTGTTACCTCCTGGCCTCCTTCTCTAAACCTCACCTTAATCCCAACCTATGATATTCCTTTCCCATTTCACTGCATGTCTTTATATTGTCTTCACCTTTTGGCTGGCCCTATTTGCATGCTGCATATTGAAACAGAAAAATAGAAATTGACGACAGAAGGGGACTGCAAGATCCATCTAGTCTGCCCAGTATGGGTCACTACCCCACCTTCTATCCTTTCTGTGAAATGATACCTTTGTGTCTGTCCCAGGTGTTTTTGAACCCATTTACCATTTGGGCCTGCACCACTCTCCGGGGTAGACAATTGCATGGGTCAATCACACTCTTAGTGAAGAAGAACTTCCTAACATTGCTCCTGAATTGCCCACACATGAGCCTCATATTGTGTCCTCTAGTTCTGATGCTTTTTCCCCTGAAGGAGCTCCTGTACCCCTACCTTATTTATACCTTTGATGTATCTGAATGTCTCAATCATGCCCCAACTCTCCCTCCTCTGCTTCAGGGAGTAAATGTTGAGCTCACTCAACCTATCTTCATATACTATTTGATGCAGACCCTGAATCATTTTTGTGGCTGTCCTCTGCACTGCCTCAGTCTTATCGATGTCTTTCCTAAGGTACGCACTCCAGAACTATACACAGTACTCCAGACAGGGGCATACCAGTGCCTCTAAAGTGGCAGCACCCCCACCTCTCTTCTGTGACATGTAATTTCCCTCCCTATGCAGCCCAGCATACCACTGGTGTTTAGTGCCATCTTTTCACACTGCTTCCCCACCTTTAAGTCATCTGATATAATGACCCCTAAGTCTCACTCCTTGTTGGTGCATGCCAGCTGCTCCCCTCCCAGGTAGTATCCCGCCTTAGGGTTTCCTTTGCCTAAGTGTGTGACCCTGCACTTTTTGGAATTGAACTTCAACTTCCAGGTGTCTGACCACTCCTTGAGTTTCCTCAGGTCTTATTCCATGCTGTTGCAGATCTTGTTGTCATCTGAAAACAGACACACCTTCCCTTCCAATCCATTACCGATGCCAGCTATGATCACATTGAAGCATAGGGGACCCAGCACTGACCCCAAGGCACCCCACTAGTCACTTCCCTCTCCATCGATACCACTCCATTTACTTGAACCATTTGTGTTCTTCCCTTCAGCGAGTCACTCACCCAACCCACTACTTACTTACCTACGCTGATGTGGTCCAGCTTCCATACCAACCTTCTGTGTGGAATCAAGCCAAAAGCCTTACTGAAGTCTAGCTAGACCACATCCACCCCTCCACCTTGGTCCACTGCCTTTGTTATGCAGTCAAAAAAGTTAACCAGGTTTGTCTGGCATGACCTTCCAGCTGTGAAACCATGCTGCTTTGGGTCCTGTTGCCCACTGGATTCCAGATGTGCTACTATTCTTTGCTTGAGCAGTGTCTACATCAGTTTTCCTACCACCGATGTGAGGCTCACTGGGTGGTAATTTCCAGCCTCCTCCCTGCTCCCTGATTTGTGAAGTGGGACCACTGTTGCCCTCTTCCAGTCTTCAGGCACTGTCCCGCTGTCCAGTGATTTGGTAAAGAGCTCCATCAGGGGCGCTGCTATCACACTCCCCAGTTCCTTGAGAACTCTTGGGTGAATCTCATCTGACCCCATGGTCTTGTCTGCCTTTAATTTATTTAGGGCTTCTAAGACTTGTCCCTCCATGATGGGTCTCGAGTCTTCCCCTGGTCCCTGGGTGCAACTGCTTTACAGGTTTTGGCTGTCCCTGCATTCTCCCTAGTGAGCATTTAGAAATATTTATTTGGGACTTCTGCCTTCCCACTGTCCTTCTCTACTAGACCCCTTCCTCACACTGCCAGCCTTACTATTACTCCTTTAGTCTTTCTTCTTTCTCTTATGTACCTCAAAAATATTTTGTCTCCCCATAACACCCTGTGTTATCCTTAGCTCGGTGTGACCTTTAGCTTTTCTTATTATTTTTCCTGCTTCCTTCTGTGCAACTATGTAAGTTTCCCTGTCTTCATCCTTGTTTGATGCCTTATATGCCTTGTAGGCCTTTCTTTTCTCCCTTACTATGGCTAACCACTTCCTTGGAGAACCAGAGGGGTTTTCTTCTCTTATTTGTCTTTTTGATCCTTCTAGCACACTGCTTGGTTACCTCCTTGATAGTTCCCTTGAGGTTCTCACACATTTCCTCCACCCCCCTCCCCCGTGCATGAGTTTCTCTGCTAGGCTGGTTCTCATTATGGAAAAGTCTACCTTTCTGAAGTCCAAAATTCTGATCTTGGAATGGCTGGTATCCATAGTTATGTTGATTTGGAAACTGACCATATAATGATCGCTATTGCCAAGATGCACCCTACCTTGACCATCTCTACCCTGTCACTGTTGGTCAGAACCAAAATCCAAGACAGTTCCACCTCTGGTTGGTGAATCAACAAGTAGCTTCAGCCCTGCCCCCTGTAGGGCCACTTCAAATTCCCTGCCTCTTGTTGTTAATGCCTTCTGAAAAATCCAGTTAATGTCTGGTAAGTTATGTTGAACCTAGGTATGCATACTGTAATACTGCTGCTGCATTGCTCTGCCTTCTACACACAGTAAATACTCTATGTCAATTCATCGTTCAATTTATCCAGTGATGTACTGTAAATACTATGTTTATCTCAATTCTTGTGCAAGTTATTCAACTATGTACTGTAAATACAATGTTTATTTCATTGTACAGCTCATCCTATTATATACTCTGTACAGTATATGCAAATACTATGTATATGTATACTTCCCCCATGACCCCTCCCCCCCCCCAGGATGCATCTGGAAATGAGCTGTTCTCAGCTCAGTATGTCTTTTCTAGTGAAACTTTTGAAATACATAATTCTATTCCATAGCCACACTACCTATGTTAAGGAAAATGGCACTTGCTGATCATTGGTTTATTTTTAATTGTACCTAACTTGATAGGGGAATTGCAGTGTTTCTGAGTGGTAGTATTCTACAATGACCATTTCACAGCAATTTATATTGTACTATATATATATATATAGAGAGAGAGAGAGAGAGAGAGAGAGAGCAAAAACTTTGTTAATGCATCAGTTAGGATTAAAGTGACAAAAGAATGGAAATGAAATGTTAGGGCTGAGACCCTAACCCCTCCCCCCACCATCCCACCTTCCCCATCCTCCACATACCAACAGATGCAGGGGTGTGCCATGGGGTCATCAGGCCCAATTCTCATCCCATTCCATGTGTAACCAGGTTGACATGCTATAGTAAAGCATAATGGGGTGAGTGTTAGGCTTCACAACCTCATGGCACACCCCAGCATCTGTTGATGTGTGGAGGATGGGGTGGTGGGAGGTGGGGGAGAGGTTAGGGGTTCAACCCTAACATTTAATTTCCCCACTTGTGTTGCTTTATCCCTAACTGATGCATTAACAAAGTTTTTGCAATGAATTTCCTACTTTTTGAAAAAGTGTAATGTAACTAGTAAATAGCATGTATTGGTGGGAGCACAGGGGCTTGAAACTTCCCATTTGTGCATAATAATATGCCTCTGTGGGTGTATAGGTCCTCTGAGCCCTGCACTCCCACTTACACATAACAATGGAGCCATACAGTAGACCTATAGGCCGGAAAAGGAACCCTTATAACACTAATTTGCCAATATGTCAGTAACCGTACAACCAATGAAAAAAAAATAACTGCAGGTATAATCTATGACTTCAAAACCTCCATGCATGCTTAGTCCACCAAAAGGTGGACAAAGCAGTGCGTAGCGAAAAATCTGTATCTCACTTCGTTTCTGAGATACAGGCACTGAAAGTTGCTGTGGGCACCACAATGTTATCCTAAGGGAAAAATCTCAACTTCGTGATGGCATATCTTTGTAGCTGATTAACTTTTTAACACCTAAATATCATGATTCACATCTCTGGGATATCCTCTTTATACCCTGCAAATTTCAAGACAAAAGACCAAACCGTTTATTTACAGTGCAGTGTCAATGTTTTAAAATCCTAGTTTGTGAGGTGTCAAATTCCCCATTTGTGAGATCAATCCCTGTTCATGTGCTGTCAAAATCCTCATTCACAAGTAATCCTTGATCATTAGATTTTGGTAGTCTGATCTTCAGGTCGCGAAAGGGGATTTTGTCAGCTCGCAAAGCGGATTGGCTCATGAATGGGGATTTTGACAACTCGTGAATGGGGATTTTGACACCTCACAAATGAGGAATTGAAAAACGAATCCCCTTTCACGAGTAGACAAAGTCCCCATTTACAAGCTGATCCCCTTTTGCGAGGTGTCAAAATCCCTGTTTGTGAGCCAATCCTCATTGATGAGAATGGCCATCTTGTCATGAAATGATGATCAAGGATTTTGTCAGTTCATGAAAGGGGATTGGTTTGCAAACAGGGATTTTGACACCTTATGAAAGGGGATTTTGTCAGCTCACAAAAGGGGATTGAAAAACCCAATCCCATTTTGCAAGCTAACAAAATCCCTGTCCGTGAGCCAATCCTTTCGTGAGCTAAAAATCCGTTCATGACCCAGTCCTTGTTTATGATAGGCCTTTGGTCCCTAAGTCACAATCAAGGATTTTGCTACCTCGCGAAAAGGGATTGGCTCATGAACAGGAATACTGTCACCTCAAGAAAAAGGATTGGAAGCGAATCATGAGTGAAGAATTTAAAAATTTAAAACAGCCATTTTTGGCAAAAATGAAGGAAATCAAAGGTATGGGTTTGTAGAGGGCATCACCCTGAACAAAACACATGCCTTATTTCACCAACAAGTCACCCGTGGAGCAAGCTACGACATTTTGTTTGGGGTGAAAAAATAAAAATAAAATGACGGCTCATGAAAGAAGAATTTTTCTCATGAATGGGGATTTTATAAATCCCCATTCACAAGCTTATGGAATCCTTGATCATGAGCCCAATCCCCTTTCACAAAACATACATATAAACCTTGGAGTGAACTGAGCATGCTCAGAAGCCGAATCTTCAAAATTAAATAACTTTGGAACAGATTAATATTTTTTCACCACACCAATGCTGGATTGTTCTTTGGCCAAACCTCGTTCTATCCTGAAAAGTTGAGGCCAAAATACCAAATTGTGGGGCCACAGCATGATGGGCAAAAATCAGCAAAAAAGTGCAAAAAAAGTTTTTCAACGCTTTGCTGCACGTAAACTGCAAGGCCAACCAAAACACAACTTGGCAAATCAAGAGATCACCATATAAGACCTCACATTCCAAATTTCATGCAAATCTGTTGAACGGTTGCAAAGTTATTAAGGTGCACAATTTGGGGTTTAACATTAAAATGCTTACTCAACCCTAACTATACCAGTGCGACCATGCCAATATAATATATATGCATAGTGTATTATACACATTATACGCTCTTTACACTGCCAGATCTGCACCGCAGGCAGTGGTGCAAATCCAGTAGTGTAAAAGTCCCAAGTGTCCCGTATAGGGATTCAGCAAGACACTGTAAATTACTTAACAGAATTCTATATGGTTTGTGGCTATAACAGTAGTTTTCTTTGGCCCCCACAAGCATTATTTTAAAATCTGGATACATTCTCTACCTATCTCCAATAAGTGTCTCACTGCCTTATGATACAGGACACTGCCTACCACAATTTGTCTCTCTCTCTCTCTCTTTCTGTGCTGCACGCCATCTGTCTCACCCACTGCAGGTGTCAAAGAGTCATGTCATAAATGAGTGGGTGGTGAAAACATTAGATAAAGTGGTGAACTTTTCAGAAAGTTAAGATTATGGCAATGCTAAACATCAAGGGTTATGAATGAATATGTCTTGCTCCATGTGAACATGAAGGTAACTTGCTGCATACTTTTGATCCCACTGCAGTGTTGCATGTTAAGAAGATTAACATACATAATAAGCAAAGATTAATTTAAGGCTGCAGGAAAGGTTTCCACCAATCAGAAGACAGAATTATTTTCTACTTTGCTATAAGGTGATTTAATACATGTTGCTGAACTTTACAAAAGAGTCATTGATTATCTGTTAATGACCTATACCCAGGTTTTATAAAACCATTGTTTTCCAGTTGGTGGAAACCTTTCCTGCAACCTTACATTAATCTTTACTTATTATGTATGTTAAGTCTCCTAACATGCAACCCAGCAGCGGGATCCAAAGTATGTGTTTGTGTCTGTGTGGAGCAAGACTTCTTCATTCGTAACCTTTGATGTTTAGCATTGCCATAATCTTAACTTTCAGAAAAATTCAACACTTCATATAATGTTTCCCCATCCACTCATTTATGACATGACACTTTGACAGCTGAAGCGGGTGAAACAGAGCAAATGCAGCACCGACAAAGAGAGAGAGAGAAAGAGATAGAGACACTGCAGCAGGCAGTGTCCTGTATGATATGGGCAGCCAGACCCTTACTTCAAGCAGACAGAGAATGTATCCAGATTTAAAAGAAAATGCATGTGGGGGCCAAATAAAACTACTGTTGCAGCCACATACCACATAGAATTTTGTCAAATCATTTTACAGTCTCTTGCTGAATCCTTATACAGGACATTTGGGGCTTTTACACACTAGATTTGTACTTGTGCCAGTGGTGCAGATCTGGTAAGGTAAAGAGAGTATAATATACACAATAAAGGTTTCCATCAACCAGAAGACAGAATTATTTTTGAAATTGCTATATGGTGATTTGATACAGGCTGCTGAATATTACAAAACAGTTATTTATTATCTGTTGATATCCTATATCCAGATTTTATAGAACCATTGCACTACCTCTCACTTGTATGTTATAAGCAAACTAATATATCAGTTTTGTACTCCTCTGCCCTGACAGAGTATATGAGATACCTCATGACCATGATGGGCATGATGATAGTAATTTTGTGATCAGCCATGTCTCACCACTTCTTCCATGCCTCCAGTCTAGCCCAGCTTTACAAATGATTCGAGGTGTGAGGCAAAAAAGTGTCAAAAAGAACTTCCTGATACACTTCTCATTTCCATTCAGTGCAGAACAAGTGAACAAAACTATGCAGTTCAGTCATCAGCACAGAAAAATAACCCACTGCATCAGTGGGGACAAGTAGCTACATTACAATGCAAGAAGTCCTTTGCATTCCAGATGTTTTCAAATCTGCATTCATTGCTACAGTGATGTTTGCAAAACTAGTTAGTGGCTCTAAACATTAGTCAAGGCATGGGTGTTTCTTGTGAGTCTCTCTTTTAAAATGTCAGGAATCCAAGCTTGTACTGTACAGCAATTCTTCTATTGAGTCCTCAATGAACAGAAGTGCAATGAGTTTGTGGCTTCTACTGTGTAACACTGACTTGGGAAAACTCTGTGAAACCCATGCAGCCAGGTTCAAATTCACCAAGGAAGATTACTCATTGATTGACTCTGAGAAGTCACTTAAGTTTTAACCTCTTAGGCGTGCCAGTCCACCCAGATGTACAACATGGGTAGAATCAGTAATCAGGACACCAATGAAACTGAGAAGCATACCACTTCACTGTCAGGATGTCCCTGATGTTGCATCAAAAATGTCATCCATCCCTCCTCAATATAAGGGGGATGCCACTAGACACTAGGGAAAAGATGCTGGCAAAGGAAAAAGAATTTCACCTTACAAAAAAGGATCCTTTTTTGTGACTAATGATACCAAAAAAAGAATCTTTTTTTCATATCATGTGTCACAAAAAAATATCCATAATCTAAAAAAAACAATATTTCTAGGGTATTTTTCCAACAGTTAAGTGCAGAATCCAGCTAAACAGGTCCCAATAAGCAAGATATATGTGTTGGTCACTCTCCAGAATGTCATTTTTATGGTTTTCCAAAGTTGAATTTTTAGGGAAAAATGGAAAACAAGATGGTGGCAAACAAAGAAAGATTATTGTCCTCACAGAAAAGGATTCCTCATACGAAAACTTCATACAGCTATTTTGAAATGCTGACTGAGCATGCTCAGAACCTGGATTTTTAACATTTAATAACTTTGGAACTGATTCATATTTTTTCACCAAACCAGCAAAGGAAATCCTTTTGAGGAAAGCCCTTTCTACCATGTAACTTTCATACCAAAATTGAAAACTGTCTGGGCGCTACTTGATGGCAAAAAACAGCAAAAAAACAAACAAAAAACATCAGCAAATTATTATGTTTTTTCACTATCTGCATCTTGGATTCTGAATATCCAACTGAAAAGAAACATGGCACATCAAGAGATCTACCACACCAGACTGCGCATGCAAACTTTTGTGCAAATCAGTTGAATGGTTGTGAAGTTATTAAAGTGCACAAATTAAGGTTTAACATAGAAAGCCCTGCTCAAACCTAACTATAGTGGCGCTACAGTGCCGCTATATTCTTTCTATCTATCTATCTATCTATCTATCTATCTATCTATCTATCTATCTATCTATCTATCTATCTATCTTCTTTTCAAAAAACATTGTCAATGCACAAGTTAAGGTTTAAGTGACAAAAGTAGGTAAATATGGCATTAGGGTTTCCAACCCTAACACCCCACCACCACCCAACAAGCAGCAACTGGAAAAACATTTACAGTTTCACCTCTCCAGCATCTTTGCTAATCAGGCATGGGGAGCTCCTTGGGGTTATCAGCCCTAATGTTCATCCCATTTGACCATAAGAGAAGCTGAGATGTGTAGATTATATGAGAATGGCATGAGTGTTAGGGTTGACAACCCCAAGACACTCCCCATACCTGATTAGCAAAGATGAAGGAGAGGTGAAACTGTAATGGTTTTTCCCGTTAATGCCTGGTGTTTGGGGGGTGGGGTGATAGCACTGGAAACCTTAACACCATATTTCCCTACTTTTGTCTGTTTAACCCTAACTAGTGCATTAACAAAGTTTTTTCAACAAATTTCCTTACTTTTCGAGATGGTATAGTCGTATATTCATTTGCCTGTGGGAACATAGGGCTTTCTGAGCCCTGTGCTCCCATTCCTCTACAGATGTGGCTCCCCATTTGCTGGTGGGTGTGCAGGAACCTCTTGTCTCTGTGCTTCCATCCCTCCTTAGATGCGGACATTTGTATTGCTGTGGAAGCAGAACAGCAACCAAACTGTTAGCATAGCCTACTTATTACCCCACCACATTAACCTGGGGCTGAAAATGTTCAGATCCCCACTTGAACATTATTCATAATGGGGACATAGTCTACTCTTCTGCACCAAAATCCTCCCTCTCCAGACTGGACACCCTCTTCAATTCATTCTGTCACCACTTACTTGCCTGCCCTCTTCTTATCACTGTGATCCATGTACCTCACTTTCCTTTTCCTCCCTCAATGCCAGGTGCCTATCACACAGCATTAACTTAGTAAGTTCGGGTTCAGATCTCTCCCCACATACTTATCCTCCCTCCTATCCTCCCCCCATCCAGCTATACCCCCCTTACATTCTTACATCTTACTCTTGCCCTCCCCCCCATGGCGCACCTCTTCAGAGCATGCTGCCTTCTCATACAAATTCACTAATATCTGGAATTCCCTCTGCTCAATCCTGCCTTTCTCTTTCTTTCTCTTTCTCTTTCTCTTCTCCTCCAGATGCACACTGTTCACTGTTGCAGCTGCACCTGACCCCCTCTCTATCTATCAAATTTCTAACTGCCAGCATCCCCACTTCTTCCTTTTCCCTCTCCCCATTTCCTCATCCTAAATATTCTAAGTTCCTCTGGCAGCAGCCTCCATTGCTCCCTTCTCCACAGCCTACCCCTCATCCTCTCCCTCCTACTCCTCTCCTTCTCTCATCTTCTTCCTTGCCAGGTTCCTGCCCCCTTTGCAAGGTTGTTAACATCCTGAATGGGTGTAGGTCCTGGCCTGCCCCTCCTCTTTCCCTGCACTTGCCCTTCCCTCCATCCCTCTCCACTCATCTTGCATCTCACTCTCCTTTGATCTTTTTTTCACTACCTTTTTGTCTCTTAACATAGCACTGGGTAACCCCTGGTACTCCACCAGTCACTTCAAGCATTTTAAGGTGTATTCCTTCCATTGGTTTATACCTTCCTTAAAGCCTGTTAGTACTCTTGTGCTTATGGTATTGGAACCCTGTAAGTTGTGCCTTAATGATTCTGTCTGTTTTAGCTCTATTGCTTGTCTAGATTTGTAATGAATAGTACTTCTGTTGCACTGTATGTATTTAGCCTGTATTTGCTCTTTTGTTGCCCACCCATCTATGTAACACCTCCCCCCAGAATGTTTCTGGAAATAAGCTGTTTACAGCTCATGTTATCTTTCCTGATAAAACCTATTCAAATAAATAAATAAAGAAATGATGTGCCACCAGAGGGTCATTCTGTGCCACAGGTATAAAAACACATTTTGGGCAGGATTTAAAAAATGACAGCTGCACATTCATGTGGTGGCATAAACAATTGCTATGTTGAAAATTTGAGGTCAAAATATTTTCAATTACTGAAGTTACAAGGGAGTATAGGAAAATGTAAACAGATGCAAATAACTTTGCCACATTTGTTACATTTTTTGAACCCAAATTTTAACAATAGCCTTCTTCTGACCCCACCTCATGAACAACGGTGGTTAAATGTTTCAAAACCTGCCCAAAAGGTAATTTCATTAAGCGACTATGAAATCACCTTTTGGGATGGATTTGCCTAATTCCAACAACATTGCTCATGAGGTGGGGTCCAAAAAAGGCCATGTTGAAAGTCTGGGCTAAAAATATGCAACAATTGCAAATTTATGCCACAAAGTTGAAAATCCTATTAAATTACATTGAAGCACATTTACCTTGCTTTCTCATATAGCAGTCAGCATTTCCAGCAGCAAGACGTGTCTTCAATCAGAGACTGAATCTTCACCCTGGGACCTGTTTCAGATGAGTTAGGGTGTGTGGGGGTGCGAGGTGGTAAGTGCTGAGTGGGAGGTCAGAGTGTTGGGTGGGGTGAGATTGCTGAGGAACTGTTTTCTCTTTTAGAGGTTTAAAAAAAGACATAGAGGGACTGTTTTCATTATTACAGGTAAGACAGCAATGGGGGGGCACTAGACACAGAGGAATACAAACTGCAAATGGGAACAGCAATCAGAGAATGGAGGGAGCCACTAGACACCAGGAAAAAGTAAAACAATATAGTGATGGTGATTGGTGGGTGAGGGATGCTAGGGAAAAAAAATAATTACCGGGCATGTGATTGAGGGTGGGGAGTGCCACTAGACACCAGGGAAATAATACACAATACAGGGACAGTGATCAGTAGGTGGGGAGTGCCACTGGACACTAGGGACAAAATGTAGTATTTTTACCCTGACAAAAAACAATTGCCCCAATGAAAAAGGATTCCTTTTTTTTTTCACAGAACTGGGATGCAAGTCACAAAAAAGGAGTAAAAATGTAATAGGAACCACATTTGGGGGTAATTTTTCCAACTCTTAAGTGCAGAATCCACTTAACTGGTTCATGATGGGTCAGACAGATTTGTTAGTCTGTCTCCAGGATGACAATTTTGTGACTTGTAATTTTTGCATTTTTGGGGGGTAAAAAATGTGAACAAGATGGATGCAAATGAAAAAGGATTTTTTTACGTACAGACATGGATGACGTCAATACAACAAAAGATTCTGGGCCTGATTCTAGAAGCATAGGGCACATTGCCGCTGAATGCAGCTTGCACCTCCCACAACTGCAACATTGACCCTGTGCCCTATTCTAGAAGGGGCAGTGTCTCTGCAGCAAAGTCCTACAACTTGCAACATGTGGCTAGGTATGTCACACAGAGGGCTTACCTGGCCAGCATGTTTCAACCCGCAGCTTCAGGTTGCAAGTGCACCCCCCTGCCCAGCAAGCCATAATAGCCACCCCACATGGCTGCCCACAAACCCACCCCCCAAAACTCCAGCAATTTCCCCTTAAGGCTGGCCACACCAACTTGCCCCAAAACCCTTAGGAAGTGCCCCACAGGGCTGGCTACAAAAACTGTCCCCTCAACACCCTGTGTAATTAATGCCCTGCACGGCTTTACACACCCCCAGCCCCCCGAAGTGGTCAAACAGTGCCCCACAGGGCTTTCCACACCCAGCCCCTGAATCCCATTGTAAAATGCCCACAGGGTAGCACTGTCATCCCCACAGTGCCCCGACCCTAGTGCGCCAGTTGCAACTGCAGCAAATACCCAGCCCTCGTAGTCTGGTGGCCCCCACCCAGCTATGCCAGCCACCCAGCACCCCCACACCCATCCCCATCTGGTGACTCACACAGCCCACCTCTCACCTCCATGGCCAGCTGCTGACTGAGTTATGTAGGAGGGCTACTGGAAAGATACGATCAGATATTAATTTCTGAGCTCGTCTTTCGTGGCGCTCCTATCAGTTGGCAGCTGGCTGTGGTGAAGTGAGCTGCAGTCCAGCGGGAATGGGTGAGTGGGGGTGCTGAATGAGGATGCACAACTGGGTGAGGGTTCTGAACTACGGGGCTGGGTATTTGCCTCAGTTCTGACGGCGACTCGGGGTTGGGGCATGGGTGGGAGATGACCAGCAGCTGCCTGCAGGGCATTTTACAATGAAGTTCAAGGGCTGAAACAAGTGAAAACCTGCAATCTGTTTGACCAATTCAGGGGCTGAAAGTGTCAAACTTTCTAAAGTGTTCCTGTATGGGTGTGTGTACAGTATGGGAATGGGGAGGATCGTGGCCCGATTCTGGACATGTTTGTGCAGTGCCCATTGGGGAAACAGTGGGGTGGTCTGGGGGTCTAGGCATGGGGGGCACATAGACTAGGCTCTACAGGACCCTCAGAGAATGGATGTAAGTTAGACCAGCTAAATGTAGGTGTAACTTACATTGCTGGTTCTCCTCCAGGGGTTCTTGTAGAATCCCAACTTTGGGGACTTTGTTGCTGCCCTTCTGGAATGGGGTGCAACTGCTGCTGTAAATCCCCTAGTGCCATGTTGCCAGGGGTTTATGGTGCAACTTCCAGCATAACAGCTGTTTGGCACAAGCGGCCTGTGACATGTCGCAGGCCACTTTGTAGAATAGCGCAAGTCGCAACCGCTGGCATAAGTTGCTGCTTGTGCCATTCTACTTGATGCAAGTGCTGTTACGCCAGGAGTATCTGTTCAAGAATCTGGCCCTCTGTTTTCATTTCAGATCTCTGTCTTGAAGTGCTTACTGTGCATATTCAGAACAAATGTTGCAAAATTTCAAAATTAAAAACCTTTCCAATGGAATAGTATTTTGTTTCACCAAACAAGCAAAAAAACACATCTCTGGGCCATCCCCCTTCTACCATGAAAATTTCAGATCAAAATTCCAAATTGTCTGGGCTCTACAGGTGTCACCAGAAAACCCACAAAACAATGGGGAAACACACCCAAAAATTAACTTTTTGCACTGTCCAGAACTCGGAATCCACACAACTGACAGGAATGAAGCTTAGCACAGCCACAGATCTACCACATGAGACTGAGCATGCAAAATTACATACAAATCCCATAAATGGTTATGAAGTTATTTAAGTGCAAAAATTAGGGTTTAACATTAAACTGCCTACTCAAACCCTAACTACAACTATTGCACCAGTTTATATATATATATATATATATATATATATATAATAATGTCATAAAGACTGCATTAATGCAACAGTTAGGGTTTTCACAGCGACAAAGTGAGGAAATTCGGCATTAGGCATTTCAACCCTAACTCTGCCTCCCCAACCCCCACCGCCCCCACCACTAGCACAAACACACAGGCACAAACATAGACACACACACACACACACACACACAGAATACACAACTAACTATGGGGGGCAATACAAGGCAAGACAACCAATCACAGACAGACACCATAACGCAACAGAAATAACATACAACTTCTTAAACATACCTGCAACAGGCATCCATAATCATCTTTCACCAACTGTATCAGTTCTTGTGCCATTCTACTTTCCTATATGTGCAAAGCCTCCAACATAACAACATATTACTGATACTAATGCACATGTGTTCAGAGTGTAGACCCATTTTGTCTACTGCTGTGTTTCCAACTAGTCAATTTCTGCATAGAAGCATACCAGTGTGGCACTACCAATATTGTCATTTTTGCATGAAAGTATACTGCTCACCTCCACTTAATTACTTGTTAATGTATAAGAGTATAGTCACACAGTATCACAAAGTTGTTGACTGTGCATAACAGGGCAGTGATATGTCAGTCTACTTGACCATTTGTGTATAACACAATAACAGTAATACTTAAATACATTGATTGTTAAGGAAATGGTACTTAGCCCCTAGTGACTTAACAATTTGTACATAAGAGAATTACAATATGCTACAATGAAGTTTACAATTTCTGCATGGCACTATACCCATGGCTCCACCTACTTGCCAGTTTCTCTGTAAAACTTTCAAATAACTGGTAACAGAGACATATTACTAGGGACAAAGGACCAGCAATTTGACCATTCTCATATAGCAGAATATCCCAATCTTTCACCTAATTGTTGAGTTTTGCATATCACCATACTAAAAATAGACAAACACATGACTTGTTGAGAACACAGGAGCTTTAGACCCACTCCAGTTGCATCAAGTTTCCAAAGTTACCCATTTTTGCATAACAGTATGATATAAGAAGTACATCTCATGTATTTGTGAGAGTGTGAGGCCCTCTTACATGCCATCCTACACCAACTTGCACATTTGTGGATTTTGACATAGGCCATGTTGTTACCAAGTTGCCCATTTCTGCATAGCACCATAATATGAACAGCAACATCATGTATTACTAACCACTCTGTATTTAACCAATAATGCACAACAGGGTGGAAGTTACTGGAGGTTTACCCATGCCTTGTGTGGGGTGTCACGAGGTGCCGCCGAGTGACTTAACCACATAAGAAGTGAGTAAATCCCAAGTAACTCACACCCTGGAGAGCCTTATTGTGATTATACAATGGACCCATGTGTAAAGCAAATGTAAAAATGCGTTTAATTATGTTTTCATAAATGCCATTCCTCAGCTGCAGCTAATGGAGGATTTACTCATGATCATGTGAAATGTTGTTACTGTACCAATAAGGTAACACAATGTTTGCACAGCATTGTACAATTGTAGCATGACAACATAGCATCACATTGTTATTAAAACTTTAATTTATCTTAAACACTACCATATAAGTGATGAGTGAGATGTATAGGTAGTTCTAGCTGATATGCTTCTAGCACATCTTGCTCTATGCAGACAACAGAGTGCAATGCAAGGACAAGTAATGCAGTTGGTGAAACATGATGATGGATGCCTGTTGTGGTATGTTTAAGAAGTTGTATGTTATTTCTGTCACGTTATGGTGTCTGTCTGTGATTGGTTGTCTTGCCTTGTACTGCCCCCATAGTTGTGTGTTCTGTGTGTTTGTGTGTGTGTGTGTGTGTGTGTGTGTGTGTGTGTGTGTGTGTGTGTGTGTGTGTGTCTATGTTTGTACCTATGTGTGTGTGTATGCCAGTGGGTGGGGCGGTGGAGTGTTGGAGGGGAGCTGGAGTTAGGGTTAAAAAGCATAACACTGAATTTCCTCACTTTTGTCACTGTGAAAAACCCTAACTGTTGCATTAACGCAGTTTTTTGCAATGAATTTCCTGACATTTTTGAGAAATAAATTAAAACGCAAGGTTCTCTTACCACACTACATGTTAAAAAGTTTATCTAGGCTTCATATAAGACACATTCAGAACAATACCTCATCCAAGTTATCAGCCCATCTCTGCATAACAGCTACTGGATCATAACTCAAGAATCATAGCCCAAACAAGACCATGATCATCAACACTATATTTCTCTGATACCAACTATTCACTAGCTCTCACAGTCATGATTTGCATATTGTCAGGTATGCAGTCAGCTCACCCCTCTCTAACCAATAAGTGTACAACATACATTTTTATAATAAGGAGACAAACACATTATTGAAAAACTATAATAATTAATAGAATATTTTTTTAGAAAAATATAAAACTTCTATTTACAAGTATAATAAAAACCAAAAATACAAAAATACATAAATGTGTTTATTCACACATACAAAGGGAAGGAATAATAAATAAAATATAAATAAAATAAAAGTAGTGAAAAATAAAATAAAAGTGTTACTTCACACTTGTACTAGACGGTGGGGGAGTATATAAATAAAAAATAAATAAATAAAACAAATCACTCAATTAAACTATGTGCAATTAGTGGCCATGAGTGATAGAGAGGTGCTGGGCATTCAGGCTGTAGGGCCTTGGGAAGAGGATGAGGAGGAGAAAATGGAAGGCTGCGCAGGAGTGGATGCAGCCTGGTGCCCCTCTTCCGAAACTGATGGTGGTGTTGTTGGAGGGGCACCTTCAAGGGGCTCTTGCTGAGGACCTGAGGAGGACTGGTCATCCTGTAAATGCTGCAGATCTTGATGGAGCAGCTGATGAATAGCTTCTGTGGCCTCCAGCTGGTTCTCAGCCAGCCGCATCATGAGACTGTGCGTGGACTCTAGCGAAGCAACAGAGGCCTCTTCCAGTTCTCTCAGTGATCCTATTGCTTGGGTGAGGCCCCTGTTGCTCTGCTTGAACCCACAGGTGGCTACTAAAGCCGCATGCCCCACACTCCTGTGACACTGCAGCAAATCAATAATTTCCCCATGTTGACTTATAATTTCCTTCCTTGACCAATAATATAATTTAATTTTGCTGCAGTGTCATGGGCATGGTCTGCTGCTGCCCTGTTACCACCCTGCACAGCCTCCAGCAGCTGGTTGAGGGTGTCACTGATTTTATTAAGAACGGCAATATGCCCTATAGACACAAATAAATACAAGAATAGACATGTCATTAAAGTAACCTGTTCTGCAGTGTTGTGATAGTATACTACAATGAACTGTGAGTATTTGTCATATCAATCATAGGCGAGAAATATTTACATCTATGTCACATCAGTAAACCTGTGTTAACTTGATAATACTTTCAGTTATGTTTGTTGGTCACACATTTGCCTCCACCCTTTCGCATACTATGATGTAACACCTTTTCCAGCAGAATGTGGTACTGTTAACCCCAGAAGAGGTGTCAATTAATGCTGTTTTTCGAAACACCTCAAGAACATTTGTATGGCAGTATGTGCAAAACTTGTATAATGATAAAACCTCAGCAGCTGCAGCTGTTGTACCCCCAGCCTCCAGTGATGTGTCCTGCTGTTAATTGTCTCCACTTTGGTATTACAATAGGTAGACAACCAACAAAGATGCACAGCTGTACACACTCACTAATGCTAATTCAGCAGCTTTAGGGCAATGAAGCCACTTCTATACTAAATTTTAAAAATTTAACATTTTTTACTTTGCACTTGTTCAACAGTTCAGCATCTATACTGAAAATATAATGGCTGGTGTGTAATACTTTGGTCCTAAGTTGTGTTGATCTGCTATCAGTGAACTATAATGATGATGCCAATGGTTTTACTTCAGCTGTTCCTCTCCACTCATGATGTATTGCCTGATCTGGACAGGAAACTCAGGTGAGCAATCCCTGGCTAAACCTATCCTACTGCTTAGTGGGTAACTTCTCTGCACATGGTGTCAGTGAAGTATACCAATGATATCCATGGCTTTAGCTGGGCTGTGGATCTGTAGTCAGGATGCAGCACCTGGTGTGTCTTAGATGGGGGTGGGTTGTGGGGTGCATTGCCTGACTAAAACCATGCAAGTGCTCAGTATCCTAACTTGTGTGTAACTGCTATTAGCAATGTCTACCAATCATCAGCATGGCTTCAGTTGGAGTGTGGCTCTGCAGTCACTATGCAGAACTTGATCTGTTCAGGTAGGAGCTATAATGAAATTTGTCTATCCAAATGAGTGTACTGAGTGGCCTCTACTGCTCTTTAAAAAGAAACTAAAAAACATGATAAGTTACTTATGTTCCTCAGCTGGAGGCCCAGCTGGACCTGCAGCACCTGATGGATGACCCGCTGCTGGAGATTCTGGTGTCACCTCCACAGAGGGTTCTATCTTCACAATCTCAATACCCTCTGTGGAGTCTTCTCCTCCAGCAGCACCCTCCGTACATGGTTCATCCTCTGTAAAAACATAGTAAAAGACAAAACATTACTTGTCTGTGAATATTAGTATGGCTATACATACCTCAGCACTATGACTTGTACTAAATTTTTAATCCTGATGACTCCAATAGTATCTACTACAGAATTCACAATGCACTGTACACCTGCTCTGTAAATCAGTAGACTAACTACAATTGTTGCCTTGTTAGTAGCTGCAAACAAGATAGCATTATGAGCAATTTTAAGAGCTGATGAAGACAATCTGCTGCCCATTCTCCCCATTTCAGGCAAGTAGTTTAAAACTATCAAATACTGCATTGAAGCTTCATCTTTTTTTAAACTTGAAGTTTGTAGATACATCTGTATCACAGTGTCTCACTTATAAGAAAAGAAAATGTTAAAAATTACTATTCTTCATTGTCTTGTCCAGTTGGTATTGTACAATTTTCTATGTTGTGACTGTCAGCACACTATAAAAGATACTGCATTAACAGTGATACACAAATAAAGAAATTCTTGTATCTTGAGCTTTCCTTGAGAACAGAGTACCTCTCAAGCTGTGCTTGAGAGTTCATCTGTCACCAAGAAAACCTCTCAATACAAGAATATGGTCACACACAATTCTCTATATCTACTCTCTTTCTAGAAGATGTACTACATACTAAGTGCACATTCAGAAACTACCTAAACATTTCTGCATGAATGTAATACACCCATACCATGCCTGCACACAATCTACATGGCTAAAGAGTCTAAAACGCCTACTGGAAAAATGGCCTACACCCTCCCCAAGCAGCAAATGAAAGTCATGAAAATCAATTCCGTACCTTCATAATGGGAAGTCCACACAACTGCTAACAACACTGATGACTTGTATGACATCACCTTGTAATGGTGTAACACACACACATATGTAGAACTGCTGCTAGATCCTGAATGCAGAGACACAGCTAACTAAAACTGGACATACTGAATGCATACCTCTTTCCCATCAGCTGCAGACAGACATAATACTGCAATAGGCAACTATGCAGAACCATGTGTTATCCAATACAAGGATTCTGATACCCTCTGACTTCAAAAGCAAACCTCGAGTGGTCCATAGTAATTAGAACCCCAAATACACAAAACACACTACTTCTAAATAGAGTTCCTCATGTTGTATTTTTCCTGGTGCTTAGTACTCTATGAAAATGTTTTTTTCTCATTTCTTTTGTTCTCAACACAAAACTTACTCATACAGTACATAGTCTAGAGAATCTAGAATGCTGTCCTACCACAGTAGGGTAGAACAGAATCCCATCACCTTGGAACTGTGAAATATAGCATTTAGACAGGGAGTGAAATTCAACACAGAAGAGCATTCTACTATTCACTACATATCAAGTAACTGAGAAGTTGTACTATCTCACTGAGATGATGTGCCCCATCCTCAGAGCAGTCAATCAGAGCACAGTGTAGTAAAGTGTTTAATAGCATGACCCAGACAATATACCCCACCCCCATCCAAAATTAACTATATATTACTAGATATCTACAGTTACATAAAACTATGCATAGCTTCAATAGACACTATCTACAAAACTGTGAACATCGGGTGTAACATCTAGAGCACATACCCATAGCAAAAATAAAACTCTCAACATGAAGAAAATATTTTGAATAACATGAAACACCATAAGTAAACAAGCATTTGTCAATGCCGAATGTTTGTTTGCTGGCATTGGCATTAGTAGTGTAGGAGTTAGAGAGCTGCATAATAGGAATGGCAGTGAAGTATTGAACTGCAGCCAACCCTGCCACCACCTGCAGAGACTGACAAGCATTGGGGTGTGCCTTTGGATCTGCAGGTATAACGGCCATGCCATGTCACCACACCCTATCCTGCAGACACTGACAAGTGTCACGGTGTGCCTTGGCGGCTCTGGCCCTTATGCTCACCACATTCCATCAGGAAATATGGTGAGATGGGTGCTGTATAGGAGAATTGGGTGAACTTTGGGGCCGAAGAGTCCAAGGCACACACCTCGATGCCTCTCACTGGCTGCAGGTATGGAATGGTATGAGCATTACAGGTGAGAATCCCAAGTCACACCCCTGAGCCTGTTAATTTCTACAGGGTGGGGTGTTATGGTCAGAAACCCTAATGCTACAGGCATTCATTGGCATTTTCATCCAAATTTTCAACATGGGTTTTTTGTGACCCCCACCTTATGAACAGTGGTAATATCAGTTCATTAGCTGGAAACTGAATTTGCACAGTGACTATGCCATTTGACACCACAATTGCGAAAACATATTTTTAACAGGCTGAGAAAAATGACAGCTGTACTGTTCATGGGGAGGTGGAAAAAACTATCAATGCTGAAAATCTGCAGTGAAAATATTCAAAAAACTGGTGAAGTCACGGGCGTGTGTAGAAACTGTGCAACGCACACCCATAATGCAATTAGTTTGGGGAATTTTTACAGCATTTTGTCAACACAGGCATTTTGGAACCTCTGCTCATGAACAGTGTCACAGTGATTTTTTTAATCTGTCCTGTACAGTGATTTCCCACAGCGACCATGCATTTCTGCTCTGGAAGTGCGAAGACACATTTTGGCCATGGTGTGAAAAATGACAGCTGTACTGTTCATAAGTAAGTGTGGAAAAAGCCAGTCATGAAAATCTGGACTGAACATATTAGAAATCCATGCAGTTATGAGTGTGAGTGGAAACTGCACAATGGTCGCTCATAACACAATCATTTTATGGACTTTTTTCACCAAATTTTTAACATACCCATTGTAACACCTCTGCTCATGAACAGTGTCAGTGTGATTTTCTTAATCTCTCCTGAACATTGATTTCACACACCGACTACACCACTGTGTGCTACGTGCATGGAAACACATTTTGGGCGAGATGTGAAAAATGACAGCTGTACTGCTCATAAGGAGGTGTGATAAAATGGCAATGTTGAAAATCTTGAGTGCAAATAGTGAATATTCACAAACTTACAAGCTTGCATAGGAAGAGTGCAGCGCATGCTCATAAAACATTCATTTTGGGGAATTTCTTCACCACATTTTTATCATAGCCATTTTAACACTTCTGCGCATGAACCGTGTCACTGTGATTTTCTTAATCTCCTGAACATTGATTTTGCACACTGACTGCGACATTGTGCACTACATGCGCGGAAACACATTTTAGGTAAAATCTGAAAAATGACAGCTGAACTGCTCATAAGGAGGTGTGATAAAATGGCAATGTTGAAAATCTGGAGTGAAAATATTGAAAATGCGCGAACTTACAACTGCATAGGAACAGCACAACACATGCTTGTAAATCAGTCATTTCGGTAATTTTTTCACCAAATTTTCAACATAGGGTTTTTGGGGCCTACCTCATGAACTGTGACACTGTCATTTCATAAATCATTCCCAAAAGGTGGTTCTGTGCAGTGACCACAAATTCACCTTTTGGGTCCGATTAACAAAATTACAGTGACAGAATTCATGAGGTGGGGTCCCAAACACCCCATGTTGAAGATTTGGTGAAAAAATTCCCCAAAATGCCTGAGATATGTATCAACGTTGAAAAAACCCTATTTATTACATTATACAGCTTATCGGCATTTCCTCAGTTCGCAGTCAGCTTTGAAGAGAGCAGACGTGTTCCTGGTCCACAGAAGATCGTCGTGCCAGACTCCAGAGGTAAGTATGGGATGAGGGGGTGTGGAGAAGGTGCACAGAGGGTGGGCACAGGTGGGTAGAGTGCGTCAGGATACTCAGCGAGGGAAGGTTTTCTGTTTTAGGTTTTTTTTTCCCTGACCATGACACAGGACTTTTGCCACACTGGGGTGGGCTCCCAGTGTGGCAGCTGGAAGGCTGTTTGGGGCAGGGGAGGATAGTGGAGTCGATGGGGGATTGGGCACCCCTGTTGGTGATATGGACTACTGCCATGCTGGGGTAGGCTCCCAGCGTGGCACACGGTTGTGTGTTGTGGGGACATTGGAGCTGACAGGGGGACTGGGCACTCCTGTCAGCCATAACGACTACTGCTATGCTGGGGTGGGCTCCCAGCATGGCATGTGGTTGTCTGTTGGAGGGGACGTTGGAGCCAATTGGGGATTGGGCACCCCCGTCGGCCATACAGTATGTGTGGGGACAGAAGCGCATTAGCATGCAATATGCATGCATGCATGCATGCATGTCTGGGGGGAGCACAGCCCATGCGGCTAGTTTCTTTCAAGTTGGTGTCAACATTTGAAATTAGTGTCAACGGCTTGTTCTCTCCTTATTGGTGGACAGCACTCACTCCCGTAAATGCCCTGCCAGTATTGGCCACAACAGTGCCGCTCCTCCAGAACCTGCTTTGGCACCAAGCTGTTGCAATATGTTTTGTGTGCTGCGCGCAAGTAAACATAAAAAATAAATTACCTGTACACTCTGTTCCACACACTATTATCACAGCATGTAACATTACATAGTGGATATTGACTTAAAAGACAGTTGTCACTACATCATTCTAACTCACCAGCAGAGTCGAGCACAAGCAGCTGCTCAACAGAAGCCCCTTGTGCCGCACCTTCCTGGAGTGGCACCAGCTGCGCATGATGGGAGGAGACAGGGACACTTGGTGTTGTGGCTGAGTGAGAAAATAAAAATGAGCATTATTTCTAACTATTTCAAGATTAACATCAATACCACTTTATTTTTTTTTCTTTTATTTTTACAATTTCTTTTTACCCCTCTTTTTACTGCCCTCGCAAGCCACTCATTCGGCCCACTCATCATCACGTCCAGACCCCAGACCTAGGATCTACCCCTAGAGTGCCCCCTCCTGACATCTTCACAGCGGTGTCTATCCTGCAATCGGGTACCTGTAGTGAGCAGTCCGGTCATCTTCTAGGACCGCAAGGGTATTTTTCCTGTTCTGTGTTCCCCTCTCGCAACCCCCTGGGACACTGGCACTTAGGACTGACATCCAGAGACATGATGTGGTGACACACATCTGCCTACCATGCGGCACACAACTTCCCCCTTCCCGACTCTGAAATAATGTGGCAAACGTTCACGATTCATAAGTAGTAACACCCTCAATTACCAACATACTAAGATTGTTACTTCCAATATTTACTTACTGTATCACATTAGTTGCACAAGGAACTGTGTCAGGAGTAGTATACATATTTTGGAATACTTCAACATGCCAGTAATGTACTGGAGAATGCCAACAACCACTAACAGTATTTAGCACACGCTGCTGAATGCGCTACAGGACAGTGTCTTAACGTAAATGGTCAGTAAAAAACTAGGTTATGGAATACCCTAGACAGTCTCCTGTGGAAGTTGTTATATCTGACAAACTGACCATGTTACAAAAACTCTTACTGACTGAGCACCACTCACAAGGGAAAACATTGAGCATGAGTATGAAAACAGTGAACTGTGGCACAAGGCTGTTCATCCTCAGCAGCTACAGCATAGAAAACATAGGGCTAGTGGTCAAAGGGTATCTGACTAAAATTCAACCTAGTATTTACAATAAGAAAAGTTAACACTCATAAATCTGTGAGTCGGAAACATAGCCACAACCTCCAAGAAGGTCTAGAGGTAAAGTGTGCCACAGAAGAGCAGCTGCAGAATAAGTACTGCTAGCTCTACATTTACCCACACTTGATAGAACTCTAATACCTTAGCGGAACAGAAATGGCATATGTTTGTATGTTTGTATGTTTTCTAGATATAATATTGAGAACATTTAGAGGTAACTCAATGCGATGTCTTCTAAATGTTATATGTTCCCATAGCAGTATGCAGCTCTCATAATGTAGCTTTTAAGGAAGTAAACAAATGTTTGTGTCTGTCTGTTAGTTCAAATAGCCCTATCACTGCAATGGCAGTCTTCAGCTGATGGCTGTTGAAATCAGATTGTGACTGAGACTTTCATTACCATATGAGGACTCCCAGGACAACCACACAGTCTACCATAAGCTGGAAAATCAGGCAAAAACATTTACATACTTAATTAAAAGAAAATCAAAGGAGGTGTCTACTCACGTGTCAACAAATAACACATAGAAGATATGAGCCTGTATATTTACATGAGGACCATTAGTAAAATATATTTACAAGTATGGTGACTATTTCCAAACTCAGGCTTCCCTGCATCTTCCTAGATAGCATAAGCTATGTCGTACCACTCCCTCACACTCCTGCACATATCACCTGCTGCAGCCTTCACCTTAAAAAAGGTCTAGCAGGTGATTTTGCACTTCCTCCTACACTCATCAGTAGATCTTGCAATCTCCTCTCTCCCCAAGGTCCGACTGATCTGCACAAAAATTCACACAAAAAAGTATTATGAATCATTCTGTACTAGTAAAATATGTACATTTACAAAAACCACAACTGCAGCTGTCACTAACGAAGTGTAACAATATCTTTCCTAGATGCGCAGATCATTAAATATTCACACAGAAGGTTTGTCAGTATTTTAATTGTCTAGATAGCAAATCTCTCCCACTATAACAGGATACTTCTTGTACTAGTTACATTCTTCTAGGTACCACACTGCATTGTTCAAACTGAAATATGTCTCCATAGTTTATCAACACTCTTAAAAATAAATGTTTCTATCCATACCATAGATCAAAACAACGTTTAACTACTGAATAACTCGTTCTCTTTGCACATATTAACATAATAAGACATACTACCAATGCAATATGTTTTAGTAAACTGTACTTGATTGCCATATATCCACAGTTATCATTACTGTAGTTTAGAAAATGGCAACAGTCAATTCTTAAACCTGATTGGCTGTGACAGGCTCCAAGCTGGGCATTTATTTTTCAATAAATGCCCAGCTAAAAATAAGAGCCAGTCTAAGTGCCTCTTCACAGAATAATATTCTCAGATGGGCCATTTTCTAAGTGCAATAATACCCTCCAGGGTGGGCATTATTGAGAAATACCGGACCTTCCAGGAGCTATAAGGCCCTCCACCTGTGGTGTCGGGTCTCCTTATGCCCCTGGGTGGTCCAATATTTCCCAATAATGCCCACCCTGTCAGTTATTATTGCTTACATGTATAGCAGTAAAACAACTGATCTCTCAATTCAATTAATGATCTACCTTGCTCCAGGTGTGAATCAGGCTCAGGTTAGTCACTCGCATGACTATCCTGGGATTAGCATGCTCCTTGACAGCCTGAACGAGGGCCAGCACCTCTCTATCACTCCAGGACTTGGGCAATTTTCTGTCTGAAAAAAATTAAAAATGCATGTCAGTACAAAAAGTTAAATATAACATATATTATGGTGTGACTATCTCACATCTGTTTCTGTTTCTTAACACTCAAAATAGTATATTTCTAATAAATTGTGAACTTTCAATGAGTGCATTATTCAAACAATTGAATGCCCCCAATCGACGACACAAAATAGTAACATGAAAGGTACAAACTTTCATTATATATATGTTAACGTTGTATACATGTTTGTCACACATTAGAAAATCAGTTGATTTACTCTTCAATGACTTGTCTTGCCTGACAAATACTTGTTTCACCCACTACCAGTCCTTTCTAAAGGCAAAGTATGCAACCAAGTCTCATCTTATCACAGCAGAGGCATTTCTTTCTCCACCTCATAAACATGTAGCAATCAAAGGCACAAGTACTCTCTGATTCATATGTAGTGATAATAAGGAATACGTTCTAATGAGACCTGCTGTGGTGTCCTTTTAAAACCAAATTTAAGGTCTATTATTAATATACTGAGTTATGTGCTTGTAAAACAGAAATACAGTGAACCTAGGGTTATCTAATTTGTGTGTCACAAACATGCAACCACAGTCTACACACCACCATAACACCATGGATTGTGTCCAACTGCATAAACTATCATAATCCAGACAACAGTACTATAGTGCCTGACAGTCAGTATGGCGCCACACGATTGTCTGATTTTCCTTTCTTTATATCTGTCTTGACCTCAATACACAATTTAACTAATCTCACTAGTAGCAGTGGTGGTCAGTAGTGTTTGTTCTACTGACAACTCCAAAAATGTTAACAACATTACCGTTTTTATAGAATAGCATCATCCACTGCATCACACTGTTGTCTCTACCTATGACAGCAGAACCTACAAAAAAAAACAGGCTGACAAACATTAAATTAAAATAGTTCTTAAATCAGCATTCAGTGTAGCATCGGTGTACTAACCTGCTGAGCATCGAAATAACACAAAAAACAGCAGTACTTACTTTTGAGTAGTTTTATCACAGATATCTCTGTAAAGAATTATCTGTTATCTGCTGAAACAAATAGACATAACGTATTAGAGAACTGTCAATTGGAAAAAAAAAACTTGATATCTGAGTCACACAATACCACCCCACGCCTCAAAAAAGAACATATACTACACCTGGACTGCATAACCACAGGTAAACTAAACTGATGCACATATATATTATAAATCTCTCATATGACCTGAACATTGTTTGCAGCAATAAGTAATTGCAGAGCCTCACCCAGGGAATACCTCTCTCTCTCTCTCCCACCAGACCAAGTAGCAGAGCCGCAGTTATGGGAGGAAAAATGGGGATGTTGTCTGGTGCCCCAAGCTCAAGAGGGTCCCACCTGAGGAGCTAGCATTACCCCTGGCATTAGCTGGTTTGGAAAACAGGGGCCCATTTCAAGTCACTTGTCCTTGGCCCCAAAAATCATAGCTGCAACCAGGGCTTCAGTTAACTCCATTTTGGGAGTATCTGACTTCCAAAAATAAAGCAAAAACTTCCAAAATAAAGAAGGAGGAAGTCATTGACTTCCAGATATAAAATCAAAAATTAGATGACTTCCAAAATTGCAGGCATGGGAGTCAGAAATGATGGATTGCTCTGAAAGAAATTGTGTTTTACCACTAATATATTAATATCCATAAATCTGTCCTTCCTAGAATATTGACTTCCAAATATGGGATCCTGGAAGTATGTTGACTTCCAAAAAATTGAAATGACTGCCAGATTTTAACTTCTGGAAGTTTTAGACTTATACTTGAAATAAATTAACTGAACCCCTGGCTGCAACCCTGCCAAGTAGTAACTGTTCATTATAGATATACAACTCAGATAATTTCATACATCAATAGTATAGTTCTGTTATACCAGATGCATACAAGTTAGAACACTGAGCAGTTTCACGCCTTCAAGCAGGCAATACTCCCAATAACCCAACTCCACAGCAGGAAATGAATGATGGATGCACTTGCACACCAATAATAAAGACATGTACATCAATAGTATACATCCGTGAAACCAGATGAACATATACTTCAACACTGAGAAGATGAACAGTAGCATCCAAGTAATGCTACCCCCATGTACTAAATCCTAACTACATAAAACAACATAACTGAAGCCATGTCCATTAACAGTATAACTGTATCACTTTTTTATTTTTATTGTAGTTCTATACTGTATGTCCAGAACTGCAGGAACTTACCAAAGAGGGCATCTACTGACATACCCCACCTGCAGGGACAGCCACCATATGACTAACATGATGTGAAGAAGCTCTAGCATAGCCATAGCCAATACACTGAAGGGCTTCTCTTTCCCTAACTGCGGCACCGTCACCAAAGCCACTCAACTAACCTTTCATGACACTGCTAACTGCATGTCAGGGCACAGCTATCAAGCTCCTCTGTTCAACCCTCCTTTTTTCATTTTTGAAGCAAAAGGAGCATAAATAGCAATGGCATCCATGCACCAATATCCAGACATCCATCATGTATCTCCATCTTACACACACACATCCACGGTACTAGCAAGCTTCCCCAGAGACTGTCAGACATGGGTCTGTATCCCACCATTATCTGCAGCACTGGCAGAGCACTTGTCAGCTACTTGATCCCAGTCCTACCCTACAAACCACAAATGCTATTAGCTCATTCGCAAAGCCAGGTCACCAGTGTGGATGAACGTGTGGTATCCAGCCTCTCAAGCCTCAGTGGCACTGCCTCAACATAAGTGCTTGATAGCAACTGCACAGCAGTTAAAACACTCAACAGTTGCACATCCTTAGTCAGACAATACATCCCCCCCTTAAAATAAACCATACTCCATCCACAGTGGACAGTCACATAACAATAAAAACTTCAAAATAGTAACAGTATACATATCTCAAACCACATCAACACATGTCACAAAAACAAACAGTTGCACAGGAACAGCCAACCAATATGTTACTCTCCCCCCAAAGAGGTATAACATCCTGAGTACAAATCGACATCCCAATCAACTGATTACCATGAATCTAATACCTCCCTGATAGAAATACCACACACTGTATGTTGAGTATAGTGTAACATGTTCTATTTTTTGACCATTTAGATTGGCTCTTAAGTGAGCCATTTTTGTCAGTGCATATGTCATCTGCTTGAGATGTACAGTTGTACAGGTACACAATCACAGAAGTGTAAGGATGCCATTTCGAAGGTCCCCAACAAAAATGTTATTACCTGTGCTTGTGAGATGTACACCATCTTTTAGATACAGCCAATATTTGTCATATGTAATTTGGGGGTGACGAATGGTATGCATTCCCATAGCATGGAGGAATCCAGATACTTGTATGTTTACCTTCCTGCATGATCTTTCAAGTGCAGGACAATAATCCTCACCTTTCCAGATCATGCACTGTGTAATGTCTGAATACAGAATTTTACAAGCTGGTAACATACACATAATATGCTGCAAGTCAAACTGTGCAGCTTTAATTAAATCAATAGCCCTTTTGTTCCCCCAAATCATTACCTCCGAGATGTATAAGGAGTATGTCGGGTTCTGGGTGTGTCTCCAGAAAATGGTACATGGTAGCATGAGCTGCTCCCACCTCATGCCACCCTTCCCAAACCAAGACACTGAGCAGTCAGGTAGGTACAAGTCATTGTCAAAATGACTACCTCTACTGTAAACTGTTGCCATTCTCACCAAACTTGATCCCACTATCCATACACTCATTCTTGATTTTTCTGCCATGCTGAGTAAAAACCTCTAAAAACTCAGTTGAAGAAATATCAGAATTGTGTCTGTCTGACTACCAAACACTACCAAATCTAATCAGCAGAATGACCAGTATTAATTTGTGTCAGTAAGATAAATACAATAAAAACAATCACAAGTAATATCCTGATCCCAGATTGGCTCATACAGCCTAAAAGATCTACGTATGTCTCTAAAGGCTTTTTCTTTTGGTATTTTGTTTATTAAACATTCTTTTTTGGGGGCCGCTAATGAGCGCTTTACAAGAAAGACTTGTTTCTGCCTCGTTCCTGACTCCCAGAGCAAAATTAAGCATAAAAAGTGAACTTTTGAGTACATTTAAGGGCGATTTCATCTAGAAGACATGTAGTAACCTACCATGGATGAGTATTTGTCATCAGGGCCCGGTCGAAGTCAGTGTGTGGCTAGTAAAATGGCAAAAAAGGGAGCAGCCTGTATGCCATCAGAAAACCAACAGATTGTCTCTCTGTCTGCTGCTGAAGTGAGCACCCTGGGGTGTGAGTTAACGGGCCAAGTGTTGGTGGCTTTGGAGTCCCGCTTATGCAAGTTGGAGACCCGCATAGATGACAGACTGCAAGAGGTCCTCACCCGGCAGACAACTCAAGGAATGAGGATCACAGAGGTAGAAGAACGAGTGTCATGGGTAGAAGATGAGATGCAGGGGGTGCCTGAAAAAATCTTGACCCTTCAAAAAGAGCTGGAAGAAATGAAGGAGGTGGTGGACTAACAGGAAAATTATCATTGCCGCCTCAACCTATATCTGAGGGGTCTGCCAGAGGGGCTGGAGGGTGGAAATGCTTTGGATTTCTGCATGGAGACTCTGCCTAGGCTCCTGGGAATAGAGATGAAGCACAGCAAGATAAAACTTGAGCAAGCACATAGGGCTGTCATGCCTAGGCCTGTGGCAGGGCAGCCACCCCGCCAAATCATCATGCACTGTCACAACTATCAGGATTGGGAGAAAGTGCTACAGCCTTTCCGGAGAAAGGGCAGGTACTTTTTGAAGGGCACTGAATTTTCTTGTCTCAAGATTACTCCATGAGGCTACTGAATAAGTGAAAAAAATTTAACAAAACCATGGCCTTGCTCTGATCCCTGAAGTTGGAGAACTATCTAATATACCCAGTGACTCTAAAAGTGAAGCATGAAGAGGCTACCTACTTGTTCTGGGAGGTGGACAATGCAGCGAAGTTTGTGGAGAATCAGCGCCAGAAAATTGGATGAAGTGGGCAACTCAGGTGGCAGAGGAAGGGTTGGCAGTTTTGTCCTCACAGGATTTGGAGACTACCAGGCTCATATGGCTTTAGGTTTTCTTGATTCTTCTTTGACAGTCTTTAATGGGAACCTTTTTTTTTCTTTTTTTGTGGGAAAACGGGGATAAAGGAAGGGGTTTGGACTGGGTGATGTGGTGTGCTGGAAGATTTAAGTACGACCTGGTGTGCCCCCCAACCGCTCTCCGGTCGCAGGAGGTGCAGGGCCAAGATGGAAGTGGATACTTGTAGTCAGTGGGATTTACCAGGACCACAGCTCTATGGATTGAAACGAAGAAGGGACAATGAACAAGGGCTGGTAACGAGGGTCAAGGGAGGTAGGGGGTAATATGTGGTAGCTGGAAAGATGTACAAGATTGGGGGTTGGTACAATTGCCAAGTGGGAAGTAAGGAAAGGATGATCCCCCAGAGAATCGGATGAAGCTGCCTAATGGGGGGAAATTTTTTTAGTTGACAAAAAGCAGTGGGGGGGGATTTAAAACAAACACAAAAAAAAAAAAAAGAAAAAAAAAAACAACGAAGAGAAACCGAAGAGATGAACCAAGAGGGACAATGATAATAGATGCTCTGGGGGGGCAGGACATGCCTATTTTGGCTGGGCTTTTATGACGTTTATGCATGATCTGCAGATAATGTCAGCAAGGGGAGGATGGCAGCGAAGTTGTCCTGTTGGCATAGTAGAGGGGATCAGTCAAGTTATAGAGACTGGTGGAAGGAGGGGATGTGTTGAGTCCAAGTGTTTGAACAGTTGGGGGGGTACATTTGAATGTTACATACATGTTGTGTATACTGTTACTCTATTGTTAAAGTGTTTCTACTGCATACATACATATAAGCACAAAGTGAGAGGGCATCAGATATGTTTTTCCAGGGAAACCCATTGGATGAAGGGGGCTGTACACCACCCTGAAGACTGGGATGAGAACTGGGGGGCAGGGGAAGGGACTGATAAGTACTATACTAATGGCTAACAAGCAGGGATTAGTGGTGTGCTCCTGGAACATTCAAGGGATTGCGACACCTGTAGAGTGAACTAAGCTTCTTACAGCAATGAGGAGGCAGGGCATTCAGGTGGCCCTGCTACAGGAAATGTACCTCACTGCGACAGAGCACATGAAGCTGACAAGGGGATGGGTGGGGAAGTTCTTCGCAGCTTCGTTTAAAGTGCACAGAAGAGGGGTGGCTGTCCTTTTGCATAGAAGTCTCCAGTTTCAAGTAAAATGGGTGGTTAGAGACCAGAGTGGTGGGAGGTATGTATTTATGGAAGGGGAGCTATGGGGAGAGCAAATCACCTGTGGGAGTATATATGCCTCTGAGGTATTTGAGGCATTATTTTACAGCACAATCCTCTCACTACTGATAAGGGAGCAGTTCCAGGGCCTGATTTTGGGGGGGATTTGAATTGTACTTTAGATCCGTACCTAGACCACTTACAGAACAGAGGCCATTTAATGAGACGATTTGGCAGTGGCACCGGGGTATGGGAGAGTTAGAGTTGGTAGATGGATGGCGAGAGGCAAATCTGGGAGCTAAAGAGTACACTTTTTATTCAAACCCGCATGGTACATGGACGAGGATAGATTATCTCTTTATCCCTCAGGAGTGGTACCGAAGGCTTCAGACAATGCGACACAGCCCTATACACGTATCTGACCATGCTATGGTCATAATTTCAATGAGGATGAATAGGCCGAGGGAGGGCCCTCCACCCTGGAAGTTCCTGACTTACCTGTTGGGGGATAAGAATTTTAAGTAGTACTTAAAGGAGTGTTGGGAAAGCTATATAACAAGTAATGCAAACTCACCTACTAGTAAAGGGATGATATGGGATGCAGGAAAGGCGTATATTTGGGGGATGATTATAAAGTACATGTCAAGGCATAAGAAACAGAAGCATGCCAGGCGAGTGGAGCTGGAGGGCAAAGTGAGAGAACTGGAGAAGAGAGTGGTGGGGGAGGGCATGATGGGGACTGAAACAGTCTAAAGGTAGCGAGAGAAGCTTTAAACACTATGCTCAATGAGGAGGCAAGGAAATCATGGACCTTTGGGTGGAAAAAGCTGTACGAATGGGGGAATAAACCTGGGCCCCTACTGGTACACTTGGTACAGGAAGCAAAGGGTCAAACCTATATCTCAGTGATTAAAGATAAAGGGGGTGTCCTATATAAGGCAGAAAAACAAATCAGAGAATGTTTTTGTAGTTTCTATGAACAGTTATACCGGGTGGAGGGGGGGCAGGGGGGTCAAAGAAAAGAGTAAAGCCTTTCTGGATAACCTGAGACTCCACAAATTAAATGAGGAGCAGAGGAAAAATATTAATAGCCTGATGAAGAGGGAAGAGGTGTTGAGGGTGATTCAGAGGTGGCAGGTGGGAAAAGCGAGTGGGCTGGATGGCTTTCCAATGGAATATTATCGATGCTTAGTGGGGCAATTGTCAGGGCCACTATGTAAGTCATTTCAGCAGGAGGAAGGGGAGGCCTGGGGACAGCCGGGTACTTTTTCAGACGCTGTGATATGCCTAATACCAAAGGAGGGGGAAAATATTTTGGAATGTGCATCCTTCCGCCCGATCTCATTGCTTAACTTGTGATGCTAAAATATTTGCAAAAGTCTTGGCGGGCTGTTTGGAGGAGGTGCTGCCCGACTTGATGCACCCAGACCAGACCAGGTTCAGTAAGGGACAGTTATCATATCACAATGTCAGGAGACTCTAAATGTGATTTTGGGGGTAGGAAAGAGAAGGATAGATACCTATATCCTCTCCATGGATGCGGAAAAGGCATTCGACAGAGTGGAATGGGAATATTTGTTTGAAGCAATGGCCCGGTTTGGTCTGGGGGGGACATTCAGAGATTGGGTGTGTGCCCTCTATAGGTCACCCAGAGCAAGAATCCTGGTAAATGGCTCTCTCTCAGAGGGCTTTGGTCTTGGTAGGGGCATGAGGCAAAGGTGCCCACTCTCCCCGCCTCTCTTCGCTCTGGCGGTGGAACCCCTAGTGGTAGCCATTAGACAGGAGGAGAGCATTAAGGGGGTGAGGGGGATATTGGGGAAGCAACATAAAGTTGTCATGTACGTGGATGATATGTTGCTGTTTATAACAGATCCAGCAAACTCTATGCCTGGGCTTTTACAGATAATTCAAAAGGTTACGGTTTTCTCAGGGTATAAATTGAATTTAGACAAATCTGAGATCATGAGGCTCCCTAAACAGGAAAGGAGGGTACAGGGATGGGGTTTAAGAAGGTGGGAGGTCATTTTAGATATTTGGGGATAAAAATTGGGTGGTCAATGGAGGCCCTGTATAATCTTAATTATGACCGCATACTAAAAAGATAGCAAGCAGCTGACCTGAAACGGTGGACCTCGCAACCAATATCATGGCTGGGATGAATAAATTTGAATAAAATGAATATACTCCCATGATTGTTGTATGTGGTACAGATGTTACCTATGGGAATTTCCAAAAGAGAGGCAAAATGGCTGTAGGGAGTGTTCTTTGGGTTCATCTGGCAGGGAAAGAGCCCAAGGATTAGTCTGCGGTGCCTCAAAACAGATACAGGAAAGGGGGGGGAGTGAATTCCCAGATATGAACATACACTGTCTGGCAGCACAGCAAATATATGTGAGTGACTGGGTCCATAAGCCCCCAGTTGCCAGGTGGGTTGACTTAGAACAGAGGGTTGTCCACACAACTTTCTGCATATTTAGAAAAGCAGAGCAGAGCAGCATATAGATGACAGGTGCACAGGAACCTATTGGTGTAGGCGACACTGGATAGCTGGGACAGGATGCTAAGATGCAGGGGGGTAGGAGTGCTAGATATATACTTGGTCTCACTGGTAAGGAACCCCTACTTCTTGCTGGGTTGGGAGGATCCTGGATTTAAAGGTTGGGGGAGGCAAGGGGTGAGAAATGTAGGGGAATTGAGGCTAGGGGGACAGTTGGGCTCTTTCTTAAACTACATCAGAGATTTAACTTAGGGGAAGGGCAATTGTTCTGATATTTTCAGGCTAGAGCATATATGCTGGGGTTGGAAAGGAATGGTGTGGGGGTTTGGGAACTGCAGAAAATGGAAGCCCAGATACAGGTGTACTGGGGGGATACCAGAGGGTTTATGGGGAAAGTAGTAAGGGACACAAGGCAGTGCCTACCAGATTTGTCAGGAAATGTTTGGCGACTTTGGGAAAGAGATCTCACCCTTCCGATAAGCGACAGAAATTGGGGAGAGCTTATGAATATGCACATGGGTCTGCTGATCTGCAACAAATTCAAAGAAGCTGTTATAAATTTGTACACCGGATATATAATCCACTGGTGATTGTTCATAAATATCATCTTGCAACCTCACCTTATTGTGGAAGGTGCAATTAGGAATTGGTTACCTATGTGCATTGTTTTTGGGCTTGCCCTACCCTGCAATATTTCTGGACATCAGTGATAGGGGAGGTAGGGAGGATGTGGGGTAGGGTAATTTTATTGGACCCACTGCTTTGTCTATTTGGGATGGAAGTGGAAGAAGACAGGGACTGGGATTCTCTTCCTAGATGGGTTCTTATACTACAAATCCTAGCTAGACACTGCAACCAAAACACTTGGGTTTCTTGTGTTACCCCTACAATGCAAACATAGCGAATGCTTGCCCTGCACAATCTAGCCTTAGAAAGAATTACTCTCCTGGGTAATGATAGGTTGGAACAGTTTACAAGGGAATGGGCACCTTTCCTGGTGGACCTCTCGCAGTGCAGTCTAAGAGTATCTTGCTGTGGAATGGGTTGGAGGTTTAGGACTTCGGGCATGTGGAATGAATAATATACTGGCACTAAATATAAAGTATGTAACTATTATAATGATTGTTTTTGTCCCATAAAGGGAGGGCCCAGAGAATGTAAGCAAGTATATGTATGTATTGCGACTGTAACAAAAGGGGTTTATGCCAAAAAAAAAAAAACATTCTTTTTGCTTTGGTGGGAGAACACTGGCTGGTCATTGGGCACACTTCATGACTTGTCAACAACACCAATTTTCATTGGACAGACTTAGTAGTCATTATGGTCTGTGAAGCTCAACTCCCTCTCTTTCTTAGCTATCAGCTTGAGTGATGAGTGGAAGCATAGCTATGTACATCACATATATTGTCTTCAACAGTTTTAAAGTCTACTATCTATTTACATTATCTTAGTATACTATAATTACAGCTGTGATTATTTAGTGCTTAGTCTGTATTTACAGAGAGTTAGTCATATTATTTATGTGAACTACTAATAAGTTTGAATCTCTCTCTTTAATAACAGTAAAACAGTCACTAGCATCTTAGCCTAGCCAGCACAGAATGTCATTCTCAGGTAGTATTGAACATGTGCTAAAATAAATACACATTTAAACAAACTGTAGTACTATTCTCAGATAACAACTAAGCAAACAGCACAAACTGTATTACAAGTAAAATGCACTAGATCTCCCTTATGCAACAAGTGTTGAATGTTGGCAAATGTCTCATAAAAAATGGGAAACTGGTACAATCAATACCAAACCTGGGGCAGTATAAGCATACACTTATAATAATTCTCACAGTAACACTCTTAAGATAACTACTATAAACACTCAACAAAAATATGAATCAAAATTAAACATGTAATTTCTCACACCAAAACATGACAACAGATTGGCAAAAACCAGCATAAAAGATTGCACAGTGCTTCTTATGCTCTTTAAAAACTTCATATATGCTTTCCAAGTAACTAAAAACTTAATAAAAATGATTAAAATTGGACTATGATCATTACTCACTATTTGCCCCTGGAGTTGCTGCTGCTCGAATACTAGTCTCAAAATGGCCCCCAAGGTGTCATTCTTTGATTCTATTAGTTCAGAAAAGTCACAAGATAAAGTTAGCTGTTTCTTTGTTCGTGAGACTGCAATATCTTTGATCACGACTCGCATTGTTCGCAAGGATCGATCGCGAGCGTGCAAAATCTGATTGTGAGAATAATGCGAGACTTCATTGTTAGAGCCTCTGTAGTTTTTAAAAACATTAGAATTTGTATTTTTTTTAATACACTGAGCACTCCTGAACCTTTCTACTACTTATCACAAATAAATATGATGGGAATAATCATTTTTACTAAGTTTTGCAAAATCTAGCAATATTTTTACGATCTTTGATTGCAAGCGTACAAATTCTTTGATCCCGACTTGGTTTGACTGTGAGGATCATTTGCGAGCCTACAAAATCTTTGATCATGAGAATAACATGAGACTTTGGTGCTGGAGCATCTCTAGTTCAAAAAAAAAGTTTACATTTTCATTTTTTCAACAGACTGAGTAGTCCTCCCTCTTTCCACTACTCATCAGACATAAATATCACAGGAATAATTATGTTTACTAAGTTTTCTAAAATTTAACAATATTTTTATGATCTTTGATTGCACGCAAATTTGCGTGCAAATTCTTTGATCGTGACTCAGTTTGACCATGTGGATTGCTTGCGAGCCTGCAAATTCTTTGATCACGAGGATAACGCGAGAATTGAAGTTTGAAAGTTAATAGAAATAAAATAAACATTTTTATCACTAATTTTCAACAGACTGTGTGGTCATATCTCTTTTAATTACTTATAAAACTGGTATGTGGTGTAAATAACAATATTTCATTGTGTTTCAAACAATGACAGTACTTTTAAATCTTTGTTCGCGAGCGAGCAAAATCTTTGATCATCACCCGGATTGATTGTGAGGATTGTTAGTGAGCTCACAGTTTCTTTCTTCATGAGAACAACGTGAGATTTCAACTATGTCAAGCATTTTTTTAAAACTCTGTTGTTTAATACATTCTCACCACACCATATAGACACATGTCTATTTATAGGTTAGAAGAACTATCTACTGCAGTAACTATGCTAAATAAACAACTAGTATTATTTTATTCTGTTTTCACATTCTTTGATCGTGAACGCACAAATTCTTTGATTGCGACCGTCTTTGATCTCGAGGATCATTCGCGAGGCAGCAAATTCTTTGGCCATGACAAAAATGTCAAATTTGTCATGTACAACTCATGTAGTTTTGTGTAGCATCAGTTTCTTACTCAATTAACATCTCATTGATATAAATATGTAATTAAATCGACCAACATAGCTAATATTATACTTCCCAGACACTATAAAAAACACCAGTTGCACCTTTATGCATAGTCATACCACTGTGCACTATTTCCATTGAGCAATAGTAACCTGGCTATCCCGTCATTATTACTTCCTTATATATCTTATCTTTTTCCAAACAATCAGCTTAAAATAATATACCATAACTTTCAATTCTACAACGTTTTACTACTTTCTGGCAAACAGAACTACCGCCAAACATTATTAGAACATATAACCTGCAACCTATTCTGTAAGGGGTATGGTCTGCACAAATAACTTGTGCAACATGTGACATGCGTAAAGACAGACCAACCAACAACTATACCTGAAAGGCATGTCACAAGTTGCAGCCCCCCCCCAGCAAGTATAAGGCACCCTTTAAAATTTTGCCACGCATCTGTGTCCCCAACCTACCAGCCATTCTCTCTCACTCAAAGCAAACGCTGAAAATGACTGATTATTAAATTACCATAAGATACCTCGCAGCCTGCTAGCCCTTAGTTTTGTTTAGTTTAGTTTAGTTTATTGTTCGAGGAATTACTACCTTTGAGCCAGAGGCTCTTTTACAAAGGTTCCACATCAATTAGGTACAGTGCAAAAAAAGGTTACCTAGATAACACAACAATTTGTGCTGTGTCAAGAGTGAGAAAACATATACAAATACATATCAAATCATTTGTGCAAAAGATCATGAGATATCAATAATCACATTATTATTACAAGAAAGAGGTCATGCCAGATTAGGAGAAACAAATAGGGAAAAAGTCCAGTCATCCATCTCACATCGCATCTACATACCACAGAGTCAGACATTGTTCACTCAACAGATGACCATCCAGTACAGAGGCTGAAGGTGCCACTCACTGGCTACCAATCAAGCATGCACTGATATGTGCATGCACCATCAATAGTACGTAGTGACCACTATTCTAATTAGACTACCAAGCGTCACACGGCAATGTTATTATGTATCATTTGTGTCAGTTAGTTCATAATAGTTAGTAATGTAGATAGAGAAGAAGGGGGCCAGCTGCACTACACAATAGTAGTATTGTGGAATTACAGGATGATATCTCTTGACTATCATCAACTGCATTGATGCTTTTTGGCATTCTGACAGCTGGGTATGAAGATACCCCAGCTGCACACATTTGCCATGGTGCATCACATGTGCTGTCCTGATTCTGGGATGCGTTGTGTAGCACTGACAATACCGTTATTGACAAGGGTGGTGAGGGAATTTAACACTATGAAAAGCAGGTCACCCAACCCCCCACTTAGAGAACGTATGTAAACTTAGACCATATAAGTAGTGGTTGTTACTACATTTGCTATTCTTCCTCTGTAGGTCCCTTCACAATCCTCATATTGTGCAAATTTTTCATCTTCTACTGCAATACACTGCAACTCCTTCTGCAAAACATCACACACTATGTCACATCATGTTTATGTTACACCTGCTGTCATAACAACTGGTTGACTTCAAGTTTCTAACATTTGCAAGTCACATTTAACAGTTCTGCAACTTGTAACTCTGTTGTAAGCAGATACTTGCGCCGTTGCACTTGCCACAGGTGATCTTTTGACAACCATTACTCTTCTACAATCTGACCCAATATTCAGATAACACTGTAGTAAAGAGAATTATTGAAACTGGCCACAGACTGGGATACAAATTTTAGCATTTAACAAATTAATTTTTTTGTAGTGTTGTATGCTGCCAATGGCTTATGCAGTATGCACTTCTTATAAACCTATAGCACATTGCTTTTACACATTACTTATCAATCAGTAGTACTAATACTTGCTGTTTTCTTTTTTTTTTCCTTAAGAGACTACAACAGATAAGAGATTGAACACATACTTGAGGTCTTTTATCATGGCCATTTGCCGTAAAGTAAAAGAACAAAGTAAAAGTGCCAGGTGTACTGCTTGTTCACTGTCATGATATGTAAACAGTAAAGGCACAACATGTCAGCAGAAGAAAAAGAAAATTTCTTCTGTTGCAAGTAGACATATCATAAAGCGTACACATTTAAACAAAGACAACACCTCCTCTAGTAAAATTACAACCAGTAGACTTTCTACAGGTACTGTGCTGTCATAACGTCCAGCACTGTCATCAACAAAACATAGATCTGCAAGACTGAAAAAAAAATGCTGGACGTGTCTGTTCTGCTACTGCACAACACAGTAAGGAAAGTTTTTTCAAAAAACTTGTCCATAGAGCTAAAATTGACAGTGTAATTTTTAGTGGGATCCAGCGGGCCTTGATTATGCCAGGGACCCCTCAATTTCTTGAACCTAAACAGTGGTTCAGAAATCCTCCATGAGCTACAGCTCAGCTGATTCTGCAAGGGATCCAGCCAGCCTTGACTGGGCCAGGGTCCCCTCAATTTTTTGAACCTAAACAGTGGTTCAGAAATCCTCCATGAGCTACAGCTCAGCTGATTCTGCAAGGGATCTGGTGAGCCTTGACTAGGCCAGGGACCCGTCAATTTCTTGAACCTAAACAGTGGTTCAGAAATCCTCCATGAGCTACAGCTCAGCTGATTCTACAAGGGATCCAGAAAGCCTTGACTAGGCCAGGGACCCCTCAATTTCTTGAACCTAAACAGTGGTTCAGAAATCCTCCATGAGCTACAGCTCAGCAAATTCTGCAAGGTACTAGTCCATATTTTTGGATTTGGTACCAGTGGAAGCTGATTTCCAAGTGGCCCACACTATCTTCTGCTGAACACATCTCTAACTACTCTATCTCCCTCTGTGTCTCTAGTTGAAGTTATGTGCTAGGGTTTAACAATTTGTTTAATCCTTACAGTCATTTTAAGTTCCGAGTTGATATTAGAAGAGAAATTTGAGCTTTTTTTTTTACTTTTCCATTAGCAGATTATATCCTCTTGCCACTAGAGGGCTATATCTCTGGTAGCAGTGACATTTTTTTGTCTACTCCACTATTAGTAGGTTATATGCCGCTGCCACTAGGAGCTCCTAACCTATCTGGCACATCACACACTCTGTTCTTTTATCATCACAATGCTCCCTCCTTTTCCTCTCTCTCTCTCCCTTCTTAAAAACTAAATAGGTCTGCCATCCACTCTTACCTCTAACCACTTGTGAGTCTAGTTCCAGTCTACCTACAGGGGTTAAATGCAGATGCTCTCCCACCATCTGTAAACACACCTAGGGATTTATTTCCCTGCTGTAGCCCACATATGTTCCTCCTTAGAACCCTCTTTCTGTTTCTATGAGTTATGATACTGATCCCCTCTATAGGGCAGGACCACAAAAAACACTTGCCAATATACGAATATGACTCCATCAAGGACGCATTGCAGAATATTAGGAAGACATTAATTCTCCACTTCCAGACTGTAATTCCACAATATCACCACCTGGATAACACAAAAACCACAAATGAGCATCTGACAGTAACACAGCACATCATACCCCCTACTACATGGGTCTATATGAGCAGTGGACAGGCTGGCTATCCCCTACCTCCACCTGGTGGTGATGTACCCATAACCTACCCGTGTACCATGCCAAAAAAGTCATGTCACATTACACAGTCGCAGGCCCTAAAATATTTAAAATGGCAAGCTAAAAGGATCACATGGCTGCTCCTATTGATCTCAGGTAATATTCATTCCAACCCAGGCCTGTTGACATACACTGCAACAGTTCATAGGAAACAGAATGGACTAACAATAGCATCACTAAATATCTGCAGCCTGCTAGCAAAAATGGACACTCTCCAAGTCTGGGTCCAGCAGCACCAGCCCAACATTCTTGCGATAGTAGAGACCTGGCTATCACCTAGGGTGCTAGACTCTGCTATGCAACTCACTGGTTATGCTGCATTCAGACTAGACAGACTTGGTAAAAGAAGAGGTGGTTGTATTATATATGTTAAAGACCACATTCAGAGCCAAATGCTTAACCCATGTGACACCAAACGTGGGGCTCAACTGATGGCCATTAAAGTAATACTTGGCAAGAATGGAAAAACCTAATAATAGTCTTGGCCTATATCCCTCCCAATGAACAAGCGAACGGTTTCAATTCTGTCATCAACTACCTCTCTGAAGGGAACCAAACACAGAGCTGATATGGTTGGAGACTTTAATATCAACTGGGCCTCTGCTGAAGCTGTACACTACAAGGACTCATTAGCCACTCTCAACCTTGTGCAATTGGTAGACTCCCCCACTCAGTATAACAACATAACAGGCACGGGGTCAGTAGTTGACTGGGTGGTCACAAATCAGCCAGAAAGAATATCCTCCATCACGGTTCTCCCTGACTCCCTCAGTGACAACTCCATGATAATATGTAAATGGTCAAATAAGGCCCAAAGGCACCATCCAGGACTGTTACTGCTAGACTTCTGAAGAAAGACAAATTGGGAGCTCTAAGAGCACATCTCAACCTCCAAGACTGGAGTTCTATTGACCACAAAACAGATGTCAACACTGCTCTAGAATGCTTTATATGCAAATTCAATGAAGTGCGCAATGTCTACACCCCCAACACTAAAAGAAAGATCCGTGACTATGGTAGCCCCTGGATCACGACACAGTTACTAGCCCTCATGAAAAATAGAGATGACTTGTGGTACAAAGCAAGAAACTCCGGTACCCAGACAGACTACCAGAACTATAGCGCTGCATGGAATAAATGCACATGGGCTATTCACAAGGCCAAAAACACTCACTTTAAAAATGAGCTGACAAACTCATGGAGTGACAGTAGATGGTTCTGGGAGAACATCAGGTCCCTAACCGGTAAACCTAATAAAACTCCCCCCACCTTCCTGAACATTGAGGGCCAACCTACACAGGATCACAGTTGCATAGCAAATGTCTTCAACAAAACTTTTACTGACATCAGTGGAGTGTTGCCCCCTAGCTTCCTTCAACACCAATCAGATACTTGCACCAAATGAAACCCGGGGTCCCAAATCAAACTCTCATCTGCCTTTCTACTTCAGAGTTATCACCTTTATGGAATCAAAAAAGAACATCCTAAAAGCACTAGGTAATTCCAGAACTAGCTCTAATCAACTGGACCTAAAACTAGTTAGGCTTACTCTGGACATAACTCTCAAACCCCTCACCAAAATTTTAAATCTCTCCTTGATATCAGGTGAAATCCCACAGATCTGGAAGGTGGCGGTGGTTACCCCTGTTTACAAAAGTGGTGACAGAGCCAACTCTACAAATTCCTGCCCAGTATCTATCCTTCCTCCACTGTCCAAGGCCCTGGAGTAAATTGTGAGTGACCAACAGATGGAATAGCTAGACAAGTATCATTTACAATGTCAACAACATGGATTTCAAAAACAACACAGTACCACAACTGCTCTAGTGGAGTTTACCAACTTTATCCATAATGCTCTAGACAGAGGGCTCTTCGTGAGGGCAACATATATTGATCTCACCAAGGCCTTCGACACCATCAATCACAATCTGCTCCTGGATCAGCTCTCCAATACCGGCCTCTCCCCTGCAACAGTAGCATGGTTCAGAAGCTACCTCTCTGGGAGGGTCCAAAAAGTGAAAATCCTGGACATCTCCGACATCTTTAGTGTTACCACAGGCATTCCTCAAAGCTCTATCCTTGGCCCTCTACTGTTTAGCCTGTTCGTAAACAACCTCCCTCATTTGGTAAATGACCAGCTACTACTGTATGCAGATGATGCAGTCCTATATTCATGTAATTCTGACTCCTACAAACTGGAAAAGCAAATGCAGGCTAATTTTACTGTGGCTGAGCACTGGTTCCTTCAATCAAAGCTGCTCCTCAATTATAAAAAAAACTAAAACTATGTTATTCACATCATCACATAACAAACACTGCACTCACCAACTTTGCATTCATTACAATCAGAATACTTCCCTGGAGGTGCCTCAAACATTTAAATACCTAGGATTGACACTGGACTGCACCCTCTCATTTAACCAACACATAGATGCAGTCGCAAAGTCATCAAATGCAAAACTAAGATTACTGTACAGACACCGAAAAGGCCTGACTTCTGAGGCACTCAAAACTGTTGTAAATAGCTCAGTCCTCTCAGTGATAGACTATGGTCTAGCAGTATATGGGGTTGCCTCCCAAACTGCTTTGAAACATATCAAAACAATACTAAAAGTAGCATGTTGTTTGGTCCTAGGTATACCCTTCCTCACTCACACCTGCGAGTTATACAATCAAACAAAAGGGATCCACCTTGGATTTGGAACTGTGTTATATTTATTGATGTATAATTATAGTGTATATGTGTTTTCCTTCGTTATATATTGTTAACTTATAAGAGTAACTGGTAATGACACCTGGATCTCACTGTAAAGGAGCTTCAGCTCAGTGGAGATATCCTTATTCATTTTTTTGTATGAATAACATTGTTTTACTAATACTATTACTACTACTACTACCTTGACAGTTGCCTCCAGTATCAAGTATGCATGCTCGCCAAGAAGTCTATGTTAGGACTTACCACCCCAGGCCTGCAAAGCCTCCTTAGCTGACCTAATTCCATCAGATGCATTAGGGGTACAAACAACTCAGCTGTCTGTATCACTTTCCGTAGAACCACACAAGGTCAATGGTCCTACAAATACCGGGCACCACTTTGGCTTAATGCACTTCACCTAGGCATCACAAAAAAGGACAAAATAGGCCCCTTTAAAAATAAGCTCTGAGTGGCCCTCACCATAAATAGGAACTGTAACTGTGAGACCTGAACTCCCCCACACTTTTCCCTCCTCTTTCCTGCTACCATCATTCTAACCTGCACCCTTGCCTCTCCTCTCTTCTTGCTAGCACTCCGCTAGTAGGCTCCAGGTCCCTGCCTCAGCACTTCCCCCCAGTGAGTCTGGCCCTCCTTTATGACTACACTCTTTAGCACTTATGACAAAAGAACTGCTGCCCATCAAGTTCTTGCCTTCTTGTGTATGGTATTAGTTAATTATTTTACAGACTATATCATCCTCTGACCCCTACTTGATTCACTCTATATGCTGTAGAATCTCAAGTTGTTCACTTAACAACCTGTCAGCCTAGCCTGCCCTAAATTATGTGTCTGTATATTTTTACTTATGTACTCCCTGTTACTGTAATTATGCAACCTCTGTAACCTGATGTACTCATGTCTTTCTAGGCATGGAACCACCTTGTATCTGCTTATGTACTTGTAACCATTGTAAATGATGTAATGCCCATGTATTACTATGAAGTGAAACCTCTGTAAAAGAGCCTTTAGCTCAAAGGTACTTCCTAGAAATAAATAAATAAATAAAATAAAGTATAGTGAGAAGCAAAGGGAACAAAATGCGTAGTAAGGTTGCATTAATGAAATTGCGCTTGAGAGTAAGTCAATTTGGTAATGTAGCTCTAGCAATTCGTTCCCAGTTATGGGCTGAAATGATGTCAGCTATTGATAAATTAAGTTTAAAGTGTGAGGAGATGAGAAACAAGCTATTGTCTTTTGAACACTTGAATGGAGAAAATATCTCTGTGGTGTTTCAAGGAGACTGGTTTAATTCAGAATACTCGAAAGCATTCTTCTGGGAAGAGACATACCATGCATACAACAGAAATGTCAGTTTGACAATTGATGAACATGGAAAAGTCCAGAATGTCTTAGTTCTATCTCATAAAAGCCTTGACTTTCACAATGATGCTGAAGTTGAGCAGGTTGCAAGTAACCCTATCAATAATGTCCATTAAAACTTTTCTCTCAACATTTCTAACCACAAAGAGATCTGAATGACATATACTGTTGCACACCATTGACAAGCATGAGATTCGGCCTCACACAGGCCTAATGGGTCATTCCCTTGCATGCTTAGAGAGCATGAACTGTGACAGTGTGTTCCATCACTTCCACATGCTAGCAGTGCATAACTCTGACATTCGAAAATGTATACAAAGATTATATCAACTGAGATCTGTTGTCCAAGACTATATGCACTTTCAAGCATTGCTTGATGATGGAGATGTAGACGGACTTATGGACTTCATCAAACAGTTGCAAACAGCCCATAGATTGAGGTCTAATGCTACTGTTAGCAAACACACAAACATGATGCACACATCACTGGTGCAAGAAGCTCAGCTTCTGAAGAATTTTGGCCATGAGTTTGCTAGATTTGAAATTAGCAAGACACAAAAATTTGATGTAATCTGCATATCGTGTGAGTGCCTGTTCTACAAACACTTATGTGTTAAAATAGACCTGCAGAACATTTCACGCTAGAATGTAATGTGGGGGTGCCTTCATGCATACCTTTTCTTAAAGTCTGACTTTGGAGAAGTTGGAACTGTGTCACTCTGTTCTTACTGTTATAACAAGATTAAGAATGACACTTTACCTCCTCGGTCTATGCTTAATAAAATGGAAGTGGAATCAACTCCTCCTGAGATAGCAGTCTTGAACTTGTTTGAGAGGATTCTAATTCAGACCATGAAGCCATTTCAAACAATCATCAGGGTGAATACAAAAACATGAGACCTCCCAAACAAAGAACTGTTATGGTCTCTGAAAGGTTCTGTTGTATATATGCCTTTGCCTTTGCAAGAAAATGTCAACACTATTTCTTAGGACTATAGTGCAGCCATCTTGGTGAATGGTGTACCAACAAAGGCGAAAACAATATGGCAGGACATAGTCAATGTTGAGAAGGTAAAGCATGCTTTGCAATACCCAAAGCAGCATAACATTTTTATGCTGACATTGCCATCGATGCATTTTCTGGTCTTTCTTCAAGTAATGCTGTGGAGAACTCTGAGAAGGCAATACTGGAGAAGGTTGACATCGCAACTGTACAGATTGTCTATGAGCAATTCGCCATACACCCATTGCATGGCAAGGATCCAGTAATGGATAACATTGAATTATATCAAATGAAGCAAGTGGAGGGCAATCCTGTAAGTATTTGGGAGGCTACTCTAGAAGCTTGTTGTTTTCCTGATCTGTTTCCAGTTGGCTCAGGTGGTTGATTAGATAAATGAGAAGTTCTACATAAGGATGGCAAGTTTCGAAGAAACATTGCATACCTCTTCCACCTTCTTTGGAAAAGTGAACTTAGTGTCTTATCTGCTAGCATTGCTCATACATTGAGACTTGGTACAGAGTTCACCAGTATGACAGCTGCACAGTTACTACACAAGTTGCAGAACAAAGATGAGACACTGCAAGTCAGTCTTTCTTCCGTTTTGTCCAGCAGGCATGGTACTAAAGAATATTGGTACAGACAACACTGTGAGGTGATGTGCATGCTGAGAGAGTTTGGACCAGCAACATGGTTTGTAACACTGAGTTGTGCTGAATATTATTGGGATGATCTGCTTGTTCTTCTCCAATGGGCAAACTCTGATGTTGAGAACATACAAACTATGACTCACACCGAACTATGTTCACTTGATCCAGTAACTGTTTCACGTTACTTCCACCACTGGTTCCACATTCATTTAAAGTTCATACTGTCTAAGACAAATCCTCCTCCTGGCATTGTTGAGCACTACTTCTGGAGGGTTGAGTACCAAGCTTCTGGAGCTCCACACCTACATATGTTGCTGTGGATAAAAGATGCCCCACGTACTGAAGTATGTCACATGTCAGATTCCAGAGAAATATGACAGTGCAACACTTTGGGAACTGGTTCAGAAATTCCAATGGCACCTGTGCAGCAAGTACTGTTGTAGAAAAGTAAAGAACAAGGGACAGTGGTACACTCAATGCCATTTTGGTTTCCCAAGACCAGTCTGCCTGGGTGCTTGTCTCAATGATGTCTTTTCAGATATGCAACACCACTAGAAAGCAAAGTCAACAAAACAGGTGTATGAACTACCTCGCAGAAAATCAGAAGTCTATATCAATGACTATAGCCCTTCTCTTCTGCTGATGTGGCAGGCAAACATTGATGTTCAGTTTGCTGCTGATAATTCAATGGCTCTGATGAGGTATGTCACATCACACATCACTAAGCATGAGAAGACAAACCTGCAAGAAATGTTGAAACAGTTGTCTAACTGTGATAGGTCAATGTCTTCTAGGCTATGGCCACTGGGACTTAAAACTCTGTCACACCGTGAGTGTGGATCCTATGAAGCAAGTGACCAACTTACAAGTGTATGACTATATGGCAAGTCAGACTCCATTCATTTCTTGAATGTGAACTACAAGCAGAACAGGTGTAGCGTCCTTAAGAGTCATGAAGAGATTGAGGATCTGGCTGCTACAAGACCAACATCCATAAATATTCTCAAGAGCAACTTGATTGGCAACTACTATCCACAGCACCACAGTGCTATGGATGATCTGTGTCTCTTTGAAGTTGCTCAATGGTATGATTACAAGTGGGGTGTTCCTTCTGACCCAGAGAAGAGCATATATAAAGTCACTGGGTTTGATGGCTCACTTGTGAAAAAGTGAAAAACCATGGCTAATTGACCACTGCAAACTCAGCTTGAACACAACAGAAAGCAAAGAACATTACTATTTTGCTCTATTGTTTCAGTTCAAGACTTGGAGATCAGAATCTGAACTGAAAGGATTATCTGACACATATGAACAAGAGTTCATAGAAACTTATGATACCTTTAACAGTCATGTCTCTGACGCTTACACTGACAGACTTGAAGTGGAAGAAAATCAAGTGGAGAACACTGAGAACATTCCGGATGATGACACCCCAGTAAGATCACAGGAAATGGTTGATGTTGAAGGAGAAGGGACTCTTGGTGTCCCTGTTCCTCTTAATGACCCAGCTGTGCTAAATGTCAGAGGTAGAGGCACAATGCAAGAAAGCATGCAGTTCTCAGAGTCAGCTACAAACATTGTTGACAACTTGAACTCACACCAAAAAGTTGTGTATCACTCTGTGATACATTCTGTGCAACATGGTATTCAGCACAGTACAAGTTACTGTGTTTGTGAGGATCACACACCAGTGAGGATATTTGTTAGTGGGGCTGCTGGGACTGAAAAAGTTTCTTGATTGAGCTATAAGCAAAGGTGTGTGTGACCTTACTAACTCTGCAACCTCAGTTATTGTTGCTGCTCCTGTAGGTTTGGCAGCTTATAACATAGGTGGTATCACACTTCGTAGGTTATTCATGTTGCCAGTTCAGCATGGCAAGAGTGGTGATTACAAGTAGTTATCATATGACATTACCTATGAACTGAGGTCAATGTTTGACAAGATGCATTTACTGATAATAGATGAGTTCAGCATGGTTTCATATGTTCTCCTTACATATGTCCACCTATGTCTACAGGAGATACTAGGTACCAATGATGACATACCACTTGGTGGTAAGAATATTCTTGTTCTTGGGGATCTCCTGTAGCTGGCTCCTGTAAATGGCAAACATGTTTTCTGTGCTCTTTCCATTGAAGAGGCAAAGAAAACAATTGGATACATAGGTGGAGTCAATCTGTGGGAGTTCTTCTCATATGTTGAACTCTCACATAGTATGAGACAGCAAGTTGACATGTCTTACAAAGCATTGCTTGATAAGGCTCGCATTGGTGCATTGTCACCCACTCATGTTGAAATGTTAAGATAGCGCATGATGGCTAGAAATAATGCTCATATTCAGGATGCTTGTGATATCTTTGCACATGTGCAGATATCTGGGGTACATGTTGCATGTCTATTCCCAAGACTTAAACAGTGTGCAGAGTTCAATGAAATCATGATGCAGAGAACAGCAACCTATTGTCACTCTCACATGCATAGTTACCATAGATGGTGTAAGTCTATCACGAACAATGGTATCAAAAATGTTTGAGCATCTCACAGAGCTCACAAGTGATGTGTCACATACTGCTGACCTGGAAGCTGTGCTACCACTGTATAGAAATGCATGTATCATGCTTTGCAGAAACATTGACATTGAGTGAGGGCTTGTAAACGGAGCCAAGCGGTACATGCATGAGTTCCAGTACAATGTGCAAAATACAACTGTGGAGTTTGTGGTTGTTAAGTTTGACAACTGTGAAACTCCTCAGCCAATAGACAGAATTACAGTCAAATTTGAGCTTGTGAAAGACATATATGTGACAGGAAACAATTTCCATTGTGTGCTGCTTATGCAGTGTCCATACACAAGTCACAAGGGCTCAGCCTTGACAGTGCCATTGTAGATATAGGCACTGGTATATTCAAGGATGGGATGTCTTATGTTGTTTTGTCTTGTGTAAGTCAGTTGTCTGGACTACACATAGTAAATCTTGTAGAAAGTAAAATACGTGCTGACACAAAATGCATTGTTGAGTACAACAGATTACGTATATTGTACCAACCAAATGCTCCTTTGTTACCAGTTCCCAGGTATGCATCAGGAACAGATATCTCAATGGATGAAGGGCACAAATTAAAAAGAAAGCACACTAAGACTCCACAGTCGTCACCTCACCATTGAATTACTAAGCACTCTCTCCATAAACAACTTGCATCTACACCTGTGAAGAAATGTATCGGGGTTAACACACTGCCAATATTTGACAACAGCACAGGAGTAAACTGCTATGCAAACTCTACAATGCAGGCACTTCTTCACATCCCTGAGTTTGCTGATATGTTGAACTCAAGTCAGTCGACACCTCTGTCAGAAGCATTAAAGAGAGTCACTAGAGGTAGTCAAGAGCAATTGCCCAATTTACAAAGCTTTACTCCTCTACGACTAACTCTTGGAAAATATTCAGGACAATCAATGTTTTCTGACAATGCACAACAAGATGTCACAGAGTTACATAGATACATAGACAGTGTCAGCAGATAAGGGCCTATGGCCCACCCAGTTTGCCCATTTGAGCTTGTAAGTTCAGTTTATGTTTTCCTAGAAGTCTGTTGCCCCTTACCCCTGACCTCCAAAATTCCTTTATGTCTATCCCATGCATTCTTAAATCCCATGATTGTTTCAGCCCCCTCCACTTCCTCTGGCAGGGTGTTCCACTTGTCCACCACCCGTTCTGTGAAGAAATTCTTCCTCACGTTTCCTGTGACTCATCCTCCCTCCAACTTCATCCCATGCCCTCTAGTCCTGGAACATCTTTTTTGCTTAAAAATTGTGTATTCCTGCACCCTGTTCCTCCCTGTAAGACACTTGTATGTCTCTATCATATCCCCTCTCTCCCTCCTCTGCTCCAGGGAGTACATATTCAGTTTATTCAACCTGTCCTCATAGGACTTGTGATGCAATCCATGTACCATCTTAGTTGCCCTCCTCTGAACCTTCTCTACCCTGTCTATGTCCTTACGTAAGTAAGGTCTCCAGAAGTGTACACTGTACTCCAGATGGGGCCTCACTAGTATCTTGTATAGTGGAATTATGACCTCCATTTTCCTGCTGGTGATGCCCCTGCATATGCATCCCATCATCCTATTTGCTTTACCTGCTACCTTGTCACACTGTTTCCCTACCTTGAGGTCATCAGAGATGATAACCCCAAGAACTCTTTCCTGCTTGGTGCATGCTATATCCTCACCCCCAACTAATATATTGTGACAGGGTTTTTGTGCCCCATATGCATTATCTTGCACTTCTTTGCATTGAATTTCAACTGCCAAACCCCTGACCATTCTTCAAGTTTCTGCAGGTCCCTTCTCATTCTGTCTACACCCTCTGGTGTGTCTACTCTGTTACAGAGCTTTGTGTCATCAGCGAACAGGGAAATTCTGCCTTCTAGGTCCTGCGCAATGTCACTGATGAAGATGTTGAATAGGACTGGTCCCAGCACTGATCCCTGTGGTACTCCAATGGTCACTCTTCCCTCTGTGGAGTGACAGCCATTTACCACCACCCTCTGTGTCCTGCCGCCCAGCCAGTTACCTACCCACCACACTACTGTCCGGCCCACACCCATATTCCACAGTTTGTGTAATAGTCTTCTATGTGGCACAGCATCAAAGGCCTTGCTAAAGTCCAGATAGGCCATGTCCACTGCCCTCCCCTGATACACCTCCCTAGTCACCCAGTCAACAAATTCAATGAGGCTGGTCTGACATGACCTCCCCCTGGTGAAACCATGCTGCCTTGGGTCCTGTAGTCCATTGACAACCAGATGTTCCACCAATCTCTCCTTCAGTAGTGCTTCCATGATCTTCCTCACTACCGAGGTGAGGCTGACTGGTCTGTAGTTCTCCGCTTCCTCTTTGTTCCCACTTTTGTATAAGGGGACTACATCTGCTGTCCTCCAGTCTTTGGGTACCTCTCCTGTTTCCAGTGATCAGCTAAACAGGATAGCCAGAGTTTCAGCCACCACCTCTCTTAGTTCTTTAAGGACCCTGTGGTGCACCCCATCTGGCATCATTGCTTTATCAACTCTTATTACTTCCAGTTCCTTCAGGACCCTTTCTCGTGTAAAGGGACTTGTCTCCATTTCGGCACCATTCTCACCCCCTTGTACTCCCTTCAGACCCATTACCCTCCTCTTCCTCAGTAAAGACTGAGCAGAAATACCTGTTCAATATGCCAGCATTACTGTTGTCATCCTCCATGCGGCCCCCATCCACCCCCTTCAGTCTCACTATCCCTCCCTTTGCCTTTCTTTTTCACTTATGTACCTGTAAAAGGTTTTGTCCCCTCTACCCACTGATTTTCCAATGTGTTCTTCTGTCTGAGCTTTGGCTTCCCTTACTGACCTCCCTGCCTGCCTTTGCTTCTCCTGGTACTTCTCCCTATCCCCTTCTGCCTGTGTCTTTTTGTATTGCCTGAATGCAATCTTTTTGGCTTTCACTTTCTTTGCTACCTCTTTGGAAAACCATAATGGTCTCCTCTTCCTTTTCCTCTTGCTAACCTGCTTAATGCATAATGCTGTTACTCTTGTAATCCCCACTTTAAATACTGCCCACTGTTCCTCAACCGCTGATTCCTCTCATTCCTATTCATAATGGGAATGATAAACAGTTTGTCAGATGATGGCATTGATCTGCGTCAACACTTTAAAGTTGACTATGTGTGCAAGTACACATGATTGTCATGTGGTCACAAAAAATCACAAGCAACTCAGGACATGCTGTGGCTGTCTCTCTATGTCCCTGAACAGAGAACTGTGAAGTTCCATACATTGTTTGCAAATGCAGAAACTGGTTGGCTGTGCCAAAGATATGGTCATTCTTGTGTTTGCTCTCTGAGAGTTACATTTTCAAGTTCATACATAGTGATTGTATTGCAATGTTTCAACTCTCAAGGCATGAAAATCACAATACCAATTTCTCACTTCATTGCTGGGAGAACTATGTTCTCAGGAAGTCAGTTTGACACCCATGCAATTATCTTCCATCGCAGCCTATCCATTCACTGTGGCCACTATGTCACTTGGCAAAGGTTCAGAAAGGGGTGGAGTGCAATAATACAGTATGTACTCTGAAAGAAAGACTACCAAGGAATCTGAAAGATGCATATGTCATCATTCTCAATTGCACCAATGTTGCACAATATGTGGAGTAGTGATGCCATCTAATCACAGCACCTCACTAAAGCAGCATCTTTGCAACAATAACATTCCGTGTGCATATTCCATCCAGATAATATTTTCTTTCCACCAATGTACATATGTATTTTTATTTAATAGAAGAAGTAACACCTTTCCTCTAAAACTACTACTGTGTAAAACCACTCATGGTGATCTATGTGTTCTACTTGTCGTACACTGTCGCCACAGCCCATGTTAATTGCTTTGATATCTCTGCCATTGCAGAAGACAACCACAACAGTACACCAGTGTAACAGACTGTAGTAAACAATTACTTGTTTATCACACTGTTATTCTTATGCGTTGGATGCAAAACAATATTGTTTTCATCATTTATTGCAATACAATTTTCAAAAATCAGTTGTATTGTAATATTGAGCATTTGCAATTTTTATGTACTTACTACAATAACTGCAGTGTTACTACTCAAGTAGACTTGAGGGTATTGAGCTGTAATCATTAGACAGACAGCGAGTCATGTCTCTTTGCAGATGCCTCAGTTAAGTCTGTATGTCTTAACACATATTACTGTGTATTAAGTTGTTCCACAGTACAATCTTACATGGTGATGACAAAGTCAGTAATCTAGTGACATGCTTATCAGAGTCGCCACCACTGTTCTCCACATACTGTGTTGAGAACTATACTTGTTTGAATTATATACATCAGGTTAAGTTCTCACTCCTTTTTCTGTTGTTGTCTATATTCTTGTACTTGACTATGATACTTACTGAATTGACTTCTGCCAAATCCAAGCAGACCTGAGGGTGCTGGATATTACACACATGTCAGTTAGTGAGTTATGTCTTGGCAGATGTAGTTATTACACTCACGTTAATAGCATGACGTCCTAGATTATGGTGTCATCTCCTAGCGTCCTAGCACTGAACTGCATTTCTTGAAAAGTATCTAACAAGATTATCTGTCACTGTTCTTGGACTTCACTCTCAAAACTGAATATGACAAACTCTACCAAATAAATGTGACTCAGACTTGTACATATGTATATAATGTTGAACTTCAAATGTAATGTATATTGCTTACATAGACTCTGAGCCATTTCTGTTTGTTGAAAAAAAAACAGAAAAAATTGCATGCATTCATTCATTAACTATGCGAGAACTGCTGTATCCATGCATTTAATGTTATTGCATTGCATTAAGTGCTACTGTTGATATTGCTCGTAGCTGAGTATAGAGACGTATACATGTGATTATCTGGCCTATTTCCACTGTACAATGCATTTCTATATATCTGTGCAGATGTGTGCAACTGAAATTCAACAGAAAATGTAAATAATGATTGTGTACTTCTGCTCCACAATGCAAACAATTGGTATGCTCCTGCTTTTACAGGATCGTCCATATTGTGGAGGTCAGATGAGGAATTTTTCCCAGTTCCACAAAAGATAAATAGTTAAAAAAAACATTGATTTGCAGATGGACCAACCTTTTCGACATCAGTAGAAAAATGGTTGTGAAATGAGCTATCCTCACCACACCATGATATTGTGAAATATTCAACAAATTATTTACTTGCTTTCATCTGCTTTTAACTTCTTGATATTGGTTGGTCCACTTTCAAATAAATAATTGCTAGTAAACAAAAAAAGGTATTAAAATATATATAGACATCAGTTACAAAGTACAATAATACTCAAATACAAAATGTAAAAATGTCTGCTATTTTACTAATACAGAATAAATACAAAAGGACAAATAAAACATCATAATGTCTCTATTGACATCAAAGTAAAACTGTCTAATCACATGTAAAATATGGTCACCTACTTTAACACCGTTGGCATAATCTGCACATGTGGGTCCCTGTAAAAAAAATGTATTAATATGAGAACCACTAGATGTTTCTTAATGTCTCACGTGCACATGCAGTCAATAACTAAATGTCATAAAATCATTAATTATGTAAAAATCTAATTTGATTCTAATGACTTATATTAAATAGGTGTCAAATGGTAATACCCACATGTAAAATAATGTATTCTTAGTCTTCATTCTAATGTCTAAGTGGGAAGTCTATTTCATCAATGAAATAGTGTCAATGGACACATTACTAATACTACTCAGCAATAAATGTAAGCAAGATGAAAGATTTGCTCACTGCATGTTCTCTAACATAAACGTCCATATGTAATGACTTACCAATTCTACATAAAATCTTAATTCAAAACATAATACATATTAAAATGAAACAGTGTAGATTAACTTTGTGAATTACCAAAAATCAAAAAACAACCAAAAATAATCAAGAATATATACAAGAAACTGTTTTTTTGCCCATCACAAGAGCAACCAAACAATTCATCCTGAAGATATTTAAATACTGAAATAATAAACTAATTATAAACCTTATCCTATGTGTTCTGAGTATTATTTAAAAGCAATTGTTGTGACAGAGGTATAGTATTGATCTGCATGTGTTTTATTGGGCTGTGCCTGTTCACTAACAACCCACTGCCTGCTCAAGGTTCTGTGACAGGCATTACCTGCCTCAGCCTGTGCATCCCTTCAGTTTAACAACTACTCAATATTTGATATAAATTTTGATACCATTCAAGATCATGCTATTACTTCAGCTGTACCTCTCCCCTCAGTATGCACTGCATGGCCCTGAGTATGCGGGGGCAGTGGAGAGAAGATCTGCTGGGGGAGGAGGGGAGCAGGGATGGCTAAACTGAGACTGAGCAACTCCTCTGAGTTCTAACTTCTGTGCAGCTGACATGAAGTAGTAATAGAATCCATGTCCATGCCATTATTTACATTCTGCATTTGTACTCAAAATCAAATTCCTGGTTTGTAAGTCTTCACACACTACCTGATTAAGGCTGTACAACTGATCAGTGTTCTAACCTCTCTACAGCTGGAATGAGGCATGTTTAATCAATAATGCACAACAGGGCCTGGGTTACTGTGGGCTTACCCATGCCTTGAGTGGTATCTCATGAGGAACAGCCAAGTGATTTCACTGCACAAAAAGTGGGTAAATCCACAATAACTCACATCCTGTACTGCCTCCTGCATGTGTGTGTGTGTTCGTGTGCGTGTGTGTGTGTGTGTGTATGTGTGTGTGTGTGCGTGTGTGTGTGTGTGGCAGGGTATTGTGTGACTCAGCCTGCACAGGTGCTCAGTGTTGTAAGTTGTGTGCAGCTCGAATGAGAGAGTAATACCATTTATTCACAAATGTTTCTTTAGCCTATGCATCTACACTCACCATCCAATTCCTGGTCAACAGTGGCTGTACATACAAGCATTGTCTATCTGAAAATATGCAACCCATCAGTATCCTACCATCTGTTCATCTTTCATCACACACATATAACATTTATGTCTATGTGTTTATTTGAGCTGTGACTTGGCACTACCATCCAGTGTCTGTTCTAATTAGATGGCAGATATTACCTGTCTAATGCCATACAAGTAATGAGTGTAGTAACCACCATGAACATAGCATTACACAACTATACCACTGATCTTCATATACTTAATGCAGCTGATGCTTTACACTCATCATCAGGCACCTATTTAGCAGACAGGAGAGTGGAACAGTATGTAGTTGAGCCTCTTAAAATCAAGATCTATGTGTAGACATGGGGTTTCACTTGATGTGGATTGATGTGTGGGGAACCTATTGAGGCTAGCTGGCATGGGGGCACTTGCAATCTGTGTTGTGGCTTGTGGCAGTGTGGAGTACCTATTGAGGCTAGCTTGGCATGGGGGGACTTGCAATCTGTGTTCCGGGTTACAACATGCTAGTCACGTGTACCCAGACTTCAGCGTACCTGGTTACATGTCACAACACATATTACAAGTGTCCCCCATGCCAAGCTAGCCTCAATAGGTGCCCCACATGGCAACCCACATCAAGTGCCACCCCCATGTCTACACATAGAGCCCCACAGGGCTGCCCACCCCTGCTCCCAAGACCTACAGTGACTGCCACACAGAGCTACCCACACCCCCAGCACCTTAAATCCCCCATTGTAAAATGCCCTTCAGGCTGCCACTGTCATTCCCCCACCTGTGCCCCAATCCCCAAGTCACTGGCCTGAAATGCAACAAATAACCTAACAACACCTGATACTCTACTGGCTCCCTACCCCCACCCATCTGTGCCAGCCCTCCCACCACACACTCACCCATCCACAGTCAGCAACTGGCACAGCCCACCTCTCACCTCCATGCCCAGCCTCCAACTCACTTATGTAGGACCGCAACTGTAAAAATGTGCTCAGAAATAAATATCTTAGCATGTCTTTTCAGTAACACTCCTACATCACTCATTCAGCAGCTCGCTGTGGAGGTGAGAGTTTGGTATGCAAGTCATCAGCTGGGAGCAGGTGTGGGAGGAGGTGCTGGAGTGCTGGCACAACTGCGTGAGGGGAAGGGGCCCACTAGACTACCAATGTTTGTCATGTTATTTACTGCATTTCTGGTTATTAACTCTGGCATTGAAGCACAGGTGAGGTGATGTCAGCACCACCCTGCGAGGCCTTTATCAACATCAAATTCAGGGTGCTGGGGGTGTGGGCAGCTCTGTGGGACATTTAGCATACACGTCACCATGTACTTGGTGAGAGTTGCCCTGCAGGGCCATCACTGTACAGGGAGGCATGTATAATATGAAGATCAGGCAGGATCATGCATAATGCCCAGTGTGGCAACAGCAGGGATGGTCTGCCCATGTGACGGGTGGTGGGGCATGAATCAGGATCCACAAGACTGTCAGAGTACAGATGTAAGTTACAGCAGCTAAACACACCTGACAAGTAAAACCTACATTGACACCAGCAAGACCAGGTACCATACAAATTTCAACCCACTAATGCAATAGAAAATGCTGAATGCAGAACATGCAATACGCGATGCAATATCTCCACAAAAAAAAAATTTCTCCAACATATAAACACTGTAATTCACATTTACAGGACTCATTGTAAACATCCTCCAAATTTCAAGTAAAAACATCAAACCATATCCAAGATATTTAAGATCAAAGAATGTAAAAAGTTACCTACTTATTTCATTAAAAAATCTGTCCCTCCCTCACGATCAAAGATGGTTATCAAAGAATCTCACAGCCAAATAATTTGCAGGCTTACGATCAAAGAATTTGCAGAGTCATGATCAAAGAATAAAAAATGGTCAGACTTGACTTTACCAGAACAACATGAAACCTCCACCATACCGCTATAGAACAAAGCCCGCTGAGCAAAATCCGCCCTCATTTGTCTTCCTAGGCCACCCCGAGCTAAGAAATTTTCATTTTACAAAGGGCCATCTTGTCCCTCCCTTGCAATGCAGGATCACAATCAAAGAACCTCGCGGTCAAAGAATTTGAAGCCTTGTGATTAAAAAAATTGCTGCCTCATGATCAAAGAATAAAAAATGGTGAAAGTCAAATTTTATGTGTAATAAAATAAAACCACTGCCATGCCTTGATAGAACAAAGCCCCCCTGAACAAAACCCACACTTGTTTGTGTTCATAGCCTACCCCTGAGCTGAGGAATTTGCATTTTTCAAAGGGCCATTTCATTGTATCATCACAATGCAGGATCACGACCAAAGAATTTGCAGGCTCGCGAACAAAGAAATTGCAGTCTCATGTTCGAAGATTACAAGATGGTGAAATTCAAGTTTTATCACATTTACATGAAACCACTGCCATACCTCAACAGAACAAAGCCCTCTGAGCAAAACCCACCCTCATCTGTGTTCCTAGGCCACCCCTTGGCTGAGAAATTTGAATTTTTAAAAAAAGGGCCATCTAGTCCCTCGCTCGCGATGCACGATCGCTATCAAAGGATCTCGCGATCAAAGAATTTGCAGGCTTGTGAACAAAGAAATTGCATGCTCATGACCAAAGAATAAAAAATAGTGAAACTCGATTTTTTGACCAATTTAAACGGAACCAATGACATGCCTCGATAGAACGAAGCCTCCTGATCAAAACCCACCCTCATTTGTGTCCCAAGCCCACCCCTAAACCAAGATATTTGTATATTTAGCTTACGATGCAGGATCATGATCAGATAACCTCTCGATCAAAAAATTTTTCATGCTAGCGATCAGAGATCGTTAGCAAGCCGCGAACAAAGATTTTTAAAGCTTGTAACTCTATTTTTTGACCAATTTGGATGGAACCAAAGGCATGGCTCAATAGATCAGGGTCCCCTTAGTAAAACCCATCCAAGTTTTACTTTAGAAGTGACCGCTGAGCCAAGATATTTGTTTTTTTCCAATCGGAAAACAAAAAACAAGATGGCGAACCTCGCAATCAAAAAAGTTTGAAAATTCTTGGGGACAAAGATTCTTGATCCATGAGACTGCAAATTATTTGATTGCCAGGTGGGACAAGATGGCCAGAACCCCATTCTTTGTTCGCAAAACATACATAATGACTCATATTGGGAACTTAAAACTGCTATAACTTTTGAATGCCTCAATATTTTTTCACCAAAGAGTGGCATATTCAGCCACTAAAGCTCTTTCAAATGAGCCATCTCACAGAATGGCATACTACACAACAGCTGCACAGGGTCACATCCAAAATCCCAAAAGCTGCCTCTAAAAATCGATAATTATGCATTTTTCAGCATTTTCGTTTGCAAAGATCGTAATTCTGACCAAAACAAAATTTGGCAAATCAAGAGATCTACCATGCCCCACTATGCACTCCAAATTTCATGCAAATCCATTGAATGGGTCCAAAGTTGTTAATGCACAAACCTTTGACTTTAACATGTAAGTGACAACTGAACCCTAACTATAGTGGTGAGTGCACCACTATAATATATATATATATATATATATATATATATATATATATATATATATATATATATATATATATATATATATATATATATATATATATATATATATATATATATATATATATATATGTATATATATAGTGGCACAATAGTGCCACTATATGTTAAACCTAAATTTGCACCTTAATAACTTTGCAACTGTTTGATGAATTTGCCTGAAATGTGGCATACACAATCAAGACCCACATGCCTTGGGATCTGCCAAGTGTCGTACCCATTGCATATACGGTTGTGGAGTTATTAAGCATGATCTGCATGTGCATTTACGCTTTTTCGGAATTTTACTGTAGCGCCTACAGGTTGCATGGTTTGTGCAACCAGTCTGAAATCTTCACGGAATGTGCAGCCAGGGTCCCCAACATGCCTTTTGAAGATAATATGAAAAAATATTAAATGGTTCAAAAGTTATTCAAAAAACAAGTTCCCTTTATAAGTCAATGGGAAAAGTTTGACAGTGTCGCAAATGCAGTTTTTACTTTCGCAAATGGCTCTTTTACTCTCTCAAATCCACCATTTTGTTTTCAGTTAGCAATCAGAAAAATGCTTGCCATTTAAAATTGGGACCCTCTAGCAGCCTAATTCTTTTTGTATTCACCGAGTCGGACCCTGAGGATGCTAGCCATGTCTTTATTTTGGGGTAAAACATCCCAGAAATATGTTTTTCAAATTTCTGGAAAAAGTACTTTCGCAACGTACTGTCGCACTTGCGACACTGTCGAATGAATTTGTAAAAGCTTTTGCAAACTTCTACAGTACTTTTCTAGGCTGTGGGAAAATGACAGCAATTTGTTGGCACCCTGCTGTAAAAGAACGGTTTGGTGTTTTGGCCTGAAATTTGGAGGGAAAGCAGCCGACATCTCACAGATGTGACTTTCAGTGTTTTTATTTAAAAATATATCATGGAGGCAAAGTTACGGCACTCCAAATTTGATACTTTTCCCCATAGGATAACATTACGGTGTCCAACGCATTACAGGAAGCCTTTGGCGCCCTGCTGCAAAATAACGGTTTGGTCTTTTGGGCTAAAATGTGGAGGGAACACAGCCAACATCCCAAAGATATGCATTTTTGTGGTTTGGTGAAACAATATTACAGGGAGCCAAAGTTATGGCACTCTGAACTTCTCTTTTTTTCCCATAGGATAATATTATGGCGTTCGCCGCGCATTTCAGGGCCCGTATCTCAGAAATGGTGTGAGATACAGACTTTTGTCAGAAAAATGCTTAGCCCCCTACTAGAGGCTAAGTAAAAAACTAGGCAGGAAAGTCATAAATCGTATGACTTTTAAATTTCTTTTCTACATCTTACGGTTCCTGAGATATAAGCTATTTAGTATTCCAACTCATCATTTTCTGCTCCGAGAACTATTATTATGCATACATTCTTTGTACTCACTGTCTGTCTTTATGCAGCTTTTGGGGAAAACCAGCCTGTGCACCTACATTACTGATACCGTTACCGTTTTCACTTGCGGTTCCGTTCCAGTTTCACTTACCGTTCACACCTTCGCCACCATATGCGTTACCCTTTGCGTTTTCATTTGTGCTTGCTTTTGTGTTGCTTTTAACATTTCTGTCTACACTACTGTTTCTCTTTCTGTTTCACTTTGCATCACCATGCACATTACCATTTGCATTTGTGGGCACAATGTTACTATGTGACAAGACATCATGTGGCGGGAGCGAGGAGCCTGAAGGGCCCCAGGCTCCTGCCGCCACATTACATTCACTGTTTCACATTATCATTCTCAAAAAGAAGGGAAATTAGAAGCAAAAAACTCTGTTTAATGCATTAGTTAGGGTTGTTCCACACCGACAAAAGAGAGGAAATTCGGTGTTAGGGTTGAAAGTGCCTCTTGGACCCCCCTGCCCACACCCCCAACTGGCATTGGGGTGCACAGTTGGGTTGTCGGTCCTAACTCTCACCCCATTCTCCTACACCTCTGCTTCTTTACACATGTGATGGGGTGAGAGTTATGGCCAACAACCCCAATGCGCTCCCCGATGCCGGTTGGGGGTGTGGGGTCCAAGGGGCGCTTTCAACCCTAACACTGAATTTTCTCATTTTTGTCAGTGTGGAACAACCCTAACTAATGCATTAAACTGAGTTTTTTTTGCCTCTAATTAATATATATATATATATGTAGATATAAAATGGGTAGGGAAATTGCTACTCATTTATTGGACCACCAGCATCTCATGACCATATGTATATCAAAGTGCGACCACACACCTGCACTTTTGGCCCCCTCTAAGACAATTTTGATATTTTATCAGATAGATAAACCACTCTGATGTGTTTGGTCGAGCTCTGCTATATGCACGCTTTGAGTGGATGACTCACTCGGCCTGCAGCCTCGTGCGCACAATGCACACTGAGGCGTGCATATATCAGAGAGTGACTGCATACCTCGGTGTGGTTTATCTATTGCATATACTGTATAGAAGGTTATTTTCACTATTTGTTTAATTTTGCTATATTCGCTATTGCTGAAAATCATTGAAAATAAATGGATAGTGAAAAATAATGGACACGTGATTGTCAGTGGTACTGTGCTGAAGAATAAGCTGTCTGCACTAATTCTATTGGACATGAATATGTATATAAGGTTGACTCCCGCTAAATATAATGGCCACTAATTCAACCTGCTATACAGTATGTGTGTGTGTGTGTGTGTGTGTGTGTGTGTGTGTATTCATTGCAAAAAACTCCATTAATGCATCAGTTAGGGTTTCTACTACAGTGACAAAAGTTTGGAAATGTGGTGTTAGGGTTCAAACCCTAACGCTGCATTCCCTGCCCCACACACACACACACACACACACACACACACATATGCAAGAAGGGGAAGGGCCATGGCAACACAACCAATCAGAGACAACCAGCATCAGGTAACAGAAAGAACATACAACTCTCTAAACATACTACAAGACATATCCATCATCATGGTCCACCAACTGTATGAGTTCTGCTGCCATCTGAGTGCCTTGGGGGTATACACACATGCTGGGCAACCATGGGTGATGGTCCACAGTATGTGTTGTTGTGTTACAAAGATCAGTAACATGAATTAAGCAAATGTTTATGTTTCAATAGTTAACAAATGATTAAACATGGAGTATGTTATTTCCACATAGCTATACTAAAAATGAGAGTTTTGATAACCCTACCAACAGTCATGGGATGTTTACAATTTTTTTGTTTTAATTGATTTAGTCAGTACTAAAAACAAAGGGTAGTAATAAAAAAAGTCATTTTTATAGTACAGTTTACAAGTAATATGTGAAAGAAACTGTGGTAACCTCCTAAGCTAACCATAACATGTTGCTAATGAGTATTTCCAGGTAACGTAGCAGTATATCAACATGTGATGGTGCTAGTTTCATACCTGAACAGTATCTGAAAAGTATTATGTATGTGTGAGATCTATGTTAACACATTCCTATGTGGTAGCAGCTATGTGGTAGCAGCGATACCTGCAGCGAGGCAATTGCTGAATTATGCTACATAAAAATAAATATATTAAAAATTTGTACAGACTAAGTTTGATTATATGAAGAAGATAGGCCAGGAATAACGTGTTATCATACTGTGCTGGTAGTATAGCATTGATTATACTGTATTTGTTTTTTCATCACATAGTCTTATGTGAAATGAGTACAGTGTTGTGATTATTGTGCTTACAGATGTGACTGACTCATATAGTGTCTGACAATATTCGAATGAAGTTATGACAGAGTAGTACAATTGTATTGAATACAAATATAGTATAGCATGACATGAATAAGAAGTTTTTTTGTATGTAACTTGTACTGTTTAGTATCATATTATGGTGGTGCTTTTACCATATTATGACATAGCAGTAGCACTTGCATTCAATGATTGATGTAGTAAATGTTGACAAAAGTAGTTGTATTATGTCACAACACAATAGTAACCTGTTTAAATTGATGAATGAAGCTGCTGTCATTTTCTAATAATGACATATATCTGTTACTAATAGTTGTTGTTAACCATGTTCTTTAAATGTTTCTTATGAAATTATGCTAACAATAGGTTTTCATATAAGTACAGGTTTTTTGCCCTTATTGAAGTACATTGTCCAATTTCGTAACACACATTAGATTATACACTTTCACAGGATTTGCCCTGCACTGTGATACAGTGAGTCTTGTGAACCACCACCCATGGTTGCCCAGCATGCGTATGTGCCCCCAAGGTACTCAGATGGTGGCAGAACTCATACAGTTGGTGGATAATGATGATGGATGTGTCTTGTAGTACATTTAGAAAATTGTATGTTCTTTCTGTTACCTGATGCTGGTTGTCTCTGATTTGCTGTGTTGCCTTGGCCCTTCCCCTGCTTGCATGTGTGTGTGTGTGGGGGGGGGGAGGGTGCGGAGTTAGGGTTTTGAACCCTAAAACCGCATTTCCAAACTTTTGTCGCTGTAGTAGAAACTCTATCTAATGCATTAATGGAGTTTTTGCACCCTTCTTTTTGAGAAAGTGTAATGTAGCTGTTATGAGTTTTTAGGAGTGAGTGTCCTCTGGGCCCAGCACAATGCCAACACTAGAAATTCTTCTGCATAGTGGTGTCTTGCCAAGTATACTGCCAAACTTACAAACATTGGGTTGCAGTACTACAAATAATGACAGTTGTATCAAAATATTTGTAAAGAGTAAATTACCTTAGTTTCACAGTTGTAACTGTTTGTGTCTCACTGAATGTCATGTAATATTCATTGAATGTTTGACATTTGTGCAGAGTCTCTAGAAGCAATGACAGATATAGTTACGCATTTTCATGTGCAATAATAATAGACAAATTCATTTTCTTGTTGAACTGTTGTAAGTGTTTTAAAATTAATCACAGATTATCAACAGATGCCAGAATTAAGCAATAAGGCATGACCAGAGGTTATGTTAGTGGTCTGTTAATCACCCTCTAGGGGTGTAATGTAGAATGAGGCATAGTGGAGTGCCACATGGCCCTAGAGAGTTATTAACTAACAATTAACATAACCCCTGGGGTGCTTTATTGTTATTATAATAAAAAATGTTTTTTAAACAGTGTTAAACCTTGTTCAGCATATGATTAAACCTCTATATGTATGATAATAAAAGATTAACATAAGGCTGTTAGAATGTTTGCAGTCAATCAGAAAGCTCTATTTTCAGACTTTTTTTTTATAATTATACATAGTAACAGACTCTGTTTTTTTAGATTTACTGTATTGTTGATGTGATTTATTGTCATTGCAGTTAAAACATAATACTAAAACATTTTACCATGACCACACTGTTTTAGTTAAGTATGATAGCTATATGTATTGAAATACAGTATATTTATGTTGTACACATTATTTAAAAAACTGAACATAAATGCTATAACTGTGATCTAATGGATAAGTGAAACACACAACATAGGTAGGTAAGGTTAAAAAAGTATTTATTTCCAAATTAATATATGATTAAAAAGGCCAAATTGAAAGTCAATTTGAGAAACACAGTCAGCCACACAATGCAATATTGAAAAATAAACTGTAAATTTGTAAAATTCAAGCATACACTTAATATAGTATTACACATATGTGTGAAGCATGCCTTGTGTATGAAAGTAAATGTCAGGTAATCATCACATACCACAGATATATGTGAACACTTATTAGTATAAATTACATTTTTATATTGCCATTGTCACTATGTGGCTGACAGTGTCAATGTTCCTGGAGTGGGCGAAAAACCAAAAACTACATGTGTAACAAGAACCAAATTAATGAATTATCAGTGCAACCCCAAAAAAGAACAATAGTATTAATGTTACCATACAGAAACATATGAATATATATTTATATGTGTATACATATGAATATATATGAATGTGTATATATATATGTGTATATATATATATATATATATATATACATACACACACACACATATATATCACACATATATATATAAATATATATATATATATATATATATATATATATATATATATATATATATATATATATATATATATATAAAATTTATGGCAGTCCCAGAGAATATGTAGTGGGTGCCTTCCTCTCCTTTGGCACCATGTGCATATCAAAGAGGCCAACAAGCCCTATTTGTGCAAATTCTGAGGGGTACTATAAATGGTGTGAACAATTTAAAATTAAATGAAGTGGTGACCATCATATTTAAGATAGTAATGTATGTATTGCCAAATATCATGCCATTGATGGTAATTCAGTCTCCAATCAAAGGCTTGAGGCTAATACGATGGTGGGGAGCCATGTATAGAGGACCAGGCCTGTTAAAGGGCCTAGTAGATGGTGGAAATAGCATGTCGGTCAATGATGAGGCATCTTAGCTTGACCACAGTAAAGTCGGAGTAATCTGGGTGTAGGGCCACAGCAATGTTCTGCTGCAATAAATTATTTAATTGGCAGAAATAAAGAAGAATCCATAGGGGTCCAACCCATAGGTTTGGCAAAGGGTGACAAAAGTAGCCTAGGTTTGACTGTGGTATACTGTAGATGGGAGACCTGGGTAATACCCTTGCACCACCATGTGTCATTATGAAGAAGTTGTCCTAAAATGGTGAGACTAGGGTTCATCCATAAAGGCAGATCTGAATGGTTACACAGTGGACATTTTAAAAACCATTTTTGTTGACTACAAATCAATGTGGAAATTCCTATTGGAGTGTCCTGGAGGGAAGTGGGCAGAGACACATAAGTAGTTTGTCAGTGTCAGTGGCTCAGAAGGTAGCACACTTGCCTTTGAGGCTGGGAGATCAGAGGGCTGTGGGTTCAGTTTCCACATCTGGCACTTGGGTTAATATCCCAATACTGACACTGTAGTGCAGCATGAGAGGGGTGCTGCACTTCTGAGGTGCCGTCTTTTGGATAAGACGTTAAACTGAGGTCCCATCTGCCTGGATTGGTGGTAGTTCAGGTGGATGTTAAAGATCCCATGGCACTTATCAAAAAGAGTAGGGAAATTTCCCCGGTGTCCTGGCTAAATTTCCCTCATTCACTAAAAATACCACCAACAGCTTAATCTGGTTCAAGGTCAGTTGGCATTCATCTGTATCACTCTGCCTCATGTCATGCCTGAAAATAGGCAGGATTTGCCTAGTGCACTTACCCGGTCAACAAAAACTAAATAAATAAATTGTAAGGGAGCACTTGTAGACAGATTCCCTGTCATCTGCATAAGTCAGTTTCAATGGTGTACCACTGTGGAACATAAGAGAAAGAGCAATCATCTCACAGGGAGACCCACCTTAAATATTTAGCACCCTGGGCAGCATGATAGTAAGTCAGGAAGTCAGGAGTGTCCAAGCCTTCAGTGGATTTGTGGCTGGCCAGTCATAAATACCAAAGCTTAGGTTTATGACCTTTCCCCACAAAGGTGAATACCAGAGCATGGGGGTCATGAAACCATTTCAGGGGTAAACATCATATAATGTTTATTGATAAGCCATAAGCCTTTACAATTTTCATCATGCAAAAATAACAATATTAAACTAAAAGACAATATTTAGCTACAATAGTATGCAACTATTTTATTTCCTAAATTCTTGAAATATTTAGCAATAATATATCCTATAAGCATGTAAGAAATGTTAAAATGGAAACAAACAACTTCCTAAAATAGTATGGTTTGACAATTCATAAGAGGTGGGAATAAAGTTTCAGAAAACATGTATCCAAGTTATATTACAATTTTACAGTTTACAGATAACCCACAAGTCTATCCAAGATCATTGTATCCCTGGTATAATATAGAAACAACATAATCAATATAGTCTGGTCAAAGGGAAACTGAGTTCTGCAAGTACCAGACCAAACCAGATGTTTCTTTTCATGGAGTATAAGGGACAAATTAACGTAATGTGTTTGAGGTCATTCTCCAGATTCATTCCACTTTACAATAAGGATTCAATATTCCTGGATGATTTTGTTTAAAGAAAATGTAGTTTATATTATATAGTTCCATCCTGAACCTAGTTACCGCCCTTCTAGCAACCGGATCTGCTAGAACTGTTAAATAATGTTCAAAAATTGTTTGTTTTTTTATTGCTTGTACCACCAATAATTCTTGAGTGTGGTTATTCATGCTAAATCTTTTTTTTAATAGCAATATCCCTTATTTGGTTTTTGATCTAATGGATGATCTCATCAATTTGTCTAATATGTATTGTATAAACAACATAACCCAGTCCTGATGGAAAAATAATTTCTTTAATAATTTTAGTCATAGGAAACATGACACACCTTCTGGAATAGTCTATTTCTTCTTCTAGGCAATGTCTAGGAAGATGATCTTCTGAAAGGAGAAAGATTTTTAGTAGAAAAACTAAATTGTGTTTCCAAAATGTGGGTGGTCAGTGATAATTGACCCAATTCAAATCTCAGAGCCTCAGCAGGCACTGATCGTGGCACTGTCAGAATGTAACGATACATTTTGTTCAGTAAGACTTCAAGATTTTTTGGATTAGTAGATGACAATATTTCAGCCCCATGTAATATACTTGTTTTGATTTTTGCATTTATAATTCAAAGCATGCCCCTTATGGAGCCTTTGCCCAATCTAGCATTGAATCTTTTAAAGGCATTAAAGGCACTTTGAAGTTTTATTTCCATCAGCGGGGTATGATTTTTCCAGAGACAGTTTTCAGAAAATCCTACCTCAAGATAATCATAATATTTTTCAGTACCTTCTATTTTGTATCTTCTGTTTGTTGATGAATAGAGTCAAATTCCTTGTTTTATTTTTACTGAAAACAACCATTTTGTTGTGTTTATGTTAGTAGTTAACCTACTCTGTATGCATAGTTTAGAAAAAAGCTTAACCTTCTTCTTCAATCCCAAGAATGAAGTGGAAATCAAAACTATACTATCTGCATAGCCAAGACACTACATTTTTTCTATTAGCTACTGCTGGTAAATATATTGGTGACTGGTCTATCTGGTCAGTTTTGTTATTGACATAAAAATTAAATAAGGTGGGTGCCAGGAGACAGCCCTGAAGGGCTCCCAAATAAGTTTTAATTGTAGTAGTAATCCACCTTTCCTGGTTATACTGAATCTTGCTCCAAGTGTCCTGATGTAATTAGAATTTTCAACAGATCTCTGTCAATAATTAATGCTTGAATTGTTCTCCATAATAATTTATGGCTTATGCTATCAAATGCCGATTTTAAATCAATGAAATAACAAAAAAGTTTGAATTTGTTTTGTATTAACATATTTCCAAATGAGATGAAACAAAACATAGCAATGCTGAATTGTTCACCTATCACTTCTGAAACCATTCTGAACTTCATTAAGAAGACTATTTTTCATAATCCAGGCCTGAAGCTTAGGTAGTTTTTTTTTTTTTTTTGCAGTTAATCTTTTTTACTTTATTGAGGAGTGAATACAGTGGTAGCAGCAGAGGACACAATGCATGAGTTATTTACATATCAGTACATTTTACATCTCTTGTGAATAGGCAGACAGAATTTAAACTCTTAGGAACATAATATTGACTTGTATGTGCATATCTTAGTATAGAGACCGGCATGCTAGTCCAAACAGTGTAAAATATCAAGCTAGTTGCAAGGACAGTTCAGGGGGGTTTCAATAAGTCCTTCCTATTGGATACCACCAGGGTGGAAGTGGGACTTGTGATATGAGCCATATATGGAACCCAGATTTTAACAAAGGCTGCGCTTGTCTTTTTGGCAAAATAAATAAGACGGGTACTAGAGACTAATGTCTCCATTGCTTTTGACCATGCTTGAAAAGTTGGAAAGCTTGGTGTCTGCCATTTCATTAGAATAAGTCAGAGAAATTCCACCAAAGCCTGCGTGAGCCATATCAACTGTTCCTTAGTCATCGGCCCCCCTGTCTGAAATGACCCCAAGAAGCCAAAAAGAAGGGGAGTGAGGCAAGGTGCATACCAAGGTGTGGGAGCAGAAGTGAATCACTTTCCCCCACAGTCTTTGCAGTGGTTTGCAGCTCCACAGTATGTGTAGTAGATCATCCCCTGGAGCCTGGCACCTCCAGCACTGGTTGCTGGGTAATAGCCCTATCTTGTGCAACTGGTAGGGGGTTCTATACCATAGGTGTAGAACTTTGTTTTTAATAAGAAGGCTCCTCTGGTCCACACAGGCCTTGTGTGCAAGCTGCAAACAATTGGACCATTCCTGAGGGGTAATTGAAATGCCAAGCATTTTTCCCCACCTGATTTTAGCTGGCAAAGATGGATCTGCATCAGAGTCTCTAACCCATTTTTGAATCATACCTGCTAACCCTTTGCTTTGTTTAGACCATCGAGATATTGGGAGTGTTTCCTTAGAGGGGCCTAGATGAACCTTGCAGCTCATACACTTACAGTTATTTCTAAACCAGACACCATATAAGCTTCTGAGCTGAAAGTATTGCCAGAAACATTCTTTGGGCAAAGAATGTTGATCTCTTGAATATTGAAAAGAAACAAAGGTTTTTTTGTCTTCCTGAACTAAATCATGAAATGTATTTGTCTGGCAAGCAGTCCATACTGGCCAATAAAATGGCTTCTGGTCTATTGTCAAAAATGGATTGTTCCATAGCGGAGTGTGTAGGCCCAAACTCAAGCATCTTTGATTACCTTTGCCCAGGGATTTCCATGCTAGGTGACTGTCCCTTATAGTCCACCATCCCTGTGCAAATCTGGGGAGGGGATGCCCCAAAAAACAAAAAGGAGAGATATTACCCATCACAGTGTTCTCTAACTTAACCCACCCAGGGGATGGGTGCGATGACCCTCCAATTCCTTTGCAAGTTTTGGCTATCAAAAATGCTTGAGAATATCTTCTGAAATCCAGAAGATTCCATCCCCCTCTAGTCCACGGGGCTCTTAATTTAGCCCTGCTATATCGAGGCTTGCTGGGACCCCATAAAAACCTGCTCATTAAAATGTGAAACTTATGTGCCCACGTCAAAGAAATCAAAAGGGGGAGGTGAGAGAACAAGTAATATACTTTAGGGGTGAACATCAACTTCAAGGCTGCAATCTTCCCTGCCATGGATAGCTGTAAGTGCTCCCAATGTTTCACATTGTTAGCCAGCTGGGACCATATTGGACCAAAATTCTTATCCACCATAGAGGTTAGATCTGTGGATAACCTTATCCCTAAATATTGAATATCCAGATGAACCCACTTGAAACCTGAGAACCGAATCATGTTAATAGACGTATGAGAGTTAAGTGGCAAAATCTCTGATTTGGTTTTATTTATTCAAAGGCCGTATATGTCCCCAAATGTGGCGAGCGTGTCCAGAAGAGGATGGATACTCTCTTGGACGTCACTAGTAAGAATCAAACAATCATCTGCATATGCTTTAGAGTAATAACTCTGGTTTCTCACCTGAATCCCTTGGATACTGGGATGAGCATGTAAAGCCGTGGACAAGGGTTCCATGGCCAACACAAAAAGTAGGGGGGACAAGGGACAACCCTGCCTGGTACCCCTATAAAGCTGAAGGGGGGGGACATCATGGTGTTAGTGAGCACCTTGCCCACTGGGTATTGATACAAAGTGCGTATCCATGAAGAGAAATATGGACCTATGTTAAACCTCTTCAGGACTGCCTGCAGAAACTCCCATTCCACTGAATCAAAAGCTTTTTCAAAATCTATCATAATAATGGCCGCAGGAGTAGGGAGTTTCGCCGCCACCTGTATCAAAGTAACCAGGGCCCTCACATGATCTGAGCTATGTCTCCCTTTAATAAAGCCCACCTGAGAGGGATGGACAATGAGAGGCAGTACCTTTTCTAGTCTGGTTGCCATTGCTTTTGCAAGTATTTTGGCATCCGCATTAATCAGAGAAATTGGCCGATAATTGCTTGGATATGTCTGGTCCTTGCCCTCTTTTGGTAGTATGGTAATCACCGCTTCTCTTAGGGAAGGAGGAAGTTCATTCTTACTCTGAGCTTCCTTAAACATCTCTAAGAAGGAGAAATTATTTCCAGGTGTACAAGCCTATAAAAATCAGCGGTGAACCCGTCACTCCCCGGTGCCTTATGAGGGGCCATACTACGAATTGCCTCAAGTAATTCATCCTTGGAAAGTGGAGCATCTAATGCTTGGTTCTGAGCCAAGGTCAAAGCCGGCAGAGATATTTGCTCCATAAAGCTAAGGAACTTTCCCTCGTCCCATTTTACCTGAGATGTATATAGGTTTTGATAAAAATTGGTCATAGTGTCATTAATTTCCTTTTGAGAATGGACTAAATTTCCCCTCGTATCTCGAAGGCTTATTATGTGGCGGTCTGCTTGCCTTTTTTTTAGCCTATAAGCAAAGAGTTTTCCTGCCTTCTCCCCTTCCGCCCAGTACCGATGTTGAGAGCACCTAATAGTCATCTCTGCCCTTCTTGTCAACAGTAAATTAAGCTGTATTCTGGTCCTAGTCAGTTCTGCCTGAAGGCAGTTACTCTTAAGCCTTCCAGGATTCCCCTTATACTCCTCCTCCAACTGATGCAGCCTAGTCTCTAATTGTAATACTTCCCCTTCCCTTTGTTTTCCCCGAAATGAGGCAAAACTTATAATTCAGCCTCTTAGTGTGGCCTTGTATGCTTCCCAGATATTTGCAGCTGAGGAGGAACCAGGTGGATTTAGTCTGAAAAAGGATTTAGTTTCCTCTCTAACTAGGGATTGAAATTCCCTGTCATTAAGTAGAAGTGGGTCCAACCTCCAGGTGCTAGATTTCCCTTCAGAAGTTGGGTTCACCATTAAATTTAGCATCAATGGAGCATGATCAGATAGGTAGATTGGAGCTATATGTGTATCTGTGGTGCTGGAAACCAAATTCTCTGAAATTAACCAATAGTCCAATCTACTTGCCATTGCTTTAGCTGCTGAGCAATAAGTGTAATCATGATCCGCAGGATGTTGCATTCTCCAGATATCAGCAAGGCAATGCAAGGAAAGCAAGTCCTGAAGGGCTTTAAGCAAATTGGTGTGGGGTTCCTGCCTGGCATTAGAACGATCGAGGAGGTAGTCTACAGCTAAATTGAGGTCCCCCCTATAATTATCCCCGGCTTATCATCCGAGAGATTTAGCAATTGCTGTGAAACCTCATTGAAAAAAGACGGAGTATCTTCATTTGGGGCATATAAGTTGACAAGCAGGAGTGGGCCCATTGGTGTATCCAACTTAACTATGATCCAACGCCCTTCTTTGTCTGATTTCTGTGTGGTCACTACCCAATTTAATTTTTTGTGCAGTACAATAGAGACCCCTCTCTTAGACTTCCCTGAACAACTATGGAATTCCCTACCCACCTACTCTCTAACCAGTTTTTTGGATTCTGAATGCATTAGTTTAGTTTCCTGGAGAAGCACAATATGGCTCTTAAGCTTATGGAGCCTCGCTAAGATCTTACTCCTTTTGCTTGGAGAATTTAGTCCCCTCACATTCCATGATATAAAAATTACCTCGGATAAATTATCCATCCTCCCTGAGGTAAAAAATTGTTTTTGATAATATGGACATTGGGTAACTAAATAATCACCCCTTCACAAATGAACACACCCCCTTCTCTATTCCCCAAGCATTCTGTCCTACTTTGTACTCATATTTAAATCTGCTTATCCACTGCTGTCCATTAGAATACACCGCTGATTCCTCTTTACTTGCCGGGGAAGCACATCTAGCCCCAGTGCCCCCTTGCAACCCCTTCCCTTGTTTGCAAAAACCCTCCTAACCCATTTACTAATGATTCTGGTATGCTTTCACAAGCACCACAATGCCTGTTCGAATCTGTAACAGAGGTACAGCTCTACCACTGGAACAGGATGACCAAAGTCTTCCAAGCTCCTAGAGCCACCCTCTGGGGGTATCTAGAGAAGCCTTACCACGAGGTACGATATTAACCTCCATATGTTAAGTTCTCTGGGGGGGTCCTACCCCGCATTCCTACTCAATTGGGCCAGTTTCCATCCCTCCAGAAAAAAAAGGGAGAAAGGGAAAGAGAGAAAGGATTATTAAAAAACTAGTGTAATGACTGCCCCACCTCTACCCTATTACCTTAATGAGTTCTATAATACTAGCAAACCCCAGCCAGAGCACACCATGAGCCATCATCCTGCATTAAATTAAAAGCTAATAATGACTCTGATCCACAGCATAGAAGGGAGATAAAAGGGGAGAAAAAGAAAAACATATAACATTTCACAATATTCATGAAAGCTATATCTTATCCCTCTATGAGCTTTGAACTTCATAGCAATCCTAAAAAACCTAAACTGGATATGAAATTACTACCCAAACATTAACATATATGAACCAGGGTGGCAGCCCATTATCATAACCAACTCACGCAAGGAGTGCATGAGCCTACCCCAGGATCATGGGCGAGGGGCAAATAGTAACCAGTGAATGCTTTAAACTACCTCTCCACTATACCCATGAATCCTAATATACATAAGTCCCAAAGAATCTTCAACCATAGTATCCCCCTGTTTTTTTTTAAGGGGGTGGGTCCGTGGTTATGGGATCTTCTGAGAGCTTAAACAATGCCTCAAGCCTTTCACCAGAGTTCTCTACATCCTCTTCTTCTCCAATTGGAGTATAGTCAGCCCAGTCCCCAGGTATCGAAGAACAGTCCCCTGGAGTCTCCTGAGACCCCATTGTATTCTGAGAGTTCAGCGATAAGTCTAATGCTGTTGGTAAGAGGTCCCATAACAGCTCATACTGGTTCCCAATCTTAATCAGTGTATCCACAGGGGAGCAACTGCTGGCGTCTGAATGCAAATATCTCCTTTGTTGGCTCCTCGACCTCTCCTTTTTTGCATGCGGTTTGCCCCCAGCCGGGGGTTTCTTCTTATGTCAACCCCTCATTACTGCCTGCCAATGTGAACCGTGCTCTTTAGCAGGATGGCCTTGTTCAGGGCCCTGTTTAGAGGTCTCCTGACTTGTATCCATCATACCATTTGGGATCTCTTGTACCTGACTGGTTATTAAGCTAGAGGACGGATGTCTAATCCGTTCCTGGAGAAAGGCTTCTGCAGCTGATGGGCTATCAAAAGTTATATACTCTCCTTGATACAGTATCCTAAGGGTATCGTAGCGATGTTGGAATATTTAGTTTGTAAAACTGTTGTTTTATCTCCCCATATGCTCTTCTTCTATTGAAGAGATCCTGGGAAAAGTCCTGATATATCTAGATACGTGTGCCACGCCAATCAAAAGAGCCCTTTTCCCTGGCTTTGCGCAGATAATATTCTTTTTCCGGATATCTCAAAAACTTACAAAGGATAGGTCTAGGGCGCTCTCCTCAATTGGGATGAGGTTCCAGAGAACAATGAGCCCTTTGTAACTCTGGGGGGCCGCTACTGTTATCCTGAATTAACTCGGGTTAAAACACTCTCAAAAACGTGTACATGTCCCTGCCTTCTGCACCTTCTGGCACCCCCACAATATGCAAATTCTTCCTCCTGGCCCTGTTTTCCATGTCATCTACCTAATGCAGCAAATATGATATCTTATTCTGATGATCTTGAATAATTTCCCTTTGCTGCTGTGCATCGTTGTCAAGCTTTTGAAAGGAGTGTTCCATGAGAGCTACTCGGAGGCCAAAGCAGCTAGATCATGATTAGTTTTCTTTGTCGTTTGCTTCAAATCTGCTGTATCCAATAATATTTGATCTAATTTGGCCATCATAACTTGTAAGTTAGTGTCCGCTATGCTTTCCATCATTGAATCCTTGATTTGCAATTTTCTCCGTGTCCCATAAGTTGGCCTTAGTATCACTGTGATGTTTCCTCCAATTTCAGCTTCTATTTATCAACTGCGTACTTCCGAACTGAAGAGGCCCGGTCTTTACAATGCAGTATTTCAAACCACGGCTTCTGGGTATATACCACGTTTGCTGCGGCAAATCTAATGGTATCGGGTGAGAGGAGGCAACTTCCTTTATCACTGCACCGGTCTGTAAGTTACTTTAACTGTTGAATTAATGGATCTAGGTAGGAATATACCCCCCCGTTTGAACACAGCAAACAAATTACACCACCACCATCTTGATGGCAAGCTCCGCCCCAAAGCTTAGGTAGTTAAAATTATTTTAGAAAACATTTTCTATGAGGCATCAATCAAACTGATAGGTCTATACATGTGTGGGTCTGTTGGAAGTCCTTTTTTGGAAAATATGGGAAAAATAATACTACCTTTCCAAACTGGAGGGAAATCTTTTTGTACAAAAATTTAAAAATGATCAAAAATATCAGAAGCCACCAATCAATGAAAAACTTATAAATATCTGACAGGACTAAATCAGGACACAGAGCCTTATTTGTGGAAATACTGTATTGTTAATAGCGTGAATTATTTCTTCTCTATAAAAACATAAAGGTTTGGGAAGAGACTGTACATTATCTTTTGAAGTTTGATATTCTAAATAAAAATTATTTAAGTCTTCATCTACAGAAAGGCTAAGACCTGTAAAAGTGTGCTTCCCATATTAAACTAGGGACATAGAGGTCCCTCAAGGATCCATTTTAGATCTGTTGCTATTCAGCCTTTTTATTAACTGTCTCCCATCTGCCTGCCAAGCCAAAATGTTGCTTTATGTTGATGATGCCATTATCTTTCCAACTGGAAATCATACCTCTGAAATTACATCTGCTCTGCAGAACAGTTTCAAGCAACTTGAAAACTGGTTCTCAAGCCACAGACTACTTCTAAACTACAAAAAAAATAAAGGTGATGTATTTCACTATGCTGCATATCAAGACAAAATCCAGTCCTCTGTCCATCCAAAGTCAGAAAGGAGACTCACTAGAACAAGAAACCTCCTTAAAATACTTAAGCATTCTCCTGGATGACACTCTGTCCTATGCATCACACATTATGTAGTCAAATCAGCTAACACCAAGCTTGGTTTACTTTATCATCATAGGCATGCTATGTCTCAAACTGCCCTTAGCCTTGTCACCCAGTGTTCAGTATTGTCAACTATTGACTATGAGCTCATTATCCATGGGGCTGGTACTGAAATCATTCTGAAAAGAATTAAAGTGATCCTAAACAAGGCCTGTAGGCTAGTCTGAGGAGCGCACAGACTCACCCATTCCTGCAGTATTTACTCCAAAACAGAGTGGCTCCTGCTGTATCTCCAGTTCAAGTACCAGGCCTGCCTTATTGGGAAGAAGGCATTGTTCAGTTTGACTCCAAACTCAATTGCAGCACTTTTCCAATGTTCTATAACTTCTCAGACTACAAGAAGTACATCTAAAGGTGCCCTCAAAATCCCCTTTAAACACAACTCCTTTGCCCAGTGTGCCATCGTGTATCATGATCCTCAGTTGATAAATGAACTACCAGCCCCACTCATTAAATATAAAAATTGGTCTCTTTAAAAAAGGCCTGTACTTCCTTCTAGCTGAAACAAACCACGGTGACTGCACACCTTAGACAGTTGCTTCCTATCATTGCCCTGCCCTCCCCCCTCCCCTCAGCTCCACTAATTCACCCTTCCCTTCCACCCCATCAAGACAATGTCCACTGGGCTGCTATAACCTCTACTTCTCCCTCCCTCCCATAGGTGTCTCACTATCCCCCCACCTATCTCCTCTCCATTCCTCCCTACTTTAAACAATGCATACCTAGGCAGCATCTGCCCCTGTCTGCTTCTCCATCCCCTCACAATCTCTTTCCTGCTTCCCCTGCCCCCATCTCTCTGCTCCTCCTCCTGGACATTGCCCTCCTGGACAGGTACAATTTCACTTACTATTGCTATCTTTCCTGCTTCCCCTGCCCTCACCTCTCCATTCCTCCGCCTTGACAATAACCTCCTGGGCAGCTACAAGTTCATCTAGTCTAGCACTTAGCAACACTTTACCCTGCAATGGAATTACTTCTAAGCTTTAGCCAAAATCCAGCACTAATTGTAACAGTCTGTGTTCTTATATATCCCAGTAACTATAACATTTATGTATCCTTTACCTGTAATGTGTATTTTGACTTTCTGGCTCTCTACTTTGTTATGTGTTTTGCCTTCATGAGTTGGAACCTTTGTAAATGCCTTGTACTCTGTAATGTGTATTACCTTCTACACTTGGAACCTTTGTAAAGAAGCCTTGAGGCTCAAAGGTTGTAATCCAAAACCAAAATAAATAAATATATAAATAAAAAGCAGGTTTTATAAGCTTCTACTGAGTCAGTATCCTGGTTATAACCATGACTAACCAAGGACCAAAATGCCTTATAGTCTTTTTTTAGAACAGTATCTCACAATTTTTCCCTCATAACTTGGTAATATTTATTTTTCTCCAGTTCTTTTCTACCTCTATTAAGGATATTCAGATTTGCCTTTAAAGCATATTTCTTAAAGTATCGTGCTTACCTATTTAAACTACTTTTAGCTATTTTGCAGATCTTATTAAACAATGTTACATTAAATGGTCTGGTGATTTTATTGGTTCAGCAAAAAGGTGTAATAAATAATTTCTGTCCACTTGTTGTATGCTATCTGAACATCATTAATTTCCATAAAGGTGCTCTGTAATGATAGCAATTGATGTGAATAAAACAATTCTAAGAATAAGTCCACTGTTTCCTCCCATCAAATTCATTTTAAGTTAAGAACTTTAAGGCCATCAATATTAATCTATTCTTACAAACATCTGTATATCCCCCTATTTGCCAATAAATTAATAGAGGAGAGTGATTAGAGTCCAATCGATCCAAGATTACAAGATATTTTAAGGCACCTATGTTAGGCCATACCAGATGAATCACAGATGAACTGAAGTAACACATAAAGATATAATTTTCCTGCTGGTCACCTGGTGATCGACCATTTAGTAGTATAAAGTCTAATTTACTCAAAGGTGTTCCAAAGATCTTACCTTGTTTGTTGGATTTTTTTATCTTTAGAGTTTCAAGTCATGGTTACTATTGTATTAATAATATGTAATGATAAAATAAACTCATTTTCAGATATAGCTGAAATATCCTCTTCCTGTATCCTAGCATTGAAGTCTCTGACTAAAATTACAAGATAAGTTTCATAGGTTTTATCTACTTCTTTAAAATCATCTGAAAAGTACTTCCATTCAGTCATTGAATAGGCAGAATTGGATTTAGTAATTGGAGCAAAATACATTTCAGGAGTAGCTGAACTGTCATTATGGTCAAGGGATAGAGAAGTCGAGGTAGGATATAAATTTTTAGTACACTCAACCGGTCTCACAGAGTCAGAGGGAGCAAAGTCCACTGACCTAAATCAGCCCTGATTGCTGGAAGTAAAACAGTAAAATTCTTTTGGATTATCTGAGATATTGAGATTGTTAGTTTGATACCTAAATAGGTGATGTCCATGGGTGCCCAGCCAATTTCCAGTGACACTACATCTGCCTTTTGAACGTAAGGATTCAATAGGAGCACCTGAGTTTTCTGAAGATTTAATTTATGCAAAGAAATAGCACCAAAGCATTGTATTTCATCTAAGGCTGCTTTCAATGAGATGGCTGGTTTAGCTATATGCTAAAGAATATCATCATATCATCAGACAGGGTAGACTAGATGGATCAGGAAGTCTTTTCTGCTGACAATTACTATGTAACTATCTGCATAAACTGAAATTTTGTATTGGCTAGACCCCAAGCAAATACCATCTATAGAAGGGTTAATGCACAGTATCAGGTGTTCCAGGTACAAATTAAGATGAAAAGGGGAAAGGAGATAACTCTGGTGGGTCCCATTAGTAAGGGGAAAAATGGAGGAAAGAATTATGTTGCAGCACAACTTAGCAGTGGTGTGCAAATGTAATAATTTTACTCACTGGGTAAAGGCTGTTGGAATGCCAAAATTGTCCAGGACCCAGAAACAGTATGGCAAAGAGATCCTATAAAAAGCATTTTCTGCACCCAGGGAGACCAGGGCTGCAGGGACACAACTCCCCCTGGACACAGAAATGATGTGCTGCAACTTCTGCAACTGAACAGAAGACAAGCATCCTGCTATAAATCCCATCAGTTTGGGACAAATTACTTCAGACCAAACCCGCTGCAATTGAAGAGCCAGGGCCTTGGCAAGGAGTTTGAGATCAACATTCAGTAAAGAAATCAAGTGAAGTTGGAGATGTCTGCAGGGTCCCATTCAAGTTTAGGAAGGACTGAGATTAAGGCCCTTTGAAAGGAAGCCTCCAACTCATCTGCTTCATACACTTCATTGCATACAAGTAACAAGCAAGGAAGAAGCCCTTCAGAGAATGTGATGTAAAAAGAAGTCAAAAAAACACCCAGACCAGAAGTATTGTCATAGGCCAAGGTTTTCAATGCAGTCTGGTGTTCTAAAAGTGTAATAGGTCACTCTAAGAAAGCATGAGTTTCTTCTAAGAACCTGGGAAGTGGGATCTGATCAAGATACTCCTCAATGGCCACTTGACTAATGGCTTTGACCCCCTGAACATGGAGTGTGCTATAATATAATTAAATTATTCAGCTATCAGCCGTGATTGGGCTATGACTTCCTGACCTCCTGGCTAATGTAAATATTTAATGGAGCTGGCTGCTTCCTGCTGTTTAAGGCACAGGACCAACAGTTTCTCTGCTCACTCACCTGACCAGATGTAAGAGACCTTGGCATTAAATAAAGCCATCTCAGTCTGAGCCATATTCTGTTCATGGTCTTTGTCTCTTGCAGAGGTGAGCTGCAAGAGAACCTGATCAGACACAGAGGAGGCCAACTGTCATTCCAGGGAGCAAATCTGTAGCAAGAGATTGCTGACATGTGGCTGTTTTTGATTTTTGATTTTAGAAGCCAGGCAAATGATTTCTCCTCTAATAGCACATTTATAAGCCTCCCACAGGGTGGCCACCCATGAAACTTTTCCCTGATTTTCATGAAAAAAGCACGTACCAAACACCTGAAAATGATTGACCAAGTCTGTATCCTGGAGCAGAGAATCATTAATCCTCCAGATCTTGTACATGTCCTCCGTGGTCTTCAATAACAGTTGGACGAGTACTGTAGAATGGTCAGGGATCACCCTAGGGAAGATCGCCCCCAATTCCAGGCCTGGCAGCAATGACATACTAAATAAAAAATAGTCAATTAGAGAGTAAGTCAAGAGGAGAAGAAAAAAAGTTAAATCCTTGGAGGTAGAATGAAAAGTCCAACCAAGGTTCTAATAAGGTATATGTATTTATCTCTTCCCTCAGGACTCTGTGATTCTGTATCAGCTGGAAAACAGATGGACCAGACCTATATGGGTCCCCATCCAAATGGACATTCCATCTCCAGTGGCCAGCTGCATTGAAAGGTCACTGAAAACTTGGGATAATTCTTATTAGGGCCATAGAAAGAGACCAACAGTGCATCAGTTTGTAGCAATGTACCTTTCACCAAGATAAATCTACCAAGTGAATATAAGATTACCTGATGCATGTGAAAATCAGCTGATCTTGCAATGAGAATCACCACCCCAGCACATTTTTGGCCCACTCCCACTCCATAGACCTGGCCCTCCCAACTGTGCCAAAGTAGAAGAAGATCGGCTGTGAGGAGATGAGTCTCTTGTAAAAAAGCAATTGAGAGGACATATCTACAGAGATGGGTCACAATACAAGAAGGTTTTAAAGGAGAGTTGGCAGCTTTAACATTCCACGTAATCTGTGAATGGCAGGACATAGAAGCCCATGCAAAAAACCTTAAGAAATAGCCAAGGATCCTCAACCTAGATTGGATCTCAGCGCCCAAAAGCCAAAAGTATTAGATGAGATAGAAGACATATGGATCTGCTTGAAAAAGAAAAAGAAAGGACAAGTATAGTCCCGATCCATTGAAGTTAAAACCATTGTCAATTCCCTGACTGTCTCCAGAGCACCAGATCATCCCCCCACCATGTAGCAAAATCTCTCTCCCTCACATAAAAATGCCCAGACCCCCAAGTCGCGACAGTGGTGGAACCTTTATGGGGCTATCACAAATCGCTTTCTGGCTTGGGTCACCCAAAAAGTACTGTATAGCTAAGAAAAATCCCCAAAACAGCAGGCAAAAAAAAAAGAAAAGTATAGAAACCAGCCCCATCGTCCCCTGCCTGGTAAGTAAGAAAGGAAGACCATAACAACAGGTAACCTGATAGGAAGGACTAATGGGAGGGAGTGGCGCCAATGAATTCACATAAAAACTATAAAGAATAATCCAACACAAATAGATAAACCAGAACCCAGACAGAGCCCCCCCCAAACTGAAAAACTAAAAGCACACCTGATCCCCACAGAATAACTGGGATTCAGCAAGTTTAATACCAAGCATACAACAGCGGCTCAGATAAAAGTAAGAAAGTTCACAAACAGAAAATACATTTTCTACACTGTCCTGAATTAGCTGAGAAATAAAGGTAACACAAGGACCCAGTAGCTCCACTTAAAATATGTATAGAACAATGGATAGGTAAAAAACATCTGTGTGCAAGCACTGAGCAATGGTTACCCCAAAGGTCATTGGCCGGGAAGCCAAGTTTCAAAGAAATACAAAATCACACATGCATCATGGACTGCATATGCAAATCACCACAGAATATTATGCTGGTTAAACTTTAAGCAGAAATGCATGGTGCCAAAAAGTCTCTCACACAGTTTGCAAAGAGTGTCAACAGAAGACACAGACACGTGTTTCATCCTACCAGGACTCATCAGTGTGCCTTGTCTGTTTGACACCCCAGTGGAATGAACCAGCTACCCTAAGATGGTATATCTGGGTTATGTTGTGGTGAACCCAATTAAAACAGAAAACAAGTTAAAAGACAAAAGACCTCTGTGTGCAAGCACTGAGGCAATGGTTACCCCAAAGGGCGTTGGCTGGGAAGCCAAGTTTCAAAGAAATACAAAATCACATATGCCCCCATATGTTGTGGTGAACCCAATTAAAACAAAAAAATGAGTTAAACAACAAAAAACCTCTGGATAGGTAAGTGTGTGTTATGGTTTTTTCACACCCAAGGTGTGTGATGACCCATAAACCTTGAGAGTGAAGCTAAAGAGGTTTATGTGGTCATCACACACCAAGGGTGTGTGGAAAAAATCCATAACATCAAACTTCCTATCCTTTATTTTTTGTAATTGCTAGAATGGAGGTTTAGACTGTATTTCTAGCAGCTTGAATGGAAAAGACTTTTGTTTTAGCTAGTGTGCAGTTTTATTTTTGAAGAAATTGCCCTGTACATGAATAAAATACAGTTGAAAATACTGCAGTTGAAATACTTTTTGTGAAACAATGGAATGCAACAGTCTGGGGAATGTCATATCAACTGAATTTTGGGTTATTATGAAGTGTCATATCAACTGGATATCAGGTTGTTATTATCTTTGAAGCTTAATAACCTGAAATCCAGTTGATATGCATTTCTAACAAAACAGTAATCCAGTTGATATTTATTGTCTCCAGTAATTGTAAAGAAATAAAGCAACTGTGCCAATATCAGCTAAATGACCAAACAAAATAAAACCACTTCAGTTCATGGGTCCCAGAAGCAATGCAATAGCTAAGTAGAATTACAGGGCAGGAAAATGGAAAACTAGAGAGGAAAAAAAAAGGAAAAAGCAAGCATATCCAAGTAGAAACAACCAGAAAACAAATATGCAATAAACAACTGAGTGTACAAACTCAAGTCACCCTGGGATGCAGAACAGCAGTTAATCCCATTGATTCCTCTAAAAAGAAAATGCTTGGAGCCTTGCCACATCAAATGAAATCCTGCATCAATGGAAAAACAGATCCAAAAAGGTTGGGAAACAAGTAGATAGGGTCCTCAATAGTCCAACTGATGATGACCAAAATCCATGTGGCCAACGTGGCTAAGAAGGGGAGTCCTTCCATGTTAGTGGGGGACAGTGAGCTACAGCTGAGCATAAACATATTAAATTACTGCATGCAGGACACCAAAACTACAAGGACCAGGGAGCCAGACAGTCAGATGCTCCATATCAAAGAATACAATAACGAACCCCCACTCAATACCAATACAATTTCTAGCCCATGTTGTCCTGCCATGTAGACACATATGAGGTAGCTAACAGGTCCAGGAGTAAACTCAGGAGGCATCACGTGGCAGCATCCACAGAATCAAAGCTGTAAGTACCATGAGGGAGTACCAAAATCAGTCTGGCCAGAAACTGAATTCTGGACTTGATGCCTCCCTGGTGCAACTGACATTTAATTTCTGTGTACACCCTGCGCTTATACTGAACTTGCTGACTGAGATAATTGAAGATAAAATATCTGTAGTCTCGCCAATATAAAGCTGGATGCTCCACGGCCACTTGCTGAATCTGTAGCTTATCCTGGAAATTCAGGAGATGACATATAAGGGATTGAGATCTCTCATTGGGCTACGGGGCTGGGCAAAGGGGCCTGTAGGGTCTTTCAATTGTGAAGCCCTGGCCAAGTCCAAAATTCTAATAAGCTGACAGAAAAGATCACTGATGAACAGGATAGGGTTCAAGCCTTCTGCAGTCTCTGGGATTTCATTAAGGAGCAGGTTATAGCTCCTGTTCCTATCCGCCAGGTCATCAGTTTCATCTTCCAACTTAGCCATTTGTTTCTAGATGGTCACTATGTCCCTCTGCTCTGTTTGTGCCCAGTTCTCCAGTGAGCTGACCCAAGCCTCAGTGTCCCCAACATGAGTCGTAAGGGATTCCGCAGAAAGGCATATAGATTTCCTGTCCATTACTAAGTCTGAAAGAATGGCTTTAATTGAGGTAAATTCCCTCATATAAGAATCAGAATTCTGGTCATTTGCTTTTTCCATAACAGATGAAAGAGCACTAGTACCAAAGTTAAGCCTGTATCACTTCAGAGGGTGCAGTGGCTCAGGGCTTGGTGGTAGAGAAGTTCACTGCATCACTGCAAATAAAGTGGGGTTTGTCATGCTGTAGAGGCACAATTCAGACAGTGATAAAGAACAAAAAGTACTGAGAATGGCTGCACTAAATTAAATCAGAAATTACTGTGATTCATAGTCAAAAGCTGAAAATATGGTGATTCGTCATGGAGCTCAAAGTCCTGCGACCTCTGCCATCAGCTGCTACACCAGACGTACAGGAGGGTAGATTTTAAAAATATGGGGAAATGCCTCAGGGATGACCTTGTGATGGTATGAGTTGGGTGAGGTAGGGGAACAATGGAGAAGACTAAAAAGGGCCATAGTGAAGGCAACAAACCCATGTGTCAAGCAAGAGAGCAAAAGAAAAAGGAAAAAGAGACCAGTATGGTTCTCAAACAAGGTGGTGGAAAATGCAAAAGAGGGGATTGTTTTTGTTTTCAAAGATGGGGGGCCGTGGGCCCTGGGATAACTCAGGGTGACTGGGGGTGATCGGCCGAGAGGGACCACTAGACACCAGGGGTGGGAAGAGGAGAGGATTTTTTTTTTAAAGATTGGGGACTGGGTGGTGAAATTTCACCTGTGAGTGGCAAATTTCACCAGTTGGGGGGCCAAATATTGCCCACCCCTAGGGTAAAATTTTGCATTTCACCTTGCTAAATATTTCATGAAACGCACAAATTCTGCTAAATATTTAGTCGGGTGAAATTTTCCAATTTCTCGCAACACTAAGGTCAAATTAATCTGATAGAGTTCTTTGACTGGGTGACTGAGGAACTAGGACAGGGTGGAGAGGTGGACATAGCCTTCCTAGATTTCAGTAAGGCCTTCAGCACCATTACATGTAGGAGACTAGTAAGCATGTTAGGTAGCTTTGAAATGGGACTGAAGGTGGAAAACTGGGTAAGAAACTGGTTAGGGGACAGGCAGCAGAGGGTAGAAGTAAACAGAGTTCATTTAGAGGAAAGTAGGGTGACCAGCGGGCTGTCTCCGGGACCAGTGCTGGGACCGGTCCTCTTTAATGTCTTTATAAGTGACATTGTTAAGAAGCTGAAAGGGACATTCTGCCTCTTTGCAGATGACACCAAACTCTGCAATAGGCTGGAGACTCCATGGGAGCAGAAAGGATGAGGAAAGGATGAGCAGTGACCTGAGAAAACTTGAGGAGTGGTCAAGGGTATGTCAGTTGGGTTTCAATGCAAAAAAGTGAAAAATATGACATTTGGAGCACAGAAAAACAGGGGTTGAGTGTAAATTTGGGTTCTGGATACCACATCACAAAAAGGACACAGGCAAGGAAAGGAAGGGCAATTTTATTTATATGGCATAATCCCAGAGGATCTTAGTGCCTCACAAAAACTAAACAAATAAAGTAATACTATTAGAACAATAAATAAAAAGCCACATGTTAAAATAAACATAACAGAGTAACTAGAGAAATAATAGCAACTTTCCCCAAAACACATATTAAAGAAGTAAGTCTTAAACTTGTATTTACAATGGTCAGGGAAGGGGTACCTCATCTCCAGTGGAAGGGCATTCAAGAGAAGTGGGGCTGCCACTCATAAGGTCCTATCCCCTAAGGATGTCAAACGAGGTCTAGGAATGGAAAGAAGCCTTGCATCCCCTGACTAAAGGAAGGAGCCAGCAGCATATGGGTTCAGGAGGTATTTCAGGTAACTGGGACCCAAACTGTGTAGGGCCTTGTAAGTCAACAAACAAAAATTTAATTTGATGTGCCACTGCACTGGCAACCAGTGCAGAATGCAGAGAACCACCATGATATGCTCATACTAGGAGGAATCAGCAACCAGCCAGGCTGCTGCATTCTTGATGAACTGCAAGCAGTGCAACAAATTTGTGGATAGCCCCAGGTAGAGTGTTACAGTAATCCAGTCATGATAAGTCAAGTGCATGCACCAATGTTGCTAGGTCAGATGGCTCAAGAAAAGGCTTGATCTGGGAGATGTTACGAAGATGAGAAAATAAACTGTGGACAACAGCCGACACATGATCTTCTAATGTCAACGTGGAGTCCACAATGACCCCTTGATTCCTCACCCTATCTATAGCCTTGAGAGTACCACCATTCAAAGATGAAAGAATGGTGTCACCACTCAAAGATGATGAACCAAGCAGACCCAGCTACACCAGTAGCACCTCCATCTTTGAAGGCTTCAGCACAAGCCAGCTGGCAACCATCCAGTCCTGGATTTCCAGAAGGCACCCCATCAAGTCCAAAACAGCTGGCCTGTCACCAGGACCCCAAGACACATATAACTGGGTATAATTAACATAACAATGACCCCCGCCACCTTAATCATCTAATGATCTTCTCCAACAGCAGCATGTACACAGAGAACAACATGGGGGCCAAGACTGACCCTTGAGGCACACCACAGCAGAGTGCAGCACTGCCCAAGATGAAAGACCTGAGTGCCATTTGCTGTTCTCTGTCAGATAGGCAGGACTCAAATCATCATAGCACCATCCATACAAGTCCTACATAGCACCCCAGAATGGCCAACAGTGCCCCATGGTCCACCGTGGCAAAGGCCGCAATAAGATCAAGCAGAAACAAAATGGAACTACTTTCACTATCCCTTGCAATAAGTAGATCATAGTTGACAAGACAACAACAAAATTAAATGTTCATGCTCACCAGAATGCAGGTAGGGTGCTGTCTAATGGGTGGCTAACACAGTGCAGACTGCACACCATACGCCAATGATGACTCTCAGGTTAGAAATACTGTGAAAGGTTGGAGTTGCCAACATATTTTATATACTGAGTTTTTCAGTTTTGCTGCTTGTAAAACAAATTGCCTTTTGCAGTATTTCTGACTGAACCATCATTGGCATATGGTGTGTGGTCCGCACTGTGTCCTTGATTATAGTTTACCCTGACCAGAGCAGTTTCTGTACTATGATGAGGCCAGAATCAGGACTGCACCACCACCACCTTTTCAATCTACTTCTTCAAAAAAGGAAGGTTTGATGCAGGTCTTTAATTTGTGAGAATGTCAGGGTCCACATCTTGTATCTTTAAAAGGGGTCACCACTGCCCATTTCAAGGAATTAGGAAAAATTCCCTCCTCCAGCAAACACCTGACAGTCTTCACAAATATTGGACTAAGCATTCCCTAGCACCCACATTATTGAACCCCACCACTTCTTTGCCAGTTTTGCAGCTTATTTCAAAGCAAACGAAGACATCTCACTCTTTTTTGGAAAAGCATAACTCTGCTGGCACATCCCTTTGCTTTGAAATAAGCTATAAAACTCTCTAACACTTGGTTCCTTGACTAGTCTTGATGCTTTTAAAACATTTCTAGACAGTCATTGTACAGATGTTTGTAACTACTGATAGACCCCATCATATCATATCATCATATCATATCGTATCATATCGTATTGTATTGTATCGTATCAAATCGTATCATAACATATTGTGTCATGTTGTGCCATGCTGTGCTGTGCTGTGCCATGCCACGGCATGTTGTGTTGTGTCATGCTATGTCATGTCATGTCATGTCATGTCATATCATATAATTTCATATCATATCTTATTATATTATAACATTATCTAGTATGCATTCTGTATATTCTTCATTGTGGATATTTTTGAACCTTTTGGCTGTCCTAATCAGGATCTCCTTGTTATTAATTTCATTATACTCTCCTTTTTCCATTTTTCTTTGTTATTGAGCATCATACAATGGAACCTTTTCCTGGTAAAACAAATATATACAAATACAAATAAAAAGTTTGGAAAGTTAGAATGAAATCTATGCATGCAATTAGGAAGCTAGAAAACAACACTGTACTTCCTTAGATCATATGGACTGGTGCTTCTGCGGAGCAGTTCCATGATGTAAGGCAGTCAGTCATTCCATAGGGACTTATAGGTCCACAGATAGAGAGTAGTTGTTTTTTTAATCTGTCTTGTAAATTTACAGTATGCTGTATTTTTTTGTACTGCATGTAATATTATAAATGGTGTCTAACTACTTCATTGTATAGTGGAATAATCCCCTCCTATTTTATTCTTTTTTTATGATTCTTAAATGGATCCTTGCATCCTATTGGACGTCTTAGGTTGAAAATGAAATGTTTAATTCAGATCTTTATAGTGAAGGTGTTAGAGCAAGCAACAATTGACTTGACTCTCTGTTGTTCCACTAAAAGTAGAGGCTTTGCAGAAGCACCACAGGATGGGTCTCATTAGACTTTTCATACATATTTGCACAATTAAATTTGAATACAGCAGAGATGGCTTGCTGCACTTCATTCTTAATCATCATTAGTCCTTGTGCAGCATACTGGATATTTGAATAGCAGACTCAATGGCTTTTAGTGGCAATCAGTTTGGGCAAGATTCTACCTTGAAAGGTCATACTGTAATAGTATTTATTGCAAAAAATATATATACATTAATGCATCGGTTAGGGATCGCATACAAAACTTCAAAATTAGGTAAATGTGACAGATGGGTAAAAAAAAAAAGTTACCCGACTGTTGGGGACTTTGTAGCAATATGATCCTTGGGGTTTGAATGATTGTGCAATCCACAATTGGCATTATCCTAACTTCTGCACTCTCTTTCTGAGCACTGGTTTGTGAATAAACCTCTGTGACTTAAAAGGCAGTGCCAAAGTTAAATTAATACCAGTGGTACAGCATTCAATAGCACAAGACCTGAAGAGCATGAAGCTATAGTCACCAATGGTTAGGAGAATTCAATTTTCCCTAAAACTGTATTTACCAGTTTTTGATGCTTTGTTTTCAAACCCTAACTGATGCACCAAGGTATTTTTCTTGTAATGAATGTCCTTACATTTTGAAAGAGAAATGGAAAAACAGATATCCTGTGTTTTGTAGTTACAATGCAAAACTGAGGTAAGTATAGTAAATACTTTTAATGGAAATTAGTACTGGTCCTGGTGCCTTGTGTCACTCTCTAACCTCAACCCACCCCATACAAAGAAGACCCTGGAGTACAGAGGCAACTCACAACTCACCCCACCCTGTGTCATGCCGACCCTAGATTCCTGTAGCAGCCCTCTCCCTCACAGTGCCCCAATTACTGCCTGCTAGCCAGTTGTAGTCACTGTACCACCCATGGGATCCAGCAGTACCCCAATACAACACCCTGCCCCCAAAACAGTGCTTCTGATCTTTCATTTTTATTATTTAAAGAACAGGAAGGATGAGATGTTATAAATGAAAAACTATGCCTTAGACTTGATGTCCTTTACATGTTTAGCATGGAATATATCTACTGCTCATTTGAAATAACTACTCATGCTGCACCCTTTAAATCTGCAAAGTTGTAAACATTTTAACAATAGTATCAAGGTACTTTGTGTGTCATATATAATGTATTGTGCCTATTCAGGTTGTATGTTATGTTTTATATGCCCCTGGGTCACTCTTAAAAATGAACAGCTGCTGTTCATGTCACTCCCTCCAAAGTAAGAATGAAAGAACAAAAGAAAGCAAGAAAGAAAGAAAGAGAGAGACAGAGAGAGAAAGGAATCATTCCTTGGCATCCAGTGGTACACCTTCCCTCTTCTCTAAACCAGTTAGTCCTTGGCATCCAGCGTTAACCCCCCCAGCCAGCCTAAAACCAATCATTCCATGGTGAACAGTGGTACTTCCTTGCCTTGCCCCAATTTAGACATATCCTTCTGTCCAACTATACCCTCTTCCTCACCCTATCAAAGACAACTATTGCATTGCATCCAGTGGTTCCCCCTCTCTCACCCTGCCCTAAAACAATTAATACCTGGCCTACAGTATTTCCCATCTCTCACATTGCACCATATTAATTTGCCACTGGCACCCAGGGTTACCCATCATTCAGATTGACTCCACCACAATAAAACACAAATAGTTGTTTTACATTAACAGGTTAGCCAATCCTGACTATACTGGGACTGATGAAACACTATAGTAATTGTTTAATTTAACAAAAATAACATCAAAATGGATCTGAAAGTCAAATATAAAAATTCTAAGACTAACCATCTTTGATTATCCTCAAATAAGCAAGCAATGACACATGATGAGGTGTGGGTTATCTTCTGATAAAGGCATGACCAGGTGCGTTATAGCGCCTTATGCACCTGGGCATGCGCTTATTGGGAGATAACCCACACCTCGGAATGTCTTAATGTGCTTATAAAATGGGTCCTTCTAGTATTTTAAAAAAAGAAGAACTAAAAAGTCAGACATTTAAAAATGGAGCTTCAGTGGTTTAAATAGTGAAACAAATAGTCCCACTATTAAAAGTGGTGTGTTTTGGCAGCAGATGGCTTTCTACCTATTCCTGAGATAGAAACTAGAAAATCAGCAAAATAGTAGACAGTGTATATAAGGTCCCCCTTCCTGGAAAAGCCTTAAACATTTAACATTTTCATTTTTTTTCCAAGCATTTATTGGTTTGTCTATGTGTCTGAGGAGTGACTGACCCTGTCTGCCCACTACAGTGAGTAGTAGAGAGTATTTCTGACTTCCGATGCATTGTGATGCTCAGCTGCACACACAAACACAAATCTTTTTTAATTTTTTCTTTTCTTTTTTTTTTATCTTCCTTTGTTTCATTTAGTTTCTGAGTTCTGCTTCAGTCTTGGTTCACTCAGATCAAGCGTGTCCCTTTGAGGCTACGTTAAAGAGCTGTTGGGATGTGGAGAATGGGGCTTGCTCTTGGCTTTTTGCCATAAAATACAAGTCACATTTTTTTAGTTTACAACTTTAATTGTTTTATATTTGAGAAGCAAGAGTGTAGGGCATGGGGGAATGAGACAGGAAGCATTAACTGAACGTTGTCTGCATGGGTGCTTCCCACTACAGCGGTCGCATGTCACCAAGGTATTTGTCTGCTGAATGCAAAAGAAAAACAAACTGGATTACATTTTTAATCATGTGTGAGGATTTTGAATAGCAGCACTTTTGAATGTGAAGTGGGCAGACTAGGTGGGCCAAGCAGTCCTTATCTGCTGTCAAATTCTATGTTTCTATGTTTCCATGTTAAGGCATAGAATGGGTATTAGTGGCAGTGCAGTTGGGACAGTGGGGTGGGGCTTAGAAACACTGCTGGAAGCTTTATTCACTTCTGTTTTTGTTTGTAGTGGCCAGAGGTCAGTGATATGGTCTTGTTATGGAGCCGTAGAGACAAGATTAGTACTGGTTGTGTATGATATCTGCTGATAAGGACACAGCTCTGGAGGGCTAGTAGCCTGTCAGATTTAATTATTTTTATAGCCCATTTTATAAAATTAATTATAAAAATGGGTATCAAAAATTGTGAAACTTGGCTGGCTAAGGGCCATCTTCATCTGTACTATTAAAAAGGCTGGCAAAGAATAGCAGCTGATGTCCCATTGTCTGAGTCCCCTTCCCTGTAACCTGACCTTTGGTAGGCAGGAAGAGTTCCAACCACAGGGGCCGGGGATTAGCCCTACACCACCCCTTGGGGAGGAACCATTGAGTCCACCAACAGGGTGAGAGGCATCTGGAGGGGGGAGAGAATGAGGGGTTAAAAAGAGATGAAACCAACAGCTCCCACTCACTTCATCCTTCCTTCTTCAGATCATAATGTAAAACCAGGGTTCTGGTTCAGCTAAGGTAGAGCAGGGAATTATTTATCCCACCCATTGGTGATCACATTTGGGGTTGGGAGAACTCTCCCAGTTTTACCTCAGAGGATTTTTCTAAATGTTGTGCCTCCTCCAAAAGGGTTTAACCAAGAACAGGTTTAGATCAGATAATAAATGGTCACACTCATTGTAACATGGTGACTTGGGAATCTCTCAGAGCCATGGCATAAGAGGAAAAGGAGAAAGAGTTGAATTGTTCTGAAGGACTCTTCTTCCCTGGTGAGCATGAGATCTGTGGGGCAGTAAAACCTGGTCCCAATTTTGGGGGAGGGTTGCAGTCCTACCTCATTAGGCTTGCCTGCAGGAGTGGCACCACCAGCAGGAGTGGTGAATGGCCACATGTCCACATGACCTCCCCACACCTGGGGTTTGGTACTAACTCCAAAAGATACATGATTTCGTCAGTCTGCAAATGGGGTAAGCCCCTTTACTGGAAGGTGTGCCTAGGCGTGAAGTGACTGATGAGATCTCCCAGCTGTGCACGTCATTCCAAAATTCTGTAAGCCCGTTTAATAAACATATAGCTGTGGACAATTGAAAAAGCAAGTCAATGGATTAATTTCATCCTCACATTTTATGAACAAAGTTACAAAACTACTGCTGACTTTTATTCTTCTTTATTTGAAAAAAAAAATAGAGACACAATGTGCTTAAAAATGACAACTAACAGTACAAATATCCATATTTAGTGCACAACATCAACACACAGCGCATTCAGAACAAGTTTTGTGCAAATATGGCATATGAAAAAGCTGCAAAAAAAAAAAAAACTGTTTTCTGTTGAGTCCTGACACTTTGATTCCAGTTCAGTAATCCTGCAAAGGTTTTTTCATTTTTTTTCTGGCTCTGTTGGCTTAATCCAAAGAAGATTTTTTTGGCTGGTACAGTAGCAACTTATGTCTATGCACTTTTCCAGCTGCTTGATGGACAATATTATTGTTTTCTTACTAACATACTATTTGCCGGCAGATTAGGCCTTACGGTCTATCGAGTCTGCTCGAACCTTAGATCCTTAGTTGGGTGCCGAGGCCCTCCCATCCCTTGTGCTCCAGAAACCCCTATCATCCATCCCCACCCCCCTTGGACAGGCAATCTTCTGATACATCCACTTTTTGAGTCTGTCCCACCCTCTCTTGAAGCCCTCCACTGTGGATCTCTGAACCAGCTAGCCAGGCAGTGCATTCCAAGGGTCCACCACCCTCTCAGTGAAAAACCTCCTCCTCTTTTCCCCCCTCACCCTTCCACCTTCCAACTTCAAACCATGCCCTCTGGTGATTCCTCCCTGCTTTAGTCTAAAGATTTCCTCCATGTTTACCCTATTTATTCCCTTGAGGTACTTGAAGACCGCAATCATGTCACCCCTGTCTCTCCTCTCCTCCAATGAAAACAGGCAGAGCTCCTCAAGTCTGTCCTCATACGTCAAATCCCCTAGCCCTCATATCATCTTAGTTGCCCTCCCTGTACCCTCTCCAGGAGCTGTATGTCCTCTTCAAGTGTGGTCTCCAGTACTGTACACAGTACTCAAGGTGTGGTCTAACCAGTCCATTGTACAGCGGCAGAATCACTTCCTTGCTCCTAGAGGTGATCCCCTCACGATGCATCCCAACATCCTGTTTGCCTTGCTAGCCGCTCTCCTGCACTGCTCAGAGTTATTCATCCATGCATCCACCATGACCCCTAGGTCTTTTTCCCATTGAGGCCTCCAGCGCCTCCCATGGTGTACCTGTGTTTAGGATTTCCCCGACCAAGATGCAACACCTTGCATTTAGCGATATTGAACTTTAATTTCCATGTGTGAGCTCAGCTTTCCAGGGTGTCCAGGTCCCCTTGCAGGGCCAACCTCCCCTCTTCTCCCTCAACTACTGCTCCCATCTTGGAGTCATCCGTGAAGAGACTCATTTCACACCCTATACCCTCCCTGATGTCCGATATGTATGCACTGAACAGGATTGGACCCAGGACCGAGCCTGCAGTACCCCACTACCAACCTCTCTAGGGTTTGAGAGCTCCCCACAGACCACTACTCTCTGGGTGCATCCAGCTAGCCAGTTTTCAATCCATCTGACCATCAAAGGGCCTACTCCTAACCACATCAGTTTCTCCACCAGACCATTGTGGGGGACAGAGTCAAACGCCTTGCTGAAGTCCAAGAATAATGCATCCACAGGCTTTCCCCTGTCCAGTTCTGATGTTAAACATTTGTAGAACTCCACAAGATTGGTTTGACATAATCTACCTGGCACAAACCCATGTTGCCAACTATCCAGACCTCCCACCTCCTCCAAGTACACCCCCAATCGTTCCTTTAGTATACTCTCCATTAATTTTCCCACCACCGAGGTCAAACTGATGGGTCTATAGTTACCTGGTACTTCTCTCGACCCCCCTTTATGTATTGACACCACATGTGCCTCTCGCCAATCCCTAGGTACCCTCCCTGTCTCAAGTGACCTCCTTCAGGGATGCAGCCAGTATGTCCGCCAATTCCCATAGTACTCTCGGATGAATGCCATCCGGCCCAGGAGATTTGTCTTTCTTTAGGGCCTTGAGAGCTAACCACACCCTTTTGGCAGAGATAGCATCATCCGTCCCCTCCACCTTACTGGCCTTTTTATCCTTATCCAGATGTGACACCCTGGGGTACCTCTCCCTCCTCTTGCTCCATTTCTGTTGCCCCTGATCCCACTCACTGCCGCTTCTATTCCTTCGTGCCTTGCTTTGTAGATATCCCATCCCCTCACTAGTGAACACAGAGACAAAGTACTCGTTAAATACCTCTGCCTGGTCCCTCGCCTCTTCCACCCACCCTCCTTCTGATCTCAATCTGCTGAGATGGCCCTTAGTTTTTCTCCGCTCCCCAATGTACCAGAAGAACCCCTTTTCCCCTCCTTGTATCCCCTGTGCCAGCCGCTGCTCTTTACTGGACTTTGCTCACCTCACCATCTGGGTGACTTTTCTAGATGCAAGATGGTACATTTCCTTATCCCTATCCCCTCTTGTTGTTTTATATTTTTTGTAGGCCGCCTTCTTTTCTCTGACTGCTACCTGTACCTCACTGGACCACCAGCATGGTTTATGTGATCTTGCTCCCTTACGTTTCAACTTAGCACAGATCCTGACTGCCTCATGAAGTCCCCGTTTTATGACCTCCCATCTTCTTTCCACACTTGTCATTGATGTAATCCCCTTCAAGTGATCCTTAAGAATATTTCCCATGCCCTCAAAGTCTGCCACCCTGAAGTCCACTGCCAGTGTCCTAGATCTCCCCCCCTCCCCCCATGCTTATTTGAAACCAGACAGTATTGTGGTCGACTCCCAGTCAGGGGTCCTGTACAACCAGGTCCCTTACCAGATCCCCATCTGCCAGAACCACATCCAGGACATGCCCCTCCCTTGTGGGCTTCATCACATGCTGTGTTAAGAACACATCCTGGAAGCCGTCCAGTAGCCTCTGCTCCTTGGCCACCTTAGAGGACATGGTTCCCCAGTTTGTACCTGGCATATTAAGGTCCCCCATCAACACCACTCCTTCCCCTTTTGGTCCACACTGGGCAATGATGTTGTCCAGCAAACCATCCTCTAGAACATCACTCATCCCGGGGGGCCTATATACTATACCCAGCTTGACCTTATCTCCTGCTAGAGATTGTAAGGTAACCCATAAGGCCTCCACGTTTCCCTCTGCCTCTTCTACCCTAGCAATTTCTATGTCATCTCTAATGAACATAGCCACTCCACCCCATCTGCCCTCCTTTCTATCCTTCCTAAGCATAGTGTACCCCCGTACGTTTAGGTCCCAGTCATGGTTTTTGTTGGCCCATGTCTCCATGACCGCCGCCACATCCACCCCGAACAGCATGGCCTGGAACTCTGGCAACTTGTTTCCCAAGCTCCTGGCATTTACTAACACCAACCCCACCCTTATCCCTGATCCTCTTTGTCGAACCCCACCCAGATTCCTTATACTTCTATCCTCCTCTGCTCCTCCTGAAACCTCCACCCCAGTCTGTTTCCCTCCCCTTGGGCTTGAAGGCTACTCCCCTCATCTGTAGGAGAGGGCTTCTGGTCAGCCACTCACTTATCCCTTCCCCCCTTTCAAGTTTAAACCCCACCTTTCTTGAATGTAGTCAGCCATCCCCTGTTTAAGGACTTCCTTCCCTAATGGGGCAAGATGAAGCCTGTCCTTGGCATATAGTCCCTTATCCTCCCAAACTCCATTCCAGTTCCCTAACACCCCCAACCCAGTCTCTTCACCCCACTTGAGCCAGTCATTAACCTCTGTGAGCTTCATTTTTTTCTCCACTGAGGCCTTTGGTACTGGCAATATCTCTGAAAAGGAAATGTTGCATCCATTATCCCGACAGACTCTGGCAAGTTCTTGGAACCTTGCTTAGATTTCCAAAACGCTATTTCCCTCTAGATCGTTAGTTCCCAAATGCACCAGGAAATCCGGTTTCCCTCCACAATCCCTAACCATTTCATACGCCATGAACTTTGGTCTGTGCACTGTCAGACCAGAGATACTCACTACCTTCACCTGGCTATGGCATCCACCCCCTTGTCCCTCCCACTGGATACCCCTAATCATCGAGTCTCCCAATAACAGAACCTTAACACCGCCATCATCCTTATGGTTACCTCCACTATGCCCTCTCAGCCCCCCTTCCCCCCTTTATTCATGATCTCAATTCCATGGGAGTCTTCCTGCCTTATTAGAGACCCCCTTGTCACCCTCCCCTTTCTGCCTCCCTCATTATTTTGCCCACTTAACTCAACCCCCCTCTGAATAGGTGTCCCCTTTAACCCTCTCTTATTCGAACTATTTATCCTGGCCTTGATGGTTTCCCCTTCCCCCACACCGCCATCCTCTCCCCTTGTAATAGTACCCCTACCTCCAGAGGCTCTCTGTGGGTCCCCTTTAGCTAGGGCCCCATCCTTGGTACTGACCCCCCTGCTGAAGGGGGGCTCTGCTCCAACCTCCTTGTCTCCCAGTTTCTCTCCAGTCATGCTCTCCTCCCTCATGTCTGCAATATGTTGCATCTCCCCCATCTGCTTAACATTTATGTTTCCCCTTCTCCCTCCGGGACTATTTCTATCCTTTCCATTGCCGGTCTGTGATGCCCTATGGGTAACCGACTCCCTAGCCCCGGCCTCTGTATAAGTTTCCTCATTTCCACCAACCCCTTCCTCCCCCTCTAGGTTGCTTAGTAGCTCAAATTTATTGTGACATTCTATGTCAGCCTCCATCAAGTAACCCGAGTTTCCCCTGACTGCACCTCTAAACTGCCCCTCTTCTTCCCCTCTTGCTCTTTTCATCTTAGGAGCTCCCATCCCACAGTCTGCTGTTTTAGGCTTCTGCACAACAGTCCCTCCTGACTCTTCCCCCTCCACTCTCTTTGTATTCAGAACGTTCACCCCGTATGCTTTCCCCTTAGCGTCAACATCCCTATCCAAGGGTCCTCTGTCCCTAATATCCCCCTTCCTGCTTGCTGTAACATAATGTCCTGTAATTTCAGAGCATTGCCCCAGCCTCCCCTCAGCCCCACCCTTCTGCTGCCCATATCCACACCCCTTATCCTTGGACACCCCCCAGATCCCTAGCTTACTCCTTAACCAATATACCTCACTCCTGATACAAGATAGCTGTCTACAGAGTGGGCAGCCTCCCTCTCTCCAGGCCCAATTGAGAATTATTGCCATCCCACAGCCTGTGCAGCCTACAACCCTTCTGAAGATGCCTGCCATGGTGGAATATGGCCACCCTGTTTATCCCCTTCTGTTTATAATGGCACACCCCCTTTTCTCAGTCCATTTCCCCAGAATACAGTTTCTCTCTATACTGACTGTAGTTATTTACAAACCCAATTTCAACCCCACCAATAAAGTTCCCAAGTCTCACAAACACATACAGTCCAGTGTGTGTTCAGTCCCACTAACAGTGTGTGTATGCAGACATCAGGTACCGTGTGATGTCACAGGCCCCAGCTCCTGTTGCTTAATTTCAGTCCCAAACAGAAATACTCAGCCCTTCAATCCCAACCCCCAGTGGCTTTTCAGTATTTAAGAAAGCCTACAAAACAGGGTGGTTGGGAGGGCTCTTACCAACACCAGGCAAACAACACATTTAAATTTCACTCTAATTATCACTGCCAAACAACTGTTCCCAAGCCTCCAAAGTTACAATATCACAGCCCAAGTAACAGTTCTAACTCAAGGTAATCATTTTTAACACATAGAACTAATTTCACTTACAAAACTATTCAAATATTTCAGTTAAAACAGAATATAACCCCATACCTCTGTCCTTACCAGCCTTCTGCTTATGTTCCCAAGTGAACAATGAAAGCCAACGTAATTCCTGTTAAAGACAAGGTAATTCCAGTTAATGCCCCTTCCCCTAACACCAGGCAAACAACACATTTAAATTTCACTCTAATTATCACTGCCAAACAACTGTTCCCAAGCCTCCAAAGTTACAATATCACAGCCCAAGTAACAGTTCTAACTCAAGGTAATCATTTTTAACACATAGAACTAATTTCACTTACAAAACTATTCAAATATTTCAGTTAAAACAGAATATAACCCCAGACCTCTGTCCTTACCAGCCTTCTGCTAATGTAGAGTGTTCGCTTACATTTTACTGTTGCCGGTGAGGAAAAACAACCATTCCACTGGCTAGGAGTAGCCTACTGCAAACTGTATTGCTTGCATTTCAGAGTGTGAACAGTTCATCATCAGGCTGTGGTAATTTCTCCAAAACCTGTGTTGTGTGAATTCTTCCAGGGGATGGGGATTAATAAGGCAATATTTGAGAATGACAGCACTGGATAAAGACGCAAAAGCCTCTTCACAATAAAATCAGTACTAACCACACATCCTTGATTGCTATCAGAAACATGATTACCACCTCTACTCACTAAGATCCTTCAACTAGTCCCCAAAAGAAAACTACCTTAAATTAAAAAATATAATAATTAAATATTATTTGTCCTCATAATCACCTTCTTACACACATACAGACATACTGCCTCCACCCAACCTACCCTGCACACTGTCTCAATCCAAACTGCCAACAAGACCACCCTCCTGGTCCCCAGAACCAGGACCACTCGGGCCCAAAGTCCTTCTGTTACAGAGCCCCATCTTGGTTTAACTCTCTCCCCACATCCATTTCTACTGCCCCCAAAATTTCCACTTTTAAATCCTCCCTTAGGAGCCAACTGCTCAACTCCTGGAGCTGCACCTGTCCTTAACAGGCCTCAGCTACTACCACTTTTGACATAGCCCACTGAGCCAAACTCCCACGTCACCCCCCCCACTCTCCCCATGGCCTTCCACCTCCTCTGTTCTCTAACAAAGTATGTACTATGTGAAACCCAGAAAAGTTCTATCAAGTGAATTGTATGGAAACTACTGTAATATTCTAATTTGCACTGTCTCTTGGTATGCTGTCATTTATGTTGCATATGGAAACTACTTTGTTATTCTGTTTCACACTGTTTTCAGTCACTGTGTAATTTATGTTCCACTGTATGTCCTCACTGTGACAAGGTACCTTTTTAAATGAGCCCCTGGCTCAAAGGTTGTAAATCCAAAATATAAATAAATAAAATAAAAAAAATGAAGCACTGCTTTACTTACAGTTTTAATTTCTGGTGCTTCTTTCATGATCATGAAAGAGACCCTTCCTATCCTCACAAGTATATTAAGGATATCTCTGCAGCTTAATATGCTAAACATAAAGCCGAAGCCCTGTTTCCATCCGATGCCTTCTGTTGTGTGATTGTGGGGATGAACATTCAGCCAGTAGAATTTAGCAGAGATTTTAATTCTTATATTACATTCATAGTAAACATTCCATCTGTTGGATGTAGGAAAGATAAACAAGAAACACAGTGGGGAAAGGGAGGAAATAATATAAAGAGGAAGGATAATAGGTGAGGAATCATGTAAATGGGGGTGGGCTGGGGAAAATAGAGGGATAATTTAAAAACAATGGGCTGGATTCACAACAGGTTTTGAGACTAAGTAACACACCACAATCTCCACAGCTCTAAAGGTTGTTATTCTCATCTGCAGCAGTTGCAGAAAATGTTACAGCTGATTCCACCAGTTGTAACATTATTCTGCAGCTGTGGGGATTTCAATAGCAACACCACCCACAAGCCATTGCAAATTGTGGAGCCAGTCCTAAACCAGCTCCACTTTTGAGAATACTTTAGCTGCAAGAGAAACTGCGGTTCCACAAGTGGCAACCGACTTGTGCCGTGTTTTTCCTACAGCTGCAGGATTTTAATGAGTTTTCAGAATCCAGTGCCCTGTATTTTGCTGTGCATATTTAAAACTGAGATAGCATGCCTATGCTGTGATATTCCAGAACTATTTTGTAGGAGAAGATGAACATTCCAAATTTTTTTTTAAAAACAAGTTACATGTTTGACATTATTTTATTTTTGTGCATTAGTTCATTCCACCCAAGCCTCCAAGTAAAATATCTTGGACTCATTTTGTAATGTCAATAAGATACCCCGAGGTATGCATTATAGGGGGATAAAAGTTCTTCTCCAGTGGTTGAAAGAACTTGGCAATGCTTTGTGCATCACAACACAAAGTCGCACAGTGTTGAACCACAAAATTGCATACAGGTGGGTGCACAGATTCAAGGGGAGTCACTCAACTCATAAACCACAACAGCATCTTTTTCTGTGCACTCCTGTGTAAAATGTCAATTGTCTTGCTTCAGATAAAAGGCAGGCTTCATAGTTCCCTTTCCACATCCTGGAAATAACATAAATAAGTTGACATCAGTCGAGGTAACTTCTCTCTGTGGAAGGGTTTTTGGAACTAAAGTGCTGGGGAGAGAGTGTTGTCAGTGACTGTGCTGTATTTTTATTTGCCTCTTTTATTTGTAATTTTTGCAATAAATATTATGTGTTTTGCACTTACATGGGCTGATGTCAACTTATTTAAGTTACTTCTAGGACATAGAAAGTGAGCTATAATGCCAGACAGTGAGTAGGGATAGGTGGGTTAAAGAGGAGGCTCAAGGTAGTAGAAGACCAGACCGGTATCACCCCACAACAGCGACAATTGCTCAGCGAACACCACCACAGGTCTGAATCTCAGCAGATTGCTGTGGTGTTGCACTGTACAATGGCACCATGACTCCCAATGTTCCTGCCTCACCCCCAAAACAACTCTGACTCAGAGTTGTATAATTAGATATGGGGGTGCGGGCACACAGACCCCACGTGGGGGGGGTGGGGAGGAAGCCCCCCCCACAGAAAAGACTTTCTTCCAATGGGAGCAATGCTGACAGGCGGCATTGTTCCTATCACTGTTGTAGATGTCGGCAGCATTGCCAACGTTGTTAAGTGGTGGAACCAGATTGGACCAGAGTGGGGAAACAGACATATACCCTGTTAAAGGGGGACTCTCTTCAAACAGATATACAGTTCCTGCAGATCAGGATGTATAAGAGGCAAAAGGGGTGGGAGGACAAGAGGAGGGCATAGGGATCCAATGCAGGGCATTGGGGAAGAGGAAGCCAAGGAGGAGGGAAGGGATGTTGGGGGGTAAGGGAATGATGAGGAAGGGTTGCATGGGAGCAGTGATAGGTGGTGGAGAGGAAGGAATGCAGTAGAATGATCCTGGGGTGGAGGAAACACACACAAGCAGAAGTAGGAAAGGGGTAAAGAGGGGCCATATGTGTGCAAAAGGGGGGAGCTTGAGTGGGGGAACAGGGGGTATGGAAAGCAGACCAAAGGCAGTGGCAGCTACTGTAGGATGCAGGCAGAAGGGAAAGCTGGGATGGAAGGAAGGAAGGAAGGAAGGAAGGAAGGAGGAGGAGGAAGGAAGGAAGGGAGGGAGGGAGGAGGGTGGGAGGAGGAAGGAAGGAAGAAAGGAAGGAAGGGTGGGTGGGTGAAGGGATAAAATGAGGATGACAAATGGATTTGGGCAGCAAGGTGAAATGAGGAGGGATGCAAAGAGGACAGGAAGGTTCTTATCCTGGGCAATTCAATGGTGAGAGGGATGAAATGGGTGGTAACCAAGCCAGGGCTAGCCGAAGGTGGGTGGAGTGTATGCAGACATGAAAGCAGGAAGGGTTTTGCCTTACATAGCAAAATGCACTGGCAAGGCAAATGAAAAAACTCACATTATAGTTCAACTAGGTACAAGCAACCTTGCAGAGTGTGAGATAGAAATGGTACAGGGGAGGTTTATGGAGTTAGTGAAGGTTTGCAGTGAGGCAAGGTGATCAGTAGCCTTTTCAGAGGTACTCCCAGTCCCCAGAACCAGTACTTCAAGAAAGCAGAGGACAGAGGATTTTAACAGTTGGATGAGGGGGTGGTGTGAATCAAGTGGATATGGGCTGATAGGGAGCTGGGGTAGGACATGGGACAATGAGGATCTATATGCACCAGACAGGCTACACTTAAACAGGGAGGGAACCAGGGTCTTAAAGGAAAAGCTGGATGACTTCATGGCAGCAAAACTAGTGGGAGAGGGGAACAGGGGGTGCTACATCAGTAGACATCTAAAATGAGAGGCTGACTCTCCCCCCACCAATCCAGGGAATGCAAAGGTGCATGCAAAATGGGCATGGGTGGGATGAAGGGATGAATGGGAACAGAATGGGCCAGGCAAAAGCAGTAGGGTACAGAAGGAAAGATGGTGGGTAATATCCTTAAATGCAAGAATCTTGGCAAACAAAATGGTGGACCTGCAGGCACTGTTGGCTGAAAGAGAGGTGGACATAGTGGCTATCACAGAAACATGGGCTACCAAATACCATGAATGGGACCTCAAGATCCTGGGGTATAAGATCTACGGAAAGGACAGGGAGTCAGGGATGGGAGTGGGAATGGCTTTATACCTAAGAGAGGAGATTACATGTACCAGAGATCAAGTGGCTGAAGGTATACTGGAAGCACTGTGTGTTCTGCTTTAGTCAGCCAAGGGGATGAAGGTTAGAATGGGAGTGGTATACAGACCAGCATCACAGGGAGAAGCGATAGACGAAGAACTAAGGGAGCAGATTAGGTCACAGGCAAATATGGGTAAAGTAGTCATAACTGAGGATTTCAGTCTTCTTGGAGTTAACTGGAGGATCCCAGCGGCCTCATGAACAGAGAACAGGCTATCCTGGAAGACTTTCAGGATGGTTTCCTGGTGCAGGAGGTCAATGTTCCAACCAGGGATGATGCTAAACTGGACCTGGTATTAACCAATGAAGACCATGTCCAGGAAATAAAGGTAGAAGACCCTCTAGTGGACAGCAACCTCAGAGCAGTATAATTCTATCTAGAGCTGGGACAGGAAATAAAAATAACAAAAAATAAGGTGGTTGACTTCAGGAGTGCTAACTATGGGAGGATGGGTGAGATCCTGAAGCAGCTTCTTGCCCGGATCATGCCAGAGATGGGGTGGAGAAGAAGTGGTCCACTATTAGGACAGGTCTCATCAAGGCCACTAAAATGTGTACCAAGATCCAGAGCAAGAAAGCCGGGCTTAAAATACGTAGCTGGTTCAGCAGGGAGGTGGCAGCTAGAGTGACGTAAAAGAGAGCAGTCTATCACAAGTATAAAAACACCCTGAAGCGTACAGACAGGGAGGCTTACTTGGAGAAGGCAAGAGAAGCAGGCAGAATTTTCAGGAGGCAAAAGGGAGCAAAGAATTACAACTGGCCAAGGGGATAAAAATAGGGGAAATAGACTTCTTTAGACATGTAAGGGAAAAGTCAAAGAGTGGAAGTTGGGGTGACCTCTCAAAGCCTAGACCTGTGACCAGTGGGGTTCTGCAGGGCTCAGTGCTTGGCCTGTTGTTGTTTAATATCTTTATTAGCAACATAGCAGATGTGATAAAAGGTAAAATCTGCCTTTTCATGGATAACACCACACTCTGTGGGAGAGTGGACACGGAGGAAGGGAGAAAGGAACTCAGGAAGGACCTGGCTAGGCTTTAAAGTGGTTGGGTATCTGGCAACTGGCCATTAAAGCCAGAAAGTGTAAGGTTATGCACCTGGAACCAAAGAACTCGGGGACAGAATGGCTGGGGGGATGCAGGTGACAAGGACTGAGGAGGAGAAGGGTCTAGGGGTGGTCATCACTAAGGACCTGAAGTACTCTGCCCAGTGTGGTAAAGCAGCAGCAAAAGCCACCAGAAAACTAGGGTACATAGCCAGAGGATTCACCTCAAGGAGAAGGTCCTACTGCAATTGTACAGATCACTGGTGAGACTGCAGCTGGAGTACAGTGTGCAGTTCTGGCACCCTCATCTGAAAAGCGACATCAGTATACTGGAGGGAGTACAATGAAGAGCAACAAAGATGGTACAGGGCCTGCAGGAAAAACTCTATCAGGAGAGGTTGAGGGAGCTCAACATGTATTTCCTGGAGGAGAGGAGAGAAGAGAGAGTAAGAGGACATGATTGAAACCTTTAAGTACCTCAAAGGTATAAATAAGGTTAATACGAAGACATCTTCAACATTAGGGAAAATGGGAAAATGAGGTGACACTCAAATTGAAGAGAGGAACATTTAAAAGGGAGATAAGGAGGAACTTCTTCACTGAAAGAGTGGAATCCAAGTGGAATGAGCCCCTGGAGGAGGAGGTGGTGGCGACAAGGACAGTGGGCAGCTTTAAGAGGTAGTGATATAGGGTGAAAGGGGAAGGGCTAGTGAAGGGGTCAGGAGAGGAGGAAGTAGAATCTAGGGGCCTCGGGGAGGGGGCAGTTCTAGTATACACAATACAGAGCTACATACTCAAGGAGACTTGATAGACCAAAATGGCCTTTATCTGCTGGCATTATCATATGGTTGTGTGTTCATATTAGAAGCAAGATAATTGACATTTTCCACATGAGTGCACAGAAAAAGTTGGTGTTGTACCTCACAACACACCTGAGGTGTGTCGTTATCCCACCACAATGCCCACCATGTCATATCTTACTGCTTATACATTCTCTATACAGCATGGGTTTTTTATGTTTGTATTTGAAATAGTGAACTTTAAACAATGATAGGAATCACAGCATTCTCAAATATTAATTGCTTGTATCATGTCAAATTTGATTTTGTTCTCCAGTCACACAAGTCACATTAAATGTAATGTATGTTGCACATACTTTTACAAGCATACTGATCCAAAGTCTGAAGATAACTGCAGTTTAAATTAGATTGTTTTGCTGGTGTACTATAATACATTAATGATACTAGGTTGTTCTTCACACCAGATTGAGCAGTTGGCAGTACAGTCCCAACACTTAACATGAAAGTGTTTGTCAATAATGGCAAGCATCCTAGCTTTAGTGAGCATCCCACCACTCCAAGGACTATGTTAGAGATGAACAGCTGGTGTATTTACCCTTGCAAATCACATGCTGAAAAGACAAGTGTTGTTTAGAATACTGTTTGGGCTAATTTGAGAAGTTGTTGTATTAATTTGTATGGCAGTAACCTTGAATGTATTCCCTTAGTGATATCTTAATGTTCTTAAACAGCTGATATGCATTTGAAACAAACAGTTCTGAGTGATAAATTATGAAAGTCAATAAATAGTTTTCAATATCTATAAAACATGAGATTTTCTTCCGAAGCTAAAATAGCACTAAGTCAGGTAATTAGAAAACTGAAAGTTTAAAAATGGGTACACCAAGTGCTATAAGATTGACTGATGTCTAAAAGGAGATTTTTTTAGTGCGACAACAAACCATATTTTGGCACTTCTTTATGCACACCAGCCAGACTATATCAATAAATCCCTTTATCTGTCACCGGCACAAACTGGCACAATTATCAAACATAATTTTTTTCCACTGGACACATGTGAGGAAAACAAAAGAAAAAAGAGGGATTTACCTATGCTCACATTGTTATATATATGCACAGCAGCTCAATACCTGATGGACTATTTATTTTTCTCAGGTAAAAGAACAAAAAACATATTTCATTTTCCATTTTCAAAAAGCTTTGTCTTCTTGTTGATTTTTACTGTAGTATCCATTTTGCATGTGTGATAGCACACTCCAAGGTTTTCTGGATGTGTTGTGAAAACCCAAAGCCCAGGTGGTTTAAGACACTGAGTTAGCTTCATGACTCCCAACAGACTGGGAGTATGGGTAATTGCAGTCCAACCCATACTTTGTCATGTGTTATTGCTTGCACAACTTTAAAGAGGATTTAAATAAAGCTAGTTTTTTTTTGTTTGCTTTTTTGTTAGGTTTGGGTAAATTATGCTAAAAACGTTTTGTGCTCTGTTACAGTACTTAGAGATTTGCATTACCCTGCAACATTCTGAACAACCAATTGTCAGTTTTAGTATCAGTTTCAGTACTTTACAGTTGTATTGTTGCAATGTCACAATGTAAGATTGTGAGCATTCTAAGATAGACGTGATAATAAAGATCCCAAAGACATACTGCCATGAAAGTATGTACTGTATATATCTTTTAAATTTATTGACTAGGAAGGAAACTCACTCTGAGTTGAAATGTATTTAATAGAGTGATATATTGTTGATGAAGTGGAATTAGAAATGGTTTGGGAAACAGGCCTATAAAACAGTGTAGAAAAGGAGTAGATTGGGGAGAGGGCTGTTCCAGAGGAAGAGTGTGCTGAAAGGAGAAACCAAATTGTGATGCTGATGTTTGAAAATGGAGGATAAAAAGGAATGGAAGCCAGAGTAATGAGCAGAGTAAGATCTGGTAAGGCGGGGGGGAGAAGGAAAAGAGCGCATGTGGAAGGGAGCAGAATCAGAATAAGGAAGTGTAAGCCCCATCTTTTTGAGAGGCGCTTACACTTATCTTTAGGGACCCCACATTTGTGCCCCTACTCCTGGTTTAAGGTATTTAGGGAAGGCACAATTCAAGGCTGTGTTGTCAGACTGCCAGTAACTTGTCCCCCAGGTTGCATCTGAAATCAAGCAACCCTGCTCAGTATGCCTTACTGGTTAAACTCGTAAATAAATAAATAAATTCAGGCAGTCTCATGGTCCATAAAAGGGTTCAGCGTGGGTGGTTTTGGGGGGGGGGAAATAGGAGGTTGGCTGGGAGATGGCAGGACAGGCAGGCAGGGATAAGCTCATCAGTAATGGTTGGGCCTGATTTGAGGGTGGCACCCCCTTGTAAGTGAGAGGTAGAGCTATAATTTTCCATGATGTGGTGCCAGTAATGGGTGCTTTGTGGGGAAGGCCTCAGATAGTTAGCCAGCACTGAGTGGGATAAATGGGGCTCCAGTGGGAGAAGGGGTAGTGAGAATGCCAGAGGAGGTAGTTTGGTGGGGTACCAGGCCATAGAAAGTAGGTGTGGACTGCAAGAGCTGGAGGTTTTGCAGCAGGGTTCTTCCAGGGGACGGGAGGTGGCAGCTCCCCTCTTAATTCCCAGCATGGCAGGGTGATCCAGGTCTGTAAAGGGGGGTGCTGGAGGTTTTCCACCCATTTAAGGGGCCTGCTTGGAGGGGCAGGTCCTGGGATGCTGGGCACAAGCTGCTCGGGGCAGGCTGCAGGTCAAAGCACAGGCCTTGGGAAGTGTTCTGGACCCGGTACACTTAAATAAAGCACAAGAGTAATGGTGCAAAGGGATGAGGGTTAGAGGGTTTAATGTGATAAGGCTGAGTCCCTTACGGTGCCGCTCATTAGAGCGAGAAAATAATTGCCCACGTAAAAAGGGCAACTTCCCTTTAGAGAGACTGTTGCAAACAACGACAGTCCTCTAAAAACATCCACTACGTCTTCTTTTTATGTGGGGGGGCTTCACTCCCCACACCCCCAAAATAAGGATTCTCAACTCCAGGGGGAGTGGACTTAGAAAATGTAGAAACTCCCCCAGGAAGCAAAAAAATATTGCCTGCACCAGGATCAGAACCTGGCACTATAGGCGCTAGGTGCAGTGGCTCAAGCCACTATACCACATGGCCAGCTTGGCAGGGCTTGGCCAGATTCTTTCCTTTATCATCTCTCTCTCTCTCTCTCTCTCTCTCTCTCTCTCTCTCTCTCTCTCTCTCTCTCTCGAGTGTAGTGTGTATCACTCAGCGCTATACTCGCTATAGCAATACAGAGCTCTTTTACCCTAATCATTCTACATGTGAGAGGCATTACTGAGTCGCTCATACTGTAGCACTCAATAATGCATGCTCATTTGTGGTGCTACCTGGTTGGAGGTATTGCTGAGTCACCCCTCCCATAGCCAGAGATAGGAGACAGGAAGCTAAGCAGCTATGCCCAGGGGAGAATTAATTTAAGGAAAGAGAAAACTATCAAAGGACTGGCCAGGGAGAGAAAAGTACCGTGATCCTGAGGCAAGAGACCAGGTGGGAGAAGCAGCTCACTTCTCCACAAGGCTAAAGGCTAAATGCTGACCACGGGTAGAAAAGGAAAAGGGATAAATCAGTGACCAACTTAGCAGTGCCAGAGGGTAGGTTTGGCTCTGAGGCTCCAGTGCAGGTTCAGGGTGGTTTCAGGTATATCATCCAAGGTTTTGTCAGCTGCCTGAAGTGGAATGATGCATAAGACATCTTGTCTCCCAGTGTATGCGCCCCAATCTGTGAATAGTTGTGCTCCATGGAGTTGGATGTAAAACATGTTTTTAAAGCAAGTAATGGGAACCCATGGGTCCTGGTAAATCATTGGGATCCCAGGATCAATATGTAACCTATATGTCCATTTTTGTAACATGGATATACATATGGTATCTACAGGTTCGGGGAAGGATGAGGTTACCTGGCACAAGAGACCTAGGTCTGGCTACTCTGCACAGGGGCTCCCAAGTAAATCCAACTACAGGAAGCAATAACTGTAATGTCCAGAACCAGAATTGGGATTTTTCAGTGTGGCTTTATTTATTAACTCACTGAACATAAATAAAGCACTGCATGGTCCCCCACAGGGCTACGTAACTGTAATGCAGATTAGAGGTTAAACACAGTGGTCCATTTGAGGAATGAACACAATACAACAGTTGTCTGGCTTTGGACCCACCAGGCACTCAGCCCGGACTTTGCATGCGCATTGGATACATAGCCCGACTGGCCCGGCTCCCCTGCCGGCCACTCGACTGACAGTCCACTTGGCGAATGAACCCAAACTCTACTTGGCAAGACATCCGATCAAACAAGGAGGCTCCCAAACTGTGGCTCCCCACACCACTTGAAGTCTGCAACTCCTAGAGAGATTTTGTTTTCATATTTCCAATTTGAAACTCCTATCCAACAAGGAGTAATTTTCCCATCCTGTGGCTCCCCACACTACTTAGAGTCTGCGACTCCTATAGAGATTTTCAAGTTGCGACCCACGTCTGGGTACCCACCCCATCACTGGCCAAGCACATGAGGCAAGTAGCAAAAACACAGAAGAAATCCGTAGAGGTGGACCTGGTTACTAAAGATGGGGGGGGTTTCCCACCTCCAGCTCCCACAGGCCATATCCGGCCATTTCTCTGGACACACAGAACTTTAGACTTTAAAATGTAGATTGATGGTGGATGATCTGAAGCACCCCCTCTACAGTGAAGTTTAAATCCATTAACACTTTAAACAGATGACTGCTTTATTTGTTTGTCCTAGTTGACATAGTCCTCCCAAATAGCAGTCCCCAATACTTGAAATCCAACTGAAGAAAAGAAGTTGTTTGCCCCTTCCAATGGGGCCAAACACTTACCCATCCGTTGCAGGTGCCCCACAAGTGAAAAACTGTAACCTTTGCTGTTATACATGAACAGACTGAACTTAAATTAAAACAGGCAGCTTTCTTCCCAGGGTGGGAGAAGGGGATTGCCCCTGGAACCCACAAAGAACTTTTCCTCACCCCCACCGGAGGGAGGGGGGGTAAACAGACAACTACTGTTGTTCTTCTTGTTTGCTTAAGGACAAACTGAAGACTGACTTTGAATTCCCAAGGTTCTAAACTTACTCTGAGCTGAAGATTCCAAATGTGGCTCATGCAGCTGCCACAATTCTATTATGATGTCATCTCTCAAGTCTCAGCTGTGACTGAGGACAGAGTGAGACAGTGTAAAACCCATTTAACTGGAGTTTCACAAGCTGCCTTCCCTGCCTACCACTAGGTCTTACTGGGATTCTAGTAACCCCAGGTAACAAAGGGGTTACACTCGCCCTTGACCAGGAAAATGACTGTCCCTAGTCATTATGCTCCCGGCCTTAGGCCATCCCACCCTATGTGCTACCTGCGGAGGGGGGTGATCAGGCCCCCTCCTACCATGTGCAAGCACAGGTAGGCAACACTAAGGGCCTAGAGGCCTATAGCTGACATATCAGCCTCTACTCTATCCACTTACTATGGACACCTAGTGGCTCTGGTAGAACCGTCCAGAGCATAGCCCTGATAGATCAGCACTGCAATCCCTATGGCCACACAGGACCACAGCCTGTCTATCCCCCTAACCCTCTAGGGAAAACCTATCTGCCTCTAACATAATATTCCCAAATAAAAACAAAAACCCGGGGACCTCCCTGACCTTGGGCAGCCTGCAACTACAACCATTAGTAATAATAACACAGTACATTTAAATTCTACACCATAAGCACTGACGAGGGACTCCGATGAGCCCCACCTCCTCTTCTTGTCTTCTCTTCTGTCTTCCAGGAACACCTGTAAGAAAAGACAAAAAAAAAAAACACATCCTAATCTGCATGTACAGTCTATCTAAACAACAACAATGACAACAACAACCCTTACCACACAGAAAATGCACTGAACAATCCCTAAATGTCCCACTAGTGACTACAAGGCCTGAAGGCCAGTCCGTTAAAGAGTCTCTCCTGGGCCGGAGCCCCGTGAAGCACAGTTCTTTAAGGCAATAACCCCGAAGGGGAGAGTCTTTGAGGACAGTTCACACACTGTTTGAAGTCTGTAGTGTAGTGTATTGCAATGTCATAAAGATAGAATAAAAAGAATTTTTCTGACTCACCAGCCTCTTGAAGTATTCGAACGTCACAAACCTGGTCCCTTCCAAAGACTCTCCCTGGCAGCATTTCTTCTGATACAGCTGGGTGGACATCTTCCGGGAACCCACAGGAGTGCACATCTGGAAACAGCTGGGCTGATGTCATAACTGGAGAAGGAACCTTAGAACAGGAACCAAAAGAGAAACAGCTGGTCTGGCGTCATCCGATTACCAGGCGATGAACAGGAAAACAGCTGGGCTGGTGTCCTCTCTCTGGATCTGAAGTCATCTGGTAGTACCAGTAGATGGTTGCTGAATAGGGCAGTACACTGTGGACTGAAGAATATGGGGCACCTGAGTTATTGTTTATTCATATTGGCAGTTCAATAAGGTTACTTCACAGTGTAGATGTGGCAGTATTGACTACCACTGCTCGGCTCTCCATTTTGTAGGCACGGGCTTAATTACTGGGAGGTCCTTGCACTGAGGCCAATAGTAGAGGGGGTCAGGGGCTTGAATTATTACTCCATCTGGACACACATAATTCACACAGTGGGAGACTTCGCGTCCTTCTCCATCCACTATTCTCACTCTGTCCATAAACAGTGTCCTGCCTCTCTTCCACTGTGTATACTTTTCGTGGAACAGTCTATTCTTTACATGCTGGTTAGCCCCAGGATGCACATGTTTCATTTCTTCATCCCAGATCCAGGATTTCCTGCAGTTCTCAATCTCCTCCCAGACTCTCCGAGGAAAGGTAGGAAAGGTCATACCAAAGATTTCATTGGCCTTTCTACGAACCAGTCTCTCCTCTTTACTTGCTTTGGTCAATCTGAGACCACTGGCCTGACTTGGGGGTGGCCAGTCCTGGTTCTGCCAGCTTCACATCCTCAATGAAATTAAAAATGGATCCCTGACTTCTTCTTCTTCTGGTGAAGCCAGGGCAGTGGCATCACCACCTTCTTGAACACATTCCTCCGAGGCAAGATCTTGAGGCTGTGTACCTGTTCCTATCTCACAAGGCCACTTAGGTTCCTCCTCATCTTCCTCTTCACTGAGGATCTGAGCCCAGGAGTGAGCAGTAGTTCTCACCCCCTGAGACTATCCATTCATCACTGGGAGTGGAGGTCGACACCTCCCATTCAAAGGCCTCCCGCATCTCATCTTCACCTTCGAGACTTGGGCTAGGCTCCCCCACACAGGGGACTATTGATGCTTTATCTGAACTTGCTTTCTGAGATCCAGCATCCAACGCTTCAATTTCAGATTCAGTCTCTAATTCTGCACTCTCTAACTTTGTGCCACACTCCCCCGGGGGGACCTTCCTCCACAGGCTCCGCCTGATGCTGTGTGCTGCCAACTGCAGATTCTTGAAGTTGTGTCCATGTGGGAGCCAAACGAATTTGAGGCGCTTTATACAAGCCATATTTTTGTAGACATCCAGCACAGTGAGGAATCATGAAGACATCCCTTCCAGCACTCAAGCACATCTGGCATACACGCACTGGATAATTAGGAATTGCCACATCAGGCGGGAGTTGCCCTCTATAGCACCAATTTTCAATATCTCTCAATCTATTTACTGCTGCTGTTCCTGCAACCCGGGCATGATCCAGGTAACGAGCTGGTCCTGAGGCCATAACTGCAGAAAAACAAAAGTTCACTGTAACTGAAAGTCCCACTTTAATGAACACACTCTGTAGCTTTAAAATGGCTCCTCTACTGCTGTGTTTACTTTACTACCCCACCCTGTAATGGCGGCGGCAGCACTCCTGTGCATCAACATTCAGACTCTGGGGTCAAGCCACTGCGCACCCGATTTACATCAGCTACTAATAACTTTTATTTCAAACTGTACAACTTGCTCTGTTCTGGCTGTTCAACATTTACAGGATTTTCCTTGGACTTTTCACTTGCTGGCAACATTCATTTAATTACAGTCCCTTTTAAAACTTCAGGTTTCAGCACAGGATTGCCTGCTTTTACTAGTGTTGCACTTATTTTACAACCCATAGTCTCTCTCTGGCTGCAAACTTTAAACTGAGGCTACTTTCATTGCTATGCACACATTTAATGGCTTTACAGACTTGCACTTGCCAGCAGGATATCACACAATCACTACTTGCAAAGCGACTATGCAGCTGCACACACATTTTATATATGGCATTATCTGAAAATCACTGATTGGAGCAGTTTTAAATCGTTTACTCACTGTTATTGAAGCAGATTGCTGCGATGGGGTAAAATGGCCTGCAGCCAGATTTTGAAGGCCTCAGATTGCAAACGAGCGGGCAGTCTCCACGATCTTAGTATTAACCACACAATTCACTGATCCCACGATTGATAAGCGGGTTGAGCCCGATTTTTAACTGGAAAGTCACTTTTTTACTGTTTACAGCACTTTGAACACTTTGCGAACGCTCCTCCACTGCTAGTACACGCACTACTCTCTCTGTCTCCCTCTCAAATGCTGAAGCAGACACATAAGAGCTGGCTGAGAGGTGGGACTAACGGCAAACTGACCAACCATATGACGCCATGCAAATGAGCCTCTTCTTCCTCACGAGGGCTCCTCTTCTCACGGCGATCATCGAGCAGGCAAATTTAAACTGAAAAGATGCACTTTTTTTTTTTCAACTGACTCCACAGCGGGAGCCCATTTCAACCATGTAACATTGCCATTAACTCTGCAGTCTCTAGCATTACACAGAAAGCATTTCCAACGTCCAGGGCATAATTTCTCTGTTGCTACCCCTAGTTTTCCACACTTTCCTTCACAGAACTTTATTTTAAAACTGACAAACGCTGTAAACTATGTTGATGCAGGACAAGGACACACACTTTGGCTTTACAGCTCCTTGGTAAACAGTTGGCATTTTTTAAACAGCAGCACAAGATTCACAGCACACAGCACACACTAGGGAAATTGCTTCAATTTTTGGGGCTACCGACTGCCAGATAGCCAAAACGCTAGTCTACTTGCCCAAGCACCTTCCTTCCCAAACAAATCCAAAGCGGTGCCTCCATTTTTGTAACCCATATGTCCATTTTTGTAACATGGATATACATATGGTATCTACAGGTTCGGGGAAGGATGAGGTTACCTGGCACAAGAGACCTAGGTCTGGCTACTCTGCACAGGGGCACCCAAGTAAATCCAACTACAGGAAGCAATAACTGTAATGTCCAGAACCAGAATTGGGATTTTTCAGTGTGCCTTTATTTATTAATTCACTGAACATAAACAAAGTACTGCATGGTCCCCCACAGGGCTACGTAACTGTAATGCAGATTAGTGGTTAAACACAGCGGTCCATTTGAGGAATGAACACAATACAACAGTTGTCTGGCTTTGGACCCACCAGGCACTAAGCCCGGACTTTGCATGCGCATTGGATACATAGCCCGACTGGCCCGGCTTCCCTGCCGGCCACTTGACTGATGGTCCACTTGGCGAATGAACCCAAACTCTACTTGGCAAGACATCCCATCAAACAAGGAGGCTCCCAAACTGTGGCTCCCCACACCACTTGAAGTCTGCGACTCCTAAAGAGATTTTGTTTTCGTATTTCCAATTGAAAACTCCCATCCAACAAGGAGTAATTTTCCCATCCTGTGGCTCCCCACACCACTTAGAGTCTGTGACTCCTGGAGAGATTTTCAAGTTGCGACCCACGTCTGGGTACCCACCCCATCACTGGCCAAGCGCATGAGGCAAGTAGCAAAAACACAGAAGAAATCCGTAGAGGTGGACCTGGTTACTAAAGATGGGGGGGGGGTTTCCCACCTCCAGCTCCCACAGCCCATACCGGCCATTTCTCTGGACACACAGAACTTTAGACTTTAAAATGTAGATTGACGGTGGATGACCTGAAGCACCCCTCTACAGTGAACTTTAAATCCATTAACACTTTAAACAGATGACTGCTCTATTTGTTTGTCCTAGTTGACATAGTCCTCCCAAATAGCAGTCCCCAATACTTGAAATCAAACTGAAAAAAAGAAGTTGTTTGCCCCTTCCAATGGGGCCAAACACTCACCCATTCGTTGCAGGTACCCCACAGGTGAAAAACTGTAACCTTTGCTGTTATACATGAACAGACTGAACTTAAATTAAAACAGGCAGCTTTCTTCCCAGGGTGGGAGAAGGGGAATGCCCCTGGAACCCACAAAGACCTTTTCCTCACCCCCCCGGAGGGAGGGGGTAAACAGACAACTACTGTTGTCCTTCTTGTTTGCTTAAGGGCAAACTGAAGACTGACTTTGAATTCCCAAGGTTCTAAACTTACTCTGAGCTGAAGATTCCAAATGTGGCTCATGCAGCTGCAACAATTCTAATTCTATTATGATGTCATCTCTCAAGTCTCAGCTGTGACTGAGGACAGAGTGAGACAGTGTGAAACCCATTTAACTGGAGTTTCACAAGCTGCCTTCCCTGCCTACCACTAGGTCTTACTGGGATTCTAGTAACCCTGGGTAACAAAGGGGTTACAAATAACTTGGTTTGGAGGCTTAATATTGAGTGCTGAGAGTTTTTAAAGTTTAATTAATTGATGAAAGGCTGTCTTTAACAGATTTTTAACCAGACTTCTTTGGGGGAGTTTTAAAGTTTCATCCCATTTGAGATTCATGCTTCCAGAGCCGGGATGCTGGTGGGGGACTTCCAGAAAAGAGAGAGAAAAGAAGAGGTTTCCTGATTTTCAGCACAGGTTTCCAAGGAAGTCGTGAGGAGAGGCAGTTTACATTTTATCTGCAGTAGCACCTGGGCTATGGTAAGAGAAAACCATCTTATTTTCTTCATGGTTGTTCATGTTCTGGTCTGGGTTCCTTTGGGGTAGGCCCCCCTTCCCTCTTGTAACATTGGGAGCCTTTAGGCAATCAAGGAGCTGGGGTGGCTACAGAAGTAACGTTTGAAAGCTATCTGTCATCAAATGAGGAAAGGGAGAGATTCAAACAGAGGGAGCAAAAATGAATGTGGGGAGGGCAGTTATGGACAAATTAACAAATGTAGCCATGATAGTTTTAGGGTTGGCACTGTAAATCTCACCCATGTAATCAAACACTAGCAGGATCACCTTGAGAACTGCCTTGCAACAGGCTGGGAGAGAGAGGCAAGACTTGTAGTACAGTGCACCAATCTGGGTAGGAGTTTTTTAAGGTCAACATTGATTTTGGAGAAAAACATGTGATTTTTTTATTTTATTCTTGTGGTAACTGGGTAAGGCCCACTAGGCACTGGTACCTGTTTTCAGGGGCAACCCAGGAGCGCTGGGGTAGTTAAGTGACTCTGAGGCACACAATATGTAAGTGGAGGTTGTAGGAATCAAACCAAGGTCTGTCTCCTGAATGTACCAAGCTCATTCACAGCTCATTACTTTAACCTCTAGACTCTACTGTTAGCCTCAATTAAGGTATGGCTCCAGTCATAGAGAAGGATACTTAAAGTTGGGGACTTCTTCAAGGAAGGAGTCATAGAGTTTCATAATAACAGGGGTATGTTAGAGCCTATTGAGTCTCTGCTTAACGTCATAAGTCATACAGACCATTTTTTTGGCATTGAGAAAGTGCCATTTAGAGTGAAAACAGCTTCAGCTATTGTCAAGGGTGTGTTCATGTATTAACAAAGGCAAGTTCTGAAGTTATACTATAGATAAAATGCTGCATATGTAATGCTTTGGTTTGAGTTCTGAACCTGAAAATCCCTTTGAGCTTTACCTATTCCCAACAAATATACTCAATTCAAAAACTGTTAGTTTTTTTGATCTTCCCTGTTGCCCTCTAATATTACAGACCATCATATCAAACAAAATGGACGGAAAACTGGATAGTCTTTACCATGGTTGTGTACTTACTCCATGTGGTATTGAATTATCAAACATAAATGGTACAGAAAATATGAAGTGCAGCAACAGGACTAACTCACTCACAAATGGACAAAAAGACTTTGTACTTAGATGAATCACAGTAACTAATCTATGTTTCATGCATTCAGCTTCCCTTTAGTATTACTGTTTGTTTATGTATGTATGTATGCATGCATTTATTTATTTATTTAAAAATGGATTACCAGGAAAGGCATGCTGAGCCAAGGCTCATTTCCAGGTGTGACCTGGGGGGAGGGTAGTGCAAAGTATCAAACAAATGCAATAGAATAGATGTCTACAAACAAATAAAGTGCAAATAACAGTAGTGCAATTTGGTGAAAGATGCAAAATATTGAAGTTATGGGTATCAGGAGCAAGAAAACAGTCTACATCATACAACAAAAATTAAACAACTGGTAGACAATCACAGTGCAGAGAAATGGGAGTTAAATAAATGTCCCTAGGAATGGGCAAAAATAAGAAAAGAGGAGGGAAAAGCAGGTCAGGAAAGGAGCTGACAGGTGAAGGATGGAGGTAAGAGGAGTTTAAAATGGTGTTTAAGGGAGCTTTGGGAGGGTGAGAGACACATTGCAGAAGAGAGGAGGTTCCAAATAGTGGAGAGGAAAGAGCAGAAAGCTGAATGCCCTGCTAGAGACTGAGTGTGGGAGAGGGAGAAGATGTGGGAATCCCTGGAATGAAGGAGGTATGAGGCAGTTGGGATGGTAGAGATGAGAGTGAGTAAGTCCAAGGGCAGTTCCTCAGACCAGTATTTAGAGATGAAAAAAGAGCAGTTATGCAGGCAATGGGAGGGAAGAGGGAGGATGGATAGGGAAGAGTAGAATGTGCAATGATGGATATGAGGAGATGTATTTATGACAGAATGACAGAAGGCATTACCGAGGGTGACCAGTCTGGTAAGGAAAGTGTATGGAGCAGTACAGTATATCACACCAGCATAGTCAAAGACAGGTAGGACCATTTTGGTAACCATTTCCTGGCAGACATGCAGAGACAGGTACAGAGCTCCAAGTTTGGGGTGATGTTTTGCATGATTATCATCATTGTGGGCAGAGAACTCAAGCCTGCTATCAAGGCACACACTGAAGTACTTATAGTAATGGACCACAACAAGGGGAGAGCCATCCATGGTGGTGAAACAATGGAGGGAGGCAAGCCTGGACAGTTTTTGGTTGGAACCAAAGGTCATGGATGCTGTTTTCTTTGTTTTTATCTGGAGTTAGTTGGCCTGAAACCAACACAGGACATTGTGAAAATCTTGCTGGAGTGTGACTTCAGTAGCCTCAGCTGATGGACTTGAGGTGTAGAGAGCTGTGTCATCTGCATACATATGAATAAGCAAGTTGACACTGGCCGAAGGGAGTTCATTGAGAAATATGGAGAAGAGGATGGGCCCCAGGATGGAGCTAGTGGGACCCCAGCTTTGATGGGTAGTGGAGAGGACAGGATTTCACCTACCTGTATTGACTGTAGATGGCCCAAGATGTCAAAGTGAATCTACCTAAAAGTGAAGCCTGATAGGACAGCAGAACTCATTTTATTCCGGAGAAAAGGATGAGCCACCAAGTCAATTGCTTTGGCTATATAGATGTAGATGGATGTCGTGATGTGCCCTGATCCATTCCAGACAGGACGGAGTCAGTGACACATAGAAGGGAAGAAACAGTGGAATGGTGCTTCTGAAATCCAAATAGGATGAGAGAGAAGACGTTGGAAGAGTTGAGGAAGTCAGATATCCATGAGCTGACCAATTTCTCTTGCAATTTTTCAAGGGAGAGGTAGGAGGGAGATAGGACTGTTGTTTCCAGAGGAAGAGGAATCACCTCCTTTATGAAATGGGAGAACATTGGCCAGCTTCCAAGCCTGCTGGACAGCACTTAGCGTGAAGGAGTGGTTTAGGAGATAAGTTATGGGGAAGGTGGTAGCAGGAACTGAGAGATGGAGGAGTTTGGGGTCCAGATCATCAAGACTAGATTAGGATGGGCTGAGTGAAAGGAGAGCAGCAGGGGTTCCTGTGCTGATATAGGAAGGAAATAAAACCCCATGGAAGAGGAAGATGGAGTGGAGTATTGAGGTAAGAGGGAGAGAGATGAACTGGAGAAAGGTGAGGAGGGGAAAGCCTAAGTGTTAAAAAACTCATTGAGGTGAGTAGCAACAGAGGAAGGGTCAGAGACTGTTGTGCCACTTTTTGTAAGGACAGGAGGGGCAGATTGAGTTGGGGATCAAAAAGAGTGGATCACCTTCCAAAACTTGGCAGGGCAGTTGAGATTATTTTGGAGGTTGGCTTTTAAGTACAAGGATTTAGTGATTTGAATGGCCTTAATGCATGAGATTCTAAGCGCTCTGTAAGAGTGAAAGTTGGACAGAGTGTGAAAGAGTTTGAACTGAGCCAAGGCTTGATCCCAGGTCTGGCACAAATCAATGAGTGCTGGGGTGATCCAAGGAAGATAAGAAGCCCTAGCCCTGGCCTTCCAGACAGGAACATGTTAGTTCCAGACAGACTTTAAGAACTAATGGAAAAGGAAAAGGACAATGTCAATATCAAGGGGCATGAGAATGGGTAGCTAATTTGTTACATACAGGTTGCTTTGTAGAGCACCTGAGTTTAGAGACCATAGTGACTGAGACCAGATGTACTTTTGGAGGGGTGGGGCTGGAGGATGCCAGACTTTTCTGACACAGTAAGCTATACAGTGATCACTGCAAGTTGTTAATAACCTTGGAAACAGGACAATTACAGCGTATATTATCATAACATACCCATGCCTAATGTAAGGTTTCAGCTAAGAAAACTGCATGATGGCATTACTGTGTCACACCAGTAGTGGATGCTAGGGATGTAACAGTAAAAAAAGGAGAACAACTTGAATCTTAAATGTAAAGCTCAAATGTCTACAACACATGCATAGTAATTACAATTTCAGTAAGCATGCTACTTTTTTAGTGATGAGCAATACACATCACACTGGTTATGCTGTACCAAAGGTAACAAATGACTATCCGCAACATGTAGTTTCAGCAGTTCTCATATGATTTCAGCACTTGCAGACTTTCTTCCGGTACAAATATTAAAATACTTTATCAATTTACAATGATTAATAAAACAATTTTATTTGTCACAGCAATGCAGAGGACTATTGAATTATTCCCCATATTTATACAGATGTATTGACAAATGTTTTTATTTTGCTTTAAAACTATGATACTTGATAAGTGTAATAAGCCACTTCAGAGATGTGTAATTGAGGACAACAATCATACTTCTCAGGTGTGCTTATACCTAACAACACACTGCATTCTGCACTTAATTGCCTATAATTATGCATTTAGTTGTGCCCTATTGCTAACATATTCAATATAGCAGAATATATGTTTGTGTTTGACTAGTCCTAGAGCAGTAAGGAACTGTGGCCATGCATCGCAGAGCACAAACCAGACAGGGGAGTTGGCAGTTTTAGTTGAGGAAACCATAGACCAACAGAGTCTGTTCAGTCTATAATAGCAAATGTGATATGTTGAAGAATGAGTGTAAAGAATATGTCAGTAGAAAAAATATATATATATTAAGGAAGGAATTAGTGAAGTTGCACTAGCAATATTGTACACAGTTCTTTTTATCATTTGATGAGAAATATTTTGAGGTGACAGAAAAGGTAGATATGCCTGTATCATGAATATGTTTGGACTGGATTGGTTAAGTTATTGTATGAAAAATTGACACGTATGCTCTGGAATACTAAAGATTTGGGGTCATACAAATAGACAGTATTATGAGAGGGGAAGAGAAAGACACAAACAGCTTGTTCAGGTTGGCAGCAAATTGAAAACACAAGGGGCAAATGAAAGATAAGGCAACATTTTGGTTAAAATAATTCAGATTACATTTTTTTTTCTCAGTGGGAACTTAATATTGTGGATATGCTGCTGAGTGCAGCAGTAGAAGCCAACTGTATGTATTTGTTCAAAAGAAGAATTGAACAACTTTGTAAAAGAGAAGGGAATTGAAGGGTACAGAGTTAGCCATTTATCACTCAGGCAGGGAGAACAGTCACTGGGCTTGAACTAGCAGATGTCTTGATAGCCTGTTGTATCCTTCCCCATTCCCAAAATGTCCAATTTAACTAAAGCTTGCTGTGTACATAATTTGCTGAAATGGTTTCCTGTCTTCCAATATTGACTTTCTTTTGATTAGTGACAAAATTATATCACTATATCAGTTGAAAAGGTAAATATGTAGCACAGAACAAATATTGTAGCAATGTATTTTCATTGATTTTACTTTTCTTCTTTATTCTTTTAAACAGTATTTTTCAGAAGTCAAATCGTTTTCTGACTACTGGGAGACAGGAAAGTAAAGGTCACAATGTCCTACTGGAATGTGATAGTTAATTTACAAGGCAAATATTAGAAAAAGGAGATGCAGCTTAGAGGCTTTTAGCAACTGTCAAATCTGTTTTATGTAGTTTTTTATAGGGCAATTCTACAAATGTACAGCAGTCTAACAGTGAAAAGAAAAAGTACTACAGCAGCCCTCTCATATACTAGGAGACATGTAAAAGTGGAGTTTGAATAGTTACAGAAATAAAACATTGCAGCTATTCAAAATCTAAAACATGAATGGAATGCATTGTGTTGTACAGTATGGCATACAAGTGCAAAACACCAAACCAGAGAATCATCAAGGCTCAGTGGACTTTATGACCCTAATGCTACATTTCCTTACTTTTGCCATGTTACGGTTCAAATCTAACTGATGTTTTAACACTTTCTTTTGGTGATTAGTATACAAGTGCTTATATGTACACTGTGGGTTCATTACGTTGTGAGACACTTTTATTTTGCAAGCAAAATTAGCATAAAATCACATTTTACCTTTGCAAAATTCCACAAAACACAGCAGAAATTTACAGTTTTAAGTGGGTAATGTGTAGCACTTTACCAGCACATTGATTTGCAAAAAAATGCCACAAATTACAGGGGACATAGCACTTAGATCACTGTAATAGACTTCACAAAGGCAGCTTGTCACCCCCCCCCAATTGTTCCCTCCTGAAAATTAATTAGTTACACAGATTGGTCTCTCATTCTCTTTACTTACAAGTAGCTGCATTCAGGCATGCTGTTTTATGGATTTGTCTGTGATTTTTCTTTCCACCTTGTAAGTAAACAGAATGAGAAAACCGTCCATGTAACATATGAATTCTATGGATGTAATCATTTGGGTTGTGGGGGAGTGCTGTCTTTGTGGAGTCTTTTACAGCCGAGGTGTAGTTATGCTACATGGTGTAATTAATTAATTCTATGGAGGTAATGATTTAGGGGGGGCTGCCTTTGTGAAGTGTTTTACAGTGGTGGTGGAGTTATGCTACATGCCAAAGGTGGGAGAGGGGTAAAGGTTTAAACCAAACACAATTGGCCCATTGATGAAAACTTTTTTTTTTAACTCTCACACTGAGAAAATAAAGACTGCAGCAAACCTCTATACCTTTTTAACTTGGTAACTGAATGCACTTACATACCCTGGATGCTGTGTGTGTGTGTTACTGAATCAAAAGTATACCTCATCATCCTTACTATCTAAACTAATAATATACTAGGCTAGTACATAAAATATTTTTAAATGATTGCCCCCTGACTACAACAAGATGCTAGCCCAGCTGGTAGCACTGTGGTGCTGGCAGCTAAAGGGTTAACCTGCAAATGAAATAAACATGCTGCAGTGTCACTGGCTTTGCCATGCTGAATAGAACTCAGCTGAACAGATCTCCAGTAAATGCCATATTTGAAAGAAATACATAAAAATAGCAGTAACTTCATTTCTCATTTAATTGTGTCCTAAGCAAACATGAATAATATTGCCGTGATCAGAACAAGCTTGGAGGACTCCTGTAAACAATTTAAGTGCTACATAAAGATTCATGACCCCTTAAAAAAAAAATTTCTGAGTATGGTAATTGTGAAATATTTAATCATAAACTGGAGATTGCAGCTACATATCAATAAATTCCATACAAAGTATGTTTTGTGCAACTTATTGACTTTAAGGAAATGCGTAGAGACTTCTGTTACAATTTGTAAAATCTGTGGAGGTGAACAATTTCCACATATCCCTATCTGTTGCTATGTTTTTAATAGTTTGAGTCAGTTTGACAGATTTAATCTTAGTTAAAACAGTTTCACAGGATACCCACCAAGCTTTCTTTTTTTTCTTGTCAAAAGTCAAAACTAGCAATCTCCATAAGGCAGTGTTTCCTTTTAGCTAGAATAGTGAACTATGAACCATGAGTACCAGGTTTAAAATCCACAACTGCTAGAAATCAAGTCATAACGTGTGTGATCATTTGAGTTAATGTAGGCAAATGTTAACAGTTCACTTGTGCTTTTCCTGGGTTAACCTGCAGTGTTTGCAATTTCAAGCTTTCAGAATTTTGGAAAGTTTCATTGTGATAGAATGTGGCATGTACTCAAAAACATTATAGAGAGTGCAGTCTTTTCAAGTATGACTTCAAGTGCTCCTTTTACAGTAGAAAACTTGTCTGTCCTGGACTTTATTTGTCTTTGATGTATTTTAGTCACTGTCTTTGTTACTCTTCTAACTGTAGTACTGCTTCAAGTTTTTTCAGCAGACCGATTTCTTACTTTTGATCTTCCTATAGTGTTGTGCCTTGGGTGCCCTGCCCCTACTGATTGTTTCTGATAATCCTCTCCCTTCCATATTTATCTTCTTATCCTCTCCATGCCCTTTCCAGGATCAAAACTTAAAAATAGAACTACTTTAACTAAATTTTAACACCAACAGTTACATTTTGAGTTTGTCTCATGGTAGAATGAGCACAGCAATCCATGTGTCCATGGCCCTGGCTAAACCTATTGCCAGCAGCTCTGCTGCTGAATCAGCATGATTCGATTGCTACAGTATTTCTTCTGTGGTGCCTGCTTCTTTTTCTGATCGCACCTCTGTTCATCTGATTGACCTTGCTTTCTGTGGCTTGTTACTGATTACAGTACCTTTATTGTGTTTCACCCCCACCACCATGATCAAGTAACAAGCTTACATTTCTTTGTTTCTTACTTCCCAGATTCTCCTCTGTGGTGATAAACTAATAATGAATGATTCAACACATGCAACTACTTTTACCTTGTAATTCTTTTTCAACAATTAAATATAATCTTGCTGAATGACTGGAGCAATGACTAGTAATTATAACCCAAAATTACTGTATCTAGCTGAAAATAGGACTGCTTTTTATTCAGCTCAGTTATAAAATCTCAGTTTTTGTAGGGTTGTACTTGTACTGTATGCTGTGATGTATTGGGATTGCACTTTTCCTTAATAGGGTATAGCCTGTTACAGATATAATGCAAACCAGATTTCAGTATGTTTTGTTTTCATGCTTCTAATAATGGGTAAAGTCAGAAACAAATCATTTTACATACTCCCATAATGCAAGTTAATATTTTATTCATCCTTTTTTTCTTGTCATGATGTTGGGCATAAGTGAATTATTTTATTACATTCCTCTTTAGTGAGAATGGACAAGCTGGGTTCTTCCTATAAAATACTCATTACTTGTGCTAGAAGTATTGAAGGTTTACATCAATGGGTGAATCCTGGACTTTTTCTTATGTCACTTCATTGATGTGTGACTGCATTAGTTGTCCAATTACACTGGTTCAATGTTTTGGTAAATAGAGTAGTGCTTGTGTATACTTGAAATGCTTTGAACTTTGGCCTTTCTCTATTCTCTCCCTTGGTAGGTGAGCATGGTAGCAAATATGGAATAGAAGGCCCATCACCAAAGGTGAGCAGTGTGCCAGAGGAGGAGGAGGAGGAGGAGGCAGGGGAGGATGGCGGGTGTTTTGCAATGCACTAAGTGGGGAACTGCCATTGGAGGCTGGCCTTTATTTGGGATGTGGGAGGAGCTATTCCCCCACATTAAACCTTGGGTTTTAGCCCTCCCATTCAGTGTTTTGGTGAATAGAGTAGTGCTTGTGTATACTTGTAATGTTTTGAACTTTGGCCTTTCTCTATTCCTACCCTTAGTAGGTAAGCCGGGTAGCAAGTAGGGAATAGAAGGCCCCAAAAGATTACCTCCTCCAACTCATGGAAAGTATGACCAGTAGCATGCAGGAGAGGAAAACCATCCAGGTGGTGGAAACCTCTGAGGACCTATGGCTACTGACCCACCCATCCTCAGGGCAAACTAAGAGGAGATGATCCTAGATTCTTAGAACAATGTTCTAATTTTTTGAGTAAGGTGTAAAGTTCATAGTGATGAAGTTCCATTGCCCAAGTCTATTGAATGATGCATTCAGGTGGGTCAATTCTTGAGGTTGAAGAGGTAGGCCCAGTCTGAAGAAATGTCCAGATCCTGAATATGGATTAAGTCGAGCTGGAAAAAGGGTTGAACATTGTCTAGGATTCAAATGTGATATTGGTTGATATCTGATGGGGTTACAGAATCAATGTGGGCACGGGGAGCATAAGTTGATTAAATGAGCTAACAGACTCCCAACTGTGGGAAGCATGATGGATTATGAAATCCTGAAAGAAATCTGTCAGATGCTGAAGAAGGTAAGGGAACTATATAGTGTTTAGTTCCTTTGTAAGGTGGCAAGTGGTTCAGATATTTGCAAGGTTCTTAGAAGAGTTTGATCTCAGTACTGATTAAGAAAATGCAGGAATTGAAAAGGCTAGGCAATGGAGTAGTAGAGGCTGTGGCGTTTGAATTAGGGTCTCATGGCTTACAGTTCAGCAATTTGCAATGTTTCACAATGTAGGCATCTATGGAGATGCTCAAGGATTCGGACAGAAGCTTTAGGCACCTGATAGGAAGGGATAATTGAATGATTTCAGATCAATGAAGAAAGGGTGACATATGCTGTAAAAATGGTAATCGGATACCAATAAAAATTATTGGAATGTTCTTTACAATAAATTTGAAGTTTGAAGAAAGTTATTGTTGCTATAATGAGGGTTTTCCAGGGCTCATCTTCAGGATGCACTGCTAGTGCATAATGATGAATATGGATATTGCTCTATCTTAATAGCTGATGCCAGGCGCTTAAGTGGCCATGGTGTCTTTGCCTTGCTGGTGGATCCAAAGTCTGTATGCTGTGGAGAGTCCAAAAATAGGTCTTTGAATGTGTCTACTGACTGATATGGCAAAGGAAAGTTGATAGCAAGTGTAGAACACAATGGGTGCATTGAATGCTTCGTCAGATGTACAACTGTTGTGGAGCATAACTGTGACAGGGAGATAACCAGGTTGGTTGTGGATGTGCAGAATGATGAATCAAATGGAGGCCTGTTCATGGTGATGATATTTGATGAAGGGAGTATAGGGGATATATCCTGACATATGAGTTAAAAAAGACCACTATATAGGTAGCTGGCATGATTAGAGTAACATGATGAAGAAATATAGATAGCTTGGTAAAGTATGGTGATGTACAGGGGCCAGAGAATAGTGGCTTAGATAATGCAAATTTAGCAAGGCAGCTATGCAACAGAGATCCAACAATACATTTTCTGGGATAGCAGCTGGAGAAGGGTCTTAGGAACATCCAATAGCTACTCAGGGAATACAAGTGAGAAAACGTGGTCAAACTGAATAAGAGCTTTGGGGAGAAGACTATGGGGAGAAGATATAATGGACAATGCCAGTACTACTATGTGGTATCCTGCAGTTCCCATTATCCTTGAGGGTTATGGCTATCATGGAGTTGATATATCCCAAGAGGGAATTAGGTTTACTTTTCCAAGTAAGACAATAGACATGAAGGAGACTCCACTAAATCATGGATCCTATGAAGAATTTGGGAGGTAGTGATGTCCATGCTGTTTGAATTAAATGGAATAGTAAAGAAAGATCCTGCAGACTTGGTTGTGGGATAAGTTCTTCCATAGTCCAGTCCAATGGGATTCAAGAAATGGATCCTGGGGAGATTATCAGAAATTACTGATATTTCGTTAATGATTGCACCATAAATAAGTTTTTTTTTTTTTTTTTTTTTTGCATTCAATTAGCCGGTAAGACATTTCTGTGTTGTTTATGACTTTCCAACTACCTTGGTGAGTAGATAAATTCAAACTCGCATTCTTGTGTTCAGCCTCAGTAGCTTAGACAGAGCACTCAGGAACAATTTTGTGAGATAGACCAGGTTCAATAAGGTATGCTATGCACCATTGCCATATGCACCACCATGAAGCTCCACTGTTTTATCCATTCAGAGCTCCTCATGTCAGAAAGTCATTTTGCCAACAGGCAAGCACTAAGTACCCTGTGAGCTTACTTTATAGGCCATATCTGCTGCTGTCAGCATTTCCCCAACAGACCAATTGCTTTCCTAGGATGTTTTCCATTCTGCTTCCAACAATGGCTGTTTGACTGTCCAAGTCAAGTGTGGCAGACATGGTGGCACCTGTCAACTCTTCCTGAACCCCAGATGCTTTCCTGCTCCCAGGCACATCTCATTCCCTGGCCTGTGATTATGCTGTCAGGTTGGGTTCTGATGGCATTCTCTGAGGTTTTCCCAAATCAGCTGGGCATTACCTTTTATCTCCTATACTGCATTCATGCTTGTGACTGCGTGCCCTACTTCCTCTTCACCCAGCAGCTGCAGGAGCAAAACTTTCAATTTTCAAATGCCAGCAATCTAAATGTTCCTAGTGTTTGTCATAACTGTCTCTCTGATGCTGCTCAGATGTTTGTTCAGTTAAATCAGGTTGAGTTTCTGTCTCAGAAACACAGAAACATAGAAATTGTCAGCAGATAAGGACCTATTGGCCCACCAAGTCTGTCCAGTTTTCCTGCCTACTCGTGGAACCTGACATTGCTCAGGTAAGCTAGAAACATCCATTTCTTCATCTACAACTGTATGCCGATTTCTGGATGCAACAACTTCATGGCTTACAAAGCCAAAAGAATCCCATAGGAATTTCAATGGCAGCATTCTTTGATGTTTAACAACCTTGTCCTCCTTTACCACCACCACTTCAGACAATAAGATAGCATCACAGCACCCCCCCCCCCACGAAGAGTTGGGGAATGGTGTATTGAAGAAAAACAAATAGAAATGCAACAGAAAATACAGAAATACAAGTAAAAATGAAAGAAAACAAAAATTATGAATCACATAGCTCGAAATGTAAAGGAAAGGAAAGGAAAAGTATAGGAGAATTCCCCTAGTGCCCTCACTATATTTCCCCCATTTACTAAAATGTCAGCTACAGTTTAATCTCATTCAATTTCAGTTGGTTTGCATTTGCAATTCCCCCACCCACTCACCTACACAAGGATAAAAATAGGCAGTATTGCTTAGCCCTCCTTTCCCAGTCAACAGAAAGTATCTGGATAAATATTTTTTTTTCTGTATTATATTTCTGCCTTTCAATAATTTTGATGTCTGATAGATCCTGACAGTGCAGATGAAAATTACAGTCCCAGTCATTTACCTTGTTTACACTACATTAACTTAGTTTAAAGTGTGTTTTCAAACAGCACTGTTCCAAATCTGGACAACATGTATTCAATGGGCTTATGCAACTAAGTATAGCGTTATGCTTGTGCAACTCATGATAAACTTTTGTGGCTGTTCACTTCTCTATCCATAGGATATACTGCCCTGTAGGAGTATGAATGGCAAGGAACCCTAGAGGAGAGTTTCAGCCCTAGAGGTGCCGTGGGAATGATTCCCTTGGCTTACGGTGCCTAAGAAAGGAGCCCCCCCAAGGAAAGAGAGACAAGCCACTGGAGGAAGAGGGGAGGATAGTGGGGTAATGAAAAAATGCATCAGTGAGAAGTAGGAAGATGTGGCATTTTATGGCTCAAGCAGGGGGAGTGGTTGCTTTCTCCACCCCATTGAACTACAGGCACAGCTTTCCAGCAGTAAGACTATTGACTTGGCATTTGTGATTTTTATTAGTTGTGATTTTATTTTATTTGCTTTAATTTTTGAGTTCATGCATGCTCGTTGAACTCCTTGGGAGAGTAGGCTTTAAGGGGTGTGACACTGTTTATCCAATTGAGAGTGCTCTGCATGGGTCTCGACAGCATCACAAAAATCCTCAGTCAGGCTGGTTCTGATGCTGTTTTGCCTTCAGAGGTCTGCACTTGAAAAGAAAAAGCCACGCCAATCAGGAGCTGGCTTTTTCCTTTCATCTGCAGTTCACCGCAGAGAAAACAGCTGACTGCATCCTAATGTCTCTGTGCTGGCTAGGAGGAGGCATTTTCCTGCCTGCCTCCTCCACACTGCTGTTTTTCAACACCAAGATGCCCAGTCTCAGTGTTGGATGCATCCCCCTATACACATAACCTCTGACCTTGAGGTGCCCTATCCCGGGTTGGCATTTAATAATTTTTTGCGACACTGAGATGCCCACTCTCGGTGTTGGATGCATCTCCCCACCCACCCCGATGCACACACATAACCTACTTATCCGAATTGTATTGGGACATGCAAAGCATCTAACAATAGGCTATATCTACAACCCTCCCACCAGTGGCATGACTGCACTCTAGAACCTAGCTCACTCTCTAGCGGAGGCACAACTCACGGAGCTGCTGGTCCTTGGGGACTTCAGCTTGAAGTGGGAATCCTCCATTGAGCAAAACTACAAGGCCATACTTCTTGATGCTAACCTGACCCAGGTCATCACTGAGGTCACAAGGCACAACCAAAAAACAGGGAACCACTCCATCCTTGATTGGATACTTGCCTCCAACCCCGCCAACATTCAAACGACTGGCATGATGTCAGATATCCTAAGTGATCACTCACCCACTTTCTGCATCTGGAAAAATCAGCCCCCCAGGATTCCAGCCAGGCTCATAATGGCCAGGGATTTCTCTGGATTCTCTGCTGAAGCCTTCCAGAGCTCCTTGAGGAATACTGACTGGTCACCGTTAAGACTCCTAGGCAATATCAATGATGCAGCTCAGTACTTCCAGTGCACCTTCACTGCAGTGGCCAACTTACATGCACTGGTCAGGAGAAGGCGAGCAAAAGGCCAATGCCACAAATGGATTACACATGAACTAAAATCTCTGAAGATAGCCAGAGACAAGGCATGGAAAAAGGCAAGGAGATCTGCTAGCCCGGCAGATTTCGCTGCCTACAGATCACTGTGGAACCAGTGCCAAACAATCTCCAAATCAGCCAAATGAGATTATTTAAAATCCCTCCAGCAGCGAACCCTATCTCATCCTAAGTCCTTCTGGTCTAGCATCAACTCCCTGCTATAAGGCACAAAAACACCCCAGCAGGGTAACGTAATCTGTAATGATATATCATTTATGGATGGAGGGGAGGCCACCTCAGCCTTCAATCACTTCTTCACTGATCTGGGGGCAATCTGATCCTGCCCCCCACATAGCTCACTAGGTCCTCTGGCCACTGAATCCCAGGACCCTCCGATTGCCCACTTTCACCTGCAGACAGTGCAGGCAAAGGAAATGCCTGCCCTCCTACAATCCTTAAAACTCAATGGGTTCCCAGGACCTGACAGGCTGAACCCGAGGCTACTTAGGGCTGCTTCCCCAGCCATCAAACTACCTGTAGCCCTGTTAATTAACAGATCCCTGCAGGAAGGAACAGTCCCACTAATATGGAAACAGGCCCATGTAGTCCCAATCTACAAGGATGGAGACAGGGAAATGATAGGCCATTATAGACCCATCTTCATCCTATGTCATCTGGCAAAGATTCAAGAATGGCTAGTATATTGCCAACTAAGAGACTACCTGGAAGCCAACAGGCTCCTGGCCCCCTCACAACTTGGCTTTAGACAAAAGCATGGGACCGACACCGCCCTCATTAAATTTACCTCCGTTGTCCAGGCTGCCTTAGACAAGGGTACCCCCACTGGGGTCGTGTTCATCGGCCTCTCCAAGGCCTTTGACCTGGTAGATCATCCACTCCTTCTAACAAAGCTTAGCCAACTTGGAATCACTCAGCATTCCCTCAGCTGGTTCCATAATTACCTCACTGACTGTTCACAGCAGGTCAAGTGGAGAGGAGTCACCTTCAAATTCTTTCCTCTAACTGAAGGGGTGCCACAGGGCTCTATCTTGGGCCCACTATTATTCTCCCTATTCACAAATTACCTATATGGCCATTGGGAGGGCAGCTCCTTAGTACAGTACAATTATGATGCAGAATTGTACTGACCAGGGCTCCATCCATCCAACCTAGGACTCATGCTTCAGGCAGACTTCACCAAGGCTGAGACTTGGCTAGTTGAGAATCGCTTGGTCCTTAATCCCACCAACATAAAGGCAATGCTGCTTGGACCAAAATCCCTGGATCCCTCCCAGGCCCATCTTCTCCCACTCACTACCATATCTGGCTCCAAAATAGAGGTAGTACAATCTGTCAAATATCTTGGCCTCACATTAGACCAAGAGCTCACTTTGAAGCCCCACATGGACTTGGTAATAAAAAACATCCACCAAAAGCTGGGCCTCCTCTATCATTTAAGCCACAACATGACACCAGAGACCAGACTGGCAATCGCACAAAGCATCCTCCTCCCAATCCTAACCTACGCAGCTCCCATCCTACTCAGCATTGCTAAACAGGACTATTGCAGATTACAGACTTTATATCACAAAATTGCTCATGTTGCTTCCAAATCCCACCCTAGGACCCATCACTGTCATGTCCTCACAGCCCTCAACTGGCCATCCCTGAACAACAGGCTCCAGTACCCCCTACTAAGCTGGACCTACAAGCTCCTCGATGCTCAACCTCCGGCAGGGCTGATCGCACTACTTGTCCCAATGTGGACTAGATGACCACTCTGTTCCTCAAACAAAAATCTACTGGAAATTGCCTTGGCCTGCTCTGTCACTGGGAGCAAATCCTTTACTCACCTGGCCCCTTTATAATGGAATAACCTCCCCAGCCACCTTCAGGAGGCACCCACCCTAGCCAAATTTCAAAAGGGATTGCGTGCTCACCTCCTTAACCTTAGTCCCTACCCCAGTACCTATGGCTAGCCTACCTCACCTAGTGTCAATTGGGTTAGTACAAAATTGCTCCACCACAAGGGTAATGCTTAAGGACTGCTCAAACTGGTACTCTATTCCTACATGGAACCTCTTGTGTGCATTTAAAGCACTTACCACCCCACATCCATCTGCCATCACTGCTGAACTCTGCACTGTAATCTACCGACTGCACTCTTCACAGAAACTACATACTGTTTTTACAACCCTGTATTATATGTACCACACTGTTCTGTTGTATTCAATAATGTAATGTACCTCCTGCCCTCTTCCACTAAAACTGTATACTGACTTTGTAATCCTGTACAACATGTCCTACACTGTATTACCTACCTGTATGTGCAAAACAATGTGTAACTACCTTCGGGTCGGCCCTGATAAAGGGACCCTCGGGGCCCAGTAGGCTTACCCGGTTAACAACATTTAATAATAATAATAATAATCTCTGACATCGGGGTGCCCAATCCCCAGGTAAGCATTGAAGCACCCAGTACTCTGGCACACTGGGAGCCCACCCCAGTGTGTTTAAATCCATTGTCTTCCCTGCAAAACAACAGAATACTGACCCACAACATCTTTTGTTTTTAAACCGAAACAGACAGAAAACAGTCCCTCGTTGTTGCCACAGGCCCCCACCCCATCCCCCAACCTGCACCCTCCTCTGCGCACCTGACATCACCGCACCACCCCACCTATACTTACTTCCGGAGGTCAGGAGCAGTGATCTTCAGTGGACCTGGGAACACGTCTGCACTCTTCAAAAGCTGACAGCAAACTGAAGAAATGCCAGTAAGTTCTATAGTGACAGTGAATGGGGTGTTTTCAATTTAGGTTGATATCTCAGCCTTTTGGGGAGTTTTGGTCCCAAGTTTTCAACATGGGGTTCTTGGGACCCCATCTCATGAACACAGTCACTGTCATTTTGTTTCTCGGTCCAGAAAGGTGATTTCACGGTCACTGCACAGAATCACCTTTTGGGACCAATTAATAAAATGACAGTGCAACTGTTCATCAGGTGGGATCCCAAAAAGCCCTTGTTGCAAATTTGGTGAAAAAACTCACAAACATGACTGCATTATGAGCCTCCATTGAGCAGTTTCTATGCACGCTCATAACATCATAAACTTTTAAGATTTTCACTCCATATTTCCAACATTGCCATTTTTTCATATCCCCTTGTGAATAGTACAGCTATCATTTTTTGTATCCTTCCCAAAATGTGATTTTGCACCTGTGGTGCAGAATTGCACAGTTGCTGTGCAAAATTAACTTTTGGGACAGGTTAATAGCATTCCAGTGCCACTGTTCATGAGGGGAGGTCTCAAAAAGGTTATTTTGAAAATTTGGTGAAAACATTCCAAAAAATGACTGTGTTACGAGCGTGCATTGTGCAGTTTCTACGGACACTTGTAACTTTACCACTTTTTCATATTTTTCACTCCAGATTTTCAACATTGCCATTTCTTCACACCTCCTCATGAACAGTACAGCTGTCATTGTTCACATCTTGCCCGAAATGTGTTTTTGCACCTATGGCACCGAATGGCACACTTGTTGTGTGAAATGACCTTCTGGGATTGAGTAACAAAATTATAATAGCACTGTTCATGAGTTGATGTCCCAAAAAGCCCATGTTGAAAATTTGGAGCAAAAATACCAACAAATGCCCGTGGCATTAGGGTTTTCAACCATAATGCCCACCCTTAAAATGCAAGACAGAGGAATACACAGAGAAACATATGGGAGGCATGCCCATGAGCAATACCAACAGCAAGCTCTTGGCATTGACAAATGCTTGTTTTTCTTTATTATGTCATTTAATGTTGTGCAGAATGCAGAATTCCACCAGTGGAATTAGCACAGAATGACCATTCCACCGACAGAATTTCCACCCGAATTTTTCTGATTCTCCTGCAGAATTCCACCTGCTGTGATCTGGGGAATAGAACAGCATTTTTTTCCATGGGAAATCATTCTGCAACCATTTTCATGGAAAATGTTGAGATCTGCTGAATAAAATTCCACAGAAATGTTGCAGAAAACTCATTCTGCATCTTTCTGCCATGGAATTCCCACCATTCCATTCTTGGTGAAATTCAGCAGAATTTGAAAATTCCATGAAATTTAGTTTTGCTTGAATTTGAAAATTCTGCACAGCACTAATACCCTTTTTCTTTCTTTTTTTTATCATCAAACACTTTTCTCTCCCCAGCGAAGCGAGCCCCACAACCTCCAGCCACTGGCACCCACACCCACGGACCTGGTCTAGCGTGCTGATAATCATCCCATCACACAAGGTCAGTCACACCCTGATGAAGGAGTGGGGCATGGCCATCAGCCGCTGAGGTCACCTCACCATTTTCTGCTTTCATATCCCCGGGAAGCCAGATGTGCCATGGCGTCCGAACATGTCCATGCTGATGCCAGCCGCACTCCCTTCCTTGCTAGGCATGCCACTGCAGTGCAGCTGGCCTCTGCCAGTCACCACTGCAGAGTGATGTGCCATTCCCACCCACCCCAGAGGAAAGAGAGCAGTCATGGGATGCTTGTTCCTTCCTCTACCCTGCCAGCTCCCGGTGGGCCGAGTACATTCCCAAACCCGGGTCACCTGTGTAGCATGAGGTGTGGTGTCCAGGGCCTCAACCCTCAGCACCACTGGGCCAGCAAGAACCCTTATTCTTTAGAAAGTAAACTATTATGGACTGCTGCTGTCTTCCACTTGTGTAAACAAGAAACATTTCCATCTCACACAGTTTGTCTTGGTAGGTCCCTTACCCTCTTCACTTGAACATAAGACACACACACACACACACACACATACACACACACAGGGTTTTTGAAGAAATGGCCACTGCCATGTGTTTATTTATAAACAACCACATAAAATAATAATGTGATGTGTGTGTCAGCAAGTCTGTTATTGTGTGATCCACACCTTCCACCTCACCACCCACAAAACCACAGGGGACCTTCCCAAGCAGAACTGCTATTTCTCAAAAGGGGCATTGTCTCCAAGGCATAAGGTTTGGCTCCTGAGCCATGTGACATGCACTCCTCCCTTGTCAAAGGGTGCTACACATGCAAGCCAAAAGCCAAGGCAGCTATCCCCCCAACTGTCCCACAGTGCTCCTCTTTGTCTGGGGCTTGGCTCCTGTCAGCATTGACAGAAACCCATCTGTGAGAGTAACATGTTTCCTGGATACCCCCTTTGTACTCTGCCTGTGACACAATTGAGCCACCACACTTGCATGACTGTGACTTACATAATCTACCCCCTACTTCTATCCTGATAGAGGAGGCAAAAAACTGGAAAAACCTTTGGTGGGGAACCAGGAAAATGTCCCCTTGACCCATAAGGTGATCCCCCTTAATGAGATATCAGGCTCCCTACCTGCCCCCAGCCCTCTTCCATTGCTTCCATTGTAGATAGGTGAGAATAACACTGGATGAAGGCGCAAATAGGCAGAGCTCCCAAGAGTTGTACCTTAAATGGCCTCTTAGCTCTTCCCTCCAGTCCAACCTCCCCCTCCCATTGCATGCCACCTAATATGTATACCATCCCCTTTTTCACCCTCCCCTTGCCCTGTGCTTCCTAATCATGTTCTGTCGGCTGTCGGGAGAAGAGACCACAGACAATTCTCCCAGGCTTTAAGGAAACCATTTGACAGCTGTCTATTTTCTTGTTAGGTTCCTTACTTCCTTCATGTGAATGGAGGAACACATACAGTGTTATGGAGGAAATAGCCTGAGCCATGTGATTTTTATAAACAACTACAAAAAATAACACCATGATGTGCACAGCTCAGTAGTGTTAGCAAACCTCTTATTATGTGAGCTGCACCTTCCACCAGTCTGTCCACCTACCCGTGAGGGACCTTGTTGGTGGAACCACTGTTTCTTAAAAGTGGCACAACCTCCAGAGGGACTATGACCCCTGAGGCATAAGGAGTGGCCCAGAGCCATGTGCCAGGTGCCCCTCCCATTCAGGGGGTGCTACATACACACAGGCCAAAACCCAAGGCAGCTATCCCCTGACTTTCACATTGTAGTGGGCTTACTGCCTGCCAACCTCAAGAGAAACTCATCTGTGACACTGGCAGGTTTTCCCCATTATCCCTTTATACTCTTCCTATGAGAGTACTGTGCCTCAACTGAATTACTTTATTCAGTTCATCAAAAGCATATCACGGCCCAGACGGAGGCACAACTTCGCTACTCTAAACAAAAATACTATGAAAATGGCAACTGTGTGGGTAAACAATTAGCTTGCTGGCTTGGAAAGGAGGCAGCCAATCGAGCAATGGTTCACCTGCAGAACCAAACTACCCACTACCCTACCACCTGCTCTGCGTCTATCTCCCAAATATTCACACAGTATTATTCTTCTCTCTGTTCTTCTGAAAGAAGCTCAGACCAGGCAGATAGAATTAGCAGGTACTCAGAAAACACATCTCTCACCACTCTTTCCCCAAAACAGAAAACTCAGCTTGAAGCCCCTATTTCTGGAGCAGAAATGTTAGCCAAAATAAAGCAGTCGAAAAATGGCAAGGCTCTGGGACCCCATGAATTCACATCTGAATTTTATAAATCTTTCCTCCCTTTAATACTAGAACCCTTAAAGTTGGTTCATGATGAGGTCTTAGGGGGTGAGGGGGGGGCCCCATCCTGGAACATAGCGCAGATTTCTGTTATTTTAAAAAACGGTTAAAGACCCAGAAGAATGTGGCTCTTATTGCCCTATTTCCTTGCTCCTGTAGCTTTAACATTTTTCACAGGCATCCTTGCTGATCACCTTCAATCTGCATTTCCCTCTTTCTACACAGAGATTAGATGGGATTCATGACTGGATATTTCCTGCAAGATAATATCTGCAGACTACTTAACATCATTACAGCCCAGCAAAACAAAGCTTCCTTTCAGGTGGCAATCAGCATGGACACCAAAAAAGCCTCTGATAGCATGGATTGGCCTTTATGATCTCCACCCTGCACAGGTTCCAGTTGGGTCCAAAGTTTGTTACTGCTGCCATCTCTTTCTACACCTTGTTGGAGGCCCAAGTTAAAGTAAATGGTTTCATCTCAGATCGTATACCATTAAGAAGGGGCACCAGGCAGGACTGCCACTTATTCCCTTTGATATTTGTTCTATTACTTGAGCTTCTGGCACTTAACATCTGCCAAAACATTAACATCAAATGGGTGGTGGTAGGGGGATCTGAACAAAAGATGGCATTATATGGCAATGACTGTCTTTCTGGGGGGGGACCCACAATCATCTCTACCGCACCTACTACACACCCTAGAGGAATTTGATGCCCTTACAGGCTACAAAATCAATTACACTAAATCAGAAATGATGATCCTACCACTCCCTTGTGCTATGCAACATGGCATTTCTTGATTCACCCAAGAGGGAGACTAGGTGGAAGCTCAATGAACAGCTTCTTAAAGATGCCAAGTACTGTAAGTTCATAAGAGAGCAAATTGAATTCTTTTTCTTATCCAACCCATTGGACAGTGCGAAGCCGGATATTCTATGGGGGACTTTTAAAGCTTATATGAGAGGGGTTCTTATAGGTATAGCGGCAAAAAGGAAAAGGGTGCAGGAGGAAGAGCTCTTATCACTATTATCTCAAATTCGGTCCCTTGAAGGGAATCTCTCTGTTAGTCCATTTAATGAGGACAAGAAAAGGCTTCTGGTGGCTAAAGATAGATATCTAGAGTTGTTAAGGGAGAAGGCAGAACTAGCTATAATCTGAACAATGTGAAACCAGCTATACGGATCAGGGAGAGAAAGCAGGGCATTTGCTCGCATTGCGATTAAAACAACAGGAATCCACAAGATTCATTCCACCAATTCGGGCAATGGCAGATGGGTCTCTGAAAGTATCCTCTACTGAGATAGTGCAGGAGTTCGCTTTATATTATGAGAATTTATATAGGGATATGGAGAATCCTCCCTGTCCTGGGACTGTTGAGTACCTTAAAAACTCCCACTTGCCCTCTCTATCTGAGCAACACAAGAGCTTTCTGGTTTCTCCTATATTCCAGGAGGTAATTTCCGAAGTTATTAAACGGCTACCTTCAGACAAGGTCCCAGGACCGGATGAGTTTTCCTCTTTATTTTACAAAGTTTTTTGTGACCTCTTATTACCAGTGCTTTATCGTTTATTTCAGTACATTCTATCTGGGCTTGAGACTGATCCTTGCCTGTTTGAAGTCCTGATTGTTCTCCTCCCTAAACCAGATAAAGATCCTGAGTTAGTCCAAAGTTACAGGCCCATATCTCTTTTAAATCAGGATATTAAAATCCTCTTGAAGATCTTGGCTGACAGACTAACTGTAGTTCTCCCTGATCTAATCGGTATGGCGCAGGTTGGATTCATGAAGGGACATTCATCTTCAGATCATTTGCATACCCTTTTCCATGTCTTCTCGGCCTCCAGGGATGCTGTGTTTCCCGCTGGACTGGTCTCCCTGGATGCCAAGAAGGCATTTGATCGGGTGAACTGGAAATTTCTGTTCCATGTTCTTGAAGCCTTTCAGTTCCCTCCTGTCTTTATATCCTGGATAGGTGCATTATACAAGGCACCTACAGCAAGGATTTCAGGAAATTGTGCATTTTCTAAGTCCTTCTCATTATATTCTGGTACCAGACAGGGTTGTCCCCTCTCTCCCCTGTTATTCAATCTATATCTTGAACCTCTCATTCAGAATATCCTCAATAATACAGGAATACAAGGCATCTGGGTGGGGCGTCACAAGGTCAAAATCACTTTATACGCGGATGATCTCCTTGTGTACCTATCCCATCCGGTATCTTCTGTTCTGATTTTGCTGGGTGAAATTGCTAAATTTAGCACCCTATCTAACTATAGGCTTAATCCTAATAAACCTTCCTTTTTCCCTTTAAATCACAAGATTTTTAAGACCGATATTGCCCCCTTTGGCTTATGTTGGTCCCCTAGGTCACTGAAATACTTGGGCATTAAACTGACTCGTAATCCTGCAGTATGGTTCAGGGAAAATCTGGAGCCCCTTTCCCAGCTTATAATTCAAGATCTTGACAGATGGTCCAAACTCCCTATCTTGCTTTGGGGCTGGATCAATATAATCAAGATGAATATCTTACCACAAATTTTCTATCCTTTTTCTCTTCTCAATTCTTTCATCCCGTTATCCTGGTTTAAGAAATTGCATGGTATTTTTACCAAATTTATCTGGTCTGACAAATACCCCCATCTGGCTTACTACAAGTTGGCTGCTCCAAAATCTGAGGCGGGGCCTGCGGATTCCCCATTTAGCCTTATATTACTGGGCTAGTCATCTGGTGAAATGCCTGAAATGGGTAAATCTGGGTTTCTGAAAGGACACAGCTGACTTGGCTTAGAATAGAGTTGGACTCAATCCAGTCCATGAACCTGGATCCCTTAACTCTGTTCTATCTAAAAATCTCTGAGGTGCACGTTTCCGAAAAATCTCCTATAGTTACCACTTCTTCAAGGATATACACACAACTTTGCTCTTTCTTGCATTATACTCCTCAGTTAGACCTGGCCCAATCTATTTGGAACTCCCCATCTTTCACTATGAATGAGCAGCAGATTCCCCGCATCTGGTTGCCCCAGTTGGAGGATGGGATAGTACTTTCCTTTGTGGATGAGGAGTGGCAATGGCAATCCTTATGTGATCTTATACAGAAATTTAGTATCCCGGCATTCTCACATTTTAAAGTGATACATATAACACATCTACTCACGATAGTGTTCGGTAACACCCCTCCTATTCAGACGGTTGGGGCCCTGATACCTGAAACTCTTTCTTTACTTGGGTCTTTGGGCAGTGTATCCAAAGTATATCAAGTGCTATTTCACAAAAGGTATGGGGTCTCTTTTGGACCGACGAGGTTCTGGAGCTCCTTACTTCCTCAACACTCACTTAATTGGCAAGCTTTGTGGAGGTACTGTCACAAATTCGTCTCCCAAGATAGATTGCGCTTCATGCAATTTCATATTTTACATAATATGTATTATACTCCAGTTAAATTAACGAAGTGGGGTCTTCTGGACTCCAATTTATGAGTTAAATGTTCACAGGAGGGGGGGACACTCCTTCACATATTTTGGTCCTGTCCCCAAATTTCCCAGCTGTGGGACTCTATCAAAGCTTTCCTAGATCCTATACTGGGTTTACAGGAACATTTCATGCCTGATATTTGTCTCCTCAGGGACATGTCTTCTATTAGAGTCAAAGTGATAAGATTTCATATTTCAATGATAGCTTTATCGGTCAAAAAGCTTATTTTACGTCATTGGAAAGACAAGCTTACTCCGACATTACAGGAATGGGTGAACGAAATCCTTGATAACCTGTGTACGGAAAAGGCTATTGCTAGCCTCCAGAACAGATTATCTGCTTATACTTAAATATGGGATCCCCTTCACTCTCTAATTTTAGTTGCTCAGAAATAGTAGTGTTCCAGTATAATTGCCCTGTATGCTTCTGTACAATGGTGTTATACTTAAGTGGTACATTGATATGTAACTGCTGTGGGGGAGGGAGGGGAGGGAGGGAGGGGAAAATTTAAATGTAATAAGTGCTGTATTCTTGTCTTCTTTCATGTTACTGCCTCTGTAAGTGGAAAACTTTGCTAATAAAGGTTGAATTAAAAAAAAGAAAAAAAAAAAGAAAAGAAATGATGATCCTTAGTGGCACACCATCTCTAGAGTTCAGACATATATGACCCTTTGTGTGGGTGAAGAAAACTACATTTCAGTACCTAGGTATTCAAATATCTAGGGACACCTCACTATTATTTAAAAATAATTATCGTAAACTGTTAACACCTTCCAAACAGATTTTGTGCATTGAACAATCATATGTCTAACTCTTTATAGTGGAATACAGATAATCAAGATCAATATCCTCCCAAGTCTTCAATTCTTATTTCAGACCTTACCTATCCCTATTGTTAAATCCTTCTGGAACAACCTGCACAAAGCCGTGCAGAAGTTTGTGTGGTCTGGGAAACATCCATGCTTCACCAAAACCACACTTCAAGCCACACGACAAATGGGGGGACTGGCACTTCCCAGCTTCACCTGTTACTATTTGGTCACTCATGGTGCTCAGTTGTGCACATGGGCCAAATGGCACAACACTTTGGGCTGGTACCAAATTGAAGATGCATTGCTTTCAGGTTGAGCTCTATGGACCTTGCCTACAAGTGTCATTACCTCTTGCCTCTGGCTCCAGATTCAAACCCCTGGATTAGCCATTCCCTGTGGATTCTCCTGTGACCCATAAAACTGACTTCCACTCCTAACACCCTCAGGCCCTTTTCCCTGATATGACAGGAGGACTTTTTTCTTCCTCCCAAATTGGACCCAGGGTTTGTCTATTGGGAGGTTCACACTTACAACTTTTAGACAATGCCTAGTTGATCAGGGCTTTCTTCCATTCTTGTAGCTGCATAATACCATTTCCCTCTGCAGGGAAGATCGTTTTTGCGTTTTACAAGTTAGGCAATTTATTACATCATCTGGACACCTTACTTCCCTGCGAAGAGACCGTACTAACTTGGAAGATTATTTTTATCATGTGATTACACTTCAGACTAAAACACGATATTTGGCTGTGCTATATAAAATTCTATCAGAGCTAATCCTACCCCGACTGAAAAATATTAGGATTAAATGGAAACAACAGAGTGGAACTCCGATTGCAATAGATCAATGGTCACGTTGTTTACGTTTGGGTTGGCAAGTCACGGCATCCCCCACATGGAGGAAATTTAATTGGAAAGTGCTCATTCATGTTTTTTGAACCCCAGTAGTTATTAAACATTTCTGTAATAGTTATACAGATACCTGTTGGTGTAATTGTGGAGAAACCGGTGGTACCCATTACCATATCTTTTGGGAATGTCCAGTCATCCAAAACTTCTGGCACTCAGTTTATAGTGAGCTCCAAAATTTAATTGGTGTTTCCTTCCCATTTTCTTTTCTAGAATTGGTCTTAGGCTTTCTGACCCTAATATCCTGTGCTACTGCCACTTGAAAATTAGCCAAAATACTGTTGGTGGTGGCACTGAAGTGCATCACACTCAATTGGTTGACTCCTACACCTCCCTCGATAGTGGCATTGCATACAAAAATAAAGATTGAATGACATGACTGGAATCCATTGCAAGTAGTATACTTTTAACTACAGACAAATTTAGGGAAGTGTGGGGTTTGTGGTACTGGGTGACCTCTGATGCAGAGAGGTAGATGAGGCATGTCGTGGCTCTTATAAGGGTATTAGCTAGGCCTCTCTACTGAAATGCCTCATTACAGTAATAATGGGGGGGTACGTCACCAGTAAATTTATTTGTTCTTTCTTATGTTATTATGATGTTGAACGGTTGTTAATAGAGCCGTACAATGTTCTTTTACAGGTTCTTATCCTGTTTGACTATATTTCTGTTTGACTATGATTCAGCAGTCACAAGAAACAGTCATACTAGGCCTGATGATTGGCAAATTGCCAGATGTTTCATTGTTTCAGAGGACAACTATAAGATGAACCTTTTCTACCAGGTTTTTCATTTGGACAACATGTAAACTCTTATCTTATGTAATTTTATCCATGATGAAGCCCCACAAATGCCAGTGGTGATAGATGACCACTTATTGCTGAAAATTGCTCTTTCTTTGTAAATGTCGTGCCATCTTACCATGCTGTAATAGATTGTAAAATGATGAGCCAATAAAACATATGAGTTAAAAAAAGCATACCATGCTCACAGTTCATCGTAACACCCTGTATATCTGCTAAGAACTATCCAACCCCTCTGTAGACAAATGCAACTGATTGTTAATGTACAGCCACAGCAGTTTTGTCACAATGTCATCATGCTGCAGTACCATGCCCACTATTGAATCCATAAAATTGTGCGGTGACATTATGACCACCATTCGGTCCTTCTGTACTGCTATCAGATCCTTGGCATACCGTCATGTTTGCCAATGCACAAAATGTGACCATATCAGCACAGACCCCAGTCAACATTGCTGAAAAAAGCAGAGGCTGCCTTTCATCTGGTAAATCAAACCCAATGATTTTATCAGACCCAGTCATTTCTATTCAAATTGACCAACAACACTCCAGGAGGGCCTTGCTAGCCTGTCTTCAACCATAACTAATGGTAAAAAGTCTTTCCTCCTGCTTCCTCTTTGTCTTACCCACTGCACTCATTGCTAATGTGAATCCAAGAAGATGTTCTCTCCTCCCGGTTGTCTGCTTGGCCATTTTGGCTGCCCAATGTATAAATGAATGCCCACAAATCCACACTTATCTCACCTGAGATTTGTCACCTGTTGATAAACAAGAACGTTACAACAAATGTGGAGTCACGTATCCTTCCATTCAATTCAATTCAATTTTATTTTTATACTGGAAAGTATGTGGGCAAAAATACCCATTTTCACAAACATCCAGTGGTACAAAAATTTGATAATACAGAGAAAAATGTAAAAACAATATTTGCAAAATGTGACACTATTTACAATAGAAACAGTGTATATGACAGGATCATCTGGAATAGAAAAAAAATACATAGCACACAACAACAGAGGCAATATACCGATACTTAAAAAATCTAAGGTAACTGAAGGGTTGGTGGACATTCAGGGTGGTGGCACTGGATCATAATGTTGCAAGACATTAGGCCATAGTAATATACAGTGCTGCCAATGCAGCGTGATATATTGAAAATGGCATAATTCTTGTTTTTGCGGTGGGGGGGTCTGCCCACTGTACTCCCCGTTACAGAGGGCTGTACCCCGAACCCCCCCAACTAATTTAACTAACTCTGGTGAGTGGGGTATGACACTTAATATCACACAAAATGTGAAAACACACTGCTTGCCTCCCTTTCTGCCAGTGGCTCATCCCATCAAGCCCCAGCAGCTGCTTTGTGGACCCCTCTCCCAGCAGGATTCTTATCCTGCATTGGGAAGAGTGAGAGGGTGCACTACTGCACATACTTCCTTTCATATTTTTGTTCCTTCTCACTTTTACCTGCCACTCTGTTCCTACATCACGGTCATGTCATGCACTGTAGAGCGTGCAGCATTATGACTCTGTAGGCAGGGAGGTTACCTACTAGGGCAGACACACTTGGTGGATTGGAGGAGGTGGTCCTTGAGGGAGGAGGTGAATGAGCAAATTGAACTACAGGCCTGAAGTTCAGGGGGCAGTTTATTGTAAAACTTAGGGCCCTTGTATATGATGGAGTTCTGCACATGCATGGTAGAGTAAAAAGGGGTGCCAAAGATATGACAGGCGGCCCCTCTAGTATTGTGCTTGGAAACTGATAAGGGGAAAAGGAAGTTAACGCTGATTGGCAGTTGGTTACTGTGAACTTTGTGTGGGAAAGAAAGCATTTTAAGTTGGAACCTGCCTTCAAGGATGAGCCAGTTGATGGAGACCTAGAGGGTACAGTGAGGGGTCATCCAGGGGAGGCCAGTCACAAAGCTTGCAATATTATTGTATGTAGTCCTGAGTTTGGAGAAAAGGGGGGATGTGCTAGAGGGGGAGTAGACAATAGAGCCATAATCAAGGAGGGGCAGAAGAAGGGAGCTGGTGAGTCGTAGTCTGGAGATGAGGATAAGGAACTTTCTGATTCAGTATAAGAGACCTAGTCTCATATGGATTTTCTTGATGAGGTTGGTAATATAGATATTGTAGGTCTGATGAGGGTCTAGGTACAGTTCAAGGTATTTGAGTTTGTAGACTTGTTCCAGCTAATGATTATGCTGGGCTTCACACTGGTTATTTCCTTCCTGACCCATATTGGTGGTCATTCATTGGACTTGGTGTTTCTCCTGGGGATGGAGATATCCGATTAGGTGGTGGAACCAGTCGGATGGTCTGACCATACTACCACTGGGTTCAGTTTCGAGGACACCCCCAGTAGGTCAGCCCCTACAGAGATGGTCCGGTACCACCCTTTGAGGGGTGTTTCATCACATGGCCTGATGGTGGTACTGGACCTATCGGGTTTACCGAGTGAATGCATAGATCCAGGGTACCTGGTACTTGCCTATAATAAGGCGGTGGTAGAGGCCCTGTATTCCATTGCTCCTGCTTGTGTTCATCCCCTCTCTCTTTGCCCCAAGTCTCCTTGGTTTGATGAGACTTTGAGGGAATTGAGGAGAGTGAGACGAAGGCTAGAGAAGCATTGGCGGAAATCCAGCCTGGAGGGCAACAGACTTGGTTTGATGGACCATTATGTGGTCTATCAATCAGCAATTACTCATAAGAAGGCAGTATTCCTATCCAGGGAGATGGCTGCTGCACAGACTCAACCAGCTCAGCTCTTCCGGACCGTGGACAGATTGTGCAACCCAACCTGTCTTCAGTCTGGAAGTGCCTTTTCTCAAGAACGGTGTGAGGAGTTTGCTCAGTTCTTTTCAGATAAGGTTGCCGCAATCAGGTCAAGTATCCATTTGACCATCCCTAATGGGTGCTGCGATGGTCAGCAGGAGATGTCAGATGCCCAGATTTTGTGGTGTGACTTCAGCCTCCCCATAATCAGTGACATTGTGATGATCATTCAGTCATTGCATCTGACCAATTGTAGTTTGGACCCAGGCCCCACACGTCTCCTAGTGGGATGTGTGGATAAAATCAGCCCAGTCCTTGCTGAGATAGTCTGGATGTCCTTGGAGAAGGGGATCTTTGCTGATCCTCTAAAGGAGGCCATGGTTCGGCCCCTTCTTAAAAAATTCTCCTTGGACCCAGACTGTCTAGCTAACTACAGGCCTGTCTCTAACCTGCCCTTTGTGGGTAAGGTTATTGAGAAGGTGGTTGCATCACAGCTGAATGGTCATTTGACCAGCCACAATGTCTATGATTCTTTCCAGTCTGGATTTAGGAAGAGACATAGTACTGAGACAGCTCTTGTCTGGGTACTTAAAGACCTCCTAATAGCGAGAGATCAAAGGACCCATTCTATCTTGGTCCTTCCTGAGCGCTCTGCGGCATTTGACACCATAGACCATGATGTGCTATTGAGGCACCTGTGGTTCATCTGTGGACTGTCGGTACGGTCCTCAGATGGTTTTTATCTTTCCTAGAGGGTAGGACTCTGAGGGTGGTGTCTGGGATTTTTTCCTCGGCATCACTCCCCATTTCCTGTGGGGTGCCGCAGGGTTCCATTTTGGTGCCCATGTTGTTTGTGGTGTATATGCTGCCTTTGGGAGCAATTATTAGGTGGTATGGCTTGAGTTTTCACTGCTATGCAGATGACACTCAGCTATACATGTCCTTTGTGCCTGGCCAGGATGCTGCCTTTTCAGTTTTTAACAGCTGTTTCACTGAAATCCAGGATTGGATGAATGGAAGTTGGCTGCGGTTAAAACCAAAAAAACTGAGGTGTTGGTTGTGGACCCAGGTCATCTGGAGGCAGGTTTGTTGGCTGGATCACCATCAGGTTCATGGCTTGGGATGTACAGCTAACTACCTCAGACCGGGTGCGGAACCTGGGCATTATGTTTGATGACTGTTTGACACTTAAATCACAGGTATCAGCAGTTGTCAAAACCTCTTTTTTACCATCTACGGAATATCACCTGGGTTAAACACCTGGTTCCTTTTGACGATCTTCCAACTTTGGTCAACACTTTTGTTGCCTCCCGCCTTGACTATTGCAACTCCCTTTACCTTGGGTTACTGAGGGATGATATCTGCCACCTGCAGCTCGTGCCGAATACGTCAGCCAGGCTATTGACTGGTTCATCTAGGACCAGTCATATAACGCCTGTGCTTCACGGATTGCACTGGCTGCCAGTACGGTGGCAGATCACCTTCAAGGTTGGTTTGCTGACCTATAAGGCCCTACATGATCAGGGGCCTGGTTACTTGCAAGATCTCCTTCATTCCTACTGTCCCTTCCACTCTCTCTGATTCACTGATGAGGGATTGCTAGAGAGTTCCAGGGTTCATTTGAAGACATCTGGGGCCAGGTCTTTTAAGTTTTGAGGCCCCAACCCTGTGGAATTTTCTACCTCGTCAGGTTCGAGATTGCCTGACTGTCCAGAGTTTTAAAACAGCATTTAAGACCTTTCTTTTCAGAATGGCATATGCCGATTTTTAGTGCTGCAGCCATGGGTTTTAATAAGTTTAGTATGGTTTTATTAATTGTTTGATTTTTAAAGAACTTTGTACAAGCGTATTGGTTTTTGAAAGGTGCTTTTTTTTTGTAAATAAATTTGATTTGATTTGGTGATGTTACCAAGATTGTCCAAGAGGGATTTGCCCATGACTGGGGATTTTCTTGAGCCCGAGAAGATCATAAACTTGGTCTTCTTGGAGTTGAGAACCATGCATTTGGCAGAGAACCAATTGTGTTGCTTGCTGAAGTCAGCCTGCAAGTTACTGAACATTGTATCAAGGTTAGTTTCACTGCAGTAGAGGGCCACTTCGTCAGCATAAAGAACTAGTTGGGTGGTTTGGCAAATTGAAGGGAGGTTATTGACAAAGATCAAGAACAGGAACGGGCCTAGTATGGAGCCCTGAGGTACTCCATATTTTATCAGATATTCAGCAGAAAAATGACCATTGATATTAGTTTTATGAGATCTGCCAGAGAGGTAGCTTCCAATCCATTTGACAACATTTCTAAATATGTGCAAGCCCTTGAGGGTGTCCAGGAAAAAGGCAATGGTCAACCAGGTTGAACGCCTTTGTCAGGTCCATGAAGACAGAGACTGTGTACAAGCCCTTATATCTTGCCTTCAGCATATCACTGGTGAACATGCCCAGGGTGGTTTTGGTGCTCTGTCCAGATCTGAAACCGTGCTGAGCAACATAGAGCAAGGTATGACAGTCGAGGAAGGCAGTGATATGGGTATGAACAACTTTTTCAATGATTGTGGAGAGGGGAGTAAGGAGGTAAATGTTTGGTAATTCCCTACTTCATTCCTTGATCCTGACTTGAACAATGGTTTGAAGGTGGCAGTTTTCTATGTGCTAGGGAAAAAGCCTGAGTACAATGAGTGGCTTAGTATGTTGTTGATGAGGACCGCCAATAAATTAATGGCCAGTTTAAGGATTTTAAAGTTGATTCCATCTGCCCCTTTGCTGGGTTTAGGGTTGTTAGTTCGGATGAGCTTTATGATGTCCTTGGGTTTTAGGACCCTAAAATTGAGTCTGGGACTGAGCTGAGACTTAAAATTGGGGCAGGGGGTGGGGGAGGGTTTGTATTTATCGAGGTCACCAAAGAATGAGTTGAAAATGTTTACTACTTCTGAAGGGTCATTGGTCTGCTTGCCACCATGGATCAAAGTGATTGGTTCAGTATTCTTGTGTATCCCAGGTAGTGAGTTTTGTGTAACCCAAAGTTGACAGGGGTTGGAAGTTTCCCCAAGTTGTTTATTATGGAAAAAGTCAATTTTGGCTTTTCTAAAGACTGATTTGCAGTTGTTTCGGAGTGCTTTGTAGAGGGAGAGCTGAGCAGGGTCCCTGTGCTTGGTGAAACAGGCCCAGGCCTTGTCCCTGGTCCTCATCAATTTAATGATGTTGGACGATACTCATTCATGAACCTGTCCACTAACTCTGATTTTTTTGAGATGGGCGTATTTGTCACATACACTGTTGAGGATGGTAGACAATCTGTCAAGGATAAAGTCAAGGTCACCTAATACAGCAGTGAATGACCAATCTACTATGCTGAGATCGTGTGTAATATTTTTGATGGAGTTATTTGTCCAGCATCTAGAGAAGATGAACTTGGGGGGGGGTGTTTCGGGTACTGGGCTGACCATAGACAGTAGGTGGTGCAGTGATCACTGATGCAGTCTGGCAATATTCCAGAGTCAGTATTGTGGGACGGGTTGGTGACAATGACCCAGTTGATTAGTGATTGAGTACCCATCTTATAATTTGTCCTAGTGAGTATGGAGATAAACTGATGACTGCCTAGATCAGTGATGCAGGATTTGGCAGTGTCAGCTTGGATGGAGAACCAATTTATGTTGAAGTTCCCAAGTAGAACCCACTCCCTGTTTAGAGGGAGGAAGGAAGTGTTTGAGAGCTAGCAAGGACCCCAAGTTAGAGGGAGGTATTTCTGGGGGGAGACAGGTGGTGGTGAGGGTGATGGTTTTATTTTGTCTGAGAAATAGGTTAATGGAAAGGGTCTCAAGTAGGATGAACTCATAGCAGCCATTGTGATTGGTGAAAGAGAACTTGTTGGAAATGAAGCACATGCAGCCGTCCCCTTTTTTTCCCCTGTCTGTCTATCCTGACAGAGGAGAATCCGCCGAGTTCAATCTCTCCATCGGTGATTTTGTGAAAGAGCCAGGTTTCTGAGAGCGCAATAACATCAAAGTCATTTACAGCTGCACAGGCCTGGAAAGTGTCTACTTTAGCTGGGAGACTGTATATTCAGGTGGACTATGCTAATGTTTTTCCTATTATTAGTGTGGGACGAAATGGGAAAGGGGATGGGGTTACTGGGACCAGGGTGTAGATGGATAGTTCGGCTGAGGAGTAGGAGGAGGATAAGGGTCCTGGAAAACCTCTTGATGAGGGGTAGCAACTTTGGTTTACAGAGCCTTGAGCATTTAACTTGAGTGACAGATATATGATTGGCAGAGAGCCAGGGTTATGAGAGGAGGAGGAAGAGTCTAGGGTCTTGTTGAGGTACTATGAAAGAAAGCCAAAGGCAGGAGAAAGGTTTGAGAAGCAGTGATGAGGTGAAGCGGCCAGGTGGACGGGTGGTCCACAGGGGATGAAGTGGGGTGTGAAGGGAGGATTGTTAAGATCTGAAATGGGTCAGGGTGAGGGGAGAGAGATTGCAGAAGAAGCAGTAGGAGAGTGAAGAGCGCCATGTTTGGTGTTTGTGGGCCAGGAGAAGAAGAGGCAAGGGGGTAGAAGGTAAGGGACAATGGCTGGGAGAGAGAAATGAAAAGAAGAGAATGGGTGAGGTGGTGAGCAGTAGAAGAAGCAGTAGAAGAAACTAGCAAAGGGAAAGGAATAAAGCTATGACTTTTGGGGAAAGCTTGAAAGCGACTAGATTACTACATTTTCTATGTGCCGCATAGATTCCACTTAAATTAGTTAAATGACTACCATATGCCTAGTTGCCAAACAAGGAAAAGAAAAACAAGTGAACATTAAGAAGAGAGAAAAGCCTCAGGGGTGGCCTCTAGTGGAGAGAGCTTATAACTTGCAAATGGATTTTTGGAGTCTGAGGGCTGCGTGCTTGTGGAAGCCCTGAGGTGCCTTGAGAAGGACCCAAGGAATGAGCAGAGCAGCAGGGTTAAAACAAGGTGAGGGAATAGAAAGGGGTGATAGTGGACTAATCGATGGAGAAAGGGTGATGTCAGTGGAAGGACTAACAGACTGCTATGGCAGAGAGGATTTACAGCTCTGAGCAGTTACAGCCTGTAATTAGTTAAATCAGTTGCAAACTGGGTGAGTACAGCATCTAAATAGTTCAAATTGTTTAAAACTCTAAGAAGAACAACCACAAAAATCAAATTGATCACAGCAGTAAAAAGCAAAGATCTAGCTAGACAGTAAGTTCACTGCTAGCTAAACAGCTTAAAAGAAATGCAGAAACAGTTAATTAAATACAATCCTGGCTGTCTGAACTGCACAGGGATTTTCAAAAATGGCACCAGATGCTGAGATAGGCTTCGAGTGATTACCTTGTTCCCGCAGTGGTGCTGCAGCTAATGGGTTAGAGGGCTGGGGGTGCTTGTGGAAACCCAGAGGTGCCTTGATAAGGACCCTAGGAATGAGCAGAGCAGCAGGTTTAAAACAAGATGAGGGAAGGGGAAGGGGTGATAGTGGACTAATTGGGTAAGGAAGGGATATGTCAGTGAAAGAAAGGACTAACAGACTGATACAGCAGAAAGGATTTACAGCTCTGAGCAGTTAAAGCCTGTAATTAGTTAAAGCAGTTGCAAACTGGGTTGGCTTCAAAGGCCTGTGATGTCCATAGACCCAACACCTTTATTTTGAAGTCTGTCAACCCTTCAGCCCTTGCATTTGTTGCAGCCCCAATGCAAAACAAACAAGCATTTGACAATGCCGAATGTTGTCGCACTGGCATTGGCAGTGGCAGAGCTAGAGACGCATAAGAGGAATGGCAGTGAAGTATTGAAGTGACACCCACCCCACCCCCACCCTGTAGAGAGTGACAGGCATTGGGGTGTGCCTTTGGGTCATCAGCTATAATGCTCATGCCATTGTACCTCACCCTACCCTGTAGACACTGACAAGTGTTGTGGTGTGCTTTGGGGTCTTGGGCATAATACTTACCCCATTCCATAAAGAAATACGTTTATGTGGGTGCAGTATAGGAGTGTGGAGTGAAGTTTGTGGCCAAATAGTGCAAGACACACCACGATGCATGTCAGTGGCTGCAGGGTGGGCATGGGGGGTGGAATAGCATGAGCATTACATCCGATGATCCCAAGTCACAGCCCTGATGCCTGTCAGTCCATACCAGGTGGGGTGCTACAGTTGGAAATCCTAATACCGTATTCGTGTAGTGGTAGTTTCACTCTACATTTTCAACATGGGCTGCTTGTCAGGCCACCTCATGAAAAGTGGCACAATCACTTTGTTAGCTGAAACGTGGTTTTGCACAGCGGCTGTGCCATTTAGCGACAGAAGGACGAAAACACAGTTTTGGGCAGGATGTATAGAATGACAACTGTATTGTTCATGAGGAGGTGTAAAAAATGGCAATGCTGAAAATCTGGAGTGGCAATATGAAATATTGGTGAAGCAATGAACATGCATACAAACTGCACAACAGACGTCTGCAACCCAATTATTTCTGGACGTTTTTTAGGCACATTTTCAACATAGGTATTTTGGGACCTCCCCTTATGAACAGTGGTGCTGTGATTTTGTTAATGTGTCCCAAAAGGTGATTTCCCACAGCAAGCACGCCATTGTGTGCCACAGTTGCAGAAACACGTTTTGGGTAGGCTGTGAAAATTGGCAGCTGTACTGTTGATAAGGAGGTGTGCACAAATGCCAGTGGTGAAAATCTGGCATGCAAATATTGCAAATTTATGAAGTTACAAGGCTACGTGGGAACTGCGCAATGCACGCTTGCAGCACAGTCATTTTTATGGACTTTCAGCACCAAATTTTCAACATTCGCATTTTAGGACCTCTGCTCATGAGCAGTGTCATCATTATTTTCTGAAACTGTCCCGAAAACTGGTTTCGCACAATGACCGTGCAATTCTGCGCCGGGCATGAGAAAATACATTTCAGCCAGGATATGTAAAATGACAGCTGTACTGTTCATAAGGAGATGTGGAAAAATGCCAATTTTGAACATCTGGAGTGAAAATATTACAAATACACGAAGTCATGAGCGTGCATGCAAACTGCGCAATACACGCTCATAAAACACTAATTTTTTGGACGTTCGGCCCCAAATTTTCAACATAGGCATTTTTGGACCTCTGCTAATGAACAGTGTCACTGCCATTTTCATAATGTGTCTCAAACACAGACTTTCCACAGCAACTGTGCTATTCTGCGCTGGAACTGCGAGAACACATTTTTGTCAGGATGTGAAAAATGACAGCTGTATTGTTCATAAGGAGGTACAGAACAATGGCAATGTTAAAAATCTGGAGTGAAAATATTATAAATTTGTGAACTTATGAGCGTGCATCCAAACTGTGCAATGCACGCTCATACCACAGTCATGCTATAGAGTATCATCACCAAATTTTCAGACATCTGCTCATGAACAGTGTAACTGTCATTTTCATAATTTGTCCCAAACACTGATTTCCCACATCGACAGCGCTATTCTGCGCTGAAAGGATAAAAACACATTTCGGGCAGGATATGAAAAATGACAGCTGTACGGTTCACAAGAAGGTGTGGAAAAATGCCGTGCTGAACATGTGGCATGAAAATATTTCAAATTCACTAAGTTATGAGTGTGCGTAGCAACTGCGCAATGCACGCTCGAAAAACAGTCATTTTCTGGATTTTCCCACCAAATTTGCAACATAGGCTTTTTGAGAGTCCCCCTCCTGAACACTGGCACCACCAAAGATCATCACACCAGACTGTGAACGTACGTACGGGGTAAGAGGGAGTGTGGGGAGAAAGGGTGCGCAGAGGGTGGCTGAGGGTTGTGGGAGGGAGACTACGAGGGACCATTTTTATGTTACAGGGTTAAAAAAAACAAAACATCGCAGGGCAGTTTTTTTTTCCTCAGGGGATTTGGCACGCTGGGGTGGACTCCCAGCATGCCACCTAACTGATTGGAGGGTGCTGCAGCCAACAGGGATTGGGTACCCCATCAGCACACCACGTGGGGAGTTAATTTAGAGCCAACGTGGGATTGATAATTCCCATCGGCACACAAGGAAAGCAGGGGACAAGAGCCAAAGGGGATTGGGCACCACCTCAGCATATAACAAATGGAGGGAGTGCTTTATGCCGACAGGGACTGGGCTCCCCATCAGCACATACGTTGCGGGCCACGGGAAGCCGGTAGGGGGATTGGGCACCCCCGAAGTCGGCACTTGGATGGCCGCCATGCATAGAATGTGGCCAAGCACATCAAGAGGTCCACTGTGTCTGATGAGCTTTGTTCAGATTGCAGTGGACCTTTCCTTAGATGAGTTCGCCACATTATGTATGCATGATGTGGCGCCGTCATGCAGGCTGATTGGGGAATGAGAGACGCACCTACTGATGCATGCTGTACATTCACCCAACAGTGACTGCGCCTCCAAATCTGCACTACCACAAGATGTTGGCTGCACAAGAGCACCAACATAAAAAGAAAATGGGCATTGAAACCAACCCTTTCAAAGCATATTGGAACCAAAATACAGTTGCTGAGTACAGTTTCTATGATGAAAGAATGTCTTCCAGGTTGTTGGGCTATGTACTGTTATATTTTGGCCCTAACATCCCACAAGGTCCTCCAAGATGCCTTCAGGTTGCAATAGCAGCCTATGGCCAGGTAGTCTGTTTTGGTCCTTGTGAACTGCAAGAACATGCTCTGTGATGTCACAGCCATTTCTTCATTGACCAAAACTCCCTCTGTTTTGATCACCTTCTTTGATTGTAGCTACTGTGGCACCCAAAATGTCCCACAGAAGGCCACTAAAAATGCTGTCCAGAATAATCTTCCTCAGTATGTCTGAGCACACCCCTTCAACTCTTCTCACACTTGTTCCAATGGACAAGGACTAACTTGCCACCAGTGGTCTACCCTCCTTCCAACATTCTGCAAAGCTAACATGCTTGTGTGCTGTCACACACTCTCATGACTTAATGAAAACCAGGTTATACCCACCAGCTGCTGGCCCACCATTCAAGGTGTCCACCCTGTCACTTCTTCAATAGCAAATATTGGCATAACTGGTGCCCCTGGGTGGGCCACACATTCATTCACACTTGAGTTTCCCTTGCATTTCAAAAATCCTAAACCCCCTGTAGTATTCTGCCCTTATGCAAAAAGATAAAGCATTCCTCATTAGATCTCAAGCTTCCAGGCCACCAGTTTCCTGAGGAAAGTTGAAACTACCATTGTGTGTGCCTCCATTTCAGGTGATAGCTCTGGGAACTTCTGCCACTGCAAATGAGAAAGAACACCAGCAGAGTCGTTATCAACCCCTGGCACATACAACACTTTAAACAGGACATTTAATATTAAGCATTTCAAATCAAACACCCTCATCAGATCTACCATTGGTCCTTTTACCCCCAGTGGACCATTAATGGTGTGTACAACACCTGTGTTGTCAGGCCAAAAAATGGCATTCTTGTCCAGCAACCTGTTGCCCCATACCCAGAGGGTCACTGCAGATGGGAAAAATTCTAACAGAGACATTATTTTTTGTCAGCCCTGCCTCCCACCTCTGATTGGCAATCATTCTGCTCAAAAATCTCCTTGGAAATATGCCCTTATGTCAAAGCTACTGGATGCATCCATGTAAAGCTCTGTTTCCCTTGTTGGTGGTGGCCACTGGACATATCAAAAAGCCATTACAGCAATTCAAAAAGGCCATCCATACGACCACATCATCCCGCATGTTCTATCACCCGATGTCTATGATGTGGCTTTTTGTAGCTGGTCCCCACCTTTGATATGGTGCAAAAAAAGGTTCTTCCAATCAAAATGATCTTACATGAAAAGTTAAGGTGGCTCAACAATAGTTGGAGCTCTGTCAGTGTAATTATTTGTGCCCCTGCCACCCTGGTTAATAATTCCTGCAAGTTCTTTACCTTATGTTCTGGTAACAGAAACACTTTGGCTTAGGCATTGATTTTGATACCCCAAAAGGGCAACATTGTGCAAGACCTTCTGTCTTGGCTTTGATAACGACATCCCAAAATCTGCACACACCTTTTGAAAAACCTTCAGCAAGTGTCCACATTGCCCAGTGACAGCCCTTCCCACAAACAAAAAGTCACTCAAGTAATAGATAATTTCCATTCTCTTTGTTCACTTCATCACCACCCACTGCAAAAAATTACTGAAGCACTCAAACACCACACATTGAGCAACCCATGGGCATGCATCTGTTCACATAAAGCTGCCCTTCAAATTTCATCCCAAGTAAATCCCTGCCCTCCTCATGAACTGGTAATAACCTAAAGGTCATCTCAATATCCACCATAGTGAGCAAATCCCCTTTTCTCACTGCCCTTACCACTTCTGCTACACTGCCAATTGAAGTGTAAGATTCCGCCATGAGGCATGGGTCAGTGTAGTCATTGACAGTGTCCACTTTTGGGTAAAACAAGTGACTGATCGTCCTGAACTTCCCAGGATTGTTTTTGGGCACCAGTCCAATTGGGGATACCCACAATGATGATGATGGTGGGGACAAGAACAGTCCACTAATCCTCCCTTCCCCCATTTCCTTTTCAATCTTTTTTCTGACCAACTCTGGTTGCACCCTGGCAGATTTTAAGTTCTCAGCCTTGTAACACCATTATGGGCCCTCATACAGAATCCAAAACACAGCACTGAACACATCTGCCAGAGAATGAGTAGCTGCCAGGCTGGGGTACTGAAGAAGCCATGGTCTATTTCAGTACACTCCAATTGGAGTTGAGACACTAGTTGCACCAATTCCAAAATGGCTGGGGGCAGCACCACCTGATTTACAAAGGGTGAATGGACGGAGACTACCACAGATCATGCATTCATGCTTGAACCTGCACTTCTCCATCTTGCAAAATGCTGTGGAAAACTGCATTGGTTACTCAAGTGTTGAAAAGTGATGACGGATCACTAGTAACCAACTATTTTCCCATCTCAATCTTGTCCCCAATCTCCAAAGCACTAGAAAGAATCATAGCTTATCAATTAATGGACTACCTAGAAAAATACAACTTACATTCTGCCCAGCAGCATGGCTTTCATAAGATTCACAGCATTAACACTGCCCTGATTGAGCTTACTGAATACATTCATGAGGCATGATACCAAGGGCACCTAGTTGGGGCAATCTTCATTGACCTAGCCAAGGCCTTTGACTTGGTTGATCACCAGCTTCTGCTCCTTTGGCTGGGACCTCTAGGCTTTTCATCTGAAAGAATCAAGTGGTTTAGGAGTTACCTCTCAGGGCGCTCACAAAAAGTCAGAATCAAGAGGACCACATTTGATACCAGGGCAGTCACAATCGGGGGTCCCACAGGGCTCCATCCTGGGCCCTCTGCTATTCAGCCTGTTTGTGAATCACATCCCAGAGGACTGCCCTACATCCAGTGTCTTGCTTTATGCAGACGACACTGTGGTATTCACCCATGACTCTTTCCTGGAATCACTTACTAGGAACCTGAAAAATAACTTTGACTCACTACAGGATTGGTTCAAGAAGAATTACCTAGTGCTAAACTGTAAGAAAACCAAGACAATGCTCTTTGTTGGGTGCCAAAAGTTAAACGCAGCACCTTCCCTTACAATAAAGAATAACTCTGGCCCTGCACTGGAACAGGTGACCTCATTTAGATATCTTGGGATCTCTATTGATGCGTCACTAACTTTCGAAGAGCACATCCGTACCATCACCACTGCTGCCAGCAGAAAGCTGGGGACACCATACATTCATAGGTTTTACCTCACACTAGAAGCTAGACTAGCAGCAATCCATTGATCAGTCCTCCCTATTCTAGACTACAGCAATGTGGTGTATGGTACTGCTATGGAAACTACCCTCCTCTGAATCCAGCATGTTCTCAATAAAACCTGTTGACTAGCACTCAGACCGACTCACCCATACATGCAGCCTATATAATAGGACCAAATTGCTTACTCTCCCTGAAAGAATCAAATTCCACACCTGTATGTTAGGGATGAAGGCTTTACTTGGGCTGGCCCCTGCCTTCATGCAGGCAATGTTCCAACCAGTCCCTTCCCTACATGTCACCAGAAGGGTCAAAAAAAGGCTCTATCTGTCCTTTTCCTGAAGACAAACATTGCCAGACGATCATTCGCTGTGAGGGCCCCAACCTGGCTAAATGAACTACCTGATGACATCTCTAGTATTTACCTTCAAAAGAGCACTCCTAGACTTACTTACCCCTCATAAACCTTGCAACTGCCCAGTATGACCTCTGACATGAAACTATCTCACAGCTGATCAATGTCCCCACCCTGCATTACCTTCTGTACCCCTGCCTCCTGCTCTTATAATGACATGTCCTACTGTCACTGCTTCCTTAGTGTACTGACCTCCCACATACCTTCTCAACCCTTACCTTTTCTACCCGCACTGACCTGACAATGTATGTTTGATTATAACTGTGTTTCTATTGACTTAAGAATATATTCCATGTTTGCATACTGACAAAGCTACTCCTGCTGAATTTGCCCCCCCCCCACAACTTTGTTTGTAAGTCCCCCTATACAGTACCATTGTGTTTGTTATCTGATGTGGTACCTTTGAAAAGGAGCTCTTAGCTCAAAGGTGTATTCCGAATACTTACTAAATAAATAAAATAAAAAATAAAAAAAAATTGGCTATAGTTATAATAACACTCTGCCCTGTCCTTCCCTGGGCTGAATTTCCTTGTGTTCCTCACCTGGGAAAGGGGCCCAATTAAATGGGAAACCACTGTCCGTGTTCTTAATCCACCCATATTCTATGGCCTACAGCACTGAGTTATCCAACATGCCCCAATGCCTAACTTGGTCCACTTGTTTCCCCTGATGAAGCTCTTTGTCATATTAGAGACACTCATAACCCAGCTTACTAGCATGCATTGGCATGACCCATACAAACCATGGGCCTTCTCCTGACTGCCTGTTGGATGCTCCAGGTAAATATTGTAAATGCTGCTGGTGGATTTTCCCAGGTGTGGTAGACCTGAAACATTTTCCTTGTCTCCATCTCTTCATCTTTCTCTTCTTTAGCATTTCTCTACTCTTTGGCTCCATGGGCCGATTCAAGAGTGAGAACATGTCTGCATATTCTCCACCCAAAATCTGTGACTGCACCTTTTCTGTGAGGTGAGACTTGATTGTCTCTCCTAAGCTGTTGAAGACCACTGTAGGAGAGGTGGCTAGTGGGGATGGTTCCCCGCTTGGTCAACCAGAGGTGGTGTCTCTACCACTGGAGCCAGTGTCACCACTGGGACTATAACTCCCAGTATATAACTTTCCAGGTATGCAAGAAGCTGAGTGAACTCTGCTCCAATACCACCAACTACTGTCTCACCACTGGCTCATCACAACCCCCATCCCTGTGATTTCAGTGATATCACTGCTATCACAGGCTGCAGAGAGTATCCACCACCAGCATTCCTTCCAGGCCTCTGCTGCCCAATGGGGCACTTGTGCCATGCAACTCCACTGCAGTCATCAGGGTCTGAGTCAGTCCTGACATGGGGGAAAGGTCAGGCACTATACTGTTTGATCCCTATCTCCCTTTCCACCTGCCCCAGGGAGCCAGCCTGACCAGAAGAGTGATCCCTCCAAGCATTCCTGACCTTTGGTGCCAGCTCTTCCAAAGGGTTACCACATTCAGCTGTGCTTCCCAATAACACCCTCATCTGTTACAGACTCCAGTCACCAAAACTGTGCCTACCATGCTATGTGTCCACTCGCACTGTCAGATTTTCATGCTGTATGCCAATACACCCCAGGTCTTAATGATAGAATAGAACTACAGATGCTTTTTTTTTTTTTATTCTTTCTATTTTTGCTCCCATGCGGAGTGCGCCCAACGACCCTGGCTGCTGGCACCCGCACCCCTGGACCAGGTCTGGCGTGCGGTAATCACTCCATGCACACAGGGTCAGCCACACCCCAGTGAAGGCACATCTTGTGTCTGGGGCGTGGGGCACGGCCATCAGCCACCTAGATCGCCCCACCATTTTCTGCCAATTTTCTTTCCTGGGGAGCTGGATGTGCAATGGCATTGTGCACGTCCATGCTGATGCCTGCCATGCTCCCCACCCTTTGGTGTGCACTCAACCGTAGTGCGGCTGACCTCTGCCAATCGCTGCTATAGTACGATGTAGTGCCCCTACCCTCCCCAGAGGAAGGAGAGCAGTCACGGGATGCTCAGTCCTTCCACTCCCCTGCCAGCCTCCGACAGCCTGAGTCTGTTCCAGAACCCAGGACTCCAGTGTGGCATGAGGTGTGGCTTCCAGTGTCTCAACCATCAGCACCACTGGGCCGGCAGAACTACAGCTGTTTTTATAAAGATGTCATTAAGTATATAGTGCAATGCTGTTTATGTTGCAATTTATACTTTTGTCATAAGATCATCTTTTACAATTTATCGTTCGGACTTGTATTGATTAAAGGCCATATCAAATGTATTTATGGTTTTACATAATTTATATGCACACAAGCTAAATGGCAGTTTGACTGTAACAAACAGTAATTAAATCAGTTTTGTCATTTGCTGCACTTGTGTAAACCAAATTACTGTGTGCCAGCAACTGTCATTACAGACCTGTTTTTTTAATTATTTATTTGCATGTTATTTATTGGTGTCATTGTCTTGTTTAGGTTGGGTTTTACATTTGTTATACTGGTTTGCAATGCTGTCCTCTCAAAGAAGCACATGCCCATGAAACATTAATGGTTTTTGTTACTAACATGCTGCACTGTGTTCATCTGTTTGCTGCATGTGAAGTAATGAATAAAGCTATTTGCCACATGATGACATGTGAGTTGCACCTTTTAAAAAAAATGTTCACAATATCATTGTTACTGGTCACACCGCAGTCAACCTGTGTGGCCCTTTTGTTGTGTTTCTCACCGACAGCACCATCTGTTGCCTCATGTTCTGTGCTGTCTTTTTGGTTACCAGCTTCCTGTTCACTGCTTTCTTACCCTAAGGCTGCCATGGCACCAATGTGCTCCTCTGATCCCATGCTTTTCATGCTTCTGGCTGGGGTGCTGGTGTAGTTTTCACCCTCAGTGTTGGCTCCACAGGACTGCTTGACTGAGCTGGTGATCCTGAAGGCCCATCTCCCACTGGGTTTCTGAACTCCCCCTCCAAGTTCGGGAAATAAGTCTCCCATGAAGCCTTGCCTCTCGGCTGCAACAGCCTGTGCAACAGCTTCTCAAACTCCTCCATCCTCCTTTTCTGCATTGCCTTATCTTTTCCAGCACCTTGCACTATTCTTGAGCTGAAAGACAGAAAACAGAAACTAGCTCTCTATGTACTTGCTTTCTTGTTGTCATGGCACCATACTGTGCACACAACACTGATTAATAATGCTAGTGTCCTCCTGATTTTTTCCCTCTTCCCCCTTCCTTTATATCCCTCCCACAAACCTTTATTCAAACCCCAGTGTATATTCTTGTTCTTTGTTTCATTTATATTACTGGCTCACAGGGGAGGGGGAGACCTTCCCATGGCTGGCTGGCTGGTTTTTGTCTAACACTCCTCCCTTTGAACCCATGATCTACCTCAGAACTGTAACCCTGGCCCACATAGTACTGGTGTGCACAGGATGGCTGTGCTTCCCTTAGTGTGCATGAGCAAGTCATGACGAGTTTGCACTGGACCCTGCAGCTGTTCGGGCAAATGCCCCAGCTTCATTTCCTGACTCCCCTAATTCCCCCAGTTGCCTGAGGCAACTCCCAACCTGCATGCCCAATATGACACTATTCTGTTTCCTGTGCAGTTCCGACCCCCAGATTCCACATGGCTATGAGCCTTTTTTTTTTTTTGTTATAAATTCCTGTTTTCTTTAAGTCCTGGTTTTTGCCCAAAGGAACTGCTGTGCTTGTCAGTCTACCCCTTAGGATTTAGCACTACACATTCATGTACTTCACTGAAAAACCACACAAAATGTGATGGGAACCATAACATCATTCTCAATCCTGTATACTCTGTGAGGTACAAAGATATCCCTGAGTCAGCCTGCAGCTCCATGCAAAACCCACTCTTTCTATGCTCCCCATATGCTGTCCCCAAAGGTGAGGCTCGCACTGCTCCTACTTCTACTATTCACACTCTTAGTCCACCTAATAATCCACCCAGCAGTGGGAGATGGGGTCATAGCACCCTTGGAGCAGCCTTCTCTGGAATTGCTGCATTTGTTTTATGAGCACTCAAACAAATCCTTGATCCCATGATGAACAATAAAATCTGTTACCCCCAGCACTGCACGCACCAACAGACAACAGGCTCTTGTGCCCCCTCCAATACTCCAGCTCCCATTCCACAGCATGGGAGCCAGGTTTGGTGTACCCCTTCGGAGCCCTATTACTTCTACCTTTTTTGTTTCAAACCATTTTGGGAGCATCACAAGCTGGAGCAACCTCTTACTGCACTGCAAGGCTCATTGAGTCACTCTTCCCCCTCCAACTCCTCAGTGCCAGACCAGTCTGCTAGCTATACTTATGCCCCCTTTTCCTTTCAGCCTGCAGCAGCATTCCTTAACCTACACCATGGTGTTGCATCTACCACCTTACCCAACTATTATATGCTACTCTGTCCTGCAGCTGACAACAGCAGTGCCTGAGCTATACACATGGTGCTGTTTCATCAATTTTGCAACAACACTCATCCTAGTCTTTTGCCCTGAGATCCTACTGCTTCATCACTGTCCTGTAAAAATTACATTGGATGAGGGAGCAAAGTTGCTGGTGTCCCATGAGTTAGCCCTTAAATAACCTCTTAGTTCCTTCCAAGCCCAACTTCTCCCTCCCCTTGGCTGCCACCTACTATGCTGACCCTCCCCTTTTTCACCATCCCCTTGCCATACCCTTCCTAACCACATTCTGTACACCATCTAGGGAGAAGCCAACAGACAAAGGCTAACAGGCTTCACAGTGTCTCTTAACAGGCTGTCAATGTCCTGGGTACATTTTCCTTACTGTCCTGTTTTTCCCTATTGTGACCATTTTAGGTGACAACAAGCATAGCTTGTAACATCTCGTGTAGTAAATATTAGTGCTACATTCACTTTGAGTGATTCAATTATGATGTCAGTGTTAGGATTGTTTATTTATCTATTGAGTTAATTATTTAAAAGTTTAACCAGGAAGTACATACTGAGATGAAAACAGCTCATTTCTAGATATGAGTTGGGGAAGGGGAGTAGGAGATAGCTAATAATAAAAATAAAAACAAGGTAAAATACAATAATATAGTTTTACAAGCAGAATATTACATATTATAGGCAGAAAAGTAAATAAAGGCATCTAGAAAATTACACACACTCAACTAATCTGTATACAAAAAGGGAAAATAGCAGAACAGAAAGAAGAGTGCAACAACATAGAACTGAGAAAAAGAGGAAGGGTCAGAAGCAGTTGTAGGTTGGATGACAAAAGTCAGAAAGAAAAGACTTTAGGGAGGAAGAAGAGGCAGAATGAATAAGAAGGGGAAGGGAAGACCAAAGTTTTGAAAAGTGGTAAGAAAAAGCAGATTGGCCAACAATAGATTTTCTAGAAGGAAAAGAGAGAGAATGGAAAGTATTGTTGTGGAGAGGGTAGGAGGAAAAAGGAAGAGGGGAAAAGAAGGGATTTGAGATAAGAGGGAAGAGTGCCAAACCACAATTTGGATAAAAAAGAGACACACTGGGAAAGGCGCCTAGCATCAAAAGAGGGGAGGGAAAGAGGGAATTGATACTAAATCCCAACATGTGCAGTCCTGACAATTTAAATCCTGTTACCATTTGCCTGACATATCTAATGCCCGACAGTTGCAATGCCCGACTGCCAAAATCCTGACCCAATTTATAAATGTCATATCAGTGAAAATATAAATTCAGCATTAGGTAGAGAAGCATTATATTATTTTCAGTAGCAGAGCTAAATGCACTTCAACTTCGAACCAGGATTCTACCATGAAGCAGAATTCTACTTCCAATAGGAGTCCCACCTCAGAGCGCAATCCTGCTTTGGTTAAAAACCTACTGCTGCAATTATCACCTAAGCAGCAGCGTAACCCAAAGCAGTCTCTTCCTCCACACAGGAACTCTACTCCACCCAGCCTGGCTTCTGTTGCTCTTGAGACTACATCACAGTCTGGAGTGGTTCCCTCATTTTCTTAACCCCCACAGGAGGCAGATGTTATGGACATTACAGCAGCCCCACCTTGAAGTTAGTGACAAGGTAAGTGCAGCAGTATAGTCTTGAATGCCAGCCTATATTGGAGAGCTTGCCTCCAAGAGAAGGATTCTGCTTTTCATCCCACAGATTGTTGCTTTTTTATCTTCAGATGTGGCTGCTTCAAAACAAGATCTTGCATTGTACTGGAATTCCTCTTTGGAGCATAATTCAACCTCGATCCTGTTTGTTATGCTGCATCAATGTTTCTGACAGCAGTTAAATGCACGCGCCAGCTTTATTTTGCTCAATGCGGTAGTCATGCATAGTAGTATTAGCAAAGAAACAGTCAGGCAATATATTGGTTGGGATTTCAGTGATGGGATTTTGCATGTCAGAATTCTATATGTCGGGATTTAGTACGGATCCTGGGAAAGAGATGAGTAAAGAAAGAAGAGATGAGTATGATAGGAGTAATCTAAAGCAAAGTGGCAGAAAGAATGAAAAAGTGGTCCAGTCTGTCAAGGGAGGATTTAGGGGTACTACTGTAGACTAAATCACCATAGTCAAAAGTAGGAAGGATAATTTTTAGGACAACTCCTTGGCAGGCAGGAAGCAGTATACTCGCTTTATTCCTTTACTAAGCACCAAGTTTCGGGTGAAGATTTTGGTGAATTGCATCAATGTGCACAGATAATGCAAGATGCTGGTTAAGGCAGACTCCAAGATTTTTAAAGGATGAGACATCTTCAATATTAACACCATCAAGGGTAATAAATAGTAGTGGAGAAGTATGTTTGGCAAGTCTCTGATGGGTACCAAAAGTCACTGAGACTGAATTTTTGGCATTAAAAGACAACTGGTTATCCTTGAACCAGCACAGAATATTGTCAAAATCCAACTGAAATCCAACTGAAGTTGAGAGGTAAAGTCACAGGAAGAGGAGCTAGATGCAAAAAGAACTGTGTTATCAGCATTAGTGATGGGCGAAGTGGTTGAAATTCAGTCTGTGAAGTGATTCACGGAGTAACGCTGAATCCGTGAAGTACCCGGGACATGAAGCGGAGTACTTTGCATCACAATGGGGAATGCAAAGTCCATTGAAAACAATGACTTCACATTATTCTACCTTCCCCAAACCACTTCTCCACCAATTTTAAGGTGAAGTACATTGAAATCAATGTACTTCGACTCATTTCGCCTTGTTTTTGAACTCCAAAGGCAAATCTTGCAGTGCTTCATGGGATTGCAGGTCATATGGGCACTAGATTATTCTGCACAGCCTCAGTTCTGTGTAGTGTGTGTACAGGAAGATGGAGACAGTTTTCTGTCAGAGCTCTGCAGTTCAAATCCTTTAAAAGCTGTTAAAAAGCATTTTTGAGCTATTTTTTTGCTCACAATTTAGTACATTGATTGTAGAAAACCCTCATGTGCTCATATCATCGAGTGTTTATTGTTTGTGTGTGGATTTTGAATGTTAATTTAGAACAGTCAGTCTGTGCACTGTGAAGTGTGCTTTGGTGGAGGGGCGTATCTGTGGTGAAGGTAGATTAACTGGGAGAAAAAGGCAGTCTTTCTGTTTAGGTTATATTTTTCTTATATAACTGTGTTAATGTACACACAGTATTATTTTCAGTAATCCTTCACACTTGTTTGCTGATTGTTGTGGTGCAGCAGTGTATAATTTCAGTTTGTTTAAAACATTTGGTTATATTACTAAAGGTTTTCAATTTGCTACGCAATACCTGTAGTGTGTGTGAGTGTGTGCGATGCGTGCCATTAAATCAGACACCTTTTATTGTGCCACAGAGTAATTGCAGCAGTGTGAACCTGCTATCCACCACACCTGCATGAATTTTTTATACTGCTTTGTGGTATCTTTACTGGTAGTGGACTGTTACTGCTGTGCACTACCCCCCCTCCCCCAACCAGCAAAATGTATTATTTTCCAGATTTGGATTTGTAAATTGTGAGCACTGGTTAGATGTTGTTGTTGTGTCTTTGCGTCTGCATCTCTTGAATGCACAGCACAATCTTAATCTGCCTGTGCATTTGCAGTACATTATTAATTCTGGGAGACTTTTCGTTTCTTGTTACACTCTCATTTCACTTCATCAGCACTGGGGAATTTTCTGGACACAAGACAGTAGTATTTTGGATATGCACATTAATTCTGGTGACTGTGTGTGACCCACTGCATGCATGATCAAGTGCACCATTAATTCTGGGAGTTTTTGCATTTCTTGTTACGCTCTCATTTCACTTTGTCAGCAATGGGGAATTTTCTGGACTCAAGACAGTAGCATTTTGGGGATGCACGTTAATTCTGGTGATTATGTGTGACCCACTGCACACATGATGGAGTGCACCATTAATTCTGAGAGTTTTTGCATTTCTTGTTACGGTCTCATTTCACTTTGTCAGCACTGGGGATTTTTCTGGACACAAGACAGTAACATTGTGGGGGGGATGCACATTAATTCTGGTGACTGTGTGTGTGACCACTGCATGCATGATGGAGTGCAATATTAATTCTGAGACACTTTGCATTTTTTTGTTACCCTTTCATTTCACTTCGTCAGCACTGGAGAATTTTCTGGGCTCAAGGCAGTAGCATTTTGGGGATGCATTTTAATTCTGGTGACTGTGTGTGACTACTGCACACATGACGTCTGAGTGCACTATTAATTCTGGGAGACTTTGCATTTCTTGTGCTCTCATTTCACTTCATTAGCACTGGGGAGTTTTCTGGACACAAGACATGATTATTTTGGGGATGCACATTAATTCTGGTGACTTTGTGTGTGAAGGGCTACCAATATTGTTGTCACTCTGCCTTACTTCACATTAATGCAGAATGACAATGCAAAGTAATAATTACAAGGCAAAGTGAACTTTCTGCATTCACCACTCTGTGTAGCGGAGTGACAGTATGAAGTATCCACTTCACAGGCACTTCGCTGGTGAAATTTAAATTTGCTGCATCTCTAGTCAGCATACATATGAATAAATGCAGATGAACCGACAGAGGGTAGGTCAATCAGGAATACTGAACAGAGAATAGGACCCAGGACAGACCCTTGAGGGGCACCTGGCCTAATGGGAATTGAAGGTGAAATAGATTTTCCTATCTGAACAGCTTGAAACCTGCCTTCAAGGTAGGACTAAAACCAACTGACTGAAGAGTCAGAAAGGCCCAAAGCTTTAAGTTTGTCCAATAGGAGGGGATGTGCTACAGTGTCAAAAGCCTTAGCAAGATCAACAAAAATGGCTGACGTCATCAATTCTATATCCATACCTGTAAGTATGGAATCAGTGAGCCAAAGGAGAGAGGTAGCAGTGAAGTCGAATTTCCTATAAATAGACTGAAAGGGAGTGCAAAAAGAGGAGCTGTCAGGAAAGAAAGTAAGATGAGATAGAACAGTGGATTCCTGTAACTTAGCCAAGGTAGGAAGGAGTAAAATTGGACAGAAGTTACCAGGAAAAGTAGGATCAACACCTTTGTGAATAGGGATGATAATAGCCTGCTTCCAGACATCAGGAACAGTAGTAGAGGAGAAGGAGAGATTTTGAAATAAGGTAATGGGAAGAACAATGGCAGGTGCTGAGCGAAGGAGAAGTTTAGGGTTGAGACCATCAGGACTACCTCCTTTTGTTGGATTTAGGGAAAGCAGTGGCTTTAGGGAAACTGCAGGAGCAAAAGGAAAGAAAGAAAACAAAGGAAGAGAAGAAAGCAATGATAGTGAAGGAGGGGGTGGTAGAGGAAGGGATGAGAGAAAGGGCACAGGTAGAAAAGTAGGAATTAAAAGACTTAGCAACAGCAGAAGTGTCAGAGATAAGGGAGTCACCAATCATTAGAATAGGAGGGGGAGACTAGGTCTAAAGGAAGAAAAGGGAATGGATAACCTTCCAAAAATTGTGGGGATTATTAATGTTGTTTTGAAGCTAAGAACCAAAATACTCAGACTTTCCAAGTCTGGCAGCTTTAGTACAGACATTACAAAGGCTTCTGTAGTGGGACAATAAAGACTGAAAGCCAGTGATTTTAAAAGTATGCCAGGCAAGGTCTCTGGAGCATAGACAAGTAAGTACCTCAGCCAATATTCAGGGAAGATGTGAACCCTGCACTCTCATTCTACACAGGGGTGCATGACTATCCCATACAACCAAGAATTTAGACTAAAAGTAACGTAGGGCAGAATTTATATTACAGGCTGCAGACACTGGAGACCAATCAATTGACCAAAGATCAGCAAGGAAAGAGGCCAAGTCAAGTGACTTTAAAGACCTAAGGTATATGGTTACCTGAAGGACCTTCTTGCACCTGCTGTCTCGGTCCACTTCCTCTGCTCCTCCTCTAGGGGCCTCCTTGTGATTCCCAGGATGAGATTAAAAACAGCTGGTGACAGAGTGTTTAGTGTCCCTGGCCCCATCCTTTGAAATTCACTACCTCCAGCTGAAAGAGAGGCCCCTTCAGTAGAGGTATTCAAAGCCTGCCTCAAGGCCTTCCTCTACAATCAGGCATTCCTGGACTTCATTTTATAATCATACCCATGCCTGACTTCTGTGGTTTCATTTTGTCCCTGGTGCTACACTTACTTTGTTCTCCTAGATCTCTCAGCAGCATTTCACACCATGGATCATGGGGTACTACTGGAGCACCTGTGGTTTATCTGTGGACTGTCGGGAACAGTCCTCAGATGGTTCCATTCTTTCCTCACAGACAGGTCTCAAAGAGTGGTATCAATAATTTTTTCCTCTTTCTCCTCTTCCCGTCATGTGGGATACCACAAGGTTCTGTTTTTGCCCCCCATGTTGTTTGCGGTGTACATTCTGCCACTGTGAGGCATTATAAGGAAGTACGGGCTCAGTTTTCACTGCTATGCAGATGATACTCAGCTGTATATGTCCTTTATACCTGAGCAAGGTGATGCTATCTTGGTCTTTAACAACTGCCTCACCGAAATCCAGGACTGGATGAGTGCCAGCTGGTTGAGCTTAAACCTGGAAAAGACTGAGGTGCTGGTTGTGGACCCAGGTCATTGGGTAGAGAGACTTCCTCCTGGTTGTCCATCTGGTATTATACTTGGGGACAACCAGTTGATAAGCTCCAAATGGGTGGATAACCTGGGCGTTATTCTTGACTCTGAACTGACGCTTATGGCTCAGTTGTCAGCCGGTGTTAAGACCTCATTTTATCACCTGAGTAACCTCACTCAGGTGAAACATCTTGTTGTACCTGAGGACCTTCCCACATTAGTCCATGCCTTTGTGTCCTTCTGTCTTGACTATTGCAGTACTTTCTACCTAGGGCTTCCGGGGGGGTGGAGATCTGCCTCCTGCAGCCTGTGCAGAACACACCTGTGAGGCTACTAACTGGCTCATCAAGAGACAGTCATATTAAGCTTTTGCTCCAGGAACTGTACTGGCTGCTGGTGAAGTGGAAACTCACCTTCAAGGTTGCATTGCTGACCTACAAGACCTACACAAACAGGGACCATGCTATTTGTAAGACCTCCTTTGGCCCTACTGCCCTCACTCTCTGCTCTGTTCCACCAACGAGGGATTGCTGGAGATTCCCAGGGTCTGTTTGAAGACCTCTGGGGCCAGATCTTTGACATTCATGGTCCCAACCCTGTGGAACTCTCTACCTCATTGGGTAAGAGAGTTCCTGTCCATCGATTCTTTTAAATCCAGACTAAAGACACATTTATGTGAGTTGGCTTACCCTGACTTGTTCTGAATTTTATTGCTAATTTTAATAAAATAGTTTTGATTTAGATTTTTAATTGGATTAGTTTTTAAAAATGTTTTACAGGCACTTGGGTTCTTGAAAAGCATCTTCATATAAATAAAGTTTGATTTGATTTGATTTTAAATTTCTTTAGTTATTTTTTTTATTCATTTATTTAAAAATGTTATAATAGTGCACTTCAGTTTAGTTATACTTATTATAATGTTTATAATATTGGTTTTATTTTTGTAACTGATTTGATTTGTGTACGCTGCCCACAGCATCTGGGATGGGGCATCTTTTTAAATAAAATTTGCCTTGCCTTGCCTTTGCCTATATAAATTGAGGGGAAGCATTAGGACAGTGTTACTTATTCACACAGTGAACCATATGAAGATTGCCGAGTGCATCAAGAAGGATACCTGCATCTACTAAATTGTGGGGATAAGAAACAAGAACCCAGTCAATCAGAGAGTATTTTAAGGATCAGAAATTTAAACACATGGGTTCAGAAATTAACTGGGTCATCTGCAGTGACTTTACATTTTGGCCCAGATATTCAAACTGCGCCAGACTGTGGCGCAAACTTGGGCGCAGCTCAACTTGGCTGCCCAGGGGCATGGACTAAGCGATATTCAAAGGAGCTGTGCCATGGCTCAGCAGCTTTGAATATCACACCCTGGCCACCCCCACTGTGCATGGTGCAGTGGCACTGCGCCAGCACAAGTGGTCAGAGTGGAGCATGGAGATGTGCTAGTGCAAGTGCCATTGCGCCATTCACAGCACCACGATATTCAAAGGTGACATGCAAATGGGGCCATAATTTATGCAAGGCACATGGGACCATTGCATGTCATTATGGCCCATTTGCATCCCATTTGCATGGTAGCAAGTCCTGATGACTTCGCATGGGCGCCTGCCAGGCAGCAGCCATCGGGGGCAGACACCCCCAATAGCCCGATTGCAGGCATATGTTTAAAATAAATTCCCCATCCTATATCCCTGGTGGTCCAGTGGACCGCTTTCTGCCCGATAGCGGACATCTGTTGTAATAAAAGAACCCCCCCTCCAATATCCCGCTTTCTGCCCTATCGCGGGCATCTGTTGTAATAACAGAAACCCCCCATCCAATATCCCACTTTCTGCCCCATCGCGGGCATCTGTTGTAATGACAGAACCCCCGGTCCAATATACCGCTTTCTGCCCGATCGCGGGCATCTGTTGTAATAACAGAACTCCCCGTCCAATATCCCACTTTCTGCCTGATCGTGGGCATCTGTTGTAATAAAAGAAACCCCCCTGTCCAATATCCCTGATGGTTTAGTGGTACCTCCCTCCCCACCACCCACTGAGCCCCACCAATCCTTCTCCCCCCAGTCAGCCAGCGGGCGGCAGCACCCCACCCTCAAGGGAATCAACAAAGTCCAAGAGGGTAGCATCTTTCAAAAAAAGAGGTGTACAAGAACAAGGGGGCACAATTTAAAGATAGAAGGGGGGCGGCTCAGAGGTAATGTAAGGAAGTATTTTTTCACAGAGAGGGTTGTGGTTGCATGGAACGGCCTTCCGGAGGAGGTTTTGGAGTCAAAAACAATAGTGAAATTCAAGCATGCATGGGACAGTCATAAGACAATTCTAGGGGGTTGGGGTAGGAAGAAGTAGTCTGCTGATTAACTAGGATCTGCTGGTTATCCACTAGGTAGGGAAATGGGCAGACTGGGTGGGCCAAGCGGTCCTTATCTGCCATCAAATTATATGTTTCTATGTAACTCCTGGACCATTAATCAAAGGTATTTTCTTCATTTGCTTCGTTCCTTGGCCTGGCAGACACACCCGACCTCACATATTGTATCCTCATTGATTCCCAAACCTTTCCCAAATCTTGCGGGGATATCCCACTATTGGTCAACTTTTTTCCCTACCAATGAGTTTAAATGGGAACGTATCTGGGTGGACCTTTCTATATATACTACCAATGACAAACTACACCTCACCCAGTTTTATATCCTACACAATATTTATTTCACTCCTACTTGACTAGCAGAGATGGAGAAAATAGCATCCGCATTGTATAATGGATGTGAGCAAGAAAATGGATCTCTATTTCATTGTGGAGCTGTCCTAAAGTCACTCCCCTTTGTGAGAAGATTAAGCAGAAATCAGACCCCCTGTTAGGCCTAGAAAACCTATTTACTCCTGAAATTTGCCTCGTGGGGGACTACTCTCAGGTCTCCGCTAAAGAGATGAGATACTTTAAGGCCATAATCTCTTTGTCAGTGAAACGTGTTATGCCACACCACTGGAAGGGTCAACAGAAAATTTCTTATATTGAATGGTTGAATGAGCTCCCAGCCAAGATGATGGCTAGCCTCCTGGGTCAGCTCTCAAGATATAATAGGAAATGAAGTAAGTTACACACTTTATTTTCACTACCACCTGCACCCTAAGCGGTACACATACCATACCCTTCACCTATCTTTCCTCTTATGAACTTGCTGCCACAGAACATTGCACTATATCTTATAAACTTTATACATTGGACTTTTTATATTACAGTTTGATTTCCTCAAATAGTCTCTTATTATATCCTGAATATATTGTTAGATTTGAGTTGCTATACTCTCTGTATGTAGGGAGGGCTTGGGGGGCTAGATTGGGGGACTGTAATATAGGGGGTATTGTTTCTTTTTATTTTTGAAAAAGTGTTATACCTGTACATACAATCATGGCATATGTTCCTGTTGATGCACTGTTGTGTTTGTACATACATTAATGACACACCGCTCCTGTTTATGCTACTATTATGTCTGTAGCTGATTTGTTGATTGAAGCTGAATAAAGTGTAATAAATTAGAAAAAAAAATTGAACAGTAATTTGGATGATTAGTACTTGCTGCAGTCTCCAGGTATTACTGCCAATGGACATGGGGATCGCTACATGACTTGACCTGTTCCACTCTTGAACATCATGGGGTCAGTAGGTTTTTCCCTCTGTGCCTGTCTTGTGTTTAGTATGATCCATGCTCTGCAGTCAGCAGGGTATCACACAATCCATGGTAGAGACTCCAAGTGGAGGGACAGCACCCCCTCTCAGAAATGTAGCCTATCAGACAAGTTCATGGGTCCCTTCCCTGCTTCCTTTGCCAGCCCCTTCTTCAGCTGATCATGTGCCCCCCATCACTTTCACACTCCAGCCATGCAACAATACACATAACGTGCCAACCTTCCATAGCCTGCCCCATCGCCTATTGTTCCCATCTTGACCACTTTCACTGCCCAGTTGAGGGATGCTGAATCTGCATTGGGCTGATGCTCCTGCATCTGGTTGATGGCTCTGTGCAGGTCTCCCAAAGACATTATCTGGCTGTGTAACAGCATCACTGAAAAATGTTCAGCACTACCCATTTCTTCATTAGCCTGGGTGCTTAGTAGCTCTTCTAGTACACGTGTGTCTACAGCATGCCCAATCTGCCATTCTGAGCCTCTACTCAACAGTCTCATCCAGACAGGTGGCAGCTATGCAGTGTGAGTGTGTGTGTGTGTGTGTGTGTGTGTGTGTGTGTGTGTGTTGGGTTTGGGGAGGGAAGTGTGTGTGAGTAAATCTGGCACTCAGACTTGTCTGTCTTTGTTTCTTCCTACCTTATCTGTTTATTATCAGCATCAAAATAGTGCAGTCCCCTGGAAAATCAGTCATCAAGTCAAGGATTCATTTTGTTAGATTTAGTCTGACAAGTAACTCCATACTATATGTACAATTCCTCAAACCTCTCCCCAACCCCCATGGACTCTCACTCCACCATTCACTTTCTTCCTTTGTGTCCTTGGAGCATATCAGCCCTTCCAGAAACTATTGAGAAAAATCATTCCCAATCCACAGATCTGGTCATCTTCTTCAATGACTCATCCTGACTAACAGCAGTTACATTGTACATGTGTTTGGGGGAGGGAAGGGAGTAAGTTTGTGATATATATATATATATATATATATATATATTGTGTGTGTGTGTGTGTGTGTGTGTGTGTGTAATAAAACATGATATAACTTTGTCATTTCAGTAAGACACACCTATACTTCTCCAAGATTATTTTTTTACGACCTAATCCGTTTAGTCCAAGATCTTCGTATACATAAAATGGTGTGTATGCCTTGTTAAAATCAAGCATCAGTGCTGAACTATGCATTCATTGCTTACATTAAATTTGCCAAGTAACCTCATACTTAGACATGTACATGTCAGCATCTTCTTACCAAATGAACATACTGAAGCTAAGGATTTAATTAGAAGTACAGATGGATCAGTCCACTAAATATAATCATGCTGGTTGTGTTTCAATATTGAACAAGAATAGCTGGTCATCTCACCTATCACCATATATGTGGGTCATCAGGACAAGCAGGAATTAGTAAAGAACAAAAAAAATCAAATCTACTTTTGGGCTATGCAAAAAAAAAGCACTGATTGATTTCTAGTCACAGCTTCTAGTCTTGATCTCTATTCAAGGACGTCATACTTTCCTAACTTTACGTTTGAGATATGATTATTAAATGAGTGCAACTGGAGATAAAGGGTAACCTAACTTCCAAGATAGGCAGCAGTTTGTCAACTCAAGGTCTTAGTCTAAAAAAATAAATTAAAAAAGAATAACAATTGTGAAAGTACTAGACATAACAGTACATCTAAACCTGTTTTACGTATTGAATGTAACAGGTTCTCTTATGCTCACTGAGTTGACAGATTGCCAATTGTAAATCCAAAAGTCACACTGGACAAGCTTTTTATTTCAGTTATGAATTTTTGCATGATCCCTTTTTGGCCTCAGATAAAATAATGATAAGGTAAACAAACTTTCTTTGGCAAGCATATAATCCAGAGGGAAAAAGCAACACAGCTACAATGTGCATTTGTTGTTCCTTTCAAAATAACTGTAAGACAATCAGGAACCAAAAGGAATTTTTAATAATCAAAAGCAGCCAGCATAGGGGTTAAATGGGCAATAAAATTATGAAAACATATGAACATATGTTAAACAAGGCCAACAACGATTCAATGCTATTACTGTTGAGGAAAAAAGGTACTATGGCTAAATCACATATGAGAAAAAAAAACTTAAGGTGGGGATCTATAATTGCAAAGTAATAGAAGCAAAAACAGCATGGAGCAAACTAAATGTCGACATGATCCAGTTTCAGAATTTCTACAGTCATTATGAAGTTAAAATAGATGAGAACAGGCAGATCTCATGATCATCTTCTGATTTCCATCTGTACTTTTTCGTTGTCAGAATGGAATGTTTTCATTCATTTGTGTGTTTGTATGTGGTGATAGTTTTAGAGTGTTAGATGGTGTCAAGAAATATCATTACATAAATGGAATGACGTTCTACATAGAGCTCTGTTATAAGACTGAAATAGCATTTAACTGTAAGAAAACATCCCGTATTGTAATGAATTTTGAATTTGATGTCATCTGTAAGATGTAGGATCTGCCAACAGCTTGTTGTAGTCTGTTTTTTCTTCCCACCACCAGGATGAAATATTGAAGCCTGCATTAACTGAGAATGCTTATTGCTGTATGTTTATCAGGCTGTGGTCGATGTGTCCTGAATATTTTGAGGTTTTGATGGGAAAGTTTGCATCTCACTGTTTTTATCTTTACCCTTAACACCTTGCATATGTGCATGCTGTTCAATATATACTGCAACTACTTTTTGCAGTTCCACCTTCCCAAAGTGTGCCCTTCCCTCCACACACTCTCTCATTCACACACACACACACACACACACATACACTCTTTGCCATTAGCACCTGCAATCAAATGAACCACCATTAAAAAATAAATCAAATTTCTATGTCTATCTTTCCTCTAGCTGCTATCTCCTGTTATGGTGATATGGGAATTCCATTTGGTGCCATGCCACATTATAATAGCAAGTCTTATGCAAACTGTTGGAATTTTTCATATATCCTGTCTCACTTTCACCCTGCCAGAATAAATGCAACTGAAATATCTTCTGCAATTTCTCCCTTTGTAATGTAAAATAAGTAAATACAAAAAGAATACCATCTGCATTTCATACCTCACTCACTTTCTTCTTTCATATTAGCTGAAGGGAACTCACCTGGTCTCTCAAAAAATTGTGTTCCTATCACCTGCCTATGTCAGCCATATTGTGCTGATGGTTACCAACCCCCCCATCCCAATCAATCCCTCTCGGTTGTCAGTATCACCTTCTGTGCAGCACTGCCTAACTGTCACTTCCTGAGTAAATATTTATTTTCATTTTATTGTGATGTTAATGATTAAACAAATATAAACAATCTCTTTTTTTACTGTACTGACCTATTATGACTGTCTCTTGCCTTGTGCAAACTAATTTTCCAATGCTCGCTTTCAATGAATAAAGCACACTCTGTCTGCCTTGCACCTACCAACCTATTTACCATTCCCTGTCATCTTGTTTTGTCCCCAACCAAAAAAGTAACATCAAACTGCCAATGATCATCCCACTTTCCCTGGCCACTCCAGCTGTATTGTTTTTATTTTAAAAAGTCACCTACATACTACTAAGTGTTCCCCATATTTTGCAATCATTACCTCATGGCCTACAGTATGTGTAAAGAAAAATGCTCCATCCAAGTGATAATTATCCCACAGTTACTTGCTCCTTCCATGAGATGTTTATGTAAGAAACAAAAAGATTTCCTACTGATAAGTATCTCCCCAGCATCCCATGCCCAGTCTGTAATGATAAAAAAGCATCCTACACTGCAATTTATCTCCCAACCTCCCAATCCTTCCATATCGGTAATGAAATAGCAACCTGAAGAATACACACATCTGAGCATTTTCCATGCCATTAATGTAAAAACATACTCATTCACTATAAATACAAAATCACACATGCCCCCACAATGCAAAGCATCATGGGCTGCATATGCAAATCACCACAGAATATTATGCTGGTTCAACATCACTATGGTGTCTTTGTACAAGGATGAATTCAGTAAAACATGAGTGGAATAAACTGCTTAATGTAATAGCAACTGCTACAGTTCCAGGAATTCTGATAGTAACTGGCGCAATGACAATGTTAAAAATGCAGTCTGGAAGTCAAGTTGTGAGAGTCCTTATAAACTGGGAAAAAATTACTGAAGGAACATCATTGGTAGATAATTGGAATGATCCTTTGCCTCAAATAAGAAGAGGGGTTGTGTAATTAAAAATCTTTCCTGGGTTAACAATAGTTTTGTCATTATGTTTAATTATTTCGCCTCCTGTGAGTATGGAAGTCAGTATGTACAGTATAATTTAATTTTCTGTTTACATTGGGGCAGTAAGTTCAAACTCATTAAATAGGATATTATTTATTCTATTAATAAGAGAGAGAGTGTGTGTGGGGGTATCGGGGGGCTGGTGGTGAATTGAAATGTTGATCCCAGTGATATTTTATATGGCATCTGTTGTACTATCATTATACCCCCAGTGTATAGTTATTAATATTGGGAGGCTGGTTTACATATAAGATTAGAAACTTTTTTTTATAAAATTTGTTTATAGGTTAAGGTCATTTGACACAAATGAAAAAATGAATCTCTTAAAATTTGGGTTATCTTAAAGTTCCCCTGATTAAATTGAAATTCTGGCTCTTAAATCACACTCAGTTGCAAAATATATCTAGAAATACTTTCTCACCTTGCAATGTCTCACCCACCTCTGTAATCTAAATGCCTATTGTTTAGGAGAGATTGTAAACAAAGCAATACTGAAGTTCATACTAAGGTACAAGGAGCAAAGAAAGGGGTGGCCCATCATTAGCGCTCCTGAATAATCTAATCCTAGTATGATAATCTGTTATCATTTAAAATGTATGAGTCTAACCTCTGTTTGAACTGTCCAATATCCTTACGCTGAATAATATCATGTGGTAGTCTATTCCAAGGGTTGACTACCCTCTGTGGAAAAAATACTTTTCTATTGTTGGTATAAAAATGTTTAGGTCTTAATTCTCCCCCAAAAAAAAAACAGTGACACCCTTCCATCTGTTGTGAGCTTGCAATTAATCTTTTGTCTTGGAATGCACAGCCTGATCTCCTCACTGTTATATTTCTTGCTCTTTCTCTCTCTCTCCTACTCCTCTAATAATCGAATTACCAATTCCCTCCCTCGAATGTGATTTGTTCGCCTCTACTTTGCATTCAATGGATCAACGCACCTTGTCATTGGTATCTACTGACTTCGATGTGACAGGGATTTGCTTTTCCTCTGCTACACCTTCTCACAGTCCCAAAACCACTATAGCAAAATAAGATAGATACATGTTTTTTTCCATATGCCATAGAAGTTAGTGTGCCTTCTGCCTATGAGAGTAAGAAATATTGCTTGTTTTGTATGTTCATACCTGTATCTCTGCCAACTCCTCCACTTAAAAAATAGGAAAAAAAAAAAAAAACAACAGATGTGCATTTTTTTTTGTCAGTCATTTGCCAGTTGCACCTTTCTCCACAGTTGGGAAAAGTAACTGATCTTGGTTTCTTTTTTTAAAATTTATATTTTTATTTATTGTCAACAGGTAGCTGGCATGTGCTGGATGATGCTGCTCGTTATATGTACATTCATTGAAACTTGCAAGGTTTTAATGTTAACTCTGTCTCTACAATATATTTATGTTGCTTAAAGTTTAGAGTTGGCTGTGGTGTGAAGAGAAAAACAAGAGATAATTAATTAGCATTTCTTACATTTAAAGTGATGGTGACCGGTGAGAGAAAATGACCTGTAGTCATTATGTTTATATAATATTTAGCTGTTTCTATTTATGGAATGTGCTTTAAAAAGAAATAATGCATAAATTGGATATTTTTATTTTATTTATTTATATATTACATATTTGGAGAGTACCTTTGAGTCACAGACTCATTTACAAAGGTCCCACGTCACATAGATTGTATACAGACAGAAATTACAGCAAATGAGCTCAGAGACAGATACAGATTGTTTACAAGGAATCAATCAAACTAACATTTGAAATACTAGGATTACTTATTAGAGTAAATTACATTGTATACATATGATGTAGTCAATAGCAAAAGTGGATGGTCACTAAGAGAAGAGGCAGGCCAGTGGCCATTGTCAAATATTAAGGAGGAGGAGGTGGAGGACAGGGAATCAGTTCCATTTACAGTTATTGGAGGATAGGAAGTGAGCCCTAAGAAGGGTTTTAAATTGTCCTAGTCTTTGTTCTTTCGCCAGGGTGGAGGGAAGGTTCTTCATCCACATGGGGGCCCTAAAGCTGAAAGACCTTTGAAATTGAGAGGTACAGCTGGAGGGAATAGAGAAGAGATGATGGGCTGAGCTATGGGTACACTTGATCTTGCAGTTTGGGAGGATTAAGGGGGCGAGTCCAGAGGGGGAGAGGCCTAGGTTGATTTTTTTAGCCATTAGACAGGTGTGGAACCTAATCCTGCTGTCGAGATTAGTAGCACTATAGAGTGAGCTGGTGTGTGTAAGATGGTTGCATCCTAAAACAAGACATCTGGCTCTGTTTAGGGAGATATGGAGTCTAGCTAGGGATGAAATTCTTGCTGCCCCATATATCAATAGGCCATAATCAAGCAGGGAGAGGATCAAGGAGGTGATAGTGAGCCTAAGTCATCAGGGGTGAGGCAATGCTTGAAATGGTGCAGAAGCCCCATCCTAGTATTAAGGGCCTTGGATAGTTGGTGGATGTGTTTGTGGCAGTTAAGACCTGGGTACAATGTGATGCCCAGGTATTTAAAGGAGTTCACCTGCTCCAGAGGGGTATAGTTAGAAGTCAGAACTTGTGGGCATAGCATATTTCTAGTGTTCTGCGGGTGAGAGAATAGCATAACTTTGGTTTTGTTGTAGTTGAGGATAAGGTGTTGTGCAGTGAATCAGTTTTTAGTGCAGCTGAATAAGGACTGAAGGGAGTGGTGGAGTTGTATAGGGTCAGGGCTGGAGGAGAAAATGACTGCATCATCTGCGTATAGTAGTAGATTGCCAGGGCAGGACTCAGGGAGGAAGTTGAGGAAGAGGCTAAAAAGCAGAGGTCCCAAAATGGACCCCTGATGGACACCAGAGAGGACAGGTAGTCTATCTGAAACTGTGTTACAAATTTTTAACTGTTGATATCAGTTCAAGAGGTAGTCAGAGAACCATCCCAAGGCATCCCTAGTAAGACCCAAATTGTCCAAAGTGGTTAGTAGGAGGGAGTGGTTGATGGTGTCAAACGCCTTTGTGAGGTCAATGAAGACAGCTCCAGTGATGTGCCCCTTATCCAGTGCAGAGTGTATTTGTGTGGTAAATTCAAGAAGGGCAGTGATTGTGCTGTGTCCATTCTGGAAACCATGTTGCTGCTTGCAGAGAAGGTTGTATTTGTCGAGGTGCTCCGTAAGCCGTGAGGCAGTAATTATTTGTATTGTAATGATCCCCTCCTTTAAATACTGGTGTGATGGAGACAGATTTCCACTTGGTGGGGAAGTTACCTAGGCAAAGGGAGTGGTTTATGATGTGAGTAAGGGGCAGAGAACCTCGTTTAGGGTGAGACAAAGGAGCTTTGTGTCCAGAGAGTCGGAGCTGTATGAGGAGTGGCTGAGGGCTGCTTTGAGGTATGGCTCTGCAGTCAGAGTTGTGATACAGTGCAGATAAAAGGGGGGGCTGCAGGAAGGGGAAGGGGAGAAAGGGTGTTAGTTGCCAGAGGGTCAAAGAAGTTAGGAAGGAGAACATTACTAAGGTTAGTGAAGGCATTATTGAAGGCAGAAGCGATATGGGAAGGGTCACCATGACCTGCATTGGAACTGGGTTGGGAGCCTTACCACGGATTTCATTAATGTTTTTCCTGAACTTGCATCCAGAGCCCCAGGAGGACATTAATGAGGATTTATAATACTCTGCTTTAGCTTTGCGAATGGCCCAGGTGCACTTATTCCGGGCCTCTTTGTATTTATGCCTGTCAAGTGGGAGTCCAGATTCTATGGAGCGTTGTCACAATGAGTCTCTTGCCCACAATAAGGCCGTGAGGCAATCAGTGAACCAGAGCACATGGTTACCTTTAACCATTCTTTTGGTGAATGGGGCAAATTTGTCACATATGTTATTGAAAGACAGGATGAAGAGGTCAAGGGCTATTTCCAGGTTGGGGGAGCTAGTAATGAAGGACCAGTCCACGGCTCTGAGGTACGCTTTAAGAGCTGCCAGTTTACCAGGGCCAAGTTTGCATTAGGTTATGAATTTGGGAGGGGATCTAGGGGCTTTGCAGGACCAGGAGCAGAGAACTGGGGAGTGATCACTAAGGGTGTCTGGGAGAACAGAGACATTAGAGATTTTGTGTGGACGATTGGTGAAGACAAGGTCGAGCAGGGAGGAAGACCCAGTGCTCATTATAATGATTTCTCAGAGTTAGCTAATCCTCCACTGTTCCCGATCTCTGCCAAGAATGCCCCAATCGCTGCACTATGGCCTTCAATAATCTGAGCTCCACAGTGAACCAGAGGGAGTGCTGTCTGGAGACTTTCAGGTATGCAGGATGTGGGGTGACTGAGTCAAGAGCTGTGGTTATAGCCATACTATAAGCCATTACCACAGTCTTGACCCCCTCAGCACACACTTGCAATTGGCTCAAGCAGTGCCATACCAAGAGGAGCCTCAAACAATCCATTCACTTGAAGGTTGATAGCAGGCTAATGCCACCAAGGCGTTTATTTGCTTTGGGGGCCCTGATCTGAAACTCTACAGCATGATGATCTGACAAACTGACCAGATCAACCTTGACATTAGGTATTTTTAGCCCCAGGAGCCAGTGGAAAAGCCAGGTCTAAGGTGTGACCAAATTGGTAAGTTGCGGAGGTAACAACCTGTGTGAAGTTTAACAGTTCCATCTCCCAGAGGAATTGCTGGCCATTAAGAAGGAACTTGTCATTGGCCCTGATACTGAAGTCACACAGCACCAGCCACCTGGTGTTCTACATCAGGCTCTTCACAAGTTCCCCAAATTTCTGTAGAAATCCAGTCTCGAAATGAGATCAATACATGAGAAGGATCCTACCCTTCACAGCTGCATCACCCTTAATAACCACAAATTCAAATTACCTGGTTTGGCCCTCTTGATAAGCTGAAAATCTCAGGCCAGATCTGAAACAGACAGCCCAACCTCCCACCTAGGGCAGTGAACCACCATAAGAATTGGAAGGATAGTGACCTCCAGCACTGGGCTAGTGTTGCCATCCAACCAGGTCTCAGTATTACGCACCTGGTCCTCTGAGGAATCCATGACAAAATCTGCTATTTTCATGGTCTTACTCCCAATGGGTCTGTCAATGCAAAGAACTGCCATAAGGATATGTTGGTGGGCTCAATAGCTATCCTATCCGATGGCATTTCATTAGTTCTCAGGATAGGATCCAGGGTGAGAGCACCCTTGTCCTGGTTCATTTTGACATGGGGAAGCTCCATATCCTACTCCTGATCTTACCCACCTTCACTCTATCACCTGGAGCAAAGTTGCTGTGGTGACCCCACATTCTGACTATCACCATTCACCTGCAGTGGCAGAGAGTCACTACAGGGATCGGGGCAGCTAAATGGATGGAGTTGGTGAAGTTGCTCCTAAGAGTATGATAAACAGGGTACACTTCTTTTCCCAAGATACATCCTCACCAACTAAAATTGCACTAAGACCCCCCACAAATCCACCCCAACCAATAAACACTCAGTCCCAAAACCCTAATGTTAACACCACCCTAATAAAACCACCCCAGCACACTGAGATATCTCATGACTCACTCACCCACCAGTCTCACATTCAAACACACCCATCCACACCATAATAACAATAACACAAAACAGACAAATATGAAATCACAAAAAGACACCTCTAGCTTTCCCAGTATCCAAAATCACAAGCAAGTTCAATAAAGAGTATTTCAAGATGTATCAAAGTTCCCCACACCTCCAAAGAACACACTCCATAATTATGCAGGAAAAGAGGTAGGCTAACAGGAATTCTCTCACAGAATGACTGGCCCATTGAGGATCCACTGTTTCACAAGGATCCTCAGCCCGAAATTCTGTTGTACCACAATGGCCATTTTTTTAAATGATTTCTCATTGCATAATGTCCTCAGGCCAGTCCCCCTCACAGACTGGAACCCCTAGGCCAACATAGTTCTTACAAGCAGCAGTGGACCCTGGCTGGAAAAGCCAGTAGCATATATTCCACAAAAGTCTACTGGATCCAGTGTCCCAAAGTCAGCTCAGCTACTTAAAAGTTCTATGAAGGGGCTATGCAACTAAGTGAGACCAAGGCATCTGGAAAAATCAAAGATTTTTACACCTCGCTGAATAGTGAATAGTTAAGCGACCAAGCACCAACTGATAAAGGGTGGAAGCCCTTTGTGAATGACAAAAACACTGGGTTTAAAATCCAGGACACTCTTACAGTTTCATGGCCAAAAGCGGGTTCTCAGGCGAGAACAAGGAATGGATAACAAAAACATGTGCCATCACCACAAGTACTTGCAGAGGAGTCAGGACTCACAGCAGCACCAACCCCATCTGATAGTTGCAAAAGCCCGTAATTCTACCCCACAACACTTAGGGCAGACAGAATAGCACCACAGGATGATGCCCCATAGAGAAGAAGTCCAGCAGAGATAGCCACAAATCTGACCATAGCCCCAGCAACACCAGCAAATGCCCAAGTGAGATTGCTACTGTACAACCAAGTAACCTGGGTCAGGCTGTATATGAAACAGCGATCAACGGTGCAACTGGTCAGAAAACAAGAAGATAACAAGGATGTAAACACTACCCTCCACAGCATCTCAATGACCAAGCAAAGTGCAGAGGTAAACTGGGACAAACTAGGGAGAAACGAAGAAAGGAAGGAAGAAAGAAAGAAAGAAAGAAAGAAAGAAAGAAAGAAAGAAAGAAAGAAAAAATTTAACTAAATCCTGCCTCACTATTATACACTAAACTCACGGCTTACCGCTACACTGACAAGGCATAAAAAATACTGAAAAGGGAATTCCACTCTCATAGTCATGCTGCTGTAGGTGGTCAGCCCATCATGGCCACCATATTTTTTTTTTTGTTGTTGTTAATTCTTTGGTAACTCAGTAAAACCCCCTAGGCAGATGTGCCTGTTTTCAGGAGCAACCCAGGAACACTGGGGTGGTTACATGACTTGCTCAGAGTCACACCAGATGCAGGTAGAGTTTGTGGGAGTCAGGCCCAGGACAGCTGGATGTACAAAACACATTCACAGCTCATTCCTCTAAGCTTTAGGCTATACTGCCACACAAAATATGTGTGTCAAAAGTGGGATGCAGGTATTCTCCTGAGTAAATGAAGGGCACAGTGATACAGAAAGTTGAGTAAAGTGTGGTAGTACAGCCAAATAAATCATAGCTCTTAAGTCATCAGATGTCAAGTGGTTACACTCCAACTCTGAGCAACCTTCGTAGCCAGTCATTCAGTGCCTATTGTGATTAAACCTCCCTGTGCAATCCATAAGCACATCACTTTCCTTTTTCTTTCTCTTTTAACTGCTGCCAGTTCCATTTTCAATTCCCCTACCCAAGATAGAAGGATCTGCTTAGGAAGTTAATGACAAGCCCTCCTCATCAGTGTCATAAGAATGATGCAGCAACTGCCACAATTGCCTTTCTGTGGAATTTGCAATTGCCAACCATCTTGAACTATTATATGATTCCCCATCCTCCAGATAATGCATGATAAGCAGTAACACACAGGCCAGTGTTGCTGCTTAGTGATCTAGTATTCATGAGGTAGGTGTCATTGTGTCTAGCTCTGGCACAGACTACTGTAATCATCTTGTTACTAGAGCAAAAAAAGCACAGTTTTATGGGTTTTGTGGCAGTAGGGCCAGGATGAAGTGTACAGTACCCCCCCCACACAATTTTTCAAAAGCAAGTGAGTAGCACCACTGCAAGTTGTAATGGACAGTGCCAGGTAGGAGGATGTAGAAGAGGACCTATGAAATTGGCAAGTGACCAAGCTTTTAGAGAATGTAGAGGAGTGGAGAGGATGCATTGAAGGTGTTATGGAAAGCAAATGACCCATACAAGGAGAAAGAGAAGCAGGGAGAAGAAGAAGAAGACTCATTAGAGTAAGGGAAGACAGAGGAAGTACAAGAGGAGGAGGAGGAGAAGAAGAAGCAGAGAGGTTCCATCAAAAGTTAGGTGCCACCTATTGATTCAGGCAATATCTTACCCCTAAAGCTAGACTAGCCATTGTCCAGGGTAATCTTCTCCCTATTCTTGACTACTGCTCCCCTATTTATGCCAGGATCTCAGCTACTGCTATGGCTAAACTCTCTACTGCCTACAACAGCACCTGCTGCTTTGCTTTATTGGCTCCATTCTCCACCCACCACTGTACCCTTTATAATACCCTTGGATGGCTGTCCCTGCAAGGTCACTTTGACCTAGCCCTCTGCTGCATGGTGGACAATGTCATCTGCATGGCTCCAGAATCCCCCTAACTGCCCTTCTGAAAACCCGAACACTCCTCTGCAACCTCTGCTCAAATGGTACTCCCCCTCTAGCTGTTCCTAGGGTATCCACCAACATGGGTAGCAGAGCTTGGTCTGCAGCTGCCCCCTCGCAGTGGAACAAACTACCAGCTAAACTCCAGTCCATTAACACACACTCATGTTTCAAGTCCCATCTTAAAGTCTGGTTCCTGGAAAACTCATCCTGCCGATGCTCCCAAGGGTCTCACACCAACCCACACTAGTCAACTCCCCAGCCCAGGGGTTACCCACCTACCCACACTAGTCAACTCTCTTGCTTACAACTGTTATATTGCATTTTTCACAGTAATATTTGACTTTCTTGCCTGTACGTATTGTATATATATTTTTTACTGAGTATTCTGTGCATTACTTGATCACTGGACAATGCAGTCTCACATTGTGCACTGTGCCTATGATTTGTTTGCTTGTACCAAGTCTTCACATGTCTAACATTGAAACCTTGTATTCACTGTTCTCAAATGGACCTATGCATCAAACCTGTATATTGTGTCAACTATTGTTGCTTGTATCAAATCTGTTTCATGTGTATTACTGTTACCTTGTACTCCACTGTCACCCTGCGCCATGTGTTATGGCCCAGGTCGTGCCTGAAAATGGTCCCTGGAATCAGTGCACTCACCTGGTCATCAAAGTCATAAATAAAAGTAAATAAATAAGACGAATTATAACAGGAAGCACATGGCTAAGAAAAACAAGTGCAGGATGGGCTTAAGAAAACATGCATAGGAGGAGGAGGAGGAGGGTGAAAAAAATTATAGACACTTGTCCTGTAAATGTGATGTCAGTTACACCACTCATTATTGGGGATTAGTTTAATATTCAAAGGTAGAGGCTGTCACAGGAGAAGATGGTGAAATTGTAAAAAACTAATGAAAAATAGAAAAACAGGAAAGGAAATTTCTCAGGCAGCAAAATCTACTGACAAGCCCCAACCCTTGCATCAGCCCAATAGTACTGTCCTACCAGCTGCTGCCCTATCTGCCTATCCCCAGCCACATTATTCTACCGTACCCTTTCCAAAAGAAAAAAATTACCTTAAAGTCACCACATACCTCATCATGAAGTACCCCTCTTGGGCCACAGTCATTAAAGAAATAAAGACATTCTCTTCAGTATGGTAGTGCTGTTGAGCCCGCCATGATACAGTGCAATACTGTATTATTCAAAAGCAGACTTATTTCATGAAACAAGGCAATTTCAATGGAAGTTAATTTCTTTTAGCATACAGTAACCTAAGCCACTGCATTACATCTTGCCAGTTTGTGTGGTGGAAAGATCAGTACTGTCACTCTTCTTGAATATTGGGAACCAGCAGTGTTCTGATTGATCAATTAAAATATGAACATAACATCTAGCTATCAGCCACATTCATTCCCAAGTCACACTCAGGCCAGAAAGCAACCAGTAGGAACAGTTAGGTATGGGAAAAGGCAGCATAACATGGTTCATTTAAGTAATAAAGCCATCATAGCAGCAACCTGAGTCAACAGATGCATTCCAAGGTACCAGTGTTGCTTTGCAGGGAGAGTCCAACCACAATCAGCCAGGGCCAGGCTCAGCATACATGCCACCAGCACTGGTGCTGAATTTGTTGCAGCAAACCAATTAACGCTGACCAAGTTATTGCACACCTAAACTAAACTGCCACATGCTTACCCAAGTTTCATACCAATAACACAACTCATTGGAGAGATGATGGCCCTTAATCTTCAACCATTCTTCATTTTGGAGGGCATTGATTTCATAGACTGTTGCAAAAAGTGAAGCCCAAATACAGCATTCCATCACACTTTATGCTTTTTGCATGTTATCTTCACTAAGTATGAGGCAGTTTGCATACTGACAGTGACATTTTAGAAAGTAGCAGAGGGGGTTATGAGCATTTCACTAACAACATACAGAGCAGTAGAATGGCTCAATGTATTCTGAGTCTCACTGCCCACTGAACTGTGTTTAAACCTAAAACATCACCACCTTTCTGGTTCTGCCATCACCACAACCAGCCAATGAAAATCCCTGAAAAGAGAAGAAAGGACCTGAAGGTGTACAGTATTTTTATAAGAAGTGAGAACTCCACCAGAGCCACCACAGAAGGTCTGGAGAAGTAAACTATTAAATACCAAGGGCAGCAATTCTTTTAGCAACCCTGAAGAGAAAGAAGACAAGAAGGGGAAAAGATGAAGGTGCAAGAGAATTCAGCTACTGGAATACCAGCCAGTAGTATGGACAACCACAGCAAAAAGGCAACAACCAGCAGAGGTATCTGTGGGAGCAAACTAACAGAGGATGCCAGTGAAGGAATTATTAAATTAATCCAAGGTAATTAACCTTTCTAAACATGTATTGATAGAAGTTGAGGGAATTTTGCTTAACAAAGGGTTACCATTTGCACGAACAGCCTCAGTAAATACGTTTCAGACATTTGTAGACCTGCAGGTGGCTTTTAGAAATCTGAATTTGAAGTTGTTTTTTAATAGACAAAGAGACTGAACATATGGGCTAGATAGACACAGATACTGCATTAAGCCAGAATCATGAGATACTGGAGAATGAAAACATGCATAAAGAAATAAGGAAAAAATCAACTTTCTGCCCATAATCAAGTGCAGTGATTTTGACATGAACATTTTTTACAAGCCTCTTGACAATCTACCACAACTTGATTATCAAAACTTAAATGCTGTGGACAGATTGACTTTAACATGTTATTTGAGTAAGTATTATTGAGCGGCTCAATATGAGTAACTCAATAATACTGCTCGCACTGAGAGTGAGTGGTAAAAAACATCAATATATCTTGTAGAGAGAGTATAGCAGGGAGCTACACTCACTTTAACAGGATATCAGATGTTGTTTGGCCAAGCCCTGCTAAGCGGCCATTTAGCATAGTGGTGTAAGCTACCACTTACCATGCCAGCAGACCTTGGTTCCAGGGGAAACATTTTTTTTCATTTTTGAAAATAGTAACTTTCCCACCGGGTCTGCACCCTCAGTGGAGTTGATTATTTTATGTTTGTGGGCAGGGGGGTGCTTGCCTCCTACAAAGAGGAGGCACAGGAGGCATAGAAACCCACATAAAAATACTTATTTTGGTAGTTTTGTTCTTTGAATGTAGCGAATATCGCTATTTGTGATGGTAGTTGTAACATCCATCGTACTTTTGATGACAGGCTCTTTTTGATTCGGATTTTGTTATCAGCGGTATTTCAGACTAGCCGTTATCACATAAGTCCCAGATCAGCACTCAAGTTACTGTAAGAGGACAATAATTTAATTATAAAGGCAGCTGATAAAGGGGGTAGTACTGTGCTGTTAAACAAAGAGGACTGTGAAAAAGAAGCTCTGAGACAACCGAAGGAGTTTTATTAAAGAATACATGAAGAATCCACTAGGGACTTTGAGTGGAGTGTGGACAAAACTATTTCAGAAGCCCATCAAAGAGGACTCAGGACATTTTAGAAACAGAATATCCAAGAAGAAAATTTTCCTTTTTACTTCCTAAAATCCACAAATTCTTGGCCAGTCCTCCATGGATGCTTGTTGTAAATGGGATACGGTCTCTGTGTTATCACTTCAAGGTCTCACCCAAGAGATGCAAAAGTGCTCTTACAGATACTACAGGATATTCTTATGGACAGGAGCTAGTCACTTTGGATATTTAATCCCTGTAGATGAGCACACCCTATGATGGGGTACTTGAGCATGTTGATTCCTTCTTTAATCAGAGGGACCCAGATGCTAATCCTCTCACAGAATTTTGTTACAATTGACATAATTTGTTTTGAAATATAATGTATTTCTGCTTATGGATGCATTTTTCCTACAACTTATGGGCACCGCCATGAGGTCCACCTTTGGCCCCACTGGTGAACCTCTATGTAGGTTTGTGGGAGAAGCAATTTGTCTTTTGTGAGTCCACAAATCCATTTTCATCTAAGGTGACACTATGGAGAGTCTTTTTGGATGATGTCTTAATGGTGTGGTGCAGGGACTTGATAGAATTGGATCAATTTGTGGAATACCTACATTCCATAAATCCACATTGACATTTTACATATCAGACCAACAGAAAAAATTGAATTTTTCAGACCTACAGATAGAAACAGCAGAGCATGGGTCATTCATTACAAATATATATATTGAGAGGAAACTGAATGTAATACATTATTGCAAGCTTCATGTTGTCACCCACATCGCACCACTACTAATATCCCAAATAGTCAGGTTCTTAGATTGCACAGAAATTGTGGCTCTTTAGAAAGGTTTGGGGAACAGGCTAAAGATCTGGGACCTGATTCTCAAAAAGCCCTTAGATCGCAGCAAGGTGCAGTGATCTAAGGCTGTGTCAAACCTGGGAGTGCCAGGGGCCCTGTGCCCGATTCTCAATTGGGTTGGGTCCTGGTGGCAAAGTCCTGTGGTTTAAGCAACCATAGCAGTGCACCAAACAGAGGGTACATCTGGACTGGTGCTGTAAACCATGTGCAGCCATGCGGCAAAGTTCTCAGACAATCCCTGGTGGACTAGTGGTCCCTTCTCCCCCAAAGTCCTCACAAAAATGGGTGTAGTATACATCCCCAGTGGTCTAGTGGCCCTGATCCCCATGTACCCCCATAAAAATAAATAGTACCAGAGTCCCCTCCCCAATGTCCCAGTTCAGTATGTAGTAATCAAAAGACCCTGGTGGTCTAGTGGACCCCCCCTTCCTGATTCCTGATGTCCCCATGATGACTTACAGTATGCAAACTCTCTGGTCATCTAGCACTTCCCCAATTCCCTGATACCCCATTTTGCCATAGTATGTAATGGTTGGTGGTATAGTGGCCTCCACTCCCCTCCCCTGTAGGCAGTGTCCCCCCACCCTGCTTCCCCCATCCCCAGAATGGACCAGTAACTGGCACAGCCCACTGCTCACCACCACAGCCAGCTGCCGACTGAGCTCTGAAGGAGCATGTATTATATATAGTATGCACTCAGTGATTGACAGCTGTCACTGAGCACAAACTGTATACAATACACGAACCTTCAAATCTCAGTCATCAGCTGGCCATGGTGGTGAGTGGTGGGCTGTGCCAGTCACCACCCAATACTGGGATTGGGGGGTGGGGTGGGGGGACATTGCCTACTTGGGAGGGGGGCCACTATACCACCAATCATTACATAATATGGCAAAACAGGGTAGTGGGGCTTCAAGGGTTCTAGATCACCAGGGATGTTGTATATGGTAAGTCATCAGGGGAACATCAGGGACAGGGGAAGGGGTTGCACTAGACCACCAGGGTCTTGTGATTAATATATGCTGCATGAGGACATCAGGGTGGGGAGTCCACTAGTCTACCAGGGAGGGGAATATGGCTATATTTATTTCTATGGGGATACTCAGGGATCAGGGGTCCACTAGACCACCAAGGACATATATTAAAACCCTATTCTTGTGGACATCAGGGCATGGGGATCACGGCACATTGCTGCCACCCAGGCAACTCACCTAGTGGTGACATTTCTAAGTACCCTTAGACCAGCCCTAGTTGGTTTAATGGTACATAGAAATGTCACAACTGGGGTAGTTTAGTGAATCATGATTCTGGGGATTTGGCAGCCTGCATCTGCCACAAGACCCTGGTGCCATGTGCAGCCCAGTGTGTGGTGCAAGCCCTGTTAGGTGCAGGTTGCAAGTGGTAGGCGCAGGTTGCTTTTATGAATCTCTCAAGCGGCATCGTTTGGTTCAAGGGGTGCTTTTTGACAATCATTGGGATGAAAGCCCCTTGTGCCAGCCAAGGAGCTTTGAGAATTGGTCCCCTTGAATCTAGATTTTTGATGCAGCCAGTCAGTGGTGGAGGATGCCAAAAATACATGCATAAAATTAAGATAGAATCTAGTTTTTTGGTACAAACCAGTGAGGAAATGGCAATTACAGATGTAATTATGTAATAACATTCTCAACATATGCTGGAGCAGTTGAACAAATAATAAAAACACATTGGAACATTCTAAGGAGAGATGGGGTTTAATGGAAATCAGTGGCCAGCCACCATGAACGGCTTACAGAAAAAACTGATTCATTAAAGACATTCTGGTGCACAGCTTTTATAGAAACAGTCAGCTAGAAACATGGCTCACAAAAGGTTTACGAGGATGTCACTACTGTAAAATATGTACGTTTTTTAAATGCATTAGTGAAGGGGACACCTTCACTAACCTCCACAGTGGGAAACTATTAGAAATCAGACAATGTACTACTTGTGATTCTGTAGGAGCAGTCTATTGGGCTGATTGTTCCTGCAGTACCTTCCACATTGACAGAACTGTAAGAAATTTTTAAATTAGAATGGATAAGCACTGCAGGGCCATTACAGGGTGACCTAATATATACAACTTCACTACACATAAAATAATCCAGAAATCCTGAGGAACATGTGTTTACCTTTAAAGCAATTAACAAGATGTGCCCCTGTCAAAGAGGCAATGATTTTAACAACTTGATATTAAGACATGAAGCTTTTTAAATGTTCTGTATGAATGCTACAGAATACCATGGTTTGAATGTTTCATTTGATGTAGCTCTATTTCTGAAATGAAAGGTCCGGGAATTATCATGTAGCTTTATGAATTGTTCTTTAATATAGTTCTTTATGGTGCATACTAAACTTTTTTTCTGTCTTATAATTTCCTTCTTTCTCTTTTTATTCTCATATTGGAAAAGATGAGAGGAACAACATTAAGTGTGAAGGATTTAGACCCAGCATGCAGTAGCTATCTTTAATTTTCATTCTCTCCAATTTTGTGCTGCAACCTCAGTTTGAGATTTAACCTTTATACTGTTCTAACTGAAATGTGGCAGTTGATGATGGAATATAAATAGAAACAATGATGAACAGTTCACTCACAGCCTAAAAGTACTATACCATGGATTAATACAAAAGTATATACAATGCCTCAGTGTTTTGTATGTATGTAGGAGGTGTGGTTTTAAATTGTGTAATAATTTTATTGTATAATGTTTTGGGATATTACACTAATTATTTACACATCTGCACTTTTAAATGATGATGAGCAACCATTTTATGTCAATAGCAGTGTTGAAATGATTCGTAATGTTATTATTACTTCATATGGTATTATAACTATATAAGTAGATTGGCATGCAATGTATGCACCTTTGACAACAGATTTTCATAATCCAAAATGCATCAGGCAGATTTCTAATGGTGTCCTAAGTTTTCACAGCACTATAAGTAAAGACTGTACAGAACACTTTTTGTAGCCAGAATTGGAGTTGTTTCCTCTTATTTGAAGGTGGTGAGTACAGGGTTTTGCCTTGTGTTGGATACAGCCCCTGAAAATGTATTGATGTTGACAGCTTCATAGAAGCACAGCAATAGTGTGCGTTACTTAATATGACAGTAATGGAGGAGATGCACAATGGGGAAAACATTCTGTTGTTCATTCAATCACTGCTACTCATGTGGATATATCCTTATGATCTGAAGGTTTGCATCTTTGTGATTGACCACAACAGCAACATACTGATGATGAATGATGGTAATATCTGTCATGAGCCATGTTTTGCATAAATAGTGAACCTGGTACCGAGTCATGTGCTTGACAAACATAGATAACTTAAAAGAAACACTTGGTCCAGATATTGGAACACAGTTAATTGTGCTTTGCAACATTCTCTGCAGCAGACTTAGTGCTGTAGCACATTGCCTTAAACGACATATATTTAGACACAAATGTGTAATTCATGTAGAAACAAAGGGGCTGTAGTACCAATGCTCAAAGTGGAAAGGCACAGTATAAACCACACTGCTGGTCACATGGACATGCTAGACCAAAGGGGGCTTGTGTGTCAAAAACAGGTTTTCATCTTTGCTCCTTGCTGTTATAAATTTAAACATCAATATCGTAATTATCTCATAAGGCATGCAAGTCCCTAAGAGATCATTTTTTATTTTATTTTGTTGTAACTATCAGCTCTGTACAATGCCTAAGCACCTTAATATGTACTGTATGGAGGCACTGTACAGAGAGATGTTCAATGGCTTACACCCTCACCATTGCCCAACCATTAAAAAAACCAAAGCCTGGAAGCAACCTCTGGTGCCGTGGCTCTCCCCCAGTTTCACCTGATAATATGAATAGTACCCATCAATGGTAGTGTAGTGTCCCACCACTAAACCAATGCAAGTCTCCGTTGTTAATCTCAACCTAAGGATGTGTTGGGATGCACTGAAATCCAACATTTTTGATACAAGTGAAGCAGGTCTGAATAAACTTACTTACCTTTCAGCAGTTTGATGTCATGACACTGATCTTATTTTGTGGAGCATACACTGAGCCTACTCAAATTGTTATCAAGGATCATGACCTGAAGCAGCTAATAAGTAACACTCCTATAAAAGATGAGATACAGTACAAAACAAAATTACTGATCAAAATTGTCACTACAGTATATCGTACAAAAAGCAAAAAAGGTAAGTATTTGTTAGTCACTGTGCAGTTTTTAAGAAATAATGTTTTTTTATATGCCTGTTTTATTACATTCATGAAGTTAAGCTACAAGTCCTTGAAGTTTTTAAAAGTTCCTTCTCCTACATCATGATCACCATGAAAAAAAAATGAAAGTGTTCAGAAATTTCTTCGCTGAGGAGGTGTCTTCCATTAGATTGGGTATTTTCTCAAGTGCTCTGCAGGGGCCAGTGACGGACAGAGCCTGGGTGGCACTGATGATCTGCCTGCCTGGTGAAAGTTTCAGCCAGTTTTACATAGACACATACAGTAGATGCTGTTGATAAATAAGGAATGCTATGCCCATCCAGTCTGCCCGTTAAAGCTACCAAATGAAGTGTCCAGTGACCCTATCTGGTCATTGGCTTTAGCTTTTTCTTCCTATCTTTATTATTACTATGTTTTTGGCCCATGCATGTTTAAAGCCCACCACTGTATGAGCTGCCACCACTTCTTGGGGCAGGCTATTCCAGGCATTACCACCCTTTCTGTAAAAAGAACTTCCTGACATTTCCTTTTATGCAGCCAAACCTCAGTCTCATATCGTGCCCTCTTGTCCTGGCACTACTATTAATCTGGAATATGTTGTATACTTCCACCTTGTTAATGCCCTTGAGATACTTAAATGTTTCTATCATGTCACCTCTCTCCCTTCTTTGTTCCAGCATGTACAAATTGAGGTCCGCCACTCTCTCTCTCTCTCTACTCGTAAGTCTTGTGATGTAATTCCTTCACCATTTTGGTACCCTCCTCTGCAACGTCTCTATTTTGTCAATGTCCCTTCGAAGGTGTGGTCCCCAGAACTGTACACAGTATTTAAGGTGAGGTCTCACCAGGGTCTTGTGCAGTGTAACTATTACCTCCTTCCTTTTGCTTCTGATTCTCCTTCCAGTACACTCCAGCATCCCACTGGCCTTTACCACTGCCTGTGCCATCTGCCCAGCAGTCTTCAAGTCATATGTGATTTTTTTTTTTATTTAGTTTTTGTTGACCGGGTAAGTGCACTAGACAATTCCTGCCTATTTTCAGGCACAGCCCGGGGGAGGGAGATACAGATGAATGCCAACTGACTTTGAACCAGATTAAGCTGTTGGTGGTATTTTTAGTGAATGAGGGAAATTTGTCCAGGACACCGGAGAAATTCCCCTACTCTTTTCGATAAGTGCCAAGGGATCTTTAACATCCACCTGAACTACCACCAATCCAGGTAGATGGGACCTCTGTTTATCGTCTCAAACCCCCAAGTCCCTCTCCTCCATAGGTACTGGCAGCAGATCCTCCAACCTGTAGCTTGCCCCAGGGTTATTGCTCCCCACATGCATGATTTTGCACTTCTTTGCATTAAACCTTAGCTGACATATCCCTGAAATCTCTCCAGCAGTTCCAGGTCTTTTCTCATCCTTTCCACCCCCTCTATAATATCCACCCTGTTGCAGATCTTGGTGTTATCCACAAAAAGACAAACCTTTCCCTCCAGCCCATCTGCAATGTCACTGATGAAGACATTGAAGAGGAATAGCCCCAGAACTGACCCCTGAAGTACCCCAATGGTCACCTCCCTTTTGTCTGATTGGGTTCCTTTCAGCACTGCCCTCTGTTTTTTGTCTCTTAACCAGTTTCCAATCCAGTTCACCACCTTGCATCCCAATCCCAGGCTGCCTAGTTTGTTTACCAGTCTTCTATGTGGGACCGTATCAAAGGCTTCAGTGAAATCAAGGTAGGCAATATCGATGGCCCATCCCCACAGTCTACTGTCTTTGTCACAGAGTCAAAGAAATCTATCAGATTAGTTTAACAGGATCATCCTGCATAGAACCCACGTTGCCTGGGATCCAGCAGTCCATTTACTTCCAGGTGTTCCACTATTCTTTCCTTAAGGAGTGCCTCCATTATCTTTCCAACTACAGAGGTTAGACTAACCGTCCTGTAGTTTCCCGCGTCTTCTTTACTACCACTCTTGTTATCTTCTGTGAAATTGTTACAGGTGGTGCTTACAGGGTTTACAGTTTTATCTATCATTAGGCTAAGCTTTCAGGGCTACTGCACTTGTTGTTGGTTGATTGTTTCTGCTTTTATCACTTTGTTTCTTTTGTCCATGGTTCTCCTTTTTCAGCACAGGAAGGGTACAGCCACCCACCCCCCCATCCCCAACCACCCCCATGCTACACTCCTTTTACAGAGTGGTACAGTTGTGACATTTCCTGTAGCAAAGCAGGAAGGGGAGGATAAGAGGGGTACCCACACAGTGACCTCACTTACAGGGGCACAAGTAATTTTTTTTTTTTTGCTCCTTACTTGCCCCCCTGGCCTGCCTCTCCTTCCTGCTGCTCATGTACCCCCGAACCCCTCGCCCTGACCCCCTTCCACTCACCTCACATCACAGCCATCCCAGGGGTGGCTCGGTGAATCCCTTCGCTGGATGGGTCCTTCTCCTCTGAGAGGGAAGGTGCCAGGAGGGGAAACCGGCGTGTTACTTGTTCAGTCCCCGGATGCTGTTGAGGTGGATTCTGGGGCATCAGAGCACTCGAGTTGACGGGAGCCAGCAGCCATCATCCGGCCAACCAGGAGGCTGGGGTTTCCGCTTTTCTCTCCAGGGGCATGGCATGCATGGATGTCTAGGCCAAAGTCAATGTTCACCACGCCCCTGTGTGCAGTGGGGCTCACTTAAGCTGTTTCTCTTCCGGCCTCCAGGAGGCAGCAGACAGTGAGCTGCATCCCCTCCTTCCCCCTGGAGAAGGTGAGCAGTCACAGGACACTTAAGCCTTCCCCTTTCCTGCCGGTTCTCCAGTGATCCGAGTGCATTCCCGAACCCGGATCCGTGGCATTGCAAGCAGAAATCCAACTGCTGCACCGACGAGCCAGCCACAAGTAATTTAACTTGTTATACCAAGTTATACAAAAAAAAATCAAACTTTTGGTTCCATTTTCCTCCTTCTAATTACTCGGATCAGGTTATAAACTCGGCAACTCAACTGCAATGGCTATTACTAACTGCAGGCACTGCAGGACACTTTTCAAAAGGGCAGTTATGCAGAATTTAGGATGCTGTCCTACATGCAGCATGGGCTGAGATTGTGCACCTCAAATTGCATATTCAGGAGGAAATATAAGAAATGCCTGCCATTTTCTCAACATCCAACTGAAGCACCTTGCCTGCAGAGGGTAGTTGGTCCAGGACGTTGGCAGGTGGTTATGAGGGGAAAATCGGGTGCCCATCATTCAGCGCTCTCCAGTGTATCACCTCCTTATATAAAAACTACAAACAGGTATCTGCCTCTATGTCCAAAATCAAACAAAGGAGTAGAGGACACTGCAGAGCAGGACGCTGCTGTACAGGAGCTAGCGCAACAAAACTCACCCGAAACAGGGACCAAAACAAAAACACAGCAAAAAGGAAATCCAAAACACTTCTGATCATAGGAGACTCCATGATTCAGGGAGTTGATACCTACCTCCAGCAGAGGATAATGGTCAGATATCTCCCAGGGACATCAGTGTGGAGAGACACTGACCGTATTGCTAAAATCGTGCAGGAAGCAGAAGAAAACATTGATGTCCTGGTACACATAGGGACTAATGATCTTGCCAGCCGGTCAGTTGTGGAGACCAAGGAACACCTGACCAGACTGGGAGACAAACTGTCATCCATTTCATCAAGCATCTCCTTCTCTGAGATCTTGCTGGTCTGGGAGAGGAGAGGGGAGCAGATGGACAGAAGGTCAGAGAAGGCTCAAGGGCTGGTGCCAGGTAAAAGGACACAAATTTGTAGGTAATCGGCAACAGTTTTGGGAGTGAAAGTTCTTTAAATTTGATGGACTGCATCTGACTAAGGAGGGAGTCAGTGCATTGGGGCCGAAGTCTGATGTCTTTGCAGAATATTTAAACTAGCCAGTGGGGAGAGAGTGTAGCACCTGATACATCGAATGGGAAGAACATCCCTCTCCCCTCAGCTAGTGATCAAACAGTAGTTCAGCATGTTTGTTGTTCATTTGCATCACCAGATAAGGAAAAAGGTCTGGCTCCCCATACTACGTGCAGGGGAAATGCCAGACCTCACCCAACAACTAATGCACCGAAATCTGGCCAATGGAAAATCATGTACACAAATGCCCGCAGTCTGGGAAACAAGATCCCAGACCTGCAGGCAACAATGACAAAGGCTAAACTGGATGTAGTAGCCATTAGCGAGACATGGTTTACCAGTAACCACACTTGGGAGACTTCAGTACCCTGCTACTGTAAGTACTGTTCAGAAGAGACCAAGGTGTAAAAAGTGGGAGGGGGTAGCCCTTTATGTCAATGAAAATATCAAAGCTACAGAAATTCAGAATACACATAAGGAGCAAGAAGAACTGTGGGTCACCCTGGAAACAGGAAATGGGACAGCCATATGAACTGCGGTTGTCTACAGGCCTCCAGACCAGGGGGAGAACATAGACACATTACTGTTAGAAGATATGCAAAACATGACAGCTAAAGAGGTGGTTCTGATAATGGAAGACTTCAACATGCCAGATACAGATTGGTCAATACCAGCAGGAACATCTGCCAGAACAAGACACATAGTGGATTCCTTGCAGGAGGAGGGCCTCAAACAACTGGTACAACAACCTACAAGAGATAGGGCTATCCCAGATCTAGTACTGATTAACAAGGAAAGGATCACAGATCTCCAGGTAGAAGGTCACATGGGGGCCAGTGACCATCACACGGTATGATTCAATTTGACACTTGAACTAAATCTTCCCATTCCAAGGCAAAAATATGGGACTTCAGAGGAGCTGACTTTAATAATATGGCCAACATATTTAAGCTAGCCCTGGCAAGACAAAATACGGGTGAGGGGGTACAGGCAAAGTGGGCAAGCATTAAGGATGCAATACTTGAAGCAACATCCAGTTGTGTTAGAGAGAAAAGGAAGAGCAAAAGAAGGAGAAAACTACTTTGGTTCTCAAAAACAGTAGCAGAGGGGGGTGGAAAGGAGGGGGTTGGGGTTTGTTTTGTCCATGTTTTTCACTTTGGTTTAGTTGCTACTACTGCATTGGCTATATTATGTTTGTAAATCAATTGAAAGGTGCAAGCTCAGAGTTATGTGGGGAAGAGGTCCTCCCACATCCTACTTAAAGCACCTGACTACAACAGTTTGCTTAGGCTAGTCGCACTGCTTTCCAGCTGCGCAGCTGGCCCCCCCCTTCCCTGCCTTGTTTTGTACTGCTCTTCCACTTCTCCCTTTCTCTGCCTGGCTGCCTTGCTTTCCCTCCTTTCTTCTGTGGTGTGCCCCCCTTCCCACTCCTATCCCTCTCTGTGATTTGTTTTTTTTTTCTTTTTGGGGCTCTCTCTGCCGGCCGCACCTTAGTTCGTCAGGCGAAGCTCACACACCTTACTGGCTGTTTGTTTCCTCTGCAGCCAGCATCCTCTGTTCTCTCAAGCAGTTCAACTCCAGCAAACTCTTTTACAGACACCGACAAAGGATCTGGAGCATGGCCAAGGAGTGGCCACTCGTACCTCACTGCCGTTTGCTGCCCCCGGATTCTTCTGCTCATATGTAATTATTTATCTCTGCTGACAGTCTGCACTACTGTGGTAGTCAGGGCCAGGATCTCCACATATCATTGGGGAACTAGAAGGAATGCAAACACAAATTTTAATTACAAGCTCTCCATAGGTCTGGTACACTTCAGGATTCACTTCCTTGTTCTCCGTGTCTTTCTTGTTTACACTGAATATGATTGCAGCACACCTTGCTATGCTATCTTTCCTGTCTACTCTTACAAGTGGCTGGAGTTCAATACCCTTATGGAGAGCTAATCTGACTGCCACTCTGCTGCATTGCTTTGTGCTCGTAATCTGTTTTCCAATGCCGATATTATTGCGGGCACCTACTAGGATCCTAAGCGCTCCAGTCCAAGCATAGCTTTGCCTCCGCTGAGATCTTTCTTGTGGCTCTCTACTTCCACCACCTGTTGGGCTTTCTCTTTCCTGCTGCTGCACTGCTGCTACTGGGCTATCTCTTCAGTGGCCACAGCAATAACTTATTTACAGAAATTACCAAATGCCACGGTTTCTAACAGTACCTTGCTCTGCACTGGGGAGTTGGTGGGCAGGCTGGACAAAAGGAAACACAGAACCAGTTTGCAGTTTCAAGATGGGACATTTCAGCAGAATACAGCACGGTTTCTGAGGGGCAGGGGAAGGAACTGTGTAGCTCCGAGAGGAAACAAATGGATAGTGTCATTGCATGTCTTCCATGTCTTGATTCCCGAATTACTAACTTTTCAATTTCATGCTGCTCACAAGTACTCAGTACTTATCAGTCAGGCTGTATTTCCTGGTTGCCACCCTCATTTTCAGCCTTAGCTATTGCTGCCACTGTGCCTGCCTGGAATCTGTGCTGCTGCTGCCCTTCGGAATCTTCCTTGCCTCGGCTACTTCCGCACACATCCTTTATTACTACTTCTACATATATGCTGCTATACAGGACCCTACCACTCCTAACCTACATTTTGCATCCTGCCTAAAGCACTGGCTGCTGAATCCACATTGGCCCGCAACTGCCTTGGGACGGATCTTTGGTTTCATCAGCTGTTCCGCTTAGCATTCCTTGTTTCATTTCATGCTGTATTCCAAGCTACTGTAGTGGTAGGCTCTTCTTCCCTTAGCTGCCAACACTGCCACACCCTCGGCTTCAGCCTCTGGAATGCATGCTGTGCTGCATGGCCCTCCATGGAGGCACACCAGTCATGCTAGCCTACGTGAGGTCTAGCTTGACTCACTTTCTTTCCTTCTGCCTTGCCTACGAGGGGTCTGGCCAAACCGCTGGTCATGTGAGGGCCTCTCCTAGAATGCTTCACTGCTCCTCGCTGCCCTGCGTGTGGGTCATGGTTCACTAGCCTTCATGGGGCCTAGTTGCCACACTCTACTCCTTCCTTCAGCTGACCTGTGTTGTCTAGCCTATTCTCCTACCCCGCACATGGATCTAGCTGGTTGCCTTGCCACTTCCCTTTGGGCTCTCCATCTGCCAGACGCCTTCACGCCAAGTCACTTACTCATCCAACTTTCTCAGGATTGGATGCACCGCCAGTTATTCCTCACCTTCAGTCATACTACTCAGATCCTGGACCCTGCAGCCCACACCTTGCTGCTCACACTTACTTCCACTTGTCAAGGACATGCTTCTTCCTTACATTGGAATTAATTCTGGATTACATCGGATAGTCATCTCAATTCTCTTGTATGCTTCTAGCCATACTGCTTAAACTCCTTTGGAGTTACTACTACCATGTCTGTCAGACCTCCCAGCTGAGCTCTAATCCATACTGCCTTCCTTATCATAGCTTAAGCTTAAGACATAGATCTACTACAGTGTCAGGATGCTTATTACCTCTGGTCGAGTTGCCAACTCATCCACCTACTTCTGTTCACTACATACTTTGCCATCCTTGATCATCAGGATACAACAGTCTACAGCACCCTTCTACTGCTCTCATAAGTCTTCCTTAGAATATATTTCTACGCTGCACGGAATTGGCTAAGGATATGCTACCATTTACAATCCCATTTACAATCTATTCCTTACTCCTTTACTACTACTTCTGCACTGCATGCAGTTCGACTTTACTATTACTGCTCTACAACCTGCCTTGCCCCATGGGGTCAGAGGTTCACTGCATCACACTTCAAAAGACCTGTGCCCCTACGGGCTAGGAGGTCCCTTGAACTTATATTACTAATGTATATTCGCCTGCTTCTATAACCTGCTTCACCCATCAGGCCTGGGGGTTCAATTACTTCTACTCCACACCTGCCTCACCCAGCTTCGGGGCCTGGAGGTTCACATATTCTACTATACACCTGCCTGCAGCCGTGTCTGCCAGCCTTAGCAGCTCCTTTCTACTATGAACTCATGTCTGGATTTGTTTAGCCATATGTCATCTATTCCTTTGGATGCTTCTGCCTTGCCATTTCAATTCCTATTATTTACTACTACAGTCCTACAAGGAATTAGCTGACTTATGTTCAAGTCCACTCATTTTCACTATCTGCTCATACTTACCTGCTTCGCCCTTTCAGGACCAAGAGGTTCATCACAGTCTGTCTCCCCAGTTCTATGACCTGCTTTACCCCTAGAGGCCTGGGAAGTCCATCTAACTTTATGTCTACCTATTTGCATTAAGTTCTATTGCCAACTCACTTTACCTGCCAACCACTCAGACCAGACACGCCTACTGCTCCATCTTCTCTAAATCATGCAGCCTTCTTAGCAAACTTGCCAAGCAGACAAACCAACTCTTCATATTCTGGACTTGGAGTCTTAGCCATTTGATTCCTAGTTCCTTGGAGAAGACTTCCTCGCCTTCTGGAGCACTTCACCAATGCAACTTTTGACGTTCGGAATTATTATGCTTGATCATGGATTCAATCTTCTATCAGATTCTGCCCCACACATGGATTTCCTGGGCTAGGATTTCACCAGAAGGATGTGCTACCACCATCATCAACATTTAATATCAGTACTTCATTCAGCTTCTTGCTTCACTGGATCAGGATCTATGACTTTGGATTTCGGATTAGCCTATAACTTTAAATAGTTCAGTTAGGATTATTCTCCTATAGTATGCCCAGAAGGATGGGCAGGTCAGTAGCCATGGGTCCTCAGAGGTTTCCCTCCAAGGGTTTTTTTTTTCCTCTCCTGTATGCTGCTGGCCACACTCTCCAAAGTTGGAGGAAATAATCATACGATATCATTATTTCTTTTGGGGGTCTCATCCTACTTGACTAAGCCTCCTTCCTGTGGTGGGATACAGAGTAAAGCCAAAACATCAAGTCATAACAAGTTGTTCATCAGTCCAAGCATCTAAGCACCTTATATATACCATCCAGTTCACATATACTATAACCCCTGACTTGCTCCTGTCTATGCTGAAGTATCTAAGCACCAATCATGTCATATGACTACTACCTAGTAAACATTGCCCTACTTACTGGTCTAGCCTCTGTATCCAAGCACAATCTACATCATTCAGCTACAGTATGGAGCACAAGCATTCAGCTATAAACCACACATAATTGAAGAGCACAAGCCTGTAGTTATGTGTGGGAAAGCTCCTTCCCCACATCCTACTTAGAGCACCTGACTACAGCAGCTCTTCTTAGAATGAGTCACACTGGCCTTCCTTCCTCCCCTTACATCTCCTCCTTTTCCAGCACTCTTATCCCACCAGGGGGGTCTCATCCTACTCGAATAAGCCTCCTTCCTGTGGTGGGATACAGAGTAAAGCCAAAACATCAAGTCACAACAAGTTACTCATCAGTCCAAGCATTTAAGCACCTTATATATACCATCCAGTTCACATTTACTATGATCACTGACTTGCTCATGTCTGTGCTGAAGTATCTAAGCACCAATCATGTCATATGACTACTACCTTGTAAGCACTGCCCTACTTACTGGTCTGGCCTCTGTATCCAAGCACAACCTACATCATTCAGCTACAGTATGGAGCACAAGCATTGAGCTATGAACCACACATAATAAAACTTTTATGATTAAAAAAAAAAAAAACAGTATCAGGAAAGGTTAGAGCCAAAAGGTTGGCCTCCAGGAAATATAAGGGAACACAGTCTGATGAAGATAGGGAGGCATACAAAACTTCCCTAAGGAAAGCAGGGAAGGCAGTAAGCAGGCAAAGGCCAAAACTGAGGAAACTCTAGCACGAACAGTAAAAGAGGTGGAAAAGACTTTCTATTGATACATTAGTGAAAGGAGAAAGTCCAGAGGGGAGGATGTGGAGCAGGACCAAGGAAAAGCATCTATCTTAAATAGATACTTCCTCTCAGTATTTACTGAGTAGAAGGTAGGGCAGGGACCCACGGCTCAGCACCATGGACACAGGGGGGAAGGAGGTGTGCAGAAGTCCCTTCACAAAAGAAAGGGTCCTACAAGAGCTTGATAGGCTCAGGGTGGACAAGGCAATGGGACTGGATGGCATACATCCCAGGGTACTAAAGGAGCTAATGGTGGAACTAGCTGAGCCATTATCAGAACTGTTTAGTGAGTCTCTGAGCACAGGAGAGGTCCCAGAAGACTGGAGAAGGGCTCATGTGATCCTGCTCCACAAGAGTGGTAGCAGGGAGAAGGCAGGGAACTACAAACCACTCAGTCTTACATCAGTAGTGGGCAAGACTATGGACACACTCCTTAAGGAAAGGATAGTGCAACACCTGGAATCCATAGGAGCACAGGATCCAAGACAGCATGGGTTTACAACAGGAAGGTCCCATCAAACTAATCTCATAGATTTCTTTGACTGGGTAACCAAAGTGGTGGACCAAGGGAGTGCAGTTGATGTCACCTACCTTGACTTCATCAAAGCTTTTTGATACTGTTCCAAATAGAAGATTGATTAATATGCTAGGTAGGCTCCGGGTGGGTCAGAAGTTGGTCAACTGGGTGGCAAACTGGTTGTAGGGCAGAACACAGAGAGTGATAGTGGTAAATGGTATACAGTCAGAAGAGGTGTAAGTCACAAATGGGGTATCTCAGGGATCAGTACTGGGGCCAGTCCTTTTCAATATCTTCATCAGTGACATTGCAGATGGGCTGGAGTGTAAGGTTTTTCTGTTTGCAGATGACAACAAGATCTGTAACAGAGTAGATGATTCAGATGGGGTGGGCAGAATAAGAAGATATCTGTTTAAACTGGCAAAATGATCAGAAGAGTGGCAACTGGGGTTTAACGCAAAGAAGTGCAAGATCATACACGTAGGGAAGAGAAACCCTGAAGCCACTTATAGGTTGGGAGGGTAATTACTGTTAAACACAAGGGAAGAAAGAGAATTGGGCACCATCATCACAGATGACCTGAAATCATCCAAGTAGACCACTAAAGCAGTAGGTGAGGCTGGGGGGATGTTGGGGTGTATTAGTAGAGGTATCACAAGTCGTAAGAGGGAGGTGATAATTCCTCTTTAGAAGACACTGGTTAGGCCCCATCTGGAGTACTGTGTGCAGTACTCAAGGCCGCACCTGCACAAGGACATTAACAAAATGGAGGCAGTCCAGAGAAGGGCAACCAAAATGGTGCAGGGACTGCATCAGAAAACATATGAGGACAGATTAACGGAGCTCAATATGTATACCCTAGAGAAAAGGAGGAAGAGAGGTGATATGATTGAAACATTCAAACATTTTATGGGCATTGCAAGGTGAAAGAGTCTAACATGTTTCAATATAAGAAAAATAGCAGAACAAGAGGACACAGCATGAGATTAGAGGGAAGCCGATTAAGGGGTAATGTGACAAAGTTATTTTTCACAGAAAGGGTTGTGGATGCATGAAACAGCCTATCTCAGGAAGTGGTGGATATGAATACAGTACAGGGCTTCAAACATGCATTGGATAGGCATAAGGGAGCAATATTGTGGGCTCCTGTTGTGGGGATTACATCACACCTATTTTGCATGCGCTGCGCTAGCTACCAATGCATTGGCGCATAATATTCAAAATATGCTTCACAAGATAGCCTGTTGGCTCAGTGGTAGTGCTTTGCACTTCCACACTGGTGACCCTGGTTTGGGAGTGAGACCAGGTCTGAAGATTGGGGGGCTAGGTTAGGGAGTGCTCCCCATCGGAGTGTGAACCAGCTGGGGAAGCAGATGGCCAGGCCCAGAAAAGCAGCTGTCCCTCATAGTGAGCCATTCAGCGTGTTCCCCTGCAGGGCATGGCACATGCCTAGTGTGGACTGCTGCATCTGAGGCCACCAGAAGCTATACTGGACATCTGGGGTGGAGGGTGGGACATTGGAGAAAAGTAGAAAAACCCCTATGTGCATGACTGCTGAGTGTGGCAGCCCCTGCCATCCTTAGGGCTCACATAGTGTGGATACCCACTGGCTAAGACAGAATGAGGGAACAGCAGATGAGGTTGGGTACTGGCAGGGGGCTCGATGGAAGGAGCAGGTGGAGGTCTAGTCCTAAAAGCTGAAGCGGGAAAAAGATATGCTTGACAACATTCAAGGCCCTACATGGTCTGTGACCAAACTATTTAAAAGACCTCCTAGTTCCCTGACACAAAACTCACTCCATCTGCTCTTCCAATGAGGGCCTGCTGTCTTTACCTGTATGCAAGCTGTGACAATCTGGGGACAGAGCATCTTGTGTCTAGGTGCTTATTTTGTAGAATGCTTTGACACAACATATTAGATCTGCCCACATATTAGGGAAATGAAAGACTAATTAAAAAACATATCTCTTTGAGATGCCCCAGTGGCGCTGTTGGTTGAGGCACTGGATGCCACACCTTGCACTATTCCAGTGACCCAGGCTTGGGATTGAGCTCATGTTGTGCAGGTCAACAGGGGAGGGAGAGGATCAAGCATCTGACAAATGTCTCTCTCTCCTCCCAGGGAGCAAGGGAATGTAACCCTGCTCCTTGTCTGCCTCCTTGTTGAGGTTGTGTGCCAGTACTAGAGTTAGGGAAGCAAGAGCATGGCTATGTGGTGCACATGTGCCTCCACACGTGCATGCTCACAGCAGCAGATGGGGAGGGCTAACAATGGGAAAAAGTGTAACCATAGGTTTCATGAAGCCCTGCCTGCCAACCGCATCCCAGTCCGTTGCCAGATCACTGGAAGCCCCTATCTGGATTGTGAGTTCTGGGTGGGGGAAGGATGGCCCTCCCCTTCCACGCACTGCCACTTGGGGGGGAATCCATTGGATAAGTGGGGCTCGTTGGTACTGAGGGGAGCAGTGGATGGTCATAGATGGCAGAGCAGGGTGAAACTAGCTGCCTATGGTGTGCCCTGGTGGGGAGAAAATGTTTATGAAAAAAACGTATCTCTTTGATAAAGCTTTTCCCTGACTGTTTTAAATTATTGCTGGATTTTATGTTTTAAATTGCTCATCATCTGCTGCTATATAAATTGCTATGAAGTTTTTACTGTAGTTATTTTAATGTGCCCTGAGCCTTTGGGAAAGGATGCTATATAAATAAAAGTGTTGTGCACTGCATGGTTACCAAAAATAAAAAAAGGTTGGGAGCCCTGTACAGTAACCTGAATATCCTCACCCCAGAAACTACTGTACTGTAGATGCTTAATTGTGACAAGATCCCATCTTAACTTTAATTGATTTTGTCTTTACTACTTAGTCTTGAGTAAGGACTCATATACAGTCAGAGTCATTACAGGGGCATGGTAGTGCCCATATAGTTAGGTGGCTGGTGAGATCTATGTTAAACTCAATTTGTTTCTTTGCTGCTTGCAGATAGCATCACAGATTTAGCTGATATTTTCAGGATTTGTTATACACATCATAATCTACAGCTCCTGAAAGTCTCAGGTAAATCAGTTCAGGCTTTTCAAAGATATTAAAGTATAAAAAAAATATATATACTTTTCCCATTAATTGCTATGGTGGTTTTTTTTTCCGAATTGTTGCTCTCATCTAGCTAAAAAAGGTTAATCTTTCAACTGTGAAATTTTGTACAGTTGTATAGGTTGGTGGTGAAGGATTTCCTGGGGGGAGGGGGGATTGATTCTTGGGAGTTTTGCTTTTTTTTTAAGACATTTGAACAATTGTGTTTTTCACATTTGGAGTCTGCTCCATCAGTCGAGTGTAGAGTTGTACCACATTCTTTGTTTGTTTTTTTTATCATATCATATATATTTTTTTCTCTCTCCTCCTGTGGCACAGGCATGGCAGGTCATCTTGTCGCTTGCACCTGCAGCCCCAGACCCAGTCAGGCCAGTGACATGCTCTCCTCCACAGGCTGGCCACTCAGTATCCCTCCCCCGGGATCTGGAACCAATACCTGGGGGCACACCTCTCAGGTCCAGGGGTGCAGCACATGACCAACAGCCTCCACAACTGCCATGCTTTTTTTTTTGCTTTAGTGTTTCTCCTTGGAGCCAGTGTGCAATAATGTGCAGCACACTTGCATGCCAATGTCTGCCATGCTCCAACCCTCTTCTGTGCACTGCAGCTTGCAGTGCACCTGACAGCTGCCAGATACCACTGCAAAGTGATGCGAGCACCATGCCCTCCCCAGAGAGATGAGAGCCATCTTGGGATGCTCAATCATCTCCCTTCCCCTGCTGACTCATGACGACCGGTGTGGCGCGAGGCGTGGCATCCAGCACCTTAACTCTCAGCACCACCAGTTCGGCCCCACATTCTTTGTAATTGTAAATATTGTGCTTTGTACAGAAGATTATATCTGTCTGATTGTATGACTGTATAATTTATTGTTATTTTTCAAAGTATTGCACTGTATTAGATCACTTTGTATGTATTCCTATTTTTGTTACCCTTTCCCCAGACATGGCTGAAAATGTGCTTTTGCCCAGTCTACCTTTCCGGTAAATTAAAATAAATAAAAAAAAAATGCTCAGAACAGTTTCAATGGTATTGAATGGGGAAGGGAGAGTGAAAGGAGTTGGGCTGTAGTTTAATTGCCGTATGTACTGAGGACTATTCATCAGGTCCTGTTTCCTGTTAAAGCTCTGCAGGTTTGGGATCTATAGCCTTGCTTTACCACAGGGATTCCCTGTGTGCAGAAACAGAAATCTGATGTGACCATTGCTTAAGAACAAAATTAATAACACCACCACCTTCCACTTAAGAGTTTTTTTGTTGTTTTGCTGTTTTTTGTTACCTGCTCCAATATCACATCTGACACAATATCAAATAGGATTTCAGAAATCAGAAGTAGTTCTCTGATGTTTGGAATTGTACCTGATAATGTATCTGTCTGCCTGACTGTCTATCTATCTATCTATCAACATCATTTTGACCCACCCAATGCTCTCCCCCCAAATACCCCAGCATTCTTAAATAAAACTCACTCTTGTCAAGAACTGCAGGTTGCCACCGGTCCCCCTCTCAGTCTGTACATCTTTAAAGAGCTGCTATTTATTTGTTTAACCTGGGTATGTGCTACTGTATTATGTTGGATGAATGAAAAAGATCGGTAGAGCTAATTATTAATAGACAGAGCTGTGTCAGTCAGTTCTTCTAAGCTCTCTGAACTAGAAACAGAGGGAGTGATGTTGTTCATGAAGTGACTGAATCTTGGTCAGACCTCGGCTCAGCGGTGGCTGAAAACACAGATGGCTATTTATGGCAGACAGAGTCACTTTGAAAATCTTTTCTTATTGATAACACTGCATCATATGCAGATCATATTCTGTCAATTTGTGTGACTTAATTTCATTATGTTCCTTATAATTGTTCTTCTTCATGCAACTGGCAGCATGTTACATTAAGTGTATGGTTTGGTGATTTTTCTTTTTAACTCTGGTAAATAGACAATGTGATAGGAACTTATGGTATTATGGTCAGCACTGTCTTCAGTCTCATGCTAACATAAAAATAATTTGCAACTGCTGCCATTCTAGCATTTACAATTTAACCATTTAAGTGGTTGTTGTTGTTCTTGTTGTTTTGCTGTTTTTTATGTCACCTACTCCAATATCAGATACGATTTTAGACATTGGGAACAGTTCCCTGATGTCAGAAATTGTACCTGATATTGTATCAGATATTGTAGTTATCTATCTATAGAGATGCAACAAATTTAAATTTCACTGGCTAAGTGCCCAAGAAGTGGGCACTTTGTGTTGTCACTCCGCTATGTGGAGTGGCCAATATGAAAAGCTCACTTCGCCTTGTAATTATTACTTTGCGTTGTCATTCCACCTTAATGCAAGTAAGGTGAAGTGACAACAATATTGGCAGTGCCCCACACATAGAGTCACCAGAATTAATTTGCATTCCCAAAATGCTACTATCTTGTGTCCAGAAAACTGCCAGTGCTGACGAAGTGAAATGAGAGCACACCAAGAAAGGCAAAGTCTCCCAGAATTAATGGTGCACTCAGTCATGCACGCAATGGTCACACACAGTCATCAGAATTACTGTGCATCCCCAAAATGCTAATCTATTGTGTCCAGAAAATTCCCCAGTGCTGACAAAGTGAAATGAGAGTGTAACAAGAAATGCAAAGTCTCTCAGAATTAATGGCACATTGAGTCATGCATGCAGTGGTCACACACAGTCAGCAGAATTAATGTGCATCCCCAAAATGCTACTGTCTTGTGTCCAGAAAATTCCCCAGTGCTGACGAAGTGAAATGAGAGCATAACAAGAAATGCGAAGTCTCCCAGAATTAATGGCACTCTGCAAATGCACAGACAGATTATGATTGCACTGCGCACTCAAGAGATGCACAACAACGCCTAACCAGAGCTCATAAGTCATAAATCCAAATCTGGAAAAAAATACAGTACAAGTCACATTAAACTGTTCCATCAACTCAGTGGTGTAGCATTTTTTTTGTGATGCTACTGCAGTGGTAACTTGAACTGTTGAAGCTTTCAACTATTTTCCAACCATCCTTCACTGCCTATTCAACTCACTTGTAACTGTTTAGTGAAATTGCAGTAGCTGTATTTTCATGACATTGCTTAAAAATATCATAGCATTCCTTAAGAGCATTGTTTATAAATATCAGAGCATTATTTAAGAGTTTTTTTAGTCTGCCTTCTGAAATGAAATTAATAGGCACTTAACTGAAAATAAAGCTTATAGTACATAACAACTAGATGCAAACCAATACTAACCCTTTACTAATTCATTGAATTGAACACTGCACAGATTAGGAAACTCATTGAACAATGCTACACCAGGGAGTTGATGGAACAGTTTAATATGACTTGTACTGTACCTTCTGCCGGTTGGGGGTGGGTATTGCACGGCAGTAACACTCCACTACCAGTAAAGATACCACAAAGCAGTTAAAAATATTCATGCAGGTGTAGTAGATAGCAGGTTCACACTGCTGCAATTACTCTGTGACACAATAAAAGGTGTCTGATTTAATGGCACGCATCACATACGCACTCACGCACACACTACAAATAATGCATAACAAATTGAAAACCATTAATAATATAACCAAATGTTTTAAAGAAACTGAAATTATATACTGTTGCACATAACAATCAACAAAAAAATGTCAAGAATTACTGAAAATATTAGTGTGTGTATATAAAACAATTATACAAGAAAAATATAACCAAAACAGAAAGACTGCCTTTTTCTCCCAGTTAATCTACTTACACCACAGATACTCCCCTCCCCAAAGCACACTTCACAGTATACAGACTGACTGTTCTAAATTAATATTCAAAATCCACACACAAACAATAAACACTAGATGATATGAGCACACAAGGGTTTACAACAATCCATGTACTAAATTTTGAGCAAACAAAATGACTCACAAAGGCATTTTTTAACAGCTTTTAGAGGTTTTGAATCACAAAGCTCCAACAGCAAACTGTCTCCAGCTACCACTACACAAACACTACCCAGAACTGAGGCTGTGCAGAACAATCTAGAGCCCATGTGACCTGCAATCCCATGAATCATTACAGAATTCACATTGTAGCTCAATTACAAGGCAAAATGATTCACAGTACATTTCTTTCAATGTACTTTGCTTTACCATTGGCAGAGAAGTGGTTTGTGGAAGGCGGAATAATGCAAAGTCATTGATTTCAATGGACTTTGCATTGCTCATTATGACGCGAAGTACTCCGCTTCACATTGCAGATTACTCCGCAGATTCCACATTACTCTGTGAATCACTTCACAGAGCAAATTTTTATCCACTTCGCCTACCTCTGTCTGTCTGTCTGTCTGTCTATCTATCTAGCTATCTATCTATCTGTCTCAGATTTACAACTGACTGCTGCATACAAATTATACATATGACTCCACAGAAAATAGGCTGCTAAATGTTTTATAAATAAATGCAATATACTGCATTTCATACTTGTCAAACAAACTCCTGATTTTTTTTTTGTTGTAAAAACTGTTGAATGCAATGGATTAAAATTGCACAAACTGTTTCTTTTGCAAGAACCCCCACATGTAAAACAATTTTATGCTGTTCTTGACTGTATATTATAAGAATGCTTTATTGGTATTCTTTATTTAGGATGGACAGGGTAGGAAAAAAAAGCAGGTGGGGTGATTCTTTACATGAGAGAAGGATCTTCCCTTTTTATGAGGGAAGTCATAAAAGCCTCAAAAGTACAGAGGGAACAGGGAGAAGCAGAGGTACTGTGAGTCACCCTGGAGACAGGGAAGGGTGGTTGTAATTCAAAAAGGGGTGATCTACAGACCTCCAACAAAGGAGGAGGAGGATAATAACATATTTGAAGAAATCTAAGGGATGGTTAATATGGGGGAGGTATTACTGGTGAGGACTCAATCCACCAGATGTGGATTGGAGCCTCCTGACTTCAGCTGCAGTTAGAAGTAAGGAAATCCTAGACTCCCTGCAGGAGGGTGTTCCTCCGGCAACTAGGTAATGAACCCACTCATGAAGGGGCAATACTGGACCTGGTACTGACAAATGAGGACAGTGTCATTGATGTCACAGTGGGGAGTCACCTGGGGACCACTGATCATTGTATAGTGTGGTTCAATATAAAAACTGGGCCTGAATCTAGCCACACTAAAACGAGAGTCCTGGACTTCAGGATGACCAATTTCAAAAGAGTGGGAAGAGTGCCTCATGGAAGTTTTAGCAGAAATAAGAAAAATGGGTGGGGTAGAAGAACAGTGGGCTAGTATAAGGAAGGCCATTAGGAAGGTAACAAACCTCTGTGTCAGGCAGGTTAAAAAGAACAAGAGAAAAAGAGACTACAATGGTTCACCAAGGAAGTAGCAGAGAAAGTAAAGGCAAAGAAGCAAGTATTCGAAAGGCAGAAGTCAACACAGAAGGAAGAGGATAGGGATGGTGATCAGGAGAAACAAAGGGAGACAGGGAAAGCAGTTAGGAGTGCAAAGGCATAAACAGAGGTGAACATTGCCAAGTCAGTAAAAAGGGGGTATAAAACATTCTCTAGGTACATAAGCGAAAAGAAGAAGAACAAGGCAGGAATAGCAAGACTAAAAGGAGAAGGAGAAGTGTGGAAGAGGACCAGAAGAAAGCAGACTTATTGGATGAGTACTTTTTTTCAGTATTCACAAAGGAAGGGGTAGGTGATGGACCACAGATAGGGGAAAAGGGCATTCAAGGAAGGGAGGTGGGCACTAGTCCCTTTACTGAGGAGAGAGTCTTCAGGGAAATAGCAAAACCAAAAGTACAGTAGATAAGGCAATGGGACCTGATGGGATTCACCCCAGGATAGTGAAGGAATTAAAACAGGAGCTGACTGCACCTCTAACAGACCTGTTCAATCTGTCACTGGATAAGGGAGAAGTTATGGGGGACTAGAGGTGGTCATATGTGGTCCCACTTCACAAAAGTGGAAATAGTGTAGAAGCAGGAAACTACAGACTTGTAAGCCTGATTTCAGTAGCAGGCAAAGTTATGGAAACACTACTTAAAGACATGATTGGAGAATATCATATGACCAATGGATTACAAGATCCGAGACAACATGGGTTTAGGGAGCAGATCTTGCCAAACATACCTGATTGAATTCTTTGACTGGGTGACTGGGGAGGTGAATCAAGAAGGAGCAGTGGATGTGGCCTACCTGGATTTCAATAAGGCCTTTGACACCATTCCACATAGAATACTGATAAACAAGCTGTGCAGCCAGGGAGTGGGTTCAAAGGTAGTAAACTCGGCATAAAGTTGGCTAAGTAACAGAAGTCAGAGGGTGGTGATAAATGGGGTTCAATCAGAAGAAGGCACTGTGACCATTGGGGTGCCACACCAGTCAGTACTGGGAGTGGTCCTCCTCAAGGTCTTTATCAGTGACATCACAGAGCAGCTTGAAGGGCAAGTATGCCTGTTCATGGATGACACAAAGACCTGCAACAGAGTGGACATACGAGGAGGAGTGAAAAAATAAGGGAAGATCTGAAATAGCTGGAAGACTGGTCAAGGGTTTGGCAGCTAGGCTTCAGTGCCAAAAAGTACAAAATTATGGACATGGGGCACAGAAACCTAAGGGCAACATACCGTATCAGTTGGGGGGTGGTATCAACCACAAAACAGAAAAGAGACCTCAGGGTCATAATTTCTGCTGACCTGAAGGTAGCAAAGCAGGTAGTTAAGGCAGAGGGAAAGGCTAGCAGAATGGTGGGGAGCATAGGGAGGGGTATCTCCAGCAGAAAGAAATAGGTAGTGTTACCCCTATATAGATCAATGGTGAGGTCCCACCTGGAGTACTGGATCCAGTTCTGGAGGCTCCATCTACAGAAAGACATAGATCAGGTGGAGGCAGTGCAGAGAAGGGCAACCAAAATGGTACATGGCCTGCATCAAAGCCCTATGAGGAAAGACTCAGGGATTTAAATATGCACTCTCTGGAGGAAAGTAAGTACATGTGAAACATGACAGAGATGTTCAAATACCTCAAATTTATTAATAAGGTTCAGGAAGGTGGCATTGTGCATAGAACGAGATGCTCCAGGACAAGGGGGAATGATGTGATACTGGATGGGGGGATTTAGAGGGGAAGGGAGGAAATACTTCTTCACGGAGAGGCAGGCGGATGTCTGGAACAGCCTCCCAGCAAAGGTGGTGGGTATGGAAACAGTAACAGGATTCAAACATGCATGGGATTGACATGGGGGGACCTTAGTAACAGGGCTGGGGGGGAGGTCAGGGATTGAATAAGGTCTATGGTAGCACAGTAGGTAGGGAATTCAGGGCAGACTAGGTGGGCCAAAAGGTCCTTTTCTGCCAACAGCTTCCATGTTTCTATAATTATAAGCTGTTTCATGTCTTGCTATATGGACTAAATGTGGGTCTGACAATAATCAGCGGTCTTCTCATGAAAGGTAACATAAGTTTGCCTTAGAAGAAATAAATACATCCCTTTCAATGTTATGTGTTGGTTAGTTTTAATTTAACACAAGACAGATGAGACAGTCAGTTAGAAACCGGCATCAGATTATTAAAAAAATTAGATGCCTGACTGCCAGACAGATGACTGATCATGTTTCTGATGGAGCTGTGTCAGTCTACTCTTCTAAGCCCACTGAATTGCATACAGAGAGAATGTGGTCATTTATGAAGTACCTTGGCTTGATGGTGGCTGAAAACACAGATGGCTGTTTGTGGCAGACACAGTTACTTTGAAAATCTTTCCTTATTGATAACACTGCATCACATGAAGATTATATTCTGTCAATGTGTGTGACTTAATTTCATTATGCTCCTTATAATATTTCTTGTTTATGCAACTAGCAGCATGTTACATTAACGTATATGGCTTGGTGATTTTTTTTTTACATTTCGTAAATATAGAATGTGATAGGATATGATGGTATCATGGTTGATACTGTCTTAAGTCTCATGCTACCATACAACATTATTTGTGACTACTTCTATTCTAGCATTTACAAATTTAAACATTTAATAGTTTTTTTTTTTGCTGTTTTTGTTGTTTTGCTGTTTTTTATGTTACCTGCTCTGATATCAGATACATTTTCAGACATTGGGAACAGTTCCTTGATATCTGAAATCATACCTGATACTGCATCAGATAGTGATTCTATCTGTCTGTCTGTCTGTCTGTCTGTCTGTCTAATCTATTTCTCTCCCTACCTATCTACATCATGTTGATCCTTTCCAGTGTCCCCACCCACCCACCCCCATTTTTCAGTTTTCCTGCTGGCTGTCACTTTGGAGAGTCAGTTTTATGACTGAATGTTGCACACAATTCTACATATGGCTATACATACTAAATGTTTCATCAAGAAATGCAGTATACTGCATTTCTTACTTGTGGAACAAACAAACTCCTGATTTATTTTTTGCAAAAACTATTGCAATGTAGCTTCATTTAAACTGCACAAACTGTTGCTTTTACTAGAATTCAGCACAAGTAAAACAATTTAAGCTGTTCTTGACTGTATATCATAAGAACACTGTATTGGTATTCTATAATTAGTAACTGTTTTCATGGATTGATAACAATTTATTTTTATATAGGAACAAACGTTAGGGAGGAAATCCCTATCTTCAACAAGATGTCCTATACAATCCACACACAATACAAACTTTTACATAAAAACAAGATACACAGTGTTAAGATAATTCAGTTTGTTCTCAGGTGTAGCAATTACAATAAGTACATAAAGATTTCCATAACACAGTCTGAAATTCATTTAATGATTTTTTTTTGTCTTCAGTTCTGTAGACACCAGATTCCAAGATTTGGCCATACACATTTGTAAAGTAACATCACCAGTTTTATTATGGACACATAAATAAGGTAAATGCAAGGTATCTGACCTTAATGTATACTTTTTGTCACTAGGTAACTCAAGTGTTACCAAGTGATGTAAAGTGTAGATTACCTTAAATTTTAATATCTTATAACACCAGGATAGCCAAGCAAATTGTCTTTTTTTCTTCAAGCCCTAACCAATTTATGCATTGTAAACCATGCAGTGATGAGTACTAGATTTACTTGAATTTACGTATCTAGCCAGTTTGTAATAGATTTGGTCTGTTTTCATTAAAGCTGTTTTTGTTGAATTTCTATGTAATAACCCACCATACTCCAAGACTGGAATTAGCAATTGCTGAGATATTTTTAACCTAGCATCCAGTGTAAGGCAAGTAGATACTCTTCTTAATGCCCTAAACATCTGGTTTGTCTTCTTAACCAATGAGTTAATATGTTCAACATAACAAAATTTGTTGTTTACAAGAACCCCCAGATATTTACATTTAACATGTTAAGCCCTTTACTACGTTAAATACCCAAATTCTAATTCAAATGATCTTTTATTTCAAAATAAAAATGATTACATTGCATTTTTTCCTGTTGAGCAGAAGACCTGAATCAGTGAACCATTAATCAAATGACAGTAAATCATCCTGAAGCTTTTGTTCCAGTGAGGTGCACATGGATGCCACCAAAATGGTCTCATCCACTTACAGATGGACCTTTGTCCCAATATTTTGAGCAAATCATTAACATAAACATTTAAAAAGCAGAGGGTCAGAGATGGAGCCCTGTGAGTCTCCTCTTTTCACTTTTCTCAGGAATGATCCTATAGGTCCCTGCACCACCTATTGCTTTGTACTTGACAAATAGGACTTAAACCACTGTGAGGGTTCAGTATGAACACCTATCTTATTTAATTTATATAAAAACATCTTGTGATCCACCAGATCACATGCTTTACTAAGGTCCAAGAACACAGCTCCAGTGCTCATCCCTGCATTTATAGATGTTGCTACCAGGTTATTAAAATCTGCTAACGCCATGTCTGTGGACCTCCCCACCCAAAAAACATGCTGACAATCTGTTATGAAATCATAGTGCTCCAGGTATTGATAGAATTGTTTATGTAGAAACCTTTCCATATTCTTTGACTGCATTGGAAGCAGAGTAATGGGTCTGTAGTTTTTAGGTATCGAAGCATCTCCACTCTTAATAATAGGAACTATTTTTCCAAGCCTCAGGAAAGGTGGAAGAGCACAGACTCCAGTTTAATAAGTATGTTATAATAGGGGCCAAAATGTCTGCTCCCATCTTCAAAAATATTGCCTCCAGTTCATCCACCCCCCCTTCCATTTTGTTATCCTTCAAAAAGTTCAGCTCCTTTTCAACTTCCTTAACTGTGATCTTAAGAATAAACTGTGATCTGGAAATGTCTCCAATAGCCTCATTGCTCTCTATCCCAGCTTTATCTATAAGTTCTTGCAAAGAAATATTAGAGGTACTGATCCCAAGGCTGTCCAGTCCCAAGTCAGATAAATCTGTAAAATATCTGTTTAATATTTCTGTCACTTTAGATTGGTCTGCTGTTAGTATATTGCCTTCAACCAAATTTATTGGTGCCCTTAGACTAACAGGACTTTGAAGCTGTTTTACATGATATCAAAATCTTCTGGGGTATTTTGTGTTTGACATTAGTCCTATAAAAGTGAGTTTTTGCTAACCTAATTGTTTTTATACATTTAATTTGCCATTTTTTAAATATATTCCAGTCTTCCAGTTTTTTCATTTTCCAAGTTTTTTTCCATAGCCGGTTTTTAATCCTTATATATGTTTTAATTTTACCTGTAATCCATGGTAAATGAGTTTTATTCAATGTTTTCTGTATCCTAGGTGCACGTAAGTTATATATAGTTATCAAAGTGTTAGTCAAATTTTGAACTGCCAAGTCTAGGTCTGGTATCAATGTTATTCTATCCCACTTAACACTGAGTAAACAATTTCTAAAAGCTTTAAAGTTGAAATTTTTCATACTAGTTTCCCAGTATGATACAGCCTCAGTCTGACAAGGTTTGCTCCAATCCAAAAAAACAGTTATCGGACAATGATCTCCTAGATTCAAGGCCATTATTTCTGAACATTTTACTTCTAAAACCTGTGAAATAAATGGTAACTCTAAGATTGAACATTTACTTGCATTTGTGTGCATAAAAGTGGACAAAATTAACAAATTCCAAATTCATGGAAGTTTCATGAAATGTCATGATTTCTTTCTGAATGTTCTGAAATTGTTTTATTGGACATAACACAGTCAGTGATAAATCTAGGGATCTGACATTTGGCATGAATATTGCCTGGTACACACCTTAAAGGTTTGCCAAACTTTGTGACATTTGAATGAAGGGTGGAGAAGTTTTTGGGGCTCAAAATCTGGCAATTTTATATTCATGTGAACATTTCAGAAAATATTTCTATGTTTGCAACTTAGCCACCTTTGGAGCTAGGTAACTGAAAACTTAGATGCATGTTTTCTTTGAAGAGTAATAGAAACTGCGAAATAGAGATTGCAATATTTAGCTATGACCTGCCTCCCGACATGACTTTCAGGGGCTCACTTCTGAACCCAAGTCATCAGCATAGCAGCATGTCGTTCTGATGCTGGATCATGGTGGTTGACTTAAAGCCTAAGATTTAGGGTAAATGAATCCAACAACATTAGTGATATTCTGTTCTCTTGCTTTAAACACATATGGGCTTTAAATTCATCAGTTTAGGTAACTACAAATTGTAATTTTAAAATTTCTGAACGTTTGGAGGCTTATAACTCAGTCAACTTTAAATCGTAAGACCTGAAACTTGGCACACATATGTATGGGTATGGGTAATGTCACCACACCAAATAAGGTACAATTAGCACAAAGACATTTCGTTTACATAGTTAACTGTAATTTTAAAATTTCTGAATGTTTGGAAGCCTATAACTCATTCAGTTATAAAGAGAGATATCTGAAACCTGGAACAAATCTGTAAGGGCACTGTGACAGCTAATCTGCCAAACATGGTGCAGGTTGTACTACAGTTTTGTAAATCAGATGTAAATAACTGAATTCACAATAGTAGCAAAATTTCACAAAATTCTCTTGGAAATTTTGCATAATTTCATGGAAGCAAAATCAACATTTCTCCAGAATTCTGCTGGCGGAAGAAAAATTTCAACCATCCCTATTTGTGCACCTAATTGGATTTTGGATTAGTTGCCTAAGTCCCAGGATGCTCATACTTCCCCTTAACTTATTTCCCCTTTTCTTGGACCAATTTGCATTAAAATCTCCAGTTATAACAAAATCTGCCTTTTTTACTATGTCTAGTAACTTTCTTGTCAATACATCAAAATGGGTTAATTTAGTCTGATGGGGCATAAATTACAACAAATATTAAATTGATTGATATTATTTCCACAAGCAAACAACACATACCCTCAACATTATCTGAAAAAAAAAGAATATTCTAAAAGGTCCTAGGTTATCTCTAACATATAACATAACCCCCAACCCTCACCCCTCCTGCATCTGTTCTTTCTTATCACTCCATAACCCTCAACCTGTACTTCACTGTCCTTAATTCCATCAAACAACCATGTTACTGAGATCCCCAATGCATCAGGTTGGACTTCTCACACACAAATTCTAAAGACATCTATTTACCTTACTGAACTCTGCACATTTGTATGGGTTATTTGCAACCCTGTGGGTGTTTCAGGTCCTGGGTTTATTTCTATATCTCCACTTAATGCTAAAAGTAGTGTCAATATTTGGCTGTGGTTCTTAACCAGTAACTACATTGACGCCCACCAGGATGAAGTGCAGTGTCACAGGTTTACTGCATGACAAAAGGGATTAACTCCCATTGAAATTGCATTGTTTACTGCAGTAACTCTACTGCAGAATTCTGCAGTGCTTCGCTTCATTCTTGGCGGACTTCACTGTATATAGTCCTGTTATAATTTGTATTGTCCCTCTTGCAAACATTCTCCATTTATTTGTAAACCCATTTCTTATAAGAATAAATACACTTCTCTTAGTCTGTGATGTGCAGTATAAAGAAAAAAAATCTAATAGTTTTATCTTGACTGTTCACAGCATTCATTTTTTGACAGTACTGATGTCAACTTACTTCTCCTGCTTGAGTCTTAACTAGTACCTGCACCCAAAAGTCCATCACTATATAATTAATCTTAATTTATTGTAAGCTAAATATCTAGTATATTTCTACAAACCTTTGGAAAAATTTCTGGACCCTGTTCCCAACTTCCCTGGCTGACTCCAGTAGACTACTCCGTACTCTGCGGGAGTACTCAGCTGGAGGTATGAAAGCTGGAAATGAAAGATGCAGCTTACAAGATTTCATCATGTCTTAGGGGCTAGTACATTTATTGTGGACCTGGCTCACCCACAGCCACCCTGTCATCACAGCAGATTGGTGGAGCTGAGATCAACTGGTGGCAACCTCAGTATCAGTTACTGGTTACTGAGATTTAAACATTAATTACCTCAGTGTAACAGGTGTAGACAGTCAGTACAGATAATCACAGGCTTCAATAGCAAGCAAAATAGCAGTTCTCAAAACATAGTTCTGTGCAAACAGGACATTGCCACTCAAAATGCTTTTTATTGAGGGGACATCTGAAGAAGTATGGCACAGTCAATTTGCTTTTGTGGCAATTTTTAGTCAGTTATGTCTTGATCTATAGGATAAATGTGGTTCAGGCAGAAATCAGCTATTACCTAATGAAAGAGAACACAAGTGTACCTTAATAGAAATTAATGCAGCTCTTTCACTTTTAGATGTCAGTTAGTTTTAATTTAACACAAGACAGAGAAAACAATCAGTGAGAAACCGGCACCAGATTATTAAAACAAATTCGATGCCAAAGCTATGTCAGTCTGTTCTTCTAAGCCCAGTGAATGGGAACAGAGGGAGTGACATTGTTATGAAGTGACTGAATCACAGACCTTGGCTCACCAGTGGCTGAAAACACAGATGGCAATATGTGTCAGACACAGCCACTCTGAAAATATTTTCTTTTTGATAAAACTACACCATATGCAGACAAAACTAAGGCAATGATATTCGGACACAACGCCCTTGGACACAACAGGTCTAAATCTCTGCAACTCACTGCTCTCTCAGGGAATGACACTGAGGTTGTGCCCTCCTTAAAATACTTAGCTCTAACATTGGACCATTGCCTTACCTTCAAGTACCACGTGGATCAGGTCACCAACACCATACACCGCAGACTTGATACTCTGTACCGGCTAAAAGACCAGCTCATCCCTGAGGTCAGGAACTCAATTGCCACAAGTGTCCTCCTCCCCACCCTGACTTACACTGCCCTGACCTTACAGGGCATGGCCAAGCAGGAAGTCACCAAGATGTAAATCCTGTATAACAAGGTAGCCCAGTTTGCTACCCAGGACCACTCGTGAAGGCACCTTTGTGACACACTTGCCCAGCTACGCTGGCCCTCGCTGACCTCTTGTCTCCACTACCCCCTGCCCTGCTTGACCTTCAAGCTACTCAGCCCTTCAGCTCCACACAGCATCACTGGAACTATCTCACTCAAACACAACCCCAGTAACCTATGGACATCTGGATGTACACTGCTTGAAGTTTCCAGAGTCAGGACTAACACTGGTGGCAGGTAGTTCTCCTGCTCAGCCCCCCTACCTGTAGAACAAACTCCCACCCCTAGTGCAGGAAGCCTCCTCACTGATGAACTTCCACACCAGACTCAAATCCTATATGTCTGATACTAGCACTTGTCATTGCCATGGCTCATGACTCCCCCCCCCCCCACTTGCTTCTATCCTTCTAATATCCAGATCCTCCAAGCACCTTATCAGGTTCCATGGTGCTTCCTTCTAGGCATAGTACCACTACTAACTTTCCACTGAACCATGCCAGTAGTAAACAATGAGCAAACCATGTAAAATTACATTTCTTCTACACCTTTTGTTAATTCTACTGTCAACATATTTGTAAGGACTGATGCATGATGATAACCATGGCTGTAACCTGCTCACACACCTGAAACTACTCAATGACCCAAGTCTTTCTCTGTATGAAAATATGTATTGTTATCCCGGGTCACCCCTGGAAAAGGGACCTTCGGGGTTCGGTGGGCCTACCCGGTCACCAAATTTTAAATAAAATAAAAAATAAATAAATATGCAGATCACATTCAGTACTCAGCCCAGCAGATAGCAAGCAATATCACCTGCGGCTGGATTCACAGAGAGGCTACAAGAGGCCTCATGGGACCCCCCCCACCCAACTACTCAGCCCAGCAGATAGCAAGCAACATCACCTGGGGCAGGATTCACCGAGAGCCTACAAGAGGTAATGCTACCAGCCTCCTCACAATCTTGTTTCATTGGGGGTGTTAGGGACTGCATATTCTGCTTTTTTGTCCCCCAACACTGATTGATTGTTTATGCCAGCAGAATTAATAGCTACTCAGCCAGGGAGTTTTACAGATTGCAGGGGGTACTTGTTGTGTCTATTCTCACTATAGTCTGTTCAGTGTGTACTGTTCCCATATGCCTAGCTGTAGATGTGCTTGTACTAGCTGTAGTTTGGTATAGGAAGCGATTTGTACCTGCTGTATCCTGTTATTGTGCTCTGGAGTCCTGCGACAGACCTCTCGCTCTGTGGCAGCATGTCAGTCATGCTCCCCGAATCTCCATCTAGCATACTTGCCAGGAATTTCCATGCATGCGTAGTATGGTGGCTATCTCAGCAATGGACCTAACAGCCTGCGAATGTGCAGCAGGGGATGACTAACAAACTGAGGCTTTCCCACTGCATAGTAATTAACAAGGCCTTTGTTCTCCTCCTCCTCCATATAGGCCTCACGGGAACCCCTGCCCCAATACTCAGTCCAGCAGATAGCAAGAAACATCACCCGGGGCAGGGTTCACTGAGAGGCTACAAGAGGTAATACCACCAGCCTCTTCACAAGCTTGTTTCATTGTGGGTGTTAGCCTGTTGACACTGTGCATCAACTGCCCTGCTTGCCCCAGTCACCCTCCCACCCAAGGTCAGCCCTCAATTTAGGGACCACCCCTGTCATGTGACTTCCTGCTGTGCTTTTAAGTAAGTCCCCACTTTCCCATTTGCAGCTTAAACTGATTGCCCACTACAGCAGAATGCCCCCAGTACTCTTTACAGACAAGCCTCTCTAACTCCCTGTTGTACTCCACTTCTCTACCTGACATTCTACCCGGTTTACTACTCTGATCTCCCTGATCTTTGTCATTTCTTTCCTCACCATCCCTCCTTCCAACCCCAGCTATCCCTATACCCCTCCTCATCCCACCCCTCCCCTCTACAAGAACTCCCCTTTGTGGCCACTAGGTGTCACTATTGCGCCCCTCTTTTCTATCCTCTGCACCACCCCCTGGCAGTTCTCTTGCAGCCACCCAGGCTCTGAGCACCCCTCCAGGATTAGAACCCGTTACCTCCAGCCCCAAAGTCCACAGCCCTACCACTGCACCATAGTGGCTGTCACTTCTGGAAGGCTACTTGTCAGTCTCATACCTAGTCAAAGCCTCCCACCCCATATACTGTACCATGGTTGTCCTTGCTCACCCATCTAGCCTAGCTGCACTGATTGTACTGGTGCTTGCCATTCTTCACCGTGGTCATCCACCCCCTCTTCACAGTGGCACCTCTGTGCACATCATCACCCCGCCTGACCCACGCCCACCCCCCACCGTGGTCGCACCCCCTGCCCCTCCACACCCCCTGCCAACAGACATTCCCCCACCCTCCTTAACCCCCTCAGCCACCTCCCTTCTTTGCCATCCCCACAGTTTGCACCATGCCAAACCCTTACTTCCTTCCCACAAGGTCCACTTCTTCTCACACTGCAATAGGTAGTAGATGCTATATTGCCCTGGCAAGGGTAATCTGCTTGCTCCTTATACTGTTCGGGAATATTCACCCTATCCCTGGCCCCGTGTCCCCAAGTCAAGCCCAGTTACCATCTATGTCTGGCTTATACATTGCTTCAATTAATATCTGCAGCCTCCTGAAAAAAATCTGCAGCCCTCCAATGCTAGATCATACAGCACCAACCTGATGTCCTAGCTCTAGTGGAAACCTGGCTCTCAAAATCGACCCCAGGCTCCTTCATTACCTTCCCCGGGAACACTCCATTCAGGGAGGATCGAGTGGGCAAGCGTGGAGGTGGGTGTGCCTTCTATATGTGTGACACCCTGTTGGGTCATGCACTCCCAGCACCCAAGCTGGACCATGGGGCACAAGCCATCTCCCTCAAATTCACCTTGCACCCTTCTAGGACCCTGCTTATCATCACTGTTGCCTTTGTTCCCCCACAGAACCAAACCCCAGCCTTTCTCTCACTCCCTGACTACCTCACTAACCTGCCACATAAGGCTGAGCAGATCCTTCTGGGGGACCTCAACACAAACTGGCTTGCCAGTTCAGCATCCCAAACCAGGGACACCTTTGCTGCCCTCGATATGACTCAACTAGTCTCTCGGCCAACCAGGTGCAACCCCTCCACTGGAACTCACACCTTTTTGGACATTGTCCTTACCAACCGCCCCCATAAAGTTGTGGATATTAATGTCCTCCCAAACTCTCTTAGTGACCATTCCCCAGTTCTTTTCACATGATCCACTCTCATTCACAAACCAGTGCCCAGGACAGTCCACTGCCAGTGCCTTTGTCATGGTAGCCTCAAAAAAGTTAGACTGTATCTTGCCCAACAGGATTGATCCCCTCTAAATCTCACCGAAAATGTTGATCTGGCACTTGACTTCTTCACTCGCTCCTTTAACAAGGCCTGTGATATTTTCACACCCCTCACCAAGACCCAAACCAAGAAAAAAAAAAGGCACCATGGGTTACCCCATCTCTCAATCAGCATCTGAGACTGAGGGACAACATATGGCACAGAGCTGTTGAATCTGGTAAGCCAGCAGATAGACAAGCATATAATACCAAGAGCAATAAGTGTACCTGGGCCATTCATAAGGCCAAACTGAATATTACAAAGCAGCCATTGCCTCCTCTTGGGAGACTGCCCGGAAGTTCTGGGACAATATAAAAGAACTGAATGGGAAGTCGCACTCTTCCTCTCCATCCCAACTCACCGTCAATGGCTCCATCACCACAGATCTTGAAAGCATCACAGACTGCCTCAACATCGCTTTCTCCAACCTCAGCTCAGTCCTCCCCAGCAACTTCCTTGACCTAGTTCCCCCCTCACAGCCACCCATCCTCCACCATCCACCTTTCTACCTCAGTACTATATCCCCACAAGAAGTCAGGCCATATCTAACTAAGCACAGTGGTAATGAAGTATAATAGAATTATTAATAGAAGAAAAATGAAAAGAAATGGAATCAAAAAATGTAAGATTTATAAACAATATCTATCCATTATTCTTACAGAACATATGAAAGGCCCTTTGAAAAAGCACAAGCATGCGAAACGTCAGGGCAATTAATAAAAATAAAAAAAAAAACTTTGAGAAATTTTACAACAGCCTAAGTGGAGTATTTTTTGGTCCCCCCCCCCAATTTTTGAACATTAACACTGACTTAGTCCTATTAGGGGAACTATTTAACAAACTGTCTTAACAGTATCCCATTACCAATGGAGTGAAGCATTATAGCTACACACCTTTCGCTAAAGCCCTCAATGGCACCAGTCCCTGCAATGACCCATTGGACACCAGACTTCTTCACCAGATACTGGATGCAGTACTTGCTCCACTCACTGACTTGCTCAATCGCTCAATATGTCTGTGTCAGTTCCTCCTTGCCTGGAAAACAGCAGTCATCACACCAATACTCAAAAGTGGAGACAGGTCCTCCCCCAGTAACTACCGGCTGATCTGCATCCACCCCTCACTCTCCAAAACATTTAAAAAAATAGTGGCAGATCAGCTCACAAAATATCTGGCCAAACACAATATTATGTGCAGGGAGCAGCATGGATTCTGCTTGGGCCACAGTAACACCACAGCTCTCCTGGAGTTCTCCAATTTCCTGCACTCTACCTTGGACTCTGGTAACCTTGCTGGAGCTGTCTTTATCGACCTTTAAAAGGCTTTTAACAGGGTCTGCCATCCCTTCTTGCTTGACTCCCTCCTCCAACTTGTTTTCTCCCAAGGGCCCCTCTCCTGGTTCAACAACTACCTCTTCTCCAGGTCCCAGTGCATAGAAATTCATAGCACCCTGTCCAACACTTGGCCTTTCCACTATGGTGTTCCCCAGGGCTCCATACTGGGCCTTCTTATCTTCAGCCTCTACCTTAATGTGCTACCCAGCTCCGGTGCTGGTAGGGTCCTTCTCTATTTGGACGATGCAGTCCTTTTAGCTTTGCACCCAAACCCTGCGTTCCTACAGGTCTCCCTCCAACAATCCTTCAACCAGACAGAGCACTGTTTCATAGACCATAGGTTGGTCATCAATCTATAAAAGACAAAAATTATGCTTTTTGCCCACCACCAAAGCAGGGCCAGAACCCCCCCCCCAGATACTTCCGAGCACTCAGCATCCCCTTGAACAAGTGTCTTCATATAAATACCTGGGCATTACCTTCTATTCTGCCTTTACCTTCCACTCCCACATTGGCACCCTCTCCTCTGCCACAAATGCATGGATTGGTCTATTATGCTGCCACAGGGACTGCCTACCCCCCAAGGTGCTCCAGCTGGTGATCACCTCCTCAGTTCTGTCCCTTGTGGACTATGGCCTTCCAATCTATGCAGCCGCAGACAACACTGTGCTTAATAAGGTCCAAGTCTTCATCAATAAGTCCTGCAGGCTCCTGACCAGTGCTGACAGACACACACACTTGCTCACTATACTCTGTTGCTAATGTGCTTAGCTTTGAGGAGAGGCTCCTCTACCAATCATGCCTACTGACCAAAAAAATACTCCTTGGTCTCTCTCCTCCTGGGGTGACCTCCTCCCTCCACCGTACTATCCCCACCATTTCTACCCACAGTGCCTGCAAGTCCACCCTCCTGGTCCTGAGAGCCAGGACCTCATTTGCACAGTGGTCTTTTTGCTACAGGGCATCATCCTGGTTCAGCTCCCTCCTACCACTGTCACCAGCCTCCCTAAAACTGGTCCCTTCAAAACAGCTCTCATGAACCACTTACTTGCCACTCGCTGCTGCAGGTGTGCATAACCATTCTGGGTTGCTATGCCTATCAGGCCCTCCTACATGTAGCATGTAGGCTGTATAGCTAGTCCACAGCCTTGTATGACAATGTCCCTGGGACAGCTAATTTCTGCATAACTCAAGTGCACCATTTACATTTCTCACTTCAAATGCCTAGCTACCATCTTGTGTAGGCTTATGACATTATCTTATGTAAAAGTACACTGTCATTACATCCTGTCTGCACAAATTTACTGTACCACTGTGTTGGTACTATAATTATGTAACTATGTATCTCTGTAACTATGTAACACTGTGATTGAGTATGGAACTATGTAACCCTGTGATTGTCTCTGTACACTTGACGAGGAGCCTTTGGAAATGAGTCCATGACTCAAAGGATTGTTATTCTGATATGTATAAATAAATAAATAAATAAATAAATAAATATTCTACATAGACTTTGACGGCAGATAAGGACCACTTGGCCCACCCAGTCTGCCCATTTCCCTACCTACTGGATAAGCTGCAGATTCTAGTTAACCAACAGCCTATTTCCTGCAATCCCCCACTATAATTGCCTTATGTCTGTCCCATGCATGTTTGAATTCCTCCACTGTTTTAGACCCCACAACCTCTCCAGGAAGGCGGTTCCATGCGTCCACCACTCTCTCCGTGAAAAAGAATTTCCTCACATTACCCCTGAGCCGTCTCCCTCTAACTTTAAATTGTTCCCCCTTGTTCCTACACATCTCTTTTTCTGAAAGATGCTACCTCCTGGACTTTGTTGATTTCCTTGAGGTACTTAAAAGTTTCTATCATGTCCCCCCGTCCCTCCTTTCATCAAGGGTATACATATTAAGCTCTCTCAAGTCTCTCTTCATATGGTTTCTGATGTAGACCCTGCACCATTTTAGTTGCCCTCCTCTGGACTGCTTCCATCCTGTCTATGTCCTTGCGTAGATGAGGTCTCCAAAACTGCACGCAGTACTCCAGATGGGGTCTCAACAGCTGTCTGTATAGAGGGATAACCACTTCCCTTTTTCTACTTGTGATACCCCTCCCTATGCATCCCAGTATCCCCCTGGCTTTCCCTACTGACTTCTCACATTGCATACCCACCTTTAGGTCATCTGATATGACTACACCCAAATCCCTTTCCATTATTGTTGTTGTTAGTACCTCCCCTGCTATTGTATACTCTTCTCCTGGATTTTTATTTCCCAGGTGTATTACTTTGCAGTTCTTTGCATTGAATCTAAGTTGCCATATGTCTGACCATTCCTCCAACCTTGCCAAGTCCCTTCTCGTCCTTTCTACCCCTCCTTGTGTATCAACTCTGTTACAGATCTTTGTGTCATCCGCAAAGAGGCATACCTTTCCTTCCAGACCCTCTGCAATGTCACCTATAAAGATGTTAAAGAGGACTGGACCCAGTACTGAGCCCTGAGGTACTCCACTAGTAACCCCCCTTTCTTCAGAATGTGTTTCATTCATTATTACCTTCTGTGTCCTGTTGTGCAGCCAGTTTTCTACCCAGGCTACCACCCTGGGACCCACTCCCAGGCTGGCTAACTTGATTATTAATCTTTTGTGCGAGACTGTGTCAAATACCTTGCTAAAGTCTAGGTAGGCCATATCCACAACCCCTCCCTGGTCTATTACTTTGGTCACCTAGGCAAAGAAATCGATTAGATTTGTCTGACATGACCTTCCTGCTGTGAATCCATGCTGCTTTGGGTCCAGTGCCCCGCTGGCCTCTAGGTACTCAACAATTCTTTCTTTCAGAGTGATTCCATCATTTTCCCCACCACTGAGGTCAAACTAACAGGTCTGTAGTTTCCTGCTTCTGCCTTGCTCCGACTTTTGTGAAGGGAATCACATCTGCCCTCCTCCAGTCCTCAGGTACCACCCCATCTTCCCATGATTTGTTAAAAGTGTGGTTAGTGGTGTCACTAGGTCCTCCTTAGCTCTTTTAGGGATTCTAGGGTGAACCCGTCAGGCCCCATTGCTTTGTCCACCTTGAGTTTTAGAAGTTCTTTTCAGTACTCTTTCTTCTTTAAATGGACTGGTATCAACCCCACTATCCAGAGTGCTTCTACTGTTTGGTTTAGGTAACTCCTCCTCTTCTTCTTTTGTGAATACTGAGCAAAAGTATTCATTCTTTATCTCTGCCTTTTCACTGTCTCCCTCTGCCCACCTCCCCTCTCCTTTATTAATCTTCCCTATCCCTCCCTTAACCTTTCTATGTTCCCTAATGTACCTATAAAAGGTTTTATCCCCCTTCTTAACTGAGTTGGCTATCCTTTCCTCGGTTTGGGCCTTTGCTTTTCTGACTGCCTTCCCTACTTCTTTCTGCTTTAATTGATACAGTTCCCTGTCGTGCTCTGTCTGTGATTCCTTATACTTTTTGAATGCAGCCTTTTTCTCCTTAACCCTCCCTGACACTTCTTTTGAGAGCCATAGTGGTTTTTTATTCCGCTTTGTTTTCTTTATTTGTTTCACACAAAGGCTTGTTGCCTCCATGATGGCAGTTTTGATTTTTCTCCATTGTTCTTCCACCCCTACTTTCTGGCCATTTGCTAATGCATTCCTCAGGTATTCACCCATTTTGCCAAAGTCAGCCTTCTAAAGTCCAGTATCCTTGTATTTGTATGGCTTGTCTCCATGGTTGTGTTTATTGTGAGCACACTGTGCAGTGGTCGCTTGTTCCCAGGTGTCTACTGACTTCTAAGTTTGTGATCCTCTCTCCATTTGAGAGTACCAGGTCTAATATTGCTCCCTCCCGAGTGGGTTCCACCACTAGCTGTCTAAGGCATGCTCCCTGTAGGGCATCGAGAATGACCCTGCTCTTGGATGTGGCTGTAGTGCATGTTGCCCAGTTAACATCTGGCATATTCAGGTCCCCCATCAACAGTATCTCCCCTTTTTCAGCCATTTTGAGAATGCCCTCTATCATTTTCTTGTCCATTTCCTCCCCTTGAGATGGGGGTCTGTATACAACCCCTGTGCAGATTGTGATGCCATTCCCTGTCTCCAATGTGACCCAGAGTTCCTCTTGTCCTCCACCTTTACCTTTTAGTTCTGTTACTTTGATCTCTTCCCTTAGGTAGAGAGCTACTCCACCTCCTCTTTTACCCTCCCTGTCCCTTCTGTAGATTGTGTACCCTGGTATGTTGATATCCCAGTCATGGTTCTCCGTGTACCATGTTTCTGTGACTGCCACAATATCCAAGTGTTCCACTTCCATCAGGGCTACTAGCTCTGGAAGCTTGTTTCCAAGACTACTGGCATTGGTACTTATTGCCCTCCATTTAATGTTGGCTTTATCCTTTTTTACCCCATCCCTGCTCTTATTGCCTTTGTCCATTTTTCCATTTACTCCTGTCCTGCCCTCTGTCAAGCTCTGTACCTCAGTGTTTACCCTACTACCTGCCATGCTTTGCGGGGGGAGGCTTGAACTTTCCTGTTTCCTATCAGCACCTCCCCCCTTGGCTAGTTTAAAAGCTTGCCAAGGAAGCCTTTAAACCTGTCACCTAGAAGCATGCTTCCCTTCCTGGACAGATGCAGACCATCATGCCAGTATAGACCTTCATCTCTCCAGGTTGACCCCCAGCCCCCAATGAAGCCAAAGCCCTGTGCTCTGCACCAGTTTTACAACCATTCATTAAACTGCATGGTGTGCAGTACCCTAGCCTCACCCCTGCCATGGACTGGCAGCACCTCTGAGAAGGTTACCGTGCTTGCTACCTGTCTGAGGCCCCTCCCCAACTCCACAAACTCATCCTGCACTGCACTGATCTCATGTCTAGCTAGGTCATTTGTCCCGAGGTGGACAATGATATCTAGTTTCCTCTCCTGTGATGCAGCTTCTGCAATCCTGAGGATTCGCTTCCTGTCCCTCCAAGCCATGGCACCAGGCAGGCACCTTACTTCCCTCTCCTCTCCCTTCCCCAGGTCTACACCCCTAACAATTGAGTACCCTATCAGAAGCTGTTTCTTTCCCTTGTGTTGTCCCTTGCCACTCTTTTGTGGGTCTCCCTTGTGGATGTCCCCAGCATTCTTCTTGGTCTCCAATGAGGGTGTCTTCATAGAGGAACCTTGATTTGCCAGACTGACATATGATTTGTGTAGAGGTGCAACTCGGGGGTTACACCTCTGTTCCACCACCCTCACCCTCCCAGAACCTACTGTGGTCCATCTGCTCTTCACACATGTCAACCTCTGAGGCAGTGGTTGTGGAACTGGTGCTCTTTGGGTTGGGGAGTCCTCCTTAGTCCTTGCCAGTTCAGCCTGGAGGTGGGCAACCTCCTCCCTCAGAGCTGACAGTTGCCTGCAAATAGGGCAGCAACGCAGGTTCCAGAATGTTTCCTGAAAATTGCTGCCCCACGGCCAGTGCATTGCACCACTCCCCACATGTCCCTCTTCCTTATAATATACAATGAGTAATATACAATTTTTTTTTTTTTTTGGTGTGTGTATACTTACGCTTTATGCACTGTGCTGGGTAATTAAGAATATGACAGTTCTGCTCCAAGACCTGTTGAGGAAGTGATGTCAGAACCTTGGCTATAAAGGAAATGCCACAACCACTGGTGACTGTTAGAAACAATCAATTACACTACTGCTCCACCACCCTGGTGAGTACTGCCCTTTATAGTAAGTCAACCAACACCACAATGTACTAGACCACTGCTCCTACACAAACCACTTTACTGAGTCCAGGGATAAAACAAACTCACTGTTCAGCCAGCAGGACACTTCCAAAATATTGCACAAATATCCTTCCAAATCCTATGTGTCTAGCACAGAAATCAAGCAACTTCAGTTGTATTACAACCCCTCTGGTTATAAAATTACTACATTTTAATGGAATCCTGCAATTCTTAATGCCAATAAGAAAATAATGAAACTTTCTGTAGAAAGTGTAGCTTACCTTCCTAGTCCCCTACAATATTATGTTTTACCAACTTACCAGTTCCTCCAATGTGTGCTAGTTTGTTCTCTGCAGTATAGCCAATTTCTCAGCTTCCAAAAGGAACAGGCAGGTCCTCTGACTCACTGTCAATTTCTGTTGCTTATTTTCATTTTGTTCCTTATAATAGTTCTTCTTTATGTAATTAGCAGCATGTTATGTTAATGTGTATGGATTGGTGATTTTTTTTAACTCCAATAGAGAATGAGATAGGAAACAATGATAAACAACACTGTCTTCAGTCTTATGCTAACGTAAAAAAATTATTTGTGACTGCTGCCATTCTAGCATTTAGAAATTTAACCATGTTAGAGGTTTTTATTTCTTGTTTTGCTTTTTTTATATTACCTACTCCAAAATCAGATTCAATTTCAGACCTATCTATATGTTTTGATACATTCTAGTGGCCTCACCACGCAGTACCCCAGCATTCTTAAATACTGTAAAAATTTAAATTTTCACTGTCAAATAATGTTAGCTATTTTCACTGAAACATTAATTTGTGTGAAAATAAATTAGTTCTAATTAGCACTTTAGAATTTTTGGCCATTATAGTGAAGACAGTGATACAGACTTAGTGCTAAAATAAACTGACACAGTTGTGGTAGCATTTATGCCTAAATTATTTTACATTAAAATAATTAGTTTTACAGTAAAATTCACATTTGTCAAGGACAAGATGCCACCACTCCCCCTCTGAGTCACTACAGCTTTAAAGGTGAAATTAATAAAGTGGGAAAATATTTGTTGGTTATGCAATTTATGATATTGCCTGGGATCATGAGTTACAGTGCTTGTAACAAATAAACTTAATTAGAGTCCATTCTTTTTGGCTGTGCTGAAATCTGGAAGTTGACAGTATGTGACAGTGTTGACATTGCTCCCCCTGTCAAACTTAGCATTTGTGGAAACTGTTGTCTGTTTTACTCTTGCCTTGACAGCGATGCTTGTTGTGATGTTCTATCTACACAGTTGATCTCTATTTGTTAAAGTCTGTATGTAACAGGTATATATGTACTGTTAGCTGGACTTATTTATTTTGATTTTACATACCTTTTGTTTCATATTATTGTGGGCATAAGAATGTTTAAAGTTTTCCAGCTGTCTGTGACTTACAGGGATTCAGTTTTATGTCTGATTGCTGCATACAATTCTTTATATGGCTCTACAAGATATGTTGCTAAATGTTTTATAAATGCAGACAAAATACTGTATTTCTTACTTGTGAAACAAACTCCTGATTTTTTTTTACTTTTGTAAAAATATTGCAATGTAACTTGATTTTTTATTCTATTATTGACTCTGAATCTGGCATCATTATATGAGTGATGCAGCTTTACAGATGGACTGCTATATAGCATGCAGCATACAATATGAATAAAGATAGTTAATAAATGACAAGAAAGAAATATAGTAAATATCATATATTACATTGAAACTAGTCCTGTAATTTGTTAATTGTCAGGGATCCAGGGTTCCTGAATGGAGCTGGACTTGACACCTCTTGCTATACTTTGCAGGCCACTGTTTTTGAAAAGAAGAGACCCTCCCCCAGTACCATAATCAAGAGGCCTGCTCTGTCACAACTCTTATACAAGTTGTGAAATTCACTGAAATAAGTTCTTTGAGAATGAAAAATATGAGAAAAATCTGGAAAAGTGGAAATGTTACCAAATATGGTATAGAAACATGAGTATTCCCTCAGATTGATCTAAAAGTTGTACCAGTTATATACAGTGAGGCTATTCACATAATACAAGTCTCATTGTTATCATGTCTTTATGGTATGGACCAGTATATGCAATTATTACAGGAAAATACTTCCAAAATTGCTGATTTTTCAGCTAAATTAAGATTTCATGGCTCTTCCTCTGACAAAGTAATCATTGCATTTTTATTACATTATACCATATTTCTATTATCTACAATGTTTCTGCTTTCATTTTAAAAAATCTGACTCAAATATCATGATTTATGACTGACACACTCCATTTTGTGTACTCATACCCCCAAATGGACCGGGTCAAAATTTGTAGACATACGGGTAAATAAAACATTTATTTATGCACAAAAAACTTTTTATTTTATTTCATTGATGTAAGGAAATAATCAAAACAAGGGTGCATCACACTGAACAGTGTTAAAATACAAATTCAATATAAAGAGTATAGTTTAGATTTAAGGAAATAATTATGATTAAGACTTAGTTAACTGCATATACTGTTTAAAACTTATTAGTCAATGATCTAAGGCTGTAGAATTTCCCATTTAGTGTTACATTGATAATGGCTACTTATTCAATTACACAAGATCTTCACTATACTAATCATTAAGTTCATGACCTTCACCAGTCTTATACAGATATGACCTTCAGTGTCAGTTAATCACTGTCACTGTCACTGTCTCTGTCTTCCAAAGTCAGACTTATTTAAACTTGACTACATTTCATGGGATCAGCATTCCACATACTGTACATGCAATAACACATTTGACATTTGCCCTAGCACAAATGCAACCTCATTGGCATTTGCTTCTTTTGCATTTGCAGTACTTGGTTTGCACACCACTTTTGGCTTTGGTTCCTCTGTCATCATATGCGGGACTAGTCTGCCTTCTTGAAGAGTTCACCCAAACAATATGGGGTCAGGAAGCATTGAATATGACTCATGAGCCCTTTTGCTGACTGCTATCTGGTGCAGATCGCACAACATGTGAAGTGTAAAGGTATCATCTGTTGGTGGCAGAGTCCCTAAATCACTCTTTGCTGTCACATACAAGTGAGCTTGGAGTGCATCCAGGCCACCACTGAACTTGTTTCTGTAATATAATTTCATGAAGAACTCACACGCTGCTGAAATGACCTTATCAGTGACATCTAGACTTACTTCAGGTTTGCCATAATCTACTAATGCATAAAGGTTGCCTGCATTTTCAAGGATAACTTTTAGAGCATGCTTCTTCCCTCTTCTGAAGGAATAGTTGACTGTATCACAGCCACTTAAGATGTAAGCACTAAGAATAACTAATGTGAGTTGTGATGTGTCCATGTTGCACATAGTGCTAAGAGAAGCTGCTACTGAATGGCATGGCAGGTGCATGCCCATCTTCTGAACTCATAGCTCTTCTAGACCAGACATCTGAATGCAATAGTAGATGCACATCACAATCACATCAGTATCCAAGGCTGCCACTAATACTCTCTGATATCCCTGTGTATTTATACAATATGTGATAAGGGAGATTATTCTTTTATCTGCTTCTTCATGTTTTGTACATGACAATTCAAGAATTGCTACCATGGCATCTTTTTAGAGAAGAATGGAATGAACTTGGTCCTTGAAGAATCCACCAAAAATCAATCTACATCCCTCTGGTAGTTGAGTGTTGTGCTTTACCCAAGCACCTCCCTAGAAATCAAGGAGACTGGCCTTGTTTGGGGAGCTGGCAATAAAGTCATTCCAATAGGAGATTGGTAGGGATTAACGAGGTTCATATGATCTGCTCTTTGGCAATGAAGCTTTCCCTATTTCTTTTGCACCTCACTTTTCAAGCTTACTGATGGACTAACATCATACCTATCTCCTACAATTTTGATGCAGTTGCAGCGCGCTGGCTTTATTTGAAGTAGTGTATCTATATAATTCTCCTGCAAGTTACCAAATGTGTGGCTATCAAGGCTTTTGTATTGTTAAACAAATGCCATTTGCCACCGCATTAACAACTAGTACAGTTGGTTCATCTGAAGATGGCAAGTTACCTTCCTCTGGCCACAGTTCACTAAGGTAACATTTTAGGGCAGACAGATAATAAGCACTGTTGCCTTTGCACATGGCATAGCCTTGGGGAAGGTCAGCATATGGCTCAAAAAGAGCCGAGGGATATTTTTTCCATTTTGACTGAAGGCTTCTACCTTTTTGTCATCATCCAGATCTCAGGTAATGTACACGTTCTTGACTACATTGCTCTCCTCTTCATTGACCTCTTTCACTTTCTGACTGTGTGAAGGTATTTTGGCTTACTCATGAAAGTCTGAAGTTTACATTTCTAACTTTTCACTACAACTCTGTTGTGCTGCAGTTAAGGCTGCAATGCCCTTTTCCCTGGCTTCAATGAAGCCATTTGATGTGGCCTTTTGATCAGAAGATATGTTTAGATCATCAGTGGTGTCACAGGTGCAAGAACTGATCATTCTGCCAGTGACCACATTCATCATTGTTTTAACTGCTATATTGTCCTTCTGTGCTGTTTACTCAGAATCGCCATGGTGTTTGTGATCATCAGTGCCATGAAAGTGAGCCATGACCTTTGTTTGTTCTGACACTGCTGTCACTGCTGGTAATGAATGTAGGTATTTCTCCATGGTGGCAGGCTAATAAGTTTTGCCATGGAAAAACCGGGTCTTGGCAACTTTGTTATATGTCTGCTCGAGGGAAATATCAGTCCACATACCATTGAACTTACAAAATGTTGGGTGCACAGTGAAATTTCCATATCTTTTTTATCCTCTTATATAGTTTATCCTCCTAGAACCCTGGCAGGCAGCTTTGACTATTCTGATGGTGGGACTCTCTCTGGACCCAATCACACCTGCACTCACTGACCCCGGTATTCCCCCCCAGATTGCACCTATCTGCTGGGCCAGGAAGGAGGCAGTGCACTACACCTCCCACCTGGAGACCCAATCCAGAAGCCAAGGGTCAGCCCTTGGTTGCAGTGGCCAACACTGAGTGCTGCAAGGCTCTCTTTTTACTCTGCTTTTCCCCCACCCCATCTCCACCAATGTAGTCACATCGGAGCATGCTTCCTGACCCGTACTGTCCTCTGGCTGCCACCAGAGGACTGTCAGTGAACTGGACAATAAGTGTCCATCCCCAAGAGAGGAGAGAGGTCTGCTGGATGCTCAACCCTCTCTCACCCCTTTGCCAACCCCCGGAAGTCTGGGCTCATTCCTGAACCTGGGTTGCCAGCATGGCACAAGGTGTAGTGACCAGCACCTCAACCTCCAGTGCCACCTGGCTGGTGCAAATTTGCCAAATCTGAATGCTTCAGTGATATCAGGTGCTGTGGTTGACTGGTCTTTCATAGTGGACCAGTAAAGGGGAATGCAGGAAGCATATTTTTGATGACTAGCAGCCACAAGGTATGGAAGCATTTTCTCAACTTCAGCCAAGTGCTGCTCCCATTGTCCAGCTCGCTCAGCATAGATATAGTGATTCACAATCTGAATCATGTCCATGTTAAGCCAGAGCCTTGTTGTTGGGGATTTTCACTTTGCCTCATTGAACTTGTTCATTAATGTGTCTACTTCTTCCAGTAGTCTAATTGTTTGGAAGTATGAATTATTTGCATTTTGTGCATCAATGGTATCCACAGCATCTCTCAGACTTTGAACACTTCTGAGAGCAATGCCAGCCACTCCATGTCTTTGTCATATCTGCCAATGAGCCAACATTCAAATGCAAACCAGTGTAGTTCATACATGGCAACATGAACTAGTCTATGGGCTCTCAGCACAGTATAAAAGTCTTTGCCTGACATGATTTTGTTGGCAGTTCCATGGAAGCAAACATTGGCTTCAACAAGGAGATCCTGTATTCCAGTTTCTTTCATTAAATACCCAGTTGACCCCATGAAATGCAGTGCAATGTGGAAGCCACCCATGTGAAGGATGACTTTGCCATACTTCTCTGGCTTCTTTTTCTGAAGACCAATAGCAATCTCATAGACTGCTTCATCACATGTAATTGTGCAGAATTCCTGCTCAATTTTTGTAGTGGCCTTCATACAATACTGAACTGATGCTTCAACCACATCAGGGTTTACAGGAGGTTCTGGAAAGAAAGGCCCATACCCAATCACAGTGATCTGTACTTCCTGTTGGGTAACTAATTCATAAAAGGAGGACCATGTAACAGGTTTTGGTTGTTTTATGACATCTAAATAAAGTGTGGGACCCATATTCACTAAATGCCTAAGGCTGTCTACAGGATGAAGTGGTTCTCTGGTCTGCTGTGGTGCTATTGCCATGCCAGCAAGTGAATTACTCTGCTAGTGGGCTTTGAGGGTGAGATCACTTTTTCCTGTTTGAACTTGTTGAAGAGATGTGTGAGAAGACTTGCATTTCTTAACTAGGGGCACCCTAATAGCCACTGACTGTTGATCCTCACTTTCATCAGCATACTGATATATATGATGTTCCATGCATAGTTTTGCCATCCTTTGCACTCTCATGGAAGTCTATTGCACACTATGTAAATCAGCCTGACTTTAGATTTATGAGTATGAAAATCCCATCTTGAGCTTCCTGATCATCAGCAGCTGCTGCCATGGAAGCAATATAACATTGGGCATTTTGTTAGCTAATGCTATTTCCAAATCTATTTATCATGGTTATGGTCTCACTGCTCTGGGTGGTCTTTAATATGTGTAGGGCAGTACCAAGATGTTTTGGTGTTGGAACACATCAGCAAAGGCTGTGCATACTGTATGTCTTGTCCAAGATTCAGTAACCAATCATGTTTTTTTGGGTTTAGATGAACTCTTCCATCATTGCATACTTCTGGAGTAGCATCGGTAACCATCCAAGCCATGTGATTGTGGAGAGTAGAACCCACATGTTTTGAAGCTGCTTCATAAGACACATCCAGGTTTGTTTCACACACATCTTGATCTTGTAAAGTGCAATCTTTAGCTAATGTAATCCTTTAAAGTTCTTCTCTGTCAAACTCTTTCAGTTCAGATCTTATTAATTTTGCTGCATTATAACTGAACATATTTGCATCCATTTGAGTCTGAGCATCATCAGGTTTATCTTTACTTTCGTCTGTATATTTTGATTATTCTATATTTTGCTTTAATATGTATACCTTCAAGGAAAGGAGGGGGGCATGATATAAATTTTCAAGTACCTCAAGGGACTCAATAAAGTCCAAGAGTGTAGCATCTTTCAGAAAAAGAGATGTGCAAGAACAAGGGGCACAATTTTAAGATAGAGGGGGGACAGCTCAGAGGTAATGTGATGAAGTATGTTTTCATGGAGAGGACTGCAGAGGCTTGAAACAGCCTTCCTGAGGAGGTCATGGAGTCAAAAACAGTGGGCGACTTCAAGAATGCTTGGGACAGACATAAGGCAATTCTAGTGGGGGTAGGAAGGAGTAGGCTGTTGGTTAACTAGGATCTGCAGCTTATCCATTAGGTAGGGAAATGGGCAGACTAGGTGGGCCAAGCAGTCCTTATCTGCCATCAAATTCTATGTTTCTATGCTTCTATGTTAACTTGGCAGCTTCAGAAAGCAGCTGTCCAATATTCAACTGTGCTGAACACAAGAGACTTGATGTACCTCTCTGAGGAATTATGGTTACCCTACAGCCACTGGGATTAGTGTAGTATGTCAGTAGATGTCTTTTAAGACTTGCCCACTTGTAGAATGCTACATCACCTACACCATGATCTTCTAACCACTGGTGATATCTGTCACAAAGTTTAGCGATATAGAAGAATATTCCATTGTTAAATGCTGGCATATCAATCTGAGAAATTACCTAACAGAACCTTACTTCATAGATATCATCACACTTCGTGACTGTTTTTCTATTTATATAGTTATTAAGACATGATCTATGGCATTGAAAATCATGTGCTATCAGATCTTGGCATTCATCCCCAAACCCATGCAACTTATGTAACGTGGTACTGTCATTGAGTTCTTTGGCTTTTTGCCACACAGATTTTTGACAATCAGCAGTTGCAATAATCAACAGTTTCCCATTCTCCCTCTTATCCCACTCCTTTTCACACATAAAACATTTACTGTTGTAGTCAAATAGGCTGTTAATTAAAGATTGCTTGTCCATGTGAGATGGACCTGGTTGCTCGCTGTCCTATTATGAAACTCGGCAATGTTTTTGTTCAACAGATTTTTTGTGGATGTATGAGTTGTGAAAAGTTCCATGCATTACTGGGGTCTTTACTAGGAATTCATCTTTACATTACACAACCTTTTCCAGTCAGAACGTGACATCATCATCTTGGTTCTGAATTGCATACAAGAAGCCAGATATCCAAGTTCTGTCAATATTTGTAGAGCTGCATTTTGCATCTTGCTGTCAAATGAAGTGGGAGCAATTTGTGCTTGGTCACCACCTTTTATTGCCTACTTGGAATGCTGGCTCCATGGTTGAACAGTCATAAATGTGAAATACAAAATACATGTTATAAATACATGGTACAAAGCATCAAATTGATTACTTTAAGATCATTCCCTAAACAGGCAGCTTACTAATATCATACAACTCCTATATAGTATTTCAAGCCATACCAACATCAAACTAGAAATGCATATATCGCAAAAACTGGCAAATGCTGGGTAGGATGGTGACCGTGTCCATTTGGGGTCATGGATACATAAAATAGAATATCTATGTCATAAATCATGAGATTTGAGTCAGATTTATTTTAAATGAAAGTAGAAACATTGTAGAATATATAAATATGGTCTAATGTAATATAAGTGCAATGATTACTTTTTTCAGAGGAATGCCTTGAAGTCTATTCAAAAATTTAGCCAAAAAATCAATCATTTTGGAAATATTGTCCTACAATAATTGCATATACTGGCCCGTACTAGTGCTGTTTGGAATTTTCAAATTCTGGCAGAACAAAATTCCACAGAATTTTCAAAATTCTGCTGAAATTCTGCTGAATTTTGCCACAAACAGAATGGTGAAATCCCACTGTAGAAAACAGTTGCAGAATTATTTTCCACTGAAAAAAATGCTGTTCCACAGAATATTATTCTCTGGATCACAATATTTTCTTCGGAAATTGTTGCAGAATAATTTTCCATGGAAAAATTGCTTTTCCACATAATAATATTTCACAGATCGCAGTAGGTGGAATTCCACTGAAGAACCAGAGAAATTCTGGCAGAAATTCTGCAGGTGGAATGACCATTCAATGCTAATTCATCCGGTGTAATTCTGCATTCCGCACAGTACTAGCCTGTACTGTAAAAACATGATGACAATGAGAATTGATTTGTGTGAATATCCTCAATGTGCATAACTTGTACAAATGTTAGACCAATCTGAGAAATATTAAAGGTTCTAGATCATATTTGGTAAAATTTCCACTTTTACAAATTGTTCTCATATTTTTCATTTGTGTCACACTTATTTCAATGTATTTCACAACTTGAACACAAGTAATGGCAGACCAGGCATCTTGATTATGGTACTAGGAGGGGTCTCTTCTTTCCAAAAATGGTGGCCTGCAAAATACAGCAAAAGGTGTCAGGTCCAACCAATTTTTGAGGGCTTTTGTGGCTCTGGATCCCTTACTATAAGAAGAGAATAATGAAACAACATATACATCTATTGTAAAAGATAATCTACCACACATAATAGGAGTTTGAATATTAATTGAGAAAAAATAAAAGCTAAAATAATAATACTATATATATAAGAACATCATAAAAAACAGCAATCTATTAGGTCCACAGAAACCACACACACATACATTAGATAAATGTTAATTTTCAGAAAGAGAATAGTAGAGAAGAACTTGTTATGGCTTGATGTTTTTGATTCCCTTGTAATGCTAAATGTAAATTAGAATATCTAACCATACACTCAATTTTGGGACATGAACAATTTCTATCAAATATTTTTTTTATGAAACAAATCAAGAGCAACAACCATCAGATAAGACATATGTGTAATGTGATAGCAGATTCTAAACTGCACAGACTGTTGCTTTTATTAGAATCCCCCCAAAGTTACAGTTCTAAGCTGTTCTTGACCGTATGTCAAAAGAATGCTGAATTGGAATTCTAGAATTAATAATTGTTTTATGTTTTGATCTATGGACTAAATGTTGTTCTGACAGCAATCAGCTGTTTTCTGGTGAAAGTTAACATGAGTTTACCTTAGTAGAAATAAATGCAGCTCTTTTGCTGCTAGATGTCAGTTAGTTTGAATTTTACACAAGACAAACTTTGCAGAGTAAAAAAGGGTAGCAGAAAACTAAGTCTAACCATAAAAAAGTAGTGGATAGTAGTTTAAACTGAAAAGGAGAGGGAGAGGGAGAGGAGATGGACCCAGAAATTACAATACAGCAGCTCAAGCCAAGAAGCCAAATAATGTTACAAGCTATAAAGTTAGGGGGATTAATTTATGAACATTAAATGTCACAAGTCTCAATATAAGTAAAAAATCTGAACTGGAGACTATGCATAAGACTGAGGGGGTTTACATTTGCCTTATCACAGAAACTTAGTGGGATGCTGGGGTAATATGGAATTGAAACAGTGATGGGTATACACTTTATTCAAGTGATAGATTGAAAAAGATGGGTGGTGGTGGTGTGGCAATATATATATAAATTATTCCATACAAAGTGCAGTTAATATCCAAATTAGTTTTGATACTGAAATTGAATCCTTGTGGGTAGTTGTACAGGTAAAAGCTGAGCAAAAACAATTCTTGTGGGTCTACTATAGACCAACCAATTCAAGTAAAGAAATAATGCCAGTTTAGAGCTAGAGACTGAACACATGGCAGGTGAAGGTGATGTTATTATCATGGGGATTTTAATTACCCAGACATTGACTGGATCAATCAGTCAGCAAAAACAGCAAATGCAAATAGATGCATTGAATATTTAAACAAGGCAGGACTGCACCAACTGATATATTAACCTACAAGAGGAGAAAATGTTCTGGACCTTCTAATTACCAACAGAGAGGATTTGGTAACTAAGATCAATATAAGAGAACATCTGAGCTATAGTGATCACAATATTATCGAATTTGTATTAAAAAAACAAATATTGCTTACAAGGGGAACCACTATTGTTAAAAACTGTAACAAGGCAAATTTCAATAAGATAAAAAAGGAACTAGCTGATTTTGACTTCAAGGAATGTTTTAAAAATAAAAATGTTGAGCAAATGTGGACATTAATAAAGAATAAACTAAGCCAAGTAAAAGAAAAACATGTACCTAGCAAAAAGATATATAATAAGAGAGGTAAAAGACCACTGTGGTGTACAAGTAAAATAGTTGTTTAATGTGCTTACAGAACTAGATGAGATGAGATGATGCTTGTAAGACATGATTTACTATGTGTCTTTCCGCCTCTCTATCCATTGGATATACCATCCTGTAGGGATACTAGGCAAGGAACCCTAAAGATGGTTCCCCCCTACCGGTGCAATGGGAATGATTGTGTCAGCTAAAGATAGCTTGGGAAGAAGCCCACAGGTAAAAGAGATGAGCCACTGGAGGAGGAGGGGTGGATGGTGGTCAACAAGAAATTTTCCTGAAGAGCCCCAGGATAAGTGACCTTATAAGGCAGATGGGGGAAAGATGTAGTTGCTCTGCCCATTGAACCTCAGGCTTAAAGCCCTCCCATTCAATGTGCTTACACAACTAGATGAGATGATGGTTGTGGGACTTGATTTACTTTGTGGCTTTCTGCCCCTCTATCCATGGGATATATCAGGGGTATGGCACAAGGAACCTTTGAGGAGGGATCCCCCCTACAGATGCTGCTGGAATGATTGCATCAGTTAAAGGTAGCTTAGGAAGAAGCCCAAAAAGAATACCCAATTGGGTGTCGAGCATCAAAGAGGTGAGGATAATTATTGCATGAATTCTGAAAAGATGATTAAGTGCAGACTTCCTAAGGCAAGAGGGGAAAGCCAAGGCCACCATCTGCTTCTGTCCAACAGTGGAACCTAACTAATTAACCTAAGAAAGCACTAACTCTATCTAATATTATGAACATTGGCACAGAGGAGAGAAAAAAACACCCTTTAAGGAGGAAACCTCTGGAGATCCAAGACCTAGGTCACCTTCCCTCCAGGCTGGCAATGTTTGATTTAAGGATGTATTTCATTAAAGAGAAGGGTATGAGTAAGGAAAATGATGGCAGGACAGGGAAACTCTAAAAAGAAAACAGAGATTGAAGAAGGAACATGAAACAGGAGGGACCCGAGAGGGGTAAGCCAAGGAGTCAATGTGAAGGAGTAGGTCAGAGGAGCGAGAGGTACCCATATGCACTCTCGAGAAGCTTGAGGATGATGAAGACTGATGATGACTGCCACAGAAGTGCAGCAGTCCAACAAAAGAAAACTGAGAATGATGAAAATGGACAATGATGAGTGCTGCAGGGGTGCAGCGGCCGATGAGGTGGCAGAAGACCCCATGAGAGGCATGCTCAATTGATTGGTGTGAGTGTGAGAAAGAGGAGACAGGAAATTAACTTGAAAAGGAACTTGAACAATGGTGGAGAGCAGCCAGCCAGCTCTAAGCAAAGGGTAACTGGCAGGAAGGCATGGCCTCGAGTTGAGACAAAGATGAATTGAGGTAGAACCAACCTGAGAGGGGTATGCTTGAGTAGTCAATGTGAAAGAGTGGACCCATGTAGAGGTCAGATGAGTGAGAGGCATCCAGATGCAGTCAGAAAAAGACAGAGGAGGATGAAGACTGATGCTGATGATCACCACAGAAGTGCAGTTTCAAGAATGGAAATGCTCAAGTGAACGATGTAAAGAGATGAACCATGAGGTAAGGATGAGGGAATGATGACCAGAGTCAGGAATTGATACCTACAGCAGGAGGGCTGAGGTTTGATGAGATGGCATATTAGTCATGACAGGTATGCCTGAAATAAGTATCGATTTGCAGGTCAGACAGAGTCAGCCTGACAGGAGGAGACTGAGGATGATGAAGACTGATGGTGATGAACACCACAGGAGTGCAGTGGTTCAATGAGGTAGCAGAAGACCCAATGAGAGGTATGCACAGCCACAATGTAAGTAGACACCGAGACCAATAAGGCATGTGTGGAACTAGATGGTGCTTGATTATGTGATGGGAATGATGGGACCTTTGTCCAGAATGAGATGCTTGAAAGCAAGAGAAAATATGATGATGAGGTAAGAATGAGTGAATGCTGACCAGATTCATAAACCTAAGACATGTGGCAAGAGGGCCGCAGGTTGAAGAGATGGTATATGCTTCATGATAGGTCATGATAGGTATGTCCAAAAGAAATATCAAGCGCAGGCCAGATGGAGGTAGCTAGAGACAGCAGGCAGCCCAAGCATACTGATAGAGTGATAGATAATGATGAGCAGGTTGAGACGAGGTTTCATGGACCTCAGAGAGCTAAGCTCGAGTAGTCGATGTGACAGAGTAGAATCATTTAGAGGTTGGATAAGTGAAATATACCAGACATGGCAGGAGAAAACTGAAGGGAATGAAATCTGGACTCAGCATCTGGACCCGCAGAAGAAGAATGACGGTGAAAATCACTGCAGGAGAGCACTGTAAAAGCTACCCGTGAAAGGTACCAACAAATGGAAACAAGTCAGATGGAGTGGAGCCTTAAAGGCAGGAACTGGTAATGTAAGTGCCCCTCAAACTTGCCCTGACCCAATAAATCCCACACAAAAATGGTGCTGTCCACACAGAGAATGCGCTGAAATCACATTCCTGAAACCGGAAATCAAAAACATAGTGAGATGCAAAATAAAATAAACGGTGTCCAAATAAAGGCCATATTTTTCACAGTGGTCTGAGCCGGTATCACATGATGGAGGATGTGTCCCCCAGCAGGAGTGGCAGCAGTACCCAAGTGAAGGTTCTATACATCAACATAGGAATAGCTTCAGAGCAAACAGACTTGTGTGCACACAATACATGATTCTGTGTGATTTAAAACACACAAGAAATCAGCAGAGCAGAACGTCTGATGATCCCAAGTGGCACCAACTCACAGCGGTGCTGAGACATGGCTGAAGTCTACAAAACAGGAAAAGAACATAACACAAATTAATACAACACCAAACAATTGGAGACAGTATATTACCGTATGGCAATCAGCTGTGTGTTTGAAGTGACTGGGAAGCTCCAGCAGTTGGCAGCAGGTGAGAACTGCCCTGTAGCTGACAGTCTCCATGGACTTTGTTTTTCAAACCAGTAGAGGGATTTTTGCCAATGAGTTTGTGTTTTCTGCATGTTCTGGACTGTTGCCCATTAATTGGAGGGTCCTGGTGGTGGACCAGCATCCATGGGCTGAATTGTACAGGGGCAGGACTCCATTTTACTTCAAAAGGCCCGCACCTCCCTAATCAAAACTGCAATCAGCTGTGTGTTTGATGTGACCGGGAAGCTCCAGCAGTTGGCAGCAGGTGAGAACTGTTCTGTAGCTGACAATCTCCATGGACTTTGTGCTTCAAAACCAGTAGATGGATTTTTGCCAATGACTTTGTGTTTTATGCCTGTTCTGGACTGTTGATCGTTAATTGGAGGGGGACCCGGCAGTGGACCAACATCAGTAGGTTGAATTGTACTGGGGCAGGTCTCCATTTTACTTCAAAAGCCCCGCACTGCCCTGATCAAACTGCAATCAACTGTGCGATTGAAGTGACCAGGAAACTCCAGCAGTCGGCAGCTGGTGAGAGCTGCTCTGTAGCTGACAATCTCCACAGACTTTGTGCTTCAAAACCAGAAGAGGGAATTTTGCCAGTGACTTTGTGTTTTCTGCCTGTTCTGGACAATTACCCATTAATTGGAATGGGTCAGGCCGCAGACCAACATCAGTGGGTTGAATTGTACTGGGGCAGGTCTCCATTTTACTTCAAAAGTCCCACGTCGCCCTGATTGAAACTGCAATCAGCTGTGCGATTGAAGTGACCAGGAAGCTCCAGCAGTTGGCAGCTGATGAGAGCTGCTCTGTAGCTGACAATCTCCACAGACTTTGTGCTTCAAAACCAGTAGAGGGAATTTTGCCAGTGACTTTGTGTTTTCTGCCTGTTCTGGACTTTTGCCCATTAATTGGAAGGGGTCAGGCAGCAGACCAACATCTGTTGGCTGAATTGTACTGGAGTGGGGCTTCATTTTACTTCAAAAGTCCCACACTGCCCATGGGTGTGAGTACCATGGTGCAAGCAATGTGAGTGGCACGAGCGCAACTTGGTAAGAAAAAATAAGTTTGCTTTTAAAATTCTGTTGTTATATACTTAAAACAATATAATATAAAATGCATTGGTTTGTTCCATTTGAGGGGTGGATATTGATGGGTATGTGGTTAGTAAATACACAGACAACAGGGGACAATTGTAACAGCGTTTGTAAAGGTATGGCCTTTATGGCCACGAAGGGACAGATTTAAGATCATCAGTTTGTGTCTGTTAAGAGATGCAATTCCTTTACAAACATGAGAGGAATTATTCCTCAGGCCCCTGGCAATCAAGAGCTGTATTTTTGGGGAAGTAAATTGTAGAGAGAAAGGTTTATTTTGCTTTGTCTTATTAGCTTAATGTGGTGATGTTGAAAACAATCCAGGGCCTAAGGAAATTGAGGAAATTACTATCACCCATGAGAATGTGAGAAGCCTTACTCACAAGACTGATCAATATAGGGTGTGGGCTGCTGAATTGGGCCAGGACATTTTGGCAATTTCTGAGACCTGGCTCCATTAAGGAATACATAATGATGAGTTAGAACTTGTAGGGTACAGTTTACAGTGGTAGGAGAGGGGAAAAAAGGGGGGGTTGTCACATGCGAAGGATGCTTTAGGACCCTACCAGCTGTTACTGGCTAAAAATGTGGAAGGAGTTGATTGCTTATTAATAGAATTGTTAAAAATAAAATTATTATTTTTTTTTTATGCCCCTCCTATAACTAAAACAAGTATGTTTAATGTTCTGGCTGATATACTGCTGGAGAAAGTAGGAGATCAGCATATGCTATTAACAGGAGATTTTAATGCAAATTGGGACCAAGGTAGAGGAAAAAAAGTTAAAAATTAGTTTGGAAGTTTTGGATCTAAGACAAATAATTGATCAACTTACTAGAAGTTTAAATAATAGAACCCATTGATCGATTTTGGATTTGTTTTTTGCCTCACAGGATTTGAGAGTGGAAGGCTGTAAAATCCTTCCACTGAATCTGGGGATCATAACCCAATTCAATGTACTTTAACAATGCAGGGAGTCCAGGGAGGCAGAAAACAGGATTACTGGGTGCGAGACCTAAAGAGATTTAGTGAAAAATCTTTTAGGAATAGCCTCAGCAATTTTAATTGGACTAGAGTGTATTTAATCCTTTTTAGATATCGTGCAACAGCATGCCCTAAAGATAAAAAACAGTAAAAGTAAAAAAAGATATACACTTGTTAAAGGAGCAGTTTAAAAAACAGTTACGTATAAGGAATAGGGTATGGAAGAAATCCAAAAGAACTAAATCAGTGGAGGACTGGAATGTGTTTAAACACTGATGAAACAACTGTAAGAGGGAGATAGTTTTCACTAAAAATAGGTATTACCAAAATACTTTAAACAAAATGCAGGATTCAAATAAGTTTTGGAAAAATATTTCCAAATTGAGAAACCTTGCAAAACCTAAAAATCCAATTAACCTATTAAATGGGGATAAGTTGGTTGATGATCCATTAGAGGTTGCTAATTTATTGAATTCTTATTTTAAGTAACTACCTGATTTAAAAACACCTAAACTGAACCATAAAGCAACTTGTTTTAAACAACAGAATTTGGTTGCCCTCCACTGCTAATACTAGAGAATTTAAATTTAGGAATGGTGAGGTGAAAGAAACAGTTAAAGGACTAAAAAGATTGAATGTTTCTAAAAGTGGCAGAAAGGATGGCATTGATGTTAGGTTTTTAAAGATTAGTGCTGATATAATTGCTCCAATAATTACATATTTTTATAACTGGAGTATAAATTTTTCCTTGGTGTCTGAAATATGGAAAATGGGGGGAATTATTCCTGTACATAAAGGTGGAGATAGTATACTCCCCTCAAATTATAGACCAATAACTCTACTTTCAATTCTTTCGAAGGTACTGGAGAAGCTGGTAAATTACAGCTTGGACAGTACCTTGAACAAGAAGGGATTATAACAAAGTTCCAGTATGGGTTTAGGGAGGGGAGGTCCACAAACACCACTCTAATTGACTTTAATAACCTGGTAGTAACATCATTAAACCAGGGTAGAAGCACTGGTGTGGTGTTCGTGGATCTCAGTAAGGCCTTTGATTTGGTACAGCATGAGGTTCTGCTACATAGGCTGTCTGATACAGGAGTACCGTAAGAAGCCCTCATGTGGTCTGAGTCTTATTTATCAGAACATAAGCAATGCATTCTGCGTGAGGCCGCTGTCTTGGGTCTGGTGGATATAGACAGAGGTGTTCAACGGGGCTCAATTTTGGGCACTGTATTATTTAACATTTACATAAACAATCTAGCAACTCAGACAACAAGTATTGATATTAGACTTTATGCGGATGACACAGTTCTGGCAGCATCTGCAAATAATCCCGAGGACCTGAGACAGCGGCTTCAGACAGACTTCTCCCGTATGAAAGCATGGATGAGGGACTCCCACCTGTTAATAAGTATAACAAAGATATAGTTTATGACATTCTCTATAGGTACTTAAGAAAATAAGAACACATCAGATTTACAGATAAGATTTTCTGATGGGACAATGGTCCAGAATGTGACCACCTACAAATATTTAGGAGTCCTTGTTGACTCTAGGTTGACTTTTTCAGAACATATTCAGTTACAAACTAAGAAAGTTAGTCAAAGGTTGGGAGCCCTCCAAAGAATATCTGGCTGTCTGTCTACAGATGTTAGAACTAGACTGGTAAAGCAACTATCGTTACCCATATTGGAATATAAATCTTCACTCTACATGTATTCAAATAAGAAGTTTTTCATCAAAATGGACCAACTGTATTACAGGAAGGGGAAATATATATATTAAAAAAATGATATGGGGTACATCATTGTTTAGTTTTTCAGGAACTTGATTTGCTGCAACCAATGGAATGGAGGGAATATTTGTGGTCCGTGGTTTGTCATGGACTAATCCATCCAAATAATAGAGTGCATCCATTGATACATTTATTTCAATTGAAAATAGATTCGTTACATATCTAAGTTAAGGAAATCATCTGTGAATGTACCCATGAATAGAATTTTGAACAGGATGGGGACATGACACTCCAGAATAGTCTGGCTAAAAACTGGAATAAATTACCACTTGAATTAACTGAAATTGCTGATTTGCACAAATTTAAATCCAAGTTGCATAATATTTTTAAGGTTCAATGTCAATGTTTCTAGATAATTTTGCATGGTGTATTTGATTTTGTTTGTATGTTTGATGTATGTATTATATAGTTTTGTGATGTATGTTATGATTGTTGTATTGTTTACGTTGTTAATTCACACCATTTAAAAAAAATACAGGAATTTGTTACAAATGTTTTTTTTTTCACCAACAAAAAGGTTCAATGTCAATATTTCTAGATCATTTTGCATAGTGTATTTGATTTTGTTTGTATGTTTGATGTATGTATTAACTATGTAGGTTTGTGATGTATGTTATGATTTTTGTAATGTTTTCATTGTAAAACAATTCACAACCCTAAAAAAAACACAGGAATTTGTTGTAAATGTTTTTTTTTTTCTCAACAAAATAACCTGTATAAAAATAAAATTGTTAACAATCAATCAATATGCACAAGAATCACACAACAGTCTATGGAGAATCAACAAAGAAAGCAAAAGAAAGCATGATGAAATGCTGCAAGTGGTGATACGCAATGAGCCAGATGACCATGATTACACATGAGCAGCACTGGTAAACAGCTGAGAATCAGTAGCTGAAGGTCGCTAGGAACAGAGAACAGGTGGAGTCTTTTTGTTTTGCTTAAAAGAGCAATGGAAACTGAGGTGAGCAGCCAGCTTAGCCAGCCACCGGAGGAGACGAGCCGAATACAACACCCAGAAGAGCAGTGCTAGGAGACCCAGAGGTAGGCAATGCCTGAAATGGGATGGTACAGTGGTTACTCGGAAGAGAGGGAAATAATGTTCAGTGCAGTGCAGCGAAGAAAAGGAGTGCTGAGGCGCCAAGATAGGGAGGGAGGTAATTGAAATGCTCAGCAGCCCACAAGGATCAGGGAGGGGCAGAGTGAGGGACCGCAAAGGATGGGGGAAGGAAAACTGAGTCAGGCAGAAAAGGAATGCCCAAATAGCCAGGAAGGGGGTGATGGGGTGGAGAGAAATGGAGTAGCAGCTGGAGGCTGCTGCCAAATGCAGGGAAAAGCAAAGGCAGCAGAAAGCCAGAGAGAGGGGTTGAAGAGCAATGCCTCTGGCTGCAACAATAAATGATGACAAGAAATGAATCCTGAAGAGCCCCAGGATGAGTGACCTTCTAAGCCTGATGGGGGAGTGACGTACTTGCTCTGCCCATTGAACCTTGGGCTTAAAGCCCTCCCATTATGTACACAAAAGAAAAAAGTGTATGATAAAATGAAAACACGTGGTACAGTAGGTAATATAAAATCTTACAAAAGCCTATTAAAAAAACTGAAGAAATCAATAAGGCAGGAAAGGAACAAACTTGAATTTAATATTTTGCATAGAAAGGAAAATGGCAAAATATTTACACCTATGTTAACAACAGAGATGTGTGAAGTTGCAAAAATTTGCTCCGCCAACAATTTTACATATTTTAAATGTTCTGCAAAGTTTTCAGCAGTTTGAAGTTGCACTTTGCACTATAGTTGCATTTTCATGAAATTTCGAATTTGAAAACTTTGATGCATGTTAATTCAATAGTCAAAATATCTCAGATCCACGAAACTGGAACTTTGCCGTTGAAGTTTTGTATAATATTTAATGTTTGCAATGTACCATGAGATAGGAGGTCACATGCTGCTGAACAGCAAATGAGAAGGTAGTTTGGTCATTCTCTGAGTGTAGTGTGTTGGAGAGAGACTTAGAGAGCAGAGCTTGTGCTTGTTGTAGCAGCCTGGAGTCAAAATCTAAATATAACATAATATAAAAGACCATTTTGGTGGTCACATTTCTTAAAAACCGTGTTTGTGAGTGCCCTGTGCACAGACAGTTCTTTTTATGTTGATTTTCTCCTGTATTCTTTTACTATAAGTATTTAGTTTTGTTTTAATAGAGAAGTAGTGGTTTGGTGGCTTGTGTGGGGGACTTTTGCAGCAACTTAGAAGGCACACTTGTGTTCAATAAAAAATCACTGGCCCATTACCCTGTATTTTCTTCAGAAAAACATTACTCTTCTAACTGTGCTTTAACCAGAGTGATTGTTGTGTCCCTGAATGCACACCTTTGCTAGGAAAAATATCATTGTCCTCCTGACTGCAATTTAACTATACCAGAGTGACTGTTGTGTCCCTGTGTGCACACCTGTGCTAAGAAAAAAAATCACTATCCTCCTGACTGTGATTTAATCAGACAAGAAAGACTGTTGTGTCCCTGTGTGCACACCTATGCTAGCCAAAAAAATCACTCTCCTCCTGACTCTGATTAAACCAGCATGATTACTGTGTCCCTGCCGGCACATCTTTATTTAGAAAATAAATCATTGTCCTCCTGACTGCGACTTAACCAGACCAGAGTGACTGTTGTGTCCCTATGTGTACACCTGTCCTGGGAAAAAAATCACTGTCCTCTTGACTGTGATTTAACCAGAGTGATTGTTGTGTCCCTGCCAGCACACCACGCCATTCGTTAGAAAGAAATCACTGTTCTCCTGACTGCGATTTTACCAGAGTGACTGTTGTGTCCCTGCATGCACACCTGTGGTAGGAAAAAAATCACTGTCCTCCTGACTGTGATTTAACCAGAGTGACTGTTGTGTCCCTGCCTGTACACCTTTATTTAGAAAAAAATCACTGTCCTCCTGACTGCGACTTAACCAGAGTTATTGTTGTGCCTCTGCCAGCACACCACGTCATTCTTTAGAAAAAAAAATCACTGTTCTCCTGACTGCGATTTAAGCAGAGTGACTGTTGTGTTCCTGTGTGCACACCTGTGGTAGGAAAAAAATCACTGTTTTCCTGACTGTGATTTAACCAGAGTAATTGTTGTATCCCTGCCAGCACACCTTTATTTAGAAAAAAAATCAGTCCTCCTGACTGCGATTAACCAGAGTGGCCCCATGCATGATCCTGTGGAGTGGCTATGTGCTGCTTATCTGGGGTGCGTAGCTACTCCACACCAGATATACCCCCATGCTGAATGCACCAATGGGGGGCACACAATCCTGATAAACCAAATTCCCCATGTCCATGGACTGCACCACATGGGGGGTGGATAAGTGATGTGCCAGCACTACACGCCATGCACAATGGCACATAGTGCTGGCCATGGGGGTGTGAAAGAGGGTGCAGGATATTTATTTTTATTTTATTTTATTTAAGTTTTATTGACTGGGTAGGCCCACTGAGACTGAAACAGCCCCTTTTTCAGGGGTGATCTGGAATTAATTACATACATCTATAAACATAACAAAATGCATGCATGTCATTTCACAATTAACAGTTAATATAGACATACTGACCCAGTCAAGAATATAATGGCAGGTTAATTACAATCAACATCAACAGGAGAGAAGTACTATTATACATGAGACAGTCACAGTCAGATTTATGTCCCAATAAGGTTAGATCGGCAGCAGGGATTCAGCTAACTGAGAGGTAGCAGTTGCAGATGCTCAGTTCCAACAGGTGGGCTTTAAGACCCTTCTTGAAGCCCCCAAGGGAGGTATCTTCCTGGAGACTGCTAGAGAGACCATTGCAGATGGAAGGAATAAAGGCAACATAGGACTAGAGTCCTAGGGGAGTCCTAATACTTGTGACTTGGAGAAGCTGGCAGCCAGAGGATCTTATTGTTCTCCCATTCTTTTTGGGAGCTAATGTGTTAATTAGGCTAGGAAGGGCACCATTTTGCTGGAGACTAAAAGCAAGGCACAGTGAGGGATATGATAATCTGTCCTCAAGAGAAGGCCACCTTAGAGATAATAGTACATTGCAGTGATGCTCCCTTGGTGGCACCCCTGCAGCAAAGCACCCCATCCTATGATACAGTATTTTTAGGCTTTGCATTTCAGAGCTTCTTATAGAATGTAATAAAGGGGCCCCATATAGCAAGTTGGAAGGAGTGCACCAGTGGAAACCTTGAGTTTGGATTCATGAGTGAGGAAAGGGCTCAGGCGATATAATGGACCTAACCTTTGGCTAAATTTCTTGGTCAGATGGTTGATGTGGGCCTTAAAGGAGCAGTCTTAGTCTAAGTATACACCTAGGTATTTGGTACAATCGATCACTTCAACTTTTGAGCAAGCAGAAAGAGCTGGGGACAATAAATAGGAACAGGTTAGGCCCAGGCTTTTAGGGCCAAATAGCATGGCTTTGGCCTTTTTACTATTTAGAACTAATTTGTTAGTAAGAAACCAATTCTCAAGTAGACCAAGATCTTGACCAAAAAGGCTGTTTAGTTGTACAGTGTCTCGGGAGGATCTATAAAGCACAGCATCATCTGCATATAAGGTCACCTTGACCCCTCTACAATGTTGAGGCAAATTTATTTATTTATTTGTTTTTCATTTATTTAGGAAATTGGAATTACAACCCTTTGAGTCATAGACTCATTTCCAAAGGCTCCATGTCAGAATAAAACATAGACATTCATACAGTACATACATAGAATAAATGTGGGTAAGCAATCATACAGAGTATAAATATATTGAGCACAGGTTAATGCCTATACATTTGATAGCTAAAACAGGGCACAGCTATCAACATGTTTACCTAATGAGTGATTAAGACCTACACAATTGGTAGCTAAAGCAGTGCAAGATAAGAGTTGGTAGTAAGCTGCCTCATGAAGGCCTTGTCTTATACATAATATAATACAGTCATAGTCCAGTGCAACTATATGGTAACCAATGGAGGTGAGGATATCGTAGGCTACAAATAGTGAGGGCTTTCCACTGCCTGGCCAAGGGTGGGTGCGTGGCCTAGTGACATGGTGCAGGATTCACAGGTTACTGGCTACACTGGAATTGACATGAGGATAGGATATGGGCCCTTAAGGCAGTTTTAAAAGGACCTAGATTGGTGACTGATATGACAACCAGTGGGAGGGCATTGTACCAGGATGTAGCTCTATGGGGGAAGGATCGCTGAGCCAGGGTGGTCCTGACCCTAAGCATCTTCCAGATGGTTTTTGGGGCAGCCCGTGTGGATGCTAAGACGGTGGTTGCCTGAAGACAAGCCAAGACACCTATTGGGGATAAACCGAGGTGGATTTTTTTTGGTGAAGAGACAGGCCTGGTATAATAGTCTTTCCTCAAGGGAGACGATATTGGTGAGCTCGTATAGGGTGCAGGTATTCGTATTTCTGTCAGCACCAGAGAGGAGCCGGCAGGCCTTATTGATGACTACTTGTATTTGATGAAGTGCCGTAGGATCAGTGGCAGCATAGATTGTGAGGCCATAGTCCTCTAGCGATAAGGCTGAGGAGGTAATGTCTAGGCGAAGTGCTTCTGGTGGCAGGCAGCCTTTATGTCTGTAAAGGAGGCCAAAGTGGGTGTTGGTGGTGGAGGTGAGGATTTTTATATGTTCATGGAATGAGAGGGAAGAGTCAAATGTAATACCTAGATACTTATACTTTTGGAACTGTTTCTGTAGGATGAGAAAGGCAGACAGTATTTCCAGGGGGAAATCCTTTGATCTGTTTTGGCGGTGGGCATACAGCATCATCTTAGTGTTTTTAATGTTGACCACCAATCTGTGTTCAGCAAACCATTGTTCAATCTGAGAGAAGTAATTTTGTAAGGTATGCTGGAGGGAGAGACGATCAGGATGTGCAGCATAAAGAACAGCATTGTCCGTGTAGAGGAGAAGGTTGCCGGAGCAGGATTTAGGCAGGGTGTTGCAATAGATGCTGAATAGCAGGGGGTCCAGGATAGATCCCTGGGGAACTCCTGAGTGCACAGGCAGCATAGTAGATATGGTATTATTAATTGTAACACATTGGGTTCTAGACGAAAGATAGCTGGAGAACCATAAGAGTGGACAATGAGAGACCCCAATTTGTTGTAATGTGTTAAGAAGGAGGGGGTGGGAAACCATGTTGAAGACCTTTGAAAGGTCTATAAACATGGCCCCTGCGAGGTGTCCTTGTCAAGCATGGAGTGCAGGGAGTTAGCGAATTCTGTGAGGGAGTTCGTAGTGCTATGACCAGTTCTGAAACCATGCTGCTTCCTACATAAAAGGTTGTGTGCAAGGAGGTAGTCAGTGAGCTAATTGGCCATGATCTTTTCAAGGGCTTTAGAGAGTGGGGGGAGAATCAATATGGGCCGGTAGTTGTTTGGGAGGGAACTGACACCACATTTCAAATCATTAACAAATAGGGAAAAAAGGAGCGGTCCCAGTATCAAACCCTGTGGGATGCTGTCCATGAAAGGGTGTTTGTCAGACTTAGCTCCATGCCATCTGACAATTTGTGATCTGCCGTCAAGGTAGTCCATGAACCATTGAGTAGACAGACATCAAGACCAAGGGATGTTAGTTTAGTGATAAGCTGCTGAAGATTCACCAAGTCAAATGTCTTGGTGAGGTCTCTAAATACCTCACCAGTTCAAAGGCCATCATCTAGAACTGTGAAAATATCCCCAGTAAGCCTAATCAGGACTGTGTTGGTACCATGATTATTTCTAAAATCATGTTGTCGTTCAGTTAGTAAACTGTTCTGTTCAACATATTCCTGGACATGCCAGTATACAATGCTCTCTAACACTTTATTTAGAGTGCAGAGAATGGATAATAGCCTGCAATTCTCAACAAGCGCAATATCCCCACCTTTAGGGATTGGAGTGACCAAGGCAACTTTTCACACAGTGGGGACTTTGCCTTTAAGCAGGGATCTATTTAGGAGCCAAGTGATTGGAGAGGCAATGATGTGTTCTGCGATTCTGAGGAGTCTGGGCTCCAGCTTGTCAAACCCCAGCAGAGCCAGAGGATTTGATTTCTTTTAGTAATTTCTGGACCTCAGATTTAGTTGCAAGTGAAAATTAGGGCAAGGAGTTTCCTCTTGTAAATGATTCTGAGGGGGCCCAAAGGGGTTATTTTTAAATTTGTCCAGGTCACTGAGGAATGCATTTAGTACCTTAGCATCATCTTGTGGTTGGTATAGCAGATACCATTTGCTACTATGTCACTTTTCTCATGGGTGGTGTTCCCCTTTAGGAGAGATTTAATTTGGGACCAAACTTTTTTAGGGTCTGAAAGGTTTTTAGTTTGTAGGTTCTGGTCTTTTAGCTGATTTTAGTTCCTTTTTAAATGTGTTCCTTAATTTTTTACATTCCACCCAATCCTTAGTTTGATTTGTAGATTTGAATTTCTCCCAGGCATTGTCTCTCACCCTCATTTGTTTTTTAAGGTCTCTGGACAGCCACTTTGAGCATTTTCCCTTGACTCTGATTTGTTTTAGGGGGGCATACTTATTGGTGGCTGAGAGGAAGTTATTGATGAAGAAATCAAGGGCTGAGTCCAGATTGGGGGCCAGCTTGATTTGAGTCCAATCGATCACTGCTAGCATTTCAAGAAAGGATCAGGTGTCGAAATTGGAATGATCCTGAGCCCAAAAATTCTGGGTGGAGGGTTGGGATGGTCGTGTTTCCAGATGATGAATATAGTGGCTTTGTTACTTATGGAGTCTGCAAACATTCCAGCCAGTTTGAAACTACTGGGGTTGGAAGCAAAAATCCCATCTAATGTAGTGTGGTTTATTGACTTAATGTTGAACCTAGTGGGTCCTAGGATCATTTGGGTCAAGATGGCCTCTAATAAGCTGGATTTTACATCACTAATGGTGTGCTGACCCCAGTGGAGGTTAAAGTCACCATGGATTATTTTCTTCCACTGAGGTAGCCTCGAGATCAGAGCAAGAAGGCTCTTTAAGGTATCTTTTGTAGTCTTAGGCAGGTTGTAGATGCAGTCTATTAGCAGGGGCTTAGATCCGCCAAGCAGTATTTTGATGAACACCACCACACCACCTGATTGGGTATGGTCTGGCATTGCCACCAGGGAAGCATTTAAGAAGTTTTTTTACATAGATGATGACACCACCACCCTTCCTACCTCATCTATCATGTCTAAAGGACTTAAACCCCTGGAGCTCAACTTCATGCATTAGAATACTAGGCTTGAGACAGGTTTCAGAAATGGCAATTATGTCAGGGGAGTGCATATTTACCCATGCCTAAAGTTCATGCATATTAATATTCATGTGGACTAATTTCAGACCTTTGGCATTAGCCCAGACAGCCAGAGAAGGTGACACAGTTGGAACATTAGTACATGGAAAGCAAGGGTTAGATTCAGTATCCCCAGTGAGTAACAACTTAATGGTCAGTAGGAATTTTGTTTGGAGTCATTTGTGGTGCTCCTCACAGCTCCTTGGACCTCACCAGTCCACGTCAAAGCCAGCAAGGATCCTAGTCACCCCTGTTAGGGTCACTGTGGTGCTCCCCACAATTCCTTGGACCTCACCAGCCCACCTCAAAGCCAGCAAGGCTCTTAGTCACCCCTGTTGGAGTTACTGTGGCACTCCCCATGGCTCTTTGGACCTCACCATCCCACCTCTTAGCCAGCAAGGTACTGTAGCCAGCAGGATCAATTTCTAGTCCTCATGCAGCCTAGCTTTGAATTCTGGCACCTTTTCTAAGTGGCTCCCTGCCTTCCAAGCTGTGGCTGAATTTCTACCTCAACTTACCTCTGCACTATTGCACACTAGAGGAGTCTGCAAAAACTCCTGTGCAGACTGACTTAAATTGGCCTCCGTCCAGCTGAGCTGTAAAGTGAATTTGTGCCTTGCATTGCAGCTTCCTGGTGTTTTTGGCATTTCTGCATGCACTGCAATCTTGGAGTTCATGGCACTGTTTCTTATTTAATTGTATGCTCCTAGCCCCTTTTTTCTGTGAGAGACACTGAAGTTTCTCCCTTCCTCCCCCATGTCTTATTAAATGCTTGTTCCTTGGGGCAGATATTCTTTTTTCCCTCAGTGATTGGAGCATTTCTTCTGGTGTGAGGATCTCAAGGCAGCTAGCTTGTGAATTTCATTGTTGGATTGCCCCAGGAAGCTGGTGAATATCTCCACATTTAGCAAAAGCCTTAATAAGGTTTCTAGTTGCAGCTCTGTATCCCTGCCTGCTGGACAGTTTCATCCTTGGACTTAGTTACTGTCTCACTCCTGCAGTCAACTGCACATTTGCTTCAGTCCTGTCTCCAGTCCTGAATTCCCTGTTTTCTCTCTTTTTCCCTAGTTCTACGTTCCCCTCTTTTCCTTACCAGTGTACACTAGGAGGGTAATCTCACTTCACTGCAGCTTTGTAGGAGTATTTTCCCTTCTACTAGACCTCCAACTCTCAGTGGATCTTCGCTGTCAGCCATCTACTGACTCTGGTTACTCAAATAAAGCAGAAGACTGGAGCTATTGTTTCTCAAACCTAATTATCAGGTGTAATACCTCTATCCCTGAAACCTGGCTCCTAAAGCTTATCCCATTTGCTAGTATTGTTAACTACCTAAGCCATTCCCTTTTTTATATGCCACTGAATGGCAAACTCCAAACCTCTCTCACTGAGACCTGGGTACCCCTATGTCATCTCTCTCGCCAGTGATGTTGAACCTAACCCAGGCCCTCCTGATGCATTGCTCCCAAGAACCCATCTTATTGGTTCACAGAAAAGGGACTTAGGCTTGCACATATGAACATTGCAGTTTGTCAGCTAATTGTGTGCAGCTTGAAGCCATGGATTGCTCACAACTCCCCGGATGTCTTAGGTCTAACCGAGACTTGGTAAAAACCCCATATACCAGATTCATTATGTAGGATCAATGGATATAAACATCACAAATGTGATCATCCAAATGCTAAAAAGGGTGGTGGTGTTTTATTTTATACCAGACAGGACCCTGACATTACAGTCCTCCCAGTCAACACTACCTGTCTATGTGAAACTATTCATATAGTTATTACCTTAGGTCTCACTAAGAAGCTAAATGTAGTGTGCATCTATAACCATCCTAAAAATGGACTAACAGGCCTGACTAAGGTAATTGACCATCTTTCCTTGCTAAAGGGTAGACAAGAGCTTATTGTTATGGGGGGGACCTCAACCTGGATTGGCTAGGGAAAAACTCTAATCTCTATGCTGCTGAGCTCAGCAAGTTATACCTGTCTCATCTGGTCACTCTCCTGACCAGACAGGCTAATAACAGCAGTCTTCAGTCTCTTCTAGACTGGGTCTTCTCCAACAGGCCTGAGAGGATCAGTGCTGCTGGATTTTTCCAGACTCAATCACTGACAACTCCCCAGTTTACTGTGTTTGGAAGGCTAGGGTCCCTAAACCATCCCCCAGAGAAATTCTTTTCAGGGATTTTTCAAAACTGGATATGAGATCCCTAATCTTGGTGCTACAGAACATAGACTGGGCACCTCTATATAATACTTGTAATACAGAATATGCTGCTCAATACCTCCTTAACACGCTTTTGAATCTTCAAGACAAATATATCCTAGTAAAAAGGTGTCATATCTGGGGATCTGCTACCCACTGGTTAAATTCTTCACTCCTGTCCTCCCTCAAAAAGAGTGATAAAGCCTGGAACAAAGCTAAGCTAACCCAGTCCCCATCAGATTGGGTGGAGTACAGAAGACTCTAAAGTATATGTAAGGTTTCCATCAGATCTGCTAAGGGCAATTACTACCGTCAGCTCCTTAGTACCTCTGTCATTGACTCTCATGGTTTTTGGAGTCATGTTAACATCACCATGGGGAAAACAAGTGCAATACCATCTCTGATATAGTCATGGATGGTTCTAATTGCAATAACCTGCTCACTGTCCTTTCCTTTCCCTGATGGATCTCCTGCACCCTTACCTAGCTCATTGTCTGGATCCATAGGTTCCAGCATGGGTTCAGGGAGAGGAATAGGATTAGGGTCTGGGGTTTGCCCCCTTGGGTGCAAACTGCCTGCCCCCCCTGCCCTGACGCCTAGTGGGCTGCTTCCTCTTCCTCTCCACTGATTCCTCCTCCTCCAGCTTCTGAGCTTTGTTTGTTTGTTTTATCATGTAAAATTTAATTGATTTTCCAATCTTTGCACAACATTGATAGGATACACAGTACAATGCTATCTATATCAGCATTAGCAATTCCAGTTTCAGACAAACGTATACCAACTGTTAGATTATACATCAATTGCCAATATACCTGACTTAAGAAAGAAACAACTTATCTTAACACATCTGAAATTCCATAATGGATACCAAACCATCTATATCTTACATTAACTGTCTACATCATACTGTAAACAGCCACAGTCACACATTTGGGGTAATATATAAAGAACAGCTGGTTAGAATGGGCCAGACAAACCTTTTACAGGCAGAGTCGGCCAGAGAGATGGCAACCAGGTCAGAAAGCATCCAGGGAGTAACAAGAGAGGTAGGAGATGAGCAGAAGACACAGACCACAGTGGTGGGGAACAAACACATGAACTACATTTGGAGAGGGGGGACTCCATCTATTATCACAATCCATATTTAGCCAACAGGGGGATTTTGCAATGGGGGGGTGCAACCATGCAGATATAAGAGTGCAAATATGTATCCCATTTAAGATGATAACCAGCCAGTTTACCCTTAGCTACTGCCATAAGTCTCTCAAAGATGGCCAGTCTAGCCATAGCCACCTGCCAGTGCGAAATTGTAGGAGGTGAGGGGTTCCTCCATCTCAACAGGAGAGCTCTTTTCGCTTCCATAACTGCAACCATGGCCCATGCTTTGCTATAATAGGACAGTGCAGTCAATGGGGAGGCATCCCCCAGTAACAGGTGGTAGTGCTGAAGGGAGATTTGTGTGCCTACTATGGCGGAGCAGTCCTTCAGGACTTGTGTCCAGAAAGTATGTATTGTTGGGCAAGACCAGAGTATGTGAAGCAAGTGGGCTGGAGAAGATTGACATCTCTAACATTTATCCTGCAAGATTAGCTGAAGGTTGAAAAGGATTGAGGGGGTCCTATGCCATCTAAGTAAAATTTTAAGTTGAAGTAGCTGGCTCTTGGAGTCTTCATAAGCTGTATGGACCACCCTGAGACATTCTGACCACTGCTGAGGGGATATTGGGGTGTGGAAGGTCTCATCCCATGCAGTTTTGCTAGAGAGAGAGGTATCCGGCTGGGTGTCTCTAAGTGTTCTATACAGGGAACCTATAAGGCCCTTGCCACCGTTGGGTTGTGAAGATTATCTAGGCAGCTCCATTTGGATTGGGATGAGGCAGACTTGAGAAGGGGAGTTAGGGCACTTCTTAATTGGAGAAATTTCCAAAAATCTTGGGATGGCAGGCCGTATTTGTCCCTGAGCTGTTCAAAGGACATCAGTACATACATGTTTGGAAGGAGGAGATCCGCAACCATACTGATGAACTTAGAGGCCCAGAGTTTCCAAAGGATTGGCTTATGCTACACGTGATAAGGGGGTTATTCCAAATCGGAGCGTAGCGAAGAGGAGGGGGTAGTCTGCTTTCGGAACCCTAGCTAAAGCCATTGCCCTGCACCAGGATCTGCATGACTCTTTCATAAGGGGTGTCAGATCTTGCCCCAGGGATTGCCTGCCGGACAGAAGAGTAAAAAGAGGAACCCTGGGCAACATGGTGGTTTCTAACCTAATCCACAGGGGGGGGAGAGCTAGGGGCAAACCAGGCCATGGCCTGGGCCATCTGAAAGGCAAGCTGATACCTCATGAAGCAGGGGAGGTTCAAACCCCCCTTGGTCCAGTGGGTGCGCATCTTCGCATGTCCCCATCTAGGGGCCTTACCCTCCCAGAGGAACAGTGCCACTAGCCTATCTAAGGCCTGAAATGGCTTCTGAGTGAGGGGGAATAGACAGGTTGGAAAGTAAGTAGGAGACCCTGGAAAAAATAAACATTCAAATGGCTTCAACTTTCCCTTTCAAGGTGAGGTGTAACTTCCTCCACCGTTGTATCTCAGCCGCTAACGATGTGAGAAGGGGGGAAAGTTAACTGATTCTAAATCTTTCCATGCTGATGTAATAGTGGTACCCAGATAGGGGAAGCCTTGTGGGGCCCAAGTAATATCCATGCCAAGCAGACAATGCCTACTGCATTTCTTATTTAATGGAGAAAGTGTGGTTTTCTTTTGGTTCACCCAGAGTCCTGATAGAGAAGTGAACTCTTGCAGGATGGACAGAATCGAGAGTATTGAGGCTTGCGGATTAGAAAGCATAAGCAACATATCATTTGCACAGGCATTGACTAGATATGAAGAATCACCCACTGTGATACCAGTGATATTCGGGGTGGTGGTAAGCTTCCTTATCAGTGGGTCAAGAGCCACAAGGAAGAGCAGAGGTGAGAGGGGACAAACGTGCCTGGTACCTCTGTACAGGGAGAAAGGGGGGGAAATGTCCTTATTAGTAAGGATTCTTTCCGCGGGTAGATTGTACAGAGTGGCTACCCAAGAGCAAAAGTGAGGTCCAAAACCATACAATCGTAGAACCTGGTGGAGGTATGTCCACTCCAGAGAGTTGAATGCCTTAGCGAAGTCAATCGCCAAGGCAGCCATGGGAGTATCGGACTGTAGAGCCAACCATTTAAGGTTAAGAATAAGACGCAGGTTATCTGCACTGGACTTCCCCGCTGAGAACCCCGTCTGCGAGGGATGAATCAGTTCTGACAGTATTGGGGACAGTCTGGCTGCCAATACTTTGGACAGTAGCTTGGTATCCACTGGGAGGAGTGATATGGGCCTGTAGTTCTCACAAAGTAGGCCATCCTGATGCTTTTTTAGGGATTAGCGTGATGAGGGCATCCCACATAGTAGAGGGGAGTAAAGTGTCCTTCCGGGCTTCCTGAAGAGCACTTAAAAGGGGGGTAGTGATCTCACTCTACAACAATTGATATAACTCAATGGACATCCTGTCCGGGCCCAGGACCTTCCCTTTAGCCATGTGATATAAGGCCAGACGAAGTTCATCTTGGGTAATTGGGGCATCCAATGCATGGGCTTGTTTGTCGGATACAGTGGAAGGTGGGCTTCTTGGCAAAACTCTTGCAGGCGCTGGGTTAACTTGTCATCAGACAAGGTGATTTGGGACTGATAAAGTTCTTGATAAAATTGATGCATGGTTTCATTGATAGCTTTGGGTGTAGTCACTACCTTCCCCTGCTTGGTCTTTAGAGCGAGGATCCTAGAGGACGCCTGCTGCTTTCGGAGGTAATAGGCTAGTAGTAATCCCCCTTGTCCCCTCCCTCCCTCCAGGAACGATGTCTGGCCCCAGTTAATTGCCACTCCACCTTTCTGTTTAACAATACATTCATTTTGTATTTTAGGCCAGTGATGTCAGCCAAAAGAGGAGAGTTAAGTGGATTAGCAGTGGATAACTTAAAGTGCCTTTCCAGGCCTACAAGTTCAGTTTGTAGTGCAGACATCTGTTGCTCCCTTTGTTTGTTTTTAGCCGACGAGTAAGATACAATTTTCCCCCTTATAAATGCCTTGAAGGCTTCCCATACTATAGCTGCACTGGTTTTCCCTGGGGTATTAAGGGTGAAATAGGCATGAGACTCTTCCTTTAAAAAGTCTCAAAATGCTGCATCTTGCAGCAAAAGTGGATTACACCTCCATCTTGTTGAAGGCGGTCCTTGCCCTGGGGGCAAAAAAGTGATTGTCACCAGGGCATGGTCCGATATCAGTATACTGCCAATGGTGGTAGACACTATCCTGGGAAGAGCAGTATAGTTGGCCAACCAAAAATCAAGCCTGCTATATGTCCCGTGTACATTAGAAAAAAAGGTATAGTCTCGCCCAGTCAGGTGATTTAGTCTCCAAGGGTCCCCCAACCCCAATTCTGATATTAAGGTGTTTAAGGATTCTAAGACTCTTGGATGGGACTGTGGTGTGGGGAGAGATTTATCTAAAAAAATATCTCTCACCAGGTTATGGTCCCCTCCCAGCAAGATTGGGATGTCGAGATCTTCAGCTGAGAGCTCAGCCAAGGCCTGGCTCAGATCAGGGTAGACATCTCCTGCGTCTGAGTTAAAGCCATAGACATTGGCTACTATGGCTTTGCCACCTGGGTATGGCAACTTGGCCATTACCCATCTGCCCTGTGAATCCCTGCGCTGGGCCTCCACAGTCCAAGGGCCTGACTTCCGTAGTAGGATAACAACTCCTTTGGATTTCGTGGAGGCACAACTGGCTAACATTGTGCCCACCCAAAGCTTCTTTAGTCACTGGACCATACGGGTGGTAAGGTGCATCTCCTGGAGTTAGGCTATGTCTGCCCTCATACAGCTTAAAAATTGTAGAACTTTAGTGCGTTTTACCGGGTGGTTCAGTCCACGCACATTCCAAGAGACGCATTCCCAGCTGCATAGTCCAATTGAGGTCTGGGTCATTCTTTTGTGCACCACCAGATACGTAATGGAGAAAAAAGGTACTCACCAACTCGGTAACAGCAGTGGAGACAAGTGAGCGAGAAGGAAGGGGGTACCTGGGTACTGACTTGTGCTGAAATACGTGTCACCAGTAACCCCAGAAGGCAAGAGTTGAGAGAGAAGGAGTGATAGCAGTGGAAGGTGTTCCGTCTGTGAACTTCAAAGGAAATCTAAGCAAAACAAAGAAAGATAAGATGTCATTTATAAAACTTGAAAAAACGTAGAGGTAACAAAAACAATTATCCAACAACAATGTCAGTGTCACACAGTATAAACTTATTATACACAATACAAACTCAGTTATGGTGCCGAGGTGAACGTGTGAGAAGGGTGGTTAGTACACCCCACAGCACACTGCTTCAGACACCAAATATGTAAAGGGGGAAGGTCGTACCAGATATGGTTGATCTGTCCCAGCCCACCTCCATCAGATTGGAGCTGAGACCTTCTTCCTAGGGTTGAGGTAGTCCCAACTATCTTGACCAACCTGAGCTAGATGAGGCACCGTCAACCAGCGAGTACCAGGATATGTCCGCCTGGTTGGGAAGTAGGATGTGGAGGGGAAGGGATCTATCAGTCTCATAGTTACTATTACAGGTCAAAGTATCAGGAGTAAATATTAGATTAGGCGGGAGTTAAAAGGGGGGGGATGGGGACACTTGGAAATGGCAGAGCAGGATGCCCACAAGGAGGGTGAAGCCATCCTGTGGTAGCACTAGATCCAACATTTATGGCAAAAATTGCCCATGCACCACATTCAGTGGACAGGGAAAGGGGATGAGGGGTGCAAGTGGGGCTAGCAGTACAGGGCAGCACCATGCAGCAGAGGTCTGCAGCTACCCAGAAGGATAGTCGCGTGTGCACAACTGGAGAAAGCAAAGTTCTCAGGGACAAGGATCGGGTCTCTGCTGAGGCAGAGGCAGAGAGGGAGGAAAGAGGAAATAGGAAAGTCCCTCCAGTCTTGCCATCGACCCTTAGGGAGTACGGCGGCCCAGGCCAGCCATCAGAGAGATATACATATCTATCATAGCCTCAATACTTCATGCATTTTTAAATGGCTCTCCCTTGCTTGGTGTCATAAGAACTTCAGCAAAGGTTTTAAGTCCCGGTTTGAGCAGGCCCTCAGTCACTGCTACATCATCTTCGGCCTCTTCCATCACTTCCGTCCAATCCAACGGGGTTGGGTCTTCCGAATGACCCACTGATTGGCTCTCCACAGGTTCCAGATGCTTTCCCATATCCAGGGCTGACCTATCCATCCGGAGAAGTTTTGCCAGAGGGGACGCAGCAGGGTTGCCTGATGCTGAGGAACAGGGGCTTCTAGCCCACTGATGCTGCTTCATTGGAAAAGAGGAATCAGGAGAGTCCACTAATTTGGCTTCAGCACCCTCACAGGGTAAGCTGAGATTAGGCTGAGTGGCATCTTCAGTTGCTGGGGCCCAAAGCTGTCATTGTGTGCGGGGATCTTTATTGTGGGGACCCGTCCGTCTGTGATCAGAGTCCCTATGATCAGCATTGCCCTTTCCACCTGTTCCATGCTCTACACGGTCCAGTGGTTCCCAAAGGCATCTGGGGGAGGTAGTCCCTGATAATAGGCCAGGCCAGTGACTCCGGATCCAGGATTCTGCATCCCGGGGGGACTCAGCCAGAAAAGACTGACCATTCTTCGACAGGTGCAAGGAGGTATGGTTCTTGAATTGATATTGAATGGCACTTGCACTCAGCACCTTTTTCAGCTGGTTATAAGCTTTGCATTTAGCTGCAACCTCCTGGGAAAAGTCTCTATAGAAGGAGGTGATATGGCCGTTCCAGGTCAACTCCCCAACTTCCCTCGTGGCCCTGAGTATTTTCTCTTTCATAGAAAAGTGCAGTATGTAGGCAATTATGGTCCAGGGGCTCTTATTACTTTTCGGACTGCCAGGGAAATGATGAGCGCATTCCACCCCCAACAGGCTCTTTCCAACATTCACTGAGGAGCTGGGGGATCCATTCATTTAGGAATCTCTCCATATTTGGACCTTCTTTCCCCTCTGGCACCCTGAGGATCCTGATATTATATTGTCTGCTCCGGTTTTCCTGATCCTCCACTCTGTGCCACAACTGAGCCAGTTTAGTTTTGTGGTTCCTAAGTCTGTGCAGGGCATTTAGATGTTGGGTTTCCAGCTCCTCCACATGCTGCTCAAGGATTCTGTGCTGGTCTTCAAGGCGGCGAACAACCGCAATGTTACCAGCAAGGGAGGCGCCGATTGTGTCCACTCTACTAAGCAGTGCCTCCAACATTTTGGTATTAGCCAAGGCTTCACCCACCTGTGGGTGATCCGTTGTGCTGAGGGCTGCTCCGGACTCAGTGCCCTCACTAGAGCTACTGGCCTGTTCCATCTATTTAGGAAAAACTCCCGATTTGTAGGCAGATGCAATGTTGCTGGATTATCGCCGGTCTGATGCCGGTCCTACTAGGACACCCACTGCCTGCGAAGCGCCTCCCGACGGGGAATGGAGGGGGGGAACTATGCACCGATGATCCACCTCTAACTGCGCTTGGGTCTTTACATCTAGTAGACTGGGTTGGGACCGAAATCTATGCAGCTCATGCAGGTTACCGGAGCGTGGCCATCCCCCTAGAGAAAAACAGCAGTAGTAAGTACCAGCGGTAGGTCAGGATGGAAACTGTCAGCAAGAAAGATTTTTCAGTCCAGCATAGCGGTCAAATCTGAGCAGATTTTTGCCAGGCTGGGGCAGAGTGAAGGAATCAAGCAGTCATCTTCTCTGGGTCCAGATCACGCCCCCTAATCAGTTTCTGAGCTTTGTTAAAGATCTCTGCCATCTAGGTCATCAGTGCCGCTGCCTCCAGTCTTAGCTACGTGCTGGAAGCTGGAGTTGGTTATTTCTGAGGAACCACTGGCATATAATACTATTTGAGAACTGGGAGGAGAAATGAGAAAATGGGAAAACAGGGTAGGGAGGAGGAAAGGAGAAAAACTTGTCAAAACCCAAGTCAGCTAACCACGATGTGCCCTGCTGTGCAGAAACTATAGCGACAACCTCATCGTCCAGCTCGGACTTTGCCACATGGTGAAGCCCACAGATCCCCAATCCTCTCCCTTCATGCCTGGATTACGCACTGCAGTATATTCTGCTAAATTAAGAAAAGCTGATAGAGTGCTTCATATAACATGGTTCATTCAAGCCACCTAGCCTGTGTGCAGCTAAGTGACTTGCAACTGCATGCCACAGCCAGGCAAGGATGCATTATCCCTGATGGGATGCTCGGGGTATGTCTGCATGACTCTGGGGCCTTGGCCCTATCAAGCCAATAATGCTGGCATGGCACACCATCTCATGCCTCGAGGGCTCCCCTTCCGCTCAAAGCCACTGCCTGCAACATCGCTGCACAGGCCCTTCCCCTGTCCCTGAATGGGAAGATGTGGCCAAAAATACCCCATGTATAGCACCTTATCCCTGATGCCTTCTTAATTTATTTAAAATGATAGAGCCCCCCCCTTTGAATGAAAGAGCCAGCACTCAAACTGCCTCTCCAGTAGTTATGTGGGCTTGCAGCATACTTCCTCTTTATTCCCTTCCTTCCTCATTTACTAAAAACAAATGGCACATTAGAAATTGTAAATACTTCCCAAGACTTTGAATTTGGCAGGTGTAGGACACAGGCTCAATAAATCACTTAGGTCTCAGAATCATGGATTAACTTTGTCAGCATTGTTCTAAATTTTGTTATCAATACATGGTGTGGTTTTTATGTAAGCTGATGGCATGTTTAACCTGTGTCACCGTGTACGTTCTCAAAAGATTATTTTAAAAAAAGAAGGAAAATTGCTCATAAAGTTTTATATAGGCACTGGATAAAAGTGAATTCCTAAGCAGTCATTTAGATTCAGGGGGACACAAGTCAACAGGGAAACCAAACAACCCCCCTGTCGCTGGCCACGTAGTGGTGGTGTAAGATGCCACACCATTCAGCCACGAGGTCCCTGCCACTATTTTAGTTCCGTGACCTGTCCAGTCCCTTTGTTCTATGATGAGATCCATTCAGGCCTCCTCTGCTATTCAACTCCAGAAAAAATGGCCTCTCCTGGCCATGAACGCTGCGGACAGAAGAACCCCATTGCGGATAGCACACCCACTCTGCCATGAGCCCCCGTGGACCCGCACTGCTTCCAGACAGAAGCCGCTCCTGCAAGTGGCCAAATCCCCTTGGTCATTCAGGTCCCAAAAAGCCTCCACCACCAGCTATAAGCTGCTCCCGCAAATGTCTGGGGCACTAGCTCCTCATCGCTCCTCTGCGTTGAGTCAAATGCAATTCCGCCGGGGAAAAAACACCACAACCCGTTACTCACTTTCCTTACCGAAAATGCCATAACCTCATGGATAATCCACCAATGGGATAAGAAGAACAACCCGCTGCCTCGGCGGGAAAATTATCTGCTGAAAGTACATAATCCTGCACAGATTACATGTGCTTTTGGCTCGCTCTTCCAGTCGTGAACTGGAGAGACCCAACATTGTGAATGATTCTAAAAACATCCCAGAGAAGCCACAGGTTAACTACCTGACTGGCTCCTGGGCCCACCAACTACAGTTTGTAACATTCTTAACCTCACTTGCCAGGCTTGCAACCCATCCCTCTCCAGCCTTTGAAAAAACTAGCCAGGCTCCTCCTCCAGCCAGCTAGCAAAGCAACCATATTTATTTAAGATTTGTAGCTCTCTCCCATGCCTGTATTATTCTTTTTCCATCCAAATGGCCTCTTATGAAGCCCTGCTGATTACACCTGCACTCTTAGAACAAATACATGTATCCAGGCCCAGCCTGCCAAGCAGTCAACCATGCAGCATGTAGCCTAGTTTATAAAACCAGTTTGACCAGCCAGGTCAAATTTTCAAATCTTTAAATTAAATAAAACTACCTATCTCCTTGCTTAACTCTTATCAGAAACACATAAACTACTCCTCTGTCCATTAAATTCAATGCCTTTGTATCACATCTTCAGGGCCTGGTGGCCCAGGCCCCAAAGCTCCAATACCTTACCTGATGGTGCAAACAAAAAAACAGCAGGAATTGCCAGATGCTGTGCTGAGATCCAGCTCAAATAAAAAATCCCACCAGAAAGAGGGAGAAATCCTCCCAACCTGGGTTTTTAAATCCCCTAAGGACCCCTTGCAAGCACCCCTCCTGGATCATCCCCTCTGTCCAGTCCTATGCTCCTCAGGTGTACACATCACTTTCTTGTACCTGTCACTCATGACCTCATTGTCCCTCCCCTCCCCTGTACCTGCTGCCACTCATGACCTCATTAAGCCCCACCTCCTCTTCTCAACCTGCATAGCCCCCTCCATCCCCCATCCCCCTCTTCTTTTATCCTACTGTTCCTTTTCCTCGGGCATGCCATCAGACAATTTAGGTTGCCTTTTTATGGCAACCCTGTTTTCTGGCAACCACAGTAAACATACTAAGTTCCTAAAACAGATTTATGTTGAACTTATAAGGAGAATAGCTCATGTTTGTGTTATGGTTTGCACTTCTTTGGGTGGTTGGCGGTTGCACACAATTACCAGTCATGCACCATCACATACCATGGGGAAACAATTTATTTAATGTGGCAAATACTTCACATTTGTGGATAGAGGGAGTACACCTGATGAATCAGTAACAAAAATGAAGGGAAGGAAAGTGGTTCATCATGTGTAAAAAGGATTAAAGAAATTATAGAACTGGACAGGCAAGGGACATCCTAACGAATGAGACAATACTAATAAAAGAGGATAGAGAAAAAAGATATGAAAACGACATAATTGTTTTCTTTTTTTATAACTTTTCATATTTTTTTATTTTTTATTTTTTAATGAGGGGGAACTAGCGAGTGAAGACATTAAGAGCACAGATTACGGAATAACTAAATACAAAATAAACAGTTTCTGGTACCACACACAGACAACACCACCAACACTGCCAGAGGCCAATACATGCCCACCACCACAACGCAGCTCAGCCAGGAGAGTGAGGATCCTCTCATGGCTGGACATAAAATTGCCCAGCTGATACATCATTTCCTTTCAGAAAGTGTTAAAATCATGCCACAGATCCTGCAGCTTGGCCCACAGAACTGCCACATTGCCATGTCTGGCAGGTGCCAGGGGGTCATCAGGCTGCTGTCTGGGAGGTACAGGCTGAGTACTGTTGTGGTCACTCCTATGGCTGCAATGACAACTCGCAGTAGCATCACTGCTGACCTCCCACGGCTCCACATTGCCCCCAGGGCCACCACCACCATCACATGATGCAGTGATATCACGCTCTTTGGCCTCCACTCACTGAGGTGGTGGATGCGGAGGTATGTCTTTCTGGTCACCGGTCCCAAGGTGGGTCCCTTTTTTCCATGCGTCACACAGCACCCACACACCTTGCAGATGGCCACTGTCTCATCTGCAGGGTGCATTTCAAAAACGTTCCACAGGAGGAGGCAGTGGGCTCCTGCTTGGGGTTACTTGTTGCTGCTGTTGCTGTTGTTTCTGCTGCTGCTGCTGCAGTTCCAGCTGCTGCTGTTTGTCTTATTGTTGTTGCTGCTCTGCAGCAGCAGAACTCCCTTCCTGAGCTGGGGGAACAGCAGTCCATCTGGTAAATGCACTTCTGTTAAAGTGAATAACTGCATCTCCAGCTCCACCCTGTCTCAACTCCTCCGAGTCCCGATGCTGCCCCACTATTACAAAAAAAAAAAAAAAAAGAGAGTAAGAAGAAACATAGAAACATAGAATCTGTTGGCAGATAAGGACCATACACCCTGCCTAGTCTGCCCATTTCCCAACTTGGTATGGCAATCCTTGCCCTTATCTGGACTGTCTTTCCCGTGATATGTTGTACAGCAGGGTGCCTTTATGCTTTTCCTATGCACTTTTGAATCCCTGTACTGTTTTCGTTTCCACCACCTCCACTGCTAGGCTGTTCCATTGCTCCACCACCCCCTCTGTGAATAAATACTTCCTAGCATTCCCCCTAAGCCTTCCTCCCAATAGCCTCATGTTATGTCCCCTTGTCCTTGTGCACTTTCGTCTCTGAAATATGCTCCCCTCCTGTACCCTGTTAATTCCTCTAAAATATTTGAAAGTCTCTATCATATCCCCTGTCCCTTCTCTCTTCCAGCGAATAGATGTTTAGTTCCTTGAGTCTTTCCTCATAAGGCTTGTGGAGCAGCCCATGTATCATTTGTGTTGCTCTTCTCTGGACTACTTCCATTCTATGTCCTTCCTGAGATTCGGTCTCCAGTATTGGACACAGTATTCCAGATGAGGCCTCACCAGTGATCTATACAGGGGCATCACCAGTGAGAAGATAAAGAAAAGTGAGAAAAAATAGTACAGACTAACAAAATTTATAAATTCAGAAACTACAATAAAGAAAGATAAGATATAGAACTCAAAAAGGTGTAAAATATTTAAATGCTAATAAGATAATAGAGATGTTTCTGCTCAAGTGCTCAGATTCTCTTGCAGACAGTCTCCTCAGGCTACAATCACTGAAATGGAAGTGAAACATTCACTTCCTGCATGCCTGGAGTCTCCCATGTGATCTGCTGTAAGTGAATCATGTGACAAATCATGTTTTTCATTAACTTCAAAGTTATTAACAAAGTTGAGGTTAGCGTCAAAGTTAACCAAAAATTTTTGGCACCAGAAACCAATTACCTTTGAAGTTACTAACATAAGTCAAAGTTAACTTCGAAGTCACAGGGCAAAGTCTGGCACCAGAAGCCAATTTCATGAAATTGTTTGTGAGGTAAATTTGGTGACTTTGAGGGGAATTCGCAGGTGGAGTAAAACTTTGCAGCTTCTCTAGTTCACAACCAACGTAAAACTAGAAATCAAATTGGACCCTTATTGATTGATGGGGTAGAATTAAAAACACCAATGGATATGGCTGAAACATTCAATGAATATTTTTGTTATGTGTATGAGAAAAAAAATCAAGATAAAATACATTCCTTATGTAATGTATGCCCAAATCTTACACTTGCAATAAGTGCTACTGATGCGGAAAAACTCCTTAATAACCTAAGACCACACACATCTGCAGGTCCAGATCAGCTACACCCTAGATTACTGAGAGAAGTTAGAGAACATATTTCTAAACCTCTCGCATTTTTATATAATACTTCCTTTGCTACACGGGGAAGTTCCAAAAGATTGGAGACTAGTCACTGTGGTCCCATTATTTAAAAAAGGTGACAGTACTGGTCCAGTGGCACTGGGGGTTGATGCACTGGACACCACAACTCATGCTATGCTGGTGACTCGGGTTCGGGAACTACATTGGGTCATCAAGGTGCCACCATGGAGGGGGTTGGAGGAGCGGTATTGAGCATGACGTTAGGCTGCTTTCCTCTCCTGGGGTGGTGGGGGTGGGTTGTTGACCCTCCTGTAGTCCCGTTCCCCACTGAGTGCAGGTCCAGTGGGGAAATGTAGGTGGGCAGGGTAGCAGTACGGGTGGGTGGAAGGGGCTGATCTGGCTTCCAGTGTGCGTGTGTGCCTCCATGTGCATGTTTGGCCATGTGCTGGTTCTCCGGGGGCAGGAGAAAACCCAAGAAAATTCCAGAAAAAGCTCTATAAAAAAAAAAGGTGACAGAACACTTGGATCAAATTTCAGACCAGAAAGTCTGACATCAATTATATGCAAAATAGCAGAAAGTTTCTTGAAACAAAAAATAGAAAAAAAATCTGAATATAATAAATTACAAAGATCCAAAACAACATGGTTTCAAACAACATAGAACCTGTATCAGAAATCTGCTTTTCTTCTATGAACATGCTAACAAAAGTATTCATAACATTATTCCTATTTACATGTTTTCCTGAATTTTCAAAAGGCCTTTGATAAGGTCCCACATAATAATCTATTAGACAAAATGGAAACAGTAGGTATTGATTGCAGACTAATTCAGTGGATAAAAAAACTGGTTGGATGAAAGGAAACAGTAAGTTAGAGTAATGGGTATATGCTCTGGATATGGAGAAGTTACAAGTTGGGTGACACAGGGCTCAGCCTTGGGATCAGTATTAATTGCCCTTTATATTATTTATTTATGTATTTTATCGGAATTACAACCTTTGAGTCAAGGACTCATTTACAAAGGCTCCTCGTCATAAACAGGACAGGCGGGTTTAACATACAGTGAGTGGAAATTAACAGACAGCAGTGCAGGTACATACATTATTTACATTATATACATAGTGTGCTAATAGCAGCAAAAAGAGAAAAAAAAAAACAAAGCAAGAACAAACTCCTTTTCATGTAACAGGTCTATACATTATTGTAGCTAAGCAGGTTAGAGTAACCCTGAGACACTCACATTGTGCAGGCTAAAGAGATCACAGGGTGTGGCAGGGGCCCACCGTGTATCATTAAGAGCACAATCAGCTACAAGAGTTGAGCAGGTGGTTACATCAGGCGGCTTTAAATGGCCCAATTCTGTGTTTGGATGTAATATTAGGAGGGAGGGTGTTAAACCAGGAGGGGGCTCTATGCTGGAATGACCTATGAGCAAGGGACGTCCTGAACCTGGGAATTAATAGAGTGGTTTTGGAAGTGCTTCAGGTGGAGACAGTAGGTGGGGCTGTGCTGAATATCTTGGACAGACCAGGGAGGACAAGCCAGAGCAAATTTTTGGGTGAGTAAACAGGTTTGGTAGAGTAGTCATTCATCAAAGGAGAGGAGGTTTGACAAGGAGCATAATGCACAGGTGTGAGTGAGTCTGTCAACCCCAGTGAGTAGCCGACAGGCTTTGTTGATAGAAAGCTTAATTTTGCCCAGAGCGGTGTTGTCTGCTGCACCGTTTATCAAAAGTCCATAATCCACTAGGGATAGGACTGAGGAGTCTATGGCGAGTCTCAGTGCCTCTGGTGGGAGACAGGCTTTGTGTCAATATAGAAGGCCTAAGAGTGTGTTTATTGCTGAGCAGAGGGTGTGGATGTGGTCGTGAAAGGCGAGGGAAGAGTCAAAGACAATACCAAGGTATTTGTATGTGGTGACCTGTTCAAGAGGGTGATGGGAGAGGGACTGGATGGACAAAGCAGATCCCTTGAGTTTTTTCTAGTTGTGGGTGAAGTGCAATGTTTTTATTTTCTTTAGGTTTATTACAAGCCTGTGGTCAAGGAACCACTGCTTGGTTAGTGCAAAGGAGGCTTGTAGTGCAAGCTGAAGTTGGACAGGGTCCTGGTGATATTAGTGATCTTCATCGTAACATAAGTAACCGTGTAGTTAAATTTTCCGATGATATTAAACTAGCTGAACCAGTAGATACCCCAGAAAATATCGAGAGGTTAAAAAGTGACTTACATAAAATTGAACAATGTTCTAAGATAAATACAATGCCATTTAGTGTGGACAAAATGCAAAATAATGCACTTGGACAAATTCAACAATAACCTCAGTTATGAACTTAATAGTATTCAATTAAAAACAGTCATAAATGAAAGAGACTTTGTAATTATGATAGTGACTTAAACTTTAAATAGCATCACACAAAAGTGATCCAAAAGAGTAATTTCACAATAAGGAATATAAAAAGGAGTTTCATAAACAAAAATTGTTGCCTTTATATAGAACATATGTCAGACCACATATGGATTATGGATCTCTATTATGGAATCCATATACACGGGGTGGAATTAATAGAATGGAAAGAGTGCAGCGAAGACATAAAAAATGATTGGCACCCTTAGTGGTTATAGTTATAAGGACAGGTTACAATACTTAGGTTTATTTTCCATGGAACAAAAGAGAATAAGGGATCTATTGGCCATGTTTAAAATAATAAATGATCCTGAAATGATGAAGAAATGGGTATAGCCATTCAGGATAAACCAGAAAGTCTACAGGGGCACAAACTTCAAACAAAAATGGATGCAACAAAAAAAAATAGTAGATACTATTCCTTTCTCCACTGAACTGGCAGGATCTGAAACAGATTATCTAGCAATATAGAGACTAATAGTTCTATGAATTCTTTTAAAAATGAAATAGACAATCTACTACTAAACAAGGGATTGAGTTGGGCTTGTTAATACGGGGAACGGTAACAATGGGCAGTCATGTCTTGTTCTATTCTATACCCAGTATAAGCTCCTAGTATTAGACAATCAGTGAGAAACTCACATCAGATATTTAAAAAAATTATATGCCTGACTGACAGACACATGACCAATCAAGCTACTGACAGAGCTGTGTTAGTCTGTTCTTTGAACCCCACTGAAGTGTGAACAGAAAGAGTAATGTATTTCATGAAGTGACTGAATATTGGATCTTGGCTCCCCGGTGGCTGAAAACAGAGATGGCTATATGTGGCAGACACAGTCACTTTGAAAATGTTTTCTTATTGATAAAACTGCATCCTAAAAATAATTTCTTACAGATAAATGCCCACTCTGTGAAGTAGTTTCATACAGGAATTCATTTGTCTTCAAAGTTATTCCTGTCATATAGATTGTACATATTTTTTGTGCATCATATGACAGGTTGTCTAGACATATATCTCATATTTTAGAGTTGTTCCAAAGACAGCTATTTATCTGGTGACTAGTGTACAGCTGCAATTAAGTGATAGCGTATAAGATCGAATTTTAAAAAACAAAATCGTTCTTCCACTTCTTGAGTTTTTCTTGACCTAAATGAGTACCACTTAAAATTCCTGTGCTTAGGTAATAGCTCCCTACAGATAATCACAACTTGTGAGTAGTAATGTGATGTAATGAGAACAAGAATCACTTCAGTAGCAACAAAATTAACAGGTGTGTGCCTCCAAGCTACACCATTAAATAAAAACAAGACCTGACTCAATTTGCATCATTTTTTGCTCCATCTCACCCATGCATCCTGGTTTTGACTCAGCTAGCACCATTTTTGTTCCCTCTCACTCATGTATTGTATTTCTGACTCAGCTTGCACCACTTTTCCTGTTTCACTCATGTATCATATTTTGACATAACTTGCACCACTTTTGCTCTGTTTAAATAGTACATCCTATTTTTGACTGAACTTGCACCAATTTTGCTCTATCTCACTCATGCATCATATTTTTGACTCAGCTTGTGTCATTTTTTCTCCATCTCACTCATGCATCATATTTTTGACTCAACTTGCAACATTTTTGCTCTGTCTCACTCGTGCATCATATTATTGTCTCAGATTGCACCATTTTTGCTCCATCTCACTCCATGTATTGCATTTTACACGCAACTTACAGCATGCTTCATTCTCACCCCCTGGACTCGATTTTCAAAAGTCAGTCTTTGATGGAAGATGCCTGCAGCAAATGGGTATGATGCAAGTGGCACCTTGCGGCAAAGTTTGCAGCAATCCCAATTTTTTACCTCAGGATGCGTCAATATCAAGGTGCCATGTGCCAAAATCCACCCTGTGCCACACTTGCGGCTCAAGCACCTGTGCCCCAGGTTGCAAGGGGGCATGTGCCACAGCGGGGCTCACCACTCCTTTTTTTATATTTTAGAAACCCCTCCATGGTCACAACAGGGGGCTGCCCTTAGACCAGCCAGGAGGTGGTATGATAGCCATGAACTCCTGCAGGGCAGAGTGGTAATTTAGAGGGCTAAAAGGAGGGAACCATGGGCAGAAGGTGCACAGGGGGTGGTCTAGTAAACCATGAGGGCATGGTGCTAATGTGTGGGTGATGGAGTAGCACCCTGCTGTGTGCCCTGCCCTACTACAGACAGACAGACAACTGGCTCAGGTATAGGGGCTGGATGGATGGGACTGGGACCCAGCCTCAGGGGGAGACAGTCCTTGCACCTGCCCCATAGTCACCATGGACACCAACAACATCAGCAAGCAGCAGTGGCTGAAGGTGGCAGGGTGTAAGTGTTGGATAGGAATGGACCCAAGGCACCGCAGCAGTTCCCAGTACCAAGACCCCTGCATGGAAGCAGGCTGGCACCCACCAACGGTGTTGATGCCATTGTCACCTATGGGGCAAGTTCCATTGATGTGTCCCCCTGAGTCTGTGTCCTGGACCCTTTCAGCTAGTCCCCTGTACAGTGCCAATTAGCTGTCTGTACTAGTGCATGACACCCCTACATGGTGCCACCTCACCACTCGCAAATTGCCGCCATGCCCCTCTCACTCCCTATGCCACCCCTGTGCTTCTTCTGCCCCTGGTCCTATCCTAGCAGGGATATTTACCCCCAGCTTTGAGGGCTTTAGTGTTGTTCCAGATGAAGAGGTTGACAGATCCTCCATCAAACCTCGCAGGTGTGCCAAATCTTCTGCACAACCCTGCAGTTGTGGCAACTCACAGGTGTTTGGTGCAGGGACCCCCAGTTTTATAAAATTGGGTGCAGGATCCCTGACACACACTGAGTTTGCTGTATCCCTAGATTGCTGCAACTTACAACAATCTAAGGGCTCCTTTAAATTGAGCCCCATGTGTCATAGTTTTGACACAGCAGTCCTCTTGCATCATTTAGAGGACTTTGTTACAGAGAATGCTTTTCTTGCAAAATACAGCACACAGTATTTGGCCCTTCTGGATTTGATGCAAGGTAGTTTTTTGTTGCATAAACATAGAAACATAGAAACATAGAAACATAGAAACATAGAAGTTGACGGCAGATAAGGACCGCAAGGCCCATCCAGTCTGCCCATTTCTTTTTCTACCTTATAAATGTACCATCGGCCTTTGCTCTGTCAGTGACCTATCTATTCATAGTCATTTGTATTTCTCCCTTTTGACACCCCTACATGGTGCCACCTCACCCTGCATTGGTCTAAGGGCCCTTTGAAAATCTAACCACAGCTCTTTATAGATCCACTTTACCAAAAATGTCAAAGAACTCCACCAAGCAGATCACAGCCAGGGATCTTTTTGAAGTCAACTGGACTGAGAAAATGGAAAAATACAGAAACCAAGGATTGTTACTGAATTGGAGTGGGATTGGGGGGTTTGAATTCTTAGTAGGAGAATAATGCATGTATTTTGTGTTTCTGTGTTCATTTACAAACCAACCCAAACTACATCAAGATAAGAGTATTACACACATGTACTGCATTATTGCTGGAACAAAAAAAATTAAAAATACATTCATTTAGTGAGTTAGCACCATCCGCAGTGACAATTGCTTAAGAGCAAAACTAAAATTACCACCTCCTTCCACTTAAGCATTTTTTATTATTTTGCTGTTTTCTATGTCACCTATTCTGATATCAGATAGGATATAGGGTGCAATATCAGATATGTTTTCAGACATCAACGAAACCCAAAGTTTAAAATTTAACCTAATAATCTACCTCATATTGTATCTGATATTATATGTGTCTATCTGTCTGGCTATCATTCTGTCTGCCTATCTATCTATCTATCTATCTATCTATCTATCTATCTATCTATCTATCTATTTGCCTACCTACCTATCTATATAATTTTTTATTAAGCAGACACCACCACTTGTCCCTCCCCCCACAGGTTGCCTGCCTCCCCTTCCCAATGTTAAAGTTAGCAGACTGGGGTTTCCACCCCAGGTACTACTTCTGGTGACCATAGGTGCCAGAACCTATGGCCCAGGGGGTGGAGTGACAGCATCCCCACTTTTGTCCAGAAGCATTCAAAGTGCCCCTTTAATGCATGCAAGGTCAGATATGAAGCAATCATTGTCTATTTTAGAATTAATGCAGACCCTCACAGTTTTCACCATGTTCTGTCACCCATGCTGTTGACCCCCTTCCCTCCAGGTTGTCGGCCTCCAGTGCTGGAATATGTTCCCTGCAAAAAAAAACTGCACCTGGATGATTTTCTGTTTTTACCTTATAAAAAGGAAAATGGTCTGTCCCCAATCTGACCTTCTCACACCCTCCCCCCATCAACACTACCCTGACCTCCCACTTAGCACCCACTACCCCACAACCCGCACACCTCACGCACATCCTCACTCACTTGAACATGTCCCGCAAGTCAATCCACTCTTTGATTAAAGACACACCTTGCTGATGAAACCATTAATTGACATATGAGAAAATAAGAGCAGTTTAATGTATTTCAGTTTGATTTGAAGTTTGTTTCACAACTTTGTCATTTTTATATAATTTGACCCCAAATTTTCAACATGACCTTCACGGGAACCCACCTCTTGACCAAAGGCAGTGTAATCATGCAAATCTGGCTCAAAGGGGATTTCCTGGTCACTTTGTGAGGTCACCATTCAGGCGGGATTTGAAAATATTTAAAACCACCCTTGCTCATGGGGTGGGATCATAAAAAGGCTATGTTGAAAATTTGTGTCAAAATATATAAAAATGACAAAGCTATGAGCATACTTTGACAATTTTCTATATTCGCTCAAGACTTTGGTAACTGTCAACATTTTGACCCAAAATATTCAACACAGCCATTTTTTCAATCCGTGGCAGCTGTAATTTTTTTCAAATCCTGCCCATAATGTGTTTTTACACCTCTGTAATGGATTGGAATGATGTTTCAGCAGGGACTTGAACATTTTCACATACCAGGTTCATGACATGGGGTAATAAGGAGGCTATGCTGAAAATTTAGTGTACACATATGGTAAAATGACCAAGTTATGAGTGAACATTGCAGTATTACAATGTTCACTCTTAACTTTACTAATTTTCAATATTTAAACTCCAAACTTTCAATATAGCTATTTTTCCACACCGCCTCATAAATATGACAGGTGTCATTTTTGAAATAGTGGGAGAGACGTGTTTTCCCACTTGTGGTACAAAATGATGTTTAGGACAATATACTACAAATGCCATGTGTCATGTTTATGAAGGGAGTCATAAAATGATTGTCTTAAAAATCTGAGGTCAAAATAAAAATTAATATATAATTATTAAGAAACTTTGTTTGTAATGCCACTCCTTTACATTAGAGGTGAGCTCAGTTGCCCAGCTATATCGGGTGAGGATGCTGGGATATCACTGTTATGTGACACCCACCTACTATCCTGGGAATGAAATCTGAAGGCTTGCCCCCATGGGCCCATGTACCATATAGTGAAGACAGCCCTTTTCTTATAGGACACTGAACTACAGAACCTGTGGGTGACAGAGGGTCTGTACATTGTCTGACAGATGTACTATTTCCCTGTGCATCTTTATCTCCTGTAACATGTAAACACAGGGACCAGAGGGCTTAGTACTTCTGCAGCCCACCAGACAGTCACATGAACTCTTTACATCTGTCACAGCACAGAACTGAAAAGCTTGCAATGGACCTGCACTTCCATAGGTGGTTGGAGTCCTCCCTTGGCACAGGGCTCAAAGGGCCCTGCACATCTGCATCTGTTCATCTGTTCCCTTCAGGACCTGCATGAACAAAGGTATGATTCCATTGTCTCAAAAAGAAAGGAAATTCTTTGCAAAAATAACAATGTTAATGCACCAGTTAAGGTTCAAGTTAACACTACAAAAGTAGGAAAATGTGGCATTAGAGTTTCCAACCGTAACTCCCCACTCCCACCCCCAAAGCAGCAAAAGGAAAAAACATCCAGGTTTTTGGTCCCCAAAGTCTTGGCTAATCAGTGGCGGGATCTTTCTTGGGGTTGTCAACCCTAATGCTCACCCCCAATCCCTGAACAAGCAATTTCAGATGTGATGTCCTTTTTTCATGTAAGGAAGACACCACCACAGACTGACTCATCAAGACTCTGGAAATTCAAAACCATAATGTTTTTTTTTCTTTTGCTGCTTGGGGGGGTGAGGTGTGTGTGTGGGGGGGTTAGGGTTTGAAACCCTAATGACACATTTCCCTACTTTTGTAGTGTTAATTTAAACCCTAACTGGTGCATTAACATAGTTTTTTTTTGCAAAGAGTATGCAATAAAGCCTGCAGACTGGTCCTGGGTGTAGTTAATACACCTGCAGCTGTAACCTATACACTTTAACCAACTGGTTACCTCTTGCTAGCAGAATCAAGTACCAGACCTGTATGCTGGGAAAAAAAGGCTCCCTGGGACTTACTCTCCCAAGCTTAGAAACCTGCCTGAGCTGTGCTGATAACCTGCACCTCACTAGAAGCATGACCAACTTCAAGATGTTGAAACCATTTTGCAAGACTAGTCATGGGCAGTGTTCCTCTTTGACCAGGGCAGCTAACTGGAAGAATGGCCTTCCAAATATGCTCTATAGTACGACTAATATAAGTAAATTTAAAAGGTCACCTCATGCACATCGAGCTGTTGAAGTTTGCTGGTCTTGTACCTAATGATCAACCACCTTGCACTTTTGATGTCCCATTGTATTTTCTTATTGTTATCTCCCCTGTATTGTCACATTGTAACTATTGCTGATGCAGATCCTTTGAAAAAGAGCACATGTGCTCAAAGGCTTTCCTAGTACCAATAAAATAAAATATACTGCTACTGTAACACATCATGTTTGACAAGGAACAGGACTTATAGTGGTAACCAGAAACATGATTCGGACTATCCAGATACAGCACAAAATACATGGGAGAAGCAAAAAGAATATGTGCACAAGGACTAGGGTACTCAACGTAAAAATACTAGATACAATTTCTCAAAAGCTCAGCACTCACCACCTCAACTGAAGTAGGACACCACTGTAAATCACACAAAAGCAGCTTTATTCAAAAAAGACACTTGTGTGCCCACCTGACGTGTTTCGACACAGGTTCTTTATCAAAGGCTGAGATCACACCGACTAAGACAAACATTTAAAGTGCAAAAGTTATGACATCACTAGTAATTAATTACATTTATTGGCTAGTCTAATTTTAAAAATGGTGACATCATCTTAAAGGTACAGTATATACAACAACATAATACACTTGAAAAGGGCATATCACAAAAACAGTATCGTCTAAATCCTAAATCCACCAATAGTGCAGAAAACAATATTAGACAATCAAAAATTACCACCATAAAAATATAATTACTTGCTGAAATATCAAATCTAATTTCATTGAACACAGGCAGTGTATGGGGGAGGGGGTATTTGGGAAAGGATAAATAAATGTTATTACACAAGTTTGTATCATTACAACATTGTATGTAGTCAGAAAACCCAAAAGGTCTCAAAATGCACAATTATCACTGTTCTGTATGGTCAATAACCAATGTAGGCACCTAGATAGTACAATACTATCTCTACTTTATATGTGACCAAAGACCTAAAATAGAGGCATAGAAAATACAGTACTATCTCTTCTTTATATATGGTCTGAGGTCAAAGACAACATTAATACCTGAAAAGTGTTGAGCTCTCAGCTTGAGAATCCAAAAGGTTTCTTGCTGTAAAACCAAATAATTAAAATTCTTCCCTCTTGGAGATGGAAACACTTTGTCAATTGCTTTAAATGTAAACTGATGTGGTTCCCTACCTCTACCATTTAAAATATGTTGCACCATGGCAGAAGTTGTGTTGCCCCTCTCAACAACCCGTATGTGCTCAACAACTCAAATTTTAAAACTGCGAGTGGTTTTACCTACATAAAATTTTCTGCAGCTGTACTCTGCAAGATATATGATGCCACTTGTTTCACAGGCAAGGCACTGCCTAATCTCAAAAGTCTGTGAGATATTAATGCTGGTGAAATACTTACTGTTTATAATGTCTTAGCAGTACATGCATCTTATGCAATTGGGGCAACTTCTTCCTGCTTTCTCAAGCCACGTGGAGCCCTTTGTCTCCATGTAGTGGCTGTGGACCAGTTTAGTTTTAAGTGTAGGCACTCTTCGATAGGCCACATGGAGTAGTAATATTGCCAGCTGTGTTAAACCTGAATCACTGGTTAGAACATACCCACATTTATTAATTATATTTTGAAAATGTTTGGCATGTCCAGAAAAATCTGTAACAAAATAAAATCTTTCTATGCCATTATGCCTTGGTTCTTGGAGCTGTAATAAATCACTGTGTTCAACATTGCTGGCAAATTCTATTGCTTTGCCAATCATCTGTATCTGATAACCCCGTTCTTGAACTCTAGAACTCAATCTGTCTGCTTCAGATTCAAACAAGATGTCAGAGCCACAATTTCTGCAAGCTCTTAAAAACTGGCCCTTCTGTATGTTTTTCTTAGTGTGGCTCGGATGGCAATGGATGGTGACCAGTAGCCATCACAATTGTGTTGCTATCAGTTGCCTTTCTGTAAAGGTCAGAGCAAATTCTCCCATCAGTTTTTTTTTGCTATGTGCAAGGCCCAAACAAATAGCTTTCTATGCATCGGCAGTGCAGGTACAAAGTAGATGTTCATTTGAATGGTGTACGTAGTCTACAAATTCTTCTAATTCTGCCCCATTGCCTTTCCATATTAAAAAATATGTTGTCTATAAAGCAATGTTAAAATATTATTTTTATCAAGAAAAGGGTTATTCACTGAATTCAAAACTACCTTTTCCTCCCACTGCCTGACACTGTTGGATTTTGAATTCAGTGAACAACCCTTTTCATCATAAAATAACACTTCACTGTCACTTTATAGACAGTGTATTTTTGATATGGAAAGGCAATAGGTCAGAATTACAGGAATTTGTAGATTACTTACACCATTCAAATGAACATCTAAGTCTTACCTACACTGCTGATGCATACAAAGTTAATTTTTGGACCTTACACTTAACAAGCAAACTGATTGGGAGAATTTCCTCTGGCCTTTACAAAAAGGCAAACAATGGCAACACTAACCAGATGGCTACTAGTTGCCATCTGAGCCACAGTAAAAAAAAACATATTGAAGGGCCAGTTTTTAAGAGCTCACAGAAATTGTTGCTCTGATACCTTGTTTGAAGCTGAAGCAGACAGACTGAGTTCTAGATTTCAAGAACAGGGTTATAACATACAGCTGGTTGACAAAGCAAGGGAATTTTCCAAATGTTGAACTCAGTGATTTTTTACAGCTCCAAGAACCAAGAGAGAGAATGACACAGAAAGATTTAATTTTGTTACAGATTTTTCTGGAAATGCCAATCATTTTCAAAATATAATTAATAGACACTGGCATGTTTTAACCAGTGATCCAGGTTTAAAACAGTTGGCAATATTACCATCCCATATGGCCTATCAAAGAGCCTGTACACTTAAAACTAAACTGGTCCACATTCACTACATGGAGCCAAAGGGCTCCTCATGGCTTGAGAAAGCAGGGAAAGGTTGCCACACTTGCAGGATATGGATGTACTGGAAAGACATAATAATAATAATAATAATAATCTTTATTTGTATGGCACCTTTCAAAAACCAAGGCCCCTAACAAAGTTTAAAATAACACATCAAACATCCAGAGTTCATAAATAGTATAAAAACAGCTAATACAGTTACAAAAGTCATTCATTCACCAAATGCCTGGTGCCACAAATATGTTTTTAAAGCTTGTTTGAATCCCTCCATGGTAGTGCACTCCTGTAACCAATGGGGTAGAGAATTACAAAGGGTTGGGTCAAGATGCATAAATACCAGGGTCCCAGAAGATTTCAAAACCACTTTTTGAATCTCTAGCAACCTCTCATCAGCTGAGCGGAGTGATCACCTAGAGCAGTATGGGTCCAGAAGCTTTTTCAAGTAGTCTGAGCCCTGTCCATGTAGGGCTTTAAAAGTCAGAAGACTGACTTTAAAGGTGATCCACCACTGAACTGGCAGTCAGTGCAGTATGCACAGTACTGGTGAAATATGACAGGACCGAGAAGTTCCCATCAAGAGCCAGGCTGCAGCATTCTGCACTAGCCTCAAGTGGCAGATTTCCACCTCAGGTAGCCCTAGATAAAGGGAGTTGCAATTATCTAGGTGCGAGGACATAAAGGCATGTACCAACATAGGAAGATCACTGGACAGAACAAGATGCTTAATCCTGCAGATATTCCTCAGATGGTAAAAAGAGAACTTGATGACGGCTAACACCTGTGAATGCAGAGTCAGCCCTTTGTCAAAAATTACCCCCAGGTTTCACACCCTTTCAGAGGTCTGGAGTGATAAGCCCCCAAGAAAACATTAAGGACTTCTCCAGCATTAATACCTCGCATATATTTGAAATTAGGCAGTACACTGTCTGTGAAACAAGTGGCATCATTTATCTTGCAGAGTGCAGCTGCAGAGCATTTTATGTACTGTAGGTAAAACCACTAGCAGCTTTAAAATTAGAGTAGGTGAGCACATATGTGCTCTTGAGAGGGGTGACACAACTTATGCCATGGTGCAACATATTTTAAATGGTTGAGATGGGGAACCACATCAGTTTACATTTAAAGCAAATGACAAAGTGTATCCAGCTCCTGGGGGAATTTTAATTATGTGGTCTTACAGCAAGAAATCTTTTGAATTCTCAAGATGAGAACTCAGCACTTTCCAGGTCTTAATATTGGCTTTTGACCTCAGACCATATATAAAGAAGAAATAGTTCTGTATTCTCTTTACCTCTATTTTATGTCTTTGGTCATGTGTCAGTGTCAGTGGCTCAGTAGGTAGCACACTTGCCTCTGAGGCCAGGAGATCAGAGGGATGTGGGTTCAGTTCCCACGTCTGGCACTTGGGTTAATATCCCAGTACTGACACTGTAGTGCAGCATGAGAGGAGTGCTGCACTTCTGAGGTGCCATCTTTCGAATGAGACGTTAAACCGAGGTCCCATCTGCCTGGCTAGGTGGTAGTTCAGTTGGATGTTAAAGATCCCATGGCACTTATCGAAAAGAGTAGGGGAATTTTTTATTAAAGAATCCAAAAACAAAATACAAAAGAATCCATAAACAGAAACAAACATAAAAAAAATCATATCCTTAAACAAAAACCATAACTAACAGGAATAAACTTCTTCCATTTGAAAAGGTAAGGAAAGAAAGGAAAGAAAAAAAAACAGAAGCACATTTCATATAAGTCATTACTGAAAGGAAAAGGAAAACTTATAAGAAGAAAAAACAGAGACCTTATCCTACCCAAGCAATAGTATACCATAATTTCTAAAAACTATTTTCTGTAAAGAACGTCTTTCATACTCATAAACAGTATCTAATTCTTGTTGAATGTGAAAAAAAACCTCTTGCATTGAAACAGTTTTACCTTGTAATGTCCTAAGGCATCTTGCTTGCCAAATAGCCCATTTGATACATACCAACAGGATATGAACAGTACTGTGGACCCACTTTCCCCAGGAAGATGGAATTTGCCCTAAAACCAAAATATCATAACACATTACTGAAAGTACAGGTTCTCCCCGTAAATTCGCTAAAAGGGAGAAAAAAGTTTTAACATGTACACAATCAAAAAAAAGATGCTGCATTGTCTCCACAACCCCAGCACAAGACAATTCTGTACATACTCTTTCTTCCAAACATTTATGCTTATGGTTGCCTTTCTCTTGTAATTTTTGGTGCCCACAAAGCCAAGCAAAATCTTTCATTTTTGAAGGAATCCTTGGATTCAATATACTGTTTAGCAATAAATCAGTATCTATAAGAGGTGAAACTTGAAACACTGGATCTTCATGATACCATGTATTCACTATTGATTTGTAAAAGGTCTTTCTCCCTTTCTCCTTACATTCTGATAAATCTATCTTCCAAAGTCTAACATAAAAAGTGTAGTTTGGGCAAAGCTAGGAAGATTACGGTCTACGAGATGCCACTTCCCTCTACCCCATGCCTGAAAGAAGAAATTACCCCAAAGCTGCATACGCAGTTCACCAAACCCTGTTAACTGAGAAATGACAGGAAAAATAGAACTATAAAAAAATTTGCAAATAAATAAACCATGGGCTGCAACATGTTAAGACCCCCCTCTTTTTCTGCTCTACATGTATGACTCCTTTTTACAGGATTTAGCCTGCTTCCCCATAAAAGCAGAAAAAATAAACTCATAATCTTAGTATGCATGTTCCTAGGCAAAAGGAGAATGTGAGAAATATATAAAAAGATGGGTGCTATATAAGTTCTTAATAAATATACTCTTTTCTTTCTTGACATCTTCCAAGAAAGCCATGATTGCGCTTTCGTATGCGCCTTATAATAAACCTCAGACCAATTGTTGATTTCTGATTCTGCTGTGCCAAAATACATGCCTAATATTTTTACCTGCCCTCTGGTCATAGAAATGGGGAAATCATCAAGCTCCCTGCCATTTCCTAATATTAAACCAATACTTTTGGTCATGTTAATTTTTATCCCAGTAGTATCATACTCATCCTGTAATATTGTCAAAATCTTTTCCCCTAATTCCCTGTCAGCTACTGCAAACACACAGTCATCCGCATATGCTGAAACTTTTGGGAAAACAAACCCATCCTTATTCACAATAGCTGTTATATCCCTATCATTCCTGATTTTCCGTAACAGAGGATCTAAACCAAAAACATACAGAAAAGGGTTTAAAGGACACCCTTGTTTTACCCCATTTTTTAGATATATAGGGACACCAAAGAAACCATTAACCAAAGGAATTACCTGTGCTTCAAAATATGGAGTTTGTATTAATGCAATAAAATCCAAAGGGATCCCATAATGAGCCAAACTTTCCAAAGATACGTATGTTGAATGGAGTCAAAAGCCGTTTCTTGATCTACAGATAATAAGTAACCAGTTAATAAATTCTGTAAACCTTGATCTGTAATATCCCTTAAAAAAACTAGTTTTGGACTATATTTCTTCCAGGAATCGCACAGGACTGATCCTGAGTTATCAATATTTGAGCTACCTTTGCTAGTCTCTGAGTAATAATCCATGCTAGTATTTTATAGTCTGAATTCAATAGAGTCAAAGGTCTCCAGTTTTTTAATTTGCAAGGGTCAGCTTTTTTAAAGAGAAAAAACAGAATACCTAACTGCATTGAAGGTGCTAAACGTTTTTCCTCCCAAATAGCATTATATAAGACTTCCAGACAAGGAACCACTAAATCCTGGTATATTTTACAAAAGTCATTAGGGATCCCATCCTGACCAGGAGCGGTTTTAGTAGAAAGGTGCCCAATTGCTTCTTGAATTTCTACTCTGGTAATAGGAGCAGATAGTTCATCCTGCTCTAGACTAGACAAGCCTGGTACTACAACCTCAGAAACACAATCCCTCTGTTCTTTTTGACCTCTCTGAAAAGTGTCCAAAAGATGCTGCTGTACCAAAAGCATCATATCCTGATTATGTGTCTGTAAAACCCCTTGCTTATGTTTTAGACCCACCATTGGAACACTGTGTGCCTTTTCCTCATATGGGTTAACCTCTTGTTTTGTACCAAGTGTTTTGTATTTTTGTTGTGTAGCTAATTTTACTACTGTATCATGTAAATATTGCTTCATTACATCTTTAACTGCCTGTATAGACGCCTTACTTCCTCCTGAATTAAGAAGTTTCAAATATTTAGCCCTATGTCCTAAATACATAATATACTTAGTTTTTTGCCAGACGGGAGGTATATGATACTTACCATCCCTGTAAATCCATTTTCAAATCCTCCCACCATTCGATAGGGCTATCATATAAAAAACTCAAATCCATTTAAAAAAAAAAAGTTGTTTAATATACTGCTCTACCATAACATCCTGAAGTCTAGAGGTATTCAATTTACAGTAACCCCATCCAACCTTCAACCTTTGAGAATCCCCTAATGTGAGAATCACTCCTAAGTGATCCGAGGTCTCTAAAGGAGTCACCTGTACCTCGTGACATGTTAGTCTCGTGGATATCAACCAAAAGTCTATCCTAGTGGTTAGCTTCCCTCTTTAAAAAAAGTATGTGTAGGCACTTGTTTCAGAATGTCATAAACATCTTAAATAACATTTTTTGTAATAATATTCAACAACTTGTTTGTATCACAAAAAACTTTCTGTGTTACTCATCCCCAATCCTTAGAAGAGAGACCATAATTAAAATCTCCTCCCCACAGAATTAATTTAGACGTATGAAGATATGGTTCTATCTGTTGAAACAAAACTGATCTCCCTGCTTTTGACTGGGGTGCATAAATGTTAATTAAATGAAACACTTCTTTCTGGAGAATCACATCCAAGACCATAGCTCTCCCAGGCTGCACTTCATAGATATGCAATACGCGAACATTTCCTTTAAAAAGTATACCTAGCCCTGAGCACATCTCTTCCCCTATGGACCAGAATGAAACACCCCACCTCCAATCCCATTGTGCACTCTGAATATCCTGTAAAGAATGTAGTCTAGTGTCTTGTATAAAAAAAATCTGTACCTTTTTCATACTAAGACTAAAAAAGGTATCTTGCCTCCTGCCAGTGTTGTGAATACTGTTCACATTAATTGTGCAGAGAGAAAGAGAAGAAACCATAGTCATTTTGTAAAAGAAAAAGGGAAAGAGGAAAAAAATTAAGCCCAAAAGGAAAATGAAAAAACTCTCTTTTTTTTCCTTTTTTTTTGTCTTACATCTGTCCAGAAGACCAGAGTCTACAGCTACCTCAGCCTGAGAGGATGCCACAGAGGATAGATCAGATTCACAGCCATCCTCTTCAGCTCCCTCCTCAAACAATAAGGCATAAGAATTCTGGACAGGGGTTTCCTCCATAATCTCTTTCTGTATAGAAACTCCCTTATCTTGTTTACCTGCTTTGGACCTTGTAACCCAGTGGAATCCCAATGTTTCCTGCACTAAAGGGGGAGCCATTATACCACCTTCGGCTTCTAGTAAGGTTAAATCTTCTACACCCACCAACCTGTCTTGTACAATGATAGAATCAGTAGTGTCTATGCCAGTCTGAAAAGGTTGCTTAACCAAATTAATACCATCCTCTGCAGACTTTGACTCCACTGATTCAACTATTTTTGAAAGGCTCTGAACTACCTGGGTAATTTCAGGGGGTGCCGTTAGCAACTCCATAAATTTCATTTTCTCTTTCTGTGCTGTTGCAACATATAAATCTTGCTCAGCCCGAACCGTGCTGTCGATACTATTATGAGAAGCCCATGTGCATGTGCGAAAGGAATGACCCTGCTCCTCACATAAATTACATCTCAGGGTTGTCGACAATGTGCTCCTATATGTCCCAGGTCCCCACATAATCCACACTTCTGCTTGTCACAAGCATTACTCAGGTGTCCCACATCACCACATTTAAAGCAGGCCCGTGGCTGACCAGGGTTAAAAACTACCCTCCTATCTTGGCCAAAAAAAAACAATTAGGAAGGTGCTTAGTCTGACCATTTACCAACTTCAGAATCACTTGGTATTTCCAGCCCGCTGTCCATAATTGCTCTTCATCTAAGATGGGCTCTGGAAATCCTTTAATCGTACAGTACTTTTGCAACCAATAGGTAATGTCAGCCACATTCACACCCTCATTTCTAAAGAGGACAGTAATCTTTTTTTTGTTAAAGGCTTAGTCAGGGGGATCACTAAAAAAAGGCCTCCACAAAGGGGAGAGCTTCATCAAGCGATACTGCTTCCAAAAAACGTTCTAAACCAGAAGGGTGTTTAAAACTAACTTCAAACATTGCATCACCAGGTACATGTATCAAAGCATAAATCTCATATGCATAATATTTCTTACTTTCTTTCAAAAGCACTTTACCCACAAATTTCCTATCTGGAATAGATTCCATATCCCCCCTGTATTTTAGCCTAACCTCATTAACGTCTCTCAGCTAGTTCCATCAAACATCCTCTATCAACAGGAAACAAATGTTCTGCAACTCTTCCATGCCATATTTCCTCAGCATGAGTAGGCACAGTAACTGGTTTTGTCACATCCATAGGAACAGGTCCTTGTTCTCTTAGAATAGCCTCAGATCCAAGTTCAGTTTGTAAACTAGAGGAGCCATCTGACTCCTGTTCCCTAATCTTTTGCAGTAAAGGATGTAATTCTTCTTTTAAGGGCAAAGGTGTCTCTTCAGCAGGGGAGAGCTGACCTGGAGGAATCAGGGAGATTGATTCCACCCCTTGAGAAGGGACAGTAGAAAGAGGGGGGTTACTAAACCAGTTTGTGAAACAGCAATAGAGGCATTGTCAATATTAGAATCCCACCCATTACCTGCAGGATTTCGTTTCCAGCCAGCAGCTATTAAGGCAGTGGAAACCCAATCTTCAGAAAAGTTTTTATCTGTGTCCTGAACATTTTCCTGACAGGAATTAAGTATAACGTCCTGCTGAGAACCTGTATTTGTATCTTTTTTTGTAATGTCTCGACTAGCGAACTCTGTAATAGGCCCTTTGGAAGCACTAGAAGCTGACAATGCAACAATAGGGGAAATACTCTCCGAAACCCCAGTCCATTCCACATTACTAGTCATTTCTCTCTCCCCTACCTCTTTCGATGCTGATACTCCAGGGTCCGACGTAGAGAAGCCACCATCCTTATCTTCCTCGGGATTCCCGGAAAAGCTCCCACAAAAAGCTTGCTTCTCCTCAGTCACCTTGAGGCCTTCGTCATCTTCATCTCCGTTTTTTCCACACACACACAATTCCAGTTCCTGTGTCTCAAAATCCCTGCTCCGACATTCCTTCTCAAAAAACAACCTCCGCTTCGCTTCCTTGCAACAATGTTCTGCCTCAACAACACGATGTTCCAAAACTTCAATGGTGACTTCTTCCACCAGCTTCGCGACCGGACAAGGTAAAAAAACCTTTTCCACAGGATGCTCCATTACCGAAGTATCTAATTCCATCTCCTTATGCTCCATAGGACTGCTAGCATTGCATTTACCGGTCTGCATCTCCGATTGTATGTCACTTACTCGGGAGCCAAGGAGGAGACCCTCTCCTTGGCCTCCCGCACATCCTCTCTGTTCAAAGCTCTGGCCACCACTGATCAGAAAGACTCCGATCAGCCACACAGAGCCCTCTGCCTCCAACAGAGTAGGGGAATTTCCCTTGAGTCCTGGCCAAATTTTCCTCATTCTCTAAAAATATCACCAACAACTTAATCTAATTCAAGGTCAGCTGGCATTCATCTGTATCCCCCTCCCCCAGGTCATGCCTCAAAATAGGCAGGATTTGTCTAGTGCACTTACCCAGTCAACAAAAATGAAACAAATAAATAAAATAAATAAATAATGCAGAGATAGTATTGTACTCTCGAGGTCCCTACTTTGGTTAATGACCATTATTAGGGTGTCTAGCCTTGACCAGGTTCTTGATGATAATTAGAGATGCAAATGAGTGACAGACAAGTTGCATATCAGCAATAAACTTACTGATTACTCCAAAAGGAAATCACACTTGCCCTAAGCAGTTCTTACCACAAGACACTGGGAGACAAGCCTAGTGTTCTCCAATACCCCAAGGAGTGAAAAAGGTCTCCAAAGGGAACACATAATACATTACATTATATATTATGATAATCACTATGGTTACCCTTAGTATGAAACATTATTAGATTCATGTGGAAAGCCCTACTGGACAAAAGCTAGGTGGCTCCACAACATTTTCTAGTCCTATACAATATTTGTTAAGTTAGCTATATCTTAGAACAATGAGGGTATACATGGCACATGGAAAATACATGATGTGGTGCGGTTATACATAAATCCAAAAGATGGCAGTGCAGGCTATGTAATATCAGAAGATGACAAAGACATGAATGTCTTGGCTTACTATGTGCAGTTTCCATGCATAGAAATACTAAAGTGGATTACAATTATTATATATCCTGACACTTATTCTTGTATGATGAGTGTCTGTGCCCTGTATGTTAGTATAACTTATGCATATTATGTGTAATATAAAGGTTTGTCTAAGGTATACAGTGGGATACCAATTAGGTTGTAGGGAACTCACATAACATCCCCCCATGTTGCTTTACTAAAAAGGCAACAACGCTATGGGAAAATAGTGGAAACAACTGTCGTTTCTCGATGTTGTCTGAGCATACACCCTAGGCAGCAAAGTGTTAGTATTAAAAAGAAGATCAAAAATGCTTGAATGATAACAAAACCTTTAAAAGTCATTTCTAACCAAGTATTAGAAAGTACATTATTCAAATCACCATCATTGATAAGGGTATTAAGGGCATCTCCAGCCACAGAGATGTTGTTACTGATGTGGATGAGGTGTGTATCTTTCGTCTCTAAATGTGATTTTAGTGTCAGTGTCAATGGGTCTAGGTGAACATTAAATATGGGTAAATATTGAGACAGAGCAATCAAATATTCAGGGTCACTATCAATAATATCAGGTTCCGTGATGGGAACAGGAGTAATCACTCTGTGTCCTATAACAATGGTCTGATGAGGAACAAAATAAAAGTTAGGATGTGGAAATTCACAAATGTTTTGATCATAGGAGAATGTTTTGTGGTAAGTGACAGTACAGTACTGTCCATCAGAATTGTAAGTCATTTTAATAGGTGGCAACCTCCATTTTTGCAATTGTACCAGGCAGGTGAAAGATTGATTTGTTAGTCTTGTAGTCAGCCGATGAACCTCTTCAGTATAAGCCTTGTAGAGCTGTTCACTTTTTGCCAGTGGTGGTGGTGCTGATTGTGCTCCAGAGGTATCTGTGTCATTAGCAGTAATGTTCTGGTCCAATGTGAAGGACCAATCAATGCTGTCAGGCAAGTAGCCACAGACTGGTTTGATGATGTCAAAAACATCACAACACACAAATAGTGATAGCCCTTTCATGCACAGCAATCTGTATGAAGTGAAACCCATTCATCCAGGGTTAGATGAAAGATAAGAAGTGGTGGCAATTCAATGCATTCTCTGTAGATATCTTTGTCAAGGTGCCCAATGGAGTGAACTGTAGCCAGTTTATCCAATCAAGCTGTATTTGGATCAAAGCGTGGTAATGAGACAGTAAAGGTTACAAATATGGTGTCTAAAATAGTACATCATTTATCAGTGAAGCAAGGTCCTTTAGTAGGATGCCTGGTAACAAAACCTAAGTTTCTAGCAGTAAATATGGGTATGGAAATAGACTGAGACATACACATTGTAATGTATGCAGTGGCTCTACGATGTGGGCAATTCCATTTTGCAATTCTTCTGTCGTGAATGATATCTGGGATATGTCCAGATTCCAGCTCATGGAAGAGGCTAATGACGGTGGTTATGACATAAGAGCCACAAGTGAAGCACAGGAGTTCACTGGGAATATATTGCTTGTCTGATCCTTATTATTTTGTGCAATGAGCTGGTTTCACCTATCCTTGGTGTTAGTAAAACTTTTAGCAATGTCTTGCATATTGTAAATAGTGAATCTTTCTTCCTAAGTCCATCCACGCTATGTAACAATGGGGGTATTATCTTATTGATCATGCCCTGTTGGAATTTTGCTGAGTGATCTCTGATGGTAGCAATATCTGCCCTGTTCCAGATGAACATGCCAGAGCCAAACAGTCCAGTTAGGGTGCCTGTTGCACCAGTGATGTCAGCTGTGTCACGCTTCTTCTTGGAACAATGGGATTTCTTTGTTTGAAGACTGTGGTCTAGATCTAAATAAACTTAGATGTTCTACAGAGTTTACATCAGCTACTGGGTCTTGTGTACGTCTGAATGCTGCCAGACTATCTAATAGCATAGTACTGAAAAACTTTGATGCGTTAGTAATGAAACACATACCCAATTCTGCCCTATTCCAATGTAAGAGATTGAAAATTACAGGAACATGCATATATTGCAAATTGTTGATAAAAGTGCCTGTTACTGAATTGGCAGTTAGGCCACTAAGTGAGCCAGGTTCCTGTGGGGGACATTCAAGGAGTTCTACTTCTGTTGGAGGAATAACAGACAAAAACATGGTGGCTGAGGCCATAGAATTGAGTGCAGAATATTCTTTTGTGGAGTCTTTGAAGAACCTCTTGCAATAGGCAGGGTCAATTAGAGCAGTAAGATTATATAAACCTCAATGTTGATGACTGGCTTGTTGAATAGACTGAGTACCATTTGGGGCGATTTTGGTGTTTGGCCAACCATGGAAGGTTCCTTTGGACAGACGGGTCACAGGGACAGTTTGTCCATTGAAATCTGTTTGCCATTCAATTTGTGGGGTAGATTTGTCAGGGGCTACAACCAAGGCAGTGAGGTAGACATCTTTACATTCCTGTGCTGTGATCAATTTGTTTGGAACTGTAATTGAAACTCCTTCTGGAATTTTAAAGGTAGTAGGATGATCAAGATGCAGAAGGAACCAATCTGCCATGCCTTGGATGCAGGGGAATGCTCCTAAGATGAGGAGGATCAAGGGCAAGATAGCCATCTTTCAGAGATATCTGTAAAGAAAAAGAAAAGGTCAGTCGGTACAATTCCACCCAATGGGGTTAGGAAAAGTAATTATACTCCTTTGTATAGTTTCAGTTGGTTACCATGCAACCATTTGCCAGTAAGTTTCTTGTTTTTGAGAAGTCTAACTAGATAGACTGCAGAACTGAGTTTGTTGACAATGGGGTAGGGTCCTTCCCAATGATTGGAGAAGGCATGTGTAGGGTGAGCAATTCTGAGTGCCATTACCTGATCTTCAAATTGTCAATCCACTTCTTGTGTGTGTTTGTCAAATTGGATTTTGGATTGTTGCTGGACCTTCCCCATGTGATGTGCAGCATACAGATGGATTTTTACAATGTCTTCTTTGAGTTTGGCCACATACTTGTCAACAGATACTCTGTCTGCAGTGGGGGTGTTCAGGTCAAACAGCAGATGTTCAGGTAATCGCATAGTTCTACCAGTCATCACCTCTAAGAGTGTCAGCTGAGTGGTGGTTGAAGGAGTACCCCTAATTGCCATAAGGAGTAAAGGCAACAGGAAATCCCAATCCTTGCGATTGTCCTTAATGAACTTGGAAAGCATTTGCTTAATCCTTATGTTAGCTCTTTCTACTTGACCTGAAGATTGAGGGTGGTAGGGTATGTGGAACTTCTGGTGTACCCCTAGAAGTTCAAGTGCTTCTTTCATCAACTCACCTGTAAAACTGGTTCCTTTGTCAGAGTCTACCTTCAGGGGTAGGCCCTACCTGGAGAAAAACTGTTCCACCAGGGTTTTCACAGTCGCTTTTGTGGTGCAAGTCTTTGTGGGAAAAGCTTCAACCTACCTAGAGAAGAGGTCAGTAACTACAAGTTTATAATTGCTGTTTCTGCTGGTATTGGTCAAGGGGCCAATAAAGTCAATTTGTATGGCATGCCAAGGGCCAGAATGTGTTTGTGGGAGTAACTTTTCATTACGTTTGGTTGGTATTGGGTTATTTGTCCACGAATCAGACAGTTCTCAATACAGTGTCTGACATCTTTGGTGATGCCAGGCCTCCAACCAACAGTTTTAAGTTTCCGGAGTGTATTTTCTACTCCTTGGTGTCCTGCAGTGAGGGTGTCTTACACCTGGTGAAGAAATTCAGATCTCAATACCTGAAGGACCGCCCACAATTTGTAGGGCAACTTCTCTGGCTGGTACCAGATCCATTTGCCATCTTGTGACAAATGTAACCTACTTGTATGTCACTTGTATGGACCATGGGTATGTAGGTCTTGTTCAGTTCCTTTGTAAAGGAGCCAGAACACATCTTTCAGTTGAGGATTGTCATGTTGTGCTGTGGACAAGTCCAATGGCTCAAATGGTTGTGGTTTCTTTTTGATGGCTGCTACTTGGACAACTGCTAGGGCATTAAGATGATCCATCATCCACATGCCCCCCCCCCAAGCACCCTCTTCTGCAAGAGCATCTGCTCAGTCATTAAATGAATGGTAGGGGTCTGTTTTAGAATGAGCTTTAACCCTGTGGATGAAAAGCTTGTGTTTAAAGTGTTGGGCCAGTTTGTGAATACAAATCATAAGTGCTTTATAATTCACTGGGGTTCCATTAGAAGATGTAAATGAGTTCTTCTGCCAGTATGGTAGGAATTCAGTGAAGGACCAGCAGACCCAATTGGAGTCTGTGAAAATGCTGGTGTCCTCATTGCCATGTTTTATGAACTTGAGGGGGCAGGCCACAGCTGCCAGTTCTGTATACTGTGATTATGCAACACTGCAATGCTTGGAAATTCTAACAGTGTTGCCATTGGGATACATGATGAGCACCCCAAATCCAGCTACCAGTTTTCCTCGGTGATGTGAGGCTGAGCCATCTGTAAGGAACATGACACAGGGAGGTGTCTGTAAGGAGCTTTGGAGTAGTGGGGAGAAATAGGCCTGGATCAGGCAAGTCAGGGGGTTGTAGTGTACAATCATGTGGATCTCCTTGATAAAGGAGCCCATGGGCCAGAATGGAAGGCATTTTGGCAGTGTGGACCGGGATGTCAAGGTCTTGGAGAAGAAGAAACCAATGAGTCAGTCTGGTGTTGGATACTGATCCATCCTTCACTCTGTCTGATTGCAAGAAAGTTGTGGGGGAGTGGTTGGTGTTTATAATGATAGGTAAGTACCCAATTATATACAAGAAATGTTTGACATTCCAGTAGGTAGACAGAAGGTTCCTTTCACAAAGGTTGCATTTCTGTTCCACTGGTGACAACATTTGGCATTTGCAATAGGTCTCAAGGTATCATCAACTTTCTGAGCAAAGACTGTAGACATAGCAATGTCTGAGGTGGATGATTCCAGATGGAAGGGCAAAGCTGGATTTGGGTTCACTAAGGCTGGAGCAGAGGCCAAGGTCTGTTTCAGTGATGCCACAGCCTGAGTGTCTGGAACCCCAAGTCCAATGGACATCTTTTTTAAAAGCTCATACAGAGGGGCAGACTTCTGGGCAAAGTCACAAATGAAGACCCTGGAGTAGTTGACCATTCCCAGGAAACATCTAAGTGTTGCCATGCTGGTGGATAATGGTAAATCCTGTAGACCTTGGATCTTATTCCAGGCCAGGGTTTCTGTCTTTGTTATGCATAAGCCAAGAAAAATTACTTCTGTCTGGCAGAGTTGTGCCTTTGCAGGGTTACATTTGAGGCCTGCCATCTGCAGGAGGGTCAGTAGTTCATCCAAGAGGTAAAAGTATTGTTCTTTTGTGGCAGTTGCCAACAATAGGTCATCCACATACTGCAGAACACACTGTTGGGCATAGAAACCTTCCAAGGTGCCCATCATGTGTAGATGGAAAAGAAAGGGGCTGTTGTGGAACCCCTGGTGTAAACAGGTCCATGTGTACTGCCGACCTTCAAAGGTGAAGGCAAATTTGTATTGGCTTTTTAAGGCCAGTGGCAGTGACCAGAAACCATTGGAGATGTCAAGAGCACTGAACCACTTGTGGTCAGAAATCAGCAATTTGAGTACATCAGGTGCTGAGGTTACTGTAGGTGAGCAGCTAGGAGTGACTTGATTAAGTCTCCTGTAATCAATTGTGAGTCTCTAAGTTCCTGTGGGTTTCTTCACAGGCCAAATAGGTGAATTGGCAGTGGAGACACAAGTCCAGATTACTCCTTGTTTGAGGAGTGACTGAATGGTTTCTCTGAGTGATGGTAGGGCCTCAACAGGAAAAGGGTATTGCCTTCCCTTTCATGCGCTGGGCCTGGAATTTAGATGACGGTCTGAATTCTGCCACAGTCATGTCTGTGCATGTCGAAAGCAACCAAATGCTTCTGTAGGATGGGGAGGAGTCTTTTGGAAAACTCATGGTTTTGGAATAGAGCATATGTAGATAGCTTTGTGCCATCCACACCTGATGTATCAGTCCACCATCCAGTAGACCAAGGAGAGTTTGCCAGATCTTCATCATGTAATACAGACACAACCACACCTGTATCTAATAGCATTGTCAATTGGTGGCCTCTGACCATGGCCTTCGTACAAGGCCTTCAGTTTGTGTCCAATGCCAGCTTTTTCACAATACGGACTGGGGCCTGTAGTTGTCAATCCATAGTGCCAGCAGAAGGGTGCTCCTGTAAGAGTGTCTGGGTCTGTTCTTGCTGGGCCTCATTCCCGTGCTGGATGGCTGCCATGAAAGGAATGGTGTCAGTGTTCAGGACTGCTGCGGGCTGGTACCCTGAGGTTCTGGAATCCTCTTGGCCTATTGAGGCCTGCTGTCCTGGGCCTATCACTGTGAGGACTTGTGCCAGGACCACATCTGCAACAGAGCGGACCTGACCGAGGAGGTTCTGGAGATTTTTGTTCTCCTCTGTGATCTCTCTGTATGAGGGGCCTGATCGATTGTTGCAATTGCCCTTATTGGAATCAGAATTCCAATTATGTTTGTTTTTGTTGTGTTTCTGGTTCCCACCTCCATACTGGTGATGTTGTTGGTTGTCCAAAGATGTGGACTTCTTTTCATGGGCCTTGCCCTCTACCGTGTAGTGGTTTGTGGACTCATCGGTAGACTGTACCGCAGCCACCTTTTTTGAACTGGAGCCGAGGTCTGGGATGTATAGCTGGTAAACCAACTCCATTTTTTGAAGGACATCTGCAAAATTGTCCATAGTGGGGAAAATTGTCATTTCCACAATTTCATGGATGGCCAGGAGCATGTTCCAGAGGAACACATTTATGCATTCTATGATGTCAGCATTTGCGGCCTCTCCTACAAGGCATTTGCCTGCATGGTAGGCCATCCACAATCTCTGATGGAATGTTGCAGGGCTTTGTTTTGCATTTTGTTTTACAGGGTGAGTTAATATTACCCCAACCACACCTGGACTGTGTGTGGCAATGAGTTCAGCCCAAATTACATCTGTGTGGTGGCTGCTTGTGTTTTGTCTGTGTCTGTAGCTTAGTTTTTGTGGATTTACATGGTTTTCTGCTTGGAGTAACTACACCATTCTTGCTCACTACATCTGTGAAAGTCTCCTGGACTGGATTTCTGCAAAACATCATCACCGGGTATCTGCATTTTCATTTTAAAAGCCACCTTTTGAAATCTATCCCAAGCAAAACAAAAGTCAATTAATCAAGTCTGACAAACTCAGTGACTCTGGGTCCTGCTTGAATCCACATTTTTGTCTGACCTTCTCCTAAAGGATATGTGTGTGCGGGCTTTTCAAAGATTCTTTGAATGACAAAGGAAGCATACAAATAAAAGAATTTCACATCCTGCATATATGCAGGCACAGTTCATCACCGTCATCACCTTCAGGAATTTTAACACATTCTATGACTCTGGACCTCAGCAGTTGATAATTTCTTTTGGCTTTTGACTTAACCACCAGGTATCAACATTTGCAATTGAAATCAACTTTTAATGTACTTGCTTTTATGGGCTATCTATCCAACAACCAAAGCTGACCTTCATAAAATGTCTAATACTGCTGCTACTACTTATGTCAGGAAACGTACACCCTAACTCTGGCCCTCCCCCAAGAGTTGGTGCCAAAGAACAAGTCAAAGCTGGGACACTCTCCTTGGCAAGTATCAACATCTGTAGCCTCCTCAATAAACTCAACTCCCTCACAACCTGGACAGTACATCACAACCCTGATATTCTGTCCATAATCGAGACATTGCTTTTCCCAAAGATCCCAGACTCAGCAATATAGATCCCAGGGTATACAGTCTTCAGGCAAGACAGGCTGTCCAAGAAAGGTGGAGGCTGTGCTCTTTACCCAAAAATAATCTCATAAGGGTCATGTTTTCAGTGTGCTCTCCCTGAGAATGAAATCCAGGTCCTTGCCATGAAGATACTGCTTGGAGCACAAAACAAAAACCTGACAGTGGAATCAATCTATACCCCCCCAAGCTGACCAACCAAGGGCTAACCCCCATACTAGACTTCATACACTCATTTAATCAAAACACAGAAACAATTCTGCTTGGTGACTTCAATGTGAACTGGTCCTCCCCCAGTGTGAACAAATATAAGGACATACTGACTTCTGCTAACTTATTGCAAATGGTCCAATCACCCACAAGGGTGAAATACAGAACAGGTACTACCACCCTACTGAACTGGGTTCTCATGAACTGCCCAGATCACATCATGAAAACAGTAGTTCTCTCTGACAGTTTAAGAGACCACTCCCCAATCCTTTGATCCTGGTCGAACAAATACACTAAGCCTCCTCCCAAAACTATTAACAGCAGGAGACTTATTTTTGGTCATCTTGGGTCTCTAAAAACCCTCCTATGAGACCATGATTGGTCTCTGATAGACACAGCCTCCAACATTGACACTGCTCTTGAATATTTTATCCACAGCTTTAACAGCACCTGTGATGTCCATGCCCTGTTCAAAATATGCAATATTAAAGGTGTCAACAACCCTTGGATTAACTCTGATCATCTGAAACAATTGAGGTCCCGAGATTATCTTTGGCATCTGGCCAACTTGACTGGCACCCAGGCTGATACCCAGGCTTACAAAGCAGCAAGAAATGCCTGTACTAGAGCAATTTGAAATGAAAAGGCAAGATACTACAGGACCACACTCGCTAACTCATGGAAAGATGGGAAGAAGTTTTGGATGAATCATTCTGAAGTTACAGGGCATATCCCCAAAGTACCACCCAATATGTTCAATGTAAATGGCAGTCACACTCTGAACCAGGTCACCAGGACTAATGCTGTTAATGCGGCATTCACTGATCTTAGTCATGTGCTTCCTCCAACCTTCTTTGACCACCTCACCAGACTCTCCAGGCTTGGATAAAGCAAGAATAACACAGAGCCATCCACCTTTGTACTTTAAAACTGTCTCGGAGGCCCTAGCGAAAAAACAACTGCTCAAACTGCTTGGGAGATCCAGATTCAGTGACGACTCCCTGGACCTGAAACTCCTTGCACTCACCATTGACAAAGTCCTGGCCCCACTCACCAAAATCCTCAACCGATCCCTTATGCTTTCTCAGTTCCCCCAAATATGGAAATCTGCTGTTGTGATGCCAATTCACAAAACTGGGGATAAGACCCTAACCTCTAACTACAGACCCATCTCCATTCTTCCCCCTATCTCGAAAGTACTGGAAAGCATAGTTGCCGATCAACTTACAGAATACCTTGCTAACCACAACCTGCAATGTCAGGAGCAGCATGGTTTTCGAAAAGGACATAGTACCACCACAGCTCTCCTTGAATTCACAACTTACATCCATAATGCTCTTGATCAGGGACATCTTGGTGCCACCTTCATCGATTTGACAAAGGTGTTTGACACTGTCAACCACTCCCTGCTATGTGAACAATTGTCTTGCCTTGTCCTCTCAGATGACACCACACATTGGTTCCAAAGCTACCTTAGCGACTGAACCCAACAGGTCAGAGTTGGTGAGTCCTTCTCACCCTCCCATCCGATTCGCTCTGGAGTTCCCTAAGGGCCCATCTTGGGTCTCTTGCTTTTCAATATTTTTTTGAACAATCTCCCTGCATCATGCCCCAATAGACTCCTGTTATATGTAGATGATGCAGTTATTTTCACCTTCCACCCTGACCCCTCCCTCCTACAACTGCAACTGCAAACAAGCTTTATGCAAGTGGAGACATCATTTAAATCTCAAAAACTCATACTAAATCACAAAAAAACTAAAACAATGATGTTTGCTGGCATCCATATCAAACATAAAAGCAAATGTCTATCTCTTACAACAGTGAAGGGACTTTGCTCGAACATGTTCAACTGTTTAAATACCTGGGGGTTACCCTTGACAGCACCTTGTCTTACTTTGAACACATTGAGAGCATTGCCAAGATCATAAACACCCACATAGGACTTTTCTTTAGACATAGGAGCTGCTTCACCAATGAAGCCCTAAGCATTGCCATTCAGAGCTCTGTTATATCAATAATCGACTATGGGCTTGTGATCTACAGCTCTGCTACTGACACCGCACTTCAACGAATAGCCATCGCCCTTAACAAGGCATATCGTCTACTGACCTCTGCTCCACACCTCTCCCATACCTGTGAAATCTACAAGCAAGCAAACTGGCTCCAACTCCCCAGCAGACTCGAGTACCAGACCTGTATGCTAGCAAAAAAGATTACCTTAAATCTCCCACCCTCAAGGGTTCTGTCTTTACCGGGCCCCAGGTATGGCTCCCCACCTAACCAGGAGCTTGGAATATCTTACTTTTTCTGCTCCACACTGCTGCACTACTCAAGGACAACGCTCTTTTACATGCAGAGCCTCATCCTGGTACAACTCACTTCCACCTGCTGTTACCAATGACACTACCCTGGGCACTTTCAAGTGCTACCTGTGTCAGCACCTTGTCACAATGGCCTCTTGTGAATGTTTCTCCTAACTAAACTTACTCTCTTTCCCTCTAATTTCCCCACTCTAAGTCCCTCCCACTTTTAACCCCCCACATTCTCCTATCTCGTCCCTTTTTATTTCCCTACTATTATCTACATTCTTTCCCCATAGCTTCCTCTACATGTATCTGCCATCTCTCCTAGCTGCTTCTAATTTATTCTAGTGAACCATATTACAACTGTGCTTTTTTATTGTACATACAGTATGTTCTTGAATAATATACACAAATTACTGTAACTTAACATACATACCGTGAATCATTGCACATATTACAGTAATTCCATATGAAAGTTTTAATGTACCCAACAAAGCCTATGGCTGCTTTAAACTACTGTACTTGTTATTGTCCTAACTATGTCCTGTATTGTTTCCCCGACGTGGAACCTTTGTAAAAGAGCCTTGGCTCAAAGGTGTCTTCCAAAATAATAATAAACTAAAATGTGATCAAAAGTCGCTCATGTGTCCCGGTGGGCTACGTCTGGGAGTTTTGTCCACAGACTGGGATTGGTAATCTGTTGGAGGAGCTATACTTAGCAGTCTTCCGTTAGGATGAGCATCTTGCATTTGGAATGCACTTTCTTCAAATGACAGCTAAGGTTGCCAGAGGGGCCCATGCAACCTATGCTGTCAGTGATCTGCTGTACAGGGGATTACTGGGAATGCAATCAGGGGTAAGGTTATCTTGGGTGCCGTGAAGGGCTGCCTCCACTGCAGTGGTGACTACAGTTCAGACTATAGAGTCCTGAGTAGTGGTTTCTTTCAGCATTTGTTTCATCTCCGCTTAGAAAGCCTTTTTGCTTTTCTCAGATAAATCTGAATTGTGCAAAGCACTTTCAATCATTTTCTCAATCTCCTGCCTGTCAATCCCTGTCAGAGTGGCAATTGGAGCAGCTGTTGGTAAGCCTAGAGAGGGTGGTGGTAGGCCTAAGTTTCCCCATCATGGGGGTCACTATCTTCGCATCGCACATGATAATCATCATTGTGTTGATGATGTAGGGACATTCTGTAGCAGCAAGAGGGCACACCATCTTGTGAATGGCAGGGTGAGATTACTGGACTATAGAAGGGGTGTGACTGGGCATTGTATTCGGTGATGTCATCATCAGACTCATCATCTTCAGATGACATGAGGTCGAGGGGGGGGTGTAACCACCCATCACCTTAACGTGACTAGCCAAAACCTCTCGCTAATGGTGCCGTTTCACCATCTTGACTTTACAATCTTCATGACTAACTTTTGTAATGTTCTTTTCCACAACTTTCACATCATCTTTCTGTAACACTCTATACATGGTACTCAACTCGCAGTTGTCTCTATGCTCCCTATCCAACTCTTCACATACCTGTTTGAAGTCATCTTGGAGTTCATCCATGTTCTCTCACATTTGATCTTTAGTTTTAATTAACAAATCATTCATTTGTAACATCTGTGTCTTATCCTGTCTCAAACTTTCATATTCACCTCTCAACATACATGTTTCTCTCTGATCACCTTCACCAGAACAGTGTAAAAGAGTATCTTTTTCATTTCAGAATGACTGAATTTTAGTCCCCAGTTGTTGCTCTTTTCTCAAACTTTAAGAGGTCTGCAAACCCATCTTTTTCTTAAGAGATGAGAACTGCAGTTCAAGGGAACAAAACCTTGATACAGAGGCTCCTAAAGCCGAGTAGAGAGCCATGACCAATAGCCCTTTAGCATCACACTTTTTGGCTGTTTGTCTTGTCTCAGAGTACTGGGTTGAAATCCCCAGCATGGGGTTTTCAGATTGACTCTCGTCCAGTGAAAAGTCATTCCATCCTCCATGAGCTACAAGAAAGTTAGACATCTAGTCTCAACTCTGTGCATATGTTTGACATTGTGGCCATCGTGGTACCAGTAACAGTGTTTTTGGGAACTTAAAATCAGTACCTGTAAGAGGTTACCGTGTCATGTATCGATCCACAACAGGCAAAACCAGCAGATGGGTGAGCTACTGTGCTCACGTAGACCTGTAAGTCAAAACTGCCACTGGGTGTGGTGAGTCGGCATGGACAGTGCCCAGTAAGCAGCCAGACTTTACAAGTTGTTACGAAGGTAAAAAGAATGAGAGAGGTGATGCAGGAGTGCACACCTACTGTACCCTCAGGGAAAGGAAATTTTCTTAAGCAACAAGTGAAACTTTGCACCATCTTAATCACCTGCACACAGTTGTCAATTTGTTAGGGTGTCTAGCTCTGATCAGGTTCTTGGTGATAATTAGAGATGCAAATGAGTCACAGACAAGTTGCATATCAATAATAAACTTGTTTATTACTCCAAAAGGAAATTACAATTACCCAAAGTAGCTCTTACCATAAGACACTGGGAGCCAAGTCTAGTGTTTGCAATACCTCAAGGAGTGAAGAAGGCCTTCAAGGGGAAAACATAATACATTACATTATATACTATGATAATCACTATGGTTACCCTTAGTATGAAACATTATTAGGTGCATGCAGTAAGCCCTATAGGCCAAAAGCTAGGCGGCTGCACAGTGTTATCTAGCCTTATGCAATATTCACTAAGTGCTATATCTTTGAACAATGAAGGTATACATGGTACATGGAAAATACAGGATGTGGTGCAATTATACACAAATCCAAATGATGGCAGTGCAGACTATGTAATATCAGAAGATGACAAAGACATGAATGTCTTGGCTTATTATGTGCAGTTTCCATGCATAGAGAAAGTAAAGTGGATTACAATTATTATATATCCTGACACTAACTCTTGTACGGTGAGTGTCTGTGCCCTGTATGTTAGTATAGCATATGCAAATTATGTGTAACATAAAGATTGATCTAAGTGTACAGTGGGATACCAATTCGTTTGTAGGGACCTCTCAAAACACCATACAGGAAAGTGATAATTGTGCATTTTGAGACATCTTTAAAATATTTCTGACTATATACAATGTTATAATGATATAAACTTGTGTAATGATATTTATTTATCCTTTCCCAACTACCCCCCACCACCACCCCCCATACAGCCTGTATTCAGTGAATTTAGATTTGATCTTTCAGCAAGTAATTATATTTATATGGTGGTAGTTTTTGATTTTCTAATAACATTTTCTGCCCTATCGGTAGATTTAGGATTTATATGATACTGTTTTCTTTGTGTGCCCCTTTTAGGTGTATTATGTTGCTATATAAACCTTTAAGATGGTGTCACTGTTTTTAAAATTAGACTAGCCAATATATTAATTACTAGTGATGTCATAACTATTGTACTTTAAATATTTGTCTTATTCAGTGTGATCCTAGCCTTTGATAAAGGACCCTGTCTGAAACAGGTCAGGTGAGCACACAAGTTTCTTTTCTGCTTTTATGTGATTTACAGTGGTGTCCTACTATTGCTGAGGTGATGAGTGCCTGACTTTTGATAACTAACACAATATACAGGGATAGCCAACTACATCGGTAATGCTTTTGGATAGCATATTGCAGTGTAGTGCAATATCAGTCTGTGAACTTGTCTGATTCTGGAGCAACAATTGCTGACATCAGTAAATCTTCGATCTGCCCCTAGGTGGCTTGTACACTGTTGTTCAGCACTGTTAATACTCTGCTGTAGTTAATACCTAAAAGCACATTTTGGGTGTGAGTTACAATTGCTGGTAGGGGACGGGTTGCCTGCACAAGACATGTGCTATGTTTGGGCACTAAATATCCTGAAATAATACAGTTACTAGTCCAGAAAATGTTCTGACTAGGTGAAGTGTGCACCTACTTTATATGCATGCACACTGGCACTGGTATGTTCAGATTGACTTTCTTTTACTCATAACATGTAGAAAAATTGCTGGGTAGGGAGTTATAATGAGATTTTACACACCCTCGAGGGGTGGGATGCCACATAAACCCCGGGAGCAAAGCTTGTGAGGTTTATTAAGGCATCCCACCCCGACAGTCTGTGTAAAATTCAAGTTTTATACCCCCCTACCCAGCCTTTATTTTATATAATTGCTGGGGAGCATTTTCTCACCACAGTAACTATATAAAATAAAAATATTTCTGTGGAGCCAGGAGTGGCCGGGTTTCAGTGCAGTCTACGGCTCCTGATTAAAACCATTGTTCATGATAAAAATGTTGCCCAGATGTTTGAAACTTACCATCCCTGACTCCAAGTGTGGTGAACCATGTAGAGCTGGGGAATGGTGGCTGGCAGGGAAGAGCGAAGGAGCATTGGCTGCACATGCACAGTACAAACGAAACCTGGTGCGTTTGCCATTATAACCCACAGGTTATAATGGCGAATTATAACTGGATTTCTCTTGGGGAGAAAACACTCCCTAGTTATTATACTTGTTTTCTGATACATGATACATGACCCTTCATACTCCAGACCTCATAAGCAAAATGTGGCTTTGGGACAACATCATTGAAAATACCTGTGGCTGTGTGCATGCACAGTAAGCAAACACTTTGCTAAACAGTTACTTTATTAACACCTGAAGACACATTATGGGTGCTCATTAGGCCCAAATGACAACAAAAATGAGTTTTTATTTGTAATGCTGGTGACAGAGATACTGTACCCAGAGTCAATTCAAGAGTGGGTTGAGAGGGGGTGACAACCCTTCCCAAACTATATTAATACTCTATGATTTGACTTTGTTATTCATAATGAAATAAAAATGTTAATAACAGCACCCGTCCCCAACCAGCAATTGTAACTCACACCCAAAATGTGCTTTAAGGTGTTAACTAAAGCAGAGTATGAATAAGGCTGAACAACAGTGCACAAGCCACCTAGTGGCGATTCAAAGATTTATTGATGTCAGCATTCGTTGCTCCATCATCAGACAAACAGTTCACAGACAATCCACTATACAAAACACTGGTGAGGCCTCATCTGGAATACTGTGTACAGTTCTGGAGGCTGCATCCTTAAAAGGACATAGACAGGGTGGAGGCGGTTGAGAGATTAGTGACAAAGATGCTACAGGGCTTGCAGTAGAAGGCATATGAGGAGAAACTGAAAGGCTTCAATATGTATACACTGGAAGAGAGGAGGGAAATGGGGAACACGATTGAAACCTTCATGTATCTTCAGGGCATAAATAAGGTGCAAGTGGGCAATATCTTTCAGTATTGGAGAATTACTAGAACAAGGAGGCATGATATTAGATTGGAAGGGGGCAGGATAAGGGGAAATGTGAGGACGTTCTTCTTCATGGAAAGGGTGGTGGGTGCATAGAATAGCCTGCCCCAGGAGGTGATCAGAGCAAGCACAGTGGGATAATTTAAACATGCATGGGATAGGCACAAGGGAACCCTAGAGGTGGGAAGGAGAGGCCAAAGCCGATGACCAAGTGGAGTCAGAGGCTTCTAGTTAAGGTAAGGTATGCGAGCAGACTGGATGGGCCTAGTGGTCCTAATGTGCCATCTATTAGTATGTTACTATGTGACTATGTAATAGTCTGCATGTTTAATTTACAATCCATTCAATGTAACATACCAAGTGCTGCCCCATCCCTAACCCATTCACCCCCAATTGTAAAATCTTAGATTTGCTATTGTGCATCACAGTTTCATGAACTGTATGTTAAAATGGCTTCTATGAAATAATCAAGTTCTAGGCCACCAGGACCGAAAGACAAGGAGATTTCAAACATTTTCCATGATTTTCTTTTTGACACAACATAAATAGAATGACATTTTTTATAACTGGATATAACAATAGTATTTTTAATGGGGGAGATTACACTCTTTCATACAGTCTGTAGTTGTTTATTAATTCTGTCATGTATTCTTGTTATAACAGAAGGGGACATATTAAAGTGGTGCTCCACATTTGGCATTACTATCATTCTTCCGTAATCTTATCTTCCCTTTCAAGCCATTATAGTTATCTTTGTTTGCCTACTGAGCATAAATGTCAAATGGTACAAAGGCATGGGAGCCCAAAGTAGAAAAGTCTTTTGGTCTGTCGCCACACCAGTATTTTAGCTCTCTTTTCTTGTTACTAGTGAGTGCCTCTAAGTCCATGTGTGACAAATTGTTCACTTGATGAGTGTTAGCTGCACACTGTTAATGTGTGGCTGCACCTGTTGAGGCAGTGTGGGCTGAGGTGTTTGAAGTGGTTCTGTAGATCAGGCTGGCACTGTGTCTGTGTCTGCTTCTGCTTTAACTGGGTCATTTATTGCTGGCACGGCAGCTGCTACTGCTGGCTCTGTGTCTGCTTCAGCTGACAATGTGTCTGTTACTGCTGGCACTGTCTCTATCTGCTGTTGTATCATTTTGTCCTTATAGAGGCATGCACTCATGCTGTAATGCTCCATGGGAGTCAAGGTCCATGGCATTGTCAGTTCAGTTTATCATAGTTTGCTGATCATCTAGTTCATCATGACCTGAAGCTATAATTGTCCTGCCCTTATCAAACCAAGGCATCCCTCATGTAGTGTCAGTCCTGTTAAGCTGTCCTCAGATTTTGGTGCAAGAAACACTGGAACTTCTAGTATGGTCTATGTCTCTTGGTTTCTGTGTGGGCTTTGGAATCTCGGGGTTCCATGTAGGAAAATTAGACTAAGATACACACTATTTATTAATGTAGTCAGAGCTAACACTCCAAGTTTATTTTATTACTGCTTATCATGCCTTAGTAAAAGTATTCTGATTTAGGAAATCCTGTGCAAACATGAAAAGGAATTGTGCAAGCCATTTCTTCAAGGTGGTCAGTGGGGATTTGAGGCTAAGGAAATGAAACAGTTTAAGACATGTACATGCATGCAGGTGTAAAGAAGGAAACAGTTAATATGAACATACAAAAGTTGCCAGCAGCAAAAGGCCATCCTGGTCTATCTAGGCTGCTTGAGATTGCAGCCAGCTTCCGATTCAGCAGCTGCCCCACCTCTTCCCTTCCTTTACCCTCCCCTTTGCCCTGTCCCACCTCTTTTTGAAGCAATCCACTGTCTTACATAACACCACCCCAGCCTGTAGTTCCTCAAAGTTCCACTTTGCCACCACCCTGTCTGTAAAGAAATATGTCCTCATCTCCCTCCTGAATCTACCCCCCTCCAATCTCAAGTCATTGCCCCTAGTGTCTTTCCCCACCTTCCTCCTGAATGGTAGCATGAGATATTAGCATCAGTGATTGGGCACCTTCAATAACAGCAGCCCAATCCCTGGTGCATGTCTGCAGGGCTACGGTATGTTAGGGCGGCCGGAAGGGGAGGTCGGCGAATATAGTGATGGGATGTCTCTATACATACGTGCGCAGGGGGAGCGAGCAAGCACAGCAAGGGGTGGGAAGGTAAGTGAGGGGTGGTTCCATGGTGGGTTGCTGAGCCTACCCTGTGGCATGGTGGGTGGATTGGTGGCATTCATGGCAGGGAACTGGGTTCGGTCCTGGTTCTGGTGCTTTTTTGTTGCTCTCGGCCCGAACCTTTTTTTTTATGTTTTTCACCCCCCGACATGCAACACCCTGGAGTTGAGAATAATTAAGAAGTGGGTGTAGGGGTGAAGCCACCCTGTGAGGGTGGGTGCAGGGGGCACAGCCCCCCATAAAACATTAAAAAACTAAGTCCCTGGCACCGTTTTGCTGTGCACCAGGGTGTCAGAGTGCCAAAATAAATTTTCTGCACTCTGACTTTGCGATAACAGCGATCGCCTTTAGGCTTTCGCCGTTATCACATAAACCTTCCTGAAAAGACCCTCTGTGTCTGTTTTGATTATCTCCTTCATGTATTTGAAGGTCTCAGTTATGTCTACCCATCCCTATTCTCCTCCAGTGTGTACATGTTTAACTCTCTTAGTCTGACCTCATATGGCAATTCCCACAGGCCCTGAATCATCTTTGTTGCCCTATGCTGCACCCCCTCCAGCAGCCTAATGTCCTTTGGTAGGTACAGGCACCTGTTCTGCATGCAGAATTCCAGGTGGGGTCTAATCAATGATCTGTATAATGGTAGAATAACCACCCTTCTTCTGGAGGCAATGCCCTTGCAATGCAACCCAGCATTTTGTTGGCCATTACTGCTGCCTTTCTGCATTGTGCAGAATTGTTCATTGCTCCCATGATGAGCACCTCCAGATCCTTCTCCTCTTCTGTTACCTCCAGCCACACCCCCGAGATGGTAGCTTCTCCTCAGATTTTTTGTTTCAAAGTGCAGTACCTTGCATTTTTTTGCATTGAACCCCAGCTGCCATCTGTCAGACCATTCTTCTAGCCTTGCCAGATTGTCATGTAGTCCTCACCACCCAACCTGGTCATCCGCCATCATTCTCATCTTGGTGTCATCCGCAGATAGGCTGATTTTGCTGCTGATGCCGTCCGAGATGTCTGCAATACATATGCCAAACAGCACTGAGCCCAACACTGACCCCTGTGGAACAGCACTTGTCACAGGCTTAGGGGTTGAGTATTCCCCGACTACCACTACTCTTTGCTGCCTATCTTTTATCCAGTTCTCCACCCACCCCACCAGTTTTGCTTCTGCCCCTGTGCCTTGTAGCTTGCTTCCAAGTCTCCCATGAGGTACTAAACTGAAGGTCTTACTGCTGTCTAGGTACAGGACATCCACTGCATGGCCCCCGTGAATTTGCCTAGTCACTCAGTCATAGTATTCCACCAGGTTGGTCTGGCATGACCTGCCCTTGATGAATCCATGCTGCCTCCTGTCCTGCACCCCATTCACCTCCAGTAGTACCAATAGCCTCTCCTTTTAAGATGGTCTTCATTAGCTTCCCCACTATGGACATTAGACTTACTGGCCTATGGCTTCTTGGTTGTCCTTGGGTCCACTCTTGTGAAGGGGAACCACGTGATCCAGTCTCCGGTCATGGGGTATGCATCCTGTGTCTAGAGATGAATTAAATCATTCTGCCAAGGGTCCTGCCAGGACCTCTGCCAGTTCCTTCAGCACTCTTGGATGTACTCCATCTGGTCCTGGTGGCTTGTCCAACCTCAATGCCCTTAACTCCTCCAGGATCCTCCCCACTGTAATTTCTCCATCTGTCATCTCCCCCCTTCTGTTTCTATGCTGCATCCTACTATGGATAGTGCCCCCTTCCTTTCTTTCATACAGACTAAACAGAAGTAGTCATTCAGCTCTTCTGCCTTTTCACCCCCTCTTCCACCCATTCCCCTCCTTCTTAATTCTTACAATTTGGTCCTTACAGCTTCTTTTCTCCCTGATGTACCTAAAGAAGTCTTTTTCCCCCTTTATTTATGCCCTGCACCAGCCTGAGTTCTCATGCCATCTTGGCTGCCCTTACCCCCCTGGTCACTTCTTTTGCTTCTTGCAGATATTCCTCCCTATCCTTCTCCCTCCCTGATTTTCTGTATCTCCAGTAAGCTGTCCTTTTCCTCCTCACCTTGTCTAACACCCCTTTGCTTATTCAGCTGGGTTTCTTTCCCCTAGCCATCTTAGGCTGGGCCCTACAGCAAGTTTCTGTTGCCTCTGCTATCACCTGTCTTATCAGTTCCCACCTTTTTGTGTGTCCATACTCAGTTGAATTTTGCACAGGAACCCCTGTACCACTTCTCTCAACATCTTAAAGTTGACATTCCTGAAATCCAGCACCCTTGTGCAAGATGCCCCCCTCACTTTAGCCATCTGTAACTGGAACCATACTGCCCGGTGGTCACTCCCCCATTGGTTCCTCCACCCTTATATCCCTCACCCACTCCCCATTCATAAGAATGAGGTCAAGGGTGTTCCTTTCCCTAGTTGGTTCCTTGATCAACTGTACTAGAAAGCTTTCCTGGAAGGCGTCCAGCATTACCTGCTCCCTTCTATTCGTTGTGGTAGGTGTCCCACTCCAACCCCAGCAGGCTGAAGTCCCCTATTATCACCATCCCCCTCTTCCTGCAGTTCCTCCTAATCTGTTCTGCCAGTACCCTGTCCATCACTTCAAAAAATATATAAAAAAAATATTCTCTCAAAAGAGTTCTATGCCCATGGAACTGTGTGTTACCTATGTTTTGTACTGTTCAAAGATATTCCTGGGTCAGATAAGAATGCATTCCATTACCCATGATGTAACAGCCATAATTTAAAGAGGCCCCTTGTGTCACTTAAAGAGACTTAAAAGACATAAAGCAATTTGATTAAATTTATTCTATTAAAAAACAAGCATTTGTCAATGCCGAATGTTGTTGCACTGGCACTGACATTAGTAGTGCAGTGCGGAAACACATTTTGGGCAGGATGTGAAAAATGACAGCTGTACTGTTCATTAGGAGATGTAAAAAAATGGTAGTATCAAAAATGTGGCATGTAAATATTGCAAATTTGTGAAGTTACAAGGGTGGGTGGGAAATGCGCAATGAACATTTGTAACACAGTCATTTTATAGACTTTTGGCACCAAATTTTCAACATAGGCATTTTAGTACCTCTGCTTGTGAACAGTGTCACTGTCCTTTCCTCAAACTGTCCCAAAAAGTGATTTTGCACATGACTGCGTTATTCTGCACTAGACATGCAAAAACACATTTTGAGCAGGATATGTAAAATGACAGCTATACTGTTCACAAGGAGATGTAGAAAAATGACAATGTTGAAAATCTGGTGTGAAAATATTGTGAATTTGCGAAGTTACGAGTGTGCGTAGCAACTGCACAATGCACGCTTGGAACACAGTCATTTTATGGAGTATCATCACCAAATTTTCAACATAGACATTTTAGGACCTCTGCTTATGAACAGTGTCACAGTCATTTTTGTAATCTGTCCCAAACACTGATTTCACAAAGCTACCACGCTATTGTGCGCCGGAAATGCGGAAACACATTTCGACCAGGATGTGAAAAGTGACAGCTGTACTGTTCACAAGGAGGTGTAGAAAAATGACAATGTTAAAAATCTGGCATAAAAATATTGGCCAATTCATACTGTTGTAGTGTACTGTAATACGCAACACACACTAAATAAAACAATTTTTGTTTTCCCCAAATTGCAACATAGGCCTTTTGAGAGCCCACCTCATTATCAGTGCCGCTGTCCTTGTGATAATTGGTCCCGAAAGGTGATTCTGCATAGTGACTATGAAATCACCTTTCAGGACTGATTAATGTTATAACAGTGACAGAATTTATGAGGAGGGATCCCAAAAACTCGATGCTGAAAATTTGGTGCAAAAATTCCAAAAAATGCCTGAGATATGCATAAAAGTTGAAAAACCCCTATTTATTCCATTATACAGCTTACCGCCATTTCCTTAGTTTGCGGTCTGCTTTGAAGAGTGCAGACATGTTCCTGATCCATCGAAGATCATCACACCGGATTCCAGAGGTAAGTATGGGGTAAGGGGTGGGAAGGCAGGGTGTGCATTGTGGTGTGCGGTGGGGGTAGGGAAACGACAAGGTACCGCTTTTCTGTTTACAGGTGGTAAAATAAAACACATCGTGGACGGTTTTTCTTTTTTTTACAGGTCTTTTTGGGGGATACAGTAGCTTACAGTGGATTGGGCACCCCATCAGCACATAGGGTGGGGACACTAGGTGAGGGGATTGGGCACCCTCAGCACAGAAGAAGGGGGAATCATGCCAACGGAAGTGGACTCCCCCGTCGGCACATTAAAGTGGGAAAGGGAGGGACGGATGCTAACAGGGATTGGGCACCCCCACTGGCAAACAACGAAAGCGGGGGGGTGCATGAGCCAAGATGGATTGGTCAGCCTCTCAGCAAGCAAAAAATGGGCTCCCCCGTCAGCACATTAATGAGGGGCTGGGTAAGCCGACCGACAGATTGGGCACCCCCGAAGTAGGCAGTTTAGCGGCCACTGTGCCACCATGTTTGTAGCTGGCAACGCAAGTAGGAAGGTCCACTGCATGTGATGAGCTTTACATGTATTGCAGCGGACCTTTTCTTTGATGTGAATGGCACATTAGTATGCATGGTGTGGCGCCGGCATGCAGGCTGATTGGGGAATGAGGGACACACCTACTGGTGTGTGCCCTGCATTCACCCAACAACGACCATGCCTCCAAATCTCCACCACTACAAGATGTTGGCTGCCCAAGTGCGCCAGCATAAAAAATAATAATCTCTTTTATCCAGGGACCTGTGTTTAGTTGTGTTTTCCCTGACCCATTGCCATTGTAGTGTTTTGCTAACTGAAAGAAGATAACAATAACTGGAACAGAGGTCAATAGGACTGCTATTAAAATATACTTAAAAGTACTTTGAAGGAATTTACTGAGGATTGAATAACTTGGGATGCCTGATATTACTTCATGAATAATGCACAAGTGGGGTGAGCTTTGACTGACCTGAACAAAGACAAAGAAAGGTATCTCCCTGCCTTTTTATGGTAGATACATGGACAAGGAGTTCAGAAAATGAAACAACAAAGGGGAAAACGGTGCTTCTCAGACAAGTAAGGTGGTGCAGTTAAAGGCGACTAGCCCAAGTCTGAACAGTATTATCAAAAAACCTCACTCTGCACATTTTTGTTTTTTGTAAACATAGTTTATTGAAAACAGCTTCAAACTTACATTATATTGTTTGGCCATTTAGATAATTGTCAAAGTGCATGTTCAGTCAACAGCTTCACATAAATAATCCATCATTTCATCTACTTAACATGGGACTAAAAATAGGTCTAACAGTTAATAATCATCACTCTTCCTCTCAGTTGAACCTCATATGTTAATCATGTCAGTCTCAATTGCCTACAAGAAAGGATTCCATACACTATACAGGCATTTGTCAATGCCGAATGTTTGCTTGCTGGTATTACCAATGGAAATGCAGGAGTTAGAATATGAGCAGAAATGTCAGTGAAGTATTGAACTTCATGAAAACCCCACCTCCACCCTGCAGAGAAGGACAGTCATTGGGGCAAGCATTTGGGTTGTTCATGCCATTTCACCTCACCCTATCCTGCAGACACTGACAAGTGTTGAGATGTGCCTTGGGGTGTTTGGCTTTACAGTCACCCCACTCCATAAGGACATACACTGAAATGGGTGCAATATAGAAAGGGGTGAACTGTGGAGCCAAAGAATACAAGGCACAGCTCGATGCCTGTCAGTGGCTGCAGGGTGGGAGGTGGAGTTGGAATAGCATGATCATTACAGTTGGCAATCCAAAGGTACACCCCTGATGCCTGTCAGTTTGTACAGGGTGGGACATTATGTTTAGCAACCGTAATGCCCTGGGCATGTGTTGGTATTTGCAGTACAAATTTTCAACATGGGCATTTTGTGGCCCCCACCTCATGAAAGCATTTGGGACCTCTTCTCATGAACAGTGGCACTCTGATTTTGTCAATGTGTCCCGAAATTTGAGTTTTCACAGCGACCATGCCATTGTGCACCAGATATATGGAAAGCATAGATCGGGCAGTATGTGAAGAATGATAGCTGTACCATTCATAGGGAGGTGTGAAGAGATGGCAATGTTGAAAATCTGTAGTGAAAGTATTAAAAATGCTCAAACTTCTGCGTGTACTTGGAAACTGCACAAGGCATGTGTGTAACGTAGTCATTTAGTGGAATTATTTCACCAGATTTTCAACATAGGCATTTTGTGACCTCTGCTCATGAACACTGTCACTATGATTTTCTTAATCTGTCCTGAACGTTGGTTTCCCACAGCAACTGCGGTATTCTGAGCCAGATGTATAAACACATATTTCGGGGAGGATGTAAACAATGACAGCTGTACTGTTTAAGGAGGTCTTAAAAAAATGGCAATGTTGAAAATCTGGAGTGAAAATACTACAAATTTGTGAAGTTATGAGGGAGCATGGAAATTGAATCTCACAGGCTTGTAAGACAGTCATTTTATGGACAGTTGTCTCAAAATTTTCAACATAGGCATTTTAGGACCTCTGCTCATAAACAGAGTCACTGTGATTTTATATATGAACATACGAATCTGCCAGCAGAACACACCAATCGGTCTATGCAAGTCTGCCCGAGTGTGCAGCTAGCACCCTAGGTTGCAGCTGCCCCAGCCTTCTCCCCCTCAGTTCCTCCCCCACTTGTCCCAGCCCCTGCCCCTGAGTCTTCCTCTTGCTTTATCCCACTCCTCCTCAAAAAGCTATTGACTGTTCTAAATGTTACCACCCCCTCCGGCAGCACATTCCAACTAGATACTACCCTCTCAGAGAAGTAGAGCCTTCTCATTTCCCTCTTGAAACATCCCCCCTTTCAGCCTTAGTCCATGTCCACTCACCTCTCTTCCCTCCTCAGTTTAAACACCCCCTCAGTGCTAGATTTAGTTACCCCATCAGGTATTTAAATGCTTCAATCATATTTCCCCTATCCCTCCTCTCCTCCAGTGTGTACATGTTCAGGTCCTTCAGCCTAACTTCATATTTCTTTTCTTCCATCCCCTTTAACATTTTTGTTGCCCTCCTTTGCACCCCCTCCACTAACTTTATACCTCTCCTCAGGTATGGCCTCCAGTATTAAACTTAGTACTCTAGGTGCAGTCTGGCCAATGATCTGTAGAGAGGTAGGATCACATCCCTGTGTCTGGATGAGAACCACCTTGCAATGCACCACAGCATCATGTTTGCCTTCACTGCTGCTCTTGTGCAGTGGGCTGAGTTGTTCATGCTCCCAGTTGCCAAGATCCGTATGTTCTTCTCCTCCTCTCTGATCCCCAACCAATAGTCCCTCTTCTGGTTCTTAGCTCTAAAGTGCATCACCTTACACTTCTTTGCATTAAATCCTAGTGGCCACTCCACTGACCATGTCCCTAGTCTGGTTAGGTCCCCATGCAGTTTTCCCCATCTGTCCTCTTCATCCACCACCACCCCCAAGTTGGTATAATGTATGAACAGACTAACCCTGCTCCCCACTTCATGTGCTATATTGGAGATAAAGGCCCAAATAACACCAGGCCCAGCACTGACCCCTGTAGCACCCTGCTTGTCACTGCTCTGGGTGCCGAGAGCTCCCCCACCACCACCACCACCACCACCATCTGTACCCACCCCTGTAACCAGTTCTCTATCCATTTAGTCAGTTTTTTCCCCACCCCCACTGCCATCAGCTTCCCCTCCCAGACTCCCATGAGGCACTGTATCAAAGGCCTTACTGAAGTCCAAGTACAGGACATGTACCGCATGGCACTTCTCCAACTCCCTTAGACACATAGAAACAAAGACTTTGACGGCAGATAAGGACCGCTTGGCCCACCTAGTCTGCCCATTTCCCTACCTAGAAGATAAGCTGCAGATCCTATTTAACCAAAAGCCTATTTCTTCCTACCCCCCACAAAAATTGCCTTTTGTCTGTCCCATGCATTCTTGAATTCTCCCACTTCTAGATCTGAGATCCTCTCACTGTCTTCATTTGAGAGTATGAGGTCTAAGATTGCTCCTTCATGAGTAGGTTCCAAAACTAGCTATCTGAGGCATGCCACCTGAAGGGCATCAAGAATGGGCCTGCTTTTGGATGTGGCTGCTGCAAAGGCGCTCCAGTTAACATCTGGCATATTAAGGTCCCCCATCAACAGTATCTCCCCTTTCTCTGCCATCCTAAGTATGCCTTCTATCATATCCTTGTCTGTTCCCTCCCCCTGACATGGGGGTCTATATACAACCCCTTTGCGGATTGTGGTGCCATTTCCAGTCTCTAAGGTGACCCACAGTGCCTCCTCTCCTCCCTGTTTACTCTTTTGTTCAGTTGCCTTTATCCCTTCCCTTACATATAGAGCTACTCCACCCCCTTCTACCCTCCCTGTCTCTCCAGTAGGTTGTGTACCCTGGTATGATAACATCCCAGTCATGGTTCTCTGTGTACCATGTTTCTGTGACTGCTACGATATCCAGGCATCCCTCTTCCATCAAGGCCACCAGTTCAGGGAGCTTGTTGCCCAGTCTATGGGTGTTGGTACTCATTACTCTCCATTTCTTGATGGCCTTACCCCATTTGCCCCATCCCTGTCCTTATTGCATTTGTCACTTTCTCCATTTACCCCTGCGCTTCTCCCTAGTGACATCTCTATGTTGGTGTCTACCTCACTTACTACCCTGATATTTTTGGGGGGGCTAGGATTTCTCTGCTCCTTTCCAGTGCCTCCCCCCTTGGCTAGTTTAAATGCTTGGCAATGAAGTATTTAAAGCTATCACCTAGGATCCTGGTTCCCCTTCTGGACAGATGCAGACCATCATGCCAGTATAGGCCTGCATCCCTCCAGGTGGACCCCCAGTCCCCAGTGAAGCCAAATCCCTCAGCTCTGCACCAGTTTTTTAACCACTGATTGAATCCCATGGTGTGGAGCACCCTAGCCTCACCTGTGCCACAGACAGGCAGCACCTCCCAGAAGGTTACCGTGTGTGCTATTTGTCTAAGGCCCCTCCCCATGTCCACAAATGCTTCTTGCACTGCTCGGATCCCTTTCTTAGCCAGGCCATTTGTCCCTAGGTGGACAATGACATCCAACTCCCTCCCCTGTGCAGCTGCTCCTGTGATCCTGAGGATTCGCTCCCTGTCCCTCCAAGCCATGGCACCAGGCAGGCACCTTACCTCCCTCTCCCCTTCCTCCCCCAGTTCTACCTTCCTAACAATGGAGTCCCCCACCAGGAGTTGTTTCCTTCCCCTGTGGGGTCCCATGCCACCCTCCTGTGGGTCTCCTTTGTGAAGGTTCGCAGCATCTTCCTTGGTCTCCACCGTGGGTGCCTCCATAGAGGAACCACACTTTTCCAGAATGGCATAGAAATTGTGGAGAGGTACAACTGGAGAGTGCACCTCTGTTTCACCACCCTCACCCTCCCTGAGCCCACTGTGGTCCAACCACTCCTCTGTCTTGGCAGCCTCTGAGGCAACGGCAGTGACCCTGGTGGTCCATGAGTGGGAGAGGAGGTCCCACAAATCCTGACCAACTCAGCCTAGAGATGAGCAACCTCCTCCCTCAGCCCAGAGAGGTGCCTGCAGATGGGACAACACTGCATCCTCCAGAACATCTCCCAGAAGACTACTGCTTCACAGCCATTGCACTGCACCACTGCCATCATGTCTTTTTTCTGGCTCCCAAATTGTTATTTGGAATACTTACTCTTTCCTCTGTTTGTTTATTTCTTTTTTTTTCTTCTCTCTCTACTTACTTACTGTCTCTGCAGCCTTTTAGCTCCTGCTCTTCCTGTTCTGAGACAAGAAGTTCCTATATTTCTCAGTAGTCTCCTTACTTGCTCAGAGTCAGACCTCCAGCATCTGGGGAGGATGGATAGCTACTCTTGCCCTTCTAGGATGGTGAGTCTTTTGTGGCTCTGTGATCACTCACTTCCTGCTCCCAAACAGAAAGTTCCTGTTGTCAGTTAAATCCTGTGCCTATAAAAGTAGAACTGGTTTAGAGTGGAGGGGAGGAAAGGAGGGCAATATAGTTCTAGTAGAGAAGTTTTAGTTATACCAGTAGCTCCTTCCTCCTGGTGTCCTGTCTGTTCTCTGGCAGAAGCTATCTAGGGCAGTGTTTATATCTGGTCTTAACCTGGCTCCTTCTAGCTAAGCCACTCCTCCTACTTTGCAAATCTTTCTACACTTAGTTAATTTCACAGATAACAATTCACTTCTGACACCTGTGACAAGCACCTAGATAAGTACACAGATAACAGATAACAATTTACTTCAACTACCTCTGACAAACACACTAACTCCTTTTTTTTACCCTAAATTGAAGGTCCCAGTACAAGAGATCTAGTTCTTAGTCCCAGTAGAGAAGTTTTAGTTATACCAGTAGCTCCTTCCTCCTGGTGTTCTGTCTGTTCTCTGGCAGAAGCTATCTAGGGCAGTGTTTATATCTGGTCTTAACCTGGCTCCTTCTAGCTAAGCCACTCCCCCTACTTTGCAAATCTTTCTACACTTAGTTAATTTCACAGATAACAATTCCCTTCTGACACCTGTGACAAGCACCTAGATAAGTACACAGATAACAGATAACAATTTACTTCAACTACTTCTGACAAACACACTAACTCCTTTTTTTTTACCCTAAATTGAAGGTCCCAGTACAAGAGATCTAGTTCTTAGTCCCAGTAGAGAAGTTTTAGTTATACTAGTAGTGCCTTCCTCCTGGTGTTCTGTCTGTTCTCACAATACTCTGTTAGGTTGGATTGACAAAACCTCATTGAGACGAACCCATGTTGCTGCCCATCTTGGAAGACATTACTGTCTAGGAATGCTACCAGCCTCTCCTTCAGTATTGGATCCATAAGCTTACCCACTATGGACCTGAAACTTACCTGCTGATAATTTCATGGCTCCTCCCTTGGTCCATTCTTCTGTATGGGCACCAGATGGGCCACCATCCAGTCTTGGGGCACACACCCCATTTCCAGGGAGGTGTTGAACAGATCTGCCAGTGGCTCACCCAACAGCTCCGCCATCTCCCTCAGCACCCTGGGGTGGATGGCATTGGGAGTTGGTGCCTTGTCCACCCTTACTGCCCTCAGCCCCTCTAGCACCCTACTTCCAGTGATCACTTTGTCCGTCACATCCTCCCTCCCCTTTCTCCACTGCTTCAGCACAATTTTGGTAGTGGGCCATCCCTCTCCTTAGTGAAAATGGAGCAGAAGTACTCATTTATAATTTCCATTTGCTCCTCCCCCTTTTCCATCCTATCCCTTCCCCACTTTATTCTCACAATATGTTCCTTATACTTCCTCTTTTCCCTGACCTAAAAAAAGTCCTTTTTCCCTCCTTTTATGCCCTGTGCAGAACTTAATTGCCTTGAGGCCTTAGCTTCCTTCACCCTCCTGACAACTTCCCTTGACCAACTCCCAAAAGCCACCTTATCCTCTGCCTTCCCTGTTCTCCAGTACTTTCGGTATGCAGCCGTCTTTGCCCTCACCTCTTGCAGCACTTCCTTGTTCAGCCAGCATGGTTTCTTGCCTCTGCTTTTCTTACTCCTGGCACAGGTGCAGGCTAATGTGGCCTCTGTTAGCCCAGTCTTTATGACTCCCCACTTTTGTTCTACATTCATCCCCGGCCTTATATCCTGGAGTCTTCTTTGCAGATTTGCTCCCTGGATTGGGCTGGTGGTCTGTACACCACTCCCAGACTCAGCTCCAGAAGCTGCACCCAAAGTGCCTCTGTTCTGTCCTCTCCTCTTCTTCCTCATCCCTTATGCATTTAATCCCTTCCCTCACATAGAGTGCACCCCCCTTCCAACCCCCCGGTCCCTCCTGTATATCCTGTATTCTGGGATTGCCAAGCCCCAATCATGGTTCTCTGTGGCCCAAGTCTCTGTCACTGCAGCAATGTCTACCTTCCCATCTGAAAGTAGAGCCTGAAGCTCTGCAGTTTTGTTCCCCAGGCTTCTTGCATTGAGAGAGACCACCTTACACCCATACCCCTCCTTCTCCTCACTCTTCTCGTCCTTGGCCTGTGTCCCTCCTCCCAGTAATCTGCACCCTTTCTCCTCCTTATTCTTACCGGGTATTGGTGCCTTCTGTATTACACTCAGACCACTCTGCCTGCCCCCTCCCAGGGTTACTACTCCTCCGCCTTTACCTATATCTAGGGGGGGTGATCTCATTAGGTTCCCTGTCCGGACCTTTCTACTAACCTCTGTCTTTTGCCCCCCCCACTAGTTTAAATCCACCTTAGTAGAGATATACCCCTCTAATCCCACCTTTAATACCCCCTCCCCTTCCTGCTCAAGTGTACCCTGTTCCCCACATACAAACCACTATTTCCCCAGACTCTACCCCAGTTAGTCACTAACCCATAATTTTTGGTGTGGCACCAATACCTCTGCCCCTCGTTGGACTCCTCAATCCTACCCTTCCTCCCCATGCTTGCACATGGTACGGGGAGTAACTCTGAGAATGCTACTGACTCCCCCACCCCCTCACGCTGCTTGCCCAACTACTCAAACCTTGCCCTCACTACTTCCACAGTCTACCCCCCGCCAAGTCATTTGTACCCACATGCAACAGTAAATGAGATTTCTTCCTCCCCCTTGCTGCACACTTGAGCAGTGCCTGCTTTGCCCCTCCTGCAGTCAACCTAGGGATAGCTTCAACCAAATATGGTTGTGCCTTCCCCCCTTCCACCCCATCTCACCCCTTTCAGTATATAATCCCCTGGGATGAGTACCCCCATCCCTTAGCCCCTTTCCTTTCTAATGCCCCTTCCACCACCCCACTATTTGATATTCCCTGACCCTTACCCCCACCAGCTGCATCCTCTGTGACTTCTTTATCTGTGCCCCTACTTCCGCCTCACCCCTTTTCTCTGCCTTATTCCTCCCATCCCCCTTGAACCCCTTCCCAGCCTGACTACTTCCTACTTGGCTTCCCATTTCGATGTCTCCTCCTCCCCTGCTGATTTCCAATCCCTCTCCTATCCTCACTGTTGTCAATTTAGAGACTTTATTCTCTTCTACCCCGATAGTGATGCCCCTCCTATCCTCCCCCTTCCTGTAGCCTCTCCTCCAGTCACCAAGCCCTCCTTCCTTACTATCCTGCCTTCTACCCTTTTTTCCTCGCTATCTCTTCCCCTAGCTGTTGCCATCCCTTTCATGCCCTGCTTGTCCTGCCCCCTTCAGTATGTTCTTGTTCCCCCTCTCTCTCCCATAGCAGAGGCTTGAATCTATTCCTAATTGATACCCTCCTACATCTCTTCCCCCTATCGGTTCCCCCCTCCTACTTGTTCCCTTCTGTGCCACCCCTGGTTCCACCCCGGTCCCTCCTACTCACAGCCATCTGCTCTCTCCCCCCCTGGAACTCCTCGTGGTCTCTTCCTCCCCCAGTAGGAGGCCCCCCTTGGCTTGGGCATACCCTCCCTTGTCCTCTCTTTTCTGCTGGTGCCTCTGATACTGGGGTCAGTTTCAGTCCCTAGTTGTTCTTCCTCCATCCCCCTTGCCATCCCCTATTCCCCCCAAGCCAGGATGACTACCATACTCATTTTCCCTGCCATGTAGACTCCTCCCTAACCTCCATAGTTCCTCCCTCAAACTAGCCAGTTGTCTACAGACCATACACCCCCCATCCTCCAAGCCCAGTCCAGGATCATGGTGGACCTACACTCTGTACACCCCACTACCCTTCCAAAAATACCCGCCCTATTGACATGTGGAACCTGCCCCATTTTGGCCCCCATCTTATGTTACTGGCTCTTACTCCCAGGTTCTGTACCCTACTACAACTGTTAGATCCCTATTTACTTAAATTCCTGTCCCCCCACATTAGTACCCATACTGGCCCATTGCAGACCAAGGTAATTCAGCCTCAAATCTCATCTATTAGATACTGTATTACTGTAGCAATCCTAAAGCCTCCTTGTCCATTTTTCACCCCTCAGCTACCATACTTTTTGTTCTCGGCTCTCCTATAGTTTCACTTAGCCCAGTTAGAAATCCTGTTGCACTCCAAGTATTACTCAGCTCAGTTACAGAAATAAACAGAACAAATAAATATGTATTATTACAGCAATCATAACAGTATAGCTCAGTACTTAGCTCAGTTAGAGAAATAAACACAACTAAATCTGTATTATTACAGCACTCCTCAAATTACCCAGTCATTGCTTTGTCTCCACCCCAGAGATCCTGCTGTAATATAGGACCACAGAGGACCCCGGGTGGGAGGGTGGGCAACTCTAAAGTCCCAGCAGAGCTCCGTTGAGCTCGCTCACTCACCATCTCACTCGCTCATTCTGTTTCTCCCGGTGCAACAGGCTGCCCTTCTGTACTGGGCTCCTGCCTGCATTGGCATCTTTTTCTGCCCACAAAGAAATTTTCAGCAGTCCCTAAAGAGCTCTATTGAGCTCGCTCACTCCCCTCTCTCACTCGCTCATTCTGTTTCTCCCAGCACTGCAGGCTCCCCTTTTGTACTTGTCTCCTGCCTGTGTCAGCACCTTTTTCTGCCCACAAAGAAATACGCAGCAGTCCCAACAGAACTCTGTTGAACTCGCTCATTCCCCCTCCCTCACTCGCTTATTCATTTCTCCTGGCTCTGCAGGCTGCCTTTTTGTACTGGGCCCCTGCCTGCATTGACACATTTTTCTGCCCAGAAAGAAATCTGCAGTAGCCCCGACAGAGCTCAGCTGAGCTCGTTCACTGCCCCTCTCTCACTCACTCAGTCTTAATCTGTCCCAAACACTAATTTCCCATAGCGACAGTGCTATTCTGCACCACAAGTGCAAAAACACATTTCAGCTAGGATGTGAAAAATGACAGCTTTTCTGTTCATAAGGAGGTGTGAAAAAATGCTAGTGTTGAAAATCTGGCGTGAAAATATTACAAATTTGCGAAGTTACAAGGGTGCGTGGAAACAGTGCAATGCACGCTTGTAACACAGTCATTTTATGTACTTTCATCACCAAATTTTCAACATATGCATTTTATTACCTCTGCTCATGAACAGCATCACTGTCATTTTCTTAATCTGTCCTGAACACTGATTTCCCACAGCGACCTCGCTATTCTGTGCCGGAAGTGCGAAAACACATTTCGGCCAGGATGTGAAATATGACAGCTATACTGTTCATAAGGAGGTGTGAAAAAATGGCAGTGTTGAAAATCTGGAGTGAAAATATTACAAATTTGTGAAGTTACAAGGGTGCTTGGAAACTGCATAATGTACACTTGTAACACAGTCATTTTATGGACTTTCGTCACCAAATTTTCAACATAATCATTTTAGGACCTCTGCTCATGATTAGTGTCACTGTCATTGTCTCAATCTATCTCAAAAACTGATTTCCCCACAGCAACTGTGCTATTCTGCGCCAGAAGTGCGAAAACACATTTCGGCCAGGATGTGTAAAATGACAGCTATACTGTTCATAAGGTGGTGTGGAAAAATGGCAATGTTGAAAATCTGGACTGAAAATATTACAAATTCGCCAAGTTACAAGCGTGGGTGGAAACTGCGCAATGCACGCTCGTAAAACAGTCATTTTTGGGGATTTTTTTCACAAATTTGCAATATAGGCCTTTTGAGAGCCCATCTCATGAACAGTGGCACTGTCATTTCATTACTTAGTCCGGAAAAGTGATTCTGCGCAGTGACCACAAAATCACCTTTCAGGACTGAATAATGCAATGACAGTGACTGAATTCATGAGGTTGGGTCCCAAGAACCCCATGTTGAAAATCTAGTGCCAAAATTCCCAAAAATGCCTGAGATATGCACCAAAGTTGAAAAAAACCCTATTTATGCCATTATACAGCTTACCAGCATTTCTTCAGTTTGCAGTCAGCTTTGAAGAGTGCAGACGTGTTCCCATCCACCGAAGATTGTCACGCTGAGCTCCTGAGGTAAGTATGGGGTGAGGGGGTGTGGCGAGGTGGAGTGAGCAGAGGGTGGGCACAGGGTGGGGGAGGGGCCACCGAACTCTACAAGGGACCGCTTTCTGTTTTGCAGGTGTTAAAAAAAAACATAGCAGGACTGTTTTTTTTCTTCTGGAACATTTGGCACACTGGGGTGGGCTCCCAGCATGCCACCTAAGTGTTTTTGGAGAGCTGTAGCCGACAGGGGACTGTGCCACCCCATCGGCACATACCAGTGGGGGGAGAGCCGAGTGGGATTGGGCATGCCCTTGGCACACAGCAAAATGGGGGGGGACATTATGCTGACAGGGAGTGGGCTCCCCCATTAGCAAATTGAACTGTGGGGGACTGAAGCTGATGGGGATTGGGGCCCCCATCAGCAAAGAAAGACTGTTGGGGATTGGGGCTCCCCCTTAGCACACAACAAATGTGAGACAGGGGTTACAGTGTGCTGACGTGGAGCTGGCTCCCCCGTCAGCAAATGTACTGGGTCAGGGGTGGCATATAGACAGTTAGGTATCGCCTTGCAATGACGGGTCACTCCCTCATTGCAGCAATAGCTGACACTGCAATGACGATGAGGCCCCTGATTGCAGCAGCGAAAACCTTTTAACTTGGTGGCACTTCTGCAGAATCAGTGTCATCAAGGCACTGGGCCTGCATTGGTCCACCAGTGCCAAGCCCCCAAATGCAGTGTCCCTGCTGGCTGCCAGAGTGCCGCACCTCCACAGCCCACTTCTCTCCTAAGCTGCCACATAATGTTTCTTGCGCATGCGTGCAAGCAAACATAAAAAGGTGTTCTGCTTGCCATTTGCTCTTAGCTGGCATTTTTCCTATTTTATACATAGGGCTAAATTATTGAGACAGTGTGCTACACTAGGAGGTGTGTCACTAATCAAATCTTGCACAGTCATTTCCTTGCATTTTTTAAAGCCAGGTCCCACAGCCTACATTCCTCTGTCTTCTACTGTGTTCTCATTTCGGCTCCCAGCATAAATTCTAATGGGGCGTGGGGAAGATTTAATTTTAAAATTGTTTGCATAATGTTTTGCACCTGCATCCAGAATGGTGTCATCTTCTTTCAATGGAAAACCATATGAACAAAGGTGCCCAGTTCTATACAGCGCTTTGGACACCTGTCAGATTTGTCTGAGTTGTACTTGTGAAGTCTCACCGGGGTTAAATATGTACTATACACAATGTTTATTTGGATCCTACACAGTTTATTTGATATGGCACACTGTTGGATCTGTTTTGTGACTGCTCTCCAGGTCTCCTCATCTATGGTTATGTCTAGTTCTTGTTCCCAGTCTGTTCTGGCTTTAATGCCTGGGGATGGAACAGCTCCCAAGAACAGTTTATACAGTGTGGTAAGGATTGAGGCAGATGGTTGTAGTCTGCATAAAACCTCCTCAATGGAGAACATATAAGGATTTTTCCCACTTAACTATTGTCTAATTCTCAAATAGGCAAAGAAATCACCCTTCTGAATAAACTACTATTCTCAAAGTTCAGCATATTGTTTCTGCCCCCCTCCCATAATGCAGATCCTTAATGCATTTTATACCAGCTTATCCTACCTTAAACTGGCCTGATGCAAGAAAACAATATATCCCTTTTTATTTTTAAAACTAGTGGACAGTGTAGCATTGGAAGAGGGTACCCTAGGGTAGTCTATGAGTTGGTGAATACCTCTCCATAGCCTTGCAACCTGATAAGTGAAAGGATTCTTTTACTTCCAAAGTTTTGGTTCATTCAAGCTGGGTGATAGAAGGCCCTGTATTATACCTCCTGGAAGATGTTCCTTTTCAATGCATAGCCATGCTGTTTTTTTTTATTCTGAGAATAGTAGAGGGTCAAGAGTTGAGCTGCTCAGTAGTAATTCTTAAAATGAGGTAATGCCAGCCCCCCTTGTTTATAGGGAGCTGTAGTATACTGCATTTAATTCTAGCCAGTTTTCTATGCCACAAACATCTACTAATCATGCTATTGAGCTTCTAAAAAAGAAGTATTCTGGTACTTATGACTGGCAAGCACTGGAAAAGAAACATGCACTTTGGAAGGATAGTTATTTTAATTGTATTTACTCTACCAATGAAACTAAGTGGAAGGCCTAACCATTTATCACAGTCTTTTTTTATTGCATCTAATGACAAAGTAAAATTTACCCCATAGATAAGTGAAGGTTTTCTTGGAATGTTGATGCCTAAATGCTTCAGTGATGAGACCACCTTTGGCAACAAGGATAGGCTGGCTGGCAGGTCCAGTTTGCATGTCCCCAGTGGCAGGATCTCATTTTTGGATCAATTTATTTTATGACTAGATATCTCCCCAAACTCCAATAAAATGTTTTGTAGAGCAATGAGGCTTGATTTGGTTTCTGTCAGGTACACCAGGAGGTCATCTGCAAACATTGCTGTTTTACGGAATTCTCCCCCCACATGCAGACCCTTAATCTTACTATTCTGCCTAGTTAATACTGCCAATGGTTCCAATGCTATAACATATAGTAAGGGTGAGAGTGGACAGCTCTTGTCTTGTTCCCCAGTAAGTTGTAGAGGACGAAACACTTTAATTGACAATAGTTTGTGCATTTGGCTTAACATATAAAGTACAAATCCAACTAAGGAGGATGTTCCAGACTTCTTAATTGCATGAAACATTTATGTCCACGCCACTCTGTCGAATGCTTTTTCAGCATCTGAACTTAGTACTGTAACCCCTCCTTACAGTGAAGAGGACATATACTTCCAAACAATGTTCAAAGTTCACCAGACGTTGTGTTTACCCCGCTTACCCTTTAGAAACGTGGACTAGTCTGAGTGGATAATGTCCAGTAAAAATTCCTCAATATGCACCACTATCACTCGAGCCAGTATTTTATAATCTGCTTTCAACAGTGATATGAGATGGTAAGAAAAACATTATGCAACTTTTTTCCTGATTTAGAAAGTACAACTATGATAGCTGAGCTCACAGAGGGCACCCACCTCTACACTTTCTTCTCTCATACTCATTAGGGGTTCCTGGAGCTGATCTTGGAATATTTTATAAAAATAAATTGGAAATCCATCCAGTCCAGGGGCTGTACCACTCTTTATATGTTGTATTGCAACCTTAACTTCATTCCAATTAATTGGGGCTTCTGATTTATTTGTTTGTGTTTCAGTGATTGTGCGGAGTTATGCTTTGTTCAGAAACTTCTATCTTATCACTTGAGGGCGAGACCTCAGTGGTATAAAGACCTTCAAAAAATGTCATAAAACATTCTCCTATTGTAATGTCATCTCACACTATTCCACCATGTGACATTTGAACATTGAACTGCTGCATTGCTCTTTATACCTCCTCTACTTTTCAACTACCAGGCAAAAAGCATCCACCCAGCATCACCTTCAAAATATTCCCCCCATCAAATATAGCTTCCACAGTGCTAAGCATGTCCCTAGTAAGTGAGATCCTTGGGAATGCATACTTCATGTTACATTAAGTCACACCCATATTTCCCACTGATACCCATGGCCCCAGCCGTGGTTGGGGGTGACAGCCTCAGAGCTCTCATTGACACCCCAGCAACAGACTGACATAGGAGCTGTGTACCTGACAATATTGTGACTGTGAAGTAACACTTCAGCTCATTCCTATACAGTTGTTCAAGCACACACATAACAGGAATGCCCTTACTGAATAAGCCACCTCTTACTATTTGACAGAGCTACCCAATGGACCCCAGCTGGATTGCCTCTCATTACCGGATCAGTGGTTAGATGTCCTCTATTGGAACTCCCATGCAACAGACACATGCAATCCACCACGGCCATTTGGCCGCATCAACCAGTGGTGATACACAAACGTTGGCACACTATTCACTATTTACACTGCATGGGAGACATCTGATTGACCTTTGCCCGGATCCAACATATTACTTTTAGTACTCCTCTCCATGACCACATCCCATACATTGTCGAACATGTTTGAGTTATTTTTAATGTGACAGCTCCTCATAATTTGTTTGGCAGAATAACACCAGCAGTTTGTGCTTTTATGTTCATTGGGAGCATTGCTCTGGGTCAGCATGTGAAAGTGACATTTGCACATTCGTGCAGGCACGTACATGCCACAATGACTCCAGGGATCAGGTCAGCTCTTATTAGTGAGACATGGGCACTGGGCGGGGGCAGACATTATGAAAGGGAAGCCATACCATCCAGTTCGGTGCTACTCTGAGCCTATTTGCAATGCTAACAATTAAATGTGCAAGCTGAGGACATAGCAATGTCTCCTGTGAGCCCATGTACATTGTATAAGTCTGGGTAATTTTAATTTGCTTTACCTAGCTCACATATTGAAGGGATTTGCTTCAGAGTGTGCCTGTGGGTCTCTAATTTGTGGGCATGCACGCTGTCACAAATCCTATTACACAGCCACCCATTGGCCTGCAATGTATGCCATCTTGTAAATTACAGAAATTGACAGTTACATACACGCCCACGAAGGCTATCAAAACTCTTTGTCAATTACAAAGCCTACAAAGAGGCCACTTTTTAACTTGTCTTTAAGAACATCTTGGGCCGTGATCTTTGTACAGCATATTTATAGCTCAAGACCCTCACATCCTCATCTCCCCTCACGATGAGAAGAAGCCATTTGTTTCCTCCTCAACTCACATTGCCTCCAAGCAAAACAAGTGAATGGGTGATTTATTACCCCATAACTTGCCACAGTTTCTTACCTTGTTTAGGGAGCACTAGGCAAACACTGCCTATTACTGCAACTTCAACACTGATTGATGTGCACAAGTATTGTATGATCCTGATTTAGATGGCAAACCCAAAGCCCTCCAGTAAAACCACAAAGATGAGAGCTATAGTATTTATTTTACAAATCAGCAACTTATTTATTTATTTATTGAATTTTGTTGACCAGGTAGGCCCACTGAGACTAGACGTCCCTTTTTCAGGGGCTACCTGGGGTGGGGGGGACACAGATGGTAACCAACTGAAATTGAACCAGATTAAGCTGCTGTTGGTATTTTAGTGAATGGGGGAAATTTGGCCAGGACACTGGGAAAATTCCCCTACTCTTTTAGTTTTGGGGGGTGTTTTTAGCATTTACTATTAAGTTTTGGGGCTATAAAAATGCAATTTTCTATTGATGTATTATGAAATACTTATTTATGTTTACCTTTCTTTTTATGTTGGCTCACTCATGCACAGCCAACATATTGTAGTAGTAGCAGATTTGGAGTAGTGGTCACTGTTGGGCAAATGCAGGGCATGCATCATTAGGTGCATCCTTCATTCTCCAATCAGCCAGCATCAGGCACTGATGTTATGCATCCCTAATGTGAGCACCAGATCTAAGAAAAGGTCCGCTGCAATGAGAGTGAAGCTCTCATGCAGCAGGACCACAACACGCCTCCCAACGTCCACTCAACATGGTGTCAGTGACTGCTGCCACCTCCTGTCACAATGCTGACAGGGAGCCCACTCCCCGTTGGCATAATGACCCCCCTCCCATTTAAAATGTAGTGCCCAAGGGTGCCCAATCCCCTCGGCATCATGCACCCCCCATGTTATTTCTTTTGCCAATGGGGGCCCAATCCTGTTGGTGTTTATCCCCATCCCTGTTTATTTTGCTGACAGGGGAGCCCACTCTCCATTGGCATAATGCCTTTAACTTTTGTTGTGTGCTGTGAGGGGGTGCCAATCCCCTCGGCTCATGTCCCCCTTCAGGAATGTGCCGGCCAGGGTGCCCAATCCCCGTCGGCTGCAACTCCCCAAAACTTAGGTGGCATGCTGGGATACCCCAGCATGCCAAATTCCTTGCAAAAGAAAATCCCACAACATTTTTTTTTAAACCTGTAAAAAAGGAAACAGTCCCTCACTGTCTCCCTGCCCCTTCCCACAATCCATACCCACCCTCTGTGCACCCTGCCTTCCAACACCCCCCTCACCTCATACATACCTCCAGACAGTCTTCAGTGGACCTGGAACATGTCTGCACTCTTCAAGACCGACCGCGAACTGAAGAAATGTTGGTAAGCTGTATAATGGCATAAATCGGGGTTTTCAACTTTGGTACACATGGCAGACATTTTTGGGAATTTTGGCACCAAATATTCAACATGGGGTTATTGGGACCCCTCCTCATGAATTCAGGCACTGTCATGGTGTTAGTCGGTCCTGAAAGGTGATTTCACGGTCACTGCGCAGAATTACCGTTCAGGACTAATTAATGAAATGACAGTGCCAATGTTCATGAGGGGGGCTCTCAAAAAGCCTATGTTGCAAATTTTGTCGGAAAAATAAAAAAAATGGCTGTTTTACGAGCGTGCATTGCGCAGATTCCACGCACGCTTGTAACTTCATGAATTTGTAATATTTTCACCCCAGATTTTCAAAATTGGAATTTTTCTACATCTCCTTATGGACAGTGCAGCTGTCATTTTACATATCCTGCCCGAAATGTGTTTTCGCGCATCTGGTGCAGAATAGCGTAGTTGCTGTGCAAAATCAGTTTTTGGGACAGTTTGAGGAAATGACAGTGACACTGTTCATGAGCAGAAGTCCTAAAATGCCTATGTTGAAAATTTGGTGATGAAATTCCATAAAATGACTGTGTTATAAGTGTGCATTGTGCAGTTTCCATGCACCTTTGTAACTTCACAAAATTGCAATATTTTCATGCCAGATTATCAACACTAGCATTTTTCACACCTCCTTATGAACAGTACAGATGTAATATTTTCACATCCTGCCCTAAATGTGTTTTCTCACCTGTGGTGCATAATGGCATGGTCACTGTGCAACATCAACATTTTGGACAAATTAACAAAATCACAGTGCCACTGTTCATGAGGGGAGGTCCCAAAATGCTTATGTTAAACATGTGGATAAAAAAATCTCAAAAATAATTGGGATATGGAAGTGTGTTGCACAGTTTCTATGCATGCTCATAGCTTCACCAATTTTTTATATTTTCACTCCAGATTTTCAAAGTTGCCATTTTTTTACATCTCCTCATGAACAATACAGTTGTCATTTTTCACATACTGCCCAAAATGTGTTTTCTTCACTGTGTTGCCAAATGGCATAGCTGCTGTGCAAAACCACCTTTCAGCTAACAAACTGACAGTGCCGCTTTTCATGAAGTGGGCTCAAAAACAGCCCATGTTGAAAATTTGGAGTGAAAATACCAACACATGCCTACGGTGTTAGGGTTACCAACTGTAGCACCCCACCCTGTAGAGACTGACAGGTGTCAGAGGTGTGACTTGGGATCATTGGCTGTAATGCTTAAGCCATTCCACTTACACCCCCACCTTGCAGCCAGTGACAGGCATCGTGGTGTGCCTTGTACTGTTTGACCAAAAAGTTCACCCCATTCTCCTATACTGCACCCACCTTAGTATATTTCCTTATGGAATGGGGTAAGTATAATGCCCAAAGACCCCAAAGTACACCATGACACTAGTCAGTGTCTACAGGGTAGAGTCAGGTACAATGGCATGAGCTTTATAGCTGACGACCCAAAGGTACACCCCAGTGCCTGTCGGTCTCTACAGGGTGGAGGTGGGGTTGGTGTCACTTTAATACTTTACTGCAATTCTTATTATGTGTCTCTCACTCCAGCACTACCAACGCCAATGCCAGCAAGACAACATTCGGCATTGACAAATGCTTGTTTATTAGGATTTTGTGTGAAGAAGCATTATTATGCATGTATTTTGCTTTTTAAGTTATAATAAAAATTGCCCTACTCTTTTGGCAGGGGGCACTCTCTATCAGTTGGAAGAGCATGAGGGATCCCAATCAGGACATGGACATGGAAGGAGAAAGTTGTGTTCAGCAACCAGCTCAAGAGGATATGGATTTCCTTAATGTTTCTTCGGAGATACCTGTAGTCAGTGGGGAAGAAAGGCTTTTACAGGCTGAACTGGAGGAAAAAAAGCAACATTTACTTCAAATGATGACAGAGGTGGGGAAGGAATATGACGTGAGTAAATCCAAACTGGAAGAGGAAAGAAAGCACAAACGCTCTGAGCAGAGCCATGACCTTGTTCAGGCAAAAAGTTTAACCAGGAAACCGAGGCTGAATCTTCCCCACAGGTTTCTTCATTGTTAACACCAGTTTTGCAGCAATTTCTGTTCACCGGAGCTGAACAAGAATGGTCTCTTGAAACTGTGTTGCAAGGAGATGGCTGGAAATTTGACAGCAGAAGGTGGTTACCAGACCCAGCAATTCCTTTACATCAGGAATTACCTAAAGACTGGGAAGAAGAGTCAGAAGTGGTTGGTTCATCGCAAGACAACCCCACGACTACTGTAGGAGAACAACGAGTTGTTTCAGCTGTTCTGGCTGATTCTGAAGTGAATATTGTGGTACAAGAGGGTACAATAATGGTTGTTCAGCCATTGGGCTCTCAGGATTTAAACACACTGGTCATTATGCCACTGGAGGACATGAGGGATGTTCATGGGGAGCATGGTGTCTCTGATCACCAAGCAGGTACTGACTTATTTTTACATTCTGACTCTGAAATTTAAGAGGTGGTAGTTACTGAGGAGACCCCTACCTCAGATGTACCCCATTCTACCTGTATATCCTCCAGTTATGCCAGCTTAATTAAACAGCCAGCTGAGGCCTCAAAACACCATTTTGTGGTATGCCACACATATAAGGGTGGCCTGGTACTTCCCCCACCGACCAAGTATATGTTGGTAAAGAATTGATAATTAACTCATTGCATTTTCACCTGCTGAAGTGTACACATTTATTCATGCAGTTGGAGAGGGAAGAAAAAGAGGCTGCAGATGTCTCTTAATACAAACCAACACTACCCCAACTGAAACATCAAATCACATGTTGACTGTTATTCAAATTGCTTACCAAATTCAAATTGCTTCAGATCCACCAAGAGTGCCAGGAAAGTGTCTATGGCGACTGAATATGAGCATATTGAATAATGCTCCTGTAATAAATGATAAAATTATTATTCAAGATAGACATTCTGTACAAGTTTTGGATGACTCCATCATTCCTTGGTGGGAAGACAAGAAGAGTTGCTTGACTGAATATTTTCAACAAATTACTAAACGGTTGGCTTTTTGTAGTCAGCAAACCTATTTAATCCTTCAAAAGAAATGATAACATCTTATTTCCAAACAAAATATAGAAAAAATATATCTGATTTCTGAGATTTCACGTATTAAACAACAGATCTTCAATTTTTCAATATGACAGACACAAGTCTTTAGAAAAAGAACAAAGCTTCGGGACACAAGGGAAATGGGAACAAGCTAATCCATTGGCAGATTGGTCAAATAGATTGTCCAAATGGAAAATTATGAAATTACATTCAAGAACAGGGAATTTGGCTACAGATAGTGGCCTGGATATACAGAGCACTTGCGCATGATGCAACTGAGATTCACCGATGCAAGTACGAAGATGCGCCACCCAGCGATATTCAGAGGGAGCCATGGCACAGTGCAAATCCCATTGTGCCAATGCACAACAATAATGTATGCAGCACAAGTGCAGGGGACATTCTCATGAATATGAGGTGCAATGTGGTATTCAACCGGGGAACCCATGGTGCAAGTCTGGAGCAAACCCAAGATGCGCTGACCAGACTTGCTCCTATAAAAACAGGGCTCAAACATACAGACAGTAGAGAGAGAGACAGACAGGGCAACAAACACAGAGGGAGAGAAAGACAGAGAGGTGGAGTGGGAGAGGGAAAGGGAGAGAGGGGCAGAGATAGAGAGAGAGAGAGAGACACACACACTCTCAGAAACAGTGCACCAGGGCCACAGACAGGCATCAAACCACCCAAGGGGACACACACAAGGAGAAGAAGGGATGCAGAGTGTGCCATTCCTGATGGAGGCAGTAATGAGGGGTGTGAGGAGGCAGGATGAACAGCTACGTGGCCAACAAAGGACCTGGCGGTGGTATGCCTGACACAGGTGGTACCGTGCCCGCATCACATTTGAGAACTATAGCGACACAGTGATCATGAGCTGGTACCACCAGAACAGGGACATTCTGAGGCAGCTCTGTGAGCTGTGTAGTGAGGAGATGCAGGCACCCACCTGACGTTGCCATGCCATGTCCGTGGAGACCAAGGTGACCGCTGTCATGTGTCTGTTCACCACGGGCACCTTCCAACAACCAACATGGGATACCATGGGTATCATCCAGTCAGCCACGTCCTGCCTCCTTACACAGTTCCTCAACACCCTGCTGTCACATGCTTTGGAGTACATACATTTCCCCAGCGCACAGGTGGAGCATAGAGCAAACATGCAGGCCTTCCACAGGGTTGCACACCTGCCTGGCATGCTTGGGGCCATTGACTGCACCCATGTGGGCCCTGAGGGCATTGCACACATCAATAGGAATGGGAGCCCAACCATCAACTGCAAGGTGGTATGTGATGCCACGGGGTGCATCATCAATTTCTGCACCACACATCCTGGGACTGCACAGAACACATTCATCTGGCACAGTTCTGCACTGTGCCGCAGGTTCAAATGCAGGGACATAACCAAAGACCACCAAATGGGTGAGTATGGGTTAGGCCAGGGGTGAGGGGAGTTTGCAGACCTGGAGTGGGGGATGGCAGGGAGGCCTTGGTGGTGTATGCGTGAGGGACATGGGTGCAGAACAGCATAGCAAAGGGCTAACCATGTTGATCTCCACACAGATGACAGTGCTTACCTTCTGAGACCCTGGCTGCTCACACCCTACCAGTGACCGTCATCCCCAACAGAGGAATGGTACAATGAGGCACATGCCAGCATGCGCGACATCATCGAGCATGTCTTTGGCATGTTGAAGGCATAATTCCATTGCCTAGACAGGTCAGATGGTGCCCTACAATACAGCCCCTCAAAAGCCTGTGGCCTATTCCTGGCCTGCTGCATACTGCACATGGCCATGGACCGTGGAATAGCTGTCGAGGCTGAGGAGGGTGACAGTAGCAGGGACGACAGTGCCAATGGGATGGAGGGGGGTATGTAATCACCCCCTGGGTGGAGGAACCCCCGACTTGGGCAGCAGGCATGATGCCACCATGACACAGTCTCACAGGAACACTTTGGAGCATGCAGGTAAGTGGTGTGGCACACATGCATGGGCCGTGTAGACCAGCACACCACACACATGCAGTGGTGTGCATGATGGGAGGCATGCACAAACAGTGGTGCTCAGCAGGGGTAGGGGAGCCAGTTGCAAACAGCAACACACATGTGGCACAGTCTTGAGCACACACACACACACACACACACACACACACACACACACACATGCACACATACACAGGCAGTGGAACATGGCATGGATCAGATGCATTGAACCAGTGCACAGGCACAACAGGTGGTAGTTTGGCCTCATCACACCCACACCACACATCTCAGCAGCTGGCAGGCACACACAGGCAGCATGTGGCATGACATGCATGTGCACCACCACAGGTGTGACACACACACACACACACCATCTACGTGTGTACAGGGCAGCAGCAGCAGACTGCAGGCAGGGAAGCACACACCTCAGGGTGGCCATGTGGCTCCAGGACCACCGCAGCCATGTGGTCAGCTGTGCTGGGGCTGATTGGCAAACGTAGGCTATGCATTGGCCATGGGGAGTGTGTCAGATGCCCCCCGGAGGGGTGGATGCATGGGACTGTGACCATGTCCCTGTGAGGGGGGGTTGTAGGTGGCCAAACAGGCCAGCCCTGGGTGTGCCAGGGATGCCTACATCTGAACCCGGCATCCGCTGTGATGGGGTCACCCAATGCCAGGTCCGTGGGGTGGACAGCACACTGTGGGGGGGTCCCCTGCACACAGCCATGCCCAGTGGCAGCCAGCAACACAAAGTCATCTGCAATTGCACCCACAATGTTATCCATGGCCGCAGTCATGGCCTCCTGCATGCATTGTAGCCCCTCCGGCATCTGCACAGTGCCCCTATCCTGCTGCTTGGCTAGCTGGCATACCTCCACCCACAGTACACACACCCCAGTGGTGAGCAGCACCTGTTACTTAATGGATGCCCGCAGTAGCTGGGTGTGCTCAGCCAGACAGTCCACATCCTGTGGCATCTGGCCAGGATGCCGATCAGCAGTGGGTGACCTGCCATGCAGTCCAGACCCCCTTTCCGGTGGGTGCTAGACAGTGGGATCTGCAGGGGGAGGGTGTATGGCAGGCTCACCGGTGGTGGACCCTGCGTCCAGCTGCTCAGTGGCACCTGCTGCCTGCTGCTGCTGCCCATCCTGCTGATCTCCACCTCCACGAGCCTACTCGGCCGCTCCATCACCTACACACAGCACAGCAGTGGCACCACACACTGCTGAACCCGCAGTGCTAGCAGGCAGCTGTTTAGCTGTGGGCATGGCATTGGGCCCTGATGCTGCCTGTGCTTCTGGCAGGGCCGACTCCCCTACAATGTCCCGCATGCTGTCCAGGATCATTATAATGTCGTCATCAGCGTGTGACCTGATCTGTGTCTCTGTGCACAGCACAGCCAAGACTGGCATCCTGCAGAAACACATCCTGATCTGACCTTAGGCCAAGGATGTCCATGGGCACTGTGCTGCCCAGCTACAGCCTGTCAGGGCACGGCTACCGGTGGACAGGGAATGTCAATCTTCATGGTCCATGCCACCATCCACAGTGGCCATGTCCACCGCCGGCATCCCATCCTCTGTACAGAGCCATTCTGATGCTGCAAGAAAAGGAGGTAGTGTCAGTGATGCATTGCCCCCATGTGTCCCCCCGGGTATGCTGCTGCCATATGTGGGCAGCAGTGTGCCATGCATGTGGGTGCACACATGTCCATATGGCATGTGGAACAGCAGCATGTACACCAGCATGCCTGTGTACTCGCCCTCTGGGCCAGTACCTGTGCGTGACTAACATAAATACCATGCAGTGATGGGCTGCCACCCATCTGGAAGCCCCTTCAAGCACACCCTCCACCGAGGTGTGGCAGATGGTGGCTACCACCAACTCCTCTGCAGGAGTCAGTGTGGGTGCATCTACTGGCCATCTGCCGGTGGCATTCCAGGATGCTCTGATGGCCTCCACCTTCTCCTTTATGTGCCGCCTGTCTGTCCTGGTCTTCTTGCAGCACTCTTGTGCTGACTAGTGGTGGCTGCTGTGCTGGGTGACATAGGCCGCCACCTCATCCCATCAGACAGCCTTGTCATGTGGTGTGCCTGTGGCACAGCTCAACAGGGCCTCCCTGTTGAGGTAGGCCTCAAACAGGGCATCAGTCTCCCCATTTGTGAAGCTGGGCCTGCGCTTACGTGCAGGCCCATGCTCCTCACCCGCTTCCTGTCCTAACATGTTGCCTACAGTGAACATAGAAAGCACAGTGTGTCAACAACAGCAGAGCCCTGGGCAGTCCCACCTTGCAGTGCTTCTGTCTCCCTGTGTTGCTGTGGTGTCCTCCACTTACCTGTCATGGTTGCAATACTGGTCCATGGCCTGTCCTGTGCAGTGGCACTTATTAGACGCAACACATGCAAATTAGGTTGTGCGCAATGGTAATGATATGCTAATGCACCCTACTTCGCCATGCATTGGCTGATGAGCTCATTTGCATTTAGTGTCTGAATATCACAGAACTGTGCTGTGTGTATTCATGTTGCGCTGGAACAAGCCCATCGCACACTACCTACACATGTGTGGTGCATGTACCTGCAGTGCCCAGGTGCACTAGAAGTCCCATGGTACAGCTGCGCACAATGCGTGGATTGTGCAATGCATCAACACTGCACATGTGGTGCAGGAGCGGCTCCGTGCATGCCCATGCATCATGCCATGCACCCTACTGTTCACGTGCGCATTGCGCGATAGGTTGGTGACCTCTGATCCATGGATCACCTACATGACCCCGTGACCCTGCTAGGCCCTGGCATTGTATGCATGCCCATCATTGCACAATGGTCCCACATTGCACAACCTAGCACGCATCCATGTGCTGCACAATTGAAGTAGTGTGTTGCATATCACACATCCTGCACATGTGGCAGGCACGTGCACTGTGCACCGCCATTTGCATTGCCATTTTGGATGTCAGCCATGGTGCAGGGCACTGGTAGATGGGTAGTGAACTGAAGTGAGGTTGAGTTGATCAACCTGGTGGAAGTTGTCCAGCCCTTTGAGGGACAGCTATTTGGGATGGTGCCCCTGCAGCAGGCCAGAGGAGAGGTCTGGAACTCGGTTGCTGTGGCCCTGGAGAGGAGAACGGTGTGCCACGTGCACCTGAGCAGTGCAGGCACCACTATGGGGACCCGCGATGGATGGCACTTGATTGTCTCCAGAGGATTCAGGCACGTGTGCAGCGTGGTGCGCTGCCAGAGCCGGGTAGGTGTTTGCATGTTGCCTGTATTGCCAGGTGCAATACTGTAATGTTAGCATTGCTGCTTGGCATGGGCCACAGTGGGTTACATAGCTGTCCTGCCATGCTCTGTGTGTCATGCCCGGCTGCTGCATATGATGTGGCCATGCTGGCATGTGGGCCACAGGGTGGACAGGGGCACACCCTGTGCGCAGAGGCGTGGTGGTGGGGGTGCTGCTGGCATCCATGAATAATGATGTCCACCTCTCATCTTTCCCCTCTTAGGGCTGAAGGACTGCAGGAGGGTCAGGGTGGTAGTGGAGCCTGCCAGGGCAACAATACCACCTGATGCTGGGCAACTGGTGCTACCAGCACAGTCCTGTGTGGGTGAGTACTGCCTTGTTGATTGTCACTGTACCTTGGAGGTGGCAGTGGGGTGGGGGTATGGCCATGGCCACCTGTAAAATGTGTCTTGACAGCTGTGTGTGGCGTACAGTCCATTGTGCATGCCACAGTCACCTGTATGTTGGCCATTTGTACCAGCTGTTGGTGGGGTGGGCATGCACCCAGATGCCACTGGTAGTGCTGCAGTGCTGCTGTTGTTGTGTGCCATGTGGCTGACACTGTTCAGTCCTGTGGCTGCTGTGTAGTGACGTCTGCCTCTCTTCACTGGCTTGGCATTCCGTGACATGCGCAGCCGTTGACCCCCCCCCGCTGGGGTCCATACCAAACTCTCCAGGGGTGTATCCACATACTGCCCATTGTGATCTGTTGGTGGGCATGGTTTACAGGACCATTTCACTGATTACTTGTCTTGTCCCATGCCATAGGTGTCAGGCAGACAGCAACTCGGAGGCCATGGAAGGTCCAGACACATTTGCTGAGCCAGATCCTGACCATTGTGAGGAGGGTTCTGGATGTTGTGGTGGTGATCCACCATGTGTCAACAGCTGGCAGGAGGAAACAGCATCTTGGTGGGGCATCCAGCCATGGATGCCACTAGCTGGAGTGTCTATAGCTCCTTTTGCCCTTGTTGGCCCTGATCCCATACAGTCCTCTTTCCTGCTGTATAGCCCCTGTTCCCTGTCCCTCTCCATCTTTGTACCTTCCCTGTCCCCGACCCCTGTTCCTGTTTTTGTGTTACTAGTTCACTATTATAAAGCTTTTCCACCTCCATGCCTATGCCTGTGTCTGTTTTGTGAGTGGCATGTGGAGCCATACTGCAGTGTTCTGGTCTCTGTCCATGGTGTTTGGGGGTGGGGCTGTGTGGTGCTACTGTTGTTCCCTGCTGTGTACAGTGGTATGTCACGTTGTGCTGGGGTCATCACCCAGTTTGGTGGATGTGCCATGTGGTGTCAGGCTCGCCATGGAGCTGTGGTCAGTGGTGGGCAGCAGGTGTTTGCATGGTGTTGCCACACTGCCATGGTCCTCCTTCTGGTCCTGTCCTCCCACTGGGGTGAGGATATCTGCATCCCCTGTTGGGCACCCAGTCCCGTGTGGGCAGCCGCTCTACCTGGGTCCAGCTTCCTTCACTACTCAGCATGTGGGCTGCCTGTGCACATGTGGGTCCTGGGTTTGTTTGGCTCCATGGTCCTGGGGTTGGTCATCCATTGTAGCCTGGCACTGGGTACAGTGGGCTGGCGGTTGGTGGGGGAAGCCCCATTGGTAGCACTGTGGTGGCCATCTTTCTCTCCTGTCACCTGCTGGATGTGCCACATCTGTGTTCTGGGTACTGGTTCCTGGGCATGCTTCTGTCCACCAGCAGTGGTCCACTTATGGGTGCTGTGGTGCATGGCACCACTGTGGGAGGCTGTGCTCCATCACTTGTGGTCCATTCTTCCACCCTGCACTGTGCTTGTGTGTGCACTGGTGTGCCCTGCTGGCATGGTCCTGTGGCCATTGTCACTGTACTTTCCAGGCCGTGTCCCTGGGTCACTTGTCTCTGCACTGCCCCCCCCAACTGTTGTTGCTTGGCTTTGCTCAGCGCTTCTGCAGTTGTGCCAGTGCATCTCTGGTTGTGCCATGGCACAACTGTGTCATATTCAACCACATTGCACTGGTGCCGTTCGGCATGTGCAACTGCTGAATATGGCACACATTGGGCCACCATGCATCTGACTTGCACTGCACTGGCGTTTGGCACAATTCTGAATAACTGGGCCAATGAGTCTATTTTTCAAATTTTAGAACATCATATAGAACACCAGTTTGGGTCTCCAAAATTGGAAAACATATTTATGAGGTAACTAGTACACACCATCGATATCCCCAAATTAGAGGTGGATCAAACAGCATTATTAAAAGAGTATTTTACGCAACTAGAAATAGATTCTGTAATTAAATCATTAAAACATGATGCATCCCCTGGATCAGATGGTCTCCCTGGAGATTTATATCAACTATTATGGACCTTGATGTACCTAGAATTAACAGAGTTATTTAATTCCTTTTTACTTGAAGAATGAATTCCTAATTCCACGTGTGAAGGATTAATGATTTTCTTATATAAAAAATCTAATCGATTCAATATCAATAATTGGAAACCAATAACACTCCTGAACATGGATTTTAAAATGTTTGTTAAATTACTAAGAAAATGATTATCTACAGCATTGGACACATTAATACACCCTTCTCAGTTTTGCTCAATTCCAGGCAGGAAATTGATTGATGCACTTATATTACTCAGGGAAATAATGGAAAAAGGCACACAGGGTTTAGTTTCAGGGTATGTCATGAGCTTTGACCAAATCAAGGCATTTAACAGAGTATCACACTATTTTCTATTGTTGTGTTTAGAAGCTTATGTTATACAAGCACTTTTTATTCAATGAATATGGATGTGTTATGCCCTGGCATATGTGTGACCACATGATAATGGTAAGACAGGGAAATGTATTTCAGTGGTGGTAGAAGTTCAACAGGGGTGCCCACTTAACCCACTTTTGTATGTTTTCACTTTGGACCCCATTATTAGATTTATACAAATGCTCCTGAAATTACTGGTATTAGGTACAGAAATCTGTCTGAATTACGATGTATCACTTATGCAGATTATTTATGTTTGCTGATTCACACTCGGGAATAATAGCATATGATTTGTTACAGAGTGTTTCCTGAGCCACTGGTACAGGAATTCATGTAGGGAAGAGTCTATGCCTTAAGGTACAAGGGTCAGAGTTACCTGAGACTGATATTGCAGATCTTCCTGTGGTTACTTCCCCACACAAGATATTAGGGGGTATATTTTGGACCTGGGGACTTGGCAGAATACAATTTGGATAAATGTCTAAGACTAGGTAGAGAAAAAGTTAAATGGTGGAATGGCTGGCATATGAATAAACTTAAACAAGTATTCATGATAAAAACCTTTTTATTGCCTACTTTTTTATTTTTAAGCTATTATTTTTCCTGTTCCCAAGAAGTTAGAAACCCTTCTTTTGGCATGTTTTTTTCATGCTTTTGGGGCATTAAGGAAGATTAAGGAAGGTGGGGTGGGACACAAAACCCCATGGTATTTTATCCTCCATTTTTTACAGCTAACATTCTCCACCTATTAAAATGACAGCAGAAAATGTGGACATGTTGGGTTTCTCTCACTATCATAGATCCAGAAGCAAATGATTTGATACATTTTAATGGACCAACATAGATGTAACAACAAGAACAAAGTGCTCTAGCTTTCGGACCAACCAGTCCTTCTTCAGAAGCTCATGGCAGTTGTTTAGAAAATACAATACTTATAACAGCTAGATAATGCAGAGAAAAACAGAAAAAAATCCCCATTGGTTTAAAATACTCATTTCAAAAAAAAAACAGAAGGTGATGTCAGAGAAGTTTAACAGTACAATACTGCCTTCAGCCAGAAAGACCCTTGGGTCAGATGCGCTTGGTGGAACACACATACAAAGAATCCTACTGCATATAAATATAATTGACATAAGATAACACTGCTGAAGCAGATAACTCCTAAATCAAGCTATGAGGGTCACAGTTAGTATAAGGATGTGATTACTGAAAGGCAACCCCCACCCAGATTAAAGACAAACTAAGATTGTTATAGGGCTCATGAAATTTCAATGTTAGCATTATAGACAAGAAACCAGTAAAGTTGTCTTAAAAACATCAGTGCACACTGTGTGATGTGTAAAATCTAGCTGGACCTGTCACCCAGCTGTATTCTCAAGCTAGATATAAGGCCCAAGAAATTTCAAAAACCTCAGGACTATATAAATGATAATTTAAATATAAATTGATAATATTAGTGTCAAACAAAAAAACTCTAGTCGAGGAACCTCAAGGAATTAAGACCATGTAGCCTGATATGTACTGATGTCAATATATACTGAGAATGTAAGGGGTAAGGGGCAACAGACTTCCTGGAAAACATAAACTGAACTTACAAACTTAAATGGGCAGACTGGGTGGGCCATAGGCCCTTATCTGCCGACACTGTCTATGTATCTATGTATCTATAATGTAGCAACTTGATGTACCACAAGTGTCTAAGGAATCTGAAAAAAAGATAAAAATGTAATTTCTCTGCTCCTCTTCATACAAACAATACAACCTAACCCACCCCACATCACAATAATGTGGGTGGGGGAGATACATAGCTTAAAGGAGATGTTGTCTCTCTCTCCCCCCCCCTCTCTCTCTCTCTCTCTCTCTCCCACAGACACACACACACACACAAACATACACACTCTTTCTCCTAGTGAACCTATATTAACTTCAGTCACTGCAATTGTTCCCCAAAGGAATTCAACTTGTCATGAAATCCTGAGTAAAAGGGTTTATGTCTCCTAATATCTACAGAGTAAAAATGTAACACTATATAACCGTACTACTATCTGCAAAGTATCATTTCCAAGGATACTAGATAGAACTACCATGAAATAAACCTGCCACCCTCCCCAGCATAAGGTAACTAGAAGTAAATATAAAGTATATGTGTAAGACCAGAGGTCTAACATACCTACATAGCTACAAATTACTACAATGTTAGCCGAATGTAAAAAGATCTGTGCAGGACCCCCATGCAAATGAGATCACACACCTCTAATATGTACAGAGTTACAAAAATTATATATAACAGTATATAAACACTCCTGTATGTACACTAGCAGGCTGGGTAATCTGAATATGGTGCAATGGAATCAATCCCCCAGGCAAAGATAAAAGTAAGGAGGAATTAATATTCATTATGTGTGAAATAAGAATAGTAACACATTATAACTCCATATATCTAAATAGAGACTTACCTCAATGTGACAGCAAGCCCCACATCTGTTATATCACATACCTCACAACACATACCCACACACATACATACACACACGCATCCACATCCCACACATGCTGAAGTCCTATAATATGTCAGTTTGAAGAAGAAAAGGTCTGTGGATGTTAGTTTCTGTAGTGTCCCATAAAGCCAATATCCAAGTTCATCCCATCTGCTACCATATTGAGACGTAAAATAAGTTTAATCTCAAAAGCTTGTCTCTGTTGTGTGTTTTTGAGATTTCCTTTTAAGACTATTACTGACATATCTGAGACTGAGTGGTCAGGCTGGGAGAAATGGTGCTCCACTGGTTTTTCAGTCTTCCTTGCTGCAATAGTATGTCTGTGTGAGTTCATCCTAGTGCGGAGCTGTTGGCGTGTCTCTCCTACATAACCTGTTTGTGGACATTTCTTGCACTGAATGAAATAAACAACATGTCATGACATGTATGTATAACTCCCATGCACCTGGAATTGATTGTTTTGTGATGTAACCACACAGTCCGAGGTAGAAATGAGCCCACAAGTCTTACAGGGGCGTTGATTGCAGGGTCGTGTGCCATTGTGTTACATGGTATTCTGTTCCAGTGAAAGTTTGCTCCTAATAATTAGGCTGGATAAATTTGGTAGTTGTTTAAAAGATAGTAGTGGGAGTTCCTTAAAAATACAATTAAGGGTTTCATCCTCACTAAATATTGGGTGGAGATCTTTAATAATCTTATGCAGACGTTCAAAGTCTGGATGATATGTGACTACCAAGGGTATTCTGCCTGTAGCTGTCTTTTCTTTATATTGAAGTAGTTGTTGTCTTGGTACTTGCGTTGCCCATTCTGTTATCCTGTCAATTTCCCTGGAAGAGTGTCCCTACTCAATAAAGGTGTTTTTCAACATAGCCAAATGTGTATCTCTGTCATCCTCATTTGAACAAATACGGTGACAACGAAGTGCTTGACTGTATATGACAGATTTTTTTGCATGGTTTGGGTGGTTACTTTTCTTGTGCAGGTATCTCTGTCTGTCTGTTGGTTTCCTGTAAATACATGTATGTAAGGTTCCATCCTTAATGGTGACTGTGGTGTCCAGAAAGTTAACCTTGGTGGTAGAATACTCCAGGGTAAGCTTTATGGTAGGGTGGAGATTATTAAGTTTGTGATGAAAATCTTTGAGTGCATCTGTGCCTTCCGTCCAGATGATAAACAAATCATCAATGTAACGGAAATAAGCTAGTGGTTTGTGGGGATACTGCCTTAAAAAATCCTCCTCCAAGTCAGCCATGAAGAGGTTAGCATACTGTGGAGCCATGTTGGTGTCCATTGCTGTTCCCATAGTTTGAACATAATGTTTATCATGGAAGTTGAAGTTGTTACGAGTCAAAATGAATTCCATAAGTTCCTAAGGGGGAACTTATGGAATTCATTTTGACACATAACAACTTCAACTTGTTTTTGTTTATTGAATCTGGTATATTTGATGTAGGTATATTTTACAACAAAAATGTCTTTCTACAATGGAACTCTTTCATATTATAGTTAATGACTTACATCAACTCAAAATGAATGACATCAGGACATTGGATAGACCCCAATGGGGAAAGTACTGGGGTAATGTTGTGTGGTTATGATGCAATTTTGGCTATAAAATTTGACTAATGTGTGTGTCTAGGATCTTTTTCAAGTGACAAGAGCATTGGAAATAGTAGAACGATAATCTGCCTTATTGTTTTTACCAGTTTTTTTTTTCTTTGTTATTTTTTTTCTCTGCAAATTGCATAATTATTTCCTTTTTGAATGAAACCAGCTGTTTAGGCAAAATTCTTAAATTTAGGTTGGGAAAACACTTATAGTGGGGCTTTCTTATACACATAGGGTGGGATTCAAAGGGGTTGTGCATGGCGCATCAGTGTTGCACCAGACAAAACCCACTGATAGGCCCTGGTGTGATATTCAGAAGGGGATGTTGTGCTGCTCAAATCTTGATGTTCTGGGGCGCATCAGTAATGTATGCAGCGCAAGTGCAGGGGACGTGCCCATGCATACTCGGCACATCCCAATATTCAGCCCAGGATGTGCTGAGCATATGCTGGTGCAACCCCTACTTGCACCGCACACTGGTGCTCAAAGTTGAGCCTTAAAATAAAGGAGCAAGGGCTGGCCACCCACAGGTGAGCTGCCATATTGCAGGGTGTAACATCGCAGCTGCCAGCTGTGGAGTGCCACCCAAGCTCCAGAGCTAGGGTCTGTCGGCGTCGTGCCCCCCCCATGCCCGATCACGGGCATTGTAATAGAAATGATATCCCTGGTGGTCCAGGCATGTTCACCTCTGAATATCACTCCTGCTGCACCTAACACAGCTGCACTTGCGCTGGCACAGCCCCCTGCTCCTCAACTGCCACTTGCGCTGGCTCAGTGCCACTGTGCCTTGTGCAGTGTGGGTGGCCATGGTGCCATTTTCAATGGTGCTGAGCCATGGCACAGCACCGTTGAATATCGCCCACTCCACACACTGGCACATCCCAGTTGCACTATGCCAGGCATGCACCCTGCCTGGCTCATTTCTGAATATCCCACCCATGGTCTCTTACTATGTTATGAATGTTGAATTTTATCTTTTATATCCTTTTAGTCTAATACTGTAATTGAAATTCCTTGTGGATACTACCCAGCGTTGCATAGGAGCCTCAGGGTGCATGGAATAAGCTCACTACCCAAGGAAATTTCCTGTTGATGATGTCAGGTGTAAACAGTTTTTTTTCTTGAAATGTTTCTTAATAATAAGTTTTGGTTTCTGCTAAGGGTAACCTATTTTACTTAACTCAGTTTATTTGTTTTGTGGTTACTGAGTCCCCTTTTTCCTTCTTTTGTATTATCAGGCAGAACATTGTGACCTAAGCAGTAGGATTTACTCTCATTTCATTCAGTTTCACTCAGACACAGAAATCAAAGCTCTCCCTTAAGACTACATGCAGGATGGTGGTACACAAAACAAAAGAAAGAACTTTTAGACACTGTTTTACAACAATACACCAGCAGAAGCCTGCAGCTTAGAACTTTGAACTTTTGCTAAAAGCCTGAAAAAAATCAGACCAATGACTGATGCCAGCCAACAGACAATGTTCCATGGAAGATTGAACATGCTGACCAGAACATTATCAACAAAAGACTGTAGATAAAGATGCTTCATGCCAGCAGACAAATGTAAGGATTTAATTAACAATACTGGTGCTGAAAGGCATGTTCTGCAATAGCTGTGGGGAGGAGGTCAAGTTGGATTTTCAGTGCAGTCTATTTGTATTACATTATATACTATACCAAACAATTCTAGTCATGTCTGCCATGAGATAAACTGTGGTGTTACCTTAAAAGAAAAGAAAACTTGGCACTCACCACCTGTTTGACTTTGGAAGTCACTCAAAAAAATGTCAGTAGAAATCAATCTTAATAGAAATCTTTCTTTACTAAATCTGTGGTGCAGTGCAAAACAAATAAATGCCTGACACATTTTGAATCTCAGACTAGATCCTTTATCAACCACAATGTGATACGTATAAAACACATTGATTTATACTGTTGGATCTTAACAACTTCACAACATGCGCGTCACCAAGTCCCCATAACAGCAATACAATGATTAGAGTTGCCACCTTTGAAATAGGCCAAAACTGGACCTGATAGCCTTGCCCCGCCCTTTTCCTATGGCAACACCCCCTTCAGTGCTCCCTGCATCACATGAGTGTCATGGAAGTGAAAGCACATTTGGGAGTAGAGGGACTCAGTTGGCAGGCTAAACAAACTTGTCTTTCCAGACTTTATCATTTTATTTGTTTTTCATTTCACCCAGAGAGAAGACCCGAGGTCTGGTCAATTTTTAAGTGGTCTTGAGGAGTGAAGAAGTAAAGCTGTGGTGTGGTCAGAGCCACTGGAGATCCTGTGACCCAACAAGGTGAGTGGGGGCTTAGGGAGGCATAATTGGAACCGCTGCTGTGGTTCAGATGGATCTGGCTAGCTGGGGCAGGGAAGGAAAGGGTCCCTTTGTGTGGGTAAACAGAAGTTGCTGGCTGCCAGGCTGCAGTCAGAACAGCAGTTTGTTCAAATCCATGTTAGTTTTTTTTTTAAGTAAAATATGCCCCGACCATAGTGGCATTTGCTTGTCATGCAGTATGACACTGTGTCTGGGGACCAGAGGGCTGTGCAGTCCTGACTCACAAAAACTGGAATAAGAGGCAGGAAAACCAAACAACCAGAGAAGGAGCCAGATTATCAGATCCTCTGGCACATAACCGGTTAGGTGGCAACCGTAACATTGATACAATCTAAAAATGTGCATGTGTGATAAATACATCACTGCATGCTTATAAAGACCTTACTACCTGCTAAACATTGGCTAAAAACAATGCAAACTACAATAAAGTGATTACTTTTGACAACTTTCAGCAGCAACATTAAAAACAAAAACACTTTAGGTACAACAAACATTGTTATTAAAAAGAAAGTGAAGTGCTTTGGTTGAAGAATTTGCTTTTCTCTGACCAGAGTCCTAGAAAGTTTACAGCTGGTAGTTGTGAACAACTCTATCCTAAACTGAATCCATATTGCTGGATGGCTGCAAACAGACAGTTACTTTTTTCACCCCGTGTGATTCAGTGACAGAAAGCTAGAACTAAATGAACACAAAACATAAGATAGCTGGGTCACCTACCTGGAGGTCGAGAGGGTCTCTACTGCTGCCCTCCCCCAACATTGAAGCCCACAGAAGCAAGGTCATGAGGGTCCAAATTGTAACCTTCCCCCACGCAGAAAGCCACCTAGCGGTAAACGCTCATCAGGTATGCACAGAGCCTGCCAGATCCACAGCTGCTGCATCAGTGTCGCTGTTCAAGGACTTTAACTGCATTATTTTATTTAAAGTTTAATTATCATAAAGCTTTTTTATCCCAACACTTGTGGAGATAGCTTTTTTTTCTTTGAGCCTTAACACTTGCCAGCAGAGATTTTTAATCACCTGCTTCTCCCAAGGACTATAGGAGACTGTTTGTCTTTTGGCGCCAACCAGATTTTGAAAAAACAAGCAAAACAAAAAAAAGTCTGTAACCCAATAGAACTGCAGCGATAAAACAAGAATTAATTAACTTAATTTACTGTGCTTATTCCCCTGCTTCTAATAATTAACTCAACCAGCAAACTTATAAGCATTTCTCCAGCAGCAATCCATGTAACCTTATAGGGCAGCTAATGTTAACTAAATGTTAAAGGGGTCTCCTCAGGGAAAAAGCATTTCTCCAGCTGTAATCCCTGTAACCTTATAGGGCAGCTAATGTTTAGTAAATGTTAAACTGGGCTCCTCAGGGAAAAAACAGTGCCTGCTCCCATTTGAAAAGTGGCTTGTAACCTAATCCCTGTTGTTCTGTCCCCTTAGCTTGCAGCCGTAAATAGCAAATCCTGTCTCCCTGTTTCCTTGTCTACAGCTGGGCCACCTACCTGGAGGTCGAGAGGGTCTCTACTGCAGCCCTCCCCCAACATTGAAGCCCAAGGCACAGAAGGAAGGTCGCAAGTGTCCGAATTGTAACCCTCCCCCATGCCGAAAGCCACCTCACTGTAAATGCTCATCAGGTACGCATGGAGCCCACCAGATCCACAGCTGCTGCATCAGTGTTGCTGTTCAAGTCAATCCCCACCAGCACTGTGCGCCCACTCCCCACTGCCCCCACCACCACCCTTGGTTGACATTGGGCTTTATACTGTTGATCACAAGACCATGTTAAACCAATCAGCCCAGCTTGCTATCTGCAGCTTATACTAGGTCAACACTAGAGGGCTCCTTCTCATTACCTTCTATTGTAATTTCCACCCACTAGCAACATGGCTTGCATCTCTTGGGCCCTGAACCATCCCCTCCTCATCTTAATAGTAACTCTTTTTCCTCATTCTCTCCTTGAGGACATATCCCTCTCCAGGTCCACTACATCTGCCTAACTGCACACTCCAGCAGCAACGCAACCTTGTCAAGCTGCCTAACAACACTCCCCTCTGTTCTACTCAGCACCAACCTAACCTCCAGCACTAGCTGCAACTTACACAAGTCCTTAGTGGCGTAAGCTCCACCCCCCACAGGCAAATACTCACTAAATAACCGCTATCCCTCCCTATCTCTAGCCCAACTAGCCCTAATAGTCCGCACCATCGCCATGCCAGTAGTGCACACCAAATCCCCTACTAACCCATGCCACTGTACCTCATACTCTAAATTGATCCGGAAAGCCGCTCTCTGGCAAGCTATCCTCATCCTCCTAATCTCAGGAAACGTACACCCTAATCCTGGCCCTCTAGCGATTAGTACTCCCAAGGGGCCCAGGCACAGTGGCCGATTTCTGGCCTCTCTTAATATCTGTAGCTTACCTAGGAAATTCACTCAGCTTCAGGGTTGGATCGCCCAACAATCCTCTGACATACTGGCATTATCTGAGATCTGGCTCTCCAACAAAATCCCAGAATCCTCTGTCTCTCTAAATGACTACTCTATTTTCAGGGCAGATAGGACAGAAAAAAGAGGAGGAGGATGAACCATACATGCAAGAACCTCTCTACAGTCCCTAGCAGTCCCCTTGCCCACGCCGGCTCATGGGGCCCAAGCCATCACAATCAAAGCCACCATAGGTGCCCAGGATAAACCGCTGTACATTATGGCATTCTACATCCCACCCTCTAACTAGAAACAAGCTTTTGAATCTATCCTGGCTAACATCACCCATCTCCCCCCAGAGACAAATTGATTATTATGGGTGATTTTAATGTGAACTGGTTATCTCCTGCTTCTGCCACGTTTAAAGATGCAGTCCATGCTTCTGACCTAGTTCAGGTTGTCCAGTCTCCTACCAGGGAATATTCCAGATCAGTGACTTCCACCCTTATCGACCTCATCCTTACGAATCAACCCATCCACCTCACCAAAGTTAAAGTGCTCCCTGACGTCCTAAGTGACCACTCACCTGTCTCCTGCTGCTGGTCAAATAGAATCACTCCCAGCAAACCTAAAATATCCACCCAAAGGCACCTCAAAAAAGAAGCCCTCTCCAGACTCAAACTCTATCTTTCCTCCTGTGACTGGGCACCCATTCACACTGCTACGTCCATTGATGCTGCACTCACCTCCTTTATTAAAATCTTTAACACCGCCTGTGACATATTTGCCCCTCCCACTAAACAGGTTATAAAAAACAGGGATACTCCGTGGATCTCACACACGCTACTAAAACTAATGTGTCACAGAGATGACCTCTGGCACAGGGCACTGAACTCCTGACTTCCCATTGACAAGCAACTTTATAGAGAGGAAAGAAACATGTACACCTGGGCAACTCGACTAGCTAAGTCTACGTCCTTTAAGCAACCACTCACCTCCTCATGGGGCACTAGAAATAAATTCTGGAACAATGTAAAAGGACTCTGTGAGAAAGCCACTTCCCCTACTCCCTTGCAGATTCTTATTCATGATACCCTCTCCCAGGACCCAAACACCATAGCAAATGTCCTGAACAATTCCTTCTCTGATCTTAGCCACATCCTACTGCAAAACTTCTTCGACCCTATCCCAAATGGCACCTCTGGTGCCTCCCCAATTAATACACTCCCTCTCTTCCAGCTACGAATTGTCTCCTGCAATGAGGCTAAACAATACCTAACCAAAGATCTGCACAATCCGCGTTTCAGTAGCGACTCCCTAGACCTTAAAATTCTCAGACTAACACTTGATGAGACCCTGCCTCACCTCACCAAAATATTAAACTGCTCACTGAGCCTTGGCCAATGTCCCATGCTCTGGAAAAGGGGAATCATCACCCCTATCCTAAAAAAGGGTGATCTAGCTGACCCTGGTAACTATAGACCCATCACAATCCTTCCCCCCTCTCTAAAGCACTCGAAAAAATTGTGTCTGACCAGCTCACCGAATACCTGAACAAATACAATCTGCTGTGCCATGAACAGCATGGGTTTAAAACAAGGTACAGCACTACCACGGTCCTACTCAAATTCACCTCTTACATACATTAAGCATTGGAACAGGGGTCACTAGCTGGAGCAATCTTTGTTGATCTGACCAAAGCGTTTGGCACCGTCATCATGCTTTTCTTATCCACTCCCTCCCCTCACTCCATCTCACCCAGGAAGCAATCTCTTGGTTCAAAAACGATCTCACTAATCGGACTCAATAAGTCAAAATCAACACCACCCTCTCTGCTAAGCTACCTGTTCACTCAGGTGTCCTCAAGGGTCAATCTTAGGCCCCTTACTATTCACTCTCTTTCGAAACTCCCTCCTTCTGGCCTGTAGTGGTAAACTACTACTCTATGCAGATGATGCTTTAGTATACTGGAATCACTCCAACCCAATCTAAAATGCACTGAAAAGTTGCTTTAGAGAACTAGAAACCTGGTTCACTGATAATAGATTATTACTTAATTACAACAAGACGAAATCTATGCTCTTTGCTCACCACCAAAACCCCAACAATAATGCCCTGCTATCTATCTCTAATCTACAGGGCATCCAAATTGAACCGGTCACTAACTTTAAATATCTGGGCATTACTCTGGATACATCCCTTTCCTTTCACCAGCATATTAAACACCTCTCCATTTCTGCCAACACTCGGCTGGGGATCCTATATAGGCACAAACACTGCCTTCCCCCCAGGCACTAAGACTGGCAGTAACCTGCTCAGTCCTATCTGTGGTCGACTATGGGATTACAATTTATGGCACCGCTGATAACTCAGCCCTAAACAGCATCAAACTAGTCCTCAATAAAGCCTACCAATTGGTCACTAACAGTGATAGATTAACACATACATGTGAGCTCTACAATCGAGCTAACTGGTTGACCTTTGAAGGGAGACTAATGTACCACTCCTGCCTCCTAGCAAAAAAGATCCTGATGAAACTTGCATCTTTGGGCCTTCACCCCCTAATTCAACCAACCCCTCATAGGAGCACCCCTAGGCAACCGGCTAACACCACACTCCTGATCCCCCACTGTAAGACTTCACTAGGACAAAGGTCTTTCAGGTATTGAGCTCCACTTTGGCTAACTCAACTTCCTTCCTCCATCTCCCAGGCCCCTAGCCTTAGCCTTTTTAAAAAAAGCATCAAGCAATTTCTCCTAGACTCAGAGACTTGTAGCTGCCACAATCTGTCCTCCCACACTAGGTTGGAGACAGATAGCCTGCATCGCCGTCCACTCCAAACAAAGCCAGTATAGCGCTTGATACGTAAGGCACTATCTCTCGGCTAGTGGCTACCTTCTGAATTTGGCAACCAACCCCATTTCAACGCAATGACACAGGGTCCCCATATAACCCTTGAGAAACCTTGAGAAACTAACCTAGCAAGTTAAATATTCTGTACGGAGTAACCTTGCAATATTTGTCTTAATCTAATGTTTGACTAGAAAGCTATGTACAATTTGTTTCTAAGTGTTGTTCTGTGTGTATTGACATGGAGCCTTTGCAAAGGATTCTTTGACTCAAAGGTTTGTAATTCTGAAATTTCAATAAAAAAAAAATAGTGTTTCAGTTGTCAATTTGAATTCATTATTCACAATTTAAAACTTCAGTGGCGTATATAAATTTCTCTAGATAGGTCTGTATATTAACTGCAGTTCCTAATTCAGTAAAGTTAAACAAGACCTTTAGGTATTTCTGGTGGTCTTCTAGCTTTGAGGTTGTAAATCCAAAACACCTCTCTCCTTAGCACCAGGTTACTGAAATCCCCCCCTCTGAGATTTGGGCACATTCGGTCAATCACTTTAAAATTAAGAACATGTTTGGCTGGAGTTTGTGAATTTGCCACATGGTTAGTAGTCACATTAATCATGTTTCTAATGGCTATTGCTCTACAGTGCTCACCCACATATACCTTAAATTGCCTAATCATCTTTTCTACATAGTCGATGGCAAAGGAACATGTTGCTAAATCACCCCTGTGTAATCACAGTTTGCAAATTGCCACAATACTTTAAACTGGCAGCCTGAGTGGGGATTTGAGAGAAGAGATGTATTTGCAGTAAATGCATTTTTGCATGGATAACATCCCTTTCTAAACGTTGGCAGCTAATTAGTCAGTTTCACATGCTGGTAGTGAATATGCTTCAACACATCTTACAGAGTTGTTTCTCTCTTATATGACATGCTGGCAGACATTTAATAATCTTATTTAAGCCAATGGCTCCATTTAGTACATGCCAATACAATTTTACGATATGTTCCATTTGTTAGGCATGCACGGAATATGTACTCATAAAGTAAAATCTAGTGGGACTTTCTGCTCTCTCAGTCTTGTTGTATAGCAGATAGAGTTGGGCTGAATAGGAAAATTCTGTCATCCCACCAGTGCAGTGGTTGGATTTCTGCTTGCGATGCCAGTGACCCTGGTTCAGGAGGAAACCAGGTCACTGGAGGGATGGCCAGGGAAGAATGGCTTGAGCATCCCACAACAGCTCGCCTTCTCTGGGGGGAGGAAGGGGGCCAATGCCTTCTACTCTCCTGACCCTGAGTGGAGGCTCAAGGTACAGCAAACCCTGTTTGCAGGGGGGCCATCCATGACATATGGTGGATGTTGGCACATAGCACCTTGATGTCAGAGTGCACACTGCATGAAGGGGAGAAAACTGGAGGAAAATCAGCCTTCCATCAATGGGAAGATGAGGCACCAGGAGCGTGCCCTCGATGTGTCACCACCCGCCCAGACTACCTTGCCTGATGAAATCAAGTAAGTGTATGGGGTGCACAGGCCCCACCTCATTTCCCACCCAGGGGGTATAACTGTGGCTCCATGGGGTGCAAGGCTGGTGATAGGTTGGGTGGTTGACAGAGGGATGACTCCCAGGTGCTTCCGAAGGGTCAGAGATGGAGGGCTAGCAGGAAGGGGAAAAAAAGAATGAGAAAATTCCAGATTCATGGAATTTCAATGAAGTTTCACAAAATTCCTTGAATTTTCACATACAGAAATAGATTGTTTGCTGAATTGGTCCTTGTAAGAACAGATCCAGAAGCAGATGGTTTGATATTTTTTATTGGACTAACAAAGATATTACAAAAAGAGAACATTGTCTAAGGTTTCAGACTAAATAAGTCCTTCCTATGAGACTTATGACCATAAGGTCATAAGTTTCTGAGGAAGGGAAAGGGAAAAGGAACATTATTTAACCAGGAGTAGCACACTAAGCCGAAACATGTTTTCAGATGTGACCTGGGAGCACAAGGAAGTTCAGTGACTTGCTCAGGATCACACAGTATGCATCTAGGTGGCTGTGGGATTCAAACCCAGGTCTCCAGACCTGCAGCTCAGATCCTTAACCCACTGCACTTCACTGGGAAGGACTAGGTTGGTCCAAAAGCTTAGATATTGTTTTCTTTTGGTAACATCTTTGTTGGTCCAATAAAAGGTATCAAACCATTTGCTTCAGGATTCGAATTTTCACAGAATTTCATCAGAATTTAACAGGCTTTTTAAAATCCATTAATTTGGTCATAGAGTAACTTGGTCGTGTAGTGAGATAGAACTCTGAAATTTGGTATGCTTACAGTACTTTCTCTAAGCAGATCAAATGACCTGCTGAACACCATGAAATAAGAAGGTTTGTCTCTAAAGGACAGGTCCCATTGTTCTATGCCTGGAGCCTTTGAAGAAGGGTCAGAAAGCATGGGGAGAAAAGGAGGAGGAGCGGAGGAGAGATGGGGAGGGGCTTAGTGACATCAGAAGGAAGTGGACTATGAAGAAAAAGTGGGTTCGGCCAAGGGGATTATGACTTCAGAAAGGGCTGGGGGCTAGGGATAGCAAGGAAAAGAGGGGATGGGGAAGGAAAAAGAGAGAGGAGAAAGAGAGCTAGGGGGTGGGGTTAGAAGGTGGGAAATAAGGGGCTGCACAGAAGGGATCTCCCTCACTTTTGCTAAGCAGAATTTTAATTTTGTTTAACACAACAGTCAGAGAGTACCTGATTTATCCTGAACTGGTTGTTTCCAGGTAAGCTAGGTTTTTTCATTGAGGCAATGGGTAGAGGTGGGTGAAGTGAAAAAAATTCACTATGCAGAGTAATTCGCAAATTTTACCTGTTTCACATAGCGAAATGCAAAATTTCACCTGTGGAAAGGTGACATTTCGCCTGTGGAAGGGTGAAATTTTGCCCATGGAAGGGTGACATTTTGTCTGCTGAATGGCAAAATATTTGACTGAGGAAAGCAAATTTTGCCTTGTAAGGCAAAATGTCGCTTTCAAAGGCAAAATTTTGCTTTTAGAGGTGAAATTTCACCTTCCAAGGTAAAATTTCACTTTTCTACAGGCAAAATGTCACCTTCCACAGGAGAAATTTTACCGTGGTGAAAACAGGCTAAAACGGGAGAAATTTGCTGATTACTGTGTGTGGTGAAATTGGCCACTTTGCCGAAACTTCATCAGTGAATTTTAAATTTGCTGCATCTCTAGTCATGGGTAGGTTGGTAGGCAGTAATAACAAAAAAAATCTTTAGAGGTGATAATGATGAAAAAGTAATAGTATGTTTAGAAACAGCATAGACAAAATGCTTAGCATTGATTGTCTCTGGAAAGATGTTGGCAGCGTGCATTTAGTACTTTGGAATCTCTAGGATGATAACTTAGAGGTAAAGACTAATATTGCAGGTTGTTAGAAATGTTTTCTAGACAAAAAGTATGCCCAGTAGGTTTTGTTTTTTTTAGAAGGCTTTAATACTGTGTGCAGATTTTTTTGGCATGGCCTAGGGCTCTGTAGAGGTAGATGCTGACAGGCATTGGAAGAGGATGTAAAATGTTGGGGATGCAGTGGGGAACTTGGTGGCGAGAAGCTGTTCTGGCATTTTTACATAGATTTGGTTGGTAGGGTGCCAGTGCCATCAAGAGGTGCATTTTTAAAGTTTTTTTTTCCTTTTCAAAGGTTTCTTAATTTTTGGGAAGATGATGCTGATGATCCGGGAAAGCGCCTAGAGATAAATGGTGTTGGGTGCTCATACAAAACTAGGGACCCATGTGAGCCTACCACCTTGGTCAGTACTGAAAACAGCCGGGGCATCAGATGGAAGGATGGTACCACTGAGCATGAGGAATCAGGGAATGGGTGAAAAGAAGGGGACATGCAGACAGGCACAGTTATGAGAAAAGGAGAGCACAACTACATGGGTGGGAACGAAACAGGATAACAGAAGGTCAGGGGAGCCTTGAGTTTCAGAGGAGAGGTCCCAGCCACAGCATAAGGAGGTAGAGTAGGTCAGGACTCCTTAAGAAATTAGATGCCTCCTGGTGGAAGCCATGAGGAAACCTGCTAACAAGGGATTGGGTCACTATAATAGAGGCATGCTACTGCCATAATATGAATGGTGAGCCACATGGAGGACACCAATTTGGGAGCATGTGGACCATGTGGAGACCACCATTTTAGGAGTGGGAAAGGTGCATGGTGGCCACCATTTTGTGAGTGGATCGCATGGCAGCCATCATTTTTGGATAGGGCAGACCGTGTGGCGGCCACCATTTTCTAGGGGCAGGCATGGCAGCTGCTATTCACAGTTTTTTTTTTTTTTTGCGATATAACCAGCAAGTATGTAAAAAAAAAGAAGTTGGGGAGCAGATGGTGACTGATTGCAAGTCTGAGGTGAGGGGCTCTGGGGGGGCGGGGGCAGGAAAGGGTTTTTTATGCCTGCCAGATGCTGGGGGTCCAATAGGTTGTGGGCACAGACAGGAGAAAGCCTGGTGTCAAAAAGGAACTAGATGTAGATGCTCACATGTGCTTTATTTATATTTCAGAGATTTCTTAAAGACAATGAACACCAGAGGGTTATGTGCTTTGAAGGCAGATGTCATGCAGTTGTGGACCTGGTGGACTGGGCACACCGAGTACTAGATGCTGTGGACAACTCAGAGCATGACAACTGGGCACTAGCAGGGAAAGGAAAAAAACAGGAAGGACAGGGCAGGGTCTGAGGGGAGGGGCAAAGGGCAGCCTAAGGGAGGGGCCACAAGGGCACCTGTGCCGAAAAGGTCCTAAGCCCGGCCTTCCTGTTCCTGAACCTAAGCCAATGCCTAGCCCAGTTCATCAACCAGCACCTCCTCTTCCAGTCACTGCACTGGTCCCAGTACTGCAGCTAGTTCCAGGGCCTAGTCCAGCACCAATCCCAGAACCAATACCAGTACCAGTACCACAACCAGTGCTGGTACCGATCCCAGCAACTGTTCCGATATCAGTCCCACAGCTAAGTCCACCAACATGACCAGTACATATTCTGGATCCATTTCCAGAACCTGTACCAGTACCGATACCTTTTCCACAGCTACCAGCATGGCCAATACCAACACTGGTGCCTATGCCAGAGCCTCTGATAAGACCAGCAGGTGTCTGCAAGGTCAGTACAGGTACAGGCGATCCTATACTGTGGAAAGTAGCATGAAAGAATATGTAGAACAATTGTTGGGTGGTATGGGGCTGATGGGGGGAAAAACTTAAGAAAGTACTGGACAAATTGAAGAAAGAGAAGGGGGGTAGAAGAGCACAGAGCCTAAGATGGCAGAAAAAGGAAGTGTTCCAAGGGAAGACATAAGCATGACAGGGGTATGGATAGGGGACCATGTACCACTAGCAACAAAGGAGAATTTGTGGACATATTTGCCCTAGAGGATAACAAAACAGCAGAGCTATACAAGGAGAAGAAAGGCTTTGGAAAACAGGAATTAGCAGCAGCAATAGTGTTAGTGAAGAAAGGAGAAGAACCAAAAAGGCCTAATTATAAAGGAAAAACATGGGAAGCCTGGATTTTGGGTTTCAGTTATTATAGCGTCATTGCGCAAGAAAAAAAGCAAGAAATGGGGATCGCTTTATTAGCTTATTTGCTGATAATTGGGAACACCTACAAGATGATAGGGGGCACAAGCTGGATTCAGTATGATGAAAAATTTAAAACAAGGATAGCAGACTATGGGTTGGACTGTCATTGGGATTCCAGACATTCAGACTTCTGGTGGGAGACAATGACAGTAGCTGTGGGATCTGAGGGGGAGTGGGACATATAAGCAGGGAGCTATAATCAGGCATATTGCTCTTTCCCCAGTTGTAGATTTAGACATGCATGCTCATGATGTGGAGTGACACACCTGGCATTGAAGTGCAGGTCATATGGGGACAATAATATGGGGGGGACACATCCAGGACACTCCATTTGGGGCGGCCATGGGGGACAGGCAGGGACAGTGGGACAATGGAGGATGAGGCGGATGTTATTCAGGAGGTAGGGGATATAATCAGAGAAGAAGGTAGTGGGAAGCAGGAGGGAATTTCAGTTGGCAAGAACTCTAATTAAAGAGGAAGTAGTGGAAAAAATAGATGACATTCTACCCAGATAAAAAAGTGGGAGAGGTGCTTTTGGAGGGTTTTGCAAGGGGTTTTGGTTTAGGCTATCAAGGAGCAAGGGAGAAAAAATGGGCAAACAATCTAGGGTCAGTAAAAGGGAGAGAAGATTTATTAAGACAGAAGATTACCAAGGAAAAGGAGGCTGGGAGAATGGAGGGTCTTTTCCCAGGCCCCCCCATGGACCACCTCAAGGTATCACCCTTGGGACTCATACCCAAAAAGCAGCCAGGGGAGTACAGGGTGCTACATCATTTATCGTATCCTGAAGGGGATACAGTAAATTACTACATCACTGAAGAGGATAGTAGGGTATCATATGGGACATTAGAAGATGCGGTAGGATTAATCAGGGCCTCAAAAAAGCCTTTGTTGGCAAAAACGGACATAGAATTGGCATTTAGATTACTGCTGGTTAGGGGGGAGGACTGGGAATTGCTGGGCTTCCAGGTTGATGGGAAACATTATTTTGACAAAGCCATGCCCATGGGGTGCTCGGTAGCATGCGCAACATTTGAAATGTTTAGCACATGGCTGCAGTGAGTTTTTAAAGAAAGATACAGGCATGGGGTGGTAGTGCACTATTTAGATGATTTATTTTTAATAGGAAAGGAATAACCAGGGGTGAAAAAATTTGGGGCGATTTTAAAGATATGTGCCAGGTTTTAGGAGTTCCACTGGCTGGGGACAAAACAGAAAGGCCTAGTCACTGTTTAGAATTCCTGGGAATAGAGATTGACGCAGAGATGGGACTGTTTCGACTGCTGTAGGAGAAGGTGAAAAAATTGAGGGGACATTAAGAAGAGATAACAAAAAAGAGGAGGGTCTCTCTGCAGAAAGTGCAACAGGTCTTGTGCCATTTGAACTTTGATTGTAGGGCCATAGGGCCTGGGTACACATTTTCACATTGCTTTGCCACGGTTACAATGAGAGCAAGGAGGCCACATCACTTGGTGGATTTGTCCAAGATGGTCTGGGAAGACATGATGGTGTGGGGACAGTTATTGGAAATATATAATGGGATAACTTTCTGGCAGGAGGGATGGTTGTTTAATATGGATTTGGAACTGTACACTGACACTTCAGGGGGAATAGGGGTCTGGGCCTTTCTTAGGGGGCAATGGTTCTTGGAGCCATGGCCACAAGAATGGATAAGGAGAGAGCTCACTAAGGATATCACCCTATTGGAGATATTCCCAATATGGGTGACAACAGAGGCATGGGGGAAATCACTATGGAACCAGAGTTTAACATTTTGGTGTGACAACCGAGCAGTGGTAGATGTCCTAAACAAAAAGAGGACAAGTTCAAGCACAGTCTTTAGGGTATTGCAGCAGTTAGTTTTGTAAAGCTTAAAATGTAACATGAGTTTTTAGGGACAGGCACATTGAGGAAATACAGAATACTGTATCGGACAGCCCCTCCCATCTACAGATGGACAAATTCTGGGCCATTGCTTCAAGTGCAGATGAGATAGGAATGAAGATTCCACAAGGATTATGGGAGATTGGTTGGCAGGAGAAGAGTTTCTCTTTTGGAACTCTTGGGCAGACAGAACCTTTAAGGTCTACAATGGCTCCTGGAGAGTGTTCCAGGATTTCCAGTCCTTATGCATCATGGGGATAAGTAGGGCAGTCACGGAGGAGCAGATAGCCAAGTGTGTGATATCCAGGTGGCAAAAAGGGATGGCCCATGCCACTATGGAAGCCCATTTGGCTTCCATAGGGTGGGTGAGGATCCTGAAAGGTTGAGGGGAGCCCAGTAAGGGGATAATAGTAAAATGATGATGATGGGGTGGCAGAGAGTGACATGGAGGGAGCAGGATAAGAAAAGATCCATATCAAAGCACTTGCTGGAGAAGTTGATAGGCATCCTGCCACAAGTGTGCTACTCATCCTATGAGGTGGTGTTGATTAAGACAATTTTCATGGCCATGTACAGGGGTGCATTTAGAGTGTGGGGATGGTTGGGCACAAAAAATGTGACCCCAGGGTCAGGTTCACAGTGGGAGGTCATGCAGTGGAGCATGGAAAAGCTTACTGTTTTTTTAAAGAAATCCAAGATTGATCAAATAGGAAAAGGAATCAGCATCCCTCTACATTAGCACAGGACAGGGGTTATTTGACCAGTCAGGGAGCTATGAGAATTTGGGGCCATTAGACCACCAGGCCAGGGCTTAATGTTCATTCACAAGAATGGTGCCAGGGCAATGGGAACTCAATTAGCTGGGTATTGAGGAAGGCAATTATAGCACTGGGTGAAGACCCCAGGAGATATTGATTGCATTCATTCTGAATAGGAGCAAAATCTGAGGCTGCAGCAAAAGGGGTGCAGGAAGAGTGTCTGAAGAATCTGGGCAGATGGAAATCCAACTGATATAAAAAATATATCAGAAATATCATTCTCTAATGGATGTTGTTGTTTTTCTCTATTTACTTGAACAGGACAAGAAATGAAAGCAGGGGATAAGAAATGGGGATGGGGTTGGGGGTCAGTTCACCAGATACTGTTGCTCACAACTTTGTTTATGTATTATAGAAAAAGTCCACTGAGTAGAGGTATGGATTGTGGGGCATTCATATATATATAGGGCAGAGAGACAAGCTGAGAGGAAGCCCAGGGGAAAATAGCTCTCATTTGATCACCGAGAAATACGGATTCTGTGGAAGGGAATATGAGGGATGCATTGGGGGCAAGTTCTGCCAGTACTGGAGAAAATCCACAGGACCAACCTGGAACCAGATTTAATCACTGTGCATCTGGGTGGTAATGACCAAGGTTCCCAACCATGGTTGGACATTTTTAATCATATAAGGAAGACCTGGGGGTGGTTAAAGGATAGCAGTCTAGGGTCACTTTGGTGTGGTCAGAAATGGTGGCCAGAAGGGTCTGGAGACATACAAAGAGTCAAAAGGCCATAGAAGGTGCAAGGAGAAGAATGAATAGATGAGTGGGTACATGTTTTTGAAGATTTGGTGGGGAGCTATTGAGACATGATGAATTGGTTGAAAAAATTGCAGGTTAGTACAGAACAGATGTGGTCTATCTAGCACAGATAGGTAATCACATTTTCATTACAAAGCTAGGACAGGGAATAGATGCATTTTTGAGAAAGTAAAAAAAAGGAGGGGGGGAGGGAGACAAAAGGGGAGAAGTCCGCCTTCCAATGCAGGCTGGAGATGGGCTAGTGGAGAAAAGGAAAAGAAGAAAGTCCTTCAGTAGGGGAAGGGAGAGGAACCCAACTTTGATTTACATCAAGGTGAGGTGTAAGAGAAGAGGGTGTGGACACCCAGGAGGAGGAAAATAGGGGGGCAGGAATGGACACCTGGCCCTGAATGAAAGAAATGATCCCCTCAGATTTACATCTGTTGGTGACAAGGACAAAGATCGAACAAAGAAGAAAGACCCCCTCAGGTCTACACCTGGGGTGAAAGAAAGAAAAGGATGTGATATTTGAAATAATGATGAGTATGTAAAAATGTAATAAGGATACATAATTGATGTGATATTATAAATAGTATACAAAGTTTTGGAATGTGGTAAATAAAGGAACTCAGTTTTGTTGATATGATGTGAAAAGAGTTGTTAACATTTTGAATAAATGGGGTGTTGACTGAGCAACCAACATACTACTGGGTGTGGTGTCCTTCACTGGGGAAAAGACTCTACAAGAATAAGATTTGTCTCTAAAGGATAGACCCAATTGTTCTAGACCTGGAGCCTTTGAAGGAGGGTCAGAAAGCATGGGGAAAAAAGGAGGAGGGGGAGGTGCTTAGTAACATCAGAAGGGAGGGGACTAAGAAGAAAAAGGGAATTCAGCCAAGGGGATCATAACCTCAAAAAGGGGTGGGGGCTAGGGATAGCAAGGAAAAGGGGATTGGCAGAGGGAAAGAGAGAGAGAGCCGAGAGAGAGGAGAAGGATAGCTAGTGGTGGCGTTAGAAGGTGGGATATAAGAGGCTGCACAGAAGGGCTCTCCCTAACTTTTGCTAAGCTGAATTTTAATTTCCCACCCACCACCCAAAAGAGTGAGATGGGAAAAGGAGAAAAATGAGAAGAAGAGAAGAACAAGGTCCTTTAGTAGGGGAGGGGGGAGGAACACAACTTTGATTTACATCAAGTTGGGGTGTAAGAGTAGAGGGTGTGGACACCCAGGAGGAGTTAGGATGAATTGTCTAAATATTATAGCTTATCAAAATCTGTCATTTTATTTTTTTCTGTGACATTGCATGAACTTTTTTATTTCTGCATATACCTTAGCCACCTATTGGGTGAGAGCTCTTATAGTCAGCATCATTACTTAACAAAAGGTGGGTTGAAAATGTCCCAGATTTTGTGACATTAGGATGCATCATCTCAAAATTAAATGTGCTCAAAGTCTGTCTTTTTTTTTGTGTGGGAAATTTAATGAACATTTTTATCTGCATCTGTATATATGATGTAAATATTATTGTCCTATTTTCTTCTCAGGGATTATTTGTGTGTTTAATGCATATTAGTTTTATATATGGTTGTGTAATATCCCTGTTGTTAATCAGAACCTCCTTGTAAATGAGCCTGCTCAACAGAGTTTTTTTTTTCCTGCCATTAAACTTGAACTTGAAAATAGGGGTGTGGAGATGGACACCTGGCCCTGAATAAAAGCAATGACCCCCCCTCAGACTTACATCTAGGGGTGAAAAGAACAAAAAATGAACAATGAAGAAAGACACCCTCAGGTCTACACCTGGGGGTAAAAGAAAGAAAAGGATGTGATATTTGAAATAATGATGAGTATGTAAAAATGTAATAAGCATATATAACTGATGTGATATTATAAATAGTATACAACATTTTGGAATGCTGTAAATAAAGGAACTTAGTATTGTTGATATGATGTGAAATGAATTCTTAGAATTTTGAATAAATGGTGTGCTGACTGAGCAACCAACACAATAATGGGTATGGTGCTCTTCACTGGGGGAAAGACTCTAGAACAAGGACTGATTTTCTCAAAAATATAGATGCTAAAAATCTGTCTTTTTTTGTGGGAAATTTTATGAACATTTTTATCTGCACGTAGCTCAGCCATTTATTGGGCCAGATATCTTACTTTTGGCATGTTTACTTGATGGTAGGAGTTATAGCAATGTGTCAGATTTCATGACATTAGGATGAATTGTCTAAATATGATAGGTTCTCAAAATCTGTCATTTTATTTTTTTTGTGAAATTTCATGAACTTTTATATTTCTGCATATACCTCAGCCACCTATTGGGCGAGAGCTCTTACATTTGGCATAAGTACTTAACAAAAGGTGGTTTGAAAATGTCCCACATTTTGTGACTAGGGATGCAATGAATTTAAATTCTGCCAGTTAAGTGTCAGCGAAGTGGCCTAATTCGCCTGGTGGAACAATTCAAGAAAATTTTCCACCTAAGGCGGAATTTCGCCTAGGCAAAATTTCACTTTCCATGGGTGAAATTTCACCTTCTGCTGTGAAATGTTGCCTTCTGCAGGCAAAATTCCACCTTCCATGGTAAAATTTCACCATGAAAGGTGGAATTTCACCATGGAAGGCAGTATTTCACCACGGAAGGTGAAATTTTGCCGCAGAAGGCGAAAATTTGCCATTACACCGGGTGAAATTTCACCATTCCAACAGGCAAAATTTTACATTTTGCTCCGTGAAATGGGTGGAATTTCACATATTACTCCATGAAATGAATTTCTCTCACTTTGCCCATCCCAATTTGTGACATTAGGATGCATCATCTTAAAATCAAATGTGCTCAAAGTCTGTCATTTTTTTTGTGGGAAATTTCATGGGCATTTTTATCTGCATATAACTCAGGCACAATGAAAAGAAAGGTCAAGTGTGCACTGGAAGCAGTAGTGCATGAGCAGAACTGCCAGCTCAGGAACACACAATATGGAAAAGAAAGCTTGGCACTCATGGAGTGGTTTGAAGTTATTCAGCCAGTGCAAGTTTTTTTGGCAAGAAGCCTTGGAGATAACCAGTAGCCCCTAGCACCTCAACCATTCAGTGGGCCTTCCAACGGGGGTGTATCTGGAGAATTGACAAACAGGGTGATCATTTATACATAATTAATTAAAGGAACATACACCACATTAAAGTACTGAGTTAAATTTCTCCCTATCTGTTCTGGATTAGAAATGTAGAAGCCCTTAAAATTGAACTTAGATACAGAATATAATTAAACTGGGCAATATTTATAGAGTTTTTTACTATTTCCAGATATTGATCTTTAGTAATTATGTTTGACCTTCATATGTATGATGAATTAGAAGTTGTATAAACCTCATTATTTGTATGTATAGGGTTATGTGAAAATCTTTGGTGATGCCTGTAGCATTTAAATAATTTAATGTTCAGAGAAGGTGTTTTCCAGTACTAAAACTATTTCTCCATTGACATATTTTTACACAGCAGGTGTTAAATACTACAAGTACTTGAATTCTAAAATTATAAGAATTCCAACTTCTAACCAACAATGTTACTTTACTTAACTACCTGGCTATGTAAATAACACAAACAATTGTTTTTGGTTCTTTTTGTCTTTTTGTAATAGCACTTATTCACTCAGTAGTTTAATGTGTTGTATGTTCCTTTAATTAATTATGTATAAATAATCACTGTTTGTCAATGCTCCAGATTCGCCCCTGTTGGAAGGAAGCTGAAGGGTTGAGGTGCAAGAGGCTACTGGTTATCTCCAAGGCTTCTTACCAAATAAACTAGCACTGGCTGAATGATGTCAAACCACTCCATGAGTGCCAAGCATTCTTTTCCATATAACTCAGGCGCCTTTGTGGCTAGACATATGTAAGTTTGCACAAATAACTTTTTTGCAATAGTGACAGATTTAACTAAATATGGAGAGAATCAAATTAGAGACTTTTAAGTTACAGGGCTTCCAAATGTTATTATGCAAATATCTTAAAATTTTGTGAAAACTAAAAAATGTGTATTTGTAACTTCTCTGCTCTTGCAGGCATAGACTTAATATTTGACATGCATATCTCATGTCAGTGTATCCTGGTGTCTAACATAAACTTTATTAATTAGTTTAGCAGTTTTTAATTTACAGTAAAAAAAAAATAAAAAAATATTGGTAGCATTTTCTCAAATGTTTATGGTAGCATATGGATGAAGCATCCAGATTTCTTTGGGCTGAATTTAGCGTTCACAATGCAAGTACCACTATTTCATTTGATAAGCTGGGCTGAGCATTTTGCAGTCCTGCTGTTCATCTCTGGTGAATATTTTGCCACCTCTTCTCTCTTGTCCCTGGATTCCCCCCAGAAATAAACCACACCTTACCACTTTGAAATCTTTGGATGCTCATTGGCAAACTTATTTATTTTAAGCACACAAATTATCTCATTACATCCCAAAACACTTATTGTCATTATCACAAACACAATTTATCTTAATACAATTCTTCTCTTTCTGGCCTTGTCTTCTTCCTGGTTAGTTCTTTCCTTTCTGGTCTTCTGGGTCCGGATATGCTGAATCCAGCCCCCCCTCCTCCATCACCAGAACCAGACCAGTTCCCTGTTTAAACTGGGCTCTCTCTCCAGGCCCAGACACTCTGAATCCAGCACCCAGACTTAGTCCCCCTTCCCTCCTTTACACCATGCCTGGGCTCTTTGTCTCTATCCTGTGTTCCTACCCCCGTGCCCCCACCTGTATCCCCATCTTCCCCCCTTCTTCCTTCTTCCACTTCCCTGCCTCCTGCTTACAACTGGATGGCAGTGCTCCCCCCTTGCGGGTTAAAACTGAAAACCCTTCTTCACTATCTTGTCCACTAGCTCCACAATAAGTCTCAGGAACAAGCACATCCTGAACTCCGTTAAGTGTAGACCATCTGACCTGTAAACTGCTGCTTGGTCGAAAGCTATATCCCTGTGCTGGATGTGTACCCCCCATCTCGATAACTGCCCTCACCACCCTTCTGTTTAGCCACTTCCTTATCTTTTCTATCAGCTTGACATACTTGGCTCCCCCTCCATACCCTCCTGGACATAATCTTGGATCAGCCAATGATCACGCCTGGCCACCAATTTATTATCCTCTCCATGTCCCCCACTGTTGCCTGTCCCAGTTGTCCCCATGGCAGACTACCCAGGTCATTGCCCCCAAGTGGATTACTATGCCATCTGACCTGCCCCATTGCACCCTCAGCTCCTCCAAAAGGGGCAGTAACTGGGCCCATCTCATGCCCCTAATGCCCCTCCATCGAACCTTCATGCAGTTGGAATCTAGGTGCAGTTGTGTCCCTCTGCCTGTGGTAGCCACAAACCTCTCTGCCCAGTACACGAAGGAGTGTCCTACAATCCACCCTTTCCATCTGGTACCTGCCATGGAAACAAAAGAAAACAGTTTGAGTCCCAGCCATCAATACCTAACATGTCACTTGTAGCAATTTGACTTCCATCTAGCTATCTTTTTCAGGTCCTCCACTGGCACCCCTTTCCTGGTTGGCTCCAAGGCAGAGCCAATCCTAAATGAGTGAGGGGCAAACTTGCTCGGTTCTTCCCTGATGAAAGCAAAGGCTTTCTTCAGTACCACCCAAACCTGGGATGCCTTAACCGGTGTCCCGTCCCCATGCTTGAACATTGGCCCCCCAGCACTTCCCCTGCTCCTCTCATAATCCTTTCATATGATCATGGTGCAGCTTGGTGCCTCGGGATTCTGGAGCAATGTCACTGTGGTGCCCCCCCGGTCTGTTTTTGACCTGGCCAAGCTAACCATCATCCTGTCCCCCTTCAACTTCACACCCTCATTTTGTAGCACAAGGCTAAGGGTCCCCCTGCATGGGTCCACCAGCTGACCTTCCCTGAATGCCCCAGCTGCCATAACTGAGAACACTGCTGCTCTGAAAAGCTTACCATCATGTGCAGAAGTGCAGACCAGGTGCATGGCTCCCAGCACACTGCCAACAGCTGCCGCCTTATGGGGTGCCTTCCATCCTTACTGCTCCCCTAGCCCCTCTTCCACCCAGCCAGCACTCTCTTGACCATCCAGTTGGCCATGATGTCCAGCCATTCTCTGTCCTGGCAAGCCCAACTCATCCCTGCTAGCTGTAGCACCATAGTGGCGGTGGCTATCCCGGCTTGCATCTCGCTACCATGAACTGCTTAATCTGATCTTCCCAGACAGGTTCATCTCTATCCCAACCCTGCCTTGTCCTAAAATCCTGGAAACTCCCCCACCCACTGTCATAGGCCTTCAGGGTGTTGACTGACCAAAACCCCTGGTCGAAAGCCCTGGTGGTTGCCCTCCAATCTCCCACAACTGGTCTGGGACCCTGGTCCTGTGTGTTGCAGCTTGTTGTGCCAACCTCCGGAACGTGTTGAGCTGTAAACAGGAGAGACTGTCACCAGTTCATTCTTTATCCCTGCAATGTGCTACACCTTGAATGATAAGTTCAAACACAGTCCCAACAAGACTAACTGCCTCATTATCCTTCCCACCATCTCTGTATTCCCACCTTGCCTGTTGATGACCGCCACCACTCCTTTGTTGTCACACCAAAACATGATGCACTTTCCCCTCATCTCCTCACCCCATACCTTAGTCGCCACCCAGACTGGGCAAATCTCCAAAAAGGTGATGTCCCGCAATAGGCTGGCCTCTTCCCATTGCTTTGGCCATGCCTCTGACATCCACCGCCTCTAAAATATGCCCCATCTTCAGCACCCCTGATGCATCCATGTAGAGCTCCAGGTCTGTGTTGTGCTCCCAGTCCTCCTTCCAAAACTTTATCCCACTGTACTGCCCAAGGAACTCCTCCCAAACTTTAAAGTCATCTCACACCCCTTTGGAAATATCCACCCAGTGGTGTGGCTTCTAGACCTTTCCCGTCACCCTCTCTAACCTTCTAATGAATGCCCAACCTGGACTGATTGCCTCACATGCAAAATTAAGGTGCCCCAGCAGCTGTTGTACTTGTATCATTGGCACCCTCCTCCTCCCCGTTACCTGCACCAGCAACCTGCGAAGTTGGGATACCTTGTCACCTGGGAGCCTTAAACACCCCTTCTCAGTGTCCACCTCAATCCCGAGGAACTCCAGCTGATGTACTGGCTGCTCCATCTTCCCGTGCTCCAGGGGGATCCCGATCCACCTGCACATCTCCTTGAAGTCTTCCAACATTGCCCATGCCCCTGGCCGGCTCTCCCCAATAAAGAGGAAGTCGTCCAAGTAATGAACTACCCTCTTGTGGCCATACCTTTCTTCAAACACCCACTGTACCCAGTATCTGAACAACTCAAATGTCGAACAAGCCACCAAACATCACATGGGCATGGCCTTGTCCACATATAACCCTCCTTTGAACTTGAGTCCCAGCAGATCCCAGTCTGCTGGGTTGACTAGCAACAGCCAGAATGCTGACTCAGTGTCTGTTTTTGCCAGCCATGCCCCCTCTACTTCCCTGATCAAAGCCACCATCTGCTCCAAGCAGGAGAAAAAGGAAAATACCCCGAGGTGGTCTGGTATGCCATCATTCACCAACTGCCCTTCAGGGTATGACAAGTGGTGAATCAAATGGAATTCCCATTTTTGTTTCTTAGGAACCACCCCCAAGGGTGACACCCAGAAATCAGGGAAAGGTGGCACCTCTAAAGGGCCCTCCACTTGCCCCGCCTTTAATTCTTTCTGTATATTTTCCCTAACCACCGCCTCTTTCCTTTTTACTGACCCAAGGTTCCTGGCCCTCATCCCTGCCCATTCCACTTGAAAGCCCAATCGAACCCCCCTCCAGAAACCTGCCTACAGGAGTGCTGCCCCTTGCTCGTCTGGGTACCCCTGCATCCATGCCTCAATTACCTTTAGGACAATGGGGTGCATGCCAGCAGGAACCTCCCCCTCATCTTCTCCCCTTCCCCAGACTAGTTCCCACCATAGCTGGAACTGTGTCCCTCCCACCGTACCCCACTCTTCCTTTGCCATGTCCCCCCTGGCACCCTTGAAAGGGGCAATTTTGTTGCTGTCCACTACCTTGCCCTTCCTTGCCCCTGTGTCTACAGTTCATCATGGGGTGCACCCCTCACACTTCGAGCACAGTTGCTTGAATTTGCAGTTGGCCCAAGTGCAGGACACTTTGTTGAAGCCCCAACATGTCTTGGCTCCTGCTGCCACTGAGCCCCTTCTCCCTTGCCCCCCCTCATGTCACCACCTGCGTGGACAAGGACATTGTTTTAACCCACATCTCGGAGTGGGTATGGTCCCACCTTAAGTCCCCTCTGGCCGCTATCCACCTCCAGAACACCTCATCATACTTGAGCCATCTGTATCCCAGCTTTGCTTTGTAGGCGTCCCGAATGATCTCCATGGATGTCAACAACGGTATGGCCAGCTTCAACCTTTTTTCTAGCACTATGGCACTATACACCATGAATCCAGATTGCCAATTATCAAAATTTTTTCTCTTCCACTTCACCTCCTCCACCTTTTGGCCTACTACGGCCAGTGCTACCACCATCTGGGATTTTCCCATCGACTCCTTCTATTGATATTTCTTGGTGGTGTCCTTGTCCACCAGCCTGAATACATCCACAAATTCCCCTTTCCATATCCTGTCTTTGAGAGATGCTGGGATGTGGTCCCCAAGGTGAAGCCCAGGGTTCCCTCGTACCTTTTTCCCCCTGGCTTCCCTCCTACTGCACCCATAGTGCTGTCATCATTTCCCCATATGGCTTTTAATGCCTACTCCATTTTCTTGATCCCCACCTCCCCCATATCACCCAGGAGCCCCTCTAAGTATTCTTTAAGGTTTCCCTCATTGGAGATATCCACACCATCCTTACCCACATCTGGGACCTTCTTGTCTGGCTCCTGCTCAGGTCTTAGCTCTGGGGCAAGCACAGGGTTGATCCCCATATTCTTTGGCCTCTTCCCCAGCAGCCCCTTTCCTGGGCACTCCTCCAGCTCCTTCCATTTCCACAGTGCCTCCTCCTCTTCTTTCTCTCGCTGCTTTGCAGCCGCCATTGGCTCAGACATCTATCCCATCAACTTTGCTGCCTCCTCCTCCATCATCTTCTTGCTTGACATTTGTGCTTTCTTAGGTGCCTTGTCTGTGATGCTACTATGGGTGGAAAAACACACATTAGGTCAATGATACCCATTGAGGAGGGTCCTGATTTTGCTGCCTCCTGCCACCGTGGCTCCTCGTGATGCACCCTCCTTCTTCCCATTCCTTCCCATCTTGTCTGTGTGTTTTTAAACCCTCCACGCTGGCCTTCTCTGGGCCCTTGCACCCCCTTTTCTGCCATGGCTCATGGTATCCATCGCTGCCTTGTGCTGGAACCTTGCAGTTTTCCCTGGTTCCTGATTATTACTTTGTTATCATTTAGTTTATATATGCTATTTTATATATATATATATATATATATATATATATATATATATATGTTTTTTGTTTGTTCTGTTGCTGATATTTCTCCCTAGCCTTTGCCCCCACTGCTTCCCAGTGGGGCTTGAGTAACCTATGTGCTGTCCGACCTAGCCCCTTTAGTGGCCCAGTGTCTCATATATATATATATATATATATATATATATATATATATATATTTTTCTATTTCTCTACTTTAAACCCCAACAATCCACAAGCTGCCCATGCTGTTGCACCCATCACATTTTCTGGATTCCTGTATCTCTTTTTCCTTTGGCTTGTTGCCTGCTACCATTACTATTCCTGCAGGACAGGGGCCCTTGTCCTTGTGAAGGCCTTGTTCTGTGGGAGGCCCTGTTTCCTTCCCCCCATTTTGTTTTGTATCCCCCCATGCCCTTGTGGCTGTGGCCTGCTTTATGGCCCCTTTCCTTCGTTGCTGCTCTGTGAGGCCAGACAAAAAAAACTAAACACTGGAGCTTTGTCCCTGCCTGTTCCACTCTCGTGCGAGGGGCCCACACAGCTGCCCCAAGATCCCAGAGCCTGCCCAGCAGCAAACACTGCCTGCCCTTGGTGCTGCTGTCCAGGGCCTGCCATCCACACATTAAAACTGTGCCCCCGGCATCACGCCAGAGGCCACCCTTGTGGCAATCTGCATGTTCACCTAGGCCATGGCCGGCCTGCTTTTCCATGCCCCATGCCACCCCGTAGCTGCCCGACCAACATGGCAAAAATGCCAGCACAGCTGAAAACTGTCCATCGGCAGCAACCAGCCAGCTGTATCTGTACCGCAAAGGGGGAGGGGGCGTCCGTACCTTCTGATTGCTCCTCGCTCTTCCCTCCTACCCCAGCACTCCACTGCCAAGGTGGCCAAACCAGGGGGCCCACTTTCTCTCTCTGTTCTCTCTGCAGGACACCATGGCCCTGCTTCCCCCTGCTTGGCTCTGTTGCCCCACGCTGTGCACTCAGCATTGTCCTGCCATAACCGCCTTGCTGACATTCAATGCACACGGCTGCATTAAGTCCTCCCTGCTCCTTTTAACACTCAAAAACATTTAAAGTCACAATAAAAATGGATTTGAAAGCTACAACAGTGTAAAAGTATCTTAGATTAATTAATTCACTGAATATTGAAAACAGTTTTGTTTTTATAAATGAGCATGGAGATGCTAGAAATGTGCTTTCTGCTTTGTCTTTACAGATCCTGATACAGCCCTAACTGTGTTCTCTGGGTAACCACCTGCTCCCTTGCACCTTATGGGGACACACCTGTATGGCCTCTCTGAACTGTCCCCTCTCAAGTGACCCTATCTCCTGGGCTCCAGCAGGCTGCCCACGTGGTGGTGCCCAAGCTCTCATCTCTATCCCAGCCACCCACCTTGTCCTGTTGGGCACTCAAAAATTGGCACTTCACCACACGGCTGCTACTTCAGGCTGCTTGACCCCAAATCTCAGCATTTGACCACAATCAATCCAACCTACCCTTTTGCCCTGAGGACCTATCCCTTCTACCTCCCACATCACTAGACCATAGCCAGGTCTACCCAGCTCTTCAGCACCAAACAAACCACACAACAGCCAGAAGAGAGAGAGAGGAGAAAACAACAGACACTTGGCTCATATTAAAAGCAAAATTGGCCTGCTTGGTCAAACAAACACCCCGAAAAGCCTTCTTTCTTAGTCCCTATTCATTCTGTGAACCAAACCAAAAAACCATGAGGCAGTCTACACTTGCACCTCTGCTGCCTAAGACACTGCACCATTTAATATTTAACGATCTTTACCAGCCTGTCTAGCTAGAATGATCTGCAAGCCAACCACCACACTCTTTCATGCACCCAAGCTCTTTACCTTTTTTAACCTTGCATCACCATGCTGCCTGCACACATTATTCTTCACATACCTTAGACCATGTGGCCTGCTGCAGCCTACCCACATCCCCTTGTGCCTTACCTGAGTCCTTTGCCAACAATGTGCTGAATAAAAATTTCCAGCAAAAGAGGGCTTTCTGAGGGATGACTGCCCTTATATACCACCCAAGGACCCCAAATCAGGACCCCTGCTGGACCCGCCCCCTGGCCAATCCCCTAGTATCATGGCTTCTTGTGATATGATGCTGTCCAGGGCCCCTCACCACCCCCCCTCCTCCTGGTGTCATCAGCCCCACTCACCTTTTCTCTCCCCATTCCTGTCCCCTCCCCTTTTACAATTCCTGGGGGTGGCCTTGGGACAAGATGGCTTGCCTTTTATGGACAAGCCTCATTATCATAGCCAGAGTGACTCAGTAGAACTACCGATCCCATTGCTTCGCTCTTGTTCTTTACAGTGACAAAATCCCTTAAAATGAGAATCACTTATGTAGGATCTGCAGCATTCTCGGTAGGCAGGGATATAGGGCAGACTGCATGGGCCTGTCAGTCTTTATTAGAGGTGCAGCAAAGTTAAATTCCACTGACAAAGTGAACATGAAGTGGCCACTTCGCATTGTCTCTCCGCTACGTGGAGTGGCCAATAGGAAAGGCTCACTTTGCCTTGTAATTATTACTTTGCATTGTCATTCTGCCTTAACGCAAAGTAAGGCAGAGTGGCAACAATACTGGCAGCCCCACAGTGCCCCCCACACACCCACTCACCAGAATTAATGTGCATCCCCAAAATGCTACTGTCTTGTGTCCAGAAAACTCCCCAGTGCTGACAAAGTGAAATGAAAGCACAACAAGAAATACAAAGTCTCCCAGAATTAATGGCACACTAAGTCATGCATGCAGTGGATGTGGTCACATCACAAACACACCAGAGTTAATGTGCATACCCAGAATGCTATGGTCTTGTGTCCAGAAAACTCCCCAGTGCTGATGAAGTGAAATGAAAGCATAACAAGAAATGTGAAGTCTCCCAGAATTAATGGCACACTCAGTCATGCATGCAGTGGCCACACATAGTCACCAGAATTAATGTGAATCCCCAAAATGCTGCTGCCTTGTGTCCAGAAAATTCCCCAGTGCTGACAAAGTGAAATGAGAGCATAACAAGAAATGCAAAATCTCCCAGAATTAATTGTGTACTCCGTCATGTGAGCAGTGGCCACACACAATCACCAGAATTAATATGCATCCCCAAAATGCTACTGTCTTGTGTCCAGAAAATTCCCCAGTGCTGATGAAGTGAAATGAGAACATAACAAGAAATGCAAAGTCTCCCAGAATTAATGGTGTACTGCGAATGCACAGACAGATTAAGATTGCAGTGCACACTCAAGAGATGCAGACGCAAAGCACAACAACATGGAACCAGTGTTCACAAGTCACAAATCCAAATCTGGAAAAGAATACCTTTTGCCAGTTGAGGGGGTATTGCACGGCAGTAACAGTCCACTACCAGTAAAGATACCATTAAGCAGTATAAACAATTCATGCAGGTGTGGTGGATAGCAGGTTCACACTGCTGCAATTACTCTGACACAATAAAAGTTGTCTGTTTTAATGGTATGCATCGCACACACACTCTCACATGCACTACAAGTATTGCGTAGCAAATTGAAAACCTTTAGCAACATAACCACATTTTTAAACAACCTGAAATTATATACTGCTGCACCGCTACCATCAGCAAATAAATGTCAAGAATTACTGAAAATATTACTGTGTGTACATTAACGCAGTTATACAAGAAAAATATAACCAAAACAGAAAGACTGCCTTTCTCTCCCAGTTAAACTACATACAGCACAGATACGCCCCTCCCCAAAGCACGCTTCGCAGTACACAGACTGACTGTTCTAAATTAACATTCAAAATCCACATACAGACAATAAATGCTCAATGATATGAACACAGGAGGGTTTCCTACGATTGATGCACTAAATTTTGAGCAAAAAAAATGGCTCAAAAAGGCTTTCTTAACAGCTTTTAGAGTATTTGAATCACAGAGCTGTGAGAGAAAACTGTCTCCATCTTCCACTACACACACACTACACAGAACTGAGGCTGTGCAGAACAATCTAGATCCCATGTGACCTGCAATCCCATGAAGCACTGCAAATTTGCCTTGAAGCTCAATAACAAGGTGAAGTGATGTGAAGTACATTGATTTCAATGTGCTTTACCTTAAAATTGGCAGAGAAGTGGTTTGGGGAAGGCGGAGTGATGCAAAGTCATTGGTTTCAATGGACTTCATATTCCCCATTATGATGCAAAATACTGTACTCCACTTCACGTTGTGGAGTGCTTCACAGATTCCATGTTACTCTGTGAATCCCTCCACGGAATGAATTTTGGCCACTTCGCCCACCTCTAGTCCTTATCCTTATCTGCCATCAAATTCTATGTTTTACCTATTCCTTTTCCTATTAACCTATCCCATTGGAATAGCCAGAATTCTTCATTCCTGGTGCCTCAGACATTGTTTTCTCTCACTACACCTTCTTGAGTACCTGTAAGTCCAAGACTTGCATGTACATCAGTTTTCCTAGATCATCAGTTTACTTGGTGTAATCTTTACATATCATGCATTCAGGTTGGAATTGTTGACACTCTGTGCTTTCTTGCTCCAACTTGGGGGGGGGTCTGCCACTGATATGCTACCCAGCTTAGCTGTCCATTGCTTGGTGAAAATATGCATCTGCAATGCCTGCTTCTCATACCCCTATCCTTTAATTTGAATCCACAGATAAGGCTGTGTGAAATTAGCAGATTCCAATGTTATGGGATTTTCATGAAATTCTACAATTTTCACAAAGACTTGGAATTTGACATTAAGAACAGATGTTATTTTGTAATTTCTGACAGCAAGCAATTAAAAAATTTGAGAAGGTCTAAGATATTGCCAAATTTAATGACATAGCATTCTCTAGATTTAAAGTTTCAGGGGTGTATAAATTAGCAGTTTATATTAAAAAGTTGTGAAAGTTTGAGTACTTTTAATTCAGTCCTATTTAAAGCTGTAAAATATGAACTTTGCCAGAAATGACCATGTAGTATAATAGTTTAAATGTTTCAGATCTTGTTAAATTTGGATATGTTGTTTTAACATTAGAGGGAAATAAATGAAATTTAAATTTTGACAACATGTTTGGTAGGCTATATCTCAGCCCCATGTGAAGCTAGAAATCTGTAATTATGAACATATATAAGTGTAGTAATAACCATACCGTACCTGTAAAATGATATAAAATTCCAATGAATAGTATCAAAATTATACTAAAATACCAGAAATCTGAATTTTGGCAAAATGTTTGACTACCTATAACTCAGCCCCCTTTGAAACTTGATAATTACAATGTGGTGCACATGTCCATGTTGTACATTTCTCTAAATCCTGAAACTGTGGGGACATTTGTATAAGAAATATTAAAATTAGATAAAAATAACTGAAATTTAAATTTTAGTTGTTTGGCCATTAATAGTTCAGCCCCTTTCATCTTAAAACTCTCTTTTTTTGTAAATGTATGTAAGTCATTACTATCTGTCCACATGCCAAATCTGGTGTCAGTTGGATGTGTACTTTTTAAAATAATAGCAGAATAACTAACATTTAAAATTTGCCAACATTCTACAGAATTTTCACTCAAATTCTGCATAATTCTAAGGAATTAGAATGGCAATTCCTTGGGTATTCCCAAGGCAGAATTTTATATTCTGCACAGCTCTCTTAGCAGATCACATCTGTTGACTTCGCAAAGGTGTCTGCTTCTTTGATGTTCCTACTACAGCATCTTTCTGTAAATCTAGTTGCTGGTTCTTTAGCACTATTCTCAAAATTCATCTCTGTAGATCAATTTCATTTAAGACATAAAGTTTGACCCCCGGGATGTTTTTGACAGTGTGGTATGGATGGAAACGTGATGTGAACAATACTGTATTTTGATCCATTTGTCTTCTAAAGATATTTGCTTACATTTCCCAGGTATTCTTTGTAATTTTTATATCCAAAAGGTTAATGGGTGTTTCACGTGCAATATACAAAAACCTAAGATGAGGATTTGTGGAATGTAAGTAGGACACAACATCCTCCAACTCTGATAGTGATCCATGTCACACTACTGCCACATCTTCAACATAATGTCTCCATAGTAAGTTTAGTGCAAAATTGGTTCCTGCCACTGTCTAGCACATGCTCCTGTTCCCATAACTCAATGCAGAGATTTGTTACTGATGGGCAGATACTGCACCCTTTCTGATAACTTTCACCTGCAAAAAAGACATTCAAAAACATACATACATTGCATTTCAGAACAAATTCAGATAGCTTTCATGGAAACTCAGTGTGAGGATTGGAACCTTCTGGTCTCTGGTTCAAACATGTGCCAGTGCTTCTAATGCCCTTTCACAAGAGAATATTTGGGTAGAAGGGCCCCCATATTCAAAGGAGATGTGCAGCACATCTCTGAGGAAAAGGCAGATGTGCCACATAACTCCAACAATGTGCCGTAGTTTTATATTCAATGGGATGGGATGTGCCAGCCATAAGGGAATAGGCCAGGGCACATAATAATGTATGTCATGCAAGTGGAGGGGACATTCCCATGCACATACCGTGCAGCAGTATATTTGGAGGGAATGCACCCCTCACACACCAGTAATGTATTAGCACACAGATAGGCCTTGGAAAGCAGGCCTAACATAGCCAGCCATCCACAAGCAGGTTGCTGAAGTGCAGGCAGGTGCACAGCAGCCTGCCAGCCCTGGCATTCTAGTGGTACTCCCTCCCTCATCCCTGGTCATACCATAATGCCCTTCCCCACCCTTTTTCATGGCGTAGGGTTCCCCCATGCCTGATCCCCATTCATACCATAATGTCCTCCTTAAACTTTTTCCATAGTATTTATTTATTTATTTATTTATAAGTTTTACCAGGAAAACATACTGAGCAACATGCTCGATTCCAGATGCAACCTGGGGGCCGAGACCTACATACATAAATTGGAAATGCTTAGACAGTACACAAATAAGCATAGCTTGTACACTGGCAATTTTAGAAGAAAAAATGTGGGAGAAAAATAGCAGCCAAGGGTAGGATACATACATTCAGTGTAACTACACAGAGGGTAGAATACTGTATAATATTTATTAGTTTTTCAGCTTGCCATATTAAAATGTTTCTTTAGTTGAAACAGGAGCAGCTGGAGGTGAAGTGTGCTCTGAGTAATTTGTTACATAGAGAGGGGTTTGTTGCGTGTCAGATGGGGGCAGGTAGGGCATTCCAGGTCTGAGGTATGCAGTAATTAAAAGCAGCCTGGCCTTTGGTTGTGCACATAAATGGGACATGGAGTAGTCTTGGGTCCGTACTCCTAAAGGAGTACACAGGTGAAGGTTGTTGGGAGAGGACAGTGGTCAGGTAGGGGGGAAGGGAGTGGGACCAATATTTGGCTGTGAGCCTAGTGCAGTTCATTTGTCTGCGATCATGGAGGGATGGCAGGGTTAACGAGCTGTAGAGGTTGCAATGGTGTGTTGATAGGGGGAAGTCGAGGATGAAGCGGCAGAAGGAGTGGAACAGGGTGTCTAGGCTGGCTAGGGCAGACCCAGGGGCGATGGAGTAAACTATATCACCGTAGTCGAGTACGGGAAGAATCATTTTTTGAACAATGGCATGCCTTGTCTGTGTGGGGGAGGCAGCTTTTGTTACCGTGTAGTGCGCCAAGTTTGGGGAGCAGCCGCTTGGGTATAGAGGTGATGTGAGCTGAGAAATCTAGATATTGATCTAGCCAGATGCCCAGATATTTGAAGCTCATACAATTTTCCAGGGGAGTTCCATCCAAGGTTGTGAAAGGGTGGCTCGGGGCTTGGCAGTAGAGTCTTTGTGGGGAGGCAAACGTTAGTGATATGTTTTTTTAGAGTTAAGAAATAACTAGTTTGACCTGAACCAGTTTTGGATGGCGTTAAAATCTTCCTGGAGGAGGGTTGCTACGCTGTGTGTAGTGGGACCAGAGGCGTATAGGACAGTGTCATCTGCATACATTTGAATGGAAGAGTGGGAGCATGATTCTGGGAGGTCATTTAGAAAGATGGAGAAGAGGAGGGGACCCAGGACTGAGCCTTGGGGGATGCTTGCAGGGACAGGCAATGGGTGGGAGGTGTGAGAGGCTATTTTGACTACTTGTTTCCTGCCTACTTGGTAGTCATGGAACCATTCAATGGCCGGTGTAGAGAGCCCTGCATTGGTGGGTTTGGTGAGGAGAAGGGAGTGGGAGATGGTGTCAAACGCCTTGGCTAGGTCAATGAAGATGGCAGAGGTGATATATCCTTTCTCCATACTCGTGAGGATGTCACCTGTGACTCAAAGCAGGGAGGTGATGGTTGAATGGAATTTACAGAAGCCCGATTGGAAAGGTGAAAAAAAGGAGGAGACGTCTAGGTACTGAGTGAGTTGGGATAGGACCAGGCATTCCTGTATTTTGGCCAGGATAGGAAGTAAGGAGATGAGTCGGTAATTTCCTGGGGAGGAGAGGTCACCTTCTTTTGGCAGAGGTATAATGGTGGCCAGCTTCCAGGCTGTAGGTAGCTTTCCCTGAGAAAAGGATAGATTGAAAAGGTCAGCTAGAGGTGCGGCTATTGCTGGGGTGGAGAGGTAAAGCATCTTTGCGTCCATGGACGTAGGGCATTTACCTTTGTTTGGGTTTAATGCCTGAAGGGAGAGAAAGACATCTGCTTGGGATACTGGGTGGAAGGAGAACGGTATGGTTGTGTTTGTGGGGGCATGCTGAGGGACACCTGTGTGGTGGGGCGGGACCGGGGGATGAGAATGGGGGAGGGAGGAAAGGAGCTTTTCAGCGCAGCTGGAGAAGTGAGTATTAAAAGCTTCAGCTATGTATATTGGGTCGGAGAAGAGGGTGCCCTGTGCTTGTAGTGTCGGGGGTGCAGGTTGGGAGGGAGGGGAAAGCAGGGTTTTGAGCAATTTCCAGAAGTCAGTTGGGTGATTTAAATGTTTGCTGAATGCCAATAGGAAGTATGTTTTTTTCGCTTGGCGAATGCTGTTTGTACACGCGTTACGAAGGGATCTGTATGAGGTGAGGGAAGCCTGTGAGCCCATCTTCTTATAAGCTTTCCAGGCATGATCCCTGGCATGGCATTTTCTGATATTGTCGGTCAAGATCCACGGGAGATGTGCTCCTCTGACTCTTTTCATTCATAATGGTGCGTGTTTGTCCCAGATTTTAAGGAAGTTTGTTTTGAATGCCTCAAAAGCTATGTCAATGGAGGGTGCCTCTGGGATGAAAGACCAGTTTATCCGTCCTAGGTCTGACAGGAGGGAGACTAAGTTGAGGGAGTTATAGGACCTGGTGATTAATGTCTTTGGTGGTGGGGCCGGGGAGAGTATACCTTCCTGACCATAAAAATCATATGATGATCGCTTATGGAATCAGGTAGGAGGCCTGCGCTTAGTATTCTAAGTGGGTGGGAGGTGAGAGCCCAGTCCAGTAAGGTATGGTTGTGAGTTTTGTGATTTAGCCTGGTGGGGTCAGTAATGAGTTGAGAGAGATTCTGGGCCTTAATTTTGGTCTTTAGGTGGGCTTTATCTGGTCCGAGCTAGTTTATATTGAAATTGCTGGTGACATGGAGCTCACCCCCAACTGCTAGGGACTGTAAGTTGCCCAAGTGGGAAAGGATGTCCTCGGGGGGAGTGCAGGTGGGGGCAGTATGAGCCAGCCACATAGATGGGGATGGAACTAGGGAGAGAAGTTTTGATGAGTATTGAGTCTATGTTTCCAAGGGATATGGGGATGTCCACTACAGTGAACTGATGACTATTTGTGATGTACATAGCCATGCCACTGCCTCGTTTTTTACCTTGGTGGTCACTCCTGATTATAGCATACCCTGGTAGGGATACTTCTGTATCCGTGTGATGCTGTTTTAACCAGGTTTCAGTGATGACTAGGATATCAGGTTGCAGGGTTAAGGCAAGAGGTTGCAGCAGAGAGAATTTAGATAGAAGGCTGCAGGTGTTTAATTGGATGATACGGAGGCCTTGGGGGAAAGAGAAAGGGGAGTGGGTGTTTGAAGCTAGGGTGTTTGGACCAGGGTTTGCCTCTATGTCCCCGGACAGGAGTAGGAGAAGGGTGATGAGATGTTTAAGTTTAACCCAGGGAGGTTTAGGACAAGTTGTAGTGGTTCGAGAGGTAGAGGTAGTTGGGGGGAGGTGGTAGGTTGAAGTGTGTAGGACCGAGTGGCCCATATAAATTGAAGGAGGTAGAATGATAGCACTAATGAGACTGTAGTGTTCATTTGTTTTGGCTTGAGCAACCGTGTGTGCGTGGGCAGTGTAGCAAGGCTGTGGGGTTAGGCTTGGGGACATAAACGTCAGATGCCCTTTGCATGACAGGATAGTTGTTGGCAGGGAGGATTTGCTTGCCAGCTGGAGGAAAATGAACAGTGTAGGCAACAGCAGCATCCTTGCTAGAGATATAGTTGGGTGGGTGAGGATTTTGGTTCGGAGCCCTCTGGTGGCAGCAGCTGATAAGCTGCAAATGAAGAAGTGAACTGATAGGTTTTGGAGAGTCATGTGACAAACCCTATATAAGGAGGAGCTCACCAAGGGCGGTGGTGGGGGTGGTGGGGAGCCGGAGCACAGCGCCAGTGGGGCAGAAGCTCACAGACACTAGTAACAGAGAGCTTCCTTATACAGGCACTGGCCAGATTTGAAAATGGCACCTGTGGCGTCCGAGAAGGAGTTCACAGCAAATCTTCTCCGTACCTGTGCTGCCGGGGTGGGGGGTCTGTCGTAGTGAGCTGCAGGGGAGGACTGATTCAATCATCCAGAGCCCTCGCGACCCTTTTCCCGCTGTCTGTGGATAAAAAAAAAGGATATTTATAGGCAAGCTGTAGGAGGACCTACAGGCATGTCAAGCTTCTTTATTGGTTCAGTAAACTTCTTTTGTCCCTCGTTAGCTTTTTTGATCAATATGGCTAGGGGATTGGGGCCCAGAATAGCCACGTGGTCAATGCAGGACTATGTTAGTTATAAGATGCTGCCGAGTCAGACTTTAAGTAAGGTGTTGAATTTATTGACTTTTCCGGTTTCAGGACTTATGAAGTTACAGGTTACAAGAATTAAGCATGAAATCACTACGTTTAAAAATTGCCTGCAGGTCGCGCTTTTCTGCGGAATTAGTACAATGAGCAGAGGTCTGTCGAGTAGGGCAGGGAGGTGAGGTGCCTACCAGGTGCCACGGCATGGAGGGATGGAAGGAAGATACTGGGGATCACTGGGAAGGCAAGAAGGGAGGGTGAGCTGGATGTCATTATCCACCTAGGTACTAATGACTTGGCAAATGGGGATCCAAAGGAAGTTCAGGAAGAGTTTAGGAAACTGGGGAGGGGTCTCAAGCAAGTAGCTACTTCTGTCACTTTCTCAAGTACTACCTGTGAGAGGCAAGGAGAGAGTGCATGCACCAGGAACTTTAACTCATGGTTAAAGAACTGGTGCTGTGAGGAAGGGTTTGGATTCATTGGTGACTGGGGACCCAACTGGAGGGATGGAGGTTTGTTCAAGCCTGACGGCCTGCATCCATCCTGGAGAGATCAAGCACTCAATGATAAGTTTAAATGCTACATTGACAAGCATTTAAACTAGCAAAGGGGGTGGCAGGCCAGCAAGGCAATGACTTACTTGCTCACCCCCACAGCTAGTAGTGGAACCAGTGAACCAGAGGAATGGCTATCTCTGCAAAGCAGTGTGCAAAGATGGAGATTAGTGTCCAAAGGTGGATAAGCAGAAAGGCAAAATTCAGCAGAAGGGCAGACAGCAAGGAGAACCAGGGATAAATGACAACCAAGGAAGGGGCTGGAGTAGAACAGTGAAGCAGTCTAGGGAGGTCAAATCATGGAAAGCCATGTGTGCAAATGCCAGGAGCCTTAGCAACAAGATGGAAGATCTGGAGGCTGTCATGGTACAGTCAGACCTGGACATTGTGGCCATCACTGAAACCTGGTGTAATGATAACCATGACTGGGAGATGGCCATACCTGGCTACAACATATTCAGAAGAGACAGAGCAGGCAGGAAGGGAGGAGGAGTGGCACTGTATGTGAAAAATGACATAAGGGCCACACAGATCCAGGAGGAACAAAATGGGGGAGAGATACTGTGGGTTAAGCTGGAAAGGAAAATGGGGCCAGCCATCCGCACAGGTGTGGTCTATAGACCACCAGCCCAGGACGAAGAAACAGATAGGGAGCTGATGCTAGCCATCCAAAAGATGGCAGACAAGGGTGAGGTAGTACTGGTTGGAGACTTCAATATACCAGACGTGGACTGGAGCATCCCAGCAGCAGCATCAACTAGGAGCAGATTTATCCTGGACTCCCTTCAGGGTGCCTTCCTCAAGCAACTGGTCATGGAACCAACTCGGCAGAAGGCAATACTGGACCTTGTGCTCACAAACAGGGACAGTGTGATGGGGTAACAGTGGGGGAGCACCTGGGTAACAGTGACCACCAGTCATTGTGGTTTGAAATCACAGAAAGAGCAGAACCAAACCACACAAAAACACGTATCCTGGATTTTAGGGGGGCAGACTTTGGGAAAATGGGAGATACTTGAAAGAGGCATTAAGGGAATGGGACAGGAATCAGGTGTTGAGGAACAGTGGGCAGTATTTAAAATGGGGATTATAAGAACAACAGAATTATGCATTACAGGTTAGCAAGAGGAAAAGGAAGAGGACCATTATGGTTTTCCAAAGAGGTAGCAAAGAAAGTGAAAGCCAAAAAGATTGCATTCAGGCAATACAAAAGACACAGGCAGAAGGGGATAGGGAGAAGTACCAGGAGAAACAAAGGGAGGCAGGAAGTCAGTAAGGAAGCCAAAGCTCAGACAGAAGAACACATTGTAAAATCAGTGGGTAAGGGACAAAACCTTTACAGGTACATAAGTGAAAAAGAAAGACAAGGGAGGGATAGTGAGACTGAAGGGGGAGGATGGGAGCCGCGTGGAGGATGACAACAGTAAAGCTGACATATTGAACAGGTATTTCTGCTCAGTCTTTACTAAGGAAGAGGGGGGTAATGGGTCTGAAGGGAGTACAAGGGGTGAGAATGGTGCAGAAATGGACACAAGTCCCTTTACACGAGAAAGGGTCCTGAAGGAACTGGAAGTAATAAGAGCTGATAAAGCAATGGGGCCAGATGGGGTGCACCCCAGGGTCCTTAAAGAAATAAGAGAGGTGGTGGCTGAACCTCTGGCTATCCTGTTCAGCCAATCACTGGAAACAGGGGAGGTACCCAAAGACTGGAGGACAGCAGATGTAGCCCCTTTATACAAAAGTGGGAACAAAGAGGAAGCAGGGAACTACAGACCAGTCAGCCTCACCTCGGTAGTGGGAAAGATCATGAAGCACTACTGAAGGAGAGATTGGTGGAACATCTGGTTGTCAATGGACTACAGGACCCAAGGCAGCATGGTTTCACCAGGGGAGGCCATGTCAGACCAACCTCATTGAATTTTTGACTGGGTGACTAGGAGGTGGATCAGGGAGGGCAGTGGACATGGCCTATCTGGACTTCAGCAAGGCCTTTGACACTGTGCCACATAGAAGACTATTACACAAACTGGGGAATATGGGTGTGGGCAGGACAGTAGTGTGGTGGGTAGGTAACTGGCTGGGTGGCAGGACACAGAGGGTGGTGGTAAATGGCTGTCACTCCACAGAGGGAAGAGTGACCAGTGGGGCACCACAGGGATCAGTGCTGGGACCGGTCCTTTTCAACATCTTCATCAGTGACATTGCACAGGATCTAGAAGGCAGAATTTCACTGTTCGCTGATGACACAAAGCTCTGTAACAGAGTAGACACACCAGAGGGTGTAGACAGAATGAGAAGGGACCTGCAGAAACTTGAAGAATGGTCAAGGGTTTGGCAGTTGAAATTCAATGCAAAGAAGTGCAAGATAATGCATATGGGGCACAAAAACCCTGGCACAATATATCAGTTGGGGGTGAGGATATAGCATGCACCAAGCAGGAAAGGGATCTTGGGGTTGTCATCTCTGATGACCTCAAGGTAGGAAACAGTGTGACAAGGCATCAGGTAAAGCAAATAGGATGCTGGGATGTATAGGCAGGGCATCACCAGCAGGAAAGAGGTCATAATTCAAGCTATACAAGACACTAGTGAGGGCCCCACCTGAAGTACAGTGTACAGTTCTGGAGACCATACCTACGTAAGGACATAGACAGGGTAGAGAAGGTTAAGAGGAGGGCAACAAAGATGGTGCATGGGTTGCATCACAAGTCCTATGAAGACAGGTTGAAGGAACTGAACATGTACTCCCTGGAGGAGAGGAGGGAGAGAGGGGATATGATAGAGACGTACACGTATCTTATAGGGAGGAACATGGTGCAGGAAAACACTATTTTTAAGCGAAGGGGATGTTTCAGGACTAGAGGGCATGGGATGAAGTTGGAGGGAGGACGATTCAGAGGAAACATGAGAAAGAATTTCTTCACAGAACGGGTGGTGGACAAGTGGAACACCCTGCCAGAGGAAGTGGTGGGGGCTGAAACAATCACGGGATTTAAGAATGCATGGGATAGACATAAAGGAATTCTAGAGGTCAGGGGTAAGGGGAAATAGACTTCTAGGAAAACAAACTTAACTTACAAGCTCAAATGGGCAGACTAGGTGGGCCATAGGCCCTTATCTGCCGACACTGTCTATGTATCTATGTATCTATGTAATTACTGTCGCTACAGTTTTCCCCTCCAGAGTTTCCCAAGTTTAAACAGTCTGTCTGCGAAGTGTCCGATTTTGTCTAAAATATATCAGCTGGACAGGAGGTACCAGATTTGCACTCTTAGCACTCTAAAAAGACTGTATTTAGCAAGGCAGGAGGTAGCAGTTTTACACTTAGCACTTTAAAGACTGTAAAAGCAGTAAATGTACTAAATTTAAAGGCACATGTTTAGCAATGCAGTTTGGGCATGGTTCCTTATTTACATTGTACATTAAAGCACCTTACAATAAAGCGATAAAGGAGTAGGCAAATGACAGAAATTTACGTGTTAATAAACTATCAGCACACCTGTGCCGACTCTTAAAGCTCACAGACACTGGTAACAGAGAGCTTCCTTATACAGGCACTGGTCAGATTTGAAAATGCCACCTGTGGCGTCCGAGAAGGAGTTCCCAGTAAATCTTCACCGTACTTGTGCTGCCAGGGGGGGTCCATCATAGTGAGCTGCAGGGAAGGGCTGATTCAATCATCCAGAGCCCTCGCAACCCTTTCCCACTGTCTGTGCTGCCGGGGGTCTGTCATAGTGAGCTGCAGGAGGCTGATTCAATCATCCAGAGCCCTTGTGACCCTTTTTTCGTTGTCTGTGCTGCCGGGGGGGGGTCTGTCATAGTAAGCTGCAGGGGAGGGCTGATTCAGTCATCCAGACCTCCCTCCAATGCCCAGTCCCAACTGAATTAGAATTATGCTCTGATCCCATTACCACAGTGAAGAGGTACCATCCACCCATTCCCAATCCCCGATCGCAATAAAAACATACACCATACGCTGTTCCATAATGTAGTGGCCCCCACCCCATCAGAACAAGACACCATTCCCCTGATCCACCCAGTCCAACTGGAGCTGGTGACTGGCTCAGCCCTCTGCACACCACCACAGCCAGCCATGGACTGAACTGTCAATGAACACATACTGTACAGGGTACATGCTCATTGGTTCAGCCAATAAGCATGTACTCTGTACAGTAGACATTCATTGACAGTTTAGTTCGTGACTAGTCATGGTGGTGTGCGGGAGGGCTGAGCCACTGCTGACTCCAGCTGGGTTTGAGGGAGTGGGGTCAGGAGTGGTCCTGATGGGGTGGGGCCACCACAATATGGAACTGATGCTGATAGAATGTTTTTATTGCGATTGGGATTTTGGAAAGTGTGTGGGGGGGTGCCTCTTCACTGTGGTAATTGGATTGGGGCATAATTCTAATTCGATCAGGGATTGGGCATGGGGGGGGTTCCTGCACTATGTAAAAGGGGTTGAGGATGATTGTATTGTGAATGGGGATTGGGCATTGGAGGCGTGTGTAGTTGTTTCTAACAGAGATCAGGGGAGGGTGGGGATATGCGTGTGCTACTGATGGAGAGTGTGGATGGGACGGGGTACCACTGGACTGCCAGGGTGGCAGGGGGACGGGCTTTGCCTGTAATGGTCAGGGATGGACGGGGGCTGGCCTGGCACATTCTTCCAGATGCAGCCATGCTAATGAGCCCATAATGGTCATGCATGAGGCCCATATGCACCATGCATGCCAAATGAGCTCATTAACATATGCTGGCTGAATATCACCCTTGGGGAACAGTGTATCCAGGTATGTACCACGCACTCCTCCATTGGCGGTGTTCAGCCCCGGCTCTTGATGTGCTGTGTCCACCATGGCAGCCGCCTGCTTTGTGCCGCACATCCAGGGTCCCATATTCAAACAGGATGCATGATCTTTGCCGATCATGCATACTGTTTGAATTTTTATTTTGTTTTTCAAATTAAAGTTTATTAAGTTTTAACAATAATAAGAACAGGTCCAGGAAAACAATATACATTTGTCATGAAGTATACAATACAATGGATGTGCCCCCCCATCCCCACTGCCCTTCCCCCATAACAACCTTTTTAATCCCCCCCTCCCACCTTATTCAACACAGTTGCTAATACAAAACCAAGTGGGTCTGGGAACACGGTATATACAGAAGTGATAATATTAGAGAGAATACAGTGTATGTAAGGGGTCCCATATTTTCACACATCTCTCAAATCTACTATTAAGGCTCACTATGGCTTTCTCTGTCCTGAGGTTTGCAAGGAGCTCACTGAGCCATTCAGAATAGGAAATGTTATCACAGTCCTTCCAGTGATGTAGAATTACTTTTTTAATGGACATGGAGACAAGGGCCATGTGATATCTTCTGTTAGGTACAGAAATCTCTGTATATTCACCCAATAGACAAATTTCTGGGGTAAACAAATCATTCAGGCCCAACATGGGGTATATTTTTTGCTGAATATTAATCCGGAGTGGAGTGACTTTGGAACAAGACCAAAAGATGTGATAGAAAGAGCCCTCTTCTTTCTGACACCGAGTGCAAATGGTTGATGGAAGAAGACCGAATTTGAATAACTTTTGGGAATAGTGTAAGTTATGTAATATATGGAATTGGGTAAGGAGTAACCTATCTTGGGTAATATATTTGTGGCAATTATGCCATAGAGAGGTCCAGTCTAAGGCAAGAGTAGGGAAGAAAGACGTCCAGTAAACCGAAGGAGCAAAGCAAGTCGGATAGGCCCAATTATACAAAATGTTGTAACATTTCGACTTAGTCTGTTGGGAGCCAGCTAAGGGGCTAGTTGATTCTGAAAGGATATTACACCCTGCTGAGGAGAGGTTAATCTGAAGACTTTCAAAATTAAATGTCGTAATTGAAAAATTGTGAAGATATAATTTGTGGGTATATTGAGAGCACTTAAAATCTCAGCAGAGCAGAGCCAGGAGTATTCTTCTGAGACAAACGAGGAAAGGTGTAGTTCAGCCATAAGAGGTAGCCATCTAGCAGTGAGTATTTTGTTGTCTATCTTTAAATACTGTTTGAATATTGCTACAGTGCCATCTGGTGCATCTGATTGGCATGACACACTGTTATGCACGCTCAACTGGCTGGCACTGAGTTTGTCCTTCAAGGACTCTATGTCAATCATTACAAAGTATAAGTTCTCCTCTATCTCTGTAGTATCCAAAACTTATAAAATGTCACATTTATCTTAGAGATAGGAATGCAATAATGTAACATAGGATCTAATATGGTAGTCCATATATTTGGACATCTGCTCTGTCAAAGACCCTATACCACTCAATTCTGGAGGTCCCAGTGATGACTGACATGATGTGTACACTTTTGTACACATGCATATAGTAGCTCTGACAGGATGTTCTGTAATAAAAAACAAATGTTTGTACATCAATTTACCCCATTCTGTAAGCATTATTAATGAATTCATGTATACACTATTTAAATTAATTTGTGGAGTCATAGTTTAATTGTTTATAGAATTCTGTGTTGTCTAACTGTCTATATACTTCATTCTCATAATCTTGTTTGTTTTGGACCTGCGATTTAATAAAGATAGAGTTTTATTAAGATGGATTTCTTTTGAGACTTTTTTGAGTGATGTCCAAATTCAAAAAGGTGCAGAGTGCAGAATTTTGTTTTGCACTTATCATGTCATTCATATCAAAGAACCTTTTTTTAAAACTTTGACTGTGAACATATTAACATGAGGCATAATGTAAGCAATAATACCCAACAGTGTGGGTGGTATTGGGAAATACTGGACTGCCCAGGGGTGTAGTGAGGCCTGACGCCACAGACGGAGGGCCTTGTAGCCCCTGGAAGGTCTGGTATTTCCTAATTCCATCCCCCCAGAGGGTGTTATTGCACTTAGAAAATGGGCTATAGGTGCCATTTTGTTTAACAAATATATAAGAATAAAAATTTAAATAGATAAAAAAAAATAAAAAAAAAATATTTTTCTAGTAAAGTAGTCCCTGTACTGCTGGAATCACCACTGGAGGGAGCTGCTGTTTTTCTTAAACTGGTGTGGTGCTGATGAGCTTGTCCTCCTGCTTGGTCCCCCCCCCATCCTTTGATCAGTGCTGTGTGAGAACTTGAATATGTAGCCTGCTGATCTGTGTACAAAGACAGGTACCTACCTATGTTTTTATTTCTGATGGACTTTTAAATGTGGCATGAGTCTGCAGGTCAGTTTAAAAGCATGCAGTGACTTGACATGGAGTGCAGCCACATTCAGTGAAAGGAAGTTAAATTATTAAAAAAAGAAAGATAGAGAACATTTATTGTTGCTTTGGGAACTTGTTTTTCTTCATTGCAAGGAAACTGCCAGTTGTTGCTGAGCTAGGGACATTTGTTAATTTAAAAAATCAAGACAGTTGTTGTTGCTTGCAGAGCATAGAGGCTGACTGTGTGACCTGGAAGTTTTGTGGCAGAGGGGGGTTTGCAGAGTAGCATGGTTAGCTGGCGATTGTCTGTTGACTCCCCTTCCCATGTTGCCTACAAGTATTTATAAGTTTTATATATTTTATTTGTGTAGTAATGGAGATGCAGTCAATGGATAAGCAGGGAGTTGTGAGTGGGTCCAGGACGGAACATCAGAAGGTGCTGCTGGATGGATGCCCAGTGAGATGGCACAGAAAAATTAAAAGAAAGCCTCAGAAAAACCTTTTTGTTTGCCTTATTTTCTATGTTAGGCAGCTAGAGAGGCTTACTATGGATGACAGGTTGGGATATTTGTATGGAGTGCTGCGGAGGTGGCCACTCGCTAAGTGAGTGGGGAAAAAAATGATGGTTGTAAGAGTGAAAATTTGGGGTGCCCAATGATACCCTAAGTAATGGGGCACTCCAAATTATCACTCATTTTTCACCGGGCATCAACTGAAAAATAAATGCATGCCTGGTCATAGCTTTTAGCCAGTCAGGATGCATTATTTTTAAACCCATTTTCTAAAGTAATATAAATATTTACTGCCAATCAAAGTAAAATATTTTGAGTAAAGATTCCATTCCCAAGTTGTCACATATTTTCGGTCCATTGTCACTGAAGGACATGAATAGAAGAAACATTAATTGGTACTAATTTTGAAATTTCAAACTATTTTCCAAAAATGTGAATTTTTGAATTTTGAATGATTGATTTACTGTAAAAAAGAAATAATTGTGATTTTATTTTCTTTCTTTGATGAGCTGAAAAGGAAGAAAGGCACTTCTAGCAGGAACACCACTGGTGGTGAGAAACTAATCTGTATCAATTCTGCTCTCGAGTAAACTTGAAGAACCTTATATTTGTATTGTGTTCTATGAAAATTGGTACTTACCTTGAAAAGTTAAACTGCCATGATGGAAGGAGGGACAGCCTCTATGCTTGATGGTCTGTCTTGTACAAAATGTGCCATCCATTTTGGTTTCAAAGGAATACCATCCTCTTCTTAATCAACTCAACCCAGCTATATACATTGTGGCTACAAGTAAAGAATGCCCTTATAGGAGTAATTGGTCAAGAAGATCAACTAGGTAAGATTGAAAATTTGGTAAGGGAAAAAAGCCACTATGGCAGGCCAATTAAATAAAGTCCAAGAACAGATAAAAGATGGTCATGAAAAAATCTGCAATGGGTCCAGCAATGATGCAATGCAGACACTTGGAATAAATGACATGTAACAAAATATTGCATGACAAAAAGGCTTAACTGACATTGAGTTACACAGTTCCCTGCAGTATACTATAACATTTTGTGATATACTGCACCATAACTCTGTTGCATCCTGGCTGGTGCCACTGCAGTATTTCTGAACAATTAAGCAACACTTAAAAGAGATTAGAGGATAAGACAACAAATAGAAAACAACAGATAGACCACCTAGAACCTAGGTGCCAAACACTAAAAGAACAGAAGGAAGAGTTAAAAAGAACCTGTTCCCACCTTGAACAGACTCTACTGGAAACTAGGGAAAATCTGCAGGAGTCAATGAAAAGTCAAAGGATAAATGCAGTGTGGAGATGAACAATGGAAAATCTGCATCACCACTGGCTGGGATAACTTACCCAACCTGTGAGGAAGAACAATCACAAAACAAATAATACCTGTTTAGTGAATGTAAGGAGTACAGAAGAAATATGTGATAAATGTATCAGTCAAATGGGTTTCACCTCCCCCAAACCAATAGCTTCACTAATCCCTCTAATATACCAAACAAGTGCAATTTCTGGTCCTTTCCCCAATGAACAAGAGAAAGAGTGAAACAGGAAAGAGAAACATATAACTGGAGGCACACATTAGAGAAAAGACATACTAGCTTGAAAAAAACAATACAGAACAAGGAAAGAAGATAAAATGGAACAAGGACTAAAAGATCACCTGTAATCCTCTGAAAGGAGTAGCTTTGATGGAGAACACTTAGGAAAAACTAGGGTCCCCAAACTTGTAAAGAAAAAGAGCAATATATCTAAATACTCTAGTGATTCATCCTCAGATGGTGAGGAATCTAGATCTGAGGAGGAATGCAATACTAGACATATAACTAAGAAAGGTACAAAAGAAGGAGTGACATAGCACAAGAAAACCCTTTTTAAATGTGATTGCAGTAAAATATTATCATAAAAAATCAATCTGCACCATTGAGCAGTATATACGAGCTTTACAAAGTGCTTTGAGACCCTGGAGGTTACAAATGAGGAGGATCAACTAAGACTGCTTGAGTGTGCATTTGACCTCAGATATGTAACCTGGTTCATTGACCAGCCTATGGAAGTGACATGTTCATTAAACACAGTACATAAGCACCTAAAGGAGGCAGTATGGCGCAGTGGGTTAAGGCTCTGAGCTGCAAATCTGGAGACCTGGGTTTGAATCCCACAGCCCCCTAGGTGCATACTGTGTGGCCCTGAGCAAGTCACTTAACTTCCTTGTGCTCCCAGGTTGCACCTGCAAACAAGCTTTCAGCTTAGTATGTCTCACCTGGTAAAATAATTGGTTAAAAAAAAAAATAAAAAAATAAAGGAAAAGTTTGGTAAATACCACAACATGCTGGAGGCCAGGGTAGCAGTATACCAAATAAGGCACAGACCAGATCAGAACCTCAGAACTTCCATGAGGTGAAGGATGTCTTTTTTGGGGCAGATGAGGACCCAAGGATCCAAACACTGAGACAAAGTGCTTTAAAGAGTTGTATTAACGTGCCCCACCACAAAGCATTAGGTGGCTTCTACTCAATAAAAAAGAAATTAAGGAAACATAATGGCTAGTATGTCAAGCAGAGGTACTGTGGAAGAACATGCAATCTGTGGTGACAACCCCAACAAAAGCAAACCCAGTAAGTCAAAGTGTAATAAGTCACACTTGCTACCACACCTTCTTCAAGTATTTAATAAAACCTTCTTTTTAGGTGACCTGGATTCACCCATGCAGGAATATACCATTTCACTCTCATCAAAATTAGGTAAAGACCCTACCAATGTTAACAATTATAGACCCATATCCTTATTGAATATATATTTTAAAATGTTGACAAAAACACTTGCCTTTAGGATCCAACAGGTATGGTGGAAATTAATTTATTTTGAGCAAGTTGGTTTCATAGTTGGCAGACACTCATCTAACCACCTAACAAAAGTGCAACATATAATTTCGGCATTGAGGGAGGTGACAGTATCTGCTGTCTTAGCCTTCCTTGACACAGAAAAAGCACTTGATAGATGTTATTGGTTATATTTTTTTCATACTTTAGAGAGATTTGGTTTTCCTGGTGACTTTGGCAATTGATTAAAATTAGCATATACCCACCCTACCACTAAAATTAATTGTAATAACATTTTTATGTTTGCTTGCATGCATGTGCAAGAAACATAGTGCCATCATCGGAGATTTCGGAGGTGTGTCACCTCCTCCTCCAATTCAGTCAGTGCGTTGGCAGGCGCGGCCCCTGTAAGCCAATGCATTCTGGAGCTGTCTATGACAAGCTCCAAAATGCAGTGGCATACAGTTCAAAGGAAAGCTACGCTTGGTGAGCAGTGATAAGATATCGCTTGCTCATGCGCAGCTCCCCCCACACACACACACAGATACCCGCAGAGCGTCGCATCCCCCTGCGCACCGCACGATAGCCGACGGGGTGCCCAGTCCCCATCAGCTGTGCTGCATCCCCCCACCTCCCCAAAGCCTTTGAAAATGCCACTGGGTGCCCACCCCAGCATGGTAAGTAATGATATAGCAGGCAGTGCCCAATCCCCGTCGGCTCACTGTCTCACCGCCCAGTACTAAGTGCCGCTGAGAGCCCACCCCAGCGTGGCAATCCCTGCACAGCCAGCAGGGTGCCCAATCCCCATCGGCTGAGCGATGACCCCCCCAACCATTCTTGTGCCACGCTGAGCCCACCCAGCATGGCAAATGTCTACGTTGTTCTTTTTTTTTTTTTACCTGTAAAGAAAAAGCGGTCCCCGCAGTAGTCTCCTGGCCCCCCCTCCCACAGCCGCACCACCCTCGCACCTGCTTGTCCCACCCCCCTCACCCCATACTTACCTCCGGACCTCGGCGCGATGATCTTCGGTGGACCGGTAACACGTCTGCACTCTTCAAACCGACCGTGAACTGAGGAAATGCCGGTAAGCTGTATAATGGGCTAGATAGGGCGGTTTCAACTTTGTTGCATATCTCAGGCATTTTTGAATTTTGCAAAATTTTCAACATGGGGTTTTGGGACCCTTCTCATGAATGATGTCACTGTCATGGCGTTATTCGGGCCGAAGGGTGATTTTTCAGTCACTGCGCGAGTCACTGTGGAAATCCCCTTTGGGCCTGGAATAACACCATGACAGTGACATCATTCATGAGAAGGGGTCCCAAACCCCAAGTTGAAAAATTTGGTGCCAAAATTCCAAAAAATGACTGTTTTACAAGCGTGCATTGCGCAGTTCCTACGCAGGCTTGTAAGTTCGTGAATTTTCAATATTTTCACTCCAGATTTTCAACATTGCCATTTTATCACACCTTCTTATGAGTAGCATAGCTGCCATTTTTCACATCTCACCCAAAATGTGTTTCCGCCCATGTAGCGCACAATGGCGCAGTCTGTGTGCGAAATCAATGTACGGGATAAATTAAGAAAATCACAGTGACACTGTTCATGAGCAAAGGTCTTAAAATGGCTATGTTGCAAATTTGGTGAAAAAATTCCCAAAAATGACTGTTTTATGAGCGTGCGTTGTACAGTTCCTACACACGCTCGTAAGTTCGCAAATTTTCAATATTTTCACTCCAGATTTTCAACATTGCCATTTTACCACACCTTCTTATGAGTAGTACAGCTGTCATTTTTCACATCTCACCCAAAATGTATTTCCGCGCCATAAGAACAATGGCGCAGTCGGTGTGTGAAATCAATGTACGGGATAAATTAAGAAAATCACAGTGACACTGTTCATGAGCAAAGGTCTTAAAATGGCTATGTTGCAAATTTGGTGAAAAAATTCCAAAAAAATGACTGTTTTATGAGCGTGCATTGTACAGTTCCTATGCACGCTCGTAAGTTCGCGAATTTTCAATATTTTCACTCGAGATTTTCAACATTACCATTTTACCACACCTTCTTATGAGCAGTACAGCTTCAATTTTTCATATGTCACCGAAAATGTGTTTTTACACATGTAGAGCACAATGGTGCTGTTGGTGTGCGAAAGCAATGTTTAGGACAGATTAAGAAATTCATGTGACACTGTTCAAGAGCAGAGGTCTTAAAATGGCTATGTTGAAAATTTGGTGACAAAAGTCCATAAAATGACTGTGTTACGAGTGAGCATTGCGCAGTTTCACGCACCTCGTTAGTTCATGACTTTGTCATATTTTCAGTCAGATTTTCACCAGTGGCATTTTCCACACTTCCTTATGAACAGTACAGCTGTCATTTTTTCACAACATGGCTGAAGTGTGTTTTCACACTTTCAGCGCAGAGATGCGTGGTCGCTGTGGGAAATCATTGTTCGGCACAGATAAAGAAAATCACAGTGACACTGTTCATGACTGGAGGCACCAAAATGCCTGACTTGACAATCTGCTGTAAAAAAATCCCCAACCTAATTATATTACAGGTGTGTGTTGCAGTTTCTATGTACGCTCGTGACTTCACCATTTTTTTTTATATTTTTACTACAGATTTGCAACATTGCCATTTTTTACACCTCCCCATGAACAGTACAGCTGTCATTTTTTACATCCTGTTCGGAATGTTTTTGCACCTGTGGTGCTAAATGCCGTAGTCACTGTGCATAAGCAGCTTTCGGCTAACAAATTGATATTCCCCCTGTTCATGAGGTGGGGTCACAAAAAAAAATATTGAAAATTTGGAGTGAAAATACCAACGAATGCCTGAGGTATTAGGGTTTCCAACCATACGCCCAACCCTGTAGAGAATGACAGGCATCAGGGGTGTGACTTGGGATTCTTGCCTATGATGCTCATACCATTCCACACCCTGCAGTCAGTGACAGGCATCGAGGTATGCCTTGCACTCTTTGGCCCCAAACTTCACCCCATTCTCCTATAATGCACCCATCTCACCATATTTCCTAATGAAATGGGGTGTGCATAAGGGCCAAAGACCCCAAGGAACACCGTGACACTTGTCAGTGTCTGCAGGGTGGGGTGTGGTGAAATGGCATGGCCATTATGCCTGACAACCCAAACGCACACCCCAATGCCTGTCACTCTCTGCAGGGTGGTGGTGGGGTTGGCTTCAGTTCAATACTTCACTGCCATTCCTATTACGCAGCTCTGTAACTTCTACACTACCAGTGCCAATGCCAACAAGCAAACATTCGGCATTGACAAATGCTTGTTTCATCTTATTTTCAAATGTGTGATGGGGCACGTCAAGGTTGCCCTCTTTCACCTTTTGTGTTCAATTTATATATGGAACCTTTAATTCAAAGAATCAGTCTTAATCAGCATAGCACAGGTATTAATTTAGGATCTCAGCAAAATAAGATCTCTGCATATGCAGGTGATCTTTTGCATTTACAGAATCCAGACACATTTCTTGTACATTTGTTAGATGAGATAGCAATATTTAGTTCCATATCTAACTATAAACTAAAAACTGACAAAACTCAGATCTTATTACTAAATAAGTATATAACTCGGAGTGATCTAACATGCTTTAGATTGGCTAAAATCACTAAAGAGTTGTTATATCTTGGAATTTCAATTTCAATATCTAAATCTACAATTATTTATAAAAATCTTACAGACACATTAAGGTTAATAAAAGCAGACTTAGATGGAATAAATTATCATTGTGACTAAAAGGAAGATTGGCCTTAATAAAATGAGTATCTTGCCATGGATACCTTACCCAATGACAATGTTTACAGTTCATCTACCATCTGGTTGGTTTTCTAAACTTCACAGATTGCTCACACAATTTTTATGGCATTGCCATAAACCTAGACTAGGCCACCTAAGACTTGAAGCACCTAAACATTCTGCAGGTCTAGCTGCTCTAGATTTTTATGGTAATTATCATGCAATGCAAGGTTCTAAGTATTTCTGATGGGCAGCTCAGAACCCGACTCATTTTATCTTCTTATACCCCACTTTGTCTACAAATAGAAAAAGACATGTTTAAAACTGAATATACAACTTACAACATTATTTTATCTGAAATGTTCTGCTCTTCCTTTATAACTTAAAGAATAACCAATTGAAATTCCGTTAATGGTATTTAAACAACTACAGAGAAGCATTAAAACTCCTTTACTAAACCCTTGGGGACAGCTTGTTTGGCTTAACCCCAGCTTTAAACTTAAAGGGGAAATTCTGGATAACAATACCTGGCAAACTTGTAGTATTATAAGTCCTATGCAATTTGTTTGTGTGCAGCAGTAGACATCTTTTTCAAACTTAAAAGAGAAGTTCAACTTAACTAACTTAGATTGGTTGTTATATCACCAGGTCCAACACATGCTTTGTTCTACATTAGGTAAACCTGTCTTGAATACAAGCTATTCTACTACTATACCTTACCTTTTTTTTCCTCAAACTGTCAGCAGAATGACATGCAATTTTTAAATTATATAAGAACTGCAACAATTATGGACTTCTAGATACAGCTTTTTTGCTCAATACTAGTTCCATACTTTGAATATATCAATATCTGAATCTCAGTGGCACTCCATTTGGTCAAACATTCATAGATATATTAAATTTGATAGCTATCATTTAACCCAATATAAAATTGTACATGCAATTTATAATACTTCTTTTAAACAATATAAATGGGGTATTTTAAATTCTTCAGTTTGTCCTAGATGTTCTCAAGAGGATGGAACATGAATCCATATTTTATGGGATTGTCCTAAAGTGCAACCTTTATGGGAAAAAGAAAAGAATGTATTAGGTCCTAGTATGGGCATTAAATACTTTTTTCCAAACATAATTGCACTCTGGGCCCCAATGATCATACTTTAATAGGGAACAAATGTTTTCATTTTCTTTTGATTACAATGGTGGTCAAAAAAATAATATTAAGACATTGGCTTGATCAAAATATGGCCTCTGTTATAGAATGGTATAGAGATACACTTCAGGTGTTATGGTTTGAAAGAATGTTAGCTTCTACGAGGAATGCATTTACAAATTATGTATGTTGTTGGGTCCCTTTGAAATCCTGGAATACTTTGGTTTTGTAATAACTTTATTTTAAAATTCAAAGTGTAATTTCCCTTAAATTCATTTTTATTATCTTGTGCATATTCATATTAAATATATTTGGTATGGGGGTGTATTGCTTTATAAAAGATATACTGCCTTCATGATGTACGATATTACTACTGTAATGTGACATAATGTAAACATGACACTGAAGTCTATTAAATTAAAAAAAAGTCACACTTCAGATGCTTTGAGCATATAAGATTGCAAACTCATAATCATCAAGAATAAAAAACAGGAGTCACGTGATGCGTCAAGAGGAGTAGACATAGTTTTCCGGGTCTCCCCTCGCCGAAAACAAACCTGCAGTTTTAAAACTTTTTTTAGCTAAATCAACTGCTCAGAACCCTTGCTGCTGGGACCGAGACTGTAGACAGCAGTTAATTTCGGTCTTCGTTTTTGGGGAACGATGGAAAGTCCCGACATAGAATCGGAAGCAAAGCGGCCTCGCCGGAGCTCCTCGCCGATAACGACACAAGAAGAGATATCACAGGGCAAGATATATGAGGATCTTTCAACAATTAAAGAGGCACTATTTAAATTGGTGGACGAGGTGGCAGAGTTTAAACCGGCCCTGACACAGCTTGATAGAAGGGTAACAGACGTTGAAGCCAGGGTTTCATCACTGGAGAGGAAGCAAGAGAAAATGGGCCTAACTACCATTGATAGTAAAAGAGCTATAACTAAACTGGAGGACCGACTGGAAGATCTTGAGGGAAGAAACAGGCGCAACAACTTGGTGTTATTGGGGCTCCCTGAAGGCGAGGAAGGCCCCAATACTGTCCTTTTTCTACAGAAATTCTTAAAGAAATCAGTGGGACCATCGCCCAATGAACCAGAGTATGTGATAGAAAGGGGCCATCGCGCCTTAAGAGCCAAACCTCCCACATCGCAACCTCCTAGGCCTGTGATCTTTAAGTTATTAAACTACCTAGATCGGGAATTTATTCTGAGAGAGTCACGAAAGTTAACTACATTTCAATGGGAAGGCAAGAAGCTTCGGCTAGTCCCTGATCTAACATGGAAGGTGCGTCAGGCCCGGGCCAGTTTTAGATCTATTACCTCCAAGTTATGGGCCGCAGGAATCCGCCATCGCATGCTTTACCCTGCCAAGTTAGAGATTTCTTTAAAAGAAGGGACTCAACGTTTTGAATCTGTGGATGAGGCACTGCAAGTCCTTGCGACTTCCCTACCTGATCTATTCAAGAAAGGATGAGAGCTCAGGACCTTTCACAATATTATGTCTTATGTAAACTAGTGGGTACACAACGGACTTTAACAAGCTGGAGAATTGCTGCTTAGTGCTGGAAGCCAGAATATGTATAACCCTCAGAAGCTGACTTATTCTCATTGTGTGGACCTTTTCTTATAATTTAGAAATTTAGTAACCTGGGGGAAGCAAAAATAGGATCTTGGACCCTTCTGTTCTACATTCTATAAAGCCTTTTGTTAGGATAAATGCCATAACGTTGGCAAGGGGGAGCTTCTAGTTTATTTAAATGTCTTGTTTACTTACTGCTCCCAGATAAATTTTATTTGAAAATAAAGCCTGGAGATAAGTGCTTCTAGCTGGTAAAGGGCCCCATAATATAGGTTTAATAAGATAATACAACCCTCAAGGCACTTAAGGGTCAGACTACGTTCCAGACAAGACACGTCTAAACAAGTAGCCTGTTAAAAGATACAAGGGCTATGAGAATCGTGTAGTGGCCACAGGATAAAGTTTTCCCTTTTTTTTTTGTAGCTTGCCATAGCGGGTTGATTCGTGAGAGTTGTTTAAACCCTTATTATGTCTTAACCATAATATAGTTTTATCTTCCATATGGTTTGCCCCTCGGTAAATTAAGAAACCTGTGGCCAAGTTATTCACCAACGGTAGTATTGACCCATGACCCCACCTTTCTAGACCCCCTTATGGGATGTATCTGGTGCCTTCTGGGTCGTAGATATATTTGAAAGTTAGCTCTTTTAACTTTAAGCAAATACCATTTGCTCTGTTCTCTCCCCCTTAATTAACAACAGTTTTTTTTAGCTATGGCGGTGACAATGTTTAAGGGGTTCCTTATAAAAGAGGACATAAGAACTGTAGGTTTATACCCTCCGGTTCATTCTTATATTGCTTTTGGGGGGGGTACCCAACCTCTATGGCGTACCATGGACCACAGGTTTAGGAGTTGGCTTCTGGCCAGAGGTCCCGTCCTTGTGGCAGTCCAAGAGAGGGGGTTTTCTTTTTTGGGGGGAGGGCGAAACCTGAATATTTATTTTTGTTGTTTAGGGTTGCGAGGGAGGGCAGCTATCCATACCTTCTAATGAACAAGCAGGTATATCCACCTGGCTAGTCAGCTGAATATAATCTCCTGGAATATCAAAGGGGGAAGGGACAATCGGAAAAAATATATTCTGCTCCATCATTTGGCTCAATTCGATCCGTCCATAGTATTTCTCCAAAAAACCCATGTTCTTCCTGACCGGCTCCATTGTTTAAAAAAAAATGGGTCAGTCAGGTCTTCGACACCGGCTTTTCCTCAAGTAGCCTAGGAGTAGCTGTGCTGGTAGCAAAAGGGGTTCCCTTTACATCCTCTGAGATCATCCCCGACCCGAAAGGTAGATTCATTATAGTTTCAGGTAAGCTGGGAGGGACCAGTTTAGTCTTGGGATCAATATATGGCCCTAACTCAGATTCTCCATCTTTTTTCATGCAATTGGCCACCATCCTAGCCCATCTTAAGGATGTCCCTATCATCCTAGGGGGCGACTGGAATTTAGTTCAATCCAACAGTCTAGATCGCTCCTGGCATAGAACTTTGCAATTTTCCCCAGCCCGAGCTCTGGCAGAGTTTAAAACATCTTCCGGATTAATTGATCTTTGGAGATTGTATAATCCAATCATTAAAGACTTTACCTTTTTTTCCCCTGTGCATAAATCCTATTCTAGAATTGATTACTTCTTGGTCAGCCAGCATTGCTTGGCGACAGTAGAAGAGGTCTCATTTTTACCTCGAGTTCTCTCGGATCATTCCCTTATTAAACTCAAGTGCTCCCCTCTGTTCACCCCACCAAGATCTTATTCATGGTCATTAAACAATAGCCTATTAAAGGATCCCCCTACACTAGCTCGCTTTCAAGCGTTTTTGGCTAACACTATAGCGGATAATTGGGGATCCCTCAACGCAGTAAATTTAGTGTGGGCTGCCTTAAAAGCTACATGGAGGGGTGAACTCCTTAGAATAGCAACAGTGCGTAAGTCTAAAAACAATTATTTACTAAATAATTGCCTGAAAAAAATTTACATTCTGGAAGCTGTAAATGAGGCTTCCAGAACCAAAGATCAAGAACAGGAACTAAGTAGTCTAAGGATTTGGTATGTAAACACTTTAAATGAGAAGGTAGAGAGCTCTGCCTCTAAACTAAAAGCAGCATATATAGGGCAGGGTTGCAAAGCTGGCAACCTTTTGGCTTGGCAGTTAAAGCAAAGAGCAGAGGCCAAGTGGGTAGCAGCTCTGAAACATCCTGACACAAACAAATTGATTACTGACCCCAAGGGCATCTTAAATATTTTTTTCAATTACTATAAGTCTTTATACTCTAGTCAACCCCTCTCCTTACAGAGTGAATCTAAAATGCGAAAATTTTTAGACAAAATTTCTTTCCCACAGATGCCCGAGGAATCTTTACAGCTGCTGATAGCCCCCTTTTCGGAGGAGGAAATAGCAAATGCTATTGACTCATTGAAATTAGATAAAGCTCCCGGTCCAGACGGCTTCACACCCCTCTTTTTCAAGACCTTTAAGGGAAAGTTGATACCGCTCCTGTACCAACTTTATGCCTACTGGCATAGTAATGGGGTAAATGACAGATCCCTTTTTGAAGCCAGGATAATTTTGCTACCTAAACCAGATAAGTCTTTAGACTCGGTGAGTAACTACAGACCTATCTCTTTAATAAATATAGATGTAAAGATTTATGCTAAAATTTTAGCTAGCAGACTGAAATCAACATGGAATGGGCTTTTAAGCCCGGAGCAATCCGGTTTTGTTTCAGGTCGATACTCGGCAGACCATTTTAGAAAGCTGTTTTATTTAATTTCTGCGTCTGAAAACCCAGACATGGAGGCTTCTTTAGTATCGTTAGATGCAGAAAAGGCATTCGATAGGGTAGAGTGGGGTTTTATGTTTGCAACATTGGCCAAATTTGGCATTCCAGAAAAATTTATTCATTATATTCGGATTTTGTATGATTGCCAATCTGCAAGGGTTCAATGCAACAATTTGATCTCGGCGTCCCTCCCCCTTTTATGAGGTACTCGTCAAGGTTGCCCTCTCTCACCGTATCTATTTAATTTATATTTAGAACCCTTGATAAGAGCTATCCAAATGGACTGCTCAATACATGGGATCTGTATAAGTAACTTGGAGTTTAAGGTATCAGCATTTGCTGATGACCTGCTGCTACATATTAAGAATAGTACTACTTCACTTCCCCCATCTACTCTCATTAATTTTATGTTTTAGTGAATTCTCTGGCTATAAACTCAATAGGAACAAAACAATGGTCTATTCATTATCCTCCCACCTCCATAAAAGTTGGTGTTCCTCTTTAGGGTTGCAGTGGCAGTCAAACTCTTTATCCTATTTAGGCATTCAGATTTCGAAAGACCTTGGGAAGTTGGCCAGCCTAAATTTAAAGCCCTTATTTAAATCTATCAAGGAAGACCTGGAGAGGTGGACGAAGCTCCCTCTGACTTTTTCAGGTAGAGTTAATACAATAAAGATGATGATCCTACCCAGGATTTTCTATCCTCTTTATAATCTGAAAGTCTACCTCCCCAGGTCATTCTTCAGCACGCTCTATAAATGTTGCTCGGATTTTCTATGGAAGGGCAAACCCCCTCGTAGGGCCTATGCCAAGTTAATTTTTCATCAGAAGGTGGGAGGTCTCCAGATACCAGATTTCTATACCTACTATCTAGCCATCCATGCAACTAGATCGGCTTTATGGCTTCGAGAAGGAGATACCCCCTCTCACGGACCCGTCCTTGACCAGGAGGTTTCCAAACTTGTTAACCTTGATTTAGAATCCTTTTTATATATACCATGGTCTAAGATCCCTAACCAAGTTAGAAATACCCCTATGGGTTGGGATATAAGGGCATTACACCAACTATATTTAAGATTACATATCCCTTATGCCAATGACCTATCTCAACCCCTTTTGAGAAACCCTAATTTTCTTGTGGGTAATAAACCTATTACAAGGTTTGTACATGATTCTTGTATAAAACCCCGTATCTCAGATTTCTTCTCCGGAAGCATAATCTCCCCCCTTCCTGTTTGGATTGATAGGTTTGGGGTTAAGCCTAGGGACTTTTTGCGACTTTTTCAGATCCGAAGAAGTATTTTTTTTCATATACGTAAAAATAAGGTTTCTGAAAAAGATGGCAAATTAATGTGGAAACTGAGTGAAATTATGTTGTCTGGAAAGCCAGTCTCTAAAATATATAAATATATTCTAACAAGTTTAGGTCAAAAAATATCACCAGTCCCTTTCTACTGGGAAACTAACCTGGCCATGGGGTGGTCGGACGTGACCTGGGAAAGAATATGGGTGAATGTTTACTCATGCATCAAACAGGACAGACTGAGAGATATTCAGTTTAACCTGCTACATAACTTATACCTCTCACCTGCCAAATTATCCAGGTTAAAAAGACTGTCGTTTCCGACCTGTACTGAATGTGGAGACCAGTTAGCTACTACTTTTCATAAAATTTGGGCCTGCCCTAAAATTGTTAAGTTTTGGCAAGCGGTTAAAGGCTGGATACAACTGTATTGTGATCTATCACCCTTTTTCAACTCAGAGATCTGTGTTTTTTGGGATGTATGCTCAGATCATATCCGGAACCCAGAAATGCCAAATAGCTTTGGTTGCCTCAGTTACAAAGCTATTGATTCTTCGCCACTGGCAAGGTAACTGGATTCCTTCCTTTAAAGAATGGTGGGATGAATTCCTGAATGCACTAAATTCTGAGAGGTCAGTCTCAAATCTCCATAACGCTTCAGTTAATTTTTTTTTAAATGCTGGGGTGGCTTTCTCCAATCCCTGAAAGACAGATATGGTTATTAGTTTGTGAGATCATCTTGTTCCCTTTCTACCAAATTTAGCCTTATTACCCATGCTCATTATGGAACTCCCTACCCTTTTTGTCCCACAAGACCACATTTTTAGTTAGAAATTCCTTCTCCCGCATACATCCTACTGCTAGCCATTGGTCTACTTTCAGCTAAGATCCTTTTCTTTTTCCATTTCTGTTACATCAAAGATTTGGATAGCTGCCAAGGGGGGGTTGGGGAGTTGGGGGGTTGGAGGGTTGGGGGGAAGGTTTACCTCTTTATTTTATTTGCTTGGGGGTATTGTTTGGACCAGTTTAATGTTATGTTTGTTGTTTAATGTATATGTTTATTCATAAAATAAAGTGATTTGCAAAAAAAAAAAAAGAATAAAAAACAGAAAACAGAACAGAAAAAAAAAAACAATAATCTTTCCCAATATCCATCCTTGACTCAATCCCGGTCCTTGACAAATTCTGAGATGACCCAGCAGGACAACCAGGTCATGAATTTTCATTTTGGAGGGTTCCATGCCATCTTCTATAAAATGTGCCCAAGGTGCTGTGGTGCTCACCAGTGTTCATCAACAAGTAGTAGCAAAATATGTGGTACACACATCCTAATTCATACATGGACACCAGCGCTACTAAGTAATAAACTTTATTAAAAAACTGACACAAGGCATAGCCTGATGCATTTTGGATACTTCCTTTATAAAGACTAAAAGGCAATACAACACAGCCCATTTAAATACTGGTCAGTTTATGACACCATCACTCAACTACCAATTTCATTGGTTCTCATTTACTTGCACACAATTTAAAAAACATTGCACATCCCTTACCAATAGGTGACACCTTATTCCAAAATAGTGCAGTAGAATAAATACACACATTATAACACATAAATCACAACAAAGAGCAAAAACTCCTATGTGCAAACCAGTATTATGTGCAAAACTAAGCATAAGTTAAAAATGCCAAAGTTAAAAAACGTTCTAAGAATTCTCATGTTGCATTCACGTATTGCATATACAAATTGGGGTGTGTGTGCCACAGCTTTTGCTACTATATGTTGACAAACACTTGTGAGCACTACAGCACCTTGTGCACATTTTATGGAAGATAAACTGTAGTGTTTGAAACATCAAATGATTGCACAGGTTTCATTTTGAGTAGGGTTTATAGAAAACAAGTAAAACCCCTGATAGGAGCACCAAGAAGAGCACATTTACTAAGATGACTTCACTTGAGGCAACTCCCAACTTGAGCCAGGCAGGGAAATTCCAACATGAGAACCATCTACAGTATGTGGACCAGCTCCTAACCATGGTGAGTGCAGCCAATGCCTTCCTCTTGGGAAATGAAGAAAACACTGAGTTAGCAACAGAGGCAAAGCTGTTGAGGGAGACTTTTAAGGAGCTTGAAAAAGTAACTCACCAATTAAGAAAAATATTTTGGAATGTGTCCAACATGGAGGCTTATATACAACTAAAAACAATCCCTATGGCCGGCCTGTCAGCACAGTGGTTGGATTTCCACTTTTGATGCCAATGACCTGGATTCAGGAATGGACTGAGGTGCTGGAGGGCTGGCTGGGGAGAGAAGGCTTGAGCATCGGACAACAGCAAGCCTTCTCTTGGGGGGAGGGTGGGAACATGACCCGGTGATTGCTGACCCCTAGCAGAGGCTGGAGGCACGCAATGCACTGGGTCCCATTCACTAAGGGGGCATGGTGAACATCGGCATCAGCCTTATGTTAGTGGTACACCATGCCCCATGGGGATCAAAAGGGAAACAGAGTCCCATAGCCGACCGGATGATGGTCACCAGCTCCCACTGCCACGAGTCTGAGGACAGTCCATGCACCATCCCCTGCAGCATGCAGGGCAAGATTGGGGCTAGCTGACCCACTGGTGCCATCTCCCTCAGAGGAAAGTGACCCATCCAGGCAAAGGGTTGCATCCAGGGTTAACCCAGGGGGCTCCAATGTGGGGGTGAAGAGGTGGCTGATCTGAAGCAGTGTGGCACAGAGGGCATAGGTGGCCTGAGGAGATCCTGGCCCAGAGCTGGGAGGGAGCATAAAAAAAAAAATCCCTAGAGGCCTACGTATATAGAAAAATTCAGCCTTTGGGATGGACAATGAAGCATTCATGCTAGAATGGGAAAAGATATTTAGTGATACCAGTACAAAACTTATAAAAAACTTGTCAAATTTAGCAAGGAACGAGAGACACAATTGAGGGAAGAATTAAAGAAACATGAAATGGAAGTGTTAAAGTTTAAGAACCATGAGGACTTTGACTTCTTTAATAAAAATCTCAGAGAATCCTTAACAAAATTGAATAGAGATCTGCAAATGCTAAACAAAATAAATTTGTCAGAGACAAAGGTGACTATGAAAATAACCGGGTTTATTTCTGGAAGAAAGAAACTTGCTACAGTATATTAAAAAGACCATGGCATGTGTCTTTTAATTATAGCACAGACAAGAGTGAGTCAGAGAGGGAAGAAATAAACTACAGTTCTTTTTTATACCACTGCCAGACAGAAACAGAACCACCATTAGCAGAGCAACAAGCACAACAAGGACCACAATGAAGTCCCAGGCTAGACAACTATCATGAGAGGTTTAAAGGCAGAAGAGAATTTGTAGTGGGAGGACACAAGGTACATCAGACCATGAGGCTACAACAGAGTCAGGAGGGAGAATTGCAGTAGACGCAATTACAGGAATTGGAGGAGGTAAGTGATGATATACAGATTATTAACCTCTCCAAACACAATCTTTCCCAGGCCATGTGTAACCACCTGAAAAAAAGGCCTCGTCTTCTCCCCCACAACCCCCCTAAATCCAGTACAAGCAATTGTGGACCTGCATTTAACTTGCTGGAGACTGAATTTATAATAATATTTTCATAAAGCACAAGGAAAAGAGAGACTACATATTTTACCAACACATCCCTCTCCTTTCAAACCAAATTCCACATTTAACTCTCTCCTCTGTCAAGCAGTGACTGTATTTAGAGAACTTTGTAAGAAGGATTTAGAGCATTTATTTAATAATCTACCACACACAGTATAACAACTTAAGCTCTGAAGAGCGCAATGCAACTGAAATGCTATAGAATGACTGTGATATCATTATAAAACTGGTGGATAAAGGGGGTTGCATTGTACTGATGAATGTTATGGATTAGAAACAAGAAGTGGAAAGATAAGTGTTAAATACAACTTTTTATACTAAACTTAATTTCAATCCCACTTGGAAGTTCAAAACCTGTATAAATGACACTATGAACATAGCCTTTGAACAGGGCTTTATTACTGAATTGACTAAGAACTTTTTACAAACAGATCACCCCCAAAAAGCTACTTTTTACATTTTGCTGAAAGTGCACAAGAACCAGGAAAAACTGCCCGGTCGCCCAATAGTTAATGGCTTGGGTAGCCTGACGGAACCTATTTCTCCGTATATGGACTCATTTTTGTTCAAGCATGTACAAAATTTACAGTCTTATGTTGAAGGCACTAAGGACATATCGAATGTGCTAAAAGAGCAAACTTTAGGTGAAGATTGTTTATTGGCTACTTTAGACATTGAATCACTGTACACAAATACACAAATATACCTCACGAGGGGGCTCTAGATGCTGTAGCAATTTTTTCTCAACAGGGACAACAAAAATATTGAGCCACTGGAAGAATTTATTTTAAAATTGTTAGAACATGTGCTAACGAAGAATGTATTCACTTTTGATGACATTATGTATCGGCAGATAAAGGGTACTACCATGGGTGCAATCTGTGCACATTCAGTAGCCAATCTATACATAGGTAACTGGGAATATTACTTAATCTATTGACACCAATGCAAGCCCTTTCTGCATCAGCTGTTGCTTTGGAAGCATATTTATAGATAACACCATACTCATCTAAAAAGGCTCTTGGGAATCCTTAAATGAATGTATTACATTCCTACACAGCATGAATGAGCACCTCAGATTTACATGTACAGTAGATAGAGAGCAAATCAACTATTTGGACCTGAAGGTGATAAAAAATGAAGCTGGTAAGATCAACATAGATCTGTATAGAAAGGAAGTGGATGGCAACATGCTGTTACATGCTTCAAGTTGCCATCCACGCCATATGGTAGCCAATATCCTGAAAGGACAATTTTTGAGAATAAAGAAAAATTGTAGTGAGAATACAGATTTTGAAAGATGGGCAAAAGATTTATGTAGAAGACTGACCAACTGGGGGTATGCACAAAAAACTGTAGATAGGGCATATAATGTGGTGGCTATCAAAGACTGTGAAGAACTGTTAGGGACAAGACAGGAGAGAGAACAATGAAGTGACAGATTCCATTATGTAACCACATTTTCTGTGCATTTGTATAAGGTGGAGAAAATAATTAGAAAACATTGGAACATTTTATCTTGTGATAAAGGGTTACAGAAATATATCGCTACCCCACCCATTATGTCCTACATATGTGCCTCAAGCTTTAGAGATAGCTTGGTGAAAAGCCACTTTCAACAGACTAAAAAGAATAATTCATGGATCAGTAATAGTAAGGAATACTACCAATGCACAACTTGTGTGGCATATAGACACATTAACACGGCCAAGAATTTTAATTTAAGACCTCAAGATGAGAAAGAGTTTGAGATCAGGCAGCTTATCACATATAACACCCAAGGTGTTATATATTTAGCGAAATGCAGTTGTGATGTGTTCTACATAGGCAAGACAGAAAGGCAATTTAAACTGAACATTAATGAGCTCATCCGAGCCATTGAAAAACAGGATGTTACATATCCTACTGCTGCACATATTTCTGAGAAAAGAAATAAAACAGGTCATGAGTTTAAATTTATGAGGACTGAAAGAATATTCCCTGATTAGAGGGGTGGTAACTTTCACAGCAAAGTGTTGAAAAAAGAAAATAAATGGATTATACGACTTAGAGCATACAGAAAACCAGGTCTCAATGCAGGATTTGAGTTGAAACCATATCTGGAAGATAGATGAATGCAACATGAGAATTTATGAAAAGTTTTTTAACCTTGTCATTTTTAATTTATGCTGAGTTTTGCATGTAATACAAGTTTGCACATATGAGTTTTTGCACTTTGTTGTGATTTGTGTTACAATGTGTGTATTTATTCTACTGCACTATTTTGAAATAAGGTGTCACCTATTGGTAAGGGTTGTGCAATGTTTTTTGAATTGTGTGCAATTAACTGAGAACCAATGAAACTGGTGGTTGAGTGATGATGTCACAAACTGACCAGTATTTAAATGTGCTGTATTGTATTGCCTTTCAGCCTTTGACAAAGGAAGCATCCAAAATGATTCAGGCAAGGCCTGGTGCCATTATTTTATTTAATAAAGCTCTGTTCAACTGATGAGGGGTTGCTAGAGATCCTGAGGGTGTCTTTGAAGTCTTCTGGGGCTCGTGCTTTTATGTACGCTGTCCCTACTCTCTGAAATTCTCTACCCCATCGGCTGTGGGACTGCATGACAGTGGGAGGCTTTAAGCAAGCATTGAAAAACTTACTTATAGTGCCAGGCCTTTGATGGCATTTAGTAAATGAACCCTATTGAATTCTGTTTGCTTTATATTGTATTTATTGTTTTATTGTCCTCTTTTAATCTTTTGTAAAGTGCCTTGATATTTGAAAGGTGCTTTTGTGAAGTAAAGCTATTATTATTATTAGCAAAACAAAATGGTTATATTAAATGCACGCTGAAAATAGAAAATAGAGTTAAAAATCTACGTTTTGACCTTAGGTCTTCTTCAGGAAATATCTAAAAGAGGAAAAAAACAAGTTAGTGTAGAGGAGAGGTAAAATGAGAGAGATATATATGTGGAGAAAGAAGAAGGGGGAGGCTAAGGAGAAGAAGTGATGAATGGTAAGATTAAGAGAAATCTGTGAAACAAAAAGGTGATGAAGGGAAAAACAAAGCATAATGGGAGAGAAAGAGCTGAGGAAGTTCCCAGGTGGAGACTAATTAACAGGGCCTTGTAAGAAGGCTGAAAGGTGACAAATGTGTGGGAAGGAGACAGAAATGGAGACATATGGTGAAAACCTGGGAACTTCCCCAGCTTTTTCTCTCCCATTATGCTTTATTTTTCCCATCATCACCTTTTTGTTTCACAGATTCTCTCTTAATCTTACCATTTATCACTTCTCCTCCCTTAGCCTCCCCCTTCTTCTTTCTCCACATATATATCTCTCTCATTTTACCTCTCCTCTACACTAACTTGTTTTTTTTCTCTTTTAGATATTTCCTGAAGAAGACCTAAGGTCGAAACTTAGATTTTTAACTCTATTTTCTATTTTCAGCGTGCATTTAATATAACCATTTTGTTTTGCTTTTAGACCACATGCTGACGCAGCACCTTGTTTTTGTTTTTTTATTATTATTATTACTTAGTAGCTCTGGTGTCTGTATATAAATTGGGGTGTGCCTGCCACAGCTTTTGCTACTATAGGGTTCCATGCCAGTAGACTGTTCAAAAGGGGAAGGAATGGTAGCAGTTATGGAGGTAACAACAGGCAACATGGATTCTATAACAACAGCCAGCAAAGCTTTCATAAGGAACAAGGGGGTAGCATGCAGCCTAATTTCCTAAGCTTAGAAGTGAAAAATGAGATGGAGATTGAAGAAGCAGATCAAAAAAGTAAGAGCTCTTTTCCAAGCACATTTGCCTAACTTATTCTCTCTGCCAACCCCAGTTAATGGCTAGGGCTCAGCACCACATACCTCAAATGATGCCACATGTTCAGTTGGTTCCTCTGATGTTTTCCAGACTAAAGAAACAAAATCCTTGGTGATCACAGAGTAAACAAAGTTGAAAGAGCAGTTAATGAAAATACTGCTTCTGTGTCACCTCCCACACAGGACAAGGCAAGAACCAGAATTCCACATTCACATAGTCTAACCTATCATCTGCCAGGTTTAAAGAAGCATATTTTACATAGGCACCCTGATTCTAATAGGAGCAGCTGACAAATTTTACTTTAAAATAAAGATGAAAGAAAAGCTAGATTGTGAAGCTTCACTTGACTATGCGGCAGAAGTGACCTTGACGTTGGTAAAAGCTTATTTGAGAAATTTACCAATGTCTTAGGTTGCACCAATCACCTAAAGGTCCTCCCAGGTGACTTACAATTTGTAAGTTATGGAGAACAGGAACAAAAACTTATGAGTAAGGTTTGAATGAAGCTCAAGTTTTGTAAAATAAATGTCAGACACCGTGTGTGTGCATGCGCCAGTGTGACAACCCTGACCTTGATGTCTGCTACAGTACTGGGAACCTGTCAACACCAACAACCATGACATGACCCCACACTGACTGACAACATCATGACACACAATGCGTGAGCTGTTTTCCCCTACCCACACACCCCTACTATTTATATCTAACTCCACATCGCACAGATAGTGAAGTTAGATATTTATCCCCCATCGCCCTAAAGTGTCTCAAAGCAAAAACCCCATTGCTGCCAATTTAGGCATGGTGGGGGTTTTGCTGTGCAGGACGCCACTGAGCGGGTGTCACTATAGTGGCGGCATACCTGTGTACATTACCAGCATGACAGTCAATGAATCTCTGATTGGAAATTATCTTCTGACGTGGTTTGGATCAATAATTGAATACTTCTGTGGAGTTCTGTGGTCTCATGTAAAATATCCTATCATAGTTGGCCAAAGTTGTAGAGGTCCTAAACATGCAGAATCTTTCTACATTGAAAATGATGATTACATGTTCAGACTGAATTTTGTACATTCAGGTGTAGCTCACTTGTCTGTATTAGGTAATCCAGAAAATATGATCAGGTGTAAATAAAAATCCCACATGGTTTTTATATCATAACAAGATGTGGTTAAATCTTAAACTGGTGCCAATGTTTGACTTTCTTCTCAAAAGAAGATGCCAACTCTGCACTTTCAGAATCCCACACTGTTCCTGAGGTAGAGGCCTTGCTGTATGAATACACAGTCCATACAGAACATGGTGGAACTGAAATGCCACCAAATCACACAGTCTTCCTCTGTAGTCAATAGTGAGAAAGAAAATTATCATAGAGTACACATCAAAGCAGAGAACTTGCTTTCCATTAGTTCTGTGATAAGCTTGGGGTATGATCACTGTTTAATTTGTGATTTGTTATACAAAATGTTAAAAAGATGGAAGGCAGACTTTTGTGTCTCAGAGTGAGTGGCTGAATGATGTTTGAGACCATGAAAGTAGTCTTAAAAGTATTCAAATCTGTGTTTTATCTCTCCAGGTAGAGAAAAAGACTATACAGCACCATGCATGTGTAGTACAAGGCCTAAATCCCCCATGTGCACTGGGCTGGATATCCCTGTAGAGCTGTACAGTATGTGTGTGTTACTCTGGTCAATAATGTTCTGTGGTCATAGTTAAGTAGAGACCTGTACCCAACAAAAGTCACCCTGCAGGCCTTGATGTCAGTGCAGACCATTCCTCAAGCATTCTAATCAGTAAACTGACCACCATTCCTGATAGCATAAAAGAGTTTTCCCTTAAGATTACTATCTAGAAAGGAGAAGAAATGTCCGACACTTGTGTGTTTTACTGCCAAACCAGCATATTGGTGAAATGAGTTTAAGGATCCATTCCACATCCTGCTTGGATACGACAAACCGAATTGCACATCTTTTGGAGTCCAATCCCACATTAGAAGGCATTACTATTGAAGACCACACATGGTTAGGAACTATGACCCTGATTCTTGAAGATTGGCTCAAGTTGCCACCAAAGGCGACTTGCGACAAATGCCGTTGTGACATGAACCCTGCACCCAATTCTAGAAAGGGCAGGGTCCCTGCAGCTAAGTCCTGTGACTTGCGACATGTGGAAAGGTACACCAACCTGAGTGTACCTGAGACCATCGCAAGTCACAGCTCCAGCAAGCGTAAAGTGACCCCTCAAAGCCCTGCAACAACTTATGTTCCCCAGGCAGTCCTCAACCCAAAGTAAATGCCACAAATGGTAAATAAACAAATAACCCCAAAGATGCCTAGTGGTCTAGTGGCCCCACCACCCCACCCAGCAGTGCCAGTCCACCCACATCCCCACCCATCCCTAGCTGGTGACTGGCACAGCCACCTCTCACCTATGGCAAGCCACCGACTGAGCACACGCATGAGTGCTTACTGTATAGATGTGCTCAGGAATGAATGCATACTCATTCCATTTCTGAGCGCATCTACAGTAAGCGCCATGCAGTGCTCACTCGTGGCTGGCCATGGGGGTGAGGTGGGCAGTGCCAGTCACCAGCTAGGGATTAGTGGGGAGGGTGGGTGAACTGGCACTGCTGGGTGGGGTGGGTGGGGGGCCACTAGACTACCAGGTATATCAGGGTTATTTATGCATTTACCATTTGCTGCATTTACTTTGGGGTCGAGGACTTACTTAGGGGGAGGTACAGTTGCTGGCATGCGCGCCTAGCATTGTGGAGTTGGGGGCATGATATGTGTGGGCTGCCCTGCAGGGCATTGACGGATTGAGGCTGGGTGTGAGAGATGCCCAGCTGGGCACATCTGCTGTGGGGGATCAGGGGCTGGGGAGGGTTGTGGGCTGCCCTGTGGGGCACTGATGGGAGTGTTCTTGGCATGCGGGGGAATCCTGGAGTGGGTGCAGCAGGTCACCAGAACCCCCAGAGGACATATGTACAGTTACACCAGCTAAATGCTGGTGTAACATACGTTGACGGTTCTCCTCCAGGGGATCTTGTAGAATCCCAACATTGGGGACTTTGTTGCTGCCCTACTGGATTAGGGTGCAACTGCTGCCTTAAATCCCCTAGTGCCATGTTGAAGGGGGTTTAGGGCACAACTGCAGGTGTAACTCCAGTTTGGCACAAGTAGCCTGTGGCATGTTGCAGGACACTTAATAGAATACTGCACTTCGCAACTGCTGGCGTAACTTGCTACTTACGCCATTCTTTTTGGTGCAAGTGCAGTTACGCCAGGCATAACTATTCTAGAATAAGGCCCTAGGATTGCAAAATCATTTTGTGCTCTAGAACTTGCCATTACTGTTGTTGATAGACTACCAGAAACCATTTAAAGGGGGAAAGAAGCACAGGAGAATATTAAGTCTGGATGTAGTGGATTAATTACCCTCCAAGCAATTGGGTCAGTTGATAAAGAAGAGGAACTGTGTGCATGTAATTTTGAAAAGAATTATTTTGCACTGTTCAGAACCAATGAAGCAAAGGGAATAACCAAAGAAGTAATGATTACTGAAACTGAAAATGTTTCTGATATAATTGAAAAAGTGGTAGAAATAGGGGGAATTTAACTTACTCTGAATTTAGAGATCATGTGCAAAACTGCCATTAAAGTTAATAAATTTTGTTAACATTTAGTCACATACAGTTTGTAGTTGCTCCATTTACTTCATTTTCTGTGGCATGTTGAAGTCAATAATATTAAATAATTACTTTTAGTTTCACATGACAAAGCAGAAGTTTTTCTTTCCAGCAGAGGCAACCGCAATACTGAGGAGATGATGTGCTGTGTGGTGATGTCATTTGGTGATCTGCTCGGGAGAAGTACAAAATTTAAAGCTCCGCTTTGCTGCATGGGTGTTTACCAAAAATAGGGCTCAAAAAAGTGTTTTGTTTGTTAAAAACAGGTCTTCAGATGACGAAGGCTACAGCAATCTGAAAGCTCTGTCTTGTAAGGCAGTATTCCCTGTACAGCAATTCTCATTTCAACTGCTGACAGATGATATTCCATCCAATCCAGCTTGTATAAATTCATCTGCAAGCTTGGAGGCAAATTATAACAGTGATTGCAGTGAAGGAGCAGTCAGTGACAGCATAGAACAGTCAGTAGATGAACTGAATGCTTTCAGAACTGAACAAAACACATGACAGGGAGACACTGGCATTGTGGTGAGCCCTGCTGGGTCTTATTTGTTGGATTTGCATTGATGAGATCATTTAGTTCTGGTCAGAGGCAGTATGTTGAGGCTGTAGGGTGGTTAAATATCACAGGGAAGGGGGATGATATGATTGTGTGAAGAGGTCAGGCAGCGAAGGGCCACAATAGAGAAATTATGAAAAAGGTATAGAAAAGAGAGATTGTACATTGGATTCAACATAGATGCACTGATTGCTATCATTTACTGTGTCTGCTGACTAGCAAAACAAAAGATAGGAAACACCATCACTATAATAGAGCCAAGCAATTGGAATACAAGGGCAATGCATTATAACCCAGGGAACAGCCCCAATACATCAAAAGAAAAGAATAACTTGCCATTTACCATGGGAAACTCTTGCTTTCTATGTCAGATACACATATACAGTCACATTGTCAAACAGCATGAGCAATGGGACTAATTCACTGAGAATATGCTCTGAATGGAAAAAAGATAAATATAATTTTATTAATTAGTATCAATATAGGAATTAAGTAGTAACAAACACACTAGAATAAATTACTGCTAGACAAGGTTGTCAAACGATAGCCATGTGCAATTGTGAGCTGACAGTAGCAGCAGGAAATTACAGGTGAGAAACAATAATCTGATGGGCAGGTACAGTACATGAAATAGCCACTGTATGTCACTGTACTACAAGTGGACTTGGCAGTACTGTGGAGTGTGTCAAAATAATACAGGAGCTATGAAGAGAGTGCAGACCACTGAAAATAAGGAAAACATGCTTTTTATTACAAATAAAGACACAAAACAACTGCTGTGTGTAATGCAACACATTTATTAGTTAAATCACACACACGAGCACTATAAATAGAGTGTTGCACATGATCATTAAGGAACAAACTGAACAAGTTGCTCCAACTAGCAAAGCTAAAAGTGAAACAGAAAAGTAATACATACATGAAATGTTCTGTGGTGTCCAGGAAATATCCCAAAAGGTGCCTATGACTGTGAAGTAACAGACCTCTGTGTTACTAAGATACCAACCGACCAAATTAAAGGTCTGGTGTACATTCATCAGTACAGAATAATACTGGCATCTTATGAGCTCATACAAGAGATACAATATATCTTAAAGGGGCGTAGAATTATTAGGAAAGTCTTTTCTATTTATAATTCACCCGTTTGGCCTGTACTAAAAGCAACAAGAAAATGGAGGCTCACAGTTGAGTTATCGACAACTGAATAGAGAAGCACAATTATCTTTCTGACCCATGGCACACCTAGGTCAAATGTTAACAAAAATTGAAAGTGCACAGTATTTTACTACCCTTGATGCAACAAGTGGATTCTGGACCCATTAGGTGGATCCCAAAGAAAAACATAAATTTCCTTTTACATTGGTAAGGAGACAGTCCAAATGGAACAGGTGTCCATTTGGGTACTTGAATTAATCAGCAGATTTCAACATCTTTTTCCACAAGGCCATGCCTGATGCCAAAAGCCAGAGAAATCTTGTATATGTGGACAACATACTCATTAAGAGTAACACCTTGGGGAACACCTGGGGAATATCCAGTATGTTTTGAACCATCAGAATAATGCTTGTTCCAAACAGTCTCTAACCAAATGACATTGGTTCAAGGGTAAGGTAAATTACTTAGGGTATGAAGTCAGACCCAATGGGTTGCCCCTTCAGCAAGCTAAATAAAAGCAATCCAAACAATTAGGCAACCCCAAAATCTGAAAGACTGACATAATTTCCTATGGATTTGTAACTACTAATGCCAGTTTATACAGAACTATGCTGAGATTCCACACCCACTGGCAAGAGTGCTGAGGAAAACAGAACAATAGGTCTGGGAAGAAGAGCAAGAAGAAGCTATGCAGGCACCTTGAGAGTATTCAAGGCATGGAGCTTTAATCAGGCTATCACTAAATGGCACTCAGTGATGGCCTGATTAAAGCTCCATGCCTTGCTTACTCTCAAAAGAATGAGTTCCACCTTGAAATAGGGTGCACTAACAAATGTATCAGTGCAGTATGTAGCAGAAACATGATTCAGGCAACTGTGTTATACCCTATGCTTGTATAACACTGAATGACGTGAAAAGAAAATTCTTAGATTGTGCGAAAGCACTCTTCTCTACCATCTAAGCAGTGTAACATTTTAGAAACTATGCATGTGGGAAAACAATTGTTGCTGAAATTGTCACCAATTCATTGTATTTTTGGGGAGCCAGAACCGTAAAGCTAGAAATGTGTCGAGTAGCAGAATTGTGTCTTGGACTCAGGCACTGCAAGGTCTACTCTTAAAAATAGACTGCAAAAAATAAAAATGATGTGGTGCAAGGAACAGCTGACTCACATTCTTGTACTCTTGAGGAACATTCACTGCAAGAACCTGAAGGAAGAGTCCCTAGGTTTGGAAACTGCAGGCAAGGCCCGTAGACATTTTAACTATGATGACAGGGTATGCCAACACCTACTTAAAGTGCATGTTGATGGCTATGCCTTCTACAAGGAGAGAACATTCCATTAATACTTAAATTAGGAGTAGTGTGGAGTGAGGACATTCCTAGTTCTCCCTACATGTATTAATTATGCCCCATGTCTATCTAATATGCAGAGATGGCAGCCATATAGTAGGTGCAGTCATCGAAGTGCAGTGAAGAACAATTCACATGACTTTGAGATCTGTACAGATTCTGACTATGCTAGACACAGCTTTCTTACCTACCTACCACACTGGAAAGCCAAGGGTATCACAAACTCCACAGGTAAACATGTTGTACATGCAGCAGTAATACTGACTGCAGAACAGTAAGTTCAGGATAATGGACTGTTTACAGGAAAAATGTATGTTGGGTTTGCAGTATAGCCCAGAGGTAAGAGTAACGAGCAGTGTAGGGGGTCTATGCACTAAAAGGTGTAAAGTACATGGCAAAGGTGCATACTTCACCCATGCAGCTTCACACCCACAGACAGCTGTACACTGGCCAGTATTCTCTATTGTTGGCCACCTGTCCACTGCCTTCCCTCTCCCTGCATACAACCACACATTGCTGGATTGGGGCTGTGCAGGGGCAGAGTGTGGAACACAGGTGAGCATGCAATCAGATGCTAGTCCTAGTTTCCGCAGTGGATCCCTTGTGCTGCGGTTGCAGGGGAGTGTGGGATGGTGCAGGTCCAGACACGTAGATAGCACAGGCACCTGCCTGAATGGCCACTCCCTGCTCCCCCAGCTGCCCAGAGGGCTGTGGCAACATGGAGGGGAGTTCCCAACAGGTGTGTACATCAGAAACAACCATGTTACATACCATACAACAGTAGAGATGGACCATAACCAGAACACCCATGGTGGCATGTCCAGCGGAACGCTCAGGTGCCAGAGGACTGTAGGTCCCCCATAGTCCATCTACCAACAGCAGTAATATTATGGTCTGATAGTGGACCAGCATTGTGTATTTTATGTAGACGAAGAGGTGAGGCTAACTGTGCACTTGAATGCCAGCACACTCCTGCAGACCAGTAGAGTGCCATATCAGTCAGTCCCAATGCAGACTGCACACTGCAATGATGAGAATGTCAGCTGTGACTGCCCATATAATATTATATACTGAGCTGCTGCACAGTCCTACTGGGGAAGACACTGTATGATGGAATGACATCAGTGCTAACGGGCATCCACTTGAGGGGGTCCATGACTACGGACCACAGGACACCATTTCGACAATTCTTTGATGCTACACAGATGCCCCACAAGTACTATAGCACTACGATTGTTTGTATAGCTATACAGTACCTGTTGGAGACACACAGCAACCTGCTTTGGTGGTAGGCAGCAGGTGTGTTCCAGATGCCTTCCTGTGCCAGGGAAAACACCAAGACATATGCTGCCAAAGTCCTGGTGCGCATGGGGGAATCGGCCATTAAGGGCACGGTCCACCGGGTGGATGGGGGTGATGATGCTGTGCTGTTGTACCCATGCTACACAACAGTGTCCCAGAAGAGAGAAGGCCATACCCGAAGGCATTGCCATCAGTGGCACTATGTGTTTACAAGGGAGATCTGCATAACACAGTTAAGGCAGGGTTTCTCCTGCCTTAACTCATGCACCCTTGTGTGTGGCACTCTGCATGATTCCACATCTTTGTGAATCATGGGGAGTGCAGGTACACCCTAGACACACACCCAGCCTGTGCATGGGGCATATCTGTCCACACACCTGGGGGATCGGGTGTGGATCAAGTTGGCACACCAGTGGTGAATGCTGCTGACCCCCACTGAATGGCATTCACACATAGGGTTACCTACATTCCTCACATACATGGCATGTAGGCTTAATGCATAGAGCCCAATGAGCTTGGTACATGCAGAAGACTTGGGTTTGATTCCCACAACTTCCACTTGCATACTGTGTGACTCTGAGCAAGCCAGTTAACCACAACAGTGCTCCCTTGTTGCCTCTGAAAACAGGCACTACTGCCTAGTGGACTTTACCTTGTTACCAAAGAATTAAACACTAGGTAAAGTGTAGTGATACCGACAGAACTCTAATACAAACAAGATACTAGATAGTAACCTCACTCATGAATGTCACTTAGATGCTTAGAAGACCATGTCCTGATATCCTGATGCACCAGCCCATAGCTAGATGTGCCTAGTGAGGCTGAGATGCTTCTTGGTCCAGATGTGCCTGTTCCAAGTAAATTTCTTGTCTGTAAAATTCTGGCTAATTATCTCTGGTGATTACTGTATGTTTACTGACAGCACATATAAACTACTGCTGTACAATCAAAACAGTGGATTAAAGACTGCCACCTTCTATGTAAATAGATAGTTAAAATACTGTTAAAATGAGCATCTACGTATACTATATTTTTGAATCATTCCTTCTGAATTTTAGTGCATGCTCTGCAGGTAGTGCAGAATTCTTTCCTACTCTTTTCTTTATCCAGGTGGGCTATTTTGTTCATGATCCACTAAGACTTTCTCCCTTGATGTTCTTTTAGGCTTTGATGTCCCATATGCAGTGTCAGTGGCTCAGTAGGTAGCACACTCGCCTCTGAGGCTGGGAGATCAGAGGGCTATTGGTTCAGTTCCCACATCTGGCACTTGGGTTAATATCCCAGTACTGACACTGTACTGCAGCATGAGAGGGGTGCTGCTCTTATGAAGTGCCGTCTTTCAGATGACACATTATACCGAGGTCCCATCTGCCTGGATTGGTGGTAGTTCAGGTGGATGTTAAAGATCCCATGGCACTTATTGAAAATAGTAGTGGAAATTTTTATTGTAAAACAAAAACAGATACAAGCAAAAAAAGACAAATACAAATACAAAACACTGGTATCATAATCAAAACAAGACTTCATCATAGCACAGAAGAAAAAAAAAAAACACCCATCCATAGCCATAACAGTAATTCTCTACCCCAATACATCGCCATAAAAGGGCCTAGTAACCCATAATATATTGAACTGCAAAAAGAAGGAAGCATTACATCTCATGCTTCGTAAATAGAAAAACTAAAATAAAAATACATTACCCCACCCACTCCACCTCCGTCCAAAAATATTGACAGATAATTTCCCAAATAGTACGAAATTCATAATGATAAATTTTATCCAATTCCATCTGCACTTGACATAACATGTCCCACACAGTGACTTCTTTTTGTTGCAACACTCTAAGGCATCTAGCATGCCAAATTACCCATTTTAAACAGGCCAGAATTACCCAAACCATACTGTTCCACCACTTATTCCACCCCATCCCCAACTGTCCCAAAACCAAAATATCACAGGTCATTTGTGCAAATAGACTCTCCCCCCATAATGCAGCCAAAGAATCCCAAAAACCTTGTATGTAGGTACAATCAAAAAATAAATGTTGCATGATCTCTATTTGATCTAAACACGTCCCAACAAGACAAATACTGTCATTTAACATTTTGTGTTTCTCATTCCCTTTAACATTCAATTTTTGATACCCACATAGCCAAATCATGTCCTGCATTTTTAATGGAATTCTTGGTTCAATAATACTGTCCAAATAAAAGTCGACTATCAAGGTCAACAGAGATATTAAACACTGGTGTTTCCAGATAACATTGGCAACAATGGTTTTATAGAATTTCCTTCTATCCGAGTCTATAAACCAATGTAGCACTATTTTCCACATCCTTATATATTTTAATGTGTTCTGAATGTAGACAGGCAAATATTTTTCTGAAACATACCATCTACTCTCCCCCATGCAGCTAAAAACTGAGCTTCCCAGTGTTTCATACCAACTATACCTAAACCTGTGCTGCCTAAAATTAACAGATGAATATTACTATAAAAAAAATTACTAAACAAATAGACCAAAGGCTGTATCATAGCCACCCCATGTTCGTTCCTGGCCATATAGGTATGTGCCTGTTTAACCGGATTCAATTGACTACCCCATAAAAACAAAAAGAACAGTCCCATTATCTTTGCATGCATACTGAAAGGTAATGGATATATATGGGAAATATATAATAAAACAGGCATAACATAAGCTTTCAATGAATAAATTATTTTTTTTTCTCGTCATTTTCCAAGACTTCCAAGACATAACCTTCCTATGCGCATCATCATAAGCTAGATCCCAATTAATTTGCTCTGCTCATTTAGTACCAAACCACAACCCTAAAATCTTAATTTATTTTTGTTCAGCTGGAATGGGGAATTGCAAAGGGAAAGACACATTACCTAAAATCAATAGCTTACATTTAGCAACATTAATATTGATTCCTGTAATAGCATGCATGTTTGACAAAACATCAAGCACACCTTGTCTTGATTCTAAATCACACACTATTACTGTACAATCATCCGCATAAGCAGACACCTTTCGATACCATGTACCAGTACTATCACAAACAGGTCGTATCCCATCCAAACATTCAATAAGTCTCAATAATGGGTCAATGGCAAAGACATATAAAAGTGGACTTAATGGACACCCCTGCCTGACTCCATTCTGAAGCTGAACAGGGGTCCCCAAATGTCCATTTAGTAATGGAATCATCATCACCCTCTCATACAAACGCTGAAGTACACCTACAAAAGAATGCGAAACTCCATACTGTAATAGAGTATCCCAAAGATAACCATGCTGCACTGCATCAATAGTCGTTTCCTGATTCAGTGACATTAAGTACTCATCCAATTGCATATTCAATCCTTGTTCTACAATTTCCCTAATAAAAATCAAATTATGTTGAATAGTTCTACCTGGCACAGCACATGTTTGATGTGGCAGTATTACATATGTTGCCACCCTCGCCAACGGTGATGTCGAGATTTTTGCAAATATCTTATAATCAGAATTCAACAAACTCAGAGGTCTCCAGTTCTGGATTTGCTGTGGATTACCTTTTTTGTATACAAAAGTCATCACTCCTTCCCGCATACTTGGGGTCAAGCTCCCACCATCTAAAATCTCCTGATACACTGACCATAAGTTAGCCACCACTGTTGACTTAAAAAGCTTATAAAATTCGTTAGAAATGCCTTCCAAACCAGGGACAGTATGAGCTGATAAACGATCAATTGCTAGACTAATCTCCTCCTCAGATATTGGACTCATCAATGCTTCCACTTCACACAAGGGAATCTCAGGTAAAGCCCCAATATTTAGTAAAACATTCTGCTTCTTTCCCATAACTTTCTGATAAGTAGAACATAAATGGTCAAACACCACTTTATGTATACCATGGTGTGTGTTTTGCAATATCCCATCTCATCCAAACAAAGCCCTCTTTGTCAACTTCTGCACTCCCTGCAATTCCATGTCATAAGGATTAATGACTTCCTTTCTCCCCTGTGTAACGTATCGCTGACACCTAGCTGTCTCACTTTCCCTCTGTTTATGATAATAACACATTTGTTCCTTAAGAATCTGAAGTTATACCAGAGTCTCAGTACCATCCTCCCAGGTCTGTGTCAAAAGCTTTAGATATTTAGCCCTCAAATTCAGGCAATCCATATATTTTGAACTAGCCAAAGTGCTTGATGCTTTTCTTAAAAAATCCCTAACATCCTTCTTAGTATCCTCCCACCACTCACCCCAAGTTTCACATAAAAATTGCGCATCATGGCAGACAGTCAGTAACTATCACAACTCCCGCTGTACCACATCCTGCTGTAAAATGGACGCATTCAATTTCCAATCAATTCTATCAAATGTGATCCTGTGCACTAAACCAATTCTGTCCTGAACCTGCACATGATCAGAGGTTTCCAGAGGCACAATTCTAGCATCAGCATCAATCAACTTATTTGAAACAAACCAAAAATCTATATGGGTAGACAACTTTCCCTTATAGAATGTATGTTCAGGTGTTTTATCCACAATATTATAAATATCACATAATCCTGCATTATTTAAGATATTCAGCAATGCATTTGTGACACTATGTACTTTGTATTGTTTGTCTACTCCAATCCCAGGGTGACAAACCACAATTAAAATCCCATCCCCACAAAACTAACTTGGAGGTAGAGAGGAATTGTTCAATAATCCGAAATAAGGCTACACTATCTGCCTTTGATTGAAGTGCATATACATTAATCAGTAGATAAGCCAAACCACCAATAACCATGACTACCAATAATACCCTAACAGGGGAGATATCCAATACTTTCAGGATATGGACAGGTAAATTAGAAAATAAAATACCCACACCTGAACAAGGCACTTCTCCCACTGACCACAAGGACGGCCCCCACCTCCAATCTTTTCTGGCCTGTTCCATCTCATAAATGGTATGCAATCTAGTATCTTGCATAAAAATTATTTGACCTGAAATCCTATGTATACTAGCAAATATGACAGTACGCTTCTGGGAATTATGAATACTATTGACATTTATAGTAGCAATAAGAACAGAAGATAGCATAAAAATTAAGTCAGAAAATAATCAGCAGATCTATATTATTTCCTTTTTTTTTCTCTTCTTTGGTTTAGGCTTCTCAACCTTCCCAGGTCCATCAGGGATCTCCACTTGTGATGAAGCCACTGATGAGCCATCCGACTCACCACCCCCATCGTCATCTGGTACATCCATAAAAATGTCAAATGAATTTTGAACTGGTAGTTCATCCCCCACAAAGGTCCCCTTCTTTGGCACTTCAGACCATGTGACCCTTTGGAAGAGCAATTCCTCCCTAGTCCCAGGTGGTGGCATCACCTCCACCAGTTCATCTTGAACTAAGTTTAAATCCGGTGTAATATGGTCTCCCTGTAGTGAATTCTGATCCAGACCCTGGTCAGTCAACCCTTGTTCCAAAACCTGAAGAAGTTCCAAGTCCACAACAGTCTGTGAGACATCTTGAGAGGGCAGTGAAGGTGTCTGGGTAACAGTTCAGGTCATCCACCACTACCACTGCAGTAGTAGGTGATGATTGCAGATCAGGATTCACCACTGACAGCAGCTCCTTATCCACTAACTGTTCCATTAAATTACTGGCTCTCATTTTTTCTTTTTGAGCAGTCGCAACATAGACATCATGCTCAGCATGTGCAGACTGGTCTATGCTATAATGAGAAGCCCAAGCACAAGATGAAAAATTGTGACCCTTCTCCTCACACAAATTACATTTCTGAGGTTGTCTGCAATGTGCTCCAGTATGCCCTGTATCTCCACAGAAACCACATTTCTGTTTTTCGCAGACATTACTCAGATGCCCAAGATCACCACACTAACAGCAGGCTCTAGGCTGACCTGGATAGAAGATCATTCCCCTATCTCTGCCCCCCCCAAAAAAAAATTAGGCAAATGTCGTATAGCCCCCTTTTCTTACTTTATAGTGACTTTATATTTCCAGCCCCCCATCTACAGGTGTTCCTCAGTAAGAATAGGGTCTGGGAAGCAATTCACCAAGCAATGCTGCTTCAACCAATACGTTATATCCGACACATTCACTCCCTCATTACAAAAGAGGACTGTGATGGTTTTAGACATAGGTTTTGTCAGGGGAATAGTGACAAAAGGCCGACATACTGGACTGTTCTTAAGAAGATTATATTGTTTCCAAAATCTTTCAAGCCTATTAGGATGCTTAAAACTAATATCATAAATAGTGTCCCCAGGCTTATGAATAAAAGCATAAATTTTGTAGGCATAAAACCTCATACTATTCTTAAGCAATACCCTCCCTACAAACACCCTGTCAGGTGCATCAGGGGCATTGCCTCAGAATTTTAACTGAACAGCATTTCTTCTCATTGCAGGCTCTGAAGAATTCCTAAGAGAAGGGGGAAACAATTTTACACTTGCCCCAGGCTGCCAAACTCTCAGTTTAGTGACCACTGGTCCCAAAGTACTATTACCAGAGTCGGGTCCCTCAGAGACAGGGAATTCAGTTTGCACAGGTGGAGCTCTTGCCACCGGGGAGGTTATGAGGGGTTCCAAGGGACTAGAGAAGGAGGGGAAGAGGAAAGCTCATCATCGTCCCCTTCTAAAACCTTAATGGCTGACATGAGATCCCCTTTCCTAATATCAATAGGAGTTGCAAAGTCCCCTACATGCTGACTGGGGTGGTATCTGGGAGGGAGACATATCAGGCCCTAATACAGTACTTCCCACTGAACACGCAGTATTCATAGAAGTGTTATCTAGGGCAGGAGTATTAGCATCCTATCCTGAGCCATCTGCTTTCCTAACCCATCCTGCTGCCTCTAAGGAGTGAGTAACCCAGTCTGCTGGTGGAGGAGAGGGTCCAAAATTTCTCCCTGCTGAGATAGTACCAGAAGATGGTAAAAGAGCCTTAAACCCTTCCCCACTGACCCAACCTTTCTTCCCTCACAATTGCTGGTCTTTAGAGGGGTATTTCTTTTGCATCTCGCCAGAGGAATCACCAATATTAAATCAAGCTTTAGTGGAGTCAGTCAAAAGGAAGGTATACCAGTTCCTGAATTGAAAACTTACTCCAGTAATTGTCCATCCACCATATTCACAGAACCAGCATCATCGTTCTGTACTGACTCCGAGAACTAAAGCTCCAAATCCCCTCTCTCAGCCGAAAAAAACACACTGTTCACAGAAACTTGTACCTGTGATGTTGAAAAGGGTTTCAGGGAGTCCACCACCACATCTGAGTCCAATTCCGCCATAACCACAGCTGCCGGAACAGCTCCCACATCCATAGGCGCAACAGTAACTGCAGCACGGGTGGATCCATCTGTCGCTTCCTCAGTCCTAAGACATTCCAACAACCGAAACTCTAGTTCCTGCCACTGTGCAGTGAGCCTTCATTCTTCAGCAGCCATCAGCTCGTGAATCTCCACCGCAGTCGCCGCTGTACATTCCCTATTCATGATCTCCTGCGACAAACCCATTCCAGGTAGGGAAACCTCTCCAGAAGAATCCCCAATAATGCCAATAACAGGAGAGGCCTCACAAGGATCCTAGACTGTGGATGAGGCCTGTTCCCCGGCTCATAGCACGTTCGTCCTCAAGGAAGTCTCAGGCAGACTGGCCATAGCAGCACCGGTCACAGCGCCATCTGTCAAAGAGTAGGGGGATTTCACCGATGTCCCGGCCAAATTTCCCTCATTCACTAAAAATACCACCAACAGCTTAATCTGTTTCAAAGTCAGTTGGCATTAATCTGTATCCCCCTCCATGGAGTTGTGCCTGAAAATAGGCAGGATTTGTTTTGTGCACTTACCTGGTCAATAAAAAATAAAAAAATAAAATATAATTTCACAGTCTGAAATCTAGATATCATCTTCAGTAAGTATCATGCTATGCAGTCTGATTGTAATTTACAGAAACCCTACCCCTTTTAAATGCTGTTCACCTAATAGAAGACATATAGGACCAATTCTCAAAGCTCCCAGGGCAGTACAAGGGGCTTGCATCCCAAAGACTGGTGCAAAGTGCCCCTTGTGCCAAACGATGCCCAGGGAAAAATTCAAAAAGGCAGCCTGCATCTACCACAGGCAGCCTGCACCAAACAGGGCTTGTGCCACCCTTGTGACACCCACTGGGCTATGGCATGGTGCCAGGGGCTTGTGGCAAATGCAGGCTGCCACTCCACTGAATTGGGATTCATAAAAATCTCCCAGTGGGCAAATTTCTGAGTGCCATTAGACCAGCCAGGGCCAGTCTAAGGATACTTAGAAATTTCCCCACTGGGAGAGGTGCCCTAGTTGTGGTAATGTGCTGTGGTCCTCCCTTCCCAGCCCTGATCCCCCACTATAATATAATAGGATCCCTGGGATCCTGATCCCTGATTAACCACATACAACTAATTAATAAAATAAACCCCTTCCCTGGTGGACTAGCAAACCCCCCTACCCAATGTTCCCATGAACTGAGTGCTCAGTATACATCCCGGGTGGTTTAGTGTACTCCCTTCCCAATCCCTGATGTCCCCAAGATGTATTAATGTATTCAAATCTCTGGTGATGTAGCATCCCTCCAAAGCCCCAATCTCCCATAATGCTCTCATATTACAACATTGGTGGTATAGTGGCCCCCCACCCTGGCAGGCAGTGTCCTACCACCCTGCTCCCTCCTCATCCCCAAACCAAGCCAGCAACTAGCACAGCCCACCACTCACCACCATGGCCAGCCACCAACTGAGCTCTGAATGAGTGTGTACTGTATACAGTACGCGTTCAGTGACTATATATTAAAAAATCTTGGGGACATTAGGGATCAGGAAGTGGGGTACACTAAACCACCAGGGACATATAATGAACACTTCCATCATGGGCACATCTTGGAGGGTGGTCAGCTAGACCACAAAGGAATGTCTGGGTACATTGCCACATGGCCACCCATTGCTTGTGGCACCCTGCCCAGGGATGACCTCTGTTTGAAGCACTGCTAGGGTTACTGTAAGCAGTGGGATTTTGCCACCGGGACCCTACCTGATCTAGAATCAGGTGCTGGGTCTCTGGCGCACCCCGGTTTGCTGCAGCCCTAGATCACCACAACTTGTGTCGATCTAAGGGTTTTTGAGAATCAGACCCATATAGTAAATAATTCTTGAGTGGTTCATGACTTTTCACACTTTTTACACACCATAGACAAGCCATGCCTAAACATTCCCCAACATCTGTTTGATGTGCCCCAACATCTGTCACACCTGATTGGTGCCTCCGTGGTATAACTTAAGAGATATGCCTGCTAAACCATGGATAAAATATTGTACAGTGCTATGGTACTTAAATCAGACATCAGGAGTTATTTGAAGAATCTTACACCACTACCTTCATGATATAATAACCAAGAAACTTGATGAAAAAATTAGCAATGTTGTTCATGATATGTGCTGAAAGAGACTTTGATGAAGGCAATACACGTTTTTCTTGCGGAGTCTGGAGATTTGATGTCTAGTCATCTGTGGCATTACAGAAAACACCCTCATAGACCAAATAATGTAGTAGTAGTAGTATATTGTATTAACAAACCATGAAAGGGGAATTACTCCATTGAGCATTGCTCATTTTCAAAAAGGTCCCATATACATACATTCAGTTTCCGTTCATCAAAGAAGAAACTATATATACAATACACACATAATTAAAGACCGAGACATGAAGGAAATACTAATAGACATAAAAAATATTGTATTTCAACATTTATAATGCTAATAACAGCAAGACTCTATTAACACAATGAAGTGACACAAGTATGGCAACTTGGCAGATGGCTTTTACTCAAATCCTTGCATCACTATTTAAACTGTTTTTTCTTGGTTCTATTGTTGACACCTTGCAGTCCCAGTGGAATTTAATTCCACATTACAGCACCTCTATACAGAATTGAAGACCTCTCAATTTCCAACCTACATTTACTAACATGAAATTCTATACCCCCAGCCTATCTCAGGCACTTTTTGGCCAGTCTAATGTTAAACAAGTCCTGGATATATTTGGGTACATGACCCATAAGAACTTTAAGCAAGCAATAACACACAACGAGGTGTGGGTTATCTCCTGATAAGAGCATGCCCAGGTGCGTTGTTAGGCATGAGGCGCTTGCCCCGAGTGCCTTACGCACCTGGGTGTGCTCTTATCAGGAGATAACCCACATCTCAGAGTGTGTTATTGTGCTTATAAAATGGCCTTCATGAATAATTATTGTATGGGTAAAAAAAAGCATATAAAAGTCAAAAATATAATAAGGAGGTTTTAAAATACCTCAAATAGTAAAAAATAGTCCCCTAAAAATTTCTTTCAACAGTGTATCAGTTCTAGTAGAGAGTATGTTTTTCTGAAAGTTATCTGTCTATCATTGCTGTTTTTACTACATTCCCCACTCACCATGTTTTTTGTGATGTTTCTCCTATATTCAAATAGTGAGAGCCATCGTTTCTGTGAGATCCAGTGTCCACTTTCACTGTGACTGTCAGGTGCAAGCATGTGTGCCGATGCTACTGGCTCTCAACCCCCTTCCCGCCCATACACAGAGTCACACAAAATACACTGGCACAAATAAAGAGTGGAAATTTTGGTCTGAGTTTTTTTAAACAGATAGTGAAATCAGGAAGTGCATGCCAGTATTATAGGGAGCGAGCATGTCCCTTAGCAGCCGCCGTACAGTGCGGTTTGTAACTAGCCCAATAACTTCTGCTTTCCAGTGCCTGTGTAGCGAGAATACTAAGATTTATTTGCATATTTAGGGAAAAAACATTTCTGTATGAAACAGCTCAGGAGCAATACGGGCTCTTTATTAAAAAGCAAGTGTGTTACTCACCGGGTGCCCTAAGTATCGCATTTTGAGCCAGCGCTTCACAATCACAGTTTTTAAGAACAGCTGCGTGGTGTCCCATTTATGAGAATATTTTGGTTATTTAGGTATGTTGATTTACTACACAATTTACTTGATGTTTTCTGAACTTTTTTTGGAGTCGCTGATGGCTTTTCCTCTGAGTTCTTTTTTGCGGTTCAGAGGTTGATAGGTGCTGTGAAGAGAATGGTGTTTCCCACTTCTGCATGGTGAACTGTGCCACTGTATATTTTGGTTTACAGTGGGCACAGTTCATGGATTCTGTGTTGTTATGCGGCTGGGCAAAGGATGTTATTGCCGGTTGGCTAGTATACCTTCTGATAAGGACACAGCTCAGAAGGTGCACTAGCCAATCAGAGTCTGTTATTTTTGAAGCCCATTTTATAAGCATAAATAATAAAGTATGCAATGTGTGTAGTAACAAGTGGATTTATTTTACAACAAAGTACAGTACAATGAGGTGCTGTGTAGTCTGAGTACCCTAGAGCAAGGCACTTTAGTCAACAGTAAAGAGGTACTATGCTCCTTCAGTGCCCTTGACCAAGGCATATTAGATGACAGTGAAGAGGTACTGTGCTGTCTCAGTGTCCCTGAACAAGACTCAAGGCTCCTGAAAGCGACTTTCCAGACTCACCGTCCTCCCATCATACCACATCTTTGATGGTTCTGTGATAGAAAATATTCCTCCTTTAAACACCTAGTGGTCTGGCTGGACCATTATCTTGATTTCTCACCACACATTGATGCCATCCACCATAATCTTCACCACAACCTTGGTGCAGTATACAGGAACAATGTGAAAATCCTGCTTCTGTACCAATTCAGATTGTACTAAAATGATACTACCCATTTTTAAGGCTGCATGGCAAAGATGTGCTGTCTTTTTGCTATGAAGTAGATTAGAAGAGGGACTTGCAGGACAGCTATTGTGTGTATTTGCATGGTGCTGCAGTCACATCCATAGTGCTGCTTTTCCACTGCCCTGCCCTCCACAGACCTCACAACCTCCTCTCCCTCCCTCTCCTGCAGGGGGACTGAAGAAATAGTTATGTGGAGTTTTTAAAAACACAGGATGTGATCCCCAGTTTCTAAGTTTATTCTGCTGTCAGTTGATGATATGATTGACATTAGGACCCTGGACAACTCTAAGTCAAAGGCAAATGATGATTGAATTTCCAATCATGCAGTGTTACATTACAGTGAACTGCTGCAGACTCAGGAATAAACTGCGAGCATTTTTATATAGCTCCAGGTAAATTCAAATAGATTACTGCTTCTACATATTAACATAGTTTGCATTCATGATTCAAAACAAGTTTGTCTTTCAAATGTTTAGTACTGTAATCCCATGCTTTATTGCCCAAGAATTCCAGAATGGTCTCTGCTGTAATTTGCAAAAATTTCACAGTAGAGAATTGCATAAAACAAATACCTATCAATACAGTTTGCAGTAATAAATGTTTAAATAGTAGTAGAACAGTGCTGGGGGTGGCGATGGCGATTCAGGGATGATATACTTTCAGGGAATGCAGAGGAGAGAGGATATGTTGGAGGGATTAGAAGGAAAGAAGACTGAGGGTACCAGCAGTGGTCTGTAGGCTGGGACAGACTTTGAGGGAACAGGCTGCAAAATGAAGTGTGGGTACTGGAAAGCAAATATATAGGGGTGGTCAGTACCAGTGGATCCAGCTATGTATCCAGGTAGCACCCACAACCTCATTAGTCCAGCAAAAATCTGTTTAAACTTAATCCTAGATTTAAATGGTAACATTTCACATTTTGGGAAAGAGTTGACTCCTTGAAAAAAATTCTAGATGTTTCCCTGGTGATCAGCAGTGCAGACAAGTACCAGAATTCTGTGTGCAAACTCTGCTTTATATGGTGCAGAACAATTCACAACTGCCCACAACTCAGGTAATACACCACACCTCTGCTGGTTTTGCAGGACTACTGCCTCATCACCCTACTGAGATACAGAAGTCCTGTAAAACCAGCCAAGGTGTCTTACCACAACTGCAGGTGGTTGTAAATTGTTTTGCTTCTAATGAAGTTGATTTTGCCACAGAATTGTGATGCCTAAGACTTAATATTTTACATTGGGCAGTTTGTGTTGTGAAGCCAAGATTGCTGTCCATTTGAGTGCATAAAAGTAGCCTAGCACCTAGATGCTCAATTAGGTAAGCTACAGTAACTGCATTTTTGAATACACATTCAGAGTGCCCACCCCCATGGCACCCACAACAGGATTTATGCCAGCCACTATGGAGTCACAGGTGGGGCTAATAGCAGACAGTGTCAATTCCACCTTTGGGGTTAGCCCTAATGCCAGAGGACTGGGAGTGCAACACCAGAGGGGGAAAAAGCTGCATTAAAAAAAAGTGTCCAAGTAACCCTGACTCTTCAGTATCCCAGTTATATTTCAGTGCTGCTCCCCTGGTTCAGATTTAGGGAAATCACCTTCTGGCTAACTTGATTGCTGTGTCTCACAGCTTGCTAACTTCTTTAAGGTACTAGAAACTGTAGTGTGGCAGTAGCATGTGCAGAATCTGGAAGGGGGGTGTCGTCTTCCTCACAGCGTCAGTGTGCAGACTGCTCTGCCCTCACCTGTCAGGTGCTCCATCGTAGTACTACTACTATGCCTTAATGGAGCAGGTGACCACAGGACAGATAGCTGTACACAAAAGAAAGGAAGAATAGATGTGCAGAATATCATGATAAACTAACCTACTGAAAATGCCAAGTTGAAAAATCCAAATACTTTAATTAATTCAAGGCAGGTTAGACCACAGGCACACACCACTCTACGCAGGGTCTTTGAACTTTAATGAAGCAGGTGCACTGTGGGAGGGTGAAGACGTAAGTAGCCAGGATTTATATTCTACTGCTTCCTTTCTAAAATTATGGATCAGAGATCAGGAGGGGAAGGGACGCACCATTGACATATCGGTCACAAAACTATGTAGGCTTAGGTGGGTTTGGAGGTATCCTTGAGTTCTGGCATGCAGTGCCAGGAAACCAAACCTATTTAACAACAAAAAAAAAAGATTATGGTGGAAGGTGAGAAATGATTGCTTTGGAAAGAGGTTGGATGACTTAAGGACTTACTTTAGGCTACCCGGGGTACTTTTTGGGCATTTACTTTTTTTTTAGGCCCAAACACGGAGTCCAGAGTATCTACAGGGGCTTGCCAACCCTCCCAGTTGCCTTGTAGTGCTGTGCTGCTGGGGATGTCTGATGTCTCTGCATTTTCAGCCTTCCCCTTTCCTAGCAGCTGTAGTCACCATCGGAGATACTGGTATTTCATGATGCATTCATGCACTGATGTAGTGACTAGCTGATCAACTGTCTGTATTTTTCTGGGTGGTGGTGTTGATTGCGCAGGACAATAAAACATTGTAATGGGGCCTCTCCATCACTTCTATGTAGCAGCACAGTATCAGAAGTGTTAATACCTAAGCATTTCATCAAACCCCAACCATGTGTTTGGGTAGGTGGGGAACCTGAACCAGCACTGAACTGCTGGCAACTGGGAAGCAGTGACCACTATGACCTCAGTCTATCACATGGTCTCTTCTTAGAGCAGGGTCGGGGGGAGTGAAACACTGCATTCCATAGTGCAGAGTTGATGCCCATCACATAGGGATACCCACAATAGGGTGAAAACAAAATTGGACGAAGATGATCAGTCCATGGGAAAACAGGCAACAGCAAGATGCATGCCAAGAAATTGTATTGCACACCTTGCTGGTTGAACTGCATGTTGGCCCCATTGCAGGGGGGGCTTCGTCCCCGCACTCCCCTTTAAACACATATAAACATTCCCCAGCCTGCACTTAAGAGGGTGGACTTCAGTTGGGGCCCCACTTTCCTGTCCACCCACAATTGCTGCTGTATTGAAGTCCCAGCCACCCAGAACGCAGTCTCCCATGGTGCCTCACCTACATTTCTTTGCCCTAAGTCCTTTGTCCACCTGACGGTATATGCCTTTCATGCAGGATCTGGCTCCTTTCATATCTGTACAAAAGGCTTGAAAGCTCAACCTCTGTATTTACAATACAACTTAATAAAATTAGTGGGGTGGCTCCTGGTGTGACCAATCAGAGATATATAGTTAAAGTACCAGGCACCCCTCCCACACCCACCCCCATTTTGCTGCATTAAAGCCTGCAATTTTTAAAACATAACTCCAGTGTTCTTACTTTTCATATATTTCTGAGAGGTTCTTGGTTCTCATTATCCAGCTGAACCATGATTAAGTCTGACCACTTCGGCAGAGTGACCACCTCCATTGATCAGGTAAAAAGCATCACATTTTCAACTTGCCATATCAAGGCTAAGGTCTCCTTGCTTCCTCTAGTTTTAATGAAGGGACCACTCTCCTGGTTTCACTACTTATAGTGTGCTCTGGCCAATGAAAGGCTCACGGGTGTTTAATGGGGAGCTTGGCAATTAAAAGAAGGTCACAATTCTCCTACATACAAATCAGTACAAATGGTTTGCAAGCAAAGATATACAGTGCATTCCGCTTGTGTGCAAACATAGGGACCACCCCGAATTTGTGCACACAGCCGAAAATGCACTAAACAGAAAATCAAAGAAAAATCAAACAAGTAAGCTTTGCATTGAACGCGGTTGCATGAAAAATAATTTTATTACATTTATGGTACCATATTCAGATCAAAAATAACATTAGGATAAAATAGTAGCATTATTTAAAATGTTAAAAGCATAAAAATGATTAAGAGCAATTAATATGTAAAAGCATTACATTTCATAGGATACATCACCACTCAGTCCCGGTAAGCTGTAGAAGTCTGTTATTTGTGCCTGTTTTGCAGTTTGCTTGCTAAGAGACTCGAGTTTTTTTTCAAAAGTGTAGTACCAATCAAAGTTTGTTTGCTCCCTTGTGTACACAAAGTACCTTATTTTTCACATCATAGTCCAAACTTCAGCAGTTGAAGACAGCAGTACCTCTGGCTCATCATTGTCATCCTCCTCTGTAGCCACACCTGACCCAAGCACTATAGCACAGATGTCCTTGTCTGTCAGCTCACCACTTGCTGGCTCCTCGCTATCCATCATGACAAACTCTTCGAAGTCGGCTACTGTCATGCCTTCTGGTGGTTATACAATTTCTAAATGAACTGGATTGTCCTCCTCTGCTTCTTCAGAACACTGTCTAATCCCTGCTTTACGGAAACATTTTTTTATTGCTTTTGGTGTTACATCCCCCCAGGCAGCATGAAGCAGATGTATGGCATCTAACAGTGAAATTGAATTGACCACTGCATTAAAATAAAATCATCATGTGATTCCATACCCAGTAGGATTTTATGCACTATCCTGCATCGGTAGTGCTGCTTCAAGTTCTTTATAACGCCCTGGTCCATTGGTTATATGAGGGAGGTACAGTTCGGGGGGGGAGAAAAAAGAACTGGACATTCTGTAAGTTTAGTTGCTTGTCAACAAGCATGGCAATTTTGTGGTGCTGCCGCCTAATATTTTTTATCAATGTCTTGTAGTCACCCGTGGAAAAGGTCTGCAGTCATCCAGGCATTGCTATTAGCAGCATACCAAACAGGTAACACATCCATGTTGACCCCTTTGAAGCACCTGGGTTTTTTTGATTTACCAATAATCAGCAATGGCATCTTTTCTGTTCCATCACTGTTTGCACAGACAAGAACTGACACTCTTTGTTTTGCCTTTTTAAAACCGAACACATTGTCCTTTTTAAAACTAAGGGTCCCATCTGGTGTAGCTATAAAAAAAGCAAAGCTGTCTTATCAGCATTGAACATGTCCTTTAAAGAGAAAGCATTCATGACTGAAGGCAGGACATCCCTTGTCCACTGGTCAGATGCATCAAAATTACTTTCTGCTCGCTCACCATGAACCCTTTTCTACCCAATAGCATTTCATGCTTTCCACCAGTATAGCCAGCCTGCAGTTGGGTCAAAATTAATGTCCATCTCTGTTGCCAAAGATTTTGCCTTCTGAAGCAGAATGTGCCCAGAGAGAGGAACACCATGATCACGAGCTGCAGTGAACCACCGCAAAAGAGTATCTTCAATGAGGGCATCCTTTCCTTCCCGCTTGCATGTTCTATCCTTATTTACTCCCACACTCCATTCCTGTAGAATATCCTCTCTTTTGTTTAAAATCCTCCCCACACATGATACGTCCACACCAAAGTTTGCTGCAAGCTGCTTCCGTGTAATTTCTGGTACAAGAGCCTGATTCAACAATTTTATTTTAGCTTCAAGGCTCAGAACATGCCGTTTCAGTTTGTCCATGCTGACTGAGTGGACTGGTATCAGGTAGGGAGTTAGAGTTAGAGTTTTAAACATGCTGGGAGGTGCTAGATGTAACCGGGAGCAATTAATGATGTGACAATTGAGAGTTTGTTATTTGGGACAGCATAACTGATCGGAGCACTAAGAAAATCATGCGTTAATTGCCTCATTTCACACCTCTCAGCAGCATTTAATCGGTTAAATTTGTGCACACAACTGAAATTGCTTGTGCATACAAATGAATCATTTAACATAGAGAAGTACAGTGAATGAATCTGGCCCAGTTGATTTTGTGCACACAACCAGGAAGTGCACACAACCAAAATGCAAACTAGTGGAATGCACTGTATAGCTTAAGTACCAGCACCTCCCCCCATTTTGCTGCCACCCCACTAATTTTAATAAGTTGTATTATAAATACAGGGTTGAGCTTGCAAACCTTTTGTACTGATTTGAATGTAGGAGAATCGTGACCTTCTTCTAATTGCCAAGCTCCCCATTAAACACCTGTGAGCCTTTCATTGGCCAGAGCACACTATAAGTAATGAAGCCAGGAGAGTGGTCTCTTCATTAAAAATAGAGGAAGCAAGGAGACCTCAGCTCTGATATGGCAAATTAAAATGTGATGCTTTTTACCTGACCGATGGAGGTGGTCACTTTGCTGAAGTGGTCAGGCTTAATCATGGTTCAGCTGGATAATGATGATCAAGAACCCCTCTGAAATGTATAAAAGTAAGAACATTGGAATTATTTTTTAATCAATTGTAGGTTTTAATGCAGCAAAATGGGGGAGGGGTGCACTGGTACTTTATATATCCTTTCATATCTTTCCTTAAAAAGCTTTTTTTTTATCATTTCAGGCCTCTTTCCTTTTCCATTTTTAACGGTGGCACCAGTGAATGGAAGACCCAAAGACTAAACCTGTTTTTGTCACAGTTTGAATGTGAAAGAAATGGCAACAGTAGAACTATACTTACAGGTATGTAGATTGGTTTGTTATTCCTCTTCACTTTAATTATTTTCAAGGTAAATTGAAAATTTTTAAATGGGTTACTTACAGGCTGCCTCAATAGTCCATAGGCACTGCACCATGAGGTCAACCTGAATTTGAGAGTAAGTCTGAGTCTTTAATTGTTGGCAGCCTGAGGAGGGAGGATTTGCCTTCTAACTCCCATATTAACCCCAATAGTGGCCTATAGAGGTCATCAGATGCATGGGAGATTTGAAGGCTATAGGGGAGATAGGCTAATGGGAGGTTGCAGTGAGTGCTGGATGTGCAGTTGGTGTAGCTGGAGCTAGGAGGCAGAGGATTTTGTATTGGCAGTGTTTAAAATGGGGAGGTGCTTAATCATCTGGTTGGGGCCTGCTCTACACTGAGACACTTAGGTCAGTCATCCTGCAAGGCAGCTTTCAGTCAGCCTCTCTGTCATTAATGGAATGTGGGCCAGTATGAATATTAAGTTTTGGGGATGGGATGGTTTGATCAGCTGACTGAGTTAGATAATATGACTGGTGGTTATGGGGGGACAAAGATTGCTGCAGGAAGTTTTTGCTTTTTTTGTTTGTTTTGTTTTATTTTATCCTCTATCACCATATCTCAGTTGCTCTTACCTTGATGTTAAAGAGCAACTCTGCACTTCAGTACATGATTTATCATAAATAAGGTCCAGCTTTTTACAGTTTACTAGAAAATACATGTTTAGGGCAGTGGGCTGAGCCTACAGCCCTATTGGGATCAGATTGTAGCTCTAAAAATGGCTGATTGTGGAACTCCCATTTTGGACATTTGGAAGCATTCCTCCACAGCTGCAAAACAGTGCACTCCCCTCTGATTTTTGCTATTTACTGCTCTATGTTAAAGGCACCTGAAGGGAGGGGCATGCTACTGTATTGTACCTCTGAAATTCTCAGGATATTAACAAAAAAACGTTTTAAACTGCTGTTTCTAGCCCATAAATTGAATCTTTACAGGTCTGCCGATTGTGCATCTGTCCAGCTCAGTCTTATATATTTATTCTATTTCTTTCATCAACCTAGGGGTTAACTCATTATCTGTTGTACTGGAATTTATTGAAGGTCTGAAACAGTCAGGCAGACTACAGTGTCAGGTTACAGTCACTCCAGCTGCAGCTTTGTTAGCTCTCTCATTCCTATGGGCATTTATAGGGATCTGAGACCATTTTCTTCTGTTTTTTTTATATGTTTCTATTCAGCCTCTGTATATTTGCTATACAGTGCTAGTGAAAGGTAGGAACTTAGAACACCTCTGTTTATCCACAGAATCAGGTTCACTGCTGACTTTTATTCTAAAAGCTCATACAAGCTACAGTTGAGATAGCACAAGATGGTAAATTAAAGCTCTTTGTTTATCCACAGGGACAGGTACTGTGCAGGATCCTACCCCCACCCCACACTCACCCACTGCTATGAATTTAGTGCTGGTAAAAAGTAGATAAAGCCCTCAGTTTATCCACAGGTACAGTACCATGTGGGGCAGGCTCAGTGCAAACTTACCCACACTGTGAGGGATTTAGTGCTGGTAAGAGGTAAGGGACTGACACCACGTGGGCTTTAAACCCTTGGATAATCCACAAAGACAGCTACCGTGTGGGAGCAGGGTAAGTACTTGGTTTCCACATTGTCTGCATTTAGTCCTGGTGAATGGTGAGAAACTGCCAGAACTGGGGACTATAGCATTTTGTTTATCTACAGGGACAGGTTGTATGCACACACACACACACACACAGCAGCAGCAGCACGTACTCTAACTAAATAAATTCAACAGGACTGAATTAGCAGCTTACCAGTTTTTGATTTTTGTGAGTGAACAGCACTATACGGCACCAACAAGAAAATAATAAATTGAGATAGCACTAGACAGTAAACTAAAGCTCTTAGTGTATCCACAGGAACAGGTACTGTGCATCCCCCCCCACACTCACCCACTGTTATAAATGTAGTGCTGGTAAAAAGTAGATAAAGCCCTCAGTTTATCCACAGGTACAGGACCATGTGGGGCAGGCTCAGTGCAAACTTACCCACACTGTGATGGACTTAGTGCTGGTACGAGGTAAGGGATTGACAGCACTTGGGCTTTAAACCCTTGGATAATCCATAGAGACAGCTACAGTGTGGGAGCAGGGTACATGCTTGGTTTCCACGTTATCTGCATTTAGTCCTGGTGAATGGCGAGAGACTGCCAGAACTGGGGACTATAGCATTTTATCTACAGTGAAAGGTTGCATACTCACGCACACACGCATGCGCGCACATGCACACATATACACACACACACACACACACACACAGCAGTAGCATGTACTCTGACTAAATAAATTCAAGAGGAATGAATTAGCAGCATACCAGTGTTTTAATAATTGTGACTGAGCAGCACTATATGGCGCCAACAAGAAAATAATAAATTGAGATAGCACTAGACAGTAAGCTAAAGCTCTTTGTTTATCCACTGGGACAGGTACTATGCAGCCCCCCCACCACCACCACTCACCCACTGTTATGAATTTAGTGCTGGTAAAAAGTAGATAAAGCCCTCAGTTTAGCCACAGGTACAGTACCATGTGGGGCAGGCTCAGTGCAAACTTACCCACATTGTTACGGGTTTAGTGCTGGTAAGAGGTAAGGGACTAACAGCACTTGGGCTTAAATACTTGGATAATCCACAGATACAGCTACAGTGTGGGGGTAGGGTAAGTGATTGGTTTCCACACTGTCTGCATTTAGTCCTGGTGAATGGTGAGAGACTGACATAATTGGGAACTATAGTATTTTGTTTATCTACACTGACAGGCTGCATGCTCATACACACACACACACACACACACACACACATCAGCATGTACTCTTACTGAATAAATTCAAGAGATCTAAACTAGCAGCATGCCAGTTTTTGATGACTGTGACTGAACAGCACTATACGGTGCCAACAAGAAAATAATAAATTGCTATCTGAAATGTTTATTCAAAATAATATTTGAGTGAAAGTATGAAAACATTTTTTAATAAAATATGTTTTCCATATTTGACCATTGCTTCTTAATAGTCATGTAATATTACTTCAATATGTAGTGTGCATTTTAAATATTTAAATTGTAAATACTGGGCCAGATATTCAGACTGTTCCGGGCAGTGGCCCAAGCCTGGGTGCAGCACAACTGGGCTGTGTCTGGGCCAGGACCAGGTGATATTCAACAGTAATGCACCATGGCACAGCACTGTTGAATATGGCAAGGTCGGCGCACATACAGCACATGGTACAGTGGCACTTCACCAGCGCAAGCCACAGAGAGGGAGCACGGGGATGTGACAGCACAAGTGCTGATGCGCTAGGTGCATCACCCATGATATTCAGCCTGGGGCATGCAAATGAGGACTTAAGCTATGCAAGGCACAAATGGGGCTATATACAGTACATGTCATTATGTTCCCATTTGCATGCGTTGCACTGGGCGTACCAGAAAAATGCACCTGGTGTCCTGCCAAGCAGCTGTCATCAGGGGTAGCTCCTGGTGGGCTTTGTAACCCCCCTCCTGAATGCCCAATCGTGGGCTGTAGTAATCAGAAAGATAAACCTGGTGGACTAGTGGACCCCCTCCCTCCCTCCCCATATGCCTGATCATGGACTATAGTAATCTGAAAGATAAACCGGGTGGTCTAGTGGACCCCTCCCTCACAAATGCCTGATCGTGGACTGTAGTAATGAGTAAGAACAGCCTGGTGGTCTAGTGGAAACCACCCCATATGCTTTCGATCATGGGCTGTAGTAAAAATAAATGTCTACCTGGTGGTCCAGTGGTCCCCCCCTCACCCACCCACAGAAGCCCCCGCCACCCAGCACCCCCATCATTGGCAGGTGGCAGCACCCCACCTGCATACTGACCGGCTGCCCTCAGAATGACAGCATACAGTACAATTGGTATGCCTATTGGGCCACAGTGTGAACCAATGGGCTTGAGACCATACTATACTAAACAGGAGCAGATATGTGAATGAATGTGGGGGGTCCATTAAACCACCAGTTTGTTCTGTTTAATTCCTACAGCCTGTGATTGGACATACAAGGAGGGAAGGGGACCACTTTCCCACCAGGGTGATCTTTGTTATTACTACAGCCCATGACTGGGCATTCAGGAGGGGCAGAGGGTCAACTAAACTACCATGGGGGGGTCTGGGTGCTTGTGGACGGTGGTGGCCACCCACAGCTGGTGGCTGTTGTGTTGCATCCTGCAATACAGCCGCCCACCTGTGGGTGGCCTGCTGTTGCACCTATAATTTATGGCTCAACTTTGAGCACCAGTGTGCGGCACATGTAGAGGTTGTGCTGGCATATGCGCTGCACATCTTAGACTGGTGGAGACGTGCAGCATATGCATGGGCCTGCCCCACCATCTATGCACATGCATTACCAGTGCACCTGGCACATCGGCAGTTGTGCTGCACAACCTGCCCTTTGAATATCATGCCAGGGAGCATAGGGGTTGTGCATGGAGCAACCCCTTTGAATATCCTGGCAACTGTTTATACTTGTTGTTATAACCATGTCATGTACAACAGCAAAAATAATCTCTTTCAAAATAAAAACTCAAAAAGGGAATGTGTTTGTATTGGAGACAGAGATATTGTAAATTTATAGTTTGCCAGTAATGTTGGTAGAAATCTGGGAATGTCACACTTCCCAACGCTTTGCAAAGTTCCCCAACCTCGTATCAAGTTCGCAACCAGTTTCTGAATATTAAAAAATAACACGTTCACCTTGTGAAATCACCTTTTGGGACAATTGGACAAAATGACACTGGCACTCTTCATGAGGAGGGGTCCCAAAAAGGCCATGTTGAAAATTTGGTGCAATACCTAAAAAATATGGCCAAGTTACACCCGGGCATTGCATAATTTCTACACATATTTGAAACATTAGCCATTTAGTAGCTCTTCACAGCCCTATCAGCTCTGGCTAGTTTGTTTTTAATTGTCAATGTTCCTTTCCAAAATTTACAGTACATCTTGACAGTCCATCTGAAAAGTTCATATAGAAAACATTTGCCTCTCCCCTGTTAACCTCACAGTGCCTTGAGATTTTAGTTCTCAACATGACAGACTGTGATACCACAAACAACAATGGTGTGGTTAGCAGGGGAGAGTAAGATACATTTTGAAAGACTCAGTGAAAAAAGTGCTGCATTACCTACAATATTTAGTAGACCAACGGTATGGGGGAAAATAACTAGAAAACAAAGTTAAAACACAATTGGTATAAATCTAGTGGTTTTAAGTTTTTTTATTATAGTAGAGAGATGCTCTTTAACTATCTTTTCAACTTACTCCTGTGCTGTACAGTACCCGTTGTATCTCTCCGCTCCCTAACTCTACTCATGCTACTACAAGTATCTCATACTTACCTAGTTTTACCTTTATTTCCATAGGTCTGGCCAGATGTTGGTTGTCTACCTTTCAGATAAGTATCTTGTTTAATTCTGACTCCTATAATCTCTCCTTTAGGACCTCAGACCCTTTGCATCTCTGCAGTCTTCTCTGTGCTTTCCTTTTAGGTTCTACCAGATTATCCCAAACCCAAAATAACCCAACTCTGTGCACTTTGAATTGAACAGAGCAGGTAAGTCATATTAAATTCAGGGGTCAAAACTGAGTTTTGCATCCCCTAGCCAGCAGGGCTACTGACTGGGAAAATCCCCACAGAATTTTCAACTGTCTAGGCTGATGTACTTACCAAAGTGCTACCCTCTCTAGCACATGCCTGCAGGGCTACCTAAAGGAAAATCCTTATAGTTGTATACAAAATCTACCAGCATTTGCTAGTGGAATGGTGCCAGTTTTGACCCAGCAAAGGAGGTGGGATTAGTGTCAGAGGCTGGAGGGCTAGTGTCTGGGGAAGGCAGGTGCTAGTGTTTGGGGTTTTGGAAGGTGGGTAAGCTGCGGTCAGGGGCTTTGGTGGGAGGGATGGGGCTAGTGTTATGGCATGCGGAGGGAGAGTGTAGAAGGGATGGTGTATGCATGCCTCTGGTATCTGAGTAGGTGGTGTCCAGGAGGACCTTGCAGAGAAGGTGTGCAATAAGGGTATGGGTGATTTAAGCAATAAGCCATGAGGGGGTGGGGGTTATCGGGGGATTTACCATGGCTGGAGTGGTTTGCCCGAGGCGCAGCTGAGTGGGTAACCGACAGCCGTGGTAAATCCCCTGATAAGTAAGCACTTCCGAAAGTGGCTTATTGTGATTATACTATGGGAAGGAAGTGAAAATATTAAAAATGATATTAAAAAGTAAAAAAATGTTTTTATTGATTTTAATGTGAGGTATTCTTACTCTATAGTAAATAGTTCCCTGTTGCTAGGCAGAAGAAGTGCTGTGCAGCTTGTAATGCAGCTTCACCCCCACCGTCCCCCTTTTCAGGCACTGCACAGTTTCTAATACAGGCTTTCTCTCCCCTGTACAAAACTAGGTAGCATGCCATTATGTGCTGTTTGGTTTTTGCTTATAGTTTGTGTTGGAGGCAGTTATTAGGTAGGAGCAGGCAGTTTGTGTGGTGCGCTGGAGCGCTTAACGCAAGAGCCGCTGTTTGAACTGCTGCCTCGCATAAGCTTCTAGCAAGAAAAAACCTTGTGACACGTAGAATTTTGTTTTTGTTATGTGAAATATGGAATTTATAACTAACACTGTGAAGGTGAAGGTGGTCTGGACTTGGCACTCGGCGGATAGGAGGTATGGGCGAGGAGCTAGGAGACGACAGCGGAAGTGATGGAATTTGAGGAGCAAGCATAGCATTACAGGGACATATATCAAAAGGGTTGCCACATGTTTCTTAAGCTGTCACATTTTTTGAAGAAATTCGAGAGTGGAATTTGTGTTTATGCCAGTGTTTTTTTGAAATGTTTCGTGAGCTATGGGAGAAGGCTGGTGGGGGCCGTGCTTTTGCGTTTAATGAGGAAACGAAGATGGCGGCTAGGAATGATTTAAAAATTTTTTTTGTAGTTGTTATTGAGATGCGGCTGGCTGGCACCTTTTGTGGTGATTATCAGAGGATTTACAACGGAAGTAAGGTGCCAGCTTGCCGTTTTCATTGGTCGGTGTCCGAGGCCCATGGTATAATCTCGAATAGCTAAGGAGGAAGGGGTGTGGGTTATTTTTATTTATTTATTTATTTGAGTTTTGGTGACCGGGTAAGTCCACTGAGACAATTACAGTCCCTTTTTCAAGGTCTACCCGGGGATACAACAGTACAACACAGTGCAATAAAATGAAGAGCAAACAAAATAAAAATTGACAATGTAACAACAGCAGATATAAAAATATTATACATAAATATGGTAGAATAAGATGGGTGGATATAGATTTCAATAGAGTCATAAGTTGCAAGACAAAGTAACAAGTTGAGACTACAAACTAACGATCAAAGACCTCGGGATAAGGATTATGGGTCACAAAGAGGCTCAAAGAAAAAAGTGGGGAGGGTTAAAGACAATAAGCAGATGGAGCAAATAAGTGGGGACAGTGGGGGGAAGGGCTTGGTGCAGGGGATAGGGTGAAGGAGGAGAGAGGGAAAGGGCAGAGTGTGAGGTAGAGGAGGTATCAGTGGAAGCAGGAGCAAGTAATAAAAGCTGAGAGGGAGGCAACTAGGGTAGACTGGAACTCTGGGAGAGAGGAGCAGGACAAGATGGGGAGGGGGAGAATTATCTTTGGGGGCTTCTGGGAGTCAAGGGACAGCAGAGATGTAATATCCATAGAGAGTAGAAAGTGGGGTGCATAGAGAGGGAGGGAGGAGGGTGTTCAGATGGACTATGGTGAAAGGGGCGAGGATTGGTGTGGCTGGGTTGTGTCAGGAAGTGGAGGGTTGGGTTTATTGTCTGGGGTGATGGGGGAGCCATAGAGGTTTTGGGTACTGTGGAGGGTATACATTCAAGAGGGCTACTGTTATGGGAACTGCAAGGGAAACATGCTGGTGTCAGGTGCTGTGGAGGGAAGGGGCTAGTGTCAGAGAGGTCTGTGGAGGGGGGGCTAGTGCCTTGGTTAGAGAAAGGAGGTGTGGCTAGTGTCTGAGCTGTAGGCTAGTTAACTATACAGACTGGGGGCACACAAAGTTCCATTTATTCTCAAGAAAATGTATTGTATTGATAAAGCACCTAAAATGTCTTCCCAGGTTTTTTTTTTAAATTATTTATCGAACTGTATCAAAGTGTATCTGTTTAACAGACTTTGATACAACAAACTGTCCAGTTATATATATATATATATATATATATATCGGCTGAGGTTACATCACCCGTATCTTGGGAATATGTCATTAAATGCTCACTGAAGCTATTCACTTTAGCCAGTGGGTCCCTTTGTGAAAAAATGTCAGTGACCTGACAGTCAGCTTGGTCCATTCAGGTTAGTGAAACAATTTATAAACTTGTTAGGTTTAATGCTACCTTTCAATGACGTAGAGGCCAGATGTGTATGTCGAGGTCTGACTAGACTATGCTCAGTGTTAGAAGAAATGGACGGGCATGAGAATGAGAAAATAGCAACTGATAGGCAAGAATGGTGCTCCAATCTCTGCAGGCCCCGCATCACCAAGAAGTACCATATTGTCACTAGCTACCTAGTAACATCATCCACTATCCCATAGACTAAATTTGGACCTTCACAATAGCCACTTATTCCTTCCATGGGGGGAGGTAAGAGGGGAAGGGTCATCATCCCAATCCCCCCTCCATAGTCTCTCATCAGCCATAGTAACCCCCCAAGACTCCCTACCAGTTTGATCTGGAGTCCTGTTGATGGTGAAGGAGACTAAAACAGCTGTGGCCTGATATTTAAATGTTTGCCCAGGTGCAGATCCTAGTTTACCCGAGCAAAGTGGATTTTGCACCAGTGTCCTATAATTAAAAGACCGGTTAGTGCAGGCAAACTGGGTTTGCGCCAGGTAAACAGGGGAAGGGAGCAAGGCAAAATTATGCAAATCAGGGATAGGGACCCGAATATTGGCGCAGTTCAATACTCACAGTATTTGATCTATGCTAGGGTGCTTTGCATGGTCCCTTGTGCCAAGAAAATACCACTGACCTAACCCTTGCCTTAATCCAGCACAGCCCTAGCAGTTGCTGTAGGTAGTGTGTCAGTGCCCTTCCATCCCAAGACAGTAGTCCCTGAAGACAACTGGTGTCCCCTCCTTCCAAATGCAGTCCCATTGATGAAATATGTATCCCTGTCATCCAGTGATTCCTTCCTCCCACCTGATCCCAGTTCTATTACAGGAAGATATATCCCTGTTGTCCAGTGGTGCTCCTGTCCCTCCATACCCAGTCCCAGTAATGGAGGATATATCCCTGGTGTCCAGTGGTCACTCCCACCACCCAATCCAAGCCCAGTTACAGAAAGATATATTTCCATGGCATTCAGTGGTCGCTCTCCCAACCCAATGTCAGTCAGTGTAGGAACACAGTTTTCCTGGTGTCCAGTGATCCCTCCCCACAGCTGATCCCCATCCTGGAAACAAGTCTCAGTTTGCCATTGCCCCCCAACAGTGGCACTGCCCTTGGCATGGCAGTAGTAAAGAAGTCCTGCCTCCCTCAATAAAGTCCCATTCTGAACCATGAGCAGTGCCCCCCAGATCATCCCCAATTAGTAGTTAGTGGTCCCCCTCTTACCTGAAGCAGCTACACCCACCCTCCATTCCCCCTACCAGTCTGTCACTGTTGCAATTCAATGGCGACAAGTGGCACAGCCCATCTCACACAACCACGGCCACCCAGCATCTATCTGTAGCAGGGAGCACAGCTTAGTTACTGTATAAGGCACAGTGATGTGCTTTGTTCTAATCATAGGCTACACTTCCTGGTACAGATAGATGGAAGGTGGCCATGGTTGTGCAAGGTGGGCTATGCCGCTCGCTGTCGCTGGACTGTGGCACCGACAGAGAAGGTAGGGGGGCGGGGGCGGTGTCAGTGTCAAGGGTGAAAAGGAGGCCACTGGCCACCAACTGGGTATGGGTTGGGGGGGTGCTGCTCCTGATTCAGGTCAAGGCTTTGTTGTGGGGGTGGGACTTCTTTGTTCTTGATGCAGTCCCAGAGGTAGGTGCTGCAATCAGCATTAGCAGGTCAGTGCAGTAGTTGGAAGGGCAGCCTGCCCAACACACAAGAGCACAAATAATGAACTGCTACTGCACTCAGGACCATAACAAAAGTAAACAGTCAGGTTGTAGCAATCAAAGTGAATTTATTCCAAATATGAAAGAAAGACCTAATCAAATGGTCAATTACTTTGATTGCTGCAACCTGCCTGCTTACTTTTGTTATGGTCCTCAGTGCAGTAGTGTTGAATTTCTTCCAAATGTGAAAAAAAGACCTGACCAAACGGTTAATTACTTTGATTGCTACAGCCCGACTGCTTACTTTTGCTATGGTCCTCAGTGCAGTGGTGGTTCATTCTTTGTGCTTTTTTGCCCCTGCCAGGCAAGGACAGTGTGACTGTCAGGAGGGGGGCATTTGGAAACTGGGTGGGATGGTGCTCCAGGATGGGGATTGGGTGTGGGGAGAGACCACTGGACACCAGGGAAATTTTTTTCCACATGGACTGGGATTGGGTGTGGGGAGGGACCTCTGAACACCAGGATATACTATTTTTGAATGGGACTGCAATCAGGTGGGGGGAGAGATCACTGGATGCCAAAGATAAATCTTTCATTACAGTACTGGGTATGGGGGTGGCACCACTAGATGCCAGGGATATATCTGTCTTTCACGAGACTGGGTTTGGAAGTTGGAGGGATGCCATTAGCACCAGGGACAACTCACTGGGTTGGAGCAGTTGGGGGGGCGGTGGGCGAAGCGGTCTCACTCCCATGCAAATGAGAACATAATGGGCATGCAAATGACCAATGGAACTGGAACAAATCCAATGTGATACCATTTATGAAACCCACAATGGTAATACACTGGAAATCACAGTAGTAGAACAATGGTAATGAACAGGTATTACAATGGTATTCCAAAGAAATCTTTATAAGGGACGACATGTAGTGTAGCAAGAAATAAACAGAACTGTAGGAACCACAAATATAGGTAAGCAAAGTCATTTACAGATAGCCGTTGCTATTAGTTATCCTGCTATTCAGTATGATCAGAGAATGACTATGCCTCTGCATTATAAATGTGGCTGCTCGACATGCTAGGAGGTATTCTGGCCTGGGACTGAGAAAGCCAGGATTTTTTCTGCCATGCCAGCATCATGCTGTACACATGTCTAAATCCCTTACTTAAGCAGCTGTGAATTTATACATTCCAGAAGCCTGTTTAACAAGCCAAGCAACGTAAAGTTTAATATACAGAGCTTGTTGTCCATGTGCTATACCACTGGGTGTCTGTTTAGAATCATTATATATTATGTGTATCTTATACAAAAGAACTGTGAAGTACTTGCAGCTGTATCTTTTTTTCCTTTGTTGGTTATCTAGTATTTGCAGTACATTCAAGAGTCCCACATACTCCAGAACTGAAATAAGTATGACATACCACATATACAATATGGGCAGTCTGATTATTAGGATATTCACTGTCATACTGTAAACACTGGCACTACAATATAATATATGGAGTAATGCTGTATTGTCATGGTGTGCTGTCCATTGCATGAGGTGCAAGTTACATAGTACAATAGGAGATTCCAAACAGTTATACAGAGGTGCAAGTTACATAGTACATAGAGGAGGTACATATCACACAGTATAATAGGAACAAAACAGACAAAAAGGCAAAATTTACTGTTAATAATGTACAAAACATGACAGTGCTGTTGGTAAGTCAGCAAGGATAAAATTCCCAGGCAGAGACAGGGAACAAAGTGCATAGTTGCAGCTGAGAAAGAGTGGGGATGGGAGGAATCAAGAGGCCACAGGGACATTTAAGTGCAGGATAATGGTAGATGAGCATGACTCATGAGGCTAGGGACATTTGCAAATGTCAAGGGAGGTGAGGTAATTGGAGAGGCCTTTCTTGAAAGTGGGGTGGGATTTCGAGTGCCTAAGATCGAGTGGGAGAGAGTTCCAAAATTTGGGGGCATAGAAGGAGAAGGCAAGTTCACGCATCTTGGTACGAGAGGAAGGAGACAACGAGTGGAGGTCAGAGTAGAGAGTACAGTGTTGCTTAAGATGAAGAACAGATAGCACAAATCTACAGACATTACTATAGGCAATGTCCCACATTTGCAGAATGCTTGCCTGTGCCATAGTGAAGACAGGCAGAGCGTAGCAGAGTCCATGGAGGAGAAGGCCTTGGGCGACAGAGATCCTGGTGGCAGGGGTCAGAAATTGATGGACTCGGTAAGCCAGTACAGTTTTAGCATTGACTGATTTGCAGACAGCTTTGACATAGAGGGAGAAGTTAAGAGATGTATCCAGCATGACCCCTAGGTATTTGAAGGACTGAGTTACTTCCTCAAGGGAGCCATAAGACAAGAAACCTGGAGAGACAGAGTTGAAGTGATAGATTTCCTTTGTGACCCAAATAGCATAGCCTGGGTTTTGGCAGCATTTAGCATTGTGGGTAGAGATCAGTGCTGTCACTGTTGGGGGATGAGGATTAGAACTGTGACTGTTGGGTAGGTAGCCAATGTGACTAACAGTGGAAGGTGTTAGTTCTGTGACTATTGAATGGGTGGTTCAGGTATGTGACTGTTGGGATGGGGTCAATCCCATGACTGTTGTGGGTGAGGGGACAATGCTGTGGCTGTTGTGGATGGGTGGTCAGTGCACTGACCATTAGAAGTCGTGGCTCAGTGCTGTTATTGTCAGGGGATGGAAATTACTGCTGTGACTGATGGTAGAGGGTGCCAGTCCTGTGACATTTGGGGGAGAGATGGCTGTGCTGTGATGTTGGGGATGGATAATCAGTGCTTTAAGATGAGGGTGGGTGTAGTGCTTTGACCAGAGCTGTTCCTATGGGGGGATGGGGATCAGTGCTTTGACTCTCAGTGGTGTATGGTCATTGCTGTGACTGCAAAGTTTTTTGGGGGGGCAATTCTATGACTGTTGGAGATAGTAAGAAAGTGTTGTGACTATCATGGGCGTGGAACAGTGCTGCAACTGCCAGAGGTGGGTGGTCATTGTTATGATCGTCAGTGGAGGGTGTCAGTCCTGTGACTGTCAGTGAAGTGGTACAGTCCTGTGAGTGTGGGAGGAGGTGGTACAGTCCTGTGACTATGGGGGGTACAATCCCGTGACTGTGAAGGAGGGGGTGTTACAGTCTTGTGACTGTGGGGGTGTTGTTACAGTCCAGTGACTTTGGGTGTGGGAGGGTGGGGTGGTGGTACAGTCCTGTTACTAGAGCTGGCAGGTGCAGTCCTCTGACTGTGTGGGGGGATGGTACAATCTTATGACTGTTGAGGGGTGGTCATTGCTGTGACTGATGGTGGAAGGTGCCAGCAAACATTTCATTATTCTATTTTTTGTGTTTTGCTTTTGATGCTTATGGTAAACAGTGAATTATATTAATATACTACTTAAACTGAACATGCCTCTATATCTGTTACTTTATTTAATTCTGTAACTTTCTATCTAAAGCAATGTTGTTCTTCCCTTTTACGCTATGCTATACCCCTTTCTATCTCTATCCCCTCTATTTTTCCCACTACTGTATTTACTCCATATTAATTTTTTTCTCTTTATTTTCACAGGCCTCAAAGGATGTGAACTCCTTCCCATCAGACAAGTATAACAATGTCTAACCTTTCTTATCCTTTCTAATAACCATCGAGGAACTGTGGATACTTGTCCTACAAGTCTAAGAAACCTCATCCCTTTAAGACTCCTCCCTCTGGCTCCATAGTACCATGATAGGAAATCTCTTCTTATCTAGACTTGGTAGGTTTACTGTAACCCAAGTTATGGGATGGTTGTATATACGTCTTAAGGTCATACATACTGCAGCATTTCCCCCCTCTATAAACATTTTTGCCATGCTAGTTGACTCAGGCAGGCTCTAAGCCCTGTCCCCACCTCCCCTGTCTGCCACTCCCCTGTCCCAGAAAACTGGGTCCAAAGTTCCCCATGGATTGTCATCCCTCCATGATAGAGACAGGAAGGGGAGAGCCATTCTTCACCCAACCAGTCACTCACATCTACAACTGAGCCAGTCATCCAGGTGGTAGTGTGTAACTGAGGTATAGTAGGTCTGTAGCCTGTGCTAGCCATTTCCACACACCCCCTTGGATTACTGCCTTCAACTGAGGGAAGCAAAGGTCAAGTCAGCATGCCTTCCCACCTAGGGACAAAACAGCTATCTGATGAATGCTCAGTCTTCTCTCTGACCCTCGGCAACCTGAGTATGCTCCTGAACTCAGGTCACTGATGTAGCGGGAGTCAAGGCACATAGTGCCTCATCCCTCCATACCACAGGACTGGACGAACCTTACACTGCACCAAGGAAATTATTTGTTTTTAATATGGCAGGCGATCAGACAACGATGGAGCCACTGCACACCAGGGAATGATTTTTTATTAACGGGCCCAGCAGTAAGAGGGTGAGATGCAGCTGTGGACACCAGAGAATGTGTTAATGTTAACAGGGCCAGCAATCACATGGAAATATTGTTATTGGCAGGCAGTTCTAAAGAAATATTGAGCTGCTTGAGGTTTCATAGAAAAGCAAATTTCCTGCAGTTTCCCTGTAGATGGCTCCTAATCCCCTTAAAATAGCATTATGCAGCCTTGTTGGCTCTGACCAGAGTTTGTTGACTATGGTGACATACAGCAGTGCAAGCAAAGATGTAATGCAATAATACTGTAGCATATCACAAAATGCTGGTGTATACTGCAGTAGAGCTAGGCAAAATTAGCAAATTCCAAATTCATGTAATTTGTGTGAAATTTCATGATATTTTTTTGAATTTTCTGAAATTCTTTAATTGGCCATAACATGGTTGGTGTTACAGCTAGAGGTCTGAAATTTGACATGCTCTGAAAGAGTGCCAAGTTTCATAATAGTTGGATGAAGGGTGGAGAAGATGTAGGCACTCAAAGTCTGGCAATTTAATATTCATGTGAACATTTCTGAAAATATTTCTATACTTACAATGTAATCACCTTTGGAGATACATAATTGAACACTTAAATGCATACTTCTTTGGAAGAGTCATAGAAACTGCTAAACAGAGAAGTAATTGTTATATAAATTGTAAGTTTTAGCCATGGCCTGCCTCTCAACACGACTTCCCAGAATCGCATCTGAACCCGAGTCTTCAGCATGGCAGCATGATGCTCTGATGTTGGGCCATGGGGGTTGCCTTAGAACCTAATATTTAGGGTCAATGAACATAACAACATTGGTGGTATTCTGTTCTCTAATTTTTTTTTTTTTTCCATTCAAAGTTTACTAAGCTTTTTAGATTACAAAAAGAGAGAACAGATCCACATCTAATAATACAGAAAGCATGCATGTGAAACTGTTCTCTAGTTTTAAAGTTGTAGGGGCATAAAATTCAACAGTTTACATAATTGCAAAATGTAATTTTAAAATTTCCGAAAGTGTGGAGTCTTATAACTCACACACCTTTAAAGCCATAGATCTGAAACTTGGCACATGTATGAAGTTGATTGCACTAGTCTTAGAAGAAGTCATTGAACCCCTGACAAAGATCCTCAACCTATCACTTAGGATGGCACAATTCTCAGCAAAATGGAAACAGGCGACTATCACACCAGTTCACAAAAGCGGAGACAGGACATTGCACACTAACTACAGGCCTATCTCCATCCCCCCCCCCATGTAAAGCTCTGGAGCGAATAGTATTGGACCAGCTAGTCGAGTACCTAGAAAAGTACTAAATCCAATACCCTGAACAGCATGGCTTCAGAAAAGGGCATAGTACCACCACTGCTCTGTTGGAATTTACGGGATTCATCCATGCCACTCTAGACCAATAAAACTGTGGGGGGCAGTGTTCCTTGATTTAACTAAAGCCTTTGATACCATCAGTCATCCACTCCTACTCAGGCAGCTGTCAAATATTGGGTTTTCCAAAGACGTGCTGCTCTGGTTTGCAAGCTACCTTGGGGGAAGAGTCCAGCATGTCAGGATTGCCGGTGTCACCTCAAATGAAAATCCAGTCCTGTCACGAGTTCCACAGGGGTCCATTCTGGGACCATTACTATTTAGTCTCTTCCTGAACAGCCTTCCTAGCATCTGCCACCAGATCATACTGATCTACATGGATGACGCTGTCATATTCACTAATCACCACAATTCTAAGCTCCTAGAGGGTCAGCTCCAGTGTGACTTCATGCATGTTGATTGGTTTGGCTCACACAAACTGGTCTTGAACTATAGAAAAACAAAAGTTATGCCATTCTGCAATGCCTGAAGCAAGCACAAATCTCAGCCCTTCACTATCAAGAACCACTTGGGGACCTTACTGGAACAAGTTCCAGAGTTTAAATATCTTTGCATCACCTTGGACAGTTCCCTCTCTTATGCTCGGCATATAGGTAATGTTACAAAGGCCACTAATATTTGGATAGGCCTTCTTCATAGGCACAAACACTGCATGACAGCTGATGCCCTTAGATTGGATATTAACAGCTCTGTCACCTATGTCATCGACTATGGGCTAGCTATCTATGGCTCAGCTTCCCCTACTGTGCTCCACTGGATTTCAGTGGCACTTAAATCATGTTGACTTCTAATGGGTGCTCCCCATCTAACATACACCTGGGATCTGTATGCCCAGGCCAGATGGCTACCACTCCTTAGCAGGATCCAATACTAGACCTGTCTGGTAACCTAAAAGGTTCTCCTTGAGCTCATGTTGCCAGGTATTGAAAAGCTCCTTATTGTATACTGCAGCACCCAGCATACCAGAATTGCGCAATACCAAATCTACCAGGTCACCAAATGCTGGATGACTATGGGTCAGAGGTCTTTCACCTACTGGGCTCCACTGTGGAACAATTCACTCAACAATTAAACACATACCACTGCTATGATTGGCACCTTTAAGAGGCAACTCCAACAACACCTCACATCAACCAGTCAGTGCGATTGTTTCACCTAAGGGAGTCACCACTCCTCTCCCACTGGTCCAAGATGGCCTGTAACCTCTTGTTTTGTTGCAGCTGTATGGCTCCTACTACAACCTTTGCATCCCTCTACCTTCCCCGCTACCCCCTTCCTTCCCCACCCCACTCATCTTTGGCATCTCAAATCGGTCCCTCCCACTCCCATCAACCATACCATTCTACTTCCCTCCCCTCCTACTACCCTCCCCATCTCCCCACCAGACAATGGCCCTTCAGCCTGCCCACTCTTTCCCTTACCCCACCTACCTACCTCCCAATTTTTTTTCATTTTTTATTGCTCATGTGCTATCTTCACCATGAAACCTGCATTACTCAAGCTGATCTTGTCTTTCTCCCAGAATGACTGTATTGTTGTATGTGCATATCTATCAAGTCTGTGTAGCCTTGCTGACCTCTGTATGTATATATATATATATATATATATATGTTTACCCTCCATCTTTTGAGTGGAACCTTTGTAAATGAGCAGTTCTTGCTCAAAGATACTTGTAATCATAGAGTTTAATAAATAAATAAATAAAATATGTATGCACCTTGGATGCCATTCCAAATTTGGTGCAATTTAAGCAAATACTTTTAGTTTATGTAGTTTACTGTAATTTTAACATTTCTGAATGTTTTGAGGCTTAAAACTCAATTATCTTTACAGCTAGAGATCTGAAACTGGGAATACTTCTGTATGGGCACTGGAAAAGTCACCATGCTAAACATGGTGCAATGTGGACAAATAATTTGTAGATTAGATGGAAATAACTGAAATCATAATTCTAGTAAAATGTCACAGAATCTTCAAGGAAACTGCAAGAAATTTTATGGAAACGAAATCAGCATTTTGTCAGAATTCTGCTTGCAGAAGATACATTTTCATGGCCTTATACTACAGGGAACAATGCAGTTCAGTGGCAATTAAGCCCTTTTGTCATGCAGTATTTTGTTACGTGTCACTTACTGCAAATTATTGTATTTCATCTGGCTCCACTATAGTCTACAGTGCAACTCCGAAATCCTCTCTTGCCAGACTGGACCCCCACTTTCACTACTTTTATCATTTTCTATTAGACTGCCCCCCTCATGCCCATCATTGTTCTTTATGTTCTGCACTCCTCCTCCATTCCCTTGATGCCAGGTGCCTTCTCCATCATGTCTCCTTAATATCTTAGTTCTGGTTTACTTTATTTGCTTCCTACCTTTTCTCCTCCAATACTCTACTCCTCCTTCTTTCTACTCCCTTCACAGCAATGTTTCCCATTCCCTATCTACTTCATTCAGGAAACTGACTGCTGGATAAATTGCCCTCTCATATCACTTGCCAAAACTCTGGTCTTCTCTCCCCATGGATTATCCACTCTGCCTCTTCTCTTTTCTCCCTTAAGTCTCTTCTTTGTAACTCTTCTACTCCCATTTGCAACTGTACATGACCTTATCCCCATTTTATCCTCCACACGTTGTCAAATAATGCTCTGATCATTTTGCCCTCCCTCCATTTTGTCTGATTGGGTAATTTCCCTAGCCTGTCCAATTCATTGTTTTTATTTATAACATGCTTCTTATGTGCTGTTTTGACCTTGCATCATTTATAATTGCTCTCCTTTTGTGGTACTGTATTTCTAGTACAGACTATTGTTTTTGTTAATTTGGTAATTATGGTTTATTTTTTCTCCTTTTGTACTATCTTCCTTACCACTCACCCCCAGGAAACATCTGGAAATAAGCTATTATCAGATTAGTATGAGAAAGAAAGAAAGAAAGAGAGAAAGAAAGAAAGAAAGAAAGAAAGAAAGAAAGAAAGAAAGAAAGAAAGAAAGAAAGAAAGAAAGAAAGAAAGAAAGAAAGATAGATTATATGGCAGCGAAGAGGTATTGTGCTGTTTCAGTGCCTTTGATATGGGCACATTAGATGGCAGTGAAGAGGTATACACCTCCTCTGCTCCCTTGAGCAAAATTAATAAGATGGTAGTAAAGAGATACTGTGCTACTGCAGTGCCCTTGAACAAGGCAAATAAGATTGCAGTGAACAAAATAAATGATAGAGGTCAGTGAGGATGCATTGCCTTATTGCTCAATTTGTTTGTACATTCTTTTGCTGTGAAGTTTAAATGTTATAAATTGGCTAATAATGGATGATGATGATCACAGTGTTGAAGATATCCATTAGATCATCACAAACCATGGATACTCAGTGTCATGATCCATTATTCAAATAATACTATGCAGTGAGGGACTGTACTTATGGCAGAGCAATAAATTACTGTGTACCATTTCTGCAAGGACATGTTACATATGTAGTGTATGGTAATGAGTACCCCAACCCCATATGATGTGTTAGTTTCATGCTGTGTTGCATATGCCAAGATGATGACAGCCAATTTTACTTCCCTGCAGAACATACCCTTGTATCCATGATATCAATAAAACAAAGGAATTGGAGCAAGTCAGGGAGCTGATGGCAACAAATGAGAAATGTTTTAACATAATTGTTATGGACATATCGACCATTTCAATGCAATCATTTTAACTGATGGCTTTCCAAAAAAAAAAAAAATAAAAAGAAGACAGTCCCTGAAACAGCAGCCAAAACATCCACTAAAAATCCTTGTCTGGGATACTATCTTATGGTAAGGTTCTGAGCCAATACTGCTATTTAGTGACATCAAGAATGCTGAGTTCTTCAGATATGAAATATTGGAGAAGACAATGATGCCCTTTATCAAGTAAGTGTTTGTAGATGAGTACCATTTTTTTTCAAGGTAATGTACTGCGTAGGAGAGAGGTATAATAATATGGATACCATAACATAATTAAGACAGTGGGCTCAATCTTCAAAGGCTGACACAGGGCTTACATCAAGCCTTGCATCAAACCCAGCACTGTGCCCAATAAGTTGACACACTTTGTGCCCAATTCACAAAAGTCACATGCATTTGCAACACTTTACCTCCTTTACAGTGGCTTGCATCATATATTTGGCCCAAACCCCCGTAAAAAGGTCCCATGATTGCAATAAAGTTAGATGAGCAAAAGCTGGTGTAAATCGCAGCATGAGGTGCACTGGATCAAAAATCCTGATTGCCGGCTAGGGAATGGTGCAAGCCCCATGCACCGTCTATCTGGCACACCCAGGACTTGCTGCATCCCAACGCATTTGTGAAACAAGCCCAGTGAGACAGGGACAAGACAGTCCAGGCTACTGTAGGGATACTACCTCTATAATTACTGCATTATTTCTATTTTACAGACAATGGCCTGGATTTTCAAAGGGGTTCTTAGACCGATTCAAGATGTGTCATACTACCACCTTGCATCAAATCAAGGTGGGCAAATACTGTCCACTGTATTTTGCAAATAGTGTTCTCTGTGGAAAGTCCCCCAAAATGACACTACATCAAAAATATGACACATGGCATGAGAATGATGCAAGCTGAGAAGGACACAAGTTGATTCAAAATACAATGCATGGAGTAAGATGGAGCAAAATGATGTAGTCTGAGTCAAAACATGATGCATGGATTGAGAGGAAGCAAAAATGATTCAAGATGAGTCAAAAACATGATTCATGGAGTGAAATGGAGCAAAGATGACTCAAGTTCAGTCAAAAATAAGATGCAAGAGTGAGACGAAGTGAAAAAGGATGCAAGTTGAGTAAAACATTACAACAGATGAAATGGACTCTGGTAGCAGTATTTTACATGTTACAATCCTTGAGAAAGCAATACAATGTCTGCAGTGCAGTACTCTTGCAGCTGAATGCCATTCATAGTGCCATAGTCAGATCTGCCTGTCTACTGTGGGCATCTCTATATTTTCTAGTGTCAGCTAGACCAGTTGTGGATGGTATAACAGTGGCATGCACCTTTAAATCCCCAAAAAAGGAGAAGGTGCATCTTTTTTTTTGATGCAAGCCCTATTGTGACATTCTACACCCATTTTTTGATGCAAGCTTGATGCAAGCCACTGTGGCACAGGCAGATTCACTTTTGGCATGAGCAGCATTTGAAAATCAGAATTGATGCAGTTTTTGGCACAGCTTATTTATTTTAATTATTAAAGAATCAGAATTACAAACTTTGAGCTAAGAGTTCATTTAGAGAGGGTCTTCATCAATCAAAGTAGAGGAACAATTATTTGAGTTGGGAATAGCAAATGCAGCTACCAGGCATTGTCATACACATATTAGTAACATTAACAAACTAATATAATACAAGAAATTCAGTACTAAAGACAGAGGCAAACTGTAAAGTACAGTCTTAACACAGTACAAGAGGAATAAAACACTGGCAGTATAAATAAGGTGCTAACAGTTCAAGTAGGTATTTACAAATAGCAGCTAAGAAGCCTTGTCGTAGCTTGTTACTTGCATCATTCCTTTCCGGTGGAAGCACCTTGCATCATTCTCTGACCTTTGAAAATCAAACCCAATGATATTAAGCAAAAAGTGACAGGAGTGGTTCAAATTTTCAGAGTAGTCTAATTGAGGCTTGGGACTCTGATTCAGGTTGATAAGTTTGTGAGCTCTGCATCTCACCACATTTTTTATATTTTTAAATAAGTTTAAGTATTTTAAAGCTTTTCTTTAGAAAGCTCATTTTAAAGCTTTTTCATAGCTTCTTGTAAGTTTTTATCAATTATAGTATTGTTTTTCAGGCTATAGAATAGAGTTTGAGTTATCCTTACTTTTCAACCATCAGAGCATAACAGACAGCAGCAGCAATCATGGTGTTCACAGTGTGATACTGGTGATAGCCAGCACCACGCATCACTGAATACCTGATGCCTGATGCCACTAGGAGGCTTGGAGACCTATGGACTGGAGGACTTTGATTCGGGGCCCGGATCTCTAACTTTTACTGTAGCCCTGTAGTTTCAGATTTGTAACTTAGTAGCCCTCTTTCTACTAATCCTTGTAAAATTGAAGCTGAGAACCACATTTGATACAATTTTGGAGAATTATCATTTAAGATGATTGCTGTCTCAGATCCAGAATACACTAGCAACTTTGTGATTTTGCAGCATTTAGTAATGTCTTTCAAATTGCTTTTAAACTTTGGAATACCTCGTTTGTATTGAACTGAAACTTTGAAAGGACATTTGATAAGACACATCATTGCAGTTTAGTCTGTTATGTTTGAGTGATATAAATAATCTGGATAAATCTGGCGGTAATAAAATTACAGTTTCACTCTTAGTTGATTAAAATGCTTTGACTAGTTCAACTCATTAAGATTCAATATTATCTTTACTAACTTTTTATTTAAAATGTATACCATTTGGCATCAGCTGGCCTCCTATGACTTGAAAGGGCAACATAAAAGGGAAATGAATTGCTACCTGCTTACTTCTGCCATTTTGCTCACATCGGGGAGCCTCATGAAGACACAGAGCAGTTTCTGTAAGCAAGAACTTTTAGACCTAGAAATCTAAATGCTGCATCCTTCCATTACAAAACAAATTCAGTTCTCAGGAGTGAAGCTGCTATCTGAATTGATTTGAATCATTGTTACATTTCTTTTTCCTTTTATTAAATAAAGATGTAGGGAGTACATTGTATGAGCTGGCTGAATTGGGTGTTTCTGCACTAAAGTGGGAAGAAGAAAGCAAACATAATAGATTAGCTCTGCATGGTGTTCTAACCTGTCTCCAAGAGAACTATTGATTTTTGACTGATGAATAACGAAAATAAGGTTTTAATATTTTAAAATAAATATTACTTGCATAGTCTGCAATGTTTTGCAATTTTAGTACAGCATATTAGTAAAACGTGTACTGAACTTCTAACCATAGCCAGGCAATTTATTATTATTTGAATACTAACAACTAATTTAATTAGATTTACCAAATTGTGTTTGTCTGTTAGTATTATTATAAGACAAGTAAAGGACTCGATTTTACAATGGCTGGTAGATCAGCACAATATTCTCCAAACCCCTGGCTGCAGCAAACCTGCTGAGTGCCAGGGACCCTGTGCCCAATTTTAGATAAAGCGGGGACCCGATGCCAAAGTCCCCAGGTTTGCTGCAAGCTGCCACCTGTGACACACAAAGGGCACATTCTAGGGGAATGTCACATGCCATGGGACGGGCTTGAGGCAGCACTGGCCAGCAATGGCAACCCATCTGCCAGTCTCCCAGGAAGCTGGTGAATCAGTCTGGACATGCCCTGGTTCATTGGGGGGGAGGTCAGGTTGGAGTTTGGGGGTGGCAACTACACAGTCTGTGTGGGACCATGTGGGGGTGGATCGACTCAGCAATACCAGCATGGGGGGAGAGCAAGCTCAGACCTGCCATGAACCACTGACTGCTCCTATGGTGGTCTGGCAGGTGTTGGGAAGCCATATGATCACATTCCCCAGGGAGGGACAGGGTTAACACCCACCCAGCAAGTGCTCCAGCAGTGGTGCACAGCAGGATAGATGAGCTATGGGCTGGTCTAATGGCAGTGTCAATGCACCCATGGGGGGCTTGTAAAATCTCAACTTAGGGAATATGGCAGCCCTGCCATGGTGCAAGCCCCCTTCTGCCATATCACACTAGTGCAGCTGTTGCAAGCCAAGTTGGTGCAGACAGTCCCCCCAGTGGCACAGGCTGCTTTAGAAAAGTAGGACTGGTGCAAGGTGTGGCACAAGGAGTGCTTTATGCCATTTCTCTTTGATGCACACCCCTTGCACTGGTCCTGACCATTGTAAAATTGGGTCCATAGAATTTTATGTAAATTTTTAAACAAGCTGACTAGTTATTGTGTACATTTATGCCTGATTTTGATATATTTTTAAACAGTGCCTGTTTTTATTTCATTTGTTATTTCATTAGGGTGCGATTTCAACAAGTCTTTCTGACTGCTGGCTCCTATGCACTTTTGATTTATGTGGCACTTGGACTTGATGATTTGGATGAAGGAAAAGAACTATAGGGACTGTAAAACAACTTCATCTTACTGACTTTCTGAAGTCATTTCAGTTAACAACTTGTTTTCCAAGACTTTTTTGCATCACCATGGTGCAACTTTAAGATCTGAATATTGATAGGATAGGATAGGAACTTTATTTATGTAGCGTGCCTTCCTGGAAGCTCAGACCACTTAACAATATTAAAATTATACACATTACAAAATCACACATAAAGTTCACAAAGCAGAGACTAATACATAATCCAACCTATCTAATCAACAATATACACTATATTAATAAAACAGACTGATAAAGTAATAAATCATAATTAGAAACCATGATCAACAACCAGTAGATCACTCAGTTAATAGATCAGCTGGGGTAATTATCAGCTCAAATTAAATACCTGTTCAAACAGCAGTATTTTTAGGCCTCTTTTAAAGGCTTCTGCCAAGGGTGCCTCCCACAAATAACAAGGTAAAGCTTTCCACAGGGTTGGCATGGCAACCAAGAGCACCCGGTCCCCAGATTGCCATAGCCTAGCCCTGGGAACCGTCAGGAGGCAACCCTCAGTGGAAAGGAGAGCCCAAGACTGGTGATGTGGAATCAGGAGATCTTGAAGGTAGGCTGATCCCCTCCCATGCAGGACTTTATAGGTCAGCAACCCAATCTTGAAGACAATCCTCCACCTCACTGGCAGCCAGTGCAGTTCATGGAGGACAGGTGTGACATGGTCAGATTTTGAAATGCTAGTCAACAAACTTGCTGCTGCATTCTGCACCAGCTGCAGCTGGTGAAGGTCACCTCCAGATAGCCCCTGGTACAGGGCATTGCAGTAATCCAGCCTGGATGTGATGAAGGCATGCACCAGGGTGGGCAGGTCATCAGATGATATCAGCCCTCAGATCTGGGCAATGTTTCTCAAGTGGTAAAAACCACTCTTAACAATTGGTCGACACCTCAGCCTCAAGTGTCAGATCATCATCCAGGACCATGCTCAGATCCTTCACCTGAGTGGAGGGAACCATGGGAACACCCCCTAGGACTAGCCCAGGGGGGTCTCCAATCCCCTCCCATCACAACGATGACCTGATTCTACCACTAGTACCTCCATCTTGTCTGGGTTGAATCACAACCAGTTGTGCATCATCCAGTTCTGGATCTCCTCCAGGCAGTTGTTAATCACTGAGGATTCCACCTGGTTTCCAGGTGCACAGGACAGGTACAGCTGAGTATCATCAGTGTAACAATGAAAATTACTGCCCACACTACCTGATAATGTCTCCCGATGAAAGCATATATACTGTGAACAACAAGGGCAACAGGACTGACACCTGTGGAACACCACAGGACAGTGGTTTTGGACGAGATGAGGCTAACCACATTGTCACCCTTTGCACTCTGTCCATGAGGAAGGACCTAAACCAGTTGATCACTGTTCCAGTTAGTCCCACCCAGCTTTTCAGGCAGTCCAACAGCTCCTCTTGATCCATGGTATCAAATGCTGCTGAGAGATTGAGGTGGATTAAGATGATATGCTCTCCCCTATCTCTCGCCATCAGGAGATCATTTAGCACCCTCACCAGGGAGATCTCGGTGTTATGCCCAAACCTGAATCCAGATTGGAAACATTCATAAATGGTGGAGGAGGCAAGATACATCTCAAGCTGACAGACCACCACCTTCTCTAGAACCTTCCCTTAAAATGGGAAGTTCAAGACCAGCTGCAGTTGCTGAGACACTCCAGGTCCATCTAGGGTTTTCTCAGTATGGGTCTAATCAATGCTTCTTTTAAAGTCCTAGAAAAAAAAACCTTCCTTGAGGGAGCACTGGACCATTCCAGCAACTATAGACCCTATCAGGTCCACACCTCTGACCAAAAGATGGGTTGGACCTGGGTCCAGTTCACAGTATGTTGGCTGCAGCATTGAGATTATGTCCATCACCGTCTCCATTCCAACTGGATAAAACTTAGCCCAGACAAGAGGGATGCCCCAGCATGATTCAGGAGGGACCCTGCAATCACATTGTGTGGTACTGGAAGAGATCTCAGTCCTGATAGAGGGCAGTTTGTCATCCAAGAACAGAGCAAACTCATTGCGCCTTGTACTTGAACCTACTCCTCCAGCATGGAGACAGGCTGGATGTAATAGCCTATCTATCATGTGAAACAGCTGAGCTAGTCTGTTCCCTTCTACAGCAATCTCCCTAGACAAAAAATCTGCATTTTTTCAGGAGAGTGCCCCGATAGCATAATGTATCTTCAGGGCCAATTTGTCCTCCATCAGACCAGAACTCCTCCAGGGCCACTCTAACCTCTGATCCTTAGTCTTAAACTCCCTAAGCTCCCTGTCAAACCAAGAGGGCCTTCGGCAAGTAGACAATGATTGTATATAGATGGGTGTGATTGAGTCAAAGGCTACAACAACGGCCCCATTATAAATCACCATTGCCTCCTCTGGCCCAATCGCACATGCAGTCTCCACACCCGAAAAGTCCAGCATCACCTGTAGTCCTACTGGGGAAAATCCCCTTAAGTGGCAATATTGAACCATCTCCAAAGAGGCTAGACTCTCCAGGGGGCCCCAAATGTTAACCCCATGATGCTATGATCCAATCAAACAACCAGATCAATCCTGAGGTCATCAACCCCAAGAACCATAATGAACACCAGGTCAAGAGTGTGGTTGCTTGAGTGGGTCACAGAGTTGACAGTTTGCAACAGGTCTAGGGCCTCCATAGTCTGCAGACAGTCACATCTAACTGATGAGAACCCGTCATTGAGCCAGGTGTTGAAATCCCCCAGAATTAAACTGGAAGATTCCAACACCAGGCAAAGAAGCCTCCACAAAAATCCCCACCCCTACCAGGAAGGCAATAGACCAACAGGATCCTGTAACCCACGCCACCCCCCCCACCACTCAGCAACACACTCAAATGACCCAGTAGAATCCACTGGTAGCACCGTGAGGCCCAGGCTGGCTCTAAAACAGATGACCACACCCCCACCTCAGTGATTCTTCCTTGAGTTGTGTGTCACAGAATACACAGCCAGTACTGCTGCCTCCAAAATGGGCACAGCATTTTTGTCCAGCCAAATCTCTGAGATGTAAGCCAGGTGTACTGAGGAAACCAAGTCCACTATTACTGCAGTCTTGTTCATGATCGACCTGGTATTGCAAAGCACAGACCAAGTAGGATAAGGGAAGACTGCAAGAGCAGCCTCCTGCCCACCCGCACAGGTAGAGCCCTTGGGTATGGGAATCAGACAGGAAGGACCCCTCTATAATTCCCATTTCACCCCAGGGCACCCCCTAAACCTCACCACCTGAATCCAAGACTTCCCGGCAACCACCTGAGTAGCCCCCTGTCTCAACCCCCTCACATGAGTTCCCAATGCCCCGCATCTCCTGTAAGTTTCTGCAGGCAATGAGGGAAGCTTGAAAATGATAGAGGTCATGCAGCTGGGATACCGAGATGCTGCGCCTTACTGGCCCATAGCCCCAGCACATAATGCCTATCAATTCTGATATCCCCACTCACTCTTTATAACTAAATACACCTATGCCAAATACTATACAAATGTTCTAAGAAGTAGAGAGTTTAGAACCTCTATACATAAACATACATGACATTACTCAAATACCAATTTCCCCTTAAAATCTACCCCTCTCTCCATTTCCCAGCACAATAATACACTCAACCCAAACTAACAAGGAAACAGAGAAAATGTCCACTGTGCATTAATAAATTGTAATTAATATTCTCTCATTAAATGATATAGGGCTCTTGATACCCAGTATACAATTGGTCTACTTTTCATGAACTCTCACTTCCCAATTTTAACTCATGAAAAAGCAATCACTTTTTGTCCAATAATACCTCTCTCATAGCTCCAATACTTTAATAATGAAAATGTCCAGTTTAATGTCCAAAGAAGTTCTACAGCAACACAGAGGCTCAGTACTCTCAGTTCTTAGTGTCCAGGCAGTAAACACTTCCCTGTCAGTTGCAGCAATTATCAAATGGGTAATCCCCAATGATGACAGTCAGCCGATAATGGGGACAGCACCACATTGTGACTTGGAGGCACAGAAACCACACCAAACACACTGTGTGGCCTCAGCTATCCACAGGAGTCTTCAGTCCATGCAAACAGGTCCAACCACCCAGATCTCTCACTTTGTCGTCCCACCAATGATAACTGGGACCAATAGCAACAGCAATGTCCCACCAACACTGCTACAAAATGCACACAGCAGCAGCCAGCCAATGACCTGAAGAAGCAGCACAAACACCCCCACTGGTTGCGGCAATAATTGAGTGGATACTCCGACAATACTGTAAAGCAACACCCAACTGCTGGCTACGGGGGCAGCATGACACAGACACATAACAGAGTGAAGTTCACATTAGCAGTTTCAGCACTCCACAAGCCTCCCAGCACACACAAACAAATCCAGCCAGATCTCCCTTCAGCAGTGTCCTCTAGAAGGTGGGTCTGTTTCTTGGCTTCTGGCCAGAATCCTCTAACCTTGCTCCTACAGCACTCAACACTTGAAGCCAGGCAAGCCAAGCAAGAAAGTTTGTCTCCTCATACCTAAAATCGGTAGCTGTCTTAGGGAAATCTGCAGTTCCTTAGGTGCAGTTCAATTCAGCAGCCCCAATACATGCACAGTATACAAAAATTACTAAACAGTTACTAATATCACTAAAACACATTTAAAGTGCTTAGGAAACACTTTAACAACACTTAAAACACTTAAGAAATACTTTAGCAAAGTCTTTACTGTACAGCTACAGATGGCAAGCCAGTGTGGTCGCCATCTTCAATGAGATGGATACTTTCAATGTGCCAACAAGTTATTCTCATCCAATACTTGAGAACCAAGCTGAACAAATTACTATAGTACACAGGTTTAAGAGATCAGATAAGTAGACTTTTATTCATCTATGATATTAGCTATAAAAGCTAAACCAGATAGGTCTTCCTGGAACTTTACACAGTAAAAATACTACTGTAATTAATGTTCCAGTCCTATTATAAAACAGCTATGAAGGAGAGTAAATGCAGAATAAATGCTGTATTTTGACATCTGTGGCCATAGAAGGATGCACAGACACTTCCCGGTTTGGATACCAGAATGAAAAAAAAGGGCCAGAACTCAAACCTGATGTATGATGTCATGGTGTAATATTGTTACTGGTGGTACTGACTGCCACTCTAGCACATATAATCTCCATTCATTACAATTAGAGTTTTGTGATATTTACTAATATATCTAGATATAGTTCATCTTGCCACTTGCAACCATTTTATTTAGAAAATGATAACATAGTTTATTAATTAGAATGGAGGGAATTAAAGGATTAGGGAGAAGGAAATGGTCATTATTAAGGAAAGTCTACAGTAGGTCAACACAGCAGGTCCTGTTTGAGGCAGGTGGTGAAAAGTAATAGGTACAGAAAACAAATCTTGTTCACTAGGGAAGTGGAGGAAGTAGTGAGGGGAAAAAGGGAGTATTTCAAGAGATCTAAAAAGAGTGAAAGGGATAGGGATAGGTCTGTGTGCAGTACTTTGTTAAGCTGAAGGAAGCCAACAGGGTGGCACAGAAAGCCAACATAAAACTGAGAACTGCAGAAGATAAGGAAGGGGACAATGCCTGCTTTTACATCAGGGAAAAAAAGATAAGCATTTGTCATTGCCGAATGTTTGTTTGCTGGCATTAGCAGTGGAAGTGCAGGAGTTAGATAGATGCAGTATAGGAATGGCAGAGAAGTACTGAACTGACACCAACTCCATCCCCACCCTGCAGAGATGGACAGGCATTGGGGTGTGTCTTTGGGTCATCACCCATAACGGTCATGACATTTCACCTTACCCTGTCCTGCAAACACTGACAAGTGTCGAGGTGTGCCTTGGGGTGTTTGGGCTTTACACTCACCTCATTCCATAAGGAAATACACTGAAATGGGTGCAGCAGATGAGAATGGTTTGAACTCCGGGGCCAAAGAGTCCAAGGTGCACCTCGATGCCTGTCACTGGCTGTGGGGGTGTGGAATGGCGTGACCATTACTGTCGACAATCCCAAGTTACACCCCGATGCCTGTCATACCCTACAGCATAGGGCATTATGGTCAGAAACCCTAAGGCCCCGGGCATGTCTTGGTATTTTTACTCTAAGTTTTCAACATGGGCTTTTTGTGACCCCACTGCATGAACAGTGACACTATCAGTTTGTTAGCTGAAAGGTGATTTTGCAGAGTGACTATGCCATTAATGCCACAGGTGCAAAAACACATTTCCAACATGATGTGAAAAATGGCAGCTATACTGTTCATGAGGAGGTGTAAAAAAATGGTAATTTTGAAAATCTGGAGAGAAAATATAAAAAAACTGGTTTAGTCACAAGCTTGACTAGAAACTGTGCAACGCGCACCCATAATGCAATTATTTGTGGTATTTTTTCACCAGATTTTCTATATAGGCATTTTGGGACCTCCACTCATGAACAGTGTTACTGTGATTTTCTTAATCTGTCCCGAACACTAATTTCCCACATCGACTGCGCTATTCTGCGCTGGAAGTGCGAAAACACATTTCAACCAAGGATGTGAAAAATGACAGCTGTGCTGTTCATAAGAATGTGAGGAAAAATGCCAATGTTGAAAATCTGGATTGAAAATACTACAAATTTGTGAAGGTATGAGGGTGCTTAGAAACTGCGCAATGCACGCTCGTAACACAGTCATTTAATGGACTTTTGTGACCAAATTTTCAACATAGGCATTTTAGGACCTCTGCTCGTGAGCAGTGTCACTGTGATTTTCTTACTCTGTCCTGAACAATGATTTGCCACAGTGACCACGCTATTCTGCGCCAGAAGTGTGAAAACACATTTTGGCCAGAATGTGAAAAATGACAGCTGAACTGTTCACAAGGAGGTGTGAAAAAATGCCAGTGTTGAAAATCTGGAGTGAAAATATTACAAATTCATGAACTTGCGAGTGTGAGTGGAAACTGTGCAATACAGGCTCGTAACACAGTCATTTTTGGGAATTTTTTCACCAAATTTGCAACATAGGCTTTTTGAGATCCCACCTCATGAACAGTGAGTATTTCGTTAATCAGTCCCAAAAGGTGATTCCATGCAGTGAATGCAAAATCACCTTTCAGGACCGAATAATCAAATGACAGTCACTGAATTCATGAGATGGGGTCCCAAGAATCCCATGTTGAAAATTTGGTGCAAAAATTTGAAAAAATTACCAAGACATGCACCAAAGCTGAAAAAAAACCTATTTATGCCATTATACAGCTTACCGGCAGTTCTTTAGTTCGCGGTCAGCTTTGAAGAGTGCAGACGTGTTCCCGCTCAACCAAAGATCATCTCGCTGGCCTTCAGAGTATGGGGTGAGGAGGTGTGGAGAGGTGGGGTACTCAGAGGGTGGGCACGGGTTGCGGGAGAGGAGCAAGAGAGTCAGTGAGGGACTGTTTTCTTTTGTGACAGGTTTTTTTAATTTTTTGGTTTACATGGACAACATGGGACTTTTGCCATGCTGGAGTGGGCTCTCAGCATGGCACCTGGAAGTTTTTTTGGGGGAGCAGTGGAGCCAGCAGGGGATTGGGCACCCCCATTGGCCATACAATGTGTGTGGGGAGCACATGAGTACACTGGACTTTGGCCATGCTGGGCTCCCAGTGTGGCAGCTGGAAGTTTGTTTTTTTGGGGAAGGGGCACTGGAGCCAATGGGGATTGGGTACCCCCATTGCAGATACAGTGTGCTGGGGGAGTGTGCATGAGCCGAGGGGGATTGGGTACCCCCTCGGCACACAACAAAGGGGGGGGCGCACAAATACAACCACCACTACAATCAGTGGTGGTGACATGGAGGCAATTTGCATACTACTGATGGCAGAGCAGTATGCAAATTGCCTACACACTACCACCGCTGATTATAGCGGTCATTTGCTTTCAACTGTACACCACAGTATCCCATGAGGTGGACACATGGGGAAGTGCACCATCTGTAACAGCTAGTCATTCCCTGCAAAATCTCTCACGGCAATGGGAGGGTAGGGCGACCGGATGGGGGGGGTCGGTGAAATGGCCGACAGGATGTCGCTATATGTACGTACGTTGGGGGGAGTGAGTATGGCGAGCGTGGGCTGGGACGGAGCAGAGAAGCTGTAGGGGGTGGCCCTGTGGTGGGTTGCCAAGCTGCATCATGGATTGACCTGTGGTTGGGGTGGGTGAATGTACCAGGTTCAGGTCTGGGTGCTGGTGCGATTTTATTGCGCCTGGCCCGAACATTTAATTTTACAAGTTTTCATGCCCCCTGACATGCACCCTCCCCCAGAGTTTAGAATCCTTTAGTGGGGGCCCAGAAAGCAGTGACATTTATGTCCCCGGTGCCGTTGTCCTGTGCGCCAGGGTGTCAGAGAGCGAACATGTTTTCGGCACTCTGACTGCACGATAACAGCAATCACCTTTAGGCTTTTGCCATTATCACATAGAACCTCACGCCACTGCAATCTGAACTGCTATCATAGACAGCTGGGCATTCATTGGTGTGGTGTGGCTGTGCCTGCAAAAACGCTGAGGGCATTGGAAGCAGGAGTGCCACAACTACGAAAACTCATATGGTGGTACTATGTTTCTTTCACATAAAGGAAGACACTATCAAACTTAAACAAGGAATAGGGTGAAAGTAAGACAGCAAAGGCAAGGTAGAAATACTGAATGATGATTTCTGTTCAGTATTTAAAAAGGAAAAAGGACTGACCTTTTCCTCAGTGAAAAATAAACAGTAGACCAGAAGGGGGAAATGTGTATAGGATCATTTGCCATGGACAGGATACTAAGAGGGCTCAGGTCACTGATGCTGAGAAAGACCTCAGGTCCTGGAAGACTACACCACAGGGTACTGAATTAGATGGCACAGACACTAGTTAAGCCACTAACATACCCCTTTGATTGCTCCTTGGTGACTGGAGAGGTGCTAATGGCCTGGATATAGCACATGTGGTGCCACAGCACAAAAACCGTAATATGGACAAGCCAGTGAACCACAGGTTGGCAAGCTTGATGTCAATAGCTATCAAGCTAGTGGAAACAATTATAAAGAACACACTTATGGAGTTCCTGGGGGACTATGGGCTACAACATGGTAGACAGCATGGCTGAATGGTCTTGTCAAGAAAGTTTTATAGACTTTTTGACTGGACAATGAGGATAGTAGACAAAGGACATGCAGTTAGCCTACTGTACCTTGATTTTAGCAAGGCTTTCAACTCTGTGCCATATAGTTGGAAATGTGTCAAATAACTGGGGGATCTGGGTGGCAGAAGTTAGAAAAGTAGGTAGAAAATAGGTTTTGGTGGAGGAAGATGGTGGTTATTCAGTTCCAAAAAGTGCAAGATCCTGCACATGGAAAACAGAGACACAGGGCAGAATATAGTGTAGACCACCCCCTCTCCAGTGTCTAGGTGTATGCTGATGGTCACTGCTCATGGGGAAGGGGTGATCACAGAAGAAACTTTCCAAGATTGACTTATGTTTTCTAGGTCCTTAGAGATGGGCACACCCAGGCCCCCCGGTACTGGCCTAGGAGGAAAAACTATTAGCAGCATTTAACAGTCTGTTAAAGAATGGAAGCAACACTTTCTTCAAAGTAAAATAGGGGATCCCATTTTAGTTGAACCTGATGTCAGTTTATGGAGCAGTTAATTATACATGGGGTGAGAACACATCACACTGGACCATTGTGGTCACATAATCACAGGAGTCCTCATTGTCCCTTCATACACAGTCCATTCCATGGGTTGTGATCTGGATGACCTGGAACAGGTGGGCAGCTCAGTTCCTCTAGAAACAAAAATCAAAATGCTACAGGGCGGCCTCCTATCACAGTTCCACATACCCACTGGTTCCCATCATCTTGGCTCAGCTGGCTTCTCACCTCGAGGCCACTGCTTCACTGTCCCAAATGGTCAAATTAATTCTCGGAGTGGGGCACACTAGCCTCTTGCCTTGGTGCTACCATTTCCTCCTCCCACCTGGCAATCTTCTAATGCTTCAAACGTGTAGTGTCTCATTAGGGGCCTCTGGCACACATTCTTTCTCCGGGCACACGATTCACTGTGGGTGACTGTCCCCATGAAACATGGTGGCACGTCCCCATTTTGTTTGTGATCACTCTTCTCTGTCTCGCACACCATTCCTCCGGCCACCCCTAGCCATGCAGTCAGCATCCTCCTACAGTGTGTTGATTTGTTGATTTGTCCTGCCTATCCCTGAACCTGGAAACCCTTGCAGTGGCCACCACCATGTCCAAACAAGTAGATGACTGTCCTCCCACTACCTCGAAAGAAAACTACAATGCCGCTTGAGCAGGCAATCGGTCAAACTCAACCCATGCCAATCCACTGTCTCCCTCTCAATTCCTCTCCCCTCTCTCTTTCTGCATACTCCCTTTTGTCACCCTGCCCCTCCTCTAGGGTACTCCTGCACTGCCAGCACTCCTCTGGGGTGGCAAAAACTATTAACTCTTAAAAGTCCAGGTACAAAATGTCCCAACCTTTTAACCCAAATGGTGCATGTCCCAATGCACTATAATGACACCCCTATTTCCATGTGGGGGGGGTTACAACTCTCCCTCAGTTGAATGCTCCATGACCTCAGCAAGCTCCTGAGCACCACCAGTCACCTTCACCAGGGCCCAAGCTGGCAAGGTACTTGCACTCCCCGTCAAACCCCAGGAGAGCTTCAGGCTGCTCACCATGTACAGTAGATGGAAAAACAAATTTACACCATGGGACCCTACTACTAGCTCGGCTCTTTCACACGCATGCCCAAGCACTATTCCCTGGGCAGCCACCCACCATACCCATCAGATGGATTGCCTACAGCCTAGGGTGGCATCCCAGGCCGAAACACTGGTCAAGACCAAAATACTACTACCCAAACTGCTGCCCACTGCCTGCCAGGAACTACCTCCTTCCACGCTCCACCCTTTAAACTATACCAAACCCAACAGTTACCATCCTAATAGAAAAGGAATAGACATAAAAGGTGTGAATGGCTCTAAACTTGTAAGATACTGCAACATTGAAGCATGCACAGTGATAATAACATTCAGCAGTCAGCTACCTCAACATGATTACCATGAATATTGCCTACTAACTTGTAACAAGAGCAATAATAAACTATTAAACTGCTGTGGACAGCCCCCCCAAAGTCTTAAGTTCAGATCGCAACAAAGTCACAAAAAGGGTTAACCTCACCCAAGGATAGCTATCAGGCATCACATCATTTTGGGCATCACAGTAATGAGTTACCCCCGCTATAATAGTAATCAGGGTGGGGCTTAGTGTAAGGCTGAACATACAAATCAGTTGCCTCCTGGCAATACTTTGTGTGACCATCATCAATGTCCTGCAGCAGAGCATAGTTTTTAAATAGGGTGAGCCCTTCATAGACTCTTCGAGCACAGATGCCTTTTGAAATTCACTGGACCTCCTGCAGAGAAACTGTGGGGCTGTTGGCGTGCGGGTTGTGTTTTCGGTCCAGCTTCTGCAAGATGCCATGAAACACCCAGTCTAACCTCTTCTCCTCTATGATGTTCCAGACATGTTCTGGCACATAGAGGCAGTCATACTGAAGGAACTCCAGCCGAACATGACGTTGCACATGCGTCTCCTCTTGCAATCACTGTGGCAAACTGTGAATGGCCATTCTCAGGGCCTGTCCATAGGGGAGCCACACTCCATTTCTGTACTCCCACTCCTGCCACTGATGTTCTTCTGCCAGCCCCCAATGATCTTGAGGCCTTGGACAGGGGCACCATCACCTGCAGTGTCCTTAGGGGTGACATCACTGCAGTTGCATAGCAGGATGCTGAATCCCACTCTTAGTCCTATTCATCCTCTCCCTCACTCTCCACTTGTCCTTCTGCCCCACCAGCCTCCTGGTCTCCAGGCTGGGCTCTCTCTAGCTGTTCTGCTGGTAGACTCTGCAGGGGATGTGAGCTGGTTGATGGTCCAGAGTGTACAGCTTCAGTAGTCTCACCTGTGGGCACAGGTTGTGGGGCTAGAACAGTCTCTGGCATCTCAGCATGGGGAACTTCAGAACATGACCAAGCTGAACAAAAATCCACTGGGGTCAACAACCTGGTCTGGGGCTCAGCCACTTCCACGACCATGGCCCAGTGGTTTACTGGATGCTTAACTCTCCTCGGAGGTGGACTCTTTGGTTGCCTCCCAATGCAGTAGGCTCTGGGATGCCAGTGGGGTCCTTACAAGCAGCGAGGTCCTCTCAACCTGCCAAGCTAGTGTCATCTGAGGTCAGGGAGGTGGTGGATTGCCTGGGTCCAAAACCAGATGAGTTGGTATCTCGGCATATACAGCACACACAGAGAGAAATGCTACTCTAGGCCCTTACTATGGAACAGGGCACATGCCACGGGCACAGTCAACTTCCCCACCAGCTCCCTTATCCATGTGAACATTTCTGAAGGCATGGTGACATCAAATGCTGAGGGCTCCTGTGCCATTTTGATCCAAAACAGCTTACACAGCCCAAAAAACAAAATCAAGATAGCAGTAACAGTAGTCCACCTCCTATCTGGTGTCTAGGGGTACACCGATGGTCATTGTCCATGGGGAGGAGGCAACCATAGCAGAAACTTTCCAAGATTCACATACGTTTTCTAGATCCTAACAGATGGGGTGCACCCGAGCCTCCTGGTGCTGAGCTTGGAGGAAAAACTATGGTTAGCAGCATTGACAGTCTGTTAAAGAATGGAGTCAACTCTTTCATCAAAGTAAAACAGGTGATCCCATTTTAATTGAACATGATGCCACTCCATGGAGCAATTAATAATACATTAGGGGAGAACACATCACACTGGACTGTTACGGTCACATAATCACAGGAGTCCTCAATGTCCCTTCACACAAAGTCCATTCCGCAGGTCGTAATCTGGACTATCCTGAACATTCAGGCAGCTTAGATCCTCTAGAAACAAAAATCAAAATGCTGCAAGGCTGCTTCCTCTCACAGTCCTACATACCCACTGGTTCCCATCATCTCAGCTCAGCTGGCCTCTCACTTCAGAGCCACTGCATCCCTGTCTCAAATGCTCAAAATAATTCTCAGAGTGGGGCATATTAACCTGTCACCTCTGGGCTACCATTCCCTCCTCCCAGCTGGCAATATGCTAATGTTTCGAGTGGGAAGCTCTCAGTTTGGTGCCACTGGCTCCCATCCTACCTTTGTACATAGAGTTCACCATGGGTGACTGTCCTCATGGAACATGGTGGCACATCCCTTTCTTGTCTGCGATCACTGTACTCTCCCTTGCAGCCTAGACCTGCAGTCACTTCCAGCCACGCAGCCACCATCCTTCTGTTGGATGCTGATTTCATCCTGTCTGTCCCTGGACTGCGGAACCCTTGCAGCCACCACATCCAAACAGGGTGTTGGCTGTCCACCTGCTATCCTGAAAGAAAACTATCATGCCACTTAAGCAGGCAATCAGGCTTGCTAGATCCATGCCAAGCCACTCTCTTTCCCTCTCGATTCCTCTCCCCTCTCTCTTCCCATGCTTCCCTCATATCATCTGGCCCCACCCCTAAGGTACTCCTGCACTGCCAGCCGTTTCCCAGGGCAGCACAAACTATTAAGCCCTACAGATCCTGGGACAAAATGTCCCAACCATGTATCCCAACTGGTGCATGTCCCAATGCACTATAATGATGTCCCTTTTCCGGGGAGGTTACATAGGCTGTGTGGTAGATGACAGTTACAATGACAGAGGAGGAAAGGGATCTGAGGGTGTTGATTAACAGCCTCAAATCATTAATACAGTGTAATAGACAATAGGGAACTAAACAGTATGCTGGGATGTATTTGTATGGGTTCACAGCAACAGAAATAAAAGAAGGTATTATTGCTCCTGTACAATACTCAGATGTGACTGCACCTGGAGTACTATATACAGTTCTAGAAGCCGCACTTAAAAAGGACATCAACACGCTGGAGACAGTGCAGAGGTGTGTGAGCACAATGGAGCAGGGGCAACAGGGGAGGACATATAAACAATGATTCTAGTGCCTCAACATGAACACACTGGAGGTCAGAATTCAAGGGGAGAACATTATTGAAACATTTAAATACATGCAGTGCATTAACAAGGTGGACTTAAGATGACTATTTATAACCAGCTAGAATACAAATACCAAGCTGACCTGGTGGCGCAGATGGTTGAGGTGCTGGACGCAACACCTCGAACCACGCCGGTGACCTGGGTATGGGAATGGACTCGGGGTGCCGAGGGTCAGCAGGGGAAGAAGAGGATTGAGAGTCTGGAGAACTGCTCTCCTCTTTGGGGGTGGGTAGGTGGGCTGCCTGGCTCAACAGTGGCTCCTAGTGGAGACCGGGGCACTGTTGCGAATGATGCAGTATGGTCAGCACCAGGAAATGGAAAATGGCTCCTGCATTCGCTGGATGATAGCTCCCCCACTCTCCGACCACATCAGAACCTCCATGAGCCTCCTCTACCTCAGCAGCACCTCTGGTGGTCCTAATAGGAAGTGCACTGGACTCTTTCCCTGGTGCCTGGTGCCTTCCCCCTCGGAGGAGGGGGACCTGCCCGGTGAAGGGATATGCCTCAGAGGTCAGCTGCAATCTGGGGGATTGAGGAGGAATTGTGAAGAGGACAGCCAGTGGGTCAAGGTGCAATGAGGAGCCTGAAGGAGTGGGGAGCACGGAGCAAGGTAGGTAGGTAAAAAAAAAGAATACAAATACCATGGAAAACAGTCTGAAATTGGTGGGTGATAGGTTCAGAAGGGATTTTGTTTTCACAGTTTTTGTCCAGGAAATATACACTAAGCTGAGGCTGGTTTCCAGGTGTGTTCTGGGAGCCCAGGGAAGTTAAATGACTTGCTCATTGTCACAAAGTATGTACTGTAAATAGTGGGATTCAAACCCACTTCTCCAGGTTTGCAGCTCAATGCTCTTAACCACTACACTATACTGCCTACTACTGATTTAAAGAAGTACTACTTGACAGAAAGGGTGGTATGGGGTGGAACAAGCTACCCGAAGCACTTAGTGCAAAAATGACGAAGAGCTTTAAGATGGGGTGATATAGGCACAAATGGGAAGGCCAGGGTGGTGGAAAAGTGAGTCATGATCCCCTAGGGTGGCATGTACAGCCTCAAGGGCACACTGTATAGACCAAAAATGCCTTCTTTTGCTAGGAGGTTCTATGTTTCTGTCATGTTTATTGTTTTTTGCAGGAAGATTTTAATCAAGTTTCAAAGCAGTGAGTCTGACTCACACCGATAAATATACAATCAATACAGTGTCACATGGCAACATGCATTCTCCATGTTTAATTTGTTAATACAATCTAAAAGTTCTGCCTGCTTCCCTATAACTTTAAACAGTCAATATGTTAAAAAGTCTAACAAATGTTGTCATATTTTGAGTTTTACTTGAATTCTGTGATATAAAATTGTGCAGCTTTATACAACTGTAATAAAATGAAGTGGCAGAAGTAGATTTCTAATCTAAGCATGCTTGTCAATAACAATCATCTTTTCAACTGAGGTTGCTGGTATCTTAATGTCATCTAATCTTTCAGTTTTGATTATAGCAGCATTTACAATAAGCAGAAGACTTCTAGTGTGATGAAATATCAAAATGACATATTGGAAAAGATGGATCTGGCTGGGGACTGAAATAGAATGAACCTCTGTAAACTGAGTGATCAGGTTAGAAAGTGGCTTCAGGGTGGTTTGTTATTAAGAAGGAGAAATAAAGCAAGAGTCCTTGCAGTGCAGCCTTCTCAAATATTATGTATATTAGTCATCATTTGTTCCTTTATTATTTTCAGAGTATTGCAGCCATCGTCCACTCTCTCACTCTCATGTCTGCTGTGCTGATAGCTTATTCATTTATTTTCTAGGGTATACAGTGCTGCCTTCAAGGATGACGCACTCTGTGATAAAGACATCACATTTTCCTTTGTTACAGATTAGAGTAATTGCCATTGGTTTACGTTGAGCTATGGTCATATCCTTCAACATATCACTGGCAGAAACTATGATAAGAGTATGTCATCCTGGCAGATAACACCATGCTATATATACCATTGAAATTCATGCCTGAATTGCACAATTTTATGAAAAAAAATAAATACATAAACAATCAAATCTATTCGGCATGCACAGTTAAGTTATATTCTTACTGTAAACAAAAATGAATTCATTGACACATAAGAAGAAAGAGGCAGCAGGGTTTAATGCCTCTCAGTGTCTTTTCAAACATAAAAGCATGGTTCACATGCAACACGAATCATGGTATTTAAAGTAAAATTATCATACAGAAGTCCATGTCAGTTCCCAGTGGACAGTAGCACAGATGAGAATAACTGGTTCACACAATGTGGCAGAAACAAAGCAGCATTGATTGGGTCACTGAACAACACACCCTTGTTGACAATCTCATCTGCATGTAACCTTATGCTGACTATTTCTATTTGTATGAATACACAAAAAGACAGTTTTTCTGATAAAACACATCCATGAGGACTGTCACACTAATACTCCCATGCTATTACTAACAGTTTTACATATTTATGAAGATGATGATTAGGGCTGAAAATATATTATGGAAGTCATGGATTTCATGACCTTTGACATTAAAAAAAATATCTGCTATTTCTGGCCTTTCAACCAGAAAAGACAACTGGGAATCTAAACAATTAAAATGACATTTATATATATATATATATATATATATATTGTATATATATATATATATATATATATATATATATATATATGTTTTATTTTAGTCTTTGGTAACCAGGTAAGGCTCACTAGGCACAAGTGCCTGTTTTCAGGGGCGACCTGGGAGCACTGGGAGGTTAAGTGACTAGCTCATAGTCACACAGTATGCAAGTGGAGGTTGTGATAATCAAACTCAGGTCTGGTTTGCTGGATGTATCAAGTTTGTTCACACCTCATTCCTCTAACCTCTAGGCTATACTGCCAGCCCATTTTGACTGTTTTCTGCTGGATGTATACTAAAACAAAAGTGGACTTTGGCTGCACATGGAAAATTGGACTTTTCAGTGCAGAAAAAGGGACCTACAAAATCTTCATTCTTTCAGCATTCCTTCGGCTCTGTGGCATTGTAACAAAGTGTTTTTTTACAGCATAATACAGAAAAATTGAGGTCTGCAAGCCATGCGACTTTTGACTTGCAGCAACAATCCAGTGTCACTAAGGGACAGATTTTCAAAGCCCTGTTTAGATCAACATAAGCTGAAGCAAACAGCAGCTTGCACCAGTCACTGGTGCACCATGGACCTTGCACCTGATTTTCAAAGGGGTGGGGTCCCGGTGCCAACTACCACTTGTTGGAACAAAGATTCCCATGTGTTAAAGGAACAACACATGGAAGGGGAATGCAGCAAGCTGCAAGACAGTTTTGTGGCAATGGTAGCACAAGCAGAAGGGTTATCAACAATGTAGGGCGGATGTCTGCAACAGTATACCCCCCCCACTGGCACTGATGCAGTCTGCCAATGCTGGAACCCCTGGGTGACATGCTAGCAGATGTCCTGGCCTCCCCCCTGCAGCAAGGTGGGAAGTCCACCCTGCATGCCCTGAACATGCCCTGGCATGACAGAGGGCACACCCTCTCAACAGCACACTATGCCACCACTAGTGCAGTTGGCCTGCAGGCCATGCCTGCCAGCATGTTTCCACCATTAGTGCCAGTGGGAAGCCCTGCAGGCGGTGGGCCCTGGCTCCCAGCAAACCCTCCTATTACCACCTGTGTGGACTAATATGCAGTGCCCTACACACTGTCACAGGGGTTCCCATGCATTGCTGAACCACCTGGCTCCCAAAGGGCACAGCACTCAGTGCCCCTGTATGACTGTGGGGTGTTGCCATGGCTATAACTGCTCTCTAAGGGGTCTGCAGGTGGGACCCCATTTGGCACATGGGGAGTTAGACTAGCTCAGGGCTGGTCTAACTTTGGGTTGGGACTGCAGACATTGGCACCTTGTAGAATCCCAAATTAGGAGATATAGCAGTCAATGTCCTGTACAAGTGCCTGTGCACCATGACACACCCCCATGTTTGGCACTGGACTGGCACAGGGCCTGTCTGGAGCAAGGGCACCCAACCTCAATGCAGCCTGCATTCAAGAATCAGGATTGCCACATCTTTTGACACAAGATGCCCCTTGCATCATTTCTTCTTGACGCAGTCACCTTGAGTCAGTCAGGGAGATTTGAAAATCGGGACCTAAAGTACATGATCAGCTTGCACAGCACATGTCTTTGTAACAGAGAAATCTGGCAGAGCACTGACCTATCAGTTCAATGGCAGGGCTGTCACTCATGGTAATGATGAAGTGGGATTGGACTCCAGCTTGGAACATCCATTACTGGCCAGTGGAAGACTCTCCCACACAAATTCACCACAGGCCAGAAGTGATGACAAGGCCACAATTCACTTGTAGCAGCAGCACTGTGGCAGCATACAGTACCTTTTTATTCCCTGACAGGCTCGGTTAGCTATCAGACCTGTCAAGTAGTTTGGGTGAGAGAGAGACCAATTTTTCTTTTTTTTTATTATTTCCTGATGGGTCAGGCAGTGGCTCAGTCAGGTTGTTGAAGGTCAGATTTCTATTTTTTTTTTGTTTGTTTCAGAATGGATCAGGTTGGTTCCTGGACTCACTAGTTAGTTTGGGAAAGAGGGGGCATATTTTTTTTTTATTTATTCTTGCTAATCTGGTTTGGGCATCAGGACTGTCAGATAGTTGGGAGGGAGACATATTATTTTTATGCTCTGATGGTCCAATTGTGCTCCAAAGCCATCAGGTTGTGGGGGGAAGGGACCATATTTTTTAGTTCCCTAATGGGCTAGTTTAGGCACCAGAAATTCTATTCTGCAGTATGGTAAATGTTCTACCAGTATACTGTATAACTCCTGTGCCATTTAAAGCAATTTAGTATACAGTGAGTATGAAAATCATGGTTTAAAACCAAACTGTTGTGTTCCACATTTAATGTTCTACCAGAATCTAACTCTTGTGCTTTGTAAAGCACCAGAGATAGCTATCTGGTGGAGAAGGACAGATTTTATTCATTCCTTGATGGGATGGTTTGTGATTGGATCCATCAGATTAACCACATATGAACAAGCAAAATAGTCAGAGGATGAAGGCCATATGGTTTATATTGAGTCAGCTCGGAAGAGAAGCCCCTGATTCAGAGATTACAGTGGGCAATGCTCCCCCTTCCCACCACCCCTGACCCTCCTCTTTGCCCTGTCCCACTTTCTCTTGCCCCCCCACTGTCTTTTACATCATGATTTCAGCTGGAAGTTCATTCCATCCTGACACTACTCTCTCTCTCTCTCTAAAGAAGTGTCCCCTTACCTCTTTCCTGAATCTTCCCCCCAGCAGCTTATAACAGTGCCACCTATTGGTCTTGCTTTCATTGAGACAGAAAAGCTCCCCTATATCCACCTTGTTTATACCTTTCAGGTACCTGAAGGTTTCAATCCCATCCCCTCTCTCCTGCCCCTCCTCCAGTGAAGACAAGCTGAGTTCTCTCAGCCTGTCCTGATATACCCTGCCCTGCTGTCCCATAGCCATCTTTGTTGCTCTCGCCTGAACTGCCTCAAGCTGGCTGATATCCTTTTTCAGGTAGAGGCTCCAGGTGCATATCCAGCAAGAATCTGTACAGTGGCAGTATAACCTCCTCCTTTCTGCTTGCGAACCCTCTAGCAATGTATCCCTGCATTCTGTTTGCCTTGGCTGCTGTATTTCAGCACTGCATAGCCTGTTTAAAGTTGCTGGTGATGGCTATATCTGAGTCTCTTTTCACGTCTGTTCATGGTTCTCAGGTTCTTTCTTCCTATGTGCATGACTTAGCACTTCTTTACATTGAACCCAAGCTGCCATATGCCAGACCACCCTTCTAGCTTTGCTAGATCCTTTTTTAGGTTGTGCACCCTCTCATCTTTGTCCTTCCTCCCATAGTGCTTGGTGTTGTCTAGAAATAGGCAAATTGTGCCTTAAAGAGCTGCTGACACCTCAAAGAAAACTTTGTAAAACATAATACTTGGATACAATTCAGCTTGCATTCAGTATATATTCTACAGATTTCTCCTCCCCATTATTTATTACTGAGGACATTTACATGAATACATGATATTTATCCCTTAAGAGTTCACCTGCCTCTATAGCTTACTCCCTACTTTAAGTCATAATTCTTTATTGTGACATCACAATATGTTGCTATGGGAGTAACTGTGATGTCACAGGTGGTGCATTGTCACTTTAGTTAGGGAGAAAGCAACAGGAAAAGATCAACTCTTGAGAAGTAAAGATCCTGTTTTCATGCAAGTGACCTCAGTGATAAATAATGGTGAGGAGAAATACAGAACTAATATGAAATACAAGCTGAAATGTGTCTAAATATTATGCTTTGCTAAAATTCTCCTGAAGGCATTGGCTGCTTTTTAAATGCTGTCCCCAGTATCATTAATTAGCACATTAAACAACACCGGACTGAGCATTGACCCCTGTGAGTTCCCACTTGTGACTTCCCTCATACCTGAGAGCTCCTCACCACCACCACCACTCTTTATCTCTTATGGTACTACCTCTGCATCTTATGGGCTGTTGAAAAGATCTGTCAGTGGACCTGCCGGTTCCACTGCCAGCTCTCTTAACCTCCTTGGGTGCATGCCATCTGTACCTGGGGACTTGTTAACATTCAGAGACAGGAGCCATTTCTTAACCCTGTCTTCTGTTATCTTGTTCTCACCCATGCCCCCCTCTTCATTTCCCCTCCTCCATCCTCCCTTGTGGCACCAATCCATCCTTTTCTTAAAAAAGACATACATGAAGTATTCCTTCTACGCTTCTGCCTCCTCTTTACAGCACTCCACCCATTCCCCCTTTTTAACTCTACTATGCCCACTTTTGTGTCCCTCTTTTCACTGATATACCTGAAAAAGTATTTATCTCCCTTCTAAAAACATAGGTGCAGCTACTGGTATGTGGGTATTTTACAACTACTCTGCAGTTTCCTATTGAGGCATCCACAAGCCTCATCTGAAGGGACACCAAAGGAAGCCACCAATACATACCATCTCACTGCCTCTTACCAAAAGTGGACAAAAGGTACCCAAAAGTAAGTGCTCTCCAACTTCCCCTCACTAATGATGGCCAAAAGGCACTCAGTATTAACAGTACATTACCCAAGGTAGCCACAGGGCAACAAGTACCAGCTGATCTCTGATTGCCGGTTATCACAAATAACAATAGGAGATATAAGGAAAGCTTCTTTCTGACTGCCTGCTGCTAATTAAAGAACAACTCTGCACTTCAACATGTACTTTTATAAACATGAATAACCCCTAATTTACACCTGAGTGCTGTTTCTGTCACTCATATGCTGTTGCAGCAGTGAAATAACTACTGACAGGGACTAAATGATGATGAATGGTGACATGACTGGTATTATTAGCAGCATGCCTCAGCAGCAGTAGCTGTATAAACATGAGGGTCATAGCTGAAGAGCATGATTGCTCTACCATAGTGTGGTCAGAAAAAAATATTTAGTGGATGAATGCATGTTATATGCACTCACACCCACACACCTGTGCTTCTTTGTTCAACACTATCATACCTCCTTCTACTGTCACAGTGGTGGTTCCATTACCAATAACATTAGTGTACCCTAGTCCCTGTGTTTCTTCATCCCTCAAGTAAAATAAGCCCCCTATGTCCAGTTACAGAATCCAAATTCTGCAGTTACAGCTGTGGACCCCTTTTCCCAGTGACCGCCCCACCCCAACCCCATTTCCAATTAGAGCAGTGGCCCCAGTGCTTGTTGCATAGATACTCAGAGATCTAAACAAAGATGAATGCTGTGGAAGAAAGGCAGGCAAAACTCCAGGGGCTTGTTGATAATAAAGAAAATATTTCTATATTAATGATTATAATAACAATAAGCTTTATTTCTACCACACTTTTCTAAAAAAAACAAAGCACCTTAAAAGTAAAATACAGGGAGAATAAAACAGGATGCTGTAAAACATAAATACAGTAAATACAGAGTTTCAAGGTAATTCAATAAAATAGTATCAAAAAGTGTAGGCTTGATGCCACAGGTAGGTCTTTAGGGCCCACTGAAATTCCTTCATGGTAGCGCACTACTGAAGCTGATGGGATAGAGAATTCCAAAGGGCTGGAGCCACATACTGTATGTAAGTGTACGGGCCCCCAAATATTTTAAAGAAACCCTTGGAATCTCTAGCAACCCCTCATCAGCTAAGCGGAGCGATTGCCTGGGGCAGTAATGCACCAGAATCTCTTTCAGGTAGTCCAGGCCAAGTCTGTGCAGGGCTTTATAAGTCAAAAGTCTGACTTTAAAGGTGAACCGCCACTGTACTGGCAGCCAGTGCAGCTCACGCAGTGCCGGAGAAATATGACAGGTTTGACCAGTGCCTATCAATAACTGGTCTGCAGCGTTCTGCACTGGCTACAAGTGGCAGATATCAACCCCAGAAAGAAGGAGTTGAAATAATCAAGGCACGAGGTCACAAAGGCATGGACCAATGGAGGCAGATCACTGGACGGAACTAGGTACTTAATCCTGGAGATGTTCCTCAGATGGTAAAAGGATGATTTGACGACTGCCGACACCTGCAATTGCAGGGTCAACCCATCATTAAAAATCACCCCCAGGTCTAGCACCCATTCAGAGGTAGGGAGTTGGGAACCACCAAGAAAAATTCCCGAAGGCAAACTAGCCCCCATCCCCTCTAGCCAGTGACCTGGGTCCACAACCATCACCTCAGTCTTCTCCAAGTTCAACCTCAGCCAGCTCGAATTTATCCAATCCTGGATTTAAGCAAGGCGGTTGTTAAATATTGAGAGCACTCTATCCTGGTCAGGTGCAAAAGATAGGTAGAGCTGGGTATCGTCAGCATAGCAGTGAAACCTCAGCCCATACCTTCTTACAATGTCTCCGAGGGGCAGCATATACACTGCGAACAATATGGGGGACAACACCTAGCCCTGAGGAAACCCACATAACAGAGAGACTGGGTTGGAGGAATAAATCCCCAACACAACTCTCTGAGTTCTGCCAGTGAGAAAAGATCTAAACTACCTGAGGACTGTACTAGAGCGACCACAAATGCACCTCAGGCATTTGAGAAGAACTCCATGGTCCACACTGTCAAATGCTGAAGAGAGATCGAGAAGAACCAAGGTGGAGCAGCTCTTCTGATCCCTCTCCATCAAGAGATCATTGAGCACCTGAACAGCACAGTCTCGGTACTATGTCTCTTTCAAAAACCAGATTGGAGTGGTTCATAAATGTCATGGATGGTCAAATGGTTCTCCAGTTGTAGGGCCACTACTTTCTCAATCACCATCCCCACAAAGGGAAGGTTAGAGATCAGTCTGTAGTTGGCATGGCAGTCTGGGTCCAAGGAAGCTTTCTTCAGGAGAGGTGTTATCACCGCCTCCTTCAGGGAGCTAGGAAATTCACCAGTCTCCAAGGAGCACCAGACTATCTGTGCTAGGACCTGGCCGATAGTATCACTACAACCCTTAATCAGGGAGGTTGGGCCCGGATCCAAACTACGGCATGTAGGGTGCATACCCTGGACAATCTGCATGACATCAATGAACTCCATCCGGTCGAAGGAACTCCAGGAGAATTGAGGGACAGCGACTGAGCACCAATCCAAAGCATCTCCCATAAGGTTTGCTGGTTGGAGTGCTGCCCTGATGTCAACCACCTTAACTGCAAAGAAACGAGCAAGCTCTTCACTCTCCACTTGTGAAAAGGCTCTTAGAACCTGCAGACAGGCTGGGTTGCATAGTCTGTCTACAGTTCGAAAGAACTGAGCCAGTCAGTTCTGAGCAGCTGCAATCTCCCTGGACAGGAACTCTGCCTTCTTACAGGTGATTGTGGAATGATAGACTTGATAGTGTTCCATCAATCTAAGGTGGTCGGCATCAAGGGCAGATCTCTTCCAGCAACGCTCTAATCTTCGTCCTTGTCACCGCATCTCCCTCAAGGTCCCATCAAACCAAGGGGGAGAGGATGAACACAGACAGGAGCAATGACATCCAGAGCTTAAGAGATGTCCTTGTTATAAGCCAAAATCAAGGCATCTGGGTTAGTGCTTGCTCCAGGAATCTCCGATAGGTCAAGTGCCACTTCCAGGCCTTCAGAACTTACATCTCGCAAAGAGCGGTACCTGACTATCTCCACAGGAGTAGGCTTACAAAGGGGGGTGCAGAAATTGAACCCCACGATGCAATAATTGGACCATCTGACTGGTTTCACTCCCAAATTGAAGGCTTCAATCCCCAGGAGGAAGACTAAGTCAAGAGAGTGACCACCTTTATGAGTGACAGAAGTAACAACTTGTGTAAGGCCCAAAGATGTCATTAATTGGAGGAAGTGTTGCCTAAATTGACAGAGTTCATCATCGACCCAGGCATTGAAGTCGTCCAGGACCATTAGCCTGGGTGACTTGAATGCCATGTCGATCACGAACTCCACTACTTCCCACAGGAAACGCCTCTCATCACCTGGTGGATGGTAAATGAGGGAGATCCTACAACGTACACCTGCCACTACAGTAAACTCAAATGACTCAGCATCCTCAACTAGTACATTCATGAGGCCCAGTTCGGTCTTAAAACAGACCGCAATCCCCCTGCCCTGGGTTCCAATCTCAAGTGGTGAAACACCAAGTACCCATCTGGAATAGTGTCCTCTAATATAGGACCTACATTCTCATCCAGACAGGTCTCGGTGATGCATGCCAGATCCACCGAGCCAACAAAATCTGCAATGACTACAGTCTTGTTTTTGATCGATCTGGCATTGCAAAACACCGCTCGAGTTGGATGGGCTTCCGGAGCTGCCCGAGCTGCCTGCCACCAATATTGGTGGTGCCCATGGTATGGAAAACAGGCATGGTGGACCATGATCTAGATTCCATTTCACCCCACGGCATCTCCTGGGTCTTACTACCCCAATGTGATGGCCCCTCTCATTCGATCTCCATCGTTCACGCACCCAATCCCCCCTCCCCCTCCTGCGAACAATACCTAGCACTCTACAGCACTGGTAGGCTGAAAACTGCAATGGTGGGGGAAAAAAGGGTGGAGGGCATTAAGGGTAGAGGAGGAATAATGCACAGCTGTGGGAGCAGGCCTCCTACACATATTAAAGAACCTAGCAACAACAAAACACACCAAGCCCACATAAACAGCCAAGAAACCCCCAATTAATTAACTAAACTAAACTCAAAAAATAAAAATAAATACAAATTTCTCCTTCACCCTTACTTAAGGGGAAAAGAGAAGAAAAAAGACAAATAAAGAAAAAAACAGAAAACAACCCCCAACCAATCAAAACCCTTGAACGATGATTTCAAAAGCAATCAATTAATAAAACTTAAAATGCGCCCTATAACTCCAAATATACTAAAACCATACTAAAAACACAACACAAACAAAAACAGCACTGTCAAAGGTCCAGGGAAGCAGTTTAGAAGGTACATAGCCAGTTACAGATGATTGACGAATTCTTAATACTGTAATTTCAAACTCAAAACCAAAAATGTAAACAGACAGTCAGAAAAAATCACATCTTCGGTCCCCCGGGTCCTCTCACAACCAAGAGGTCAGATGATGTCTTGGGACTCTCACTCCCAGCAAAGAGAATATGAATTGGAGATTTATCCAAAACCCTTCCAACCCCACAGGCACTTTCACTGCAGGGGGAGGGGGGGAGTCACTGAATAAAAAAGGCATTCTCACTGCCACTGAGGCAAAAAATTAAAAGTATATGAAAGGTCTGACCGTAATTTATAACAGGCAAAATTGATCTTCTTTAGTACCTTTACAATGCATGGGGCAGGGTCCCAAAAATTCCAACCCAGGACCAGAATTTCAGGGCCATGACACTGCTACAGATCCTGACAGGGCCAACCTACCAGTAAGCCCCTCGAGAAACTTAGGGGACCCCTGGCCTGCTCCGCCAGCTATCCGGCAGGATCAAACCACAGTCCCCCATGATGTCGCGCATCCCACAACCCTCTACTCCTGAAGAGTCAGAACCACTGCTCACCGCACCAGGAAACAGTGCACCACAGATGTTGCAGCTCATCTCTCGGGCCTGAGGCTGTACAAATCCAGCAGCTGATCACTTCACCATAGCTCTCCTTCTTTCCCCAAAATCAGTTCCAGTTCCAGATTTCCCGAAATAAAGTTCCAACATCCTGCTCAGTTTGCTAGTTGTCACACAAACAGGCTGGCCACTAAAATGATAGGGACCTCCAAAAGGTTCCACCACTGGCTAAATGCCAAGATCCAACTGGGGACACCTCCGGGCATTCAAAGAAAGGGAAATTATGTCTCAAAAGCACCCGAAAGTGCAGTCCAGAAAAAATAATCCAACAAGTCTTAGAAGACCAATAGTAAAACAAGGCAAAAAACAACCAAACGAATCCAGGTAAGAGTGATGGCTAGTCAGCAAGGCCTAGTCGAATGTAGGGAGCGGTGTCGTGGCCGAACAAAAATGGCCTCCAGTGCACACTTCAAGGGGTTTTTAGAGAATGCCCTGATATCGCTCCAATGCTCAGCTTCTAGATTACCACTCCTACTTGTTTTTAGAAACCTCCACTAGTACTAAATGATACAATGGACAAAAAATAAAATATAAACGGGAGTGCTGCTAAATAGATAAATACAAACTGTATAGTATTGCTGAGCACCTGCCAGCCGCCCAGCCCAGCGGCCATTTTTACTCATAGGAGTGAAACATTAAAGTATTAAAGCATTGATAGTGTTGAATTCTAAAGCCCAAATGCTTTGCCTCACTCTGAGGCTTTGTTTCAGAGATCCAGAATTTGTTTCCTGCCCTTTTGCCATGCCACGCACTTTTGCATGGATCTTGTCTATGTTTGGGGCTGGCCACCAGGGCTGGCTGCTGCTGACTTTCCAATGTGTGTTCAGCATGTGTGTGGGGGACTACATGGGTGCTCATGCCTAGTTCCAGCAGTGACCCAATTCCGACATATGTTACTGGTCCCCATTCATAGTTGGGTACCCCTCATTTCCAAATGTAGCATTTTGCAATGTTCTCTGTTCCAAGTCAAAGCAGTCCTCCCTATTCCCATTTTCTGCTGTGGATGCCAAAGCCAGTTATGTAGCCTATTATTCCAGTTAAAGTACAAGATGCACTATTCCAGTTACAAAAGTTCCCCCATTGCAAGTTATATCGGTCCTCATTCTTAGATACAGCAGTGCTCCATATTGCCAGTAAAAGCCTTGGAATAATATTCCCATTTATCATAATGGCCCCTATTGCCATTATAGTGAGCAATTTTTCCCAGTTACAGTAGTGACCCCATTCATGGTTACAGTACTGGTCATTTTATTTCCAGTTACAGAAGTACCCCCCCAGCCCCATCCAGTTACATGGGTAATTCTTTCTTTCTTTCTTTCTTTCTTTCTTTCTTTCTTTCTTTCTTTCTTTCTTTCTTTCTTATTACAGCAATCACCCTTATTGCTAGAAAACGCCACAGCCTGTATTTCTAGTACGGTGAATACTAATATAGCCCCATAGTTCCAGTTACAGCAGTTATCTTCTGTTATTAATCATTTTTATAATTTATTTACCCAGAATACCCCAGTTGTGATGTAACATGCAATTTCCACTGGGGTCATGCTTTTATGGATTTGCACAAATGGGTGGATTGAAACACAGGAAGGGTAAGTGATCTGCCCAAGGTCATACAGTGAGTAGTTGGCTCTGGTGCAGTTTGGACTTGGAATCTTCTAGTTCTTAAGTGGGTGTTCTAACCACTAAACCACACTGCCACTTCAGTTTTCTGTTCCTCATAGCTCTCCATAATTAGATGTATACAGTTTGTCTCTTAAAATTCACATTTTGCTCTTAAATGTAACAGCAGTAAAATCAAGTCATATCTTTGAAAACAAGTGTAACCCCCCGTCACCCAGGGTTACAAGAATCACACTTAGATCTAGTGGCAGGCTGGGAAAGGCAGCTTGTGAAACACCAGTTAAAGGGATTCCACACTGTCTCACTCTGTCCTCAGTCTCAGCTGAGCTGGAGGGATGACATCATATAGAATTCTTGCAGCAGCATAAGCCACATTGGAATGTTGCAGCAGGGAGTTAGTTAGAATGTTGAGGGATTCTAAATTCAGTCTTCAGTAGGTAGTCTGCAGGGAGACTCAGTGGAATCAGGAGGTGTGCTGCAGTGGCAGCCGCTCAGGGCTAAGCTCTGCTATGAAGCTACCCAAAGATAGAGGTTGTGTGTTCTCACCCTAGATAGAGACACAGAAGAAATTGGTCTAGTGATAGATACCATTCCCCAGTTTGTTCCAGTGCGCTGGGATGGGGGAAAGAGAGACAGCAAATTCAGGGGCAATCCCCTGGCCCTGCTGAAGAGGGAAAGCTGCCTGTTGTTTTGTTGTTCAAGTGCTGAGGCACAAGAAGTAGTTTGCTTAGCCAGAAACCTTGAAAACACCTGCAAACCAGTGGGTGAGTCAGCTCTGCCACAGAGCCCACATTTTCACCAGGCAGTGTGTATAGTATCTGTTACTGTGGGGTCAAGGAAGGACAGCCAAGTACAGTACTACAGTTGTGTGTGACTTAAAATGTAATCTATACAGTGGGGCCAGTCTACAGGGATGGAAATAGCCACTCAGAGATCATTATAAGCCAGGATATCAGATTTTGAAGAGTAGAGTGTTAAGTGTGAAATACAGTTCGAGACAGCTTTCTACAACAGTGTGTTTCAAGAAAGGTGTTGATGCCAAATGAATGGCCAGGTATAGATTTGGGAGCAAGAGGTGGGAGACTCCCTATCTGGAGTAACCAGATTTACCTCCACGGGTTCATTTTGGGCACTTATACCTTTCTTCCGGGCACTTGGCCAGTGTTCATGGAAAATACCTAGACGTGGGATTAGTGATGAAGATTTTCCTTTTATGGAGCCAGTATGTGCTCATGGGTGGTGTAGGGAGCCACCAATAAATGTCCATGCCTTATGGAAAGTAGTCCAAGTGCTAGCCGGATGTGCCACGCAAGGAAATCTAGAGAAGAGTACAAGTCCGGGCTGAGAGCCCAGTGTGTTTCAGAACCCGAGGGTTACAGTGTGTGAGAAGATGTGTTCTGGTCTCCGTATATCTGCATTATCAGGGAGTGTAGCCCCATTGGGGTCCATCTATGCTTTATTATTCTGCTGTTGTTGTGAATACAAGCCACACTCTAGAATCCCACTCCTGGTTTGGACATTACAGTTATTGCTTCCTGTGTCCAGAGTTACTTGGGTGCCCCTGACTAGAAGTCAAACTTAGCCAAAATGCCGAGCAACAGTTTTCTCCCCGAACCCAGGCAGCCATGTAGTGGATTACTTAATGGCGGCACAGCACAGCGTTAATAAAACAAAAAATAACATCAACCCGACCCCTGGTTACACAATCATTTGTCAATGCCGAATGTTTGTTTGCTGGTATTAGCACTGGAAATGCAGGAGGTAGACAGATGCAGAGAAGGAATGGCTATGAAGTAGTGAACTTGATGCCAACCCCACCTCCACCCTGCAGAGACAGACAGGCATTGGGTTATGCATTTGGGTTGTCGCCCATAACATTCATGCCATTTCACCTCACCCTATCCTGCAGACACAGACACGTGTTAAGGTATGCCTTGGGGTGTTCAGCTTTACAGTCACCCCACTCCATAAGGACATACGCTGAAATGGGTGCAATATAGGAGAATGGAGTGAACTTGGGCCCAAGACTCCAAGGCACACCTCAATGCCTGTTACTGGCTGCAGGGTGGGGGTGGAATGGCATGAGCATCACAGTTGACAATTCAAAGGCACTCCACTGATGCCTGTCAGTCTGTACAGGATGGGACGTTATGGTTAGAAACCCTAATTCTCTGGGCGTTTGTTGGTATTTGCACTACAAATTTTCAACATGGCCTTTTTGTAACCTCCACCTCATGAAAGCATTTGGGACCTCTTCCCATGAACTGTGGCACTGTGATTTTGTGAATGTGTCCCAAACTTTGAGTTCCCATAGCGACCATGCCATTGCGCACCAGATGTACGAAAACACAGATGGTGCAGGATGTGAAGAATGACAGCTGTACCATTCATAAGGAGGTGTGAAGAGATGGCAATGTTGAAAATTTGTAGTGAAAATATAAAAAAAAAATCCCAGCATACATGGAAACTGTGCAACACATGCGTGTAACACAGTCACTTAGTGGAATTATGTTCAACATAGGCATTTTGTGACCTCTACTCATGAACACTGTCAGTATGATTTCCTTAATCTGTCCTGAACATTGATTTCCTACAGCAACCACGTTATTCTGCTCCAGATATGTAAATGCATATTTCAGGCATGATGTGAAAAATGATAGCTGTACTGTTCATAAGGAGGTCTGAAAAAATGCCAATGTTGAAAATCTGGAGTGAAAATAGTACAAATGTGCGAAGTTACGAGGGTGCGTGGAAACTCTACAATGCATGCTTGTAACACAGTCATTTTATGGACGTTTGTCACCAAATTTTCAATATAGGCATTTTAGAACCTCTGCTCATGAACAGAGTCACTGTGATTTTACATATGAACATACATATGAACATATAAATCTGCGAGCAGAACAGACCAATCGGTCTATCTAAGTCTGGAGCTAGCACCCTAGATTGCAGCTGCCCCAGCCTCCTCCCCCTCAGTTCCTCCCCCGCTTGTCCCAGCCCCTGCCTCCCTAACTCTTCCTTTTGCTTTATCCCATTGCTTCTTAAAGCTATTGACTGCCTTACATGTTACCACCCCCTCTGGCAGTGCATTCCAACTAGACACACCCTCTCAGTCCAGTAGTGCCTCCTCATTTCCCTCTTGAAATGTCCCCCTTCCAACCTTAGTCCATGCCCCCTCATCTCTCTTCTACCCTTCAGTTTAAACACCCACTCAGTGCTTGGTTTATTTGCCCTCTCAAGTATTTAAAAAATTCAATCATATCCCCTCATCCCTCCTCTCCTCCAGTGTGTACATGTTCATCTCCTTCATCCTAACTTCATATGCCTTTCCTTCCATCACCTTTAACATTTTTGTTGCCCTCCTTTGCACCCCCTCCCATAACTTTATCTGTCTTCTCAGGTATGGCCTCCAGTACTGCAGACAATACTCCAGGTGCGGTCTGACCAATGATCTGTACAGCGGTAGGATCACATCCCTGTGTCTGGATGAGAACCCCCTCGCAATGCACCCCAACATACTGTTTGCCTTTGCTGCTGCTCTACTGCACTGGGCCGAGTTGTTCATGCTCCCAGTTACCAACACCCCTAGGTCCTTCTCCTCCTCTGTGATCCTCAACCTCACCCCCACCAACCAATAGTCCGTCTTCTGGTTCTTAGTCCCGAAGTGCATCACCTTACACTTCTTTGTGTTGACTCCTACCTGCCACTCCACTGACCATGTCTTTAGTTTGGTTAGGTCCCTCTGCAGTTTTTCCCATCTGTCCTCTTCGTCCACCTCCACCCCCAATTTGGTATCATCTGCGAACAGACTATCCCTGCTCCCCACTCCATGTGCTATAGCGGAGATATAGAGCCCAAATAGCACTGGGCCCAGCACTGACCCCTGCGGCACCCTGCTTGTCACTGCTCTGGATGCAGAGAGTTCCACCCCCCCACCACCCTCTGCACCCTCCCCTGCAACCAGTTCTCTCTCCATTTAGTCAGCTTTTTTCCCACCCTCACTGATGTCAACTTCCCCCCAGTCTCCCATGAGACACTGTATCAAAGGCCTTACTGAAGTTCAAGTACAGGACATCTACAGCATGGCCCCTGTCCAGCTCCCTTGTCACCCAGTCATAATACTCTATTAGGTTGGTTTGACAAGACCTCCCTGAGAAGAACCCATTTTGCCACCTATCTTGGAGGCCATTACTCTCTAGGATTGCCACCAGCCTCTCCTTCAGTATCGCCTCTATAAACATACCCACTACAGATGTGAGATTGACCAGCCAATAATTTCCTGGCTCCACCCTAGGCCCACTCTTGTGTATGGGCACCAAATGGGCCACCCTCCAGTCCTGGGGCACACACCCTGTTTCCAGGGAGGTGCTGAACAGATCTGCCAGTGGTTCAGTCAACAGCTCCGCCATCTCCCTCAGCACCCTGAGGTGGATGCCATCGGGATCTGGTGCCTTGTCTACCCTTACTGCACTCAGCCCCTCTAGCACCTTACTCCTTGTGATCACTTTGTCCGTCACTCAGCCCATGCTAGTAGTGGACCATCTCTCTCCTTAGTGAAAACGGAGCAGAAGTACTCATTTAGAATTTCCACTTGCACCTCTCCCTTTTCCACCCAATCACCTCCCAGCTTTATCCTCACAATATGTTCCTTGCACTTTCTCTTTTCCCTGACATACCTAAAAGAGTCCTTTTCCCATCCCTTTATACCCTATGCTAACCTTAATTCCCTGGAGGCCTTAGCTTTTATCATCCTCCTGACCACCTCCCTTGACCAACTCCCATAAGTCTCCTTATCCTCTCCCTTCCCTGTTCTCCTGTACTGCCGGCATGCAGCCCTCTTTGCCCTGACCCCTTGCAGCACTTCCTTGTTCAGCCAGCATGGTTTCTTGGCTCTGCTCATCTTCTTCCCCCTCGCTGCACACTTGAGCAGTGCCTGCTCTGCCCCTTCAACAGTCAAACCGGGGATAGCTTCAACCCAAATACAGCTGTGCCTTTCCCCCTTACTGTCAAATTTCCCCCATTCACTAAAATACCACCAACAGCTTCATCTGGTTCAAAGTCAGTTGGCATTCATCTGATTCCCTCTCCCCTGGGTCGTGCCTGAAAATAGGCAGAATTTGTCTAGTGCACTTACCCGGTCAACGAAAACTAAACAAATAAATAAAATCTCACCCCTTTCTGTATAGAATCCCCCAGGATGAGTACCACCCCGTCCCTTACCATCTTTCCCTTCTAATGCCCCTTCCACCACCCCAGTATTTATCTTTCCTGCCTTTACCCTGCCAGCTGCACCTTCTGTGACTTGTATCTCACCCCTACTTCCACCCAACCCCTTTCTCTGCCTTATTCCTCCCATCCCCCTTGAACCCCTTCCCAGCCTGGCTACTTCCAACTTGGCTTCATACGTTGACCTCCCCTCTTCTCTGCTGATTTCCAACCCCTCTCCTATCCCCACTGTTGTCGATTTAGAGCCCCCATTCCCTTCAACTACAATAGTGATGCCCCTCCCATCCTTCCCCCTTCCCATAGCCTTCTCTCCACCAGTCACCCCTCCTTCCTTCCTTACTAGACCTTGTTCTACCCTTTCATCCTCGCTATATCTTCCCCTACCTGTTGCCATCCCTCTCATGCCCCGTTTGTTCTCCCCCTCAGTATGTTCCTGCTCCCCCCCTCTCTCCCATAGCAAAGGTTCAAATCTATTCCTAGTCGATACCCCTCCTACATCTCTTCCCCTTATCAGTTCCCCCCTCCTACATGTTCCGCTCTGTGCTCCCCATGCCCCACCCCTGGTCCATCCCTACCCACAGCCATCTGCTCTCTCCCCTGGTACTCTTCGTGGTCTCTTCCTCCATCATCAGGAGGTCTCCCCCTCGCCTCGAGTACCCCCTCTTCTCCTCCCTTTTCTGCTAGTGCCTCTGATACTGGGGTTGGTTTCAGTCCCTAGTTTTTCTTCCCCCATCCCCCTTGCCATCCGCTATCCCCCACCCCCCAGCCAGGATGTCTACCATACTCATCTGCCCTGCCACTTAGACTCCTCATAGCCTCCACAGTTCCTCCCTTAAACTAGCCAGTTGTATACAGACCATACACCCCCCCATCCTCCAAACCCAATCCAGAATTATGGTGGACCCACACCCTGTACACCACATCACCCTTTCAAATATGCCCACCCTATTGACATCTGGCACCTGCCCCATTTTGGCCCCCATCTTACGTTATGGGCTCTTAACCCCAGTTTGTGTATCCTACTACAACTGTAGGCCCCTATTTACTTAAATTTCTGTTACTCCCCAACACTAGTCTCCCTACTGCCCCCTTGTCATCTGGGTTAATTCAGTCTCAAATCTCATCCATTAGATATTGTATTACTGTAGCAATCCTACAGCATCCTTGTCTGTTTATCACCCCTCAGCTACCATACTTTTTTTGCAATTCAAACTTTATTAGGTTTACAATACAGAGAACAGATCTTACAGGAACAACTTACACTTGAAAGGTGACTGATAACATGACAAGACCCGTTCTTCCCCTTTTTTTTTCGCAATTCAAACTTTATTAGGTTTACAATACAGAGAACAGATCTTACAGGTACAAGCTACCATACCTTTTGTTCTCAGCCCTCATATAGTTTCACTTAGCCCAGTTAGAAATCCTATTACACTCCAAGTATTACTCAGCTCAGTTAGAGAAATAAACAGAACAAATAAATATGTATTATTATAGCAATCATAACAGTATAGCTCAGTACTTAGCTCAGTTAGAGAAATAAACAGAACAACTAAATTTGTATTATTACAGCAATCCTAAAAGTATCCAGTCATTGCTTTGTCTCCACCCCAGAGACCCTGCTGTAATATAGGACCACACAGGACCCTGAGCGGGAGGGTGGGCAACTCTTAAGTCCCGACAAAGCTCCGTTGAGCTCACTCACTCCCCCTCTCTCACTCCCTCATTCTGTTTTTCCCAGTGCTGCAGGCTGCCCTTTTGTACTGGGCTCCTGCCTGCATTGGTGCCTTTTTCTACCCATAAAGAAATCTGCACCAGTCCCGACAGAGCTCTGTTGAGCTCGCTCACTCCCCTTCTGTCACTCGCTCATTCTTAGTCTGTCCCAAACACTGATTACTCACAGCAACCATGCTATTCTGCCCCAGAAGTGCGTAAACACATTTTGGCCAGTATGTAAAAAATAACAGCTGTACTGTTCATAAGGAGGAGTGAAAAAATGCTAGTGTTGAAAATCTGGCAAGAAAATATTACAAATATGTGAAGTTACAAAAGTGTGTGGAAACTGTGCAACACAAGCTTGTAACACAGTCATTTTATGGACTTTTGTCACCAAATTTTCAACATACTGTAGGCATTTTAGGACTTCTGCTCGTGAACAGTGTCACTGTCATTTTCTTAATATGTCCCGAGCACTGATTTCCCCCAGTGACCACGCTATTCTGTGCCAGAAGTGCGAAAACACATTTCAGCGAGGATATGTAAAATGTCAGCTGTACTGTTCATAAGGAGGTGTGGGAACATACCAATGTTGAACATCTGGAGTAAAAATATTACAGATTCGCAAAGTTACAAGTGTGCTGGAAACTGTGCAGCATGCTAAATTAAAACAGTAATTTTTGGATTTTTTCACCAAATTTGCAACATAGGCTTTTTGAGAGCCCACCTCTTGAACAGTGGCACTGTTGTTTCATTAATCGGTCCCGAAAGGTGATTCTGTGCAGTGACCATGAAATCACCTTTTGGGACCAAATAACACCATGATAGTGACTGAATTCAAGAGGATGGGTCCCAATAACCCAATGTTGAAAATTTGGTGCCAAAATTTCCAAAAACGCCTGAGAGATGCATCAAAGTTGAAAAAACCCTATTAATGCCATTATACAGTTTACTGCCATTCCTTCAGTTCACGGTCGGCTTTGAAGAGTGTAGACATGTTCCCAGTCCACAGAAGATCATCACGTTGGGCTCCGGAGGTAGGTATGTGGTGGGAGGGTGTGGGGAGGTAGAGTATGCAGAGAGTGGGTGTGGTTTGTGGTGAGGGGCACCGAAACACTTCAAGGGACCGTTTTCTCATTTTACAGGCAAAATAAAAAACAAATGGACAATGAGGTTGGCTTTCTTTATTCACAGGTGTGTTTGGTACACTGGGGTGGGCTCCCAGTGTACCACCTGCATTTGTGGGGAGGGGGAACAAAGCCAATGGGGATTGGTCCCCCCATAAGCACAGAAATGGTTGGGGATCACGCATGATGCTGAGGGGGATTGGGCACCCTCTCGGCATAGGCAATCAAGCATTGGGGGCCATTATGCCAACAGGGAGTGGGCTCCCCCATCAGCAACTGGAACTGGGAAGGGGAGACTGAAGCCAATGGAGACTGGGCCACCCATCAGCACAGAAACGTGCACTGGGGTGCATGATGCCGAGGGGTATTGGGCACCCCCTCAGCACACAACTGAAATGGGGCTCCCCTGTTGGCAAATGAACTGGGTCGAGGGCATGTCGACAGGGGGATTGAGCACCCCCATCAGCTTTCTATCTGCCTCTGAGGCAGCGGCATATAGCCACCATGTTCCTGTTAATGTTACACTAGGCAAGGTATTGCCCCGCAATATCTGGTTGCTCCCTCATTGCAGCAGAATGGCTAATGCTGCAAGGACAAGGCAGCCCTGATTGCAGCGGTGAAATTGTTACAACTTGGTGGCACTCTGCAGAACCAGTGTCATCAGGACACTGGCCCTGCATTGGCCGAGCACTGCCAAGCCCAACAGTGCAGTGCCAGCATTGGCCGCCACAGTGCCACACCTCCACAACCCGCTTCTCTCCTAAGCTGCCATATAATGTTTCTTGTGCATGCATGCAAGCAAGCATAAAAAAGAGAAGCCAATGAAATGCTCTCTCTCTCTCTGCAGTAACTATTTCACTTGTTCATAAGTGTGGGATATTCCACTAAAATATATGTTTTAAAAGTGATCTTTTACCCCCCATATAGTAAGTCTAGGTTTTAGAAACATTTTATTTTTCAAGTATTTTCTTTTTGTCTGCAAAGAGCATCCAGGTTTACAGGTTGAGAGAGAACTGTTTTAGGAGTACACAGCAAGTACCTGAGACAGATAGATGAGTATTGTTTCTGTGATGCACAGTTTGAATATCGACTGCTCTGTGAAAACTCCAATATTGTTTTTAGTGACCTATTTATTTTATCTTTAGTTGGAGTTATGCATGTTAGCTTTTCTGTCAGGATCATGTTGTAAGTAAATGAATTGCTTTTTTTCAGCTTTTGTGGTGTAGAAATGAATGGGAACTAACTGTGATATCATCAGTGAGGGTCTAATATGCAGGATGGCAGATCTTTTATGGGGGAGATGCTGCTGTTGTTACTGGGAGGGCGAATTAGTAACTGGTATGTATAGTACTACCTGGGTCTTTATTCTAATCTAATAGGGGATATGAACATGGACAATAGACAACTCATAGGACAATTGACCCCATGACAAACATAAATCAAAATAGATACAAGCACCCGCACAGCATACTCAGAAAACATCCTGTGGATAAAAAATCGCGTTTATTGTAGACCAAAATCAAAGCGCACACTACACAGACTGACGTTTCACTTGGCCAACTGCCAAGCTTCCTCAGAGTACTCTACAATAAAAGTGATTTTTTATCCACGGGATGTTTTCTGAGTATGCTGTGCGGGTGCTTATATCTATTTTGATTTATGTTTGTCGTGACTTTTAATAGCACCGCACATATCCTGGTGCTCCTAGCCATTTGCGTGTTGCTGACCCCATGACACCATTTTCTTTTAAATTAATCTTTCACTATACGCCACAAAATGAGAAAATTCTGCTATTAAGGCTCTCCTTCGGTTAGGTTATTTTTATTGGAAGAGGGTAAAGAAGGCTTATGTGAGGAGACCTAATAGAGCAGTACAAGATGTCATGAGGATGGACTGGTGCAGGTGAAGCAGCATATTTACATGCTAGCATAAAAAGCCTGCACCAGTACATAGTTCCACAAAAACAACAATTACTGTAATCTACAATGGAGCATTCTACAATACTCTGGCACATGTTTATACTATAGGATCTACACCAATGCAACTCATCTGCGCCACTCACAATGGTGCAGATCCTGTAGTGTAAACACTTCTTTGAGACACTAATATCAACTTACTATATATTCACACAGTGGGCATGCTTTAGAGCTATGTGTCCTGTGCATCTCCTCTCCCTTGACTGCCACTCTGCATGCCTTTCCCCTGAATTCCCTCCAGGAGGTGCTGTCATAGTGACTGTCAGTAGACCTTCCTGGTCTTCCAGTGGAATAATCAATCCACCTCTCCTTTCCAGCCCATAGAGATCAAATATATACAAAACTATAAAGGACATCATGTAATATTAGTGTCTCCTGTCTTTTACTTTATTGATTTATTTATGACTTTGGTAACGAGGTAGGTGCGCTGATCCTAAGGACAGTTTTCAGGCATGACCCAGTCCACATACAGTGGCACAGAGTTAAACATAAACAACAATGCATAGAACAGTAGACAGATTGATAAATAATAAAAGGTTACTATAGTACACAGATCACAAGGTTGCAAAATACATAAATCCACATGATACAAGGTCACATAGTACATAAATCAGATGTGCATATACACAGCTAAGAGATATACATACACATGAAATCAATACACAGCCAGTGGTATAGGAGATAATCAATGTTCCTCAGGAGTAGCACGAAAAAGGTTAAGTTGGGGCTAGTAGAAGAAAGGAGAGGGGAAAGGGTGGGAGAGGAAGGGGAATTGGAGGATTTACAAAGGGAGATGTATAAGCATGAAACTCGTGGTAAGGACATGTGGGTAACTTCTCTGTTAGTGGTGCGAAATAACTTGCACATGGTGAACCATTCCTCCAGAAACAGCACATTATGTCCCCTCTAGTTAAATATATATATAGGATATTTATATCCTGGGCTTCTGGACACATTGTCCCCATTTCAATAGCACTGCAAACTTTAGCACTAATATTGTGCCTTTGGTGTGGCTGGTGAATGTTGCAGTCTTTGTTTTTACTAGTTTTATCTAACAGAAATGGAATAACCTGCAAAGTGTGTGTGTGTGTGTGTGTGTGTGTGTGTAGCTGACACTGTTTTCCATAGTTCATGCTTTGTGCATAGTGCCAGCTTAGAGTCTATTTTATTTGATATTACATTCACAATCTGCTGATACATTAGCCATCAAGGATATAGATAGGATAGGGAGGATGGTAGAGAAAAGGGAGGTGGTCTGGGGGTGCTGGTATACTTGGGTACCAACGATCTGGCAAACCAACATGTGGAGGCACTGAAGTGGAACTTTAAGAGGCTGGGGACAGATTGAAAGTATACTCAGCTTCACTGGCCTTTTCTGAGGTCCTCCCCGTGTGGAATAAGGTAAATAGGTACAGTAGAGTAAGTAAGAAGGAGACTGAGGAGTCCAAATGGTATTTGAAGGGATGGTGTCTGGAGGAGAAGTACTACATTATGAGGGCCTGTGGAGCTACTAGAATATAAGGCTTTTAATGGCTGGCAGGCTGTACCAGACAAGAAAGGTGGCCAGTGCTCTAGGGCAGATGTTTGATGTTTATTTTGGACAGTTAAACTAACTGTGGAGGAGATGGAGTATAGGTGAATCACATAGAAGGGAGAACAGGTGGTGAACCTTGCTAGAGCTGAACAGGGGAATAGTACCAGCAAGGTGGTTAATAGTTAGGGCTGGGGGAGCTCGATGAAGTTCTGACCCTTATTAAATAAGAACCAGAACACAGTGAAGTTTTGATTTGTTCTGGTTAGTTCTGATTAGTTCTGATTTATTGACAAATATTTGGAAAAAATGCAAAAAAATGCATAAAAGTTGCCAAAGTTGGTCACATTTGACACAGAGGCCCAAAGGAAATAATTTAATGTATTATTTGTATAAAAATGAATGTAAAACTGCTAAATAAAAAAGGCAATCACTCACTATTATTCTCTTCATGGCTGGCTTATAATGGTGGGGTAGCATATCCTGTTCAGTCCGTGACATGAGTGTGCTAGGAGAGACAGAGAGAGATGGTGTGAGAGAGAGACAGACAGATGCAAATACCTATATCATAGCACCACCAAGCACTGCAGGCACTGCCAGGCAACTAAGATTTTTTTTATTAATGGTGCTGTGTGGGTATTATTTTGATGGATGTTCCAGTCAGAGCCAAACAGGCCAAACAAATGTATGTGAATTATCAAATGAGCAGCACTAAGAGAGCCCACCCACCCCACCCTACCCATGTGAATGACGAACTGCTTTGTATGCCCCAGTGTACTGTAGTACATGGTACACTACCTGGTCCAAGAGGTGGTAATGTTTTCCAGTACAATGACTACTTCTACTGAATCTGATCAACATGCTGAATCCTTAAAGACAAAAAATGAAAGACATAGTGATCACCACCACCCAGGCAGGCAGCGAGTCAACACATCACATTGGTCAAGTACTGTGCAGTCAAAAAAAGGTTCACCACTGCCATCTGAAGACTTTATGACAGACACACAACACAATTAAATCCTTCCTTGTTCCACAATTGCTGTCAGCCACTGCCAAGTAATTTAAGTATCAAAAATAAAATATAGTAATATAATAATCTCAGTCCAGTTACTGTAAGTGAGATGTAACCAGGCTAGCATACCACGTACACACAAACAATAAAAAAATTATATGAATTTTCAATTTAGTAGCATTTTTTTTCTATGAAGTATTCACAGCCAAATATGGGGGATGTGAGAAATATACAAAGAGTATTCAGTTGCTGGGTTTCAGGCATCTGTTAAGCCATGCACAATAAGAAAATTAAAACAGTACAGTCAGGATCATTTGCTGAGGGTAGAACAAATGACAAGTAGTAGTAGTAAGGATTGGAATAAGGACAAAAAATGATAAGTAGTAGCAATGACTCATGAGGGCAAAAAGTGATAGTAGTAGTAGTAGTAGTAGTAGTAGTAGTAGTAGTAGTAGACAGCAGTACACTACTTTCCAGATCAGACAGTGGTACCAGGTACCATGAAAGTCTATGACATGAAATGCAGTCGCTTGCTGTATCTGGACTCTGAACCCACTAATGTTATTTTTTTTCCATTCTGTGCTGCTCATGTGCTGATTCAAGTAATAGTGGCCTGGCTTAGTCTGTCCTGACCTGACTTGTTGCAGTTACATGCTACCTCATGTAGTAGACCCTATTCACAAAAGATGTTCACCACAGGCACAAATTCTTGCAAGTGTTTTGTGGACAGGCCTGCTCAGAGCAGTCAGTGTATGTTTTATTCAGGTATCTTATTTGAAATTAAAGTGAGGAATATTGATTTTGAGAAATGTGAGGTGCTCAGTATTTTCTGGAGTCAAACAGGATCATGTGTCAGTAATGACGATACCAGCTGAACTAAACAATCATTCTGAACACACGCTAGTCGGAGGGCAATTCATGAACTTTGTTGCAGTGTTTACTGAAGCAGGTCACATATTTTGTTTGGGTTTCCAGTATTGCAAAGGATCAGCATTCCAGCTGATATTGGGCTCTGCCAGATACATTTCAACAATGGCCGGTGCTGAGGCTGTTACAAGAGGCAGATGAAGAAGTTACAATTACATCTTCTAAGTGACTTCAGAGACATGAAGCTGAACCAAGTGACTGTGGGACAGTGCCATGCTTGGCTGGGGTGAAGAAGAATATTTAGCTGCAGTGGCTGAGGAGGAAGAGGGAGAAAATAGTGCAACATTAGAGGATGGGCCACCTGATGCTGTGCTGTGTCATGAAGAAGATTCTGAATGTGGTGCTGCTGTTGTACTTTGTTCCATGACGGTATGCACCTTGTCAGTTATTTCTTGTTTATCTCAAAACAAGTGTCATCATCATCACTTAACATTTGCATTGATTTGTATCATGGGTCGAAGATTGTTGCTTTAATGCAGTACTCAGAATGAAGCATTTTACACAGTTTGTTATCTTCTTCAGCTTTTTTGATCATACATATCGTTAGATCTTGTTGTATTCTGGGGGGCAACCTGCATGTTTCAGCAGCACCATGGAAGCCTGTGTGATCATGGAACTGTCTTGCTTCTCTAACTTTTCCCTAATCAGAGTCAATCTGAATTTTAACATTTTTATTAGAGGTATCACCTGCCTGAGAGTTGCTGTGTTTGCACTAATCTCCTTGGTGATTTCCTCAAATTGCTGGAGCAGGACAATTAGAAACTCCAGCATGGCTCACAGTGGTGGAGTAATATAGACACCTGCATCACCAATTTTATTTTCTAAGGTGTACTGCCTGACAGCTTTCTTTTGTTCCAGCAGCCTTTGGAATAAATAAAAGGTCGAATTCCATTGAGTAGGAATGTCTTGCATCAGTCTGTGCAAAGGTAAACTGTGCTCCTGCTGTATTTTTTCAAACAAGTGACGGGCTTTGCTCAAGCATCTAAAATGAGTACATATTGTTTTAGCAGTGCTAACGAGAGTATTAATATTCCTGTTGTCATTGAGAAAACCATGAATTGTTAAATTTAAGCAATGCACAAAGCAGCAGATGTGAACAAAGCCCCCCTTCCCACCTTCAAGGCCTTCCTTATATTGGACCCATTATCTGCAACTATAAAGTCAACTGACAGTCTCTGTGCAATGAGCCATTGCTGTATTGGTTTTTGGAGGTCTTCATTGATGTTGCATAAGGTATGTTCAGATGGAAAATAAAACATTCATAGAACAGCAAACTGCAATACTTCACTGTCCCCAGTCCCACGTGAATTACCGAAGCATGCCCAATGTACCGTGATAGACATGAAGGGTTCAGGCTGACAGCTTGACCAGATATTTGTTGTGGGAAGCACCACCCTCCCAACAGCATTGCACAAGTTGCGTCTTAATTTTTTACATATGACATGATAAAGATCTGGGATCCCTGTTGTTGAGAAGTATTTCCGCGATAGTATACTATATCGTGGTTCAAGATACTCAAGCAGCTGCCTGAATCCTATATGTTCAACCACGTAATATGGTAGGAAAACAACACCTAAATTTCTGAAAATGTTTTGGTTATTTTAAGAACAACAGGGTGAGTTAAGGCATATTTGGCTTTACGCTCAAATGATTCTGAGATGGTAAGCTGTCTCCTTGAACGAGAAGGGCTTTTGAACACATGGTCACTTTCAAGTAGTAGTAGTCAGAAGAGTCCTTCAAATGGCAGGAAGTGGTGGTGGAGGTGTTTCAGTAGTTCTGCAGAGGCTGCCACTGCTTTCATCTATGGGAGTTACCCCTGAGTGTAGTGAGCTATCATTGTCGCTTTCTCTTTGAGAATCACAACTCAACTTCTCTGTAATGTTATGACATCTATCTAGGTACCTTTTCAGTGCTGAAGTTCGCAATGCTCCTTTCTTTTTACCCCTGATGATTGACCATTTGCAAATATCACATATTGCTACCAACTCATTAGAAGCAGTGATGGGGAAGTATGACCAAACAAAAGTTTATATTTTTTTTTTATTTTTTTCCAGGAAAGCATGGCACCTTGGTCACCTTTTCAGGGATCATCCTCCCCCAGATTTTTCTTGGACCTGTTTCTCCTGTGGTTTAGTCCTACCACCCCCTCCACAACAAAAACATTTCTAGCTGTTTCTTCCTTATCTACACTTTCCATTCCCTCCAGTAAACCTTGTGCTGCCTAATCATTCTCTTTATCTTTATTGTTACCCTCATCAGGTTTAACATCAAAAGAATTGGTTGAGGGATTGGCAGTTGCACAGTAGACAATTGTTCCATACTGTTGGGTACCTCTGCAGGTGGTACCCACCACGCCTTTAGTTTTTTAACTACATAACTTTTTTTTTTTTTACTTGGGACTGATGATCTGAGACATTCACCTTTTTTGGATGCAAGCATTCACTTGGAAGACAAAACCTTAGACATGAAAAAATATTTTTTTGGGGTTTGATTTTGTTTTCCCTTTTCAGGCTGATTGCTGTCTTTTGCAGTGCTACTGCATACCTGAAAAATACAATGTGTCTTATCAACACTTTAATCCATTTTTATTAGTATTCTAACCTGTAATAAAAGATCCCTCTAACTAATGTGATGTCCTTCTGATGACTCCCACCCACAGGCCAGGGACAAATTTACTGTCATGATTCATGGCTGTACATAGCACACTGGCAGCACAGCAGTCCACCGCCATTCCCTTCCAAGACTACCTGACTGATTCCTACAATACAGTTAGTTACTGTTAAGTGACCAAAATCAGCAGCTGTTAAGTGTGCCTCATAATTTGAAATGGAAATGCAGAAACATCTGGTGCATAGCCGCATGCAGCACAGTCCCACACTGGGGGTTGGTTAATGCTTATACATAATGTAACACAATATACTATAAAACTAATGATAATAAGTAGAGAATAATGGGGAATTAGTGATGATTATAATGACACTTGTGTGTGCAGTACTTGTACTTTACTTGTCTTGTACTGTAAACAACCTGCTACAAGTCACAAAGTCAGATTATCTCCTGGGCCACCACAGCCAGCAGTACAGGTGCATCAACTTGTATGTTGTTTGTCTGAACAGTATTTTTTTAATACATGACATTGTGACTGAACATTAACAAGTGACTGTGATTCATGATTGGTTGGCACAAGTCAAAGATTTATTTTGCCACCCTGTTGACCTTGTCCTGTACACACAGCCACACTGAAGCTAGGAAAAAAATTGAGATTTCTGGGACTTTTCCATTTATCATGGGGCATCTTGCAGTATATCTCTTTCTCTCCCCTCTGGACATCACAAGTCAAAGATTTATTTTGCCACCCTGCTGTTCTTGTCCTGTACACTCAGCTACACTGAAGCCAGGAAAATACATTTTATTTGGGATTTCTGGGAATGCTACATTTATCATCAGCCCCCCTGCAGTCTCTCTGTCTCCCCTCTGGACGAGATCATGAATGAATGTTAACAAGTCATTGTGATTCATGATTGGATGTCACAAGTCAAAGATTTAATTTATCACTCTGCTGCCCTTGTGCTGTACACACTGCAACAATGAAGCCAGGAAAAACAAAATTGGGATTTTATGTAACCGTAAAATTTATCTTGGACCCCCAGTAGTCCCTCCCTCTCTCCTCTGTATCAGGAATGGCACAAGTCAAAGATTTTGCCAGTCTGCCCTTTCTCATATACACAGTCAGCTATACTGTTCAAGGCCAAGAAAATAAAAAAACTTTCATTTGGGATTTTCTGTAACTTTAAAATCTCTCTTGGGCCTGCACTTGTTTATCCCTCTCTCCTCTGGATCTGAAATGGCAGAAGTCAAATATTTTGGCTGCCTGCCCTTCCTCATGTACACAGCTGAACTGTCTGAAGTCAAGAAAAAAAAAACACTTTTACATGTGATTTTATTTAGCTGTAGAATTTCTCTTGTGCCTCCAGCAGTCTCTTCCTCTCTCCTCTGGATCTTCTAAATGGCACAAATCAAAGATTTTTCCAGTTTGCCCGTGCTCATGTACATACAGTCACACTGCCACACTGCCTGCTTTTTGCATCCACAACCAGCAGCCACCCAGGCCAACACTATCTCCACAGTCCCTCCAGTCCCGCCAAGTCTCAACTCCCGAGCTGCTGTCACCCTCCACCAACAATCAGTTTCTCTCCCCCTCCCTTGCCCTGGTAAGTCTCCTTTGTCTGACTCTCCCTAGTTTCTTCTTCCTCCATATATATATATATATATATATATATATATATACATTTATATTTGTGGTTTTGTTTTTGGTTTTATTTGGCAACTTTTACTGGCGGTGTCTCTGTCGAGGTGCTCCTGCTCCTCTGACCATCCTCCTCTCTCTTCTGGACAACATTTTCACTATACTCTGAGTGCATCACTTGACCATCTCTTGCATGATTGGATGCCACCGGCCACCTGTACATGGAACTTGTCTGCAGACAGCATCCCCATGGCAACAGTAAACAAAATGGCTGAAATGGCATTTCCACAGACCCTAAACTGACTTATGTAGTGAAGTCTGTATTTATCTGGGTTCGTGGATTGTGGGCTTGATCTGGGGGTCTGGATCTCCTGCAGAACAGTCTGCCCAGCCCTATTACTAGTAAAGTATACTGTGCATACTGTTTGACCATGAGCAAGTCACTTAACTTCCTTGTGCTCCCAGGTCTCACCAGTAAACAAGATTTAGCTTAGTGTGCCTCTCCTGGTTAAATGACAGAAAAGGCTGAAGTTCAAATTAGGGTCAATGAGAGAGCACTGTCAAAGCCTACATTCAGCATAAAATATAAAAAATTAAGGAAAATAGGGTAGAATAAGCAGAAGGAATAGGAAAAAGCATGAGGGGATCAAAAGAAAGATGGAAAGGCCTTAATGCCAGTGAGCTCCAAACATTGGTGGCAGATACTGAGATCGCTCTAGTAGCCATCCCAGAAGCTTTGGCCACAGAGAATAATGATTGGGACATGACACCCCCAGGCTATACCATGTATTGAAGTGATAGAGGAAAAGGTCAAGGAAGAGGGTTAAGGTGGAGGCATAGCCCTACATGTCAGAGAGGGCATAGAGGCAATGGAGGATGGAAGCATCAGGGGAGGCAATGGTGAAACAGAATCATCATGGGTTCAGCTCATGGCATCCTCAGGAATGAAACTCAATATGGGCATGTTCTATAGACCACCAGGAGTGGGAGAAGATAGAGAAAAGGAGCTGGGTGCAGAAAAAGAATGGGGGTGACAAATGGGAAGAAGGTGGTGGTGGTGGGAGATCTAAACCTGATATATATTAATTGGGTCATTCCATCAGCAAGGAGCTCCAGAACATCAGGCACTACTGGATATATTGCAGGACTTCCTACAGATGCAGCTAGTTAAGGAACTCACTAGACAGGTTACCATTCTTGATGCGGTACTCACCAACTTGGAAGTGATAGGAGGAGTGAGAGTAGGGGAGCAGCTATGGCACACCAACCATAACTCTATATTTTTTTTGACCTGGCCCTCGGAACACGTAAGCCATTATTGAAGGCTGAAGTCTAAAATTTCTGAAGAGCAGACTTCAACAAGATGACTGAGCTGGTCTGACATAAATTAATTAGAGTGGACAGCATCAGGGATGTGGAGGAAAGATGGGGGGCAATCAAGGGGGCCATTCTTCAGTCAAAAATGGTGTGCATGATAATGGAAATCAAAAGAAAAAGGTACAAGACACAGATATGGTTCTCAGGAAAGGTAAGTGAAACAGTGAGAGCAAAAAAGGTCTACATGGTACAAAGAAAAAGAAGGGAAGGAAGAATGGGGAAAGTACCAAATGAGAGCAAGGAAAACCAAAAGGGTGGTCAGAAGGCATCGGCAGATACAGAGATGTGTACTGTGGAGGGGGTCAAGGGTGGGGAAAAACAGTTCTTCAGGTATATTAGAACAAGAAGAAAGAAGGGGAAGAGGAATTGTTAGGCCAACAGACAAATGTAGGGCAACTGAGGGAGATAGGCAGAAAGCAGATGTTTTTAATGAGTGCTGTTGCTCTGAATTCACAAGGGAAGACAAATGGCCTCTGCTATACAGTGGCATTTAGACAGCTGTAAGGGGGAATTACTGAGATGAGAAAGAAAAAAATAACCATTTAAGGGGTTTGACATGGGCTAGCAGCCTTTAGTATAGATAGATAGATAGACAGACAGACAGACAGACAGACAGACAGACAGATACATAGATAGATAGGTAGACATTATAAAAACATAGAATTTGATGGCAGATAAAGACCGCTTGGCCCACCTAGTCTTCTCATTTCCCTACCTGATGGATAAGCTGCAGATTCTAGTTAATAAACAGCTTACTTCCTCCTACCCCCCACTAGAATTGCTTTATGTCTGTCCCATGCATTCTTGAATTCCCCCACTGTTTCTGACTCCACAACCTCTTCAGGAAGGCTGTTCCATGCATCCACAACCCTCTCTGTGAAAAAAAACACTTTCTAACATTACCTCTCAGCTGTTCCCCCTCTATCTTCAAATTGTGCCCCTTTGTTCTTGCACATCTCTTTTTCTGAAAGATGCTACTTTCTTGTACTTTAATTCCATTGAGATACTTGAAAGTTTCTATCATGTCCCCCTCTCCCTCCTTTCCTCAAGGGTATACATATTAAGCTGCTTTAGTTTCTCCTCATATGTCTTCTGGTGCAGACCCTGCACCATTTTGATTACCCTCCTCTGAACAGCCTCCAGTCTGTCTACGTCTTTGCAGATATGGGGTCTCCAGAATTTCATGCAGTACTCCAGATGGGGTCTCACCAACTGTCTGTACAGAGGGACAACAATTTCCTGTTTTCTATTGTTGATACCTCTCCCTATGCAACCCAGTATCCCCCCAGCCTTCCTTACTGCCTTCTCACATTGCTTGCCCACCTTTAGGTCAGCTGATATAATTACTACTGGGTCTCTTTCAGTTTTTGTTGTTGTTATTATCTCACCTCCCATTGTGTACTCTTCCCCTGGGTTTTTGTTTCCCAGGTGCATTACCTTGCACTTCTTTGCATTGAATCTGAGCTGCCATATATTTGACCATTCCTCCAACCTCGCCAAGTCCCATTTTATCCTTTCCATACCACCTTGTGTATCAGTCCTGTTGCAGATCTTTGTGTCATCTGCAAAGAGACATATATTTCCTTCCAGGTGCTCTCCAATGTCACTTATAAAGACATTAAAGAGGACCAGTCCCAGTATTGAACCCTGCAGTATCCCACTAGTTGCCTTCCTTTCTTCACTGTGGACTTCATTTACTATTACCCATTGCATCCTGTTGTCCAGCCAGTTTTCTATCCAGACTACCACCTTGGGACCCACTCCAAGGCTTGCTAGCTTGTATATTAATCTTTTGTGTGAGACTGTGTCAAATGCTTTGCTAAAATCTAGGTAGGCCATATCCACAGCCCTTTCCTGGTCTACTAATTTGGTCATCCAGTCAAAGAAATCTATTAGGTTCATCTGACATGACCTTCCTGCTGTGAAACCATGCTGCTTTGGGTCCTGCATCACACTAGCCTCTAGGTAAGCAACAATTTTTCCTTCAGAAGTGATTCCATCATTTTCCCTACCTCTGAGGTCAAACTAACTGGTCTGTCATTTCCAGCCTCTGCCCTGCTTCCACTTTTGTGAAGTGGAATCACATCCACCCTTCTCCAGTCCTCAGGTACCACCCCATCCTCCCATGATTTGTTAAAGAGAGTGGTCAGTGGTGTTACTAGTTCTATCCTTAGTTCTTTTAGAATTCTGAGGTGAATCCCATCAGGCCCCATTGCCCTGTCCACCCTCAGTTTGAAGAGTTCTTTCAAAACCCTTTCTTCTGTGAATTGACTAGTATCAACCCTCTTATCCAGAGTGTTTTTCTTGTTTGGTTTAGGTACCTTCCCCTCTTCCATTGTGAATACTGAGCAGAAATATTCGTTTGGTAGCCCTGCTTTATCACTGTCACCATCAGCCCACATTCCATCCCCATTATTAAGTTTTGTATCCCTCCCTTGGTCTTTCTTTGCTTCCTAATGTACCTATAAAAAGTGTTATCCCCCTTCTTAACAGAGTTGGCTAGCTTTCCCTCAGTGTGTGCCTTTGCTATTCTGACTGCCTTCCCTGCCACCTTCTACTTTAACTGATAAAGTTCTCTGTCCTGCTCCTTCTGTGTTTCTTTGTATTTCCTGAATGCTCTTTTCTCCTTAACCTTCCCTTCCACCTCTTTTGAGAACCATAGTGTTTTTTTCCTACATTTTGTTTTATTGATTTGCTTCACACAAAGGCGTGTTGCCTCTGTGATGGATCTTTTAATTATTCCCTATTGTTCCTCCACCCCTCCTTCTTGCCTACTTTTCTGAGACACTCTCTCATTTTCCCAAAGTCAGCCCTCCTAAAGTCCAATAATCTTGTTTTTGTATGGCTTGACTCTATGGCTGTGTTTACTGTGAACTACACTGTTTGGTGGTCACTTGTTCCCAGATGGCTACCCATTTCTAAATCTGAGATCATTTCTCCATCCCAATTTGAGAGTACCAGGTCTAAGACTGCTCCCCCCCCTGAGTAGGTTCCAACACTAGCTGCCTAAGGCATGGCCCCTGTAGGGCATCAAGAATGACCCTGCTCTTGGATGTGCCTGCAACAAAGGTGCTCCAGTTAACATCTGGCATATTCAGGTCCCCCATCAACAATATCTCCCCTTTTTCTGCCTTTTTAAGGATGACTTCTATCATTTCTTTGTCCATTCTCTCCCCCTGAGATGGGGGTCTGTACATAACCCCCATGCGGATTGTGATGACATTTCCTGTCTCCAGGGTGACCCTTAGTGACTCATCAACTTCCTGTTTACTCTTTAGTTATGTTGCTGTAATCCCTTCCCTTATATAGATTTCTACTCCTTCTTCTCTTTTACCCACCCTGTCCCTCCTGCAGATTGTGTATTCTGGTATGTTGACATCCCAGTCATGGTTCTTTGTGTACCATGTTTCAGTGACTGCCACCATATCCAGGCATTCCTCTTCCATCAAGGCCACTAGTTCAGGGAGCTTGTTACACAGAATGCAGGCACTGGCACTTATCACCATCCATTTTTTGATGTCCTTACCTGTTTTAGTCCCATCCCTGCCCTGACTGCCTTTTTCTACATTTACCCTTATCCTGCTCCCTACTGACTTCTCTACCTTGGTGTTTACCTCTCTAACTACTGTGTTTTGTAGGGGGAGGCTGGGATTTCCCTGCTTCTTTTCAGTGCCTCCCCCTTGGCTAGTTTAAATGATTGCCAATGAAGCATTTAAACCTATCACCTAGGATCCTGGTTACCCCCCATGGACAGATGCAGACCATCACACCAGTATAGGCCTTCATCCTCCAGGTGGCTCCCCAGTTCCCAATGAAGCCAAAACACTAAGCTCCACAACAGTTTTTCAACCATTGATTGAATTTCATGGTGCGGAGTATCCTGGCATCATACTTGCCATAGACTGGTAGCACCTCCGAGAAGGTTACCATACATGCTACTTGTCTAAGGCCCCTCCCCAACTCAACAAACTCCATCTGCACAGCTCTGCTCCCATTCTCAGCAAGGTCATTTGTCCCTGGTGGACAATGACAGACAGCTCCCTCCCTCGTGCAGCTGCTCCTGCAATCCTGAGGATGCGTTTCCTGTCCCTTCAAGCTGTGGCACCAGGCAGGCACGTTACCTCACTTTCCCCTTTCTTCCTCCACTTCTACCCCTCAGTGACTGAGTCCCCCACCAGGAGTTGTTTCCTTCCACTTTGGGGGTCTCATGCCATCCTCCTATGGGTCTCCTTTGTGGAGGTTCCCAGTATCCTCCTTGGTCTCCACCGCAGGTACCTCCTTAGAGGAACCACTCTTCACCAGAACAGCATATGAACTGTGGAGCAGTACAACTTGAGGTATGCACCTCTGTTTCACCACCCTCTCCCTCCTTGAGCCCACCTTGGTTCAACCACTCCTCTTTCCTGACAACCTCTGAGGTAGTGGCAGTGGTCTTGGTAGTCACTGAGTGGGGGAAGAGGTGTCACAAATCCTATCTAGGTCATCTTGGAAACAGGCAACCTCCTCCCTCAGACTAGAGAGGTGCCTGCAAATAGGGCAACATCTCAGCCTCCAGAATGTCTCTCAGAATACTGCCGCCCCACATATTTTATTTATAAAGTACTCCATTCCTAAGATTCTTAGCTTTGTACAGTAAAAGTAAGAGTACAACCATACTGTTAATCAGATCATGCAGCACATATAATAAAATCATAATAAAAAAACATTCAGTTGCATTTCTGAATCAATCAGTGAAAGCCTGTTGGAACAGATAGGTTTTTTAATCCCCTTTAAAGGCTTCTACTGTGGGAGCCCTCCTCAGATCATCAGGCAAGGAGTGCCACAGGTAAGCCCTGTCACAGCAAATGCTTTATACCCAGAGTGCTGCAAATTAACCCTGGGACTTCAAGAAGACCTCCCTCGGCAGAACGGAGTATCCGGGTCAGATGGTAGGGGACAAGGAGCTCTTCATGATAGGCAGAACCCCCTTCATGAAGGGTCTAAGAGGTAAGGAGCCCTGTCTTGAAGACAATCCTCCACCTGACTGTCAACCAGTGCAGTCCATGGAGGACCAGGGTAATATGGTCACATCTTCTTACTCTGGTCAGAAGTCTCGCTGCTGCATTTTGCACCAGCAGCAGCCTGCAGAGTTAGCCTCCAGATAACAAAAAGTATAGAGCATTACAGTAGTTCAGCCTGGAAGTGATTAACGCATGTATCAGCATGGGCAGGTCATCAGGGGGAACCAGAGTTAGGATTTTGGTGATATTCCTAAAATGGTAAAATCCACTTTTAACCATGGCTGACATCTGAGCATTGAGCATCAAGCTGTCATCTAGGATCACACCCAAATCCTTCACCTGTCTGCAGGGGACAAGGGGAACCCCACCCAGTACTAGATTGGTGTAAACTCCCACCCCTCTCCCCCATAATGACCTGGATCCACCACCAATATCTCTGTCTTGTCTGGGTTGAGCCTAAGCTAATTTTGAGTCATCTATGACTGATTTCCTTGAGGCTGCTATTAAATACGGAGTCTGACACCTGAGAATCAGTTGCAAGGGACAGGTACAGCTGGGTATCTATTTACTTATTTATTTATTTGTTTGTTTGTTGAAAATGTTTCACCAGAAAAGGCACACTGAGCAAAAAGATGCTTGTCTCGTGGTGCGACCTGGGGTGGATACAAGGGAGGAGGGTATATATACAACAGTCGGTAGGTTGAACTTGGAGAGGAGCAACACAAACAATTGTTACATAGTTGAGTGAGATTACTTACAAACTTGATTACATGAGGAGTACAGTACATAACAAGAGCCTCAAGAGCCTCAAGGAAAGTGGCATACATAACTGAATACACATCAAGGACTATACGTGATTACATAAGTGCCAGTGACAGAGATTGAACTGGAGTAGGATGCACCAAGTTGGCAATGGGAAATGGAAGTCAGAGATTGGGACAAAGAAGCAGTGGCAGGACTGTATAGTAAACACTGGGGTATTTAGGGGGGGTTGATTTAGGGAAGACGGTGGGGGAAAGAGAAGGGAGATAGCAGAAGTGAATGAGACAGTAAGTGCATTGGTTGTTTAGGGCAATGAATAAGCCAGACAATTAGGCAAAGGCTAGCCACTGGTCAGGCATGTAAGGAGGAGGGGATCGGGGGGAGAGAATCCGTCAGACGGTGGGAGGTCAGAGGCAGGTACAATTTGGTGCAAGGAAGTTGGTGAGAGAAGAGGATAGAGAGTGTTTGGATGAAGAATGGCGGATTTGGGCCAGCAGGCCATTCCAGAGCTTAGGTAAGAGGTAAGAGAAAGCTGATTGGCCTGCGGAGGTCCTTCAGTGAGGGATTACTAATAGCCTGGAGTCAGTAGACCTGAGGGTGAGGGCGGGGGAGATGGGGAGGATAGGGAGGGTACGAGGTAGGGAGGAAGGGAACTGAGCCGGAAGTTAGAAACAAATTTAACACTGTGGAGTAGGTGCCGGTTACTCAGGGATGGAAGAGCCAGTGAACGGAAGAGCTCGCAGTGATGGGTGCAAGAGGGGGGCATCGAGGGCAAAGCGGCAGAAAGCATTAAAGAAGAGGTCCAGTCTGGCTAAGTTGGACTTTGAGGCAGAGCTGTAAACAACATCACAGTAGTCGAAGGAGGGTAGAATCATTTTCTGGACTATTTCATGTCTCACAGGAAGTGGGAGAATAGTGTGGTTTCTATAGAGGGCACCAAGCTTTGGGCGCAATTTTGATAGGATGGCATCCACGTGTGTGGAAAAGGAGAGATGGCGATCAAGCCAAACCCCCAGGTACCTAAAGGATGGCACGTCTTCAAGGATGGTGTTATTTAGGGTATGTAAAATCAGGGGGGATGTAAGTCTGGATAGTCTCTGTCTAGTGCTGAAAGACAGAGACAGTTTTCTTGGCATTTAGGGAGAGTTCATTGGAGTTGAACCAGTGTTGAACTTTGTTGAAGTCAGTCTGAAGATTAGAGATGACTTCTTCGTGGGTATGGCCATAAGTAAAGAGGACCATGTCATCAGCGTACATGTGTATTGCGGTAGTGGAGCAAGAGTTAGGCAGATCATTTAGTAGGATGGAGAAGAGGATTGGGCCAAGGTAATAGGGAGTGGGGTGGAGGTGTAGTCAGCTATTTTAGTGGATTGAGTTCTATTTTGTAGGTAGGCACTGAACCAGTTTGTAGCAGACGCTGCTAACCCAGCCCCTAATAGGCAGAGTATCATCTGCATAACAGTGAAAACCCAGCCTGTACCACCTGATAATGTCTCCCAATGGCAGCATGTACACCGTGAACAGTAGGGGTGACAAGACCGAGCCCTGCTGAACCTCACAGTGCAGAAGCTTCGGGGTTAATGAGACAAGCCCCATTACCACCCTTTGCACTCTGTCAAGTATGACCTGATCCAGTTGATTACATTACCAAACAGGCCACACCAGAACAGTTGAGCAACACCTCATGGTACTAGGTATCAAATGCCGCAGAGAGATCCAGGAGAACCAAGATGCTACGAGCTCTCTTGCCCCTCTCTATCAGGAAATCATTTAGCACCCTTACCAGGGCAGTCTCCGTACTATGCCAGCTCGAACCCAGACTGGAAAGGCTCATAAGTAGAGATGCAGTGGATTTAAATTCCGCCGGTGAAGTGAACCCAATGCAAAGTGCTACCTCCGCCTTGTCATTACCAGTTGACGTTAAGGCAGAATGGCAATGCGAGGTAAGGCGAAGTCATTGTTTTTAATGGACTTCATGCTCCTCATTATGATTCTAAGTGACCCACTTGGTGTTTCAGATTTGGCAGCCCCCCCCCCCAAACATCACATGGCTTACAGTACTGTAAGTCACATGCTCTTTAGCCAGGCAGGAAGGAAGTGAGTCATACAAGCAGACAGTTTCACTTTCTCCTGTGTAGACTGAGAGAAGGAGTGTGTTGAAGTGCTGGTACTTTGAGATCAGAGTGAGGAGAAAAGTTAAACTTTGATTGTAACCCAACAGCTTTTTTAAAAGCTACATTTTTTTGTCTTTTCTGTACTCTTTTTTACTTAATTTGTTCTTTCTGTAAATTTTATTTTTCTTACCTCTATAACTTAGTTGTTTGTCTGTGTCTATCTGACTGTGTGTGTTGTGCTTGTGTGACAGTGTGAGTAGTGATTGCTTCGACTGAGGGAGCGTAGTAGGAGAGATGGAGCAGGGTGAGGGAAAGTTTGGGGTGGGGGCAGCTCTGGGAGAGTGTGGTAGTACACATCATACTGTGTGCATGCGTGGGGGGCATGGGCACCCATTCCCATTGGACCGCTCTATACTTGTGTGTGTCCAACCCCCAGAAGCAGGACCGGCACTGCCTCCTGAGTCTGAGGCAGTTCAACCACCACCACCACCAGGTTCAGCACAAGGTCCTCTGGAGTAGGATGTGCCTGTTCCCCTCAGGTGTGTATCCCATCTGTGTTCAGCAGTGTGACCAGCAGGCTCCCAGTTCACCTGGCCCTTCCCTGCCTGTGCCTGATCCTCCCATCACCTCCGTTGTTTGGCAATTTTTTGACTGTGTCGGGGGGGGCAGCGGTGTGGTCAAGTGTTGCTTATGTGAGGTGGAGGTGCACCGTGGCCCCTGGGGGAGTCACTTGGGGACTGGGGACCAGCGCACCCATATGCTTAATCACTACCAGTTGGAGTGGCAGGCTGCCACAGAACAAACCATGTCTGCACCTGCTGGACATTCCATGGCAGAGGATGCAGCTGTGCTTAGTGGCATCCCTAAGAAGAGGAGGGCCAGAGCAGCACCTCTTGCTCCACCAGCACCCCCACCCCCCCATCACCACCACCACCAGCAGGTCAGCCTGTAGAACGTGTGGACCCCAGAGAACTGCATGTAAAGCAGGCTGACTTGGCAGTTCTCTGGAGTGCTTTTGAGGAGAACAGTGAGAGGATGAGTGCTGTGGAGCAGTGGCTGGATCACATAGAGGGACATCAGCTGCAAATTATGTCCATGCTGGAACTGCTGCTGGATCACCATGGGATCCCACATTAGTTTTGTTTCCTCATACCATGTGCCTCCCCACACCTTCCTTGCTGTGTCATAAAATGTATTCCTCCACCATCCCTGACCCTTGTATGTAATTAAGCCCTTTTTTTGTTGCCTTCCGTATGCATGACACTTTGTATTCTGGGCCTCCTTCATTCTGTTAAGTGTCTGTGTGTGTGTGTGATGTTTTGGTGCCTCATTTTTCTGCATCTGCAAAAGGCATCTGTCTTGTGTCCAGAAAATTGACAAGTGGTAACAAATTGAAATGTGAGTGTTACAGCACATACAAAGTTCCCCAAAATTAATGGCGCACTCAGTCATGTGTGCAGTGGTCACACAGAGTCCCCATATTTTTTCTGCATACCCAAAATACATCTGTCTTGTGTGCAGAAAATTGACAAGAGGTAACACAGTGAAATGAAAGTGTTTCAGCACAAAGTCCCCGAGAATTAATGTCACACTGTCATATGCACAAAAGTGGCAGAGTCCCAGATTTTTTTTTGTCGGCCCAAAATGCATCCTCGTTTTGTGCAGAAAATTGACAAGTGGTAACACAGTGAAATGAGAGTGTTTCAGCACATACAAAGTCTCCCAGAATTAATGGTGCACTCAGTCATGCATGCAGTGGTGGCACAGAGGCCCCAGATTTTTTCTGCAGGCCCAAAATGCATCCTCCATGTGTGCAGAAAATTGACAAGTGGTAACACAGTGAAATGAGAGTGTTTCAGCACATACTCCAGTATAAAATGATGACTGTGAGCATTGTGTTGCTTGTCCAATATGTTCTGCGAGACGATTCGAGCAAATGCAATGTGATCATCTCAACTGGATTGAAGGGTGCCCTTTGGCTGTACACTAATAATAGTCTTGGTGAGTAGATATATGTAAATATATATGTATGTGTGAATATATATATATATATATATATATATATATATATACACTGTATATATGTATATGGTTGTGTGTTTTGTAGGTGGTATTGGTCTGCATCACAGGTCACACAGAAACTGTTGGTGTCCACATTCCAGTGCTCAATGAGAATTTTTTGCACTGAAATTGGAAGTGGATAACTCTCAAGCACATGAAGGTAGGTATTTTTGAGGGGGGGGATCATATTTGCTGGTTTGTCTCTAATCGTTTCTTATTTTGTTACTTTTTCACAGATTTCATCAGCATCCTTCTGGAATCTGGTTGTTAGGATGGTCATGGTCATGAAATGAAACAACTTCTGCGTGTTGCATGTGTGCCCAAGCTCAGGTGAGGGGGGTACCTGATGTTGAAGAACTTTTTTGGATAACGTCACTTTGATAGAACAACAAAGCATCTGGACGTGTCCTAAAAAAAGAAATGGATGAATTCTTACAACTTAATTGTTATGTGTCCCTCCCTGGTTCTCAAATCTCAATCTAAAGTCTAGTTACATTTCAAACCCACATCTTGTCAAATATCGCAACCTGTGTGCAATATTTGCAGCAGTCTTTCCAAAACAATGAAATGGATTAAATAAAATGTTCATACTTACCAGAATGGATATCACATGGATATTGCATTGCTTGATCTCTGTACGGTACAGCTACAGTACCATTCCCAACGATTTCTAGTGATGGAGCCTTTTTCTGTTACCCTATAAAAGACAGAAAAGAAGTATACCGCATGTGTTTTACCACTGCAGCTCTGAAAAGCTACAGAAAACAAAATATACAACTAAAGGAAGTGAAGCAGCATAATAAAAATGAGTACACATACTCACTTTATGGTTTAAATATTAAGAGAAGCTTTGTGTCTGTGGCTGATGGATGAGGTGGTCCGGACAGACTCAGGCTCAGTGGTGGCAGTGGCTAACATCAGTTCTGGTGGTGGTGGTGGTGGTCCGGGTGGCAGATAGACTCATAGTGGCAGTGTCTAACATCTGTCCCGGTGGTGGTGGTGGTGGTCCGGGGAACAGGCAGACTTATGGTGGCAATGGCTAACATCAGTCCCAGTGGTGATGGTCAGGGGGGGGGCACACCACCTTTTAAAAACTTCAATTAAAACCTGCCAACATTAGCCACATCATCATCCTCATAAAGAAAACTGCCCTCACAGTCATTGATGTCTGAAGTCTGACCACTGGGAAATTCTTTCTCCGTGTCGTCATCTACATCAGTGGTGGGCCATTTCAGGCAGCCACTGCCAGTGCCACCAGGATGCTCCATTTCCACATCAGCAAGACCACCATGACAAGGCTGGGGTACGAATACCGAGGCTGCAGTCTGTGCTGGTATGTGCCTCTCATTCATTTTAATGAATGTTAGCAAACTTAACATTTGCAGGAGACAGGTTTGTACACCGATCCCTGACTATTGCACCTTCTGAGCTGAATACCCTCTCAATACTTACACTGGAGGGTGGGCATGTGAGGTACTTCAGTGCCACTGTAGTCAGCTCTGACCATTCACTGACTTTTCCAGTCCAGTACGAAAGAGGATCTTCAGTTATTGTGAGATGCCTGTTTTCAGACAAATATGACTCAACCATTCTCTGTGCCGCACTAAGTCCAGTTGTTGATGCATCATCCTGTTCTCCCTAATCATTTATTTCACAAATACCCACTTGGGATAAAGCCTCTCAAAGCGGGTTGATGCCAGCCACTTTGGATGACAGACCACCTGGAACGGCAGTCCCCTTCTCCTTGCAGGATATGCTTGATGGTCCACCAGGTACCCCTTCAGCCAGATTATGCTGCTGATGTTTGCAGACCTTGGCATGTGACTTCTGTGCCCCATGAACCAAGCACACCAGTTGACCACTGAATATTTTAACCTGTTCAGGCCCTCCCTCCAGTGCTGATGCAATTCCACGTTTGTATTGCGGGTCCAGCATTGTTGCTATGGCAAAGTTGTCACTATGCTGAATGCTCACAATGTGAAGATTCTGGTCAAATATTGTCAGCAGGTGTTGCAGCAACATACTGCTACCACTGTCTCCAGCAACATCAAGACTATGCTGTACATTCACCAGTGTCTGCCTTAGCACCCACAGCAGTGGAATTAATTGGCTAATGGAGGCAGACTTGCCACTCACTGCCTGTGTGGCATGTTCAATAGGCTGCAAAATTGTTATTACAGAGTCCATGAGGTGCCACTGTTCAGTCGTCATAGACATGGAGGCCCCAGAACTGTCACGGCTAGTGTGCATAACAAGATACTCTGAGATGGCTTTATATTGTTCATACAACCTCTCTGGCATGTATAAAGTGGAGTTCCATTGAGTGACAACTTCCAGCTTCAAGCGGTGCTGAGGCAGGCTGTTTTGAATCTGCAACTGCCACAGTTGGTCATGGGCCTTTCCAGATCTTGAAAAGTGAGAGCAGATATGTCGTGCAACAGTCAACATTTCCTTTACATCAGGGTGCTGCAGAAACTCCTGCACCACAAGATTTAAACAGTGGGTCATGCATGGAACACGAAAAAAAAAACACCATTCGTGATGAATTTATTTGATCCATTGTCACTTGCTATGAACCCAGCTCTTAGGGACAGAGGTTTTAGCCATCTGTCAATTTCAGTCAGTACCACATCCAACATGTTCTCACCAGTCTGTCAACAGGTCACATTGCACATAGCAATCTTTGCATGCTGTTAAATTCTTGAAAGATTGCTATTACAACAATCCACCTTACTGCACTGATGATTCACACTACCAACATCACAAACAACCCCTGGCACCTGCGCCCATTATGCAGTTATACACAAATATGAACTTCCCGCTGTTTTGCCACTTGTCCACATATCCATACTTAAATGGATGAATGGAGAGGAGGAGTGTTGAAGGGCATGTCTCACTGAGTCGGACACAGTGCAGAACAACTCGGGGACAGCACAGGTAGAAAAGTATGTCTTGGATGGGACTTTCCATTTTGGACAGGCACATACAGCTAACCACCGGAACCCAGAATTCTCCACAAAGGAGAAGGGCAAAAGATCAATTTGTCAGCATTTCTGCTACAGCAGCATCAAGTTCACGTGACACTGTATGATTGGGTGGGTACTTCAGCTTATGTGCAAAAACACTCTGTAACATGGACTGACTTAAACGTTTTACACGGGGTGTGTTGATAACAAATGGTTGTGCTCTGTGATGAATGGCATTGGCAGGGAGTGGAGTTTGGACATTTGATGAAGGCAGTTGCACAGGTGATGATGGCAAACCCAGAAATGCTATTATTTTTCCAGATTTGCCAACTGGGGTTGATGTACCACTTGCACTAGACATACTGCATTCACCACCACCACAACAACAAAAACTGCAGCTCTCACTAGCACTGGACAACATTTCAAAGTCATTGTGGTCCTCCACCTCATCATGCCTGTAATAATCCTCTGCTCTTATTACTGCACTACTGCACACGTTTAATTTCCTACTGGGCTTAACAGTTATGGAAGGGGATACATGCTGGCTATGGTTGCCAGTGACAAGGGTGAATGCCCCACTGTGGTATTAGCTGCCAGCTTGTGCTGCATCCACAGTGCCAAGTGTCTATTCTTAAGATGCGTATGCTGTCCTCATGTGCCCAAATTACTACCCTTTTTACCTTGACTCACACGCACATGGCAAACCTGGCAGATTGCAACTGAATCATCATTTGTGTCTTGAACAAAAAAATCCCAAGCAAGGGATTGTGATGCTCTGCTTTTAACATGTCCATGATGTGGCTTATTTAAGTCCATTATTTTAAGCACCGAAGTGGGGGGGCACATGATGTTTTGAGCACTGCATACCTGGACTGCAACTGACCACCACGACTACCTATCATGTTGATTTCTGGGTCGTCATCATCATCATCATCATCAACTAAAACCGGTAGATCACAAGTTTTTACGGGGGGGGGGGGATTCCTGCAAACAGACTCAGACATAGCCACTTTGAATTTCTTTTCCTCTGGTTCTGAACTGGGGTCAATTACATCATCATCATGTTCATCAACGTCACCCACATCCACATCTTCTGTTTGGATGCTAGCATGTGGACTGCATGTTGCAACAACAGAAACATCAACATCATCAGCATCATCACCACATTCATCATCAGCATCTACACCACTATCACCTGATATTTTTTCACCACACTGTGAATCACTGCATGGAAAATGCGTGACATTAAGTACCACGGTGGACAGAATATCACATTGTATGCTATCGTTGACATGATTATCAGAATCTTCAGGTTCAGTTACTGAGATGTTACTGGGAAGTATGACATAATCTATGCTGCCACTCACTTGCACTGCTTCACACTCAATATGTTTGGATACGGTACACTGGTCTGAATTAGAACTTGACGCAACAATATTAATACTACCTCCACCACCAACACCAGCAACAATAACACCACAGGCTGGGAAAACATCATCTCCTCCAACTATGAGTGAAGCTACTGATTGGGCTGTAAAAAACATTGCAGGAGAAATACCTTTCCTCACATCAGCAATGCACTTCTGCATCTGCATACTACTACCACTCCCACAGACCATCTTACTGCCAACATTGCCATGGCGAGAAACAGCTTTGCTTGCACATCTCTTTGCAGGCATTTTGGAGGATCAACCACCACAATAGTATAACCAAATTCAGATTTTGATACGTTCACTCTCTGATTGGAGGGACGCTGGATGTGAAGCCATATAAACAACTGTGGCTTCAGCAACAGATAAGAGACTTCTCTGAGACTGTCATGGAATTAAAACAACTTCACTCAGTAACCAGCGGTGCTGATGAGGTCACAAAAACAATCCAGTCTGGTAAAAAATACCTTTTGAACATGGGGTGGGGGGAGCACTGAATGCTGACAGTGCAGATTTTTACGGCACTACAAGCAGCAAAACTAAGAACAGATACCACGATCACAGTGTAAAAACAGGCAGCTGCAGTGGATAGCAGGTTCATGCTGCTGCGCCTGCAATTACACTAGTCTGTGGCACAATAAAAGGTGTATTATTTGATGCACGCAACACTGCACATACAATCACACACAGAACAGTTTGTGTACAATGCTGAATGAGGAATGCGTAACAAATGCAAAAGTTCAGTACTGTGCCACATTATATATTATAAATTTGTAATGCAAACAACCTGAACTTATGAACTGCTTCACCACATCCACACAATAAACAGGAAGAAAATGTCTACTATTGCTGACAATATTACTGTGTGTACATTAACACAGTCAGTTATATAACAAACATATAACCAAAAATCAAAGAAATCACTATTTCTCCAACTTAAAGCTACCTACACCACAGAAATGCCCCTCCCCCAAAACACACTTTCACTGTCTTTCACCACACACACTCAATGCTGTAAATTAACATTCAAAATCCACTCAAAAACAAAAACACTTGATGATATCAGCACAGGAAGGTTTCCTACAATCGATGAACTAAAGCTGGATCCCCCCAAAAAAGGCAAAAATGCTTTTTGAACAGCTTCTACAAAATTCCTATCACAGACAGCTTTCAGAGCACACTGTCTCCTACTCCTTCCAACTCATACTACCCCGAACTGAGGCTGTGCAGATCAATGTAGAGCCCATGTGACCTGAAATCCCATGAATCACTGCAAAATTCACCTTCAGAGCTCAAAAACAAGGCAAAGTGAGGAGAAGTACATTGTTTTCAATGCACTTCGCCTGAAATTTTGGTGGAGTAGTGGTCTGGGAGGCTGTGTAACACAAAATCATTGTTTCAAGGGACTTTGTGTTCCTCATTATAATGCAAGTACTCGCTTCACGTTGTGGAGCACCAGAATCTCACTTTTGCTCCTGGGTGAGGCTTCAATGGAGCAGATTCAGCCACTACCCCACCACTACTCATAGGTAGAGGAAGAGGCAAGGTGTCTCTCAAGCTGTTTAGCCACCACCTTTTCTATAATCTTCCAGAAGAATAGGAGGTTTGAGACTGGCATGAAGTTGCTGAGGCAGTCCGGGTCCAGAGAGGGCTTCTTCAAAAGGGGTCTTACCAAGGCCTCTTTCAAGGACAGTGGAAAGACCCCACTCCTCAAGGAACTCCAGATCACCTCAGCAACCCCAGGTTCAGTCACGTCCAAACAACCAACCAACAAGTGGGTTGGACCTGGGTCTAGATCACATTGTGTTGGTCGTAGTTTAGAGATTATACCCATCACCTCCTCCACCCCAATCAGCTCAAATTCACCCCAAAAAGAAGGAATGTTCTGGCATTACTCAGGCTAGGTACTGTAACCCTTTTGAGAGATACTTGAGGAGATCTCAGCTCTGATAGAGAACACCTTGTTGGAGAAGAACAGTGCCAGCTCCTTGCACCTAGTGCTCAGAACTGCTCCCCCAACACGAAGACAGGCAGGGTGTAAAAGCCTGTCTACCATGTGGAAGAGTTAAGCAGGTCTGTTCCCCTCTGAAATAATCTCTCTAGACTGAAATTCTGCCTTTTTTCAGGAGATTGCCCACTGATAGTCGACATAGTGTGACCTCAGGGCCAACCTGTCCTCCATTAGGCCAGATCTCCTCCAGCACCTCTCTAACCTCTGACCCCTAGTCTTTAAACTCCAGAGTCCTCATCAAACCAAGGAGGTCTCTGGCAAGTAGACAGGGGTTGGACATGAAAGGGTGCGATGGAGTCAAAGGCTGCAACAACAGCCCCATTATAGTCTGCTACTGCTTCTTCTGGCCCAGTCACACATGCTGCCACAACACTCGATAGATCCAGCACTGCCAACACTCCCATAGAGGAAACTTCTCTCAACGGGTGGTACCTGACCATCTCCACAAGGGCAGGACCATTGGGGGGGCCCAAACATAAACCCCACAGTGCTGTGATCCGACCAAACTACTGAACCAACACAGAGGTCAGTAATATTTAAACCTAGAGAAAAAAACAAGTCCAGTGTGTGGCCACCCTAGTGTGTTGTGGATCTTACATTTTGCATTAGACCCAGAGACCCCATGCTCCTAAGGTGACCATTTCCAAATTTCTAGAGCTCACCTTCAACCCAAGCTTTGAAGTCTCCCAGAATTAGCCACCTGATGGACTCCAACTCCAGGCCAGAGACAAGCTCTTCAATCTTCTTTAAAAAATCTCCAGCTACCCCGGGAGACAATACAGCAGGAGGACCCTAAAACCTGCACTACCATTACCTAGAGCGGCCACACACTCAAAGGACTGAGAAGGACCTACCATTAGCACCATGAGGTATAGGCTGGATTTAAAACAAATGGCCATCCCCCTGCTCCTGTGATCCTCCCTCAGGGTGTGTATCATGGAGTACCCACCTGGAACTGCCGCCTTCAAAATAGGAGTGGCATTTTCATCCAACCAGGTCTCCATGATACAAGCCAGGTTGACTGAGGATGTCAAGTCTGCCATAATGGCAGTCTTGTTCCTCATCGACCTGGCATTGCATAACACAGCCTGGGTCAGATGAAGTGAGGCAATTGGCCCCGTCCTCTGCCCATACTCTAAAGTGGAGACCATGGGTATGGGAACCAAGCAAGGCAACCCCCTTTTACATTTCCATTTCACCCCAGAGCATCTCCTTGTCTTCACTACCTGAATCACACACACCTCAGCAGCCACTCGGGTACAACCCCCTCCAGCCCCCCCACCAAGCTATTGCCAAAGCCCTGCACCTCCTGTAAGTTTCTGTTGGAAGTGCCAGATGCTCAAAGGGGAAAAGGCTCTGGAGGTCATGCCCCGGGTAACTGCACTCCAATAAACTCTGGCCCAAACACATATTCCAACCAGTCCACAAAAATAGCCTAGTCCTCAATACCACCCACAACCACCCAGCGACCCCAAAATAAAATTCCTGTAACTCAGTATAGCCCACAGATTCATATAACCCATGCAATAATAACCCTTAACCCAAACCCACAATATAATTACACTACCACACCACACACACACACACACACACACACACACACACACACACACACACACACACACACACCAAACACTCATCATACACACAAACCCTGTAAATCAACAAATAACAATAATAACAACAGTTATAGTCCTCTAACTAATTAAAATCTCACATCAAAAAATTAGAGCAATTCACTGTCCAGCTTAGTTTCTTAGAAAATTACACAGTTTACATAATGAAGCATGCCAAAGCTTCACTGTTAAGTTCAAATATTTACGGATGGACTCTCACTGCCACCCTCACAACTGTTCAGAATCAGTGGCTCTCTCACTGCCACAGCTGTTAAATAGGTGCAACATAAAAACAAACAGAGGTACTCTCACTACCCCCTTAAGTAATTTTAGCCAATACAGTACCACATGTGAATTCCATGAAAGTAGAAATCCCGAGGTAATCCAAATCACCAGAGTGTTCCAAGTTAAGTGGCAGATCTTCCAAAACCACAGAGGCCGCCCCTGAGAAAAATAAATCCAATAGCTATATTGTCAAGCCCTGACTCAACTCCAATGCAGGCACCATGGTCCAGTAAATCACCTCCACTCAAATCCCCAGAGGAGCCTGACCTTAGTCAAGCAGTCCCGGGTGACCTAAGGGTACCAAGAGAAAAACCCACCCTCCAGTAGGTATCCTCGGACCCCACAGGGGAAACAGCCAAACCCCACTCCCACCTCAGAGCAAGCTGGTCTGGCTAGCCCTATCCACTGCACACGTGGCAAATCGATCTTTCCCAGTCGCAACCACTGATTTTACTCCACTGAGGTTCTGATATGAGCAGCCCAATGATCTCACCAACATGGTTACACTAGCACACCGACCGTTCCTCCAGACAGTCCTCCAAGTCCTGGAACACCAGGGATGTTCTCCTGGCTACGGGCAGTTCAACAGCAGTCAACAGCTGCTCCAGCCCACATTCTCACAACTCTCTGATCCAGTCTCTGTCAGCAGCCTGAAATCTTCTGCGGCAACTCCACACAGATCAGTAAACAGTCCAACAGCAGATACACTATTTCAGTGTTTGATGCAAAGCACCAAGATTATTGAACACAGTACCACTTATAGAGCTAACACATGTAAAGCTTGTGTATTGAATATATCACGAGCAGTAGGCATTTTCCATAAACCAGCAGTTGAACTCCAAAAGCCACTCCAAAACGGTGACTGCAACTGTTGCTAAATTCAACTACAACAAATAAACAAAGAAACACACTAGCAAGAATGAATAAAATGGTTAAAAACACTTAAAAATGCTTAAAAATAGCAAAAACTAGAGGACTAGACTTTCTGGCCGACCCAGCGTGGCCGCCATGTTGAGAGTTAATAACATAGTATGGCCCTAAGGCCAGACAGAATGCACTGAGGGTGCTTACAGAATTGCGTTGGAACTGACTAAATTGTATTGATGGCAGAAGAAGGGGGTATTACTACCTTTCTATAGATCACTGGTGAGCCCCCACCAGGAGCACTGTGCCAGTTCTCAAGTCCTCACCTAAGTAAAGATAAGAACAGGCTAGAGACAGTGCAATGTAAGGTGATCAAAATGATTCAGAGCCAGCAGGGAAGATTTTATGAGGATCCTCTCAAGGCACTGAAAATGTACTGACTGAAGGCCAGATGAGAGATCGAAGATATGATAGAGACCTTTAATTTCCTCAAAGGAATGAACAATGTGAACTGTGAGGAACTATTTTGCTTACGTAACTGATCAAGAAAATGGGGGCACAAGTGAAAACTGATGGGGGAGCTTCAAGAGGGGAGTGAGAAAGTTTTATTTTTTTACAAAGGGTGGTGGAGCCATGAAACAATCTGCCAGCTGATTTGGTAAGTGCAAAAACTATCAATGGTTTCAAACACGGCAAAGACTGAGTGAAGGGCTTGGTGACTGCTCAGGGTGATAGTGGGAGGACAGGGAATATTGAGGTGTATAGTGTGGGTTTGTCACTTGCATGGACAATAGATCCTTGGTTTGTTAGAGTTTATGAGCAGACTGGATGGACCAGTAATCTTTTTCTGCCATTGTTGTCTATGTCTCTATGTTTCTATGTTAAAAGGAAATACAACCCAATTCAAATATTGGCTCAAGAGACTGTAACAATGTGAGGCTTTATGTGACAAATGTTTTCTGCAATGGAACTGGATTGTAACATTATTGTCTGACATGATCTTATACTTTAAAAGGGGTATGTTCATGTCTCCTAAACTAATGTGCTGGGAATTAGAGGTCCCAATTACAAAATATGACAAAACAATCTTTTTGAAGCATTTTGTTCTATAAATGTACTTTAATATCTGTTGATCCAATGATCCCTACCTTCTGCGCCGGCTCACAGCAGCTTCCAAGAATCAACATCGCTGAGCCTCTAATGATGCATGCAGTATTCAGCTGTAAGGGTCATCTAAGTGTCAGCATATGTACTTTATCTTTTTTATAAAATATCTTTGTGCATTTCAGCACTGACATGGCCAGTAATGATCCTACGCCTAAGGAGTGACGTAAAAAAAAGTATTTAATAAAATAGGGAAATGGGTCATGAATGATATGAGTGAGCTTGGGGGATGCATAAACATCAATATAATAAGTGTGTGTGTGTGAGTGTGTTTGTGCGTGCATGCGTGCATGTTTGTGTGTGTATGTATGTCTGTCTGTCCACAGGCTATGTAAGTTAAATTCAAAAGTAAACCACAGAACCATCAGTCATTTACAAACCTAGGCTCTTTCTCCTCCTCCAAAGGCTGACACTACCCCAAGACACATGATGCCTACAGTAGAGAGCTACTGGACACCAGAGAGTGGTCTGTCTGTCTGTCTGTCTATCTATCTATCTATCTATCTATCTATCTATCTATCTATTTATCTATCTATCTATCTATCTAATGTATCTGGAAGACCTTTAAGCTCAAGAGCCCTCTTTCAAAGGTGTCCAAATCTATCAAATTACATACAACAGGTCAGCCTGGTGGCACTGAGGACTGAGGCACTGGATGCTGCAGCACGCATCACTCCAGTGACTGATGTTTGGGAACAAGCATGGGTCACCGGGGGTTGTCAGTGGCACAGAAAGATTGAGTGTCCGAAGGACTGCTCTCATTCTCCGGGGAGGGGCGTTCATGGCAGTTGGTGCTTGGCTGCCTCCTGGTGGAGGCTGGGAGACAGCACACTTCACTGCATATAAGAGGGTGGAGCTGGGGGCAGACGACTGGAGGGAGTGAGTGTGGACACATGTGCGGTCCCCTCCAGCGATGTCATTGCATGTCCTCGGCTCTGGGGGGAAAAAAGTAGGTCAGTGCCAAGTTTCGCCAATGGTAGCTCGGCGCAAAAACTGGATCCATGTTGTGTGGGGAGTTGGGAGCTCCCTGCAGCCCTGCTGCAGAGGGTAAAACCACAGGGGTGTGCATGCTGGGTGGATCATGATAGAAGATGATGGTGGCTGGATTCTCCATTGGACCCGAGAGCAGGAGATCAGAACAGGTGGCCAAAGAAACAGGAGGCAAAAAGAGATAGCAAAAAAAAAAAGTTACATATAATAGAAGAACAAGCGACATTTGACAGCAGACTACTACAATGCAATACACAACAGGTATAGCAATAATTATCATAGGGAGCAGTGAGTTAACAATAGACTTCCACAACTGCAGGAGGCATCAACAAGGGGTGCAGGCTAATGCAACTAGCAGATATGGTTTAGAGACACATGTGGTGCAGTTTCTGGAAAAGGTGACCAGTGACTTGGGCCTTAAAGAGGAGAAGTGGGGAGAGTGGTGATGGCTGTGGGCAGGGAGTTCCAGACTCTGACTGCTCTAGTTGCAAAGGAGAATTGGCCAAAAGTAGTTTTTCTGTTTGTGTTTGATGGGAACTGGTTGAGGGGAACACTGGACAACAGGGTAAGCATCACACAGGATGGTGTTAAGGTGGATGGATCATAGAGATGTCATCACATGGGATCAGTAAGGGTGGGAGAGCACTGAACACCAAAATTGCTTCAAACATGATGGGGTGGGGGTTGGGCAACCTCTGGACATCAGGGAATGTTTTACTGGGACTGGGTGGGGTTGAGGGGAGAATTAGACACAGGGAAAGCATCACACAGGATGGGGTAAGAGCAGAGGAACAACTGGACACCACAGAGTGCTTGATTCTGATAGAGTGAGGTGGCCACTGAACACCATGGAGTTCTTGACACTGACACAGTGAGGGTGGGGTGTGTAACTGGACACCTGGAGGAGTGCTTGACAGTGGGTGGGTTAAGGGTGGGGTGTGTCACTAAATACTAGTGTGGCTTTCCTTAACCTTGGTATTATGGTTGGGTTTCTTTCCTCAAAGCTCACCCTAGGACCAAGGCTGGCTGCAGGCTCCATGGACCTGTTTGATTTTATCAAGAAAGATATAAGACATGCAGAGAAACCACACTCTGAGGCAGAAATAATAAATAGTTTTACGTTATTTTATTTACAGCAAATATGTACAGATGTCCTGGTAGATGCACATGATACAAGTACAAGTCTCAGCTTGCAGTTTTAAACTGCAGTTCCACAGACAATCTCGGTATACCACTCTTTTTCTGTCTCTTTCTCCCTCCATCTTCTGCTCTAATGCTCCATCCTTCTGCTTGCCCCATTAGAGTCCAAGTTCAATGTCTGCAGGTCTCTCTACATTCCCCATCCACTCATAAATTAGATGTTTTTTTTTTAACCAAATTTACTTAATGACCTGGCTGTCTGGGTATTTCTTGGTTAAATAGGGTCACATGTTACACCAGCAACCATGTGACCTTTGAACTGGAAACCTCATCCCCATCTGCAAAACCTAGTATTGATAGGCTACATAGCTAGTAACACATTCCATAGAGCACTTACCAAGAGGACAAAAGGAATGGAGCAGCAAAGCCAATTATGTTACAACAGGAAATTGCTTTTCACATTGAATTGGGTGAGGGTGGCACTGGACAACAGGGAATGTGAGTCATGCATCAGGTAACAGCAGGAGGCAGTGTGTCACTGGACATCAGGACATTCCTTAGATGGGACAAGGTGAGATGAGGACTGGAAGTGCATATTTATTGTGGTATGTATACTCTTGCATTGTCAGAGCCAGCACACCTCAGCAGGCACTTCTGTGGCCCAAGTACATCCCATCAGCTGCGAACAGAGCCACCACAACCCAGTGTTGTTTTATTAGGTAGGAAGTTAATTTTAAATGGAGATGGGACATGGGCAGATCTTTTTATTTGGATTTGAAATAGAGATGCTTGGAATCTACTGATTTCATTCTGCTGGTAATTTTTCAGATAATCAGAACATGCAATTCTGAATCCAGTTCCATTCTGATACCTAGTAAAACATATGAGTTGAAACTGGAAGTCAGAATCAGAATTTCTGGTTCAATTTTTGACAAAAGTACGAAAAAAAAATGCTGTTTTATAACCACCAGAGCAAAACAAAATCTAGCTATTTTATGAATAACAACAGCAGGCTTGAGCTGTTGGAACAAGTGAACACTTTTAAATACTTGGGTGTCACCATAGACATCTCCCTTTCTTACACACAGCACATTGACAAAGTTGTAAAAACAGTCAACATCAGGTTAGGACTGCTATACAGGAACTGCTCCTACTTGATTGTTGCGGCCCTAGCAGTAAACAGTTCCATTATTTCCATTGTAGATTACAGTCTTGCAGTGTACAGCACAGCCACAAACACTGCACTGTAACGAGTAAGAACCGCATTAAACAAGGCCTGCAGACTGGTGCTAAGTGCAGATGCTCTCATGTATACATGCCGGCATACATGCAATCTTTACACCCAAACAAAATGGCTAAACCTACAAGGGAGAATACAGTATCAAGTCTGCCTCCTTGGGAAAAAGGCCCTACTTAGTCCAGACCCCAAAATACCATCTATAAATTACTTAAACTTGCACACAATTCTCATCAGACCAGAGGCAAGGCAAGGAGCCCATTGAGCATCACATTTTGCCGCACTGCTCTTGCCCAAAGGAGTTTCTTCTACAAGGCCCCACTCTGGCTCAATAAGCTCCCAGCCAACATCCTAAACAATTTCAAACCTGGGCCATTCAAAAGAGATCTTAAATGGCACCTTTATGACAGAGGGAGACATGATTGCCTGGATTAACCCCACCCCCTTTTTGATTTCTCACTATTCCTTGCTTCTTCCTCCCTATAGCATGGGTAAGGATATCCACTACCACTATCTTTGCTACACTCTCTGCCACTTGCACTATCTCCCTGCCCTATCCCTAGTACCAACTCTCAATAACGCATCATACCACCCTTTTCTTTTTCCTAATTACCTCCCTCTTCCAAACCAGCACTTCCAATAAACATAGTACTTATGATGCTTTTACTCACCTTGCCTCTCTCCCGATGTCTTTCCCTTCCCTCCATCTCCTCCCTCCCTACCTTTCCCACATTCGTACTCCATCCACTGCTCCCAGCATGCCAGATACAGATTGGTGAATACCAGCAGGAACAACTTCCAGAACTAGACACATAGTGGTTTCCCTGCAGGGGGAGGGCCTCAAACAACTGGTACAACAACCCAAAAGAGAAAGGACTATCCTAGATCTAGTACTGACTAAAGGAGCACAGATCTCCAGGTAGAAGGTCACCTGGGGGCCAGTGACCATCACATGGTATGGTTCAATTTGGCCACTAACACTAAATCATCCCATTCCAAGGCCAAAATATGGGACTTCAAATGGGCTGACTTTGATAAGATGGCCAACAAAGTTAGGCTAACCCTGGCAAAAAGAAATACAGGTGAGGGGGTACAGGCAAAGTGGGCAAGCATTAAGGATGCAATAGTTGAAGCAACATCCCATTGTGTTAGAGAGAAAATGAAGTGCAAAAGGAGACCACTTTGGTTCTCAAAAACAGTAGAAGAAAAGGTCAGAGCCAAAAGGCTGGCCTTTAGGAAATATAAGGGAACGCAGTGGGATGAAGATAGGAAGGCATATCAAACTTCCCTAAGGGAAGCAGGGAAGGCAGTAAGGCAGGCAAAGGCCCAAACCTAGGCAACACTAGCACAAACAGTAAATGAAGGTGACAAGACTTTCTATAGATACATTAGTGAAAGGAGAAAGTCCAGAGGGGGTATTTGCTAAGATCAAGGAAGATAAGGGTGTGTGAGGAGGAGGACCATCTAAAAGCATCTATCCTAAATACATACTTCTGCTCAGTATTTACTGGAGAGAAGGTAGGCAAGATCCACAGCTCAGAACCATGGACACAGGGTGGGGGGAGGTGTGCACCAGTCCCTTCACAAATGAAAGGGTCCTACAAGAGCTGAAAAAGCTCAGGGTGGATAAGGCAATTGGCCTGATGGCATACATCCCAGGGTACTAAAGGAGTGAAGGGTGGAACTAACAGAGCCATTATCAAACTGTTTAGTGAATCTCTGAGCACAGGAGAGGTCCCAGAAGACTGGAGAAGGGCTCATGTGATCCCACTCCACAAGAGTGGTAGCAGGGAGGAGGCAGGGAACTACAGATCTGTCAGTCTTACCTCAGTAGTGGGCAAGATTATGGAGGCACTCCTTAAGGAAAGGATAGTGCAACACCTGGAATCCATAGGAGCACAGGATCCAAGACAGCATGGGTTTACAAAAGGAAGGTCCTGTCAAACTAATCTCATAGATTTCTTTGACTGGGTAACTAGAGTGGTGGACAAAGGAGGAGCAGTTGATGTCATCTACCTTGACTTCAGCAAAGCTTTCGATACTGTTCCACATAGAAGATTGACTAATAAGCTGGGTAGGCTCGGGGTGGGTCAGAAGTTCATCAACTGGGTGGCAAACTGGTTGATGGACGGAAAACAGAGTGGTGGTAAACGGTATACAGTCAAAAGAGAGGCAAGTCAAAAGTGGGATACCTCAGGGTTCAGTCCTGGGGCCAGTCCTCTTCAATATCTTCATCAGTGATATTGCAGATGGACTGGAGAGTAAGGTTTATCTGTTTGCAGATGACACCAAGATCTGCAACAGAGTAGATGATCCAGCTGGGGTGGGCAGAATGAGAAGAGATCTGGATAAACTAGCAAAATGGTCAGAAGAGTGGCAACTGGGGTTTAATGCAAAGAAGAGCAAGATCATGCACATAGAAGAAAAACTCTGAAGCCACCTATAGGCTGACAGGTGAGTTGCTGGCAGTCACAAGGGAAGAAAGAGACTTGGGCATCATCATAATTACCGATGACCTGAAATCATCCAAGCAGACCACTAAAGCAGTAGATAAGGCTAGGGGGATGTTGGGGTGTATTAGTAGGGGCATCACAAGTTGGAAGAGGGAGGTAATGATCCATCTTTACAAGACACTGGTTAGACCCCATCTGGAGTACTGCATGCAGTATTGGAGGCCATACCTTCACAAGGACATTAACCAAACTGAGGCAGTCCAGAGAAGGTCAACCAAAATGGTGCAGGAACTGCATCAGAAAACATATTAGGACAGATTAACAGAGCTCAATATGTATACCCTAGAGCAATAGTTCTCAGACTTTGTCACAGTGAGCCTCCCCAAATCCATGGAAAAGATTTTGAGCCTCCCCCAAAAATTGAAATAATCTTGGGCCTCCCCAAAGAAAAACTAACATACTGTACTTTGCTAGTACACCATGAATAAATTGAAATCCTTTGAGTACTTGGCTCACATTCAGTTCTTTGTCTTATAATGATGTGGAACCTTTGAAAAGAGCACTGTGATCAAAGGTGTTATCTGAATAACAAAAAAATAAACAAATATTATTATTCAGCTTATTGTAACCCCCACCCCCAAGGCCAACCTACATACTCTGCTATTTTAATTCTTGAACCATTGTTACTCCTTGTTGCAGTACCGTCATGGGTCAGACTGCTTTCTCTGTTTCATCTCTATATGAAATAACCTTCCTACATACTCGCCTCTCCCATCCTTCCCTGCTCCTAAGTAACTTCTTGGGATTACTTTGCTCCTTCCTGTTATTGCTCTTAGCACTTCTGTGCTCAACCCTTGTGTTTGGGCTGGTCTGCCATTAGGCTACAAATTGATTACTTACCACCACCATTATTAGTTTATTGTTCATATTTGTTTGCACTATTGTTTGTTGTGTATTTCTTGATTGTTTTACAGTTGCCTTTTGAAATGTATTCACTCTACCCTTCCTGGGTACACCTGAAATGAGCCTTTCATTCACCTTCCCTTACCACCTATTAGTAAATAAATACATAAAATTCACCTACTATTATCCTCTTTCAGTTTGCTTCATCTCTTCACACAAAATATATAAAACCAAAATTAAATACAGTACTTTTTCAGACTTGCTTGAGCCTCCCCTGGAACAGGTTGGGGCCTCCCCAAGGAGGCTGGCCTCACCATTTGAGAACCCCTGCCCTAGAGCAAAGGAGGTAGAGAGATGATATGATCGAAACATTCAAACACCTTAAAGGGACACTGTCAGCCTTACCCCTAGTTTTCCTTCCAATTTTTAGTAGTGGGTCTCTAGGAATATACTTGAATAAAGAGTACTTTGCAATGCCCCTACATAAAGTAAACATAAACTATTCACTTGTTTTTGAAAATGTTGCATTATTTGCCTCACTTGCGGTCCACCCGTAAATCCCCTGACTACAGGAAGCAGATTCACACCCAGAGCGCGCATCTACCAGGAGAGCAGTCCCAAAATGCACATGTTAGCATTCCCATAAAACAAAACACATAATCCACTACAGCATATTAAAATAAAATGATCAAGCCATCTGTGAAGCAAAACCGAGCACTCATTGAAGCGCAAAATAGTTTTTAATCTTGGTACCAAAATCTTGCTCGAGAATGCGTTGCTATTGCGCATGCACGAGATCATCCTCACATGGCTCAGACACTTTGGGGAACCTACCCTCAAACAGACAGGACAAAGTAACAATTATGGACCCAGAGCTGAGAATTGTGTGACACTAGACAAATACGAGCTCAAACCTTCAAGGACTCCGTCTCTGACAGAGGACCAGCAACAATCCTTGGCTGACATTGTCTCAGAGCCCCAGACATTGGGAGAGCTAGCACCAAATGATCCAACAGAGAACACTCCAACCTGAGCAGGGAATAGGAGGTCTCTTGAACACTGTCCAACTATGATTTGAACTGTTCGCAGGTCTCTTTTCTATGAACTCTTCCTACTACAAATAATTCTTCTGAGTTAAATGCTTAACATGTTTTCTCCCTTTAGTAGGTGTGCAGATGCTACACTGAGGTAAGATTTGGCAACCTTCCCCCAGTCATTGGCACCATAGTACTGGGAATGTTGCTAAATCAGTTTAGAGCTTTAATTTAACTACTCTTAGAACACCTTCCTTTAGCATAATCCAACAAGGGGGAAACAGCTCTGATTAACTGATGGCATGATGAGGATATGGACTAAATATGGAGATGGAGGCCTCAACCATGGGAATAGATTTAGCAGTGCCACCTGTGCCAGGTGGCTGGGGTTGAAAAACTAGAGCAGCTGTGGCAGAAGGGGTAGGGAATCTGTTGTTTTGATTGAGCTGGTGGTCATTGGTTGTGATGGAAGGGAATATGTTGTAGAAGGTGGGAAACTCCACAAGCTGTCAAAGCTGGCCAGCTGGTAATTGGAAGAAATGATATGACTGAGCCACGCTTCCTAGAAACCCACTGACTGAATCTGCTTGAATGTGCAAGTGTGCAATTCACAAGAACATTTGCATGGCACACTCCGATTTGGTGCCCCCCCTTTCACCATTTCTTCCCTGCAGTGGGCTCTGACTAGGCCTAGCTTCAATTGATGGACTAAAGTAGGTTATAGAGCAAACCAGGACTGCTATCAGGGACATATTGTGGTGAAAACTTTTAAAAGGGTGTGGCAATGCCTGCATACCACCCACTCCCTGGAGCCTAACATATCAGACTTAAAGTCCCTCATCTGATACAGCATTACTGACTCTTCCCAGAAGAACACTTGCCTAGAGGTTTCAATCATGACCTGCTAGAACCCCAGGTGACAGGGTACCTCCATTGGCATGGGGGCATGGTGAGACCCTGGGAGCTAACTGACTCTCTCCTCTCTAAGTCAGAGGTTGAAACTTTTTTTAATTTGTCTTTGCCTTAAGCAAGTGTACAGCTGCTACACTGAGGTAAGATTTAGCAATCTCCCTACCTCTGCTGGCCAGCAGTACAGCAGCACTGGGAACATAGCAAAGCCAATTTGGATTCTTAAACTCTCTGCCCCTGAAATCACCTTATCTCACCATAACCCGACCAAGGAGAGTTTGCTCAATTTAACTAACAGTGTGATGAAGATTTGCACTAAACAGGGTTAGAAAGCCACCTTTACGGGATTTTAGTCTAGTGGTGATGGCTTGACTAAGAGGTAGGGATAGCCAAATTACAGTAATGGCAGAAGGCGGGATGGGGAATCTGCTGATTGGGCCAGGCTTTTATTTAGTCAGAGGCGGGAAGAGGACCCATTGTGAAGTATGGGGAATCACCACAAGGTGTCAAGCTGGACAGCTGGTGATTGCAGGAATTGGTCTGCCTGGGCCGTGCTCCTAGAAACCAACACAGTTGAGTCTGCTTGAATCTGTGACTGCAAATTATTATGTGAATTACTGGACCATTTCCATTGCACACTCCTATCTGATATTCATCTCCACATGTAGTCATCATCACTTGTGATTGACTCTGACTATGCTGAGCATCCACTAAAGAGCTAAAGTAGGAAACAGAACAACCTACGAATGCTATCACAGACACACTGAGAGAAAGGTTGCTACAGGCTGTGACTGCTCATGTATGCCACCCACACTCTGGATCCCTGTAACTCAACTTTAAAGCCCTGCATTTGACAGAACAATGGCAACTCCTTGGAGAACATTTGCCTAGAGGGCCACTCTATGACTTGCCAGTACCCCAGGCCAGCTGACACCTGCATCAACATGTGAACAGGGAGTGACTCAGGGAGCTGACTGACTGTCCTCTTTTGGCACAGCTTCCCCTACAGCAGTAAGCCTCCTGATGTAAACACAATACTAGGTTGTCCTTCTCATGGCATGCCAATGAGGAATTCCTCCTCAGTGCAGATAGTTGAGGGGAGTTCAGTTGTAGCAGTGGTGAACAGGCCTGGCCTTTTCACAGATTTCCATTTGGCCCAGTGTCGAGCTGAGGGGGTGGTGTACTAGGGACATGGCAATCACACTGAGGGTGGACTGGAAGGGTAGGGTTAAATGGCTGCTGGTTAAAGAAAAATATGCTAACAGACAATCACATAACTTGCTATTCATGGACACATGCAGCACACAACATTACACCCCAAAGTATATCCTCCTGCCATATTGACTAATGGTGAGGAACTATGCTCCAAAATGCTGCCTTCATAGCTGGTGATTTTTACCTGGCACTAGTGAGCCATTGAATCTTGGATCTGCAGCTACAGACCCTTGCCCACTCAGGCTGTCCATATGCCCTGGGTTACACCCCATAACAGCAAATAAGATCAGAATGTGAGATTCACCTGCTATGATAATAGGCCAGTGCACATCCCACCTGAGCCATGGATATCTTCAAAGGGAAGGTCCGTCTGAACAGTAAGTGAAAAGGGAAGCCACTTACTGGGGTCTAGATCCAGTTAGCAGGCAACCCTCACAAATATGAGGAGAGAGGGTCAGTTAATGGCATAGTTTAGAGACCCAGATCTTTCAACCAAGGAAGGGAACTTCAAAACACCTCAAATAAAGATAACCCCCCATTTTTCATTTCTCCTTCTATCAGTATGATAAGATACCCATGATCAACCATCCACAAAGTAGCCTAAGATGCATGGAGGATGGGAATGGGTCTTTAAGGCATGACTACCCACCAGAACCTCTAACAAAAAGACCAGGCAAAGGGAGTCCCAAACTGACAGCAGGGGAATTCTGGGTATGACATAGGGAGCTGAATGAGGGCAATGAGACATCATAGAAGGCTGTCAGGTCAGCCCGCTCTTGAGGTCATCTCCAACCACCTGATTAAACAACTGGCAGCTAGTGAGGGACAAGGGGGACTGGGGAGAGGTATCTCAAGCAAACCTCAGACAACTCCACAGATGGAGGATATAATAGGTACCCCCACCTACTCTAGGAGAAGGGTAACAGGTTTATTTTTCCTTTTCCCTTTCTTGATGCGATCATACCTGTTGCCATCTAATATAGGATCCAAGGTAGGAAAATATACTAGAGGATCGACTAAGCAAGGTGCCAAGTTTCTGGATAAATGGGTTCATGGGTAAGCTCCCCTGACTGTCATATCTCCCTGGAACCAAGACTGCATGGAAATTTACATTGATAAACCTTATTGTACCTTAAGGATCACAACCTGGGAAAGGGTGTTTACACTATTCAAGTTATTGTTATGGTTGCAATTCTTCCTGGCTACAAACATTTCTCAATCTTGTAGAGTCAATGACTTTAGTACTCCATGGGCAAGTACACTAAGGAAAACTGCCTATTACTTTTCTTACTATAGCAAGGCTCCTGCCTGCCCTCATATATGGTATCTGGAATGGGAAAGGAACAAGGCCCACGGGCTGTGTCTTGCATTTATGATACACTCTTTTTATGCATTGACAGAGATAATAGGATGACCACCTTCTTGCCCAAATAAAATAGCTGATCATGGCTACTAAACCCACTAAATTTATCTCATGGAATGATAAGGACATTAATTCACCCAGATGGAAAATTAAGAGATGGAAAATTGTAGACCATCTAAAGATGCTCATAGTAAAGACAAACTAAAATTGGAGTGGGTAGCACAAATATTTTGAAGTACCTTTAACTTGAAAAGTAAAGGCATGGCCATTTTCATCCACAAGGAGATGGGTTTTAAATGCACCTTTAGTCATTCAGATACAAAAAAAAGAATTTCTAATGGTGGGGGACACTATGGGAAAGAAAGACCACCCTCTGCTGTGTATACAGGCCCAACGAATGAGATGTTAACTTCCTTCCAGCCCTCAGCCAGATGTTGCCAGAGAAGGGCAGATGGCAAACATTGGTGGGTGAAGGTATGGACACTGTACTAAATGAGTTCCTCAGCTCTAGCAAACCCCTAAGTGGCACAAGATTGCATGCCTTGGTAGTTCTGCAGGAACTGGTTAAGAAACTGATAGAGTGGACATATGGCACCTAATAGTCCAAATAGGAGGGACTACACTTTCAACTAGAACCCCCATACGGTCTCCAGAATAAATATATGGCTGCAACCTGCTAACTGGATATAGGATATTAATGAAGCTAAAATAGAGATGACCATCAGATCTGATCCTAGACCTATATCCTTCTCTTGGCTAACATCAGACCAGGCACTGCCATGTAAAGGCAGCTGGGGATTCAATATCTCCCATATCTGAGATCCAAACTACTGCAAACAACTCTCAAGAGACATAAAAAAGTTCCTTGTGCATAAAAAGCCATCTGATTATGGCTGGGCAAAAAATGACCTTCCACTACCTGAAATTCTGGTAAAATTTGAATTTTGCTTCTGTGAAATTTTGAGAAATTTCTGTGAACATTTTACAAAATGTTGCCAAAATTGTGATTTCAGTTATGTCCATCTCATCTACAAAGTGTTTGCTAACATTTTACCAAATTTGGTATGCAGACTTTGTAAATGTGCATACAAAATTGTACCACATTTTAACTCTCTATCTGTAAAGGTGACTGAGTTATAAGCCTACAGACATTCAGAAATTTTATAATTACATTTTGCAGTTATGTAAACTGAAGACTTTTATGCCCTTATAACTTTAAAACTAGTGAATGCAATATCCCCAATTTTGTTAGGTTCATTGACCCTAAATATTAAGCTTTGAGGACACCTTATGGCCAACAAGCAGAGCATTCTACTACCATGCTGATGGCCCAGGTTTGAAAGTGAGCCAGGGATGTCATGTCACTAGGCAGGCCCTGGCCAAGACACCTGCCACGTGGCAGTGCATCTGTGTCAGGGAGAGTTTTGTCAACAGAACCCCTGCCGCGGGGCCCAGGAGTTTGCTCCTACCACAGGGGAAGCTGTGGCTGTGTAAGACTGACAGAGGTACAGCTCCCACCAGAGGAGAATGGAGGGGAAATAATGTTGGAGAAAAAACCCAGCAGCCAACTGAATGATAGCTGGATTCAGTCTGGTCAGGGTATATCCTTCTGAACAGCTTATATCCCTGAGAGAAGAGCTGCTGACAGGGAGAAAAAACAATATTATAAAATAAAGAAGCTGAGTGTGTCAACTTTCTAATCTCAAAGCTCAAAGAATGGCTAAGTTATAAGCAGTCAGAGATTCCAAAATAACATCAGTAATTAAATTTGAATTTTTTGAGGTTTTGTGAATTGTGAGATGCTGTGATACTTTTGTCGAAGCCATGTCTATACATTACACCTACTCAAGGACTTGGATTGTCATTGTAGAGGAAAGTAAAGACTGGGTAAAGTGGAAATAAAGTAGCTTTCATAGGATGCTCCATAGTAAAAGTGTAGTGGTGCCACGTGTCAGGTCACTGTCTTGAGTGACGAATCATGAAATATAGTTATGGACATTATTATGCACTAGGCTGAATTCTTCCAATATTCCAGATAATCATTGGAGCACTCTGACTTAATGAATTGTAAAATTACATACACCTGCAGCACTGTTTCTGTACAATTCCACCTGCTGATTTTTTAGAACTCTCTAGATAACAATCTGAATATTTACTATTTTAAAACAGTGGCATCAAGTGTTCTCAAGCTTTACAACTAGTTGTGACTTAGGTCATTGTGATATAATTATCTGTATAGCAATAGTGATGATGGAGCATGAAGTTGAGCATCACTGCTGCAGAAGTTTTGGAGGGGTATCACAGGGTCATGATGCTAGTGAAGGTAAGATGATTCATTGGTGATAAGTACTTTATGAAAGTTTAACTCCACAAGTGGAATTCTAGTGACAATACCTACAGTATTATGCATCCATGAATTTTGAGCAAATGTTGTAATTTCTAAAGAATCCACAATAAATGTTAACCTACTACAATTAGCCAGCTTAATTAGATTCCGGGATATATCAGTATTCACTTTGGTATATATGCCAGATCTTGTTTGCATACCTGCAATAGCAACTGTATAATTTTGAACTCTAGTAACTTAGAATTTACACAACAAATTACCTCTCTATTCATCAGTTTCTATGACTCTTCCAGGAAAGTATGCATATACATTTTCAGTTATCCAGCTCCAAAGGTGGCTAAGTTGTAAGCATAGAAATATTTTCAGAATCATTTTCGTGGATAATAAATTGCCAGAATTTGAGCCCCTATAACTTCCCCGCCCCTCATCCAAATGTTATGAAACATGGCATATGGGAAGGCCCTCTCCTAAACAATACACTAAATTTTAGATCTCTAGCTATAACACTGACTGAGTTATAACCGGTTAGAGAATTTCATAGATTTTTGAAATATTTCAACTAAATGAACTGACAGCTAACCAATTTAATGATGATTGTATTTAAAGGGGTACAGCAGCATTGGATCAGGTTCCTCCATCAATTTTGTCTGATAATGATCATTTTGATCCAACCCATTTGGAGAATTTAAATTACAGAAAATATCTGGGAATGAAGTTTGAGAAGAAATCCTAATACTGGACCCTAGAAAATCAAGTGGCCTGAATGGCATTATGGTTAAACTGTTTAAATATGTTGCCCCTATAACTGATCCTCATTTGGCTGACATTTTTTTTAATTGAAAAGACTTTATTATTTTTTGAATATATCAACCAGCAACTCATACAATCCATCAGGAACATGTACACAGGAGAAAGCAAACCCTCCTCCACCCCCCAACACCCTATGACCCTTCCCCCGTGGAGTGCACATCTGGTCTAAGAAAGAAGTAAATCAAACTTGAACACACAAATTAAGTTCAAATATGGACTATCATTCATCACTGAGGAGTCAGAGAGAACCAAAGGCAGTAAGGAGAGATAGAGGGCATATAATTTTCCCCATGTTTTTGTTAAATAGAGGCGTATGGTGCCGTATACTGGCAATTAGTTGTTCTGTCATTAAAGAGAAAGAAAGTTCTCATAACCACTCATTATATGTGATGGGTGTTTGATCTAGCCAGTGTCTAAGAACTATCTTTTTAACTGCTAAGGAGATAAGGGCCATGTGATATCTCCTTTCCTTATCCTGAATCTGTGAGTAATCACCCACTATACATATATCCGTGAAGAAAAGCACCTGCAGACATTAAAGGGTGTCCAACCGCTCTTCAATTTGTGCCAACAGAAAAGATACCTTTTCGCAGGACCAAAGTACATGTAGTAGGGTGCCTTCTTCCTTGCCGCATCTGAAGCAAGCAGAGGAGGGGAGATGACCCATTTTAGCCAGTTTAACAGGGGTACAATACATATTATTTAGGATGTGATATTGATTAAGTCTGATATGGTCTTGAGATAAATAAGTGTATAGATCTTTCCAGAGGCACATCCAGTTAAGTTCAAAGTCTAGAAGCAGAGACTCCCAAATCTTGGAACCTGCTTGGGAGAAAGATCAGGAAATGGTAAGCAGATACACATACAGAGAGAAGACACCATGAGGTTTAGAGGTAAGCTCCCGGATCTGCTGCAGGAAGTCCCCAAATAGAGATTGTTGTAGAGAGAGACCAAATTGTTTTACTAAAAGATGCCGTCATTGGTAGAATTTAAATATGTGGGTATGCGCCAGCCAGAATCTAGTAAGTAACTCAGGTAAGGGGAGTATAGATGTCTGGGAGTAGAAATCTGATACTGTAAGTTCCGGAGGTGCCCAGAGCCAAGTGTTGGGTAGTGGATGACCTCCTAACCTAATGTGTAAATTAGAAAATATAGGCTAAGAGAAATCTTTAGAGGGGGATATCTTTAGATAAGCACAAAGCTGCAAGAGAAAACTGAGAGATGTACCAGTTGGGAAAGAACCTAGGATGTACGAGAAGGATTTCCAGGGTGAAAAGAAAATAGTAGCAGGGCTCAGACTGTAGTTAGAAATGAGGTCAGATCCTATTTGCAACCAGATGGGGATGTACTCCTCACCTGTTGTCATCTGAGATACAGAGAGCAATTTTCCACATTTATAAAGGTGGTTGGCCCAGTAGTATAGCTTACAATTAGGTAGTCGTAGACCTCCAGATTCCATAGGTAATCCCAGTTTAAGATAAGTGTGTCTGGGGCCTTTATCCAACCAAATAAATGAAGTGATACTGGAATGAATGCATTTAAAGAAAGATAATGGAAGCCAGATATTGAGCATATTTACTGGATAGAAGAGCCTAGGGAGAACATTCATTTTAGTAATATTGATCATACCCCATAATGAAAGAGGGAGGCTCTTACAGCAAATTGGGTCTTGTTGAATGATACCCCACAGGTCTTCCAGATTTAGTTTCCATATTAATGAAGGATCAGTGGTTAAATATATACCAATATATTTAATGCAGCAAGGAGACTACTTCATACCAAATGGGATGAAGTCCTGTTTATAGGTTAAGTGATTGAGGGGGCATATTTCTGCCTTATTGAGATTTAGTATATAATTGGAGTATTTACCAAAGTTATCTATTATTTTTAAGACCTCGGTAAGAGAAGAGATAGGGTCTGAGAGGTGAAGGAGGATGTCATCTACATATACTGAAAGCGAGGGCACTAGGTTACCAATGGGGGTGCCAGTTATGCTAGGGGAGGATTTCAAGCACCTGATAAGTAGTTAAAGGTATAGGTTAAAAAGAAAAGGAGAGAGAGAGAGAGAGAGAGAGAGAGGGCATCCTAGGCACATGCCAGTATGTAGAGAAAAGAGGGAGGAGAATACATTGTTACAGTATATTTTAGCCATCGGGTGGAGGTGTAGATCACCTGAAGCACTGTAGAAATGAGGGAGGGAAGCCCATCTTTCACAGGGTTGACTATAGGAAAGACCAGTCCACCCTGCTGAAGGCCTTTTCAGTGTCAAGAGAAATCAGGGCCACAGAAGAGGAAAAGGATCCCACTGTGTGAACAATGTGGGAGATTTTATGGAGGTGGTCTGCAGAAGACCTCCCAGAGACAAATCCAACCTGTTCCAGACTAAGAAGACAAGACCAGACTTTCTCTGTTCTGGAGGTCAGGATCTTAGTAAGCATCTTGATATTGCAATTTAATAGAGAAATAGGGCAATAACTGGCTGAGCAGTTAGGTGACTTGTCTGGTTTGAGAAGGAGGATGATGGTGGCTTCTAGCAATGAAGGATCAAGACTGTCCAAGGACAACATAAAGTGGTATAGACAAAGCAATATAGAGGCAAGATCTTTAATAAAGAGTTTGTAAAAATTTGAGGGAAAACCATCGGGTCCAGGGGCTTTGTCTAGTGCTAACTTGTTTATGACAAATTCCACTTCTTCTAGGGAAATAGGGTAGAGAGAAGGGTTTGATGGTGCTCTAAAAGGTGTGGCAGTGTAGAGGAGTCTAAATATGTGGAGAGTTCCTCCTCAGATAGCAGAGATGAGCACTGGTCATATAAGGTACAATAGAATTGTTTAAAGATTAATGCTATGTCTCAAAGGTGGGTTTTGATGGAACCATCTGGGGTATTAACAGAGGGAATAATTCTCAAGGCTTCCAATTTCCTTAGACAAAGAGCAAGCAAGCGTCCCATCTTCTCCCCTTGTTCAATATATTAAGTCTGAGTTTTTAATATCACAAATTCTGTCTTCTCTTGTATTAGAGTAGCATATTTGTATCTAAGAGAAAGCAAGGTTTTGAGAAAATCTGAGGAGGAGGTGGCCAAAAGAGACTGCTCTAAGGTATGAATTTGGGCCAGCAGGGAAAGAGCTTCTGACTCTACAGTGGTTATGGGTAGCGGCGAGATGAATGAATTCCCCTCTTAAAAAGTATTTTAGGGCACACCATTCATGATCAACCCTCAGTACGGTGTTTTAGTTGGATGACAGAAATGATTGGATGAGAGAAGGAATTCTGGAAGTCACATACTTGTCCTTTAGGAGCTGAGTATTTAGTTTCCAGGTTGCTTCTCATTTGAAGTTGTCATCTAGGACCAGGGCCACCCAGGCCACTGCATGGTCATGGAGGACAATAGGCTCTAGACCAGAGCTGCAGAGACCAGGGATAAGGGAGCGGCTAATAAGAACATAGTCCAGCCTGGAGGAGGTGTGATGAACCATTGAGTAAAATGAGTAAGTGTGGTACAATGGATTCAGAATTCTCCAGGGGTCACAAAGGCCTAACAGGTCCATAAATTCTTGTGGGGCTCTTTGTGCTTGTGAGGGAAGCCTAAGGGGGTAGTTAGACTGTACCAAATCCTGATTGGGGGGAAGATTCCAATCACCTCCCAAGGGAGAGGAAGGGGGTTAATTTATATATTAACTCCATGAAAAAGGCTGGATCGCCCCCTTCTGGTCCATATATACTTCCCAGAACTAGTTCCTTGTGGTCAAGGAGGCCTTTTATGAATATATATCTTCCCTGTGGGTCCACAGTAACCTGATCTACCTGCAAGAGGACTGAATGGTTACTAAAATGGCTACCCCTTTACTTGAGGTTGAGACTTCAGAGGCAAAAACCTGTCCAATGTCCTGTCTATAGAGGGAGCCTCATGGGGAAGAAGAAGATGAGTTTCCTGAGTAAAATAAATTTGAGCATGTAATAATGAGTTGTGCTTATGCACTTAGTAACATGAATAGAAGCCTCAGCCTCCCATTAACCCAAGGCACCTGCTAACAGAGTTTATTATCCCTAACAGTATGATGAGGCAAATGCATAAAGTCAGTATCAAGATAAGATACCTGTCAGGCCAGGCAGCCCCATTGGAGTAATTACAAGGCTGACAGGTTCAACAATGTGATCCAGTGTTGTCTTCCTTTAAATGAAAGCTAGAAAAGTGTGTGAGATCTACCAGAGGGAAAGCCAAACAGAAAATCACAGGACCCCACCAGTATACGAAGGTCAAGGCGTACCCTCCAAAAACCAAATTGCGATGCACTCTGGTTTAGCAGTTGCTAGAACCCAGGCAGTCCCTCCCCACCTCCCACCCTGAGCCAACTATATGGTGGTCGACTGCCTAGTTAAGTTGGACTAACTAGTGACAAATCATTGACAACAATGCAAGATTGCAGTGTTAATTAGAAGCGCTCCACTGCAATAATGTAAGGAGATGGAATGTCCCATAAGATTATGTCCTTTAAGGATGCAGTCCTACCTTGTTCCTTAGCTGCTACCAATGATCTAAAAAGGTAGAAAACAAAATTGTGGAAAGCAAAAGCCTCAAAGAAAAAGACCCCCCCCCCCGGAAGCAGTTTAGCATTAGAGCAACAGTTCTCAAACTTTGTCATAGTGAGCCTCCCCTAAGCCATGGAAAAGATCTTGAGCCTCGCCCAAGATACTGAAGTATTTTTGGGCCTCCCCATAGAAAAAATAGCATACTTTTCACAGTACATCAGGAATAAATTGAAACCTCTTTGCTTAGCTGGCACTCATGTTATTAAGCTTCTTCTAACCCCCCCCAACAGGACAACCTACTTGCTCCAATATTCTGACTCTCGAACCATTGTTACCCCTTACTGCCATACCTTCATGGGTCAGACTGCTTTTTCTGTTTTCCCCTCTATCTGGAATAACTTCCTGCTGATATCTGCCTCTTCCCCTCTCACCCTGCTCTTAAGCAACTTCTCAGGAAACATTTTGCTCCCTCCTGCTCTTATTCCTAGTATCTATATGGTTAACTCTTGTATTTGGACAGTTCTGCTGCCAGTCTAATTGATCAATTGTTCCTCGCATTGTTAGTTCATTGTTCTTAATTTGTTTGCACTTTCATTCATTTTGTATTGCTTGAATGTTTTGCAGTTACATTTTGAATTGTATTCTCTCACAACCCTTCCCTGGGTACACCTGAAATAAGCCATGGCTCAGTGTACAGTACCTTTCCTGATCACAGACTTGTGAATAAATACATAAATTCACCTCCTATTATCTTCTTTCAGTTTGCCTTATCCCTTCACATAAAATCTATAAAGTTCAAAACTGAAATGCAATACTTTTTCAAGACTTGCTTGAGCCTCCTCTGGAACAGGTTGGGGCCTCCCCAAGGAGGCTGGCCTCACCATTTGAGAACCCCTGCATTAGATCATGCATCATGAGACATCAATCACTGTGTTTTCCAGGGGAAGATAAAGTGGTTGCACCAAAATAGGTCCTTCGGAAATTAGTCCCAGCCAATGGAGAACATAGGTTTATGGGTACTCAATTGACCTGCATCCAAACAAGGAGGCCTTCCCAGGCCTGAGAAAGGAAAGAAAGTCAGTCAACTTGATCTTGGGCCATCCGCCACCAGTAGCCATCAACTCCAAACCAGGTGCATAATTTAACTTACTATTCAGCCCACTAAGCTTTAAGCCATGATGTTGGAAGCAGCACTTCAGGGGGTTTTAAACAGGTCCAGAAGATGAGCATTGAGATCCTGAGAGGCCTGTTCAACAGTCTAGTATGAGTGCCATTGGACAGCAAGGTGAACTTGTAAGGTGGCAGAGTATTACATTCTAAATTTAATGCTGGCTGCTATCAATCTAGAGACAGTATTGTGGAAAGCTGCCTACTTCCTACTTGTCTCAGCTGGCAGATCCTGGGATATTCTGAGTGACTGATCCTCCCAGGTAACGCTGTATAACTCACGATATTTTTGTAGTACATGCTGCTTTTCTAGGAAGTTAAGGAATTTAAATATGAAGGGTCATGGTGGGGAACCTTCTGAAGGGTGTGGTGAAGAGAGCAATGCGCCCGCTCAATTAGGTAGGTAGGATTATAAGGGGAGGGTCCCACAATTTTAGCTAGTAGCTTTTATGTAAAGAGGACTGGTGAGGAACCTTCAGCTGCTTCGGGTAGCCCAAAGATTAGTAGGTTGTTCCTGTGGATTCTCCCTTCCAGATCCTCAGTTTTGTCCTGTAATCTTTTGAGTTGCTGGCAGAAATGGATGATCTCTGGATCGGTTTGGCCTTGCCATCATTCCAGCAAGCTACTCTGGGCCTCTGTGTCTCTGTCCTGTCAGCCTAGATCCCCGAGGTCCATGAGTAGAGATTTGAGTTCAGTGGTGATAGATTGCAGAGTTTTTTTGAAAAGTTGCAGCTCCTGCAAGAATCAGTCCTCAGTTAGAGGAATTGCAGTAGAAGAAGAGGCAGGTTGGTGACTTAATTGTTGTGTTTTGCCTTTGCTTTGTTGTGGGTTTTTTCTGGCATAGCAGGAGGAGTGTGCCTTGGTTGGTCCATCACATATCCACTTCCATCTCTTCGTATCCCGGCTTGGAAAACCAAAAATTCAGAGATAATTAGAAGCCTTCAGTAGATTGCTATTGCAGGCAGTCAAAATTTTAATAAAAATTAAACCTAGATTAGCTCGGAGAGCACTTAAATGTAAGAGAGAGAAAGGAACCTGAAGTTAGAGCTACCAACCAAGTCTAGGCATCACATGATCTCTTGGCTGACATTTTTTTAATCTATCTCTAGCCACAGCCAAAATCCTTCAGGAGAGGAAATATATTCAGAAAATTCCTATTTTCAAAAATCATCCCCAAAATAAAACAGAATCATCACCCAATCTCAATTCTATCAGTGCCCCAAAGGTGTTTGAAAAAATTATTTGTAAACAACTATTGAACTTCCTAGAATCAAAAGAGGCCATACGCACATTTTAATCGGGGTTCAGATTTCTCCATAGCACTATTCCTGCCTGGGTCAAGATCACTGCTGAATTTTCAGAATGCACTTGACAGGAGGATGTATGTTGGAGCCATTTTTGTGGATTTATCCAGGCTTTTGATACCCCAGACCATGGCATCCTCCTTTCTAGACTGCATGCAGTAGAATTGCACAGGGAACCTGTGGACTTTTTTCACTCTTATTTGAAAGGTCACCAATAATTGGTGGCCTTAAATTATGTTAAATCAAGTGTGGCCTCCATACTGTCTGGAGTTCCACAAGTCTCCACCTTGGGCTTTATGTCAGAATATAGCCAACACGAATGCCACCGGCAGCCATAGCATGGCAAAAATGCCATTATTTTTATTTTTGCTCTTTTAGGCTCTTCCCACTGCATCCTGCATACTAAAAGATTCCCACTCCAGAGGGGAGCAGATCATGGGAAAATTTAAAATATGTGGGGCAGTTGAATACTGTTTCCGTGGCCCCTTGTAAAAAAAGTCGTCCCAATTCCTACAAAATGGTTGGAGACCAGGATTAGAACCCTGGTCTCCACTGTCTTCCTGCTGATCTACTTCATGCCCCAGTCCTCCACGCCATGGGATCAGCTCAGTCAGCCCCTGATATTTTGCTGTCCTTGTCCTGTGGCTGCACTGTGGACAGTGACCAGGGGAGTACATATTGCAAGTGCTCTACATCCCTGCTTGCTGTCCATGGAAGTGCTACAGGGAGTAGTGCTAATCTGACTGGGTACCTTTAATATCTACATTAACACATTTCCTTACTTGTCTTCCCAAGTTAAGCATTATCGTTATGCAGATGATACAGTGATTTATGCAAAAGGTTCTATGGTGTCTCAAGTTGAGTCCACATTACAGTCAGCATTTGATCACTTACAACATATTTTTCATCAGTCAAGATTGGTCCTAAATATTAAGGAAACTCAGGTTATGAGATTTCATAGGGACAAAGTTGTAGACAATATAGTTTATTCTCTGCACATTGTAACTCTTGATAAACAAGTTCTTCATCAAGTACATTGTTACAGATATTTGGGGGTCTAGCCAGACAAAAGAGTTCAATGGAATGTTTATACTAACCACTCAGTAAAACAAGTTCAGGCCAGAGCTGATAGGGCTGTGAAGAGCTACCAAGTGACCAAAGTTACACATGTGCACAGGAATTATTCAATGCCCAGGTGTAACTTGGCAATTTTTTGGAGGTGGTGCACCAAATTTTCAACATGGCCTTTTCTGGAACCCTCCTCATGAAGAGTTCCAGTGTCATTTTGTTCGTTTGTCCTGAAAGGTGATTTCGTAGAACAAACCTGCTATTCTGCACCACAGGTGCGAAAACATGTTTTGGGCAGGTTGTGGAAAATGCCAGCTATACTGTTTTGCTGGAAGTGTGCAAAAATGACAATGTTGAAAATAGTAACAAATGGTGAAGTTAGGAGCACGCATAGAAACTGCATAATGCTCAATCTTAATGCAATAATTTTTTGGAACTTTTTCACCAAATTTGTAACATGGGCTTTTTGGGACCCCACCTCATGAACTGTGGCACTGTCATTCTGTGAATCGGTTCCGAAAGGTGATTCAGCGCAGTGACTGCAAAATCACCTTTCTTGACCGAGTAAGAAAATGACAGTGACAGTTTTCATGAGGAGGGGTCCCAAGAACCCCATGTTGAAAATGTGGGGCAAATACTCAAAACAATGGTTGATTTATCAGCATAAGTTGAAAACCCCATTGAATGGCATTATAGAAAGCTTACCTTAGATTCTTCAGTTCACGGTTCTGCTTTGAGGAGTGCAGACATGTCCTGGTCCTGAGAAGAAGATGGTGCTGAGCTGGAGGTAAGTATAGGTTAAGGTTGGGGTGTGGGGAGGTGGGTGCTCAGTGGAAGAGTGGGGATCATGGAGGGGGACTGGAGCAACGATGAGGGGCTGTTCTCTTTTTTACAGGGAAGAAAAAAAAATGAGTGCAGGGCCAATAATGGTCTGTTTTCTTTTTTGCAGAAAAAAATTAAAAGAACACATTTTGGCACACTGGGCTGAGCTCCCAGTGTGCCACATAAGTGTGGGGGAGGTTTGTACAGTGTGCCAACACAGGTATTGTGCACCCCGATGTTGGCAGGGGGGTAGAAAACAATTAGGCACACTGGTATGGGCTCCCAATGTGCCGCATGACTAGGAGGGTGCACATAATGCCAACACAGGGATTGGGCACTCTGATGTCGTTGGATGAAATTAAACATGTTTGGGAACACCGGGGTGAGCTCCCAGTGTGCCACTTGAGCTGGTGGGAGTGGGGTGCACAGAATGCCGTGGAGCTGGCACCAGTGACACAGCTCTGCCTGGGCGGCACTCACACATGCGCAGTTCCAATGAATAGCATTTTGCCATTCACATGATGGCTCTGGCAGAACTGTGTATGCACGCAAGTTGCGCATTTGCAGTTCATGCACTGGAATGCGAAAGTATAGGTAAAATAGTGCAGCTGTTATTCCATAGCAGCTGATCATGGTGGAGGGTTTCAAGCTCCATTGGGCTTTTGGAAGGATACTTCAATTCAGAATTGAGGGAAACCATCTCGGGTGTACCACAGGGATCTATACTTGGACCTATTCTCTATAATCTTTATATGAATGAATTACATTTTTCACAACAAGGAGTACAGTATCATTTATATGCTGATGATATAATTATTTATATGGCAGGACCTTCATTGGGTCCAATTCAGTTAGTACTGCAACAAGCTTTTGATTATGTACAGTGCTTTCTGCAGAGCTCTAAATTGGTTCAAAATGAAAAAAAGTCACAAGTTATTTTGTTTCATAAGGGTAGTAGAATTATAACCAAACAAAATCGTCTTCAAATTGTGACTGTCTCAGGGACCACTTTGGAGCAAGTAGATAGGTATAAATATTTGGGGGTTCATTTAGATAGTCCAGTCCTTTATGGTTACTTGTTGATGTCTCAATCCCAAGTAATTTCTAAACCAATTAACTGCCATCTCGGATAGACCACAGGTTTTCAGTCTGGACAGGAGGATGCCATGGTCCAAGGTGTCAAATGCTTTTGAAAGATCAATAAAAATAGCTCCCACTGGCATTCCCCTGTCCCCTGTAACCTTTAACAAGGCTTTAATACTTCAATGTTTCGGTCTAAATCCTGATTGAAATTCATTAAGTATATTTCTCCTTTTTAGGAAAACCTGCATGTGACCTGCCACAAGTTTTTCCAAAATTTTTGACATAGTTGGTAATAAAGAAATTGGTCTATAGTTCTCAATTAGCATTCTAGATCCTGATTTATAAACTGGGACAACTCTTGCAGTTTTCCAGATTTTAGGTATCTCTGCATATGTAAGAGACATATTAAATAAATTTGCCATTGGCTGAGCTATAATGGGGGCTGCAAACTTTAATAACATATTTGGAATACCATCCATGCCTTCAGATTTTTTTGTATTAATTTTCAATAACAGTTCTCTAACTTCCTTACTAGTTATTGGGGTAAATATAAACTGAATTTGTTCTTTCTGTTGTACATTTTTTCCTTCCAATTGATTCTTCTCAGGGTCTAAAATAGATAAATGTTTTGGAATGTTTAGTCCAGTTTTTAATACCTCTGTACCCATACTAATGAAAAAATGATTAAATGCATTTACTACTCCACTTCCTTGTTCCATCTTAACCCCATCAATCAGAAATTGGCAAGGATAATCCACTTTCTGACCTTTATGTAATTTATTTAAAGTGCTCCAAAAGGCCCTTGGATTCTCAATTACTTCATTAGATAGCTTATCATTACAATAAGCTTGTCTAACCCTCCGCACCTCTTTAGTATATACATTCTGAAGCTGTCAAAATTTAATCCACTCCTGATTACCTTTTACTAATTTAGCTTTATTCCATGCCTTATCTCTATCTCGTTTAATTTTATATAATTCAGGGCCATACCACGGTGCATTGTTTGATTTAACTCGTCTAACCTTTATTGGGGCATATTTGTTACAAATACCTATAAAATCTTTTTGAAACATGTCCCATGAATCCTCCACATATGGGACCATCTCCAATCTTTCCCAATTATATCCTTCCAATTCCTGCATACATTCAATATAATCAAAATGTTTATATGACCTGATGTATCTAGTATTCATAGGTTCTCTTATTACCTTCTGTTTTCTTATACAAAAAATCATTTGATGATCCGACATTGTATCAGGCAAAACCCCACTTTTCAGATACTTATCAGGATATGTAGTAAATATAAGGTCCAATATAGTTGATTTGACAGGGTTATTTATATTCAATCTAGTTACTTCTATTATAAGTTGAGTTAGTCCCAAAGTAGTGGCCATATCTAATAAACCATGATGTGCTTCTATTGTGCCCCAATCAACATTTAAATCTCCAATTACCAATAATTCATGTGTAACTAAATAATCCCTCAAGATCTCCTGCATTTCTTCAAAAACTACCATTTTACTTTTTGGTGGACGATACATACCAAGTAATAGTACAGGTTTATTGTGTAGGAATTGTATCTCTAGTGGGAGAATTTCAGCTTCAGTCCATTTATTTAAATTATCCATTTCCTTTATATTAATCCAATCTCTAGCATAAATTACTACCCCACCTCCTCTTTTAGATCTATCCTTTCTCCACACATTAAATTTTACTATTACTATATCATTATCTTGAATCCCTTTATGCAACCATGATTCAGTTATTATTAGAATATCGGGCTTGTAATGTTCTACCCATTTTCTCAAAATTTCAATTTTTTTAAACAAGCTACAAATATTGATATGAACAATCTTCATACCTTCTTCCTTTAAAATTTCAGTAGTATAATCATTCTTTAAATCAAATGGGGGTCCTGGGTTTAATTGAACATCTCCACACATCATCAAACCCAAAACAATCATCAATTTGCTTAATTTATACATCTTAAAATATCTTAATTTTCCCCTTTTGATCTGATGATTAGTGCTGAAATCCTCCAACAATAAGTTTTGCCCCCAGCCACTCACTATCTTACTAGTGATACATACCCATTTAATCAGAATAGTTTCAGCATCAGTATCCAATAAATTGGCTTTAATTACTCCTTGACAACCCTTTAGTACATCAAGTTTCCCTAATGTAATTCCCTTAGAATCTATTATATTATACAGATTAACATCATCATTTATCACATTTAAGGGGTGTACTACATTTAACAACAACTGGCTCCCCACAATAAAAATTCCCCACCAAAATACTGACATTTTTAAAAACATTTTACCTCCTACCAATTGTAAATATAAAATTGCTCAATTTTTGTTAAGCAACCAATAATTAGTTTGTATTATAAAATAAACACTACTCTTAACAGAACAATTCAACACCTTATGTTAAAAATGACTAAATACTAATCAATGCACAGCTAATTCCTAAATTTATACTGCATCACTAATAAAACTCTCATTTATAACTCTATTGCCTTTTTCATAAGGTAACGATATACAAGTCCCACCTATAAAGGGAACTTCAGAAATCTTAATTACTAATGTGTTTTTTGTTACCGAGTGGTGCTCGCCACTCCATGACCTCTACCTTACTGCGCGCATCTGCAGGCAGCGCTTGGAGTTTAAAGGCTACTGCCCTCCTCCTTTGATAATGCTCACTGTTCCACCTCCTCTCAGGCAGCTGCAGGTAATTCAAAGGGGAGCTATGGCACGAATGTCAGTAAGATTTTGAACACTGCAGCTTGTAATTACAAAGTAGAAATAAGGCACCAATCGTAAGCACATACAGATGCAATATCAGCACAGTTCTTTAAAGTCAGACGATGGATGAAATAGCTGGCAGATGGAATAGTAGTTAGCCACGTACCTGTTGTGTTTGCAGCAGCGCTCGAGTTTTAAAGGCTACTGCCCCTCCTCCTTTGATAATGCGCTCACTGTTCCACCTCCTCTCAGGCAGCTGCAGGTAATTCAAAGGGGAGCTATGGCATGAATGTCAGTAAGATTTTGAACACTGCAGCTTGTAATTACAAAGTAGAAATAAGGCACCAATTCATAAAGCACATACAGATACAATGTCAGCACAGTTCTTTAAAGTCAGCCGATGGATGAAATAGCTGGCAGATGGAATAGTAGTTAGCCGCGTACCTGTTGTGTTTGTAGCAGTGCTCGAGTTTTAAAGGCTACTGCCCCTCCTCCTTTGATAATGCGCTCACTGGGAGAAGGGCAGGGGAAAATGGAAAAAATGACAAAGACAATAAGGACAGAGATGGGGCAAAAAGGGGTAAGGCCATCAAGAAATGGAGAGTAATGAGTACCAGTGCCCATTGTCTGGGCAACAGGCTCACTGAAGTCATGGCCTTGATGGAAGAGGGATGCCAGAATATCGTAGCAATCACAGAAACATGGCACACAGAGAACCATGACTGGGATGTTAACATACCAGGGTACACAACCTACAGGAGAGGCAGGGAGGGTAGAAGAGTGGGAGTAGTAGCTCTCTATTTAAGGGAAGGGATTAAAAGCAATGGAACAAAAGAGTAAACAGGGAGGAGAGGAGGCACTGTGGGTCACCTTAGAGACTGGAAATGGCCCCACAATCCACACAGGGGTTGTATACAGATCCCCATGTCAGGGGGAGGGAGTGGACAAGGATATGACAGAAGGCATCCTTAGGATGGCAGAGAAAGGGGAGATACTGTTGATGGGGGACCTGAATATGCCAGATGTTAACTGGAGCACCATTGCTGCAGCCACATCCAAGAGCAGGGCCATTCTCAATGTCCTACAGGTGGCATGCCTCAGACAGCTAGTTTTGGAACCCACTCATGATGGAGCAATCTTAGACCTCATACTCTCAATTGGTGACAGTGAGAGGATCTTAGATTTAGAAGTGGGTAGCTATCTGGGAACAAGTGACCACCAACCAGTGTGGTTCATGATAAACTCAGCTACAGAGTCAAGCCATGTAAAAGTGAGGGTACTCGACTTCAGGAGGGCTGACTTTGGCAAGATGGGAGAGTGCCTAAGAAAAGCACTAGCAAACAGGCTAGAAGAAGGAGTGGAGCAACAATGGGGAAACATCAAAACTGCCATCACACAGGCAAAAAGCCTTTGTGTGAAGCAAATAAACAAATCAAAATGAAAGAAAAAGCCACTATGGTTCTCAAAAGAGGTGGTGGGAAAGGTTAGGGAGAAAAAGACAGCATTTATGAAGTATAAGGAAACACAGAAGAAGTAGGACAGAGAACTGTACCAGTTAAGGCAGAAGGAAGCAGGGAGAGAAGTCAGAAGAGCAAAGGCCCAGACTGAGGAAAAGATAGAGAACTCGGTTAAGAAGGGGGATGAAACTTTTTATAGGTACATCAGAGAGCATAAAAAGACAATGGGAGGGATAGTGAGGCTGAATAGAAAGGACGGTGGGTGGGCAGAGAGGGACAGTGAAAAAGCAGGGATACTGAACGAATACTTCTGCTCAGTATTCACAAAAGAGGAGGTGGAGGTACCTAATCCAATTAAGAGAAGCACTGTGGATGGGGGGGGGTTGATCCCAGTCCTTTCACAGAAGAAAGGGTTCTGAAAGAACTCCTAAAACTGAAGATGGACAAAGCAATGAGGCCTGATGGAATTCACCCCAGAATTCTAAAAGAATTAAGGTGAGAACTAATGAAACCACTGACTACCCATTTTAACAAATCATGGGAGGATGGTGTGGTACCTGAGGACTGGAGAAAGGTGGATGTGATTCCCCTTCACAAAAGTGGGACCAAGACAGAGACAGGAAACTACAGACCTGTCAGTTTGACCTCTGTGGTAGGGAAAGTGATGGAATCACTTCTGAAGGAAAGAATTGTTGAGTACCTAGAGGCCAGTGGAGCATAGGACCCAAGGCAGCATAGGTTCACAGTGGGAACGTCATGTCAGATGCATCTAATTGATTTCTTTGACTGTATGACCAAAGCAGGAGACCAGGGAGGGGGCTGTGGACATGGTCTACCTAGACTTTAGCAAGGCATTTGACACAGTCCCACACAAAAGATTAATAATCAAATTAACCATCTGGGAGTGGGTCCCAGGATGGTAGCCTGGATAAAACATTGGCTGAACATCAGGAAACAGAAGGTAATTGTAAATGGAGTCCACTCTGAAGAAAGAGGGGTTACTAGTGGGGTACCGCAGGGTTCAGTACTGGGTCCAGTCCTTTTTAATGTCTTTATAAGTGCCATTGCAGAAGGATTGGAAGGAAAAGTATGCCTCTTTACAGATGACACAAAGATCTGCAACAGGGTTGATACACAAGGAGGCATGGAAAGGATGAGAGAGGACTTGGCAAGGTTGGAGGAATGGTCAGATGTATGGTAGCTTGGATTCAATGCAAAGAAGTGCAAAATAATGCACCTGGAAAACAAAAACCCAGGGGAAGATTACACAATGGGGGAGTAGAAACAATAACAAAAATGGAAGAAGACCTGGGAGTAATCATATTAGATGGCCTTAAGGTTAGCAGGCAATGTGAGAAGGCAGTAGGGATTGCTGGGGGGATACTGGGATGTGTAGGGAGAGGCATCACCAGCAGAAAACAGAAAATTGTTCTACCTCTGTACAGACAGTTGATGAGACCCCATCTGGAGTACTGCGTCCAGTTCTGGAGACCCCATCTCCTTAAGGACATAGACAGGATGGAGGCAGTCCAGAGGAGGGCAACTAAAATGGTGCAGGGTCTTCAAGAGAAGTCATACGAGGAGAGACAAAAGGAGCTTAATATGTATAGCCTTGAGGAAAGGAGGGAGAGGGGGGACATGACAGAAACTTTGAAGTACTTCTGTGGAGTCAACAAAGTCCAAGAGGGTAGCATCGTTCAGAAAAAAAGATGTGCAAGAACAAGGGGACACAATTTGAAGATAGAGGGTGAACGGCTCAGGGGCAATGTGAGGAAGTATTTTTCATAGAGAGGGTGGTGGGCGTATGGAACAGCCTTCCTGAGGAGGTTGTGGGGTCTAAAACTGTGGCAGAATACAAGAATGCATAGGAAAGACATAAGACAATTCTTGTTGGGGGTAGGAAAAATAGGCTGTTGGTTAACAGCTTATCCTGTAGGTAGGAAAATGGGCAGACTAGGTGGGCCAAGTGGTCCTTTTCTGCCATCAAAGTCTATTTTTCTATGTTCCATGCTTCTATGTAAGGGGGAAAGGAGAGGAGAGAGGCAAGATACACAGGGACAGAGCCAAACCAAAATTTGAAGATAAAGGAAACACAGAGGGTTAGGCACATGGCATCAAGAGATAGGAGGAGAGGGAAGAATTCAGGGTACAATGATGTGTAAGCAAAGGTTTATCAAGGGGAAAGTGACAGAATAATTGAAGGAGTGCATTCTAGCTGATGTGGACTTTGAATAAGCACTATAAATAATGTCTCCATTGACAAAAAAGGCAGAATAATTTTCATGAGGATTTCTCTGTGTGAATGAAGCAGAATGCTTCTTATTTATGTGTAGTGCCCCAGGCATCGGGGTGAATATCTTTTGAACAGCATCCACATGAACAGAAAAATGTAGATGGTGATCAAGCGAGACCCAAGATACTTGAAAGAAGAGACATCTTCAATAGTTGCACCATCAATGGTATGAAAGATAAGAAGGGTGGAGAACCCCAGCAAGTCTCTGCCTAGTGCCAAGAGTCACGCAAACTGTTTTCTTAGCATTTAGGGATAACAGCTTATAATGGAATCAATGCTGGATATTGTTAAAATCCAGTCTGTGTTGGTTTATGAGGTCAAGGGCAGAGGAACCAGAGGCAAAGAGAATTGTATCATCTGCATGCATATGATCAACACAGAGGAACAGGCCTTGGGGAGGTCATTTAGAACAATGAAGAAAAGAACTGGACCTAATATAGACCCTTGGGGGATGCATGAAAGGCAAAAAGATTAGTCTTGAAACGCTTCTGGCTAGGGTCTGTCAATTCCTGGTGCCTAGCATCAACTGGTGGCACGCACATAACTCTAAACTTCAGACCTTCACAGTACCAAAATGTCGCACTTCCCTAGGCCAAAGACAATTTGCATACCATGCCCCACTCTGGTTCAACTCCCTCTGGGCAGATCTTGCTCATTTGCTTACTTTGGGTGCGTTCAAAATCCACCTCAAGCAACTCCTGCTAAATGCCACCCATTGTGACTGTCACCCTTAGCTTCACACCTTCTCCTCTCTGGTCTTCCCAGCTCTTCCCCCCACCACTCCCTACATCCCTGCCTCCCTCCCTCCTTCCCTCCCCTCCATGCCTTACCACCACATCCTTCTCCCACCCTTCACCCTCCTCTAAACTCTTCTTTGATCCCCTCTCCTATCATGCTCTCACCCCACCCCCAACTCCTACTCCCTCTCCTGAGTTATGATCCTTCCTCTCACCCCTCACCCTCTGACTCCTCTCCTGAATTAGGCTCCTTCCTCTTTATTTCTCTCCCCTCTTTTTTTCTGATTTCCTCATACCCCCCTTTGCAGGACCTACTACCTCACATTATCCCTGCACTTAAGGTTCTTCCTCACCTCTTCTAGCACTTCTTCCTCAACTAACCCTATGTGCCCACTGACAATTGACTGGTTTGCTTTCAGGCATTCTTACACCTCTAAATATTTTTTGTTAGCCCACCTTCCAATATCCTAACTTCCTCTGTAACATGTACAATTCCCTGTTGCATACTGCTGTGTACAAACCTTTTTAATTTTGTACAACCCAGTTTTGTATTGTTATCATGACGTGGAACCAATGTTAAGAGCTTTGAGCTCAAGTGGTGTTATCCTAGACTTCAATAAATAAATAAATGAGTTTATGGGAAGAGGAAGGGAAAGGGAATCTCCAGTACAGGTAGCCTGCGACCTGCATTCAGGGTAGGAGCAGAACAACCCAGCTGAAGATACTAAGAGTCTAGCTGCCTCAAGCTTGTCCAGTAGAATGGTACAGTGTTGAAAACTTTGTCTAAGTCCTCAAAAATAGCTGAGGTGACAAGGCCCTGATCCATGCCAGAGAGGATAGCATCAGTGAGCTGAAGGAGAGAGGTTGAAGTGGTATGAGACATCATAAAACCAGACTGGAAAGCTGTGAGTAAGGAGGTAGAGTCCAGAAAAGGGGAGAGCTAGGATTGAACAAGTTGTTCCTGGAGCTAAGTCAGAGTGGAAAGGAGAAAAATATGTCAGAAGTTAATAATGGAAGCATGATCACCACCTTTGGGAAGAGGAATGGCAGTAGCCAACTTCCAGGAGTTAAAGATGCAAGATAGGGGGAAAGAGAGGCAAAGCAGGTAGGTAATAAGGGAAGGCAATGGCATGAGTGGAGAGAATAAAAAGTCTGTGGTTGAGACCATCAGGACTCTCACTCTTGTGTGGATTTAGAGACAAATGGACCTTAAGGGCAACAGCAAGAGTAATGGGTGAGAAACTAAAAAGGGAGAAAGGAAGCAGAGGGAGAGACTGAGGGATAGAATGAGAGGGAAGAGATAAGATAGAGGGATAGGAGGAGGAGGAAAGGTGTGAACCAGCACAGGAGGTAGAAAAGGAATTAAAAAAGAGGCAACTGCGGCAGAATCAGAGATAGGAGTAACGACCATCTTGAAAACAGGTGGGACGGAGGTGAGAAAAGAGAATGAATAATCTTCCAGAACTTAGAGGGATGATTTAGATTGTTCTGGAATGTGGATGTGAAGTACTCAGACTTCACAAGTCTAGTAGCTTTAGCACAAGCATTGTGCAGGAACCGGTAATTAGTAAGGTCAGAAGTGGAGTCAGGATTTATAGGTCCTCCAGGCAAGTTAACATGCATGGTAACAAGCCAGTGACTCAGCTGAGATCCATGGAAGTTGGGAATCTCTGACCATTTTTTCTAAGCAGAGCACGATGATCCTAGACAGAGTAAATTTAGAGGTAATGAATCTGAGGGCATTATCTATGTTACAAACTATAGAAGCGGGGGACCAGTCAGTGGCGGCCAGGTCAGAATGAGGGATGTGCGAAAAAAAAACTTCTTCAGACAGAATTTAAGCAAAAGTATGGCTTTTACTTCCGCAAAAGTTTGGAAATCCATTTCTGAACTTTTGCAGAAATTCTGCCTGCCCCACACCTTACTTAAAAGTGTCACTGTCTAGTGCACGACCCTCCCCATTGCTGCCTGATTTCCCAAAATAAATTAAATAAATCGGTGGTGGCTAGCAGATGCAGACCCCCACCCCACACCATTGCCCACCTTCCTGATGTGTATTTTAAAAAAAACAAACCCTGGTTGCTAGCAGTCCCTCCCACCACCCAATCACAGCCGTGTCCTAGTAGTATTAGTCTAAAAATAAACTTAAGGGAGCCCATGAAACACTTATGGAAATGACCTGTGCTCAGTTTAGTCTTTTTATCTCTGTTCATGATTTCATGAATACAATTTATACTACTACTTCTTATGTGAAGAAGAGAGGGTGAGATGGAAGAATAAGAATCAGCAGGGTAGGAGAGAAGGAATGATTTGAAAGTTTTGAGGTGAAGCTAAGAAGAGAGGAAACTGCATTTAGGATGCCAGGGAGAATGAGACAAAGTCAGGAGACAGGAGGTTAGGAGGGTGGGAAAGGATAAGGAAAGGAGGAAAGAGGACATAGGGAGGTTAGGGAAGATGAAGGGGGCTAGAAATAAGAGAAAAAGGAAAGAGAAGAGGGAGAGTGACAGGAGCAGCACAGTGGAAAGGATAAAACAAGGCAAAAACACAGACTGCAGTAAATAAGTAAAGTTTGTGTGTGTGTGTGCTTGTGTTGGGGGTGGTAGGCAAGTTAATCCACAGAGTATAGGAGAAGGTAAAATAAGTTAACCAAATGTGGGACCAGGGATTAAAATAAATCAAGTGGCCCTAGAACAAATGTAACAAAAAGGGGGGACTTAACCTAGAGGTGAAAATAAATAAAACTAAAGGGGAAAAAGGGACAAAAGCAATAAATGGGGTACCCTATTAGGTTAGATGAAGAACCTAGCAGTTCACAAAACACATACAATTAATATGTAACCCCACCCAGGTATGCCATTTCCATCTTGACAGCACTACCTGGTAGGCTGGGTTCGGGGAGAAATATGTCACTCAGCACATTGGCTAGGTTTAGCTACTCTGCAAAAGGGGCACCCAAGTAACTCCGGACACAGGAATCAATAACTGTAATGTCCAGTACCAGAAGTGGGATTCTAAAGTGTGGCTTTTATTCACATCCAACAGAATAACAAAGCATAGATGGACCCCCACGAGGCTACACTCCTGGTAATGCAGATTTATGGAGATCAGAACACAACTTTCACTTTAGCCCTCAGGCTTTGGAACACACTGGGCACAAAGCCTGAACTTGTGTTCTGCTCAGGGTTTCCCTGGCTCAGCTCCCTTGCCAGTCACTTGGACTACCTTCCTTCCATGACACGGCTCCATTGCCAGGCCTTTGGACACTTTCCATATAGCATGGAAACATTTACTGGTGGCTCCCTAAACCACCAAGAGCACTTCTGACTCCATCAGAGAATCATTCTCATCAATCCCACATCTGGGTACTTTCCTCAGGCATTGGCCAAGTGCCTGAGAGAAAGCAACAGGTGTCCCAAAGCAAACCCATAGAGGTGAATTTGGTTACTACTGATGGAGGGTCTCCCACCTCTCGCTCCCATAATTCATACCTGGCCATTTCTCTGGACTGTAACACCTCATCCTTGAAAACACTTTGCTGTGTAGATTCTCATTCAATGTTTCACATTCAATCTACTGTCTTTACATCCCATTTGTGCTGAACTTGAACATACTTAAAAAGTGGCTGTGTCCATTACTCTAGACCTCCCACAGAGTTAGGCGGTCCAATCCCCACATCTTCCAAACTGTACTTGGCTGTCTTTTCCTGACCCCACAGTAACAGTCACTTTAGTTTCATCTTGTTTTAGGTGAAAACACATTGGCCCTTTAGCAGAGCGAACTCACCCCTTGGTTGCAGGTGCCCCACAGGCGTTTCCTCTTCAAAGCAATCTCATCCAGAACTTCTGGTGCCTCAGCACGAACTTAACTCAGGCAGCTTCTTTTTCCCTAGCTGGACAAGGGGAGTTGCCCCTGGAAACAGGCTGATTCCTTTCCCCCATCTCAGCAGAGATGGAGCCCTGAACCACTGAAAGCAGTCTCTACCACTTCACTTGGCTCTTCTTGTGTTCTTCTTCAGATGAGAACACACACCTATGCAAAAATTAGCTCTTTGACAGAGCTTAGGACTCTGAGGGCCTGCTTACAGCAGATCACCTCCTTCCTCTACTACAAACTGCAACAGACTCTACTGACTGACTTCAAATTCCCCAACGTTCTACTCTAACCTTCAACTGCAACATTCCAGTGTGGCTTATGCAGCTGCGACAGTTCTAAAATGATGTCATCCCTCAGTCTGAGCTGAGACTGAGAACAGAGTGAGACAGTGTGAAATCCATTTAATTAGAGTTTCACAAACTGCCTTCCCTGCCTACCACTAGGTCTAACTGGGATTCTTGTAACCCTGGGTAATAGGGGGGTTATAAATACACAGTATGAACCCATTAAAAAACAGATGAGGATAAATGCTCAAATAAAAAATTAAAAATCTGTAAATAGCTATATTAAGGGTGACCCTAAAAGAGTAAACTAGGACAAATAGAACTTGAGTATAAATAACATAGAAACATAGACTTTGATGGCATATAAGGACCGCTTGGCCCACCTAGTCTGCCCATTTCCCTAACTACAGGATAAGCTGCAGATCCTAGTTAACCAACAGCCTATTTCTTCTTACCCCCCCCAAGAATTGCCTTATGTCTGTCCCATGTATTCTTGAATTCTCCCACAGTTTTAGACCCCACAACCTCTTCAGGAAGGCTGTTCCATGAGTCCACCACCCTTTCTGTGAAAAAATACTTCTTCACAGTGTCCCTGAACCACCCCCTCTCTATCTTTAAATTGTGTCCCCTCGTTCTTGCACATCTCTTGTTTTTGAAAGATGCTACCTTCTCGGACTTTGTTGATTCCACAAAGGTACTTAAAAGTTTCTATCATGTCCCCCCCTCCCTCCTTTCCTCAAGGGTATACATATTAAACTCCTATAGTCTCTCTTCATATGGCTTCTCTTGCAGACCCTGCACCATTTTAGTTGCCCTCCTCTGGACTGCCTCTATCCTGTCTATGTCCTTGCAGAGATGGGGACTCCAGAACTGGATGCAGTACTCCAGATGGGGTCTCACTAACTGTCTGTACAGAGGGATAACAACTTCCTGTTTTCTGCTAGTGATGCCTCTCCCTTTACATCCCAGTATACCCCCCAGACCTCCCTACTGCCTTCTCACATTGCTTGCTAACCTTAACGTCATCTGATATGATTAACCCCAGGTCCCTTTCCATTTTTGTTGTTGTTACTACCTCCCCCCACATTGTGTAATCTTCCCCTGGGTTTTTGTTTCCCAGGTGCACTATTTTGCACTTCTTTTCATTGAATCCAAGCTGCCATATGTCTGACCATTTCTCCAACCTTGCCAAGTCCTTCTCATCCTTTACACGCCACCTTGTGTATCAACCCTGTTGCAGATCCTTGTGTCATCTGCAAAGAGGCATACTTTTCCTTCCAGTCCCTCTGCAATGTCACTTATAAAGACATTAAAAGGACTGAACCCAGTACTGAACCCTGCGGTACCCCACTAGTAACCCCTTTTCCTTCAGAGTGGACTCCATTTACCATTACCTTCTGTGTTCTGTTGTCCAACCAATGTTTTACCCAGGCTACCACCCTGGGATCCACACCCAGGCTGCTTAATTTAACTATTAATCTTTTGTGCGGGACTGTGTCAAATGCCTTGCTAATGTCTAGGTAGGCCATGTCCACAGCCCCTCCCTGGTCTATTGTTTTAGTCACTCAGTCCAAGAAATCAATTAGATTCATCTGACATGACCTTTCCACTGTGAACCCATGCTGCTGTGGGTCCTGTGCCCCACTGGCCTCTAGATACTCAACAATTCTTTCCTTCAGAAGTGATTCCATCACTTTCCCTATCACAGAGGTCAGACTGACAGGTCTGTAGTTTCCTGCCTCTGTCTTGGTCCTGCTTTTTTGAAGGGGAATCAAATCCGCCTTCCTCCAGTCCTCAGGTACCACACCATCCTCCCATGATTTGTTAAAAAGGGTAGTCAGTGGTTTCAGTAGTTATCCCCTTAATTCTTTTAGAATTATAGGGTGAATTCCATCAGGCCCCATTGCTTTGTCCACCTTCAGTTTTAGGAGTTCTTTCAAAACCCTTTCTTCTGTGAATGAACTGGTATCGACCCTCCTATTCAGAGTTTCTCCCTTGTTTGGTTTAGGCACCTCCCCCTCCTCATCTGTTGTGAATACTGAGCAGAAATATTCATTCAGTATCCCTGCTTTTTCACTGTCACCCTCTGCCTACATTCCCTTCCCTTTATTAAGTCTCTGTATCCCTCCCTTGGTCTTTCTTCGCTCCCTAATGTACCTATAAAAAGTTTTATCCTCCTTCTTAACAGAGTTGGCTATCTTTTCCTCAGTTTGTGCCTTTGCTATTCTGACTGCCTTCCCTGCCTCCTTCTGCTTTAACTGATAAAGTTCTCTGTCCTGCTTCTTCTGTGTTTGCTTATATTTCCTGAATGCTATCCTTTTCTCCATAACCATCCCTGCCACCTGTTTTGAGAACCATAGTGGGTTTTTCCTTCATTTTGTTTTATTGATTTGCTTCACACAAAGGCTTGTTGCCTCTGCGATGGCTGTTTTGATTATTCCCTATTGTTCCTCCACCCCTCCTTCTTGCTGATTTGCTAGTGCTTTTCTAAGGCACTCTCTCATTTTCCCAAAGTCAGACTTCCTAAAGTCAAATACTCTTGTTTTTGTATGGCTTGACTCTATGGCTGTGTTTATTGTGAACCACACTGTTTGGTGGTCACTTGTTCCCAGATGGCTACCCACTTCTCAATCTGAGATCCTTTCTCCTTCCCCATTTGAGAGTACCAGGTCTAAGATTGCTCCCTCCTGAGTGGGTTCCAACACTAGCTGTCTGAGGCATGCCCCCTGTAGGGCATCAAAAATGACCCTGCCTTTGGATGTGCCTGCAGCAAAGGTACTCCAGTTAACATCTAGCATGTTCAGGTCCCCCATCAACAATATATCCCCTTTTTCTGCCATTTTAAGGATGTCTTCTATCATTTCCTTGTCCATTTCCTCCCCCTGAGATGGTGGTCTGTACACAACCCCTATGCGGATTGTGGTGACATTTTCTGTCTCCAGGGTGACCCATAGTGACTCATCAACTTCCTGTTTACTCTTTAGTTCTGTTGCTTTAATCCCTTCTCTTATATAGAGAGCTCCTCCTCCTCCTCTTTTACACACCCTGTCCCTCCTGTAGACTGTGTATCCTGGTATGTTGACTTCTCACTCATGGTTCTCTGTGTACTATGTTTCAGTGACTGCCACAATATCCAGGCATCCCTCTTCCATTAAGGCCACTAGTTCAGGGAGCTATGGAACATACTACGGGCATTGGTACTCATCACTTTTCATTTATTTTTTATGGCCTTACCCCTTTGACCCCCATCCCTGTCCTTAACACCTTTTTCTGCATGTATCCCTGTCCTGCTCACACTACTGACTTCTCTGCCTTGGTGTTTACCTCTCTAACTACTGCACTTTGTGGGGGGAGGCTGTGATTTCCCTGCTTCTTTTCAGTGCCTCCCCCCTTGACTAGTTTAAATGCTTGCCAATGAAGCATTTAAACCTGTCCTGGATCCTGTAGGATCCTGGACCCCCCCCCCCCAAGACAGATGCAGACCATCACGTTTCTCATTTCTCATTATTACCCCCCTAGTCATGAATTGGAGGTCTGAAAGGTGCCCAGAATTAAAATAATAGCACTTTGGGGATTTAAAGAATTGGGCTAGGAAGCAGGAAGGCTTTCCAATGACAACTGTGATTTAAAATCAGTTGGAAAAGGAGGTTTAAGAAGCAGAATGAAGGGTTGGAAATTTGTATTTAGGAGTGGTTGACCAAGGAACTAGCTGTGGGCACCTGGGAGATATGGCTGTTTTTCAATCTTTTATGCATCTTGAATATTTTCCCTGAATACTCATAAATAAGTAAAATACTCCATAGTTGGATCCCAGTAATACCCTATTACATGCAATATTTGGAAATTTACAGTATATGTATTACTTGCACACTCCTGTATTGAAACATACTCTTTATTTGATCATATATATGCCATGAATACAACATTATTACTGGTATTTGGGAAAATAAACATCAGTACTGTTCAGCCTTACTTGCTAGGTTATCTAGAAACAAAACATTAAACCATCAGTTTTGATTCTTGTTCACTATCCGAGTCAAGAATGGAAGAAACAGAAGCCAATAGTGAAGGAAACAAAGCATCCAAGATGAGACTCCTAGAGATGCATGGTGGCACTTCACAGGAGTTTAACTTAAGCCAGCAGGGCTAGTGGGTAGTGGATGGAGACTGGGATGATTCACAATCTCCACTGAAATTCCACTGGCCCACGCAATTGATGTAGTTAGTGTAATGTTACATTCTCCATGTCAAGCTACCAGGGCTAGTCAAAGGAAATGTTTACAAGCCCAGTACAAAATCTACTAGCATTTGGCTAGTGGACTGATCCCTAATCCACAGTTTACCAAGGTGCTTCCTGCCCTGTCTGCAGCAGGACATTCCCTCCCCCATGACTGGTTACTCCAACTCTGTGTGTCTTCAAATTAACAAGGAACTTGGGGGCCTGGAGATTATAAGTGGCAAGTGAATCCTGTGGAAGTGGGGCTTATTATAGAAACATATAAACTGTCAGCAGATAAGGACCGCTTGGCCCATCTAGCCTGCCTGTAGGCCTTATACATTGTATGTGGCCACTGACCCTTTGTGATCAATGGCTTTTCATCACTTCCTCCCCTCTCAAGCTTACACCCAAAACAGTGAGATGACTGGAGAAGAGAGGGAGGGATCCTGAAAAAAAAAACTATGTCACTTGCCTCTTTAGTATGTGTGATACTAAACAATTTAATCAGATCATGAATGAACCTACCACAACTTCTTCAGGTGGGTGAACTTGTCAGTATTTGGTCTTCTGAGCTGCTTAATGCACTGCCACCTCTAGAAGCTGCCATCAGAGCAATTTATCACTGAATTGCAGGAGCCTTCAGATACATGTTTTTTTTTTTTTACTCCTTCTTTTCTCTGGTTCTGCTGTCCTTGGCTGAAGGCATAGACCCAGGTTTCTAGTGTACTGGCACAGTCTCATACTGCTTAGTGCCATGATACTGGCCTTATGTTCTTTTTTTTTGTAGATTTACTATTTTTCCTCCTTACCTTGGTGCTGGATACCTGCTAGTTTTCTCAGGCTGCTCTTTCCACTATATCTTGTCATCTGTCGCAGTCCATCACACAGCATTTAAATACAGACACCCTGATAGCTGATCATGTCCCGAAACATTCTCTATCTTGTAGGGCCCAAGCTATGGAATGCTGCTGCTGCAGCATAGGAGTGCAAGTAGGTCTTGTCTTTGCCTGGATGAGGGGCAGCAACAGCAGGGAATTCTCCAGTGAGGGCTTGGAAATGTTGGCAGTACAGTCAGGGGAGGTTTTTTTAGATGACTGTTGCTGGGATTTTTTATGAGGAGATCTGTGCAGCTGGGAAGAAGGTGCAGGTGGTCTGTCATCCCCTGTGTCTGAGAGAAGAATAGTAGTTGGACACCTGAAGTTCACCCAAACTGTTGGAGAATGTGTCTTGTTCACATTGTTTGGTTCTGCTGCAACTGCAAGGATGTGGGGCCTGCAGCATTTCCACTTCAGCATACTCATTGTTTTTCCCTCCCGCTCCTCCATCCCTCTGGCAGAAAGTCAGCTGCCTGTTCTCTTTGTCCAGGTCCAGCTGATGATGATGAGGTAGGCCTGAAGCTGCAGCCTGGGTTCTCAGGTGGGCCAGAGCTGGGGTGATATCCATAGAGTTGGTTTCTTGGAAGGAGGATATCACTGTGCCAGGTAAGGAATAGAGAATGAAATCTTCCACAACTGATGGTGTATCAAAGGAATGGAATACAACATTTGAGATATGTAGTATTGCTGGGTATCTATGGCTGTAGGGGGACTTCTGAGTATGTCTCCTGCCACGTGACCTGCTGTTAAGCATGAGGTCTACTTAGACAGCATCATGGCTCCTCTACAGAGTCAAAATCTCAAGATCAGACAACTTTATGAGAAAATTGACAACTCTGAGAATAGAGGAAGGAGGAAGAAGGAAGAATCATTGGATTTTGGGTGCTGAATTTTCAAAGCCTGAGGAATGACGCAAGGTGCCTGCATCAAACATAAATGACACAAGTGGTACCTTGCACCAAAAGATGTGTCATTACTAATTTTTGAGCAGGGTCTGCTTCGGCAGGGCTGCAACATCCCCTTTTCTGAAACTTTGCAAGCTCAGTGATGGACACAGCATGGGGCTCAACTTAGACCAGCCAAGAGGTGGTCTAAGACCTGCTTCAGTGCCACACACTGTGGTGAATAAGCGGGGGATCTGAATGTTGCGTCGAGGGGAGAAGGGACATGCGTGGTGGCATAGGGGGAGCTTGGTAGACAGCTGGGAATGAAAGTGAGTGCTGTGACACCTGGTGGGGTCTGTTTGCTGTTGTATTAATTTGTTAATGTCTATCACTTCGTAGAAGAGCACTACACATTACTGTACCTCTTAATTATACTTTACATACATAAACAGATGAAATCCAACATAGCCAAGGAGGGGCAAGTGCTATATCTGAATAACATGGCATCATAGAGAAACAACACAGCAGACCTCAAAACTTTTAAGTTATATAGACAGTAACAATCATCCACTATATTCCAATTATTGGGGGTGCCATATGATTGTTACAGTCTATATGACGTAACAGTTATAAGATCTGCTGTGTTACATTTCAGTATGATGCCATGTTATGTGGAAAAATTACTTGCACCTCTTTGGCTGTGTTGAATTTCATCTGTTTATGTATGTACAATATAATTAAGAGGTACAGTACTGTGTGGTAATCTGCTACAAAGTGATAGACATTAACAGAACACAACAGGAAATGCACCCTGCTGGGTGCCACAGCACTCTCATTCATTCCCAGCTATCTCCCTAACTCCCCCATGCCACCTCCCATGTGCCTTCTGCCTCCACCCCCCTTTCTGTTCAGCAGCTTCACTACCTTACAACCATCTGGCCCTTCTAGTGTTGCACCAGGTAGAGGGGAGGAGCTGGATCCCTGTGTAAATTCCAGCAGGTGCATCTTATGTTTGGCACTAGCCTGCAGCTGTGGCAACTCCTGAGTTTTTGGTGAAAGGATCCCCCATTTTATAAAATTGGGCACATGGTCCCTGACACACCTGGAGTTCACCACAGCACTAGAGTGACACAACTTGTGCTGTTCTACAGGCTATTTGAAAATCTGGAACTGGGTTTCCTGGAGGGAATAGAAGACTGTGATATGTACTCTTGTCTTACTCTGTTAGGGTGCAATGTCATCCTGAGATCATTGAGCAGATATTTTGATCCCAATCATCTCTGCAAACAGCTGGGTAAATTTTTTTTTAATTTCTCCCATATCCCCAGGAGCCACCAGATATGTTGTCACCTGGAACACCATTTTCCTGCCAGGGGTTGGGACTGTCAAAGGCTGTGTACAAGAATCATACTGTCACCAATCCACAGCACCAAGAACCTGATGGAACACTATTACAGGCACCTGGGGGTGAATGCTACTATGTTGGTGGTTTTAATCAGGCAGGTGTCAATGTTTGCAGGTGGATTAAGTCAGATTAGGATGAATGGAGAAGAAGACAGCAAGATCAAGCAGCAGTCTTGTCGGTGGTCGATCTGTCAGAGGCAAGAAAGAATAAAAAGGAAATAAAAATGTGACAGGAAACTAAAACTAAGTAAAACAAAGGGAAACTAGGCCAAAGGATAGGGACACAGTGGAACAATCAAATCATTAGTAAATATAAGCAAAAAAAGAAGATGATAACAAGGAAAACAGTTGCAGAAAGAAAAAACTACTGAAATAAATAAACTATAACAAAATCAAGAATATATAAACATGCAGAATCTAATTGATTAAGGATATGTACTGCTGACATTATATATTGGAGGCTTGATGAAAAAAAGAATGAAAGAGCAACATCATCTAATGTCATGATTTATGATTTCATAAAAGGAATATTACAAAACCAGGATGCTAAAACAGTATACTGCTATTATAGGGGGTTAACAAAGGATGAATTTGTATTACTTTTAAAAATAATGCAATTCATATTATGGTAGCACGATAGTGCTACCATAGTTAGGGTTGAGGAGCCATTTACATGTTAAAACCAAAATTTTGCACCTTAATAACTTTGTAACTGTTTGACAGATTTGCCTGAAATTTGGAATACATGATCAAGACCCATACACCTTGGGATCTGCCAAGTTTTGTACCGGTCGGATACACGGCTGTGGAGTTATTAAGCGTGATCTGCGCGTGCATTTACGCTTTTTCTAGAATTATACGGCCGTGCCTACAGGTCGCACGGTTTGTGCAACCGGCCCGAAATCTTCAGGGAATATGCGGCTGGGGTCCCCGATGTGCCTTTCAAAGATTTCATGAAAAAATATTTTAAACAGTTAAAAAGTTATTAAAAAAACAATTTCCCATTATAAGTCAATGGGAAAAGTTAACAAAACGTTCGGCAGTATCGCAAATGCATATTTACTTTCGCAAATGGCCCTCTTACTTTCGCAAATCTGCCATTTTGTTTTCAGTTAGTGATCAGGAAAATGCCTGGCATTTAAAATTGAGACCGTCTAGCAACCTAATTCTTTTTGTATTCACCTAGTTGGAGCCTGAGGATGCTAGCCATGTCTTTATTTTGGGGTAAAACACCCCAGAAATATGTTTTTCAAATTTCTGGAAAAAGTACTTTGGCAAAATACTTTCATGCTCATGAAAGTGTCGCAAATTTTTGGGAAAGCTTTCGCAAATTGTGACAGTACTTTTCTAGGCTGTGAGGAAATGACAGCAATTCTTTGTCACCCCGCTGCAAAAGAATGGTTTGGCATTTTGGGCTGAAATTTGGAGGGAACGCAGCTGACATCTCACAGATGTGCATTTCAGTGTTGTGTTGAAAAAATATTACATGGCGGCAAAGTTATGGCACTCCAAATTTGACACTTTTTCCCATAGGATAACATTATGGCAGCCGACGCATTGCAGCAATCGTTTGACGCCCTGCTGCAAAATAACAGTTTGGTATTTTGGGCTGAAATTTGCAGGGGATACAGCCAACATCTCACAGATGTGCCTTTCAGTAGTTTGGTGAAAAAATATTACAGGGAGACAAAGTTATGGCACTCTGAACTTCTGTTTTTTTCCCATAGGATAACATTACGGCGTTCACCGTGCCTTTGAGGGCCCGTATCTCAAAAACGGTGCTAGATACTGAGTTTTTGTCAAAAAATTCAGTACTAACCTAGCCAGGAAAGTGATAATACATATGACTTTTAAAGTTTTTTTCTATGTCGTACGGTTACTGAGATATAAGCAATTTACTATTCCAACTCCTGATTTTTGTGTTCCGAGAGTCATTATTTTGCATACATTCTTTCTACTCACTGTCTTTCTCTATACAGCTTTTGGGGAAAACCAGCCTGTGTGCTTACATTATTGTTACCATTACCATTTCTGCTTGCGGTTCCATACCCGTTTCACTTACCGTTCACGTTTACGCCACCATGTGCGTTACCCTTTGCGTTTTCATTTGCGGTTGCATTTCCATTGTTTTTAACATTTCTGTCTACAGTACTGTTTCTCTTTCTGTTTCGCTTTGTGTTACCATATGCATTACGGTTCACTATTTCTCATTATCATTCTCAAAAAGAAGGAAAATTAGAGGCAAAAAACTCCATTTAATGCATCAGTTAGGGTTGTTCCACAGTGACAAAAGCGAGGAAATTTGATGTTAGGGTTGAAACCCCCTTTGCACCCCTTCAGCCCACCCCCCCAACTGGAATTGGGGTGTGCATTGGGGTCATCAGTCCTAACTGTCACCCCATTCTCCTATTCCTCAGCTTCTTTCCATGCGATAGTGACAGTTAGGGGCTGATGACTTCAATGCACACCCCGATTCCAGATGGGGTGGGCTGAGGGTGCAAAGGGGGTTTCAACCCTAACATCAAATTCCCTCACTTTTGTCACTGTGGAACAACCCCAACTGATGCATTAAATGGAGTTTTTTGCCTCTAATATACACATATATATATATATATATATATATATATATATATATATATATACAATAGCGCACTAGAGACGACATGCAAGAAGATGGGTGACACTTGATTCTACACTAGAGGTGGAAGGAAGAAATAAAAAAACTTAATACAAAAATAAGGATGCAAAGGATCATGTACATTCCCATACTGTAAACTATAATAAAGGGGAATATACGCAATCTACATAGAATTGAACTAGGCAGCAACATATCAATAAATTTATTGAACCAGTTGAAACTGATACTGTTCATTTTTTACATCCCGCCCTAATGACATTAGTACATAAAAAAAAATATATATATATATATATATATATATATATATATATATATATATATATATATGAGGCTGGACACAAAACGGTGCAAATTAATTCCAGTATAATTTTGGATAACAGTATTAATAATAACTGAAATTCTTTAGAAGAAGAAGATAATACCTCCCAGGAGAATCAAACAGTTGATCTCACAACCTCCAATATAATTCATCTGAATGTTTCATATTGACATTCAGCTGATAATTATACCACCAACCAAATAGACACCACTATAATCATGAACTGGAATATACTGTAGCTGTTCTAAAGAATAAACTAACCAACAATGTCTGGTTAGAGATGATGAAGAAACAAGATACTGTATTCATATTTTCTAAGAAACATGGCTTTGTAGTTCTCATTTGGTTCATATCTCTTGTTATGAATGTCATGTGAGACCTGCTATGAAACATAGTAAATATGGCTATCCAAGTAGAGGTATAGCTACATTTGTTTGTACTACACTACAAGTTGTGTGTAAACCATTTCTTTGAGGTAATGATTATTGTCTACGTATATTTGTCATGGATAGTAAAACACTGATTTCATTAAATAGTCCCCAATATGTGTATTCCCCCACAATTGCACAAAACAGGAAGAAAAAGGCTTGGCTAGTACCACTAATATTTTGGAATATATCTCAGGAATTTAACAAATTTAATAATATATAGAATAATGGCTGGTTATGGGGTTAGTATAAGAATTTTACACACACCCAAGGTATGGAATGCCACATAAACCCCAAGAGCGAAGCATCCTTACACTGAGGGTGTATGTAAAATTTGAGTTTTACACACCTACCCAACCTTTATTTTATATAAATGCTAGGAATGTTTTCTCACCAGAGTAATTATATAAAATAAACAGAGAGAGACATACACTGAGGTCAGATTTCAATGTGATCCACGGTCTGGAGCAACTTGCGGAAAAAAAATGTCCCTTGTGTTTTCCACTTTTTTTGTTACATGTTTAAGTGTTAGTAGAGAAAGAGACCTTTGTTAAAAAACAAACAAAAATAAAGTAACTTACTGCTGACTTCAAGGGGTAGTGAAGTCTGCAGTGATAAGAAATGGCCACAGGAGCGGCACAGAGCAAATGAAAAATGGTGATAGGCACATGCATACTCATACGGAAACCAGGCGTGTTTTATAATAGGACAAATTATAACCGGGTTTCCCTATGGGAGAAAATTCTCCCCAGTTATTATTATTTTAGCTAGAGATCTTAATGCCATGTTTGGTAATGAAGAGGAATGTAAATCATAAAAATAAAGTGCAGATTATGAATTGAACATCACCTAGGAACCTCTGTAGATATGAACGTTAATGATGGGGTAAAATAATTTTGAGGTTAGTTAATAGTGTTTCCTTCAAGAATTCCTATAGTACAATTGACCATATTTTTACTTTGTATTATAAAATAAATATGTTGGGGAAAGGTTGTGACTGGAATATTTATGCAGCATTTTTTGACATTAAAGCAGCCTTTGATAACGTTGATCATGTTGACAGGGATATTCTATAGGACTTTCTGATAGATTATAATATTCCAAAAAGACTATTAGTGATATTAATTATGTTGCATAATCAACTAAAGCCATTATATGACTACAGTACCTAGGATTGGTGTTATGCCTGAAGAGTTTTATACAACTGAAAGGGTAATATAGGGTTGTCTGCATGCTCCTGTGCTCTTCAATCTGTACATTGAATCATTTCTTAAAGCACTTGATATGTTTGATACCTTCCCTCCTAGAATGAATAATGTTGTGGTAAAATATCTCATTTATGCCAGTGATACAGCTCTGATATCAAAAACTCTTTTAGATTTATGTACAACTATATCAGCTGCAATGGAACATTTTAGAACACATAACTTAGAAATCAATGTTGAAAAAAATCAAGAAAATGGCTACTTAATAGAGTAGAGTTTGAAGAGGTAGCACATTTATTTTCACTGAGAGTTACAAGACATAAGAAATAAACTTGAAAGGGTCATTTTTGATCATATTAAGCAAAGTGCTAATAGTTGATTAAATGTGATGTTTCAATTTGTTTATCATTTTGTGGGCAATTTATATGAAGCTTTAAGAAAATCTTTGATTTCAAAGCTAATGCTGAAAAAATTTATAGCAGTGAAGTCTGGGGACTTAAAGCCTCCCTAAAACAATTAGAGAAAACTCAGAGTAACTTCCTGAGGACCATCCTGGGACTACCTTGAGGTACCCCATTCAATGGTTCTCAGGCTTGAAACTAAGTCAGGATGTCTGTAATTTACAGCCCATGTACAGGCAATTAAATACTGCAAAGAAATCTTAGCTACATACAACAATCAGATCCTCAGACTATGCTGGGTGGAACCCTTTACAGAGGTAATGACAAACACATGGTTTGTTAATCTTTATGACGCACTTATAAAAGTGGCTTACCTGAGATTTGGTCATTTTTCGTTCAAAAACACCCTGACAACTTTATAAACAATGCTATCTTGATGCTAAGTGATTATTAAATAACAAAGGATAAAAGTAGAATTCATGAGTATGCACATTTAAAACAATATATGTATTGATTGACTGATTGGTTTGATTTTTGGTAACCAGGTTGGTACACCAGACAACTGAATGCCTATTTTCAGGAACAACCCAGGAGGGTACAGAAAAAAGTTCTTCAAACAAATACAAAAACAAATTTAGAGAGCTCACACTTCCAAGGTCAGAAATGGTACATTGTGAAGCAATTACAAATTATATATAGTGCCCAGAATACAAAATATGTATAGCTATACAAGAAGAGCAAGAGTATGAATTTTTATCTTTTAAATATTGTGAAACTCTGCATGACAGAAATCCATGTGTAAACTGAAACCAGCACTTTTATGAAAATCTGGCAATTGGTGGAACTTAATACTCAATGTCAACAATTGATAGATGTCTTTCTTCAGAAAAAAATAGATTAACAGTTAAACATGTTTTATTGAAATGCAAAATATGCATTAGGAAAACAGAAAAAAATTGCTTGCATTAATTATGAAAACGCTTTCACAAGATGATAGTCAAGAAAGGCTAATGGAAATAGTCCTGTCCACAATGGACCAAACTGTAATGCTTGCACTAGCCAGTTTTGCTTGATTAACGTATTTGAAGTTAAGGTAATTTGTACTATATTTTATTGTCTCCTTAACATATATGTTAAATTAAAAATGGAATGTAAAATGACGGACAATATATGGGAAAATAAAATGCATTGTTTAGTACAATTTTGTACTACATATAATTGGGCCCTATGCACGAAAAGTACACCGGGCTGCGCAGGTATGCGTAGTCTGGAGGCAGAGGGCAATAGGCACTAATCAGATACAATGCATGGCCAGGCAACATGCACAAATCATGCGTACACCCTATGTGGACTGCTACTCAAGCACCACACGTAGCATGCGAGTAGAGGTGTAGCTGCATAGAGGGGTGCATAGGGGTGTCCCACACACATGCATGAAGCAAATTGTGACATGCAGACATGCACCCTGGTATGGACAACTATGGCAGAGTGAGGGCTGCTGTAGTGCACCATGCAGCATCAGGACAGCGAGGCCAATGCTGGACAGGCCTGCATATAAGTGCATGGTGGCCCGTAGTGGCAAAGACCAAAGAGGATGACATAAACATGGTCTGGCTGCATGCATGGAGTGCCCATAGTACCACAAAGCACCCCACTGTGTGCAGTGGCAGAGCACCGACATGGCACAGCATCAGTGGTGGCCACACAAGGCACTAACATGGCCATGCTGACAGCAAGGCAGACTGGTCCCACACATGTATATCAGCAGCACATTCAATGCGGGCACACTCCTGCCATCAACCATGCCACAGGCAACACCCTATTGGCAAGCAATGGCAGGTGATGCAACCCACCACCACCAATACCATACAACTGCCCCAGAATCCCAGGGATGTCCCTCATGTAGCCCATGAAGGTCACACTGTCCCACCCACAGTCCGTGTTCCTGTGTCCAACATATGGTATATTGAAACACAAAGTAATGGCTGATAAGACACCCACAGACCTAAACCGTGATAGGAAATGCAGCATGGCCCAGCCCACACATGCTAGAAGCCACCTGGGTGGACATCCACCAATACTGCTGTGATGACACTGACAGTGGTCCAATTACCATGTGGCAGGTACTCCATGTCCCTAATTGTTGGTGCAGGCGGTTGTGAGGTAGCCCCCCCCCCCCGGAGACAATGAACAATGCATGTATATAATGCAAACATTTATTACACATACAGTACCAGCAGCAGACCACATATATGCAACATAGCTGTGAGGATACAGAGGAGCTAAGGGGGACATGACATATGGGTAAGGGCAGGATCATACACACAGGAATCTCATGCAACTGACTACGGGGGACATGGACGGGAGTCAAGAGGGAAACAGGGTGTGATGGGAAGTTGATCGGCCAGGATGCAGGCATGACAGGGCACTGGAGCCCAGCAGACCTCATGTCTAGGGTCACTACCACCAACACCAATAAAGTCTGCCTCTACCTTCACCTCCAGTGGTGAGTCCTCCTCCTCCTCCTCCATGGACAGCACATTGACAGAGATGAGCACAAAGAGCCTCACGGGTCCCCGGTATCTCTGCAAGAGAAATGGGAGATGTGACTTGCTGCACTGTGGATGCCATAGTTGGGGCATGACCAGACAAGGTGACCACAGCCTTGCACCCCATAGCCCACACACCCACAGCCACTGCCCCACATACAACAGCAGCCACATGCATACCCGCCTGGGCACACACACACATTACAATGCAGCAATGCAGATGCACATGCACCTTCCAGACCACCACGAGGTCTGCAGAAAAGTGGACCTCTCTGGCAATGATCCTCCTGGACAGGTATTCAGGCTAATTCACACTCCAGTGCCTTGGACCCCAGCCCTGCCTGGCAGGCACCACAATGCATGGGTCAATGTCTGGCTGCTCTACTCTGCCGAAAACCAGCCTGTGGGGATAGCCCCTATAGTCCTGTGGGGGAAGACATGGAGAGCTTGGTAAGGCAAAGGCAAAGCAATGTCACATACAACACAGTGGACACAGTCAAATGGCCATGGTACTCAACCGCTCAAACCCCCCCATCAACCACTATGTATTGCTTCTTGGGCGGTCCATGTAGGCATCCTCTGCTACACTGTATAAGCACCTTGGGTAGGCCCCAACACAGTGAGCTGTCATTGTCACCTGTACTGATGCAAAGTGTGTGGAGAGGTGTGGCTCAGGGGCACTGTCATACATAACCAGCACCCTGCACATGTAGCGCACATGTGTAAGGGCCGAGGCAGCATGCTGAGGCCATGTCCCCTTAAAGGCACACCACCCTCCAATGGGGATGGTGGGATATGAGAAGCTGCACAGGACAGCATCCACTGCCCAGAACACTGGGGAGAAATGCAGGATGTGTCCCAGACTGCTTATGCATATGCACCTCATGGATGCAGAGGAGATGTGGTGACACCGCTGTGGCCCAGGACTGTGGGTATTCCACAACTGGCTTGATGCTGCCAAACTGCATGACACCCATTGCAAAGAATGATTTCGAGCACCATTCGATGTGATGAGAGACCTATGTGACATGGTGTCAGATGACATGGTGCCATGGACAAGAAGATCCAGGGCCATGTCCGTGTAGACAAAGGTGCTGTGTGCACTATCATATTATGCCACGGGGTCATTCCAGAGAGTCACGGGTGACATGATGGGTGGGTGCCAGTCCTCTGTGTCAGGGGCTGTGCTGTAGGTGACCAACACACTGGTTGCCCATATACAGGACCATATAATGTTCCCCATGGACGTGGCTACCATACGGGCTATGAAACGAGCATTCCACACCATGCATGGGATGTCCAATGTTTGTGGTGCCATTGACAAAATGCACATCCCAGTGCTGCCACCCACTGTGGAAGAGGAGGCATACCAGAACAGAAAGGGGTTCCAGGGCATGAACTACCAGGTGATCTGTAACATGGCAGGGATATTTACCAACATCTGTTCCAAGTTTCTGGGTTCCATGCATGATGCCTACATCCTGGATGCATCTGCATGCCAGGGGTCTTGATGGGTGGCTTCTGTGTGAGTATGTGGCCCTTTAGTATTCTGCATGTGGCATGTGCATGGCACTGCAGGTCGAATAACACACTGTCCTCTCCTTCCACCACAGGTGACAGCAGATACCCTCTGAGGCACTACCTTATGACCTCAATACCCACACCATAAAGCACTGTTGAGAAGGCCTAAAACCAAGTACCGGAGGATGAAGAATGTCATGGATCATGTCATTGGTATGATGAAGATGATAGTCTGCTGTTTGGATCACACTGGTGGCACCATCATGCTGTCCCCAGTCTGTCTTTTCACTGTCTGTGCCATGTTGCTCTACATGGCTGTGCACAGGACTGTACAAATGCCACCCCACCCACCTCTGGCCTCACAGACAGATGACAACTATGGCCCACCACCATGGCAGTAGATCATGACTGCAGGTGGTCATGCCACACTTGTTGCCCTGGTGGCAGGGTCATTCTGCACCTGCCCCCATGTGCCACACATGTGCAGTGCAGCCACTGCCATGTAGTCCTGTGTCCATAGGCTCACTACGCATCTACTGCCAGTGGGGTACACAATGATGATCGCCAGTCTGAGTGCACCTGTTATGGGGGGAGGGCTGCTGGCCATGCAGCCGTCCCAGCCAGTAGCCACATGCATGGCAATCGGATGGCCACCAGTAGGTGGGTGCTGTGTATATGCACAGCTCGAGGGCATGGTGAGTCATGGCAGGCACTACACGGTGTGCAGCAGGTGCCGTGTGTTCCCGCCTGTGGCTGTGCACCACATGTCCCTCCGGACATGTCACTGTCTGTTTACAGACATGTCCCACCTGGGGATGGTGTGTGTGTCTCCATGGGGTGTGTGGGTGCCTTGGTCAGGGGCTTGTGGCCAGTCCCATGCGCTGTCTGCTGTGGTGTTCCCAGTATTCACTCTGGCCATCTTGCTGCAATGCCTGAATAGGAGCCATAAGTGCTGTGTACCCAGCCACCTGCCAGGCACAGTCTGCTGTGGCAGTCCACTGTCATGATGCCCTGTTGTCATGGGGTGCGTCAGCTGCTGGGGTGTGTATGAGGCACCACCGGACCCTACGCCATCGGCATCAGTGGCAGCCCTGCACTGCTGCCATACATCCATGTGCACGGGTGTGGTTGTGTGGTGTGTGTTGACCTGGTGCCCTGACAACTGCAAAGGCTGTCCACCACCATCCAGGGATGTGCATGGTGAGGACTGGCATCACCCTGTGCCCGTTGCATGTGGTGAAACCTGGGTGCACTCACTGGCTGTCTCCAACTTCTGGACTGTGCACAGGGCTGCATGGCATGTGCCCACAGGTGCTCAATGAGGTCGGCATGTGTATCCTCAGCCTGCCAAGCCCTAGATGGATGCCTCTGTCCTCTACTGTCAGTGCCTCCACCGCATCTGCGGGACCTTCTGTGCAGTCAGCCTGTCCAGCTCCAGCTACTGGAGTTCCCTATAGTGAGCATCCATGTAGGCCTGGAAATGGGGTGGCCTTGTGCTTGAGGGCCGTTGTGTGGAGGGTCCTCATCACTGCTATCCTCTGGGATGTATGTGCATGTGGTGGTGCCCAGTGTTCACCCTGCATGGGCACCAGTGGTCATATGGGTTGCCGGTGGGCAGTTCTGTGCTGTCAGGGGTTGTGCCCTGGGTGGCCCAATGTCCTTGCTGGGATGCCCTCAGCTGTGTCGTTCTGATATTTGCCCAGCTGTATGCTGGACCTGTCCTTCAGCAGTGCCACTGTGGAATCTGCCTCTGTCTCTGTGTTAGCCTGGGTTTTGTGCCATGGTCCATGCATGTGGGGGATGCACTGGGGTTACACCTCTGTGGGTTCAAATTATGGTTGCCCATGCCCTGGTTTCCTGTTGCCCATTGCACTTACCTGTGTTATCCTCCTCCATTGCCATCTGATCACCCTGTTCCAACAGCTGTGGCATATCCCTCTCCATCAGTGGTGTCTGAGACCATGCATGCTCCAAGGGCATTGCATTTGTTGGTGATAGGCATGGCTGTTAGACATGTTCAAACCTGTGTCCCCTGCTGCAACAGCGCCTCACATGGCAGGCCTATCTCCCATCATGTCCATGCCCCAGACACCAGTGCCTGTCTGTGTCTCTGCCACCATCTTTTCAAGTGGTGTGTGACATTTGCTTGCCAGTCCCACTAGACCCCCCAGACTGGTTGGCCTGTGTGGCTGCCGCCACCTTCTTCTTGACCGAAGCACGCATGTCATGCCACTTGTCCTTAATGGCGCTAAGCATGTGGGCCTTCAGTCCAGCTGCATTCACAGCAGCCTGTATGTCCAGCCAGATATAGGCTTTTGCCTCTGGTGGGGTGGAAAGTGAGTGGGCACCATAGAGGTGGCTATAGTGCTGCCTGATGTCATGCACCATGGCCACTACCTGGCCACCGGTGAAGTTCTGTGCCCGTGGATGTGCATCATCCTGTGTCCAGCCCCTGGCATGGCTGTCCACCTCCGTATCCTTGGGCCATTCATCCTCACTGTGCTGTGGGGGCTGCCCCTTCGCATTTGCTCCTGTCTTCACCATGGTGTGCATTGCAGGTTCCTACATGATACTCACTTCTGTAGCACACATGGGTGTGTTAGCAATGCCCTTATATGGCAGGATCAGGGGGAGGGGATGCATATGCAGGGCCCACCTCAGCATCCTACACACCGCACTTTGCACCCCATGACATCCTGCACCTTGGGTTCACACACCGGTGTTTGTGAATGCACATAAAGTGCATACTTTGCACAACATGTAACTGCACATAGCAGATGTGATTAATTTGCACATAACATATGCACTTTCATGCATAGGGGCCCCCATTTGTATTGTCATCTGTGTTATATTTAACAAACCTATGATTTTATACATGTTTCTTTTCAATAAAAACTGAACTGAATATCTGCTGCTCCTTCCTGATGTCTGAACATCCTTAGCTGTATATCCTTACATTTTTCTGCTACTGCCCTTTCTCTTGCACCTACTAAGCTCCACCTCCCCTGAATCCTTCCTGCTTATCGACATCTTGCTCATGTTTGTGTCTATTTCCCCAAATTTCCCTGGTATGTTTTTGTTTATAAAAGTAGTCTTTATTGATATTTACATTTTAAATCCAAATGATCAACACAAATTTACATTATTAATATACATATGGAAAATACAACAGTTATAAGAAGTCTCAATGGTCTGCATTATTTACACAAGCAAATATTAAATGAATAATTATGTTCTGTCACCAAGTAAGATAGAATCTGGAAATCATTGCAGAGCTCCTTCGATTCCCCCCACCCCATTTGCTGGGAATAGTCATGTCAGCAATCATGTTTCCCTCTTCTAGGGAGATTACTGCAGTCTTATTAGTGGAGGAAGGTGTTCTTGAATTTCTCTCCATGAAGACCCATAGATATTATCTGCAGTCTCATCTAAGATATACAATAACTTTTCAAATAACATGGTTTCTCTAAATGTATTCCACCATCTATTTATTTCAAAGACAGGAAGCTTTTTTGGTATTCCAGTTTTCTAAAATCAGTCTTTTCATAGCCATGGCTGCTAATGAAAAAATGTTTACAGTGTACTTGACTTTGTATCACACCATTTGTATTATTATTTTTTTTTTGTTAGTGCTGTTTCTGGGAACCCCTCACCTAGCCATCTGATGTACCCCCCCCCGTGCCAACCGGGTATCAGACCTGCTCCCCTTCAGCCCCCACGACTTGCCCCTCATGGCGGGGGGTTGGGAGGTACTCACCCACCAGTCCAGATCCAGTTTGGGGGAGGTGCGCTTCTGGTGGAGCCGTAAGGGTGGACTATCGTCATCCATGGTGAGGGCTCCATTTTCCACTTTTTTCTCTCGGTAGAGAGGAGTATGCAGGACATCAGCGGAGAGAGCGTGCATGCATCTGCACGAGCTCCTTTCAGACGTCGGCTCCATCTCTGCCCCCCTAATCTTGCAGCATCAGTGCACTGCGCTCCGGCTGCCACTAGGAGCCAGTCAACACCGATCACTGGCGAACCCCCCTCCCAGGAGAGGGAAAGTAGTCCCTCGGATGCTTAATCCCTCTCCAACCCTGCCAATCCCCGGGGACCTGTGCTCGTTCCCTAACATGGGTCACTGACGTAGCGCGAGGTATGGCGACCAGTGCCTCTGCCCTCAGTGCCACCGGGCCGGCTACCATTTGTATTATTAAATAGGAAAAGATCGAATGTTATTGGAATAGGAATCCCTAATATAGTTTGAAGAATATCTTTAGTCTTGTTTCTCCAACTATGAATTTGTGTGCATTATTAAAAACAGTGATAAATTGTTCCCCATGAACCACAGTCATGCCAGCAGTTGTCACTATAAGTTTTATTGACTTTACAAATCTGAACTAGGCTATAATAAACTCTTTCAAGTAGTTTCCACTGTATTGTTTTGATTTTTTTGCAGAAATACGTTTGTTAGCCAAAATCCTCAAATGTGTCCATTGTTGTTGAGAAAAGTTTAAACTTGTTTCCTGATTCCTTTTCTTATTTATATCCATTTTATTATTCTCTTTAGCCAGTAACTTTTCCTTCCTTTTTTTAATACTTTCCTCTTGATGCTTTAGTATAGATGTAAAAGAATTCAGATCATAGTGAAAGGCTTCACAAAGTTTATTAAATTTATGTGATAATGTGTAATATGTGAGATAGTTTTAGTTATAGCCATCACGCCGAAATTTGACTTGGTTGTATGTAGGAAACTTCCCATCTATTACTAAGTCATTCCATGTATGAAGGCTTTTATTTAAAAATACCTTTATTTTTCTTACCCCATAATTCTCCACTAGTCCATGTACCAAAACCAACCATGGTAAATTCAGTTTGGCTTTTCCATTATTAATAATATTTTGATAAGATTAAACCATGATTAAACCATGATATAAGATAATAGTCTTTTCCTTTTAGAAGAACAAAGTCCAAGAATACAGCCATAATGTTTAGGCCATCTTTAATGTTTTGAATTAGTAAATCTTGAAACAAGGCTGTATCTTAATCTTTTTAACAAGCATTTGTAAATGGCAGAGTTCGTCATTGGGATTGCTGTTGGTATGCACCAATTGGCAGTATTATAGTTCCCAGCAGAAAGAACAAGTTATGCCACCAAATTGACATTCCTATTGAAATACAGTGAAGTCCCTCATAACTCTTATTCCCAAACCAGAGCGAGACCCTGTGCTCCTTGGCAGTTATCGCCCAATATCATTGTTAAATGTCGGTATTAAAATATTGGCTAATGTCTTAGCTAACCGACTCAGTCCGTTAATGAGTAATCTGGTAAGTGATGTGCAAGTGGGATTCATGAGTGGTAGGGTGTCTAGTGACCACCTACGTAAACTCCATCATCTAATTGCACATGCACATAATTTACAGACTCCGGCAGCCTTACTCGCATTGGATGCCGAAAAGGCATTCGACCGGGTGTTGTGGGACTTTCTATTCGCAGTTTTAGCCAGATTTGGTCTATCTGAAGATTTTCTAAATTGGGTCTGGGTCTTATATAGCACACCCACGGCACAGATATGGTGCAATGGTATATTGTCAGCTTCTTTCCCTTTATCCCGCAGCACAAGACAGGGATGCCCACTTTCCCCGCTTCTATTTAATTTATACCTTGAACCCCTGATTCATAGATTACTGGCGTCGCAAGAGATTAGGGGACTAAAGGTGGGAAACAGGCAGTACTTAATTTCAGCCTATGTGGATGACTTGCTTATGCATTTAGAGGATCCAGAAAATGGTATACCGGCGATACTGCATGACATTACAAAGTTTTCCAGAGTCTCGAATTACAAAATTAATATCTCCAAGACAAAGCTTTTCCCGCTAAACAATAGATGTTATCCTAACACAGCAAGGGAATATGGATTAAGCTGGGAACCAAAGATGTTGATGTATCTTGGTATTAAAATCACTAGGGAGATAAGTTCGATGATTAGAGAGAATCTTCATAACCTTATTAAAGCTATCAAACAAGATCTGGTCAGATGGAGTTTATTGCCTTTGTCACTCTGGGCCAGAATAGAAACAGTGAAAATGAATATACTACCAAGGATTTTTTATCCTTTAAACATGTTAGGGTGCTACCTACCCAAAACCTGGTTTGGGAATTTACAAAAAATGCTCAATGTATTTTTATGGAAAGGGAAGACTGTTAGAAGATCCTACCTGAAACTCACAGTTTTAAAAAAGTCAGGAGGCCTCGCGCTCCCCTCTTTCTTCAAGTACTACATTGCCTCACATATTAGTAAAGTGGTACATTGGAACAAACAGAATAGCTTAGTGGCCCCGAATTCTTATGTGCCTTCCTGGGTTTATATTGAGAGCGATTTAGCTCTTAAATATTCGTTGACTCTAAATTCAATTGCCTATACCACCATTAAATTCCTTCCCAAACCACTCAAAAACACGCCTATTGGATGGTCGCTAAAAGTTCTGCAGCAGGCTCAGAAGTTCCTAAAGGTGAACTGGCAGAACTTGCCGGAACAAATTTTGATACATAACATCCACTTTTTAATATAGCAGGCTCCGATTTCTTCTATGTTTTGGGGACCGAAAGCGGGATTATGACTGGGGGATTTGGCACCCCAAGGGAAGTTAATATCATATGAACAAGCCTGTATCCAATTCCCAGATTTAAAAGGACATAATTTCAAATTTCGACAAATTTGTGGCTCAATAAAGGCTCACTTTCACAGAACGAAAACATGGGTGGAAAACAGGACCGAGTTGTCCTTGTTGCTTAAAGCTGCAACCAACCCCATTCTGTCTCTAGAGTCTATAACGTGTTGCAAAGGATACATGGGGATTTGTCCTCTTGTGTTAGTCATTATTGGAAGCAGAGACTAGAGATGACAGAGGATATGGGAGTATGGGAGCAGATATGGGTAAAAAATCATAAATATATTAGACAAGATAGATACAAACTACAGCAATTTAATATTATGCACAACATGTATTACACTCCTGCTAGACTTCACAGGATAGGTAAGTTATCATCACCTATCTGTAACAGGTGTGAAGCCAAAGAAGGGGATTTGTTCCACGTACTGTGGGAGTGTGCTAAGATTCAGCCTTTCTGGAGGGCAATTTGTGCTTCATTATCACCGATAATAGGCCTGGAGCTCTTTTTCACACCAGAAATTTGTTTATTGAGTAGCTTCCCCAGAGGCATGACCAAGCAAAAAAAGTTGTACATGGCTATTATATCGGCTACGGCTAAAGCTGTCATCCTGAGGCACTGGAAAGACACTATTACTCCACCAGTCCTAGAATGGTATAAGAAGATTATGCTTGCTTTGCAATTGGAGTTACACATAGCCAAAATGAACAACAGGACCCAGTCCTATGACTCCATTTGGGGCCCATTGGATGCTGTTCTAGCTATTTGGCAAGCTTAGTCTGTCTAGTCATAGGAAATACCCCCCTGCTAGATGTATCCTTTGATCCATGTTTCTCTTCCTAGTGAGAATCCTTGTGGTGTCTCAATTGGTATGTAGATGCTGTTAGGGTGATGGGTGGTGGGTTGGGGTGGGATGGGGTAAAGTTGTATTAGGTTACCTTGTCGTATGTTAGGTCAATCTTGTCTATCTCAATGATATTGTTTTTGTAAACATGTTTATATGATAATGGCATATGTAACTTGCAAGTGTCAGCCCGATTAGAGCTGTATAACTCATGTATTGTTACTGTGCCAATAAAGCAAACTGAATAAAAAAAAAAAAGAAATACAGTGAAGTGCATACCTGATGTGTCTGTGGTTCAGAGAAGATAAGGGCACTGGAGCCCCACCATGGGTTGGAGGGGAGGGACCATATGGTTAGAAAGCCAAATGCCCCAGGTGTTTGTTGGTATTTGCAGAACACATTTTTAACATTGCCTTTTGTGACTCCCACCTCCTAAAAGCATTTGGGACCTCTGCTCATAAACAGTGCCACTGTGATTTTTTTAATCTGCCCCGAACGTTGATTTCTCACAGCGACCACGCCATTCTGCACCAGATGTGCAAAAACACAGTTCGGGCAGGATGTGAAGAATTACAGCTGTACCATTCATAGGGATGTGTGAAGAGAAGGCAGTGTTGAACATCTGGAGTGAAAATATAAAAAAAAGGCTTGAATGTTGAAAATTTTATGGCAAAATTTCCAAAAATGGCTGAGATATGCACCAAAGTTGAAGAAAATCCTATTTGTGCCATTATACAGCTTACTGGCATTTCTTCAGTTCGCAGTCGGCTTTGAAGAGTGCAGACATATTCCTGATCCACTGAAAATTGTCACGCTGGGCTCCAGAGGTAAGTATGGGTGAGGTGGGGTGTGAGTAGGGTGTACAGAGGGTGGGTGCGGGTTGGGGAGGGGCCACCAGACTCAACGACAGACCATTTTCTAATTTACAGGTTTAAAACTGTTTTTTAAAAACCTCGTGGGAAGGTTTTCTTTCATACGGGGACATTTGGCATGCTGGCATGCTCCCAGCATGCCACCTGAGTGTTTGGGGGGCTCTAGCCAATGGGGATTGGGCACCCCCATCGGCACATATCGAGTGTTGGGGGGACAAGAGTCTGGGTGGATTGGGCACCCTCATCAGCGCACAAGAAATTTGGGGGGGCATTATGCCGACTGGAGTGGGCTTCCCCATTGGCAAAATGACCTGGGAGGGGACATGCTGACAGGGGGATTGGGCACCCCCATCAGTTTCTTTTTTCCTTTTTAACTGTGAGGGGGCATGCAGATGTCCGGGGCTCTGTGTGTTCACACTGCTGTAAGCTACAGCAGTGTGAACACACAACCAGGAACATAGTGCATGCAGGAATGCAACTTCAAAGGACTGAGCCATGCCACTTCTGGAGTGGCTCCGTTTTTTGAAAAGCTGTGCAACTCCAACCGGAACAGCTGAAATGGAGTCATCACCAGCCTGCTGACTGATTCACCTGCCACTCACCCGCCTCTAGCAATGGACTTCTCCACTGGGCACATCCTTGTAGAACACCTTATAGCAATGAGTTAGTCTGCGCCTGTGCACCATGATGAACTCAAAAAGGACCATTCCCATATCGTGTTAATTACATGAGACTGCATGTATTTCAAGGAGTTAGTACTACCTTGTCCTCCCAACTCTCTTGGAGTGATTAGTAGAGACCAGGCTATGTGAAGTTTACCGCCTCGCCATAAGAATTTCTTGAAGATTCTTTTTAAATCATTGACCCAGGCTAGTGGTGGAGCACCCACAATATTTTTGATAACAAAAATATAATGTGGCATAGCCATCATTTTTAGAGTGTCCACTCTACTCCATAATGAGAATGATACATTTCTCCAAAGATCTTGTAAATGCTTGATTTTTTGTTTGGCAAAAGCTAACATTTGTTGTAATATTTGTGTTTTGATCCACTGTAAGTGTTATACCCAAGTATGTTATAGTGGTGTCCAGTCTAAAGTCATTTGTAAATTCTGTTATAGACTGAGATTTGAATTTAGAAATTTTCAGTATTACAGATTCATTTTTATTTTATTTATATCCAGAAATGGAAGAAGATAATTCTATTTCTTACAGGAAGCCTTTTCATGAAATATGTATATTTTAGTTAGGCTTTTCCATTATTAATGCCGTAGCAAAGTTTTTAGTGAGGAAAGATTTGAAAAGAAATCTGACATTAGTTTTAGTATTCTCACTCAAGGCCCAGTCCACAATCACAATCCTCAAGGCAAGCTATACCACCATTTCTGACCCCCTCTCAGTGGCTGCTGAGTTCAACACTTTCTTTCAACTCTTGTGCCTCCTCCCTTCTCTCTTCCTTCCCCATCGCCTCTGCCTCCTTCAACCCTTCACCCTCTCACCTTTTCTCCTTTGCTACTACCTCACCTACTCACACCACCAAGGCTGTACTAACCCTTAACCTTTACAAGAGCAAAAGCCCTGATGGACTCAATCCTAAACTCCTCTATTTCTCTGCCCCCCATCATTGCTCTCCCAGTCTCCTCTGTTCTAAACCTCTCTTTCACCCTTGCCTCTGTTCCCACATCATTGAAACATGCTACAGTTATTCAACTCCCAAAGGTGGAGACTCCTCCAGTCCAGGCAACTATTACACTATCTCCCTTCTCCCCACTCTTGCCCTACTCCAAGAGCATTTGGTGTTATGTTAGCTCTCCCCTTTCACTGACTCTTTCTCCTTCTTCACCCCTTTCCAGTCTGGATTTCATGCCACGTCTTTCTCCCTTATACAGCTTACTCACTACATTCTCTCAGGAATGGATCAGGGCCATATCACCTCAGCCATTTCTGTCGATCTGGCAAAGGCCTGTGACACTGTAGCCCACTGCTTTCTTCTCACTAAGCTTGCAGCAGCAGGGCTTTCCATCTCTACCACTAATTGGTTCCACTCCTACTTTGAGGGTAGGACTCAATCAGTTAGAATTGGCAACTCCATTTCTCCCCCTCTCTCAATCTGCACCAGAGTCCCCCAAGGTTCTGTCCTTGGACCAATACTCTTTTTGGTCTTCCTAAATGACCTCCCTGCTGCCTGTACTTCAGCATCTATTCATATGAATGCTGATGACACAGTTATTTTTGCCTCTGGCCCTTCTCCAAACTGATCTGATGACCACACTCCAGCTGGACTTTGACTATGTTCAGCTCTGGTTCCACTCTAATCAACTGGCCCTTAATGCCAAGAAAATCATCTCCAAGACCTTTGACACAAATCAAAAGCCCTCTAGGATCCCTGGTCTCCCCTCCTTCCCCACTTTCGATGGGTCCACTATCTAGGATGTACCCTCCTTCAAGTACCTTAGTGTTTGGCTCAACAGTTCTGGACATGTGGATGCCGTCCACTGAAAATTTAACCCCAAACTGGTTGCACAGTACTGCAACCATGGCTATATCCCCCTACCGGGCCACAGAACAGTTATTCAGAAAAAAATTCTCCCAGTTTTCATTTATGGTGACATAGTCTACAGTGCTTCTCCCAGATCACCCTTATACAGACTGGACACCTTCTTTCACTCCTTCTGTCAGTTTGCTCTGGACTGTCTGCCCTGCACCCACCACTGCTCCCTCTACACTTCCCTCTCCTTCTCCTCACTTATAGACAGATGCCTAGCCCACTGCTCCTCTTTTATAGCCAAATATTGGCTTGGATCTCTCCCTTCTAATCTCATATCTGTCCTCTCCCAGTCCCATAACATCTTACACACTCTACAGCTCTAACTTTTGTTCCCTTGCTCTACCCTCCAGGACTTCCTCAGTCAGCCAGGCTGCCTTCTCCTATCGGTTCCCTAAACTCTGGAATTCCCTCCATTTGCCCATCTGTTCTTCCTCCTCTCTTCACTTTCTATGCTCTCTTCTGCTTACCTTCACCACTTCCTCCTGTAAATGCAACTGATTAGTGCACTGTCTACTCAGCTTTCTCTGATCAATCTACTCCACTTCCTGTTTCTCTAGCCTGACTCATTTCACCTTCCCCATCCCACCTGCTTTTAAAACCCACCCTCATTACTTGCTTGTATTCTTCTCTTCCCCAATCCTTACTTCTTCCTGTCTCCTAACTATTGCTCCACCACCATGACAGGTAAGATCACTCAATGCACTTACACTTATGTTATCTTGTATCCTCTGCTGCTTCCATGCTTAGCATGTATAATCATTATTAGGCCAATTCTCATTATTGCTTCTTATATTATGTTGCAGTTTTGTACCTGTACCATTTGCAAATTGTTTCCCTACACCTGTTTGTCTCCTTTGCCGCTTCCACCCAAGATGCATCTGGAAATGAGCTCTATTCAGCTCAGTATATCTTTCCTGCAGAAACCTTTGAAATAAATACATTTTTTTGGGAAGTAATAATATGACATCTGCAAACACACTTAATTTCAAGTGTTCATACCCTATGTTAACTCCATGGATTTCCAGATTAAATCTGATATTTTGCAATAGGAGTTCCAGGAAGAGTATAAATATGGTAGGCAATAATGGGCACCCCTACATAAGTCCGTCAACACAGCAAAGTTTTCAATGAGGAAAAGGTTAATCTGGAATCTGATATTAATGTTACTATTCAAGTGTTGTATTAATGTTAGAAGTTGAGATGGAAGAGTCCAAGCTTTTAGAACTTCAAGCATAAAGTTCCTGTTTATCACATCGAAGGCCTTGCTTGCATATTGGGCTACTGCATAACAAATATTCTCCTTGAATTCATCCCATGAGTTTATAAGGTGAAAAATAGTTTATAGTTTCCTTGTGTCCTGCAGGATAGTGCAGCCTTTTATAAAGCCATATTGATTCTTATGAATATGTTCAGTTAAATATAGTTGTATGCTGTTATTGATCTGTTTACTTAAAATGTTGCAGTCAGAATTAGGTAAAGCTATCGGTCCGTAGCTATCAATGTCAAGTTGGCTTTTCCCTCTATTAATTCTTCTGAAATTCATAAAAAACACCAAATTAAAATTTTAATCAAATGTTTGTTAGAATTCGTTACTTAGTCCATTCAGGCCTGACCATTTTTTTTCTAGGCAATATTTTAGTTGTGTCTTAGATTTCCTTATGCATACAGGATATATGTTTAAACTGTATTTGTTTGAGGTTAGCTTTTTTTAACAAATGCAGCTAATCTCTGATAAACAATTTCTATTTTATTTTGATAAATAGATTTATATTGGTTAATAAATACTTCAGCTATATTGGCATCTTCTGTCTTATTTATTCCCTGTTTATCCTTGAGAGTAGTAATAATATTACGTTCCTTTTTATTTCTTAGTAAATTCACTAACATTTTCCCCAATTTATCCATATGAAAATATTTTGCACACTTAATATTTTTTAGTAAGTGGCAAGTTTCTTGGCTAATCATGTCTTGTTTTTTAATGTTAAATGCAGTCCATTCCTCCATGTATTTTATGTAATGTTGTAGAACCTATTGATCTAGTACTTTCAGTTTTAAATCAATCAGCATTGATTCTTGCTTTCTTAATTTACTTAATTTAATCCAGTAGGAATGATGCACCTCCTAAAGTTGTTTTGAAGGGGTCCCATAATTAGGAAACAGAGGTTTGCCCATCATAGTTGTAGACCAAATATTCCTGAATGACATGCTTCATTAATAATAGAAAGTCCTGATTTTCCAGTAAATAATTGTTGAAGGTCCATTTATAGTTATAACTTCTCTACGAGTTAACAATGTCTAATTCTATAGCTATTAATACATGGTCAGAAATGACTATAGATTCTAATTTCAGCAGATTGTAAGTGCTTAATTAGCCCCTTTGAAATTATGATGTAATCTATACCAGATACATTTTTATTCTTCTTATCTAAAAGTTTATATTCTTTATTTAGGGGAGTATTATGTCTCCAGCTATCAATTAGGTTTTCAACTTGAAGAAATTTTTTTAATTTATTTGCTATATTTACATTTCTTTTCATAGGGCAAGTTGATTCATCTAGCATTGGGTTTATTTGTCCATTCAAATCTTCTGCTAAGTTGATATTTTTGGCTGTAATTTTTGAAGATCTTCAGCAATGATTGCTAAATAGAGGTCACGGTTCAAAAAAGGGCCATATACTGATCCTATTACAGATTCTACATTATTAATTAAAATTTCAATAAGAATTATTCTTCCATTTGTACGTGAAAATTCTTCCATAATCTTGACATCTGTGCCATTCTTAATAATTATTGCCACTCAACAACTTTTTTCATCTCAGAATTATATATTAAGTGACAAATGTATCTATTTTTTAATGTGATTATTTCTTTTTTCTCTAAGTGGGTTTCTTATAAGCATAAAAAGTTAGCACCTGATTTCTTAAAGGGCAAATAAACAAGGAATTGGGGGGGGGTGAATGAAACTGGAAATGCTCCTGTGGATGTGTAGAATAAGGGCTACTGATTTACATGATGCCAGTATTTACCTGAAAATCAGCAATTTTTCATGGTTTCGTCACTAATGAAAAGTTCACCCAGATGTAAACAAAAACAGCGATTGTCTATGATTCTGAGTAGCAGCTCGGCTCACAAAATGGAGTGGACGTGCATACGCGATGATGTCATTATAGCGACTTTGTTCCACTTCTTCTGTTGAAACCTATGGGCACTGTTTTTAAATGTTTTATATTGGCTCTGTATGTGGCTCTCATCATGTATCGATGTAGCATTGCGTCGAGCTGATGCACCAAGCTAATATCGACCGCGAACCACATACAGGAGTAACTCTCAAACATTCGCTGATCTTATAAACTCAACAGGCTGGGCGGAGTCGTATGGTGATATCATCGGCGTGTCTGTCACCTGCAGCCGAGCGGCTTTAATGGCTCAGAAACAGGGCGATAGCCGTTTTGACATTCGAACTTTTCATTGGTAACCAGGCTCCAGCGTGCTGATATTCAGGTAAATACTGACATCGTAAATCAATCTTATATAATCACAGGCGTTTCCAGTTCGTTCACTCAATCTCTTGTTTATTTGTCCTTTAACATATGTTAAAATTATCACTCTTTTAATTGGAGAATTTATTCCATTAACAAGATGTCACTTTTATACCTAGATACTTAGCCATTCAAGATTAAAAAAAAGAAAAATTATAATTTTATCTCACACTCTAACAATGTATAGTCCCCCAGATAGATGAGCAAGCTTAATATATTCTTGACCTTTACCCAGCAAGTAGTCCCCCAAAATGTGACAAAAAATGCTTAGAAAAAGGAAATACTACTAATTTCCCAGCTACTGTATTTCTACCCTTTCTTCCTATCAAAACTGGGGGGGGGGCTGGCCCTCTTAGTTGAGTGGTTGTACTTTTCCCCAACTATGCTGCCTCTCCCTTATCTACTTTAAGTCCTTTTCTCTCCCACTTGCTGCCAATTTCCCCAACCAGCTGCCACCCATCCCTACTAATTGCCACCTACTCTGACCCCCACCAGTTGGCACTGATCCCCCAGTTGTTGCCCATTCCCCCACCAGCTGCTACTAATCCCTCCTAATTGCTGCCCCAGTGGAATGCAGCATGCCATTCTGAGTCAGTGACCTCCCTGTGATTTTTCCAGCATAGCATGCTGCAAATACAACTTGATTTATAAATATATAATAGAATGGCTACTTAACAATACATAACACTAATTCTGGAATTCCATGCAAAAACACCTAACAAATATTGAAAGGTTTTATTCTTATGTATCACTACTTAAAAATATGTTCATTCTCCTAAAACATTGTAAGCTTTGTCCATTGTATACTGTCATTGTATAAATTCAATGTTTTGTTTGAGTTTTTGACCACGGGCACCTTTGAAATTGACAATATTTGTCCATTGGCCTTCATTTCAATGAAATTAAATGAAATACTTTAACATACTGTGTAACTCTAACAGATTTGTTAATATCACAAGTGCAGTAAATGAGTAAATAGGATAAGGTACATTCATACTACCAGTACTGAGATGTGGCAATGCAGAGAACTCTGCTCAATATTTTCATAACCCTGCATCCTGCTTGTGGTGCTTTGGATTATCTAAGGTAGGCTAGACAACAGGATGCAAAGGGTAGTAGTAAATGGAGTCCACAGTGAAGAAAGGAGGGTTACTAGTGGGGTACCACAGGGTTCAGTACTAGGACCGGTCCTTTTTAACGTCTTTATAAGTGACATCGCTGAGGCACTGGAAGGAAAAGTATGTCTCTTTGCAGATGACACAAAGATCTGCAACATGGTTGATACATAAGATGGAGTGGAAAGGATGAGAAGGGAATTGGCAAGGTTGGAGGAATGGTCAGATGTATGGCAGCTCAGATTCAGTGCAAAGAAGTGCAAGGTAATACACCTGGAAAACAAAACCCAGGGAAGAGTATATAATGGGGGTGAGATACTGACAACAGTAAAATGGAAAGATACTTGGGGTAATTATATCAGATGAACTAAAGGTGGGCAAGCAATGTGAGAAGGCAGTAAGGAAGGCTGGGGGGATACTGGGATGCATAGGGAGAGGCATCAATAGTAGAAAACAAGAAGTTGTTATCCCTTTGTATAGACAGTTGGTGAGACCCCATCTGGAGTACTGTGTGCAGTTCTGGAGACCCCATCTCCGCAGAGACATAGACAGAGTGGAGGCTATCCAGAGGAGGGCAACCAAAATGGTGCAGGGTCTGCACCAGAAGACATAAGAAGAAAGACTAAAGGAGCTTAATATATATACCCTTAAGGAAAGAAGGGAGAGAGAGGACATGATAGAAACTTTCAAGTACCTCAAGGGAATCAACAAAGTCCAAGAGGGTAGCATCTTTCAGAAAAAGAGTTGTGCAAGAACAAGGGGGCACAATTTGAAGATAGAGGGGGAATGGCTCAGAGGTAATGTGAGGAAGTATTTTTTCACAGACAGGGTTTGGATGCATGGAACAGCCTCCCTGAGGAGGTCATGGAGTCAAGAACAGTGGGGGAATTCAAGAATGCATGGGACAGACATAAGGCAGTCCTAGTGGGGGGTAGGAGGAAGTAAGTTGTTGGTTAACTAGGATCTGTAGCTTCTCTGTTAGGTAGGAAAATGGGCAGACTAGGTGGGCCAAGAGGTCCTTATCTGCCGTCACATTCTATGTTTCTATGTTTCTGTGTGTGGATGCTGGAGAACCTGCATCTGATCTCTATTATCATGCCATAAGAATGCATGTGTGTGACCTGTCACACACATCCACCCTGATAGGCATGACTAACAAGTAAATGGATATTTCCTGATCTGGCAGACAAGTGCAGATAATATACATTTCCACCTACCCCCCATCACCAACCTGACTGGTGCAATTAATGGACCCACTAGCTAGGTAACAGTAGCTCACATATCTGATTGCTAGCAGAGGCTGTCAATCACAGCTAGTGACTTTTAATTTGAATTGTTTCATTTATCATTACATAGTCTTTCTCTGAGGTATTATGAAGAACAGAATTGTATTTGGCAGCATTCTGGGGCATATCAGGATAAAATCTGCATTGGCAGTTAAGGTCAGCTGACTTCCAGGTACATGTCCAAGTTCTTTTTCACCAAGGTGCGCAATCAGAACACGAGGAGCCAGCTGCTTCTGTAGTGCTCAATTGATCATAGGCATCAGATAATTTCTGAACATTCCTCCTTTCCCTTTCCAAACAATACTGTAATCTGATAGATCATGACTGTTTCATTTCTCCATCTCCTTAAGAATGTCCTCCACTTTTCATATTCAGGCAATTACCACAATCTATATAGTCCGATTCTGAGCCATTCTTCAGACATTGTTACTCACTGCTGATGATCAGTAAATACTAACATACTAAAATGTCAGCATAATAGGCCTAACAGTCTTTTGAGTCTGCTTGATTTTCAGCTCCTGCACTGAGGCCCAATTTTGGTGTCCTCCTCTCCACCTTGGGTTATATTGTCCCCAGTCCCAGATGTGCCCCCTGCATTGGACCTGGTCAGATTAACCCTCCCCCTGTACCTGTCCCATCCCTTCTTAAAGCCGTCCATAGTCTCTGCCTCTACTAGCTCCCTGGGCAGTGCATTGCATGGCTCCACCACCCTTCCAGTGAAATAACACCTCTTCCTTTCCTCCTGAGCCTGCCCCCTTCCAGCTCACACCTGTTCCCTCTCATTGCCCCCTCCTCTTTCCTTTGGATCACCCTGACTGGGCCCCCCTTATTGATCCCTTTTATGTACTTAAAGACCTCTATCATGTCCCCTGGTCCCTCCTCTCCCCCAGGGTGTACATGTTGAGCTCCCTTAGCCTCTCCTCATAGGTTCTCTTCCCTAGGCCCCAGATCATTTTGGTTGCCCTCATTTGGAACCTCTCCAGGAGTGTGACATCCCTCTTTCAATGTGATCTCCAAAACTGCACACTACACTTAAGGTGGGGTCTAACCAAGCAGTTGTACAGGGGAAGGATCACCTCCACCTTTCTGGAGGTAATCCCCCCCTGGTGATGCATCCTGGCATCCTATTTGCCCTTGCTGCTGCCCTCCTACAGGTCTCTGAGTTGTTGATTTTGACATCTACCACTACCCCCAGGTCTCTCTCACCCTCCATGACTTGAATTTTGTCTCCTCCCAGGGTATAGCCCTTGCCTGAATTTCTGACTCCCAGGTGCAGAACCTTTCACTTCCCTGCATTGAATTTTAGTTTCCATTTTTCTGACCACCTTTCCAGAGCCTCCAGATCCTCCTGCAAGGCTGAGCTCCCCTTCTCCTCATCCACCAGTGTACCCAGCTTTGAGTCATCTGCAAAGAGACTCATTTCACTCCTGATCCCCTTCCTTATGTCCGAGACATGGGCATTGAACAGTAGTGGCCCCAGTCCTAACCCCTGGGGCAACCCACTAGTAATCCACCTTCGGGTGAGGCTAACCCCCCCCCAACCACCACCCTTTGAGTATGCTCAGAGAGCCAATTTCCTATCCATCTTAACAACCGTCTCCCTACCCCAATTTCCTTCAGTTTAGCCAGTAGACCATTGTGGGGTACCGAATCAAATGCATTGCTAAAGTCCAGAAAGAGGATGTCCACTGGCTCCCATAGCTACTATTCAATTCTACTGTTGGTTTTATTGTCATGCTTGCATTGTAAATCTCAAATATGTGTGATTGTATTATGTAAATAAACATATCATTTTTTTACATAGATGGTTTTATAGATTCTGAAATTATAACTGTTACATCATTCTGAGAAAAAAAAAAACAATTCAAAATTTGGATCGTTTGCCTATAAAAAATGAATTATTTTTTTGCCATTGGCTGATTTTCAATATTTTTGACTATGCAGATATGTACATTGTGGAAGTAATTGTTTGTTGAAACATAAATTTTAATAAAGTTGGAACTGTCCTAGAAACTAAGGTTATAAGTGACAAAAATCCTATGTTAATGCACATTAGGACTTCTATGACTCATAACACAAACTTAACAATGTTAGGAAATATGCTATTAAAGTGAAGCCCAAGATATGAAAGGTTAAGGCTATTGCAAACAGTACTAGGTCAGGAAAGAAAATACACGTCCACTCATTCTTAGTATTGGCAGGATATTATAGGTTGGTTATGCCTATGGGTCATATCTGAAAATGGTAATTTATTTGTTTAGTGTGCTTACCTGGCTGAAAATCAATCAGCCAACCAATCAATCAATAAATGTTTGCACAATGGTCAAATCTTTTAGGCAGCACTAAAATAAAATGTATTCCAATAATGTTCTATGGTCAGAGAAGAGAGAAAATCCTGTGTAGTCCTAAAAGCCATTACCTGTTCAGCACCAGTGTAAAGCACCCTGAAGAGTTTGAGGTATAAACTAATACTTCTTAGATAGGGATTGGTGACTGGTGTTGTGCCAAGCACCTGGGTGGATGAGAAAGAACACCCAGTGCTGTATATCAGCAGGAAGCTTCATAATCATGAGCAATATTACTCCACAACTTAAAAAGAATACCATGGAGTCAAGTAGGACATAAAGGCTCAAAGGTTTTATTTGCTGGGTTCACAATGTGTTGTTGTTACTGATCTTAATCCATTATACTGGATTAAACAAATCAAGAACATGAATCTATAGATCATGTGCTGGCACTTGGCTCAGCTCCCTCACAGCATCATATATGTCCACAGAGTATGGCCTAGGAATGAAAATACTATTTTTTTTTTTATCATGATGCTGGTCAGCTACTGAACCAAGGGAAAAATAAGCATTCGTCAATGCCGAATGTTTGCTTGCTGGCATTGGCAGTGGTAGTGTAGAAGTTACAGAGCTGTGTAATAGGAATGGCAGTGAAGTATTGAACTGAAGCCAACCCCACCACCACCCTGCAGAGAGTGACAGGCATTGGGGTGTGCATTTGGTCGTCAGGCATAACGGCCACGCCATTTCACCACACCCCACCCTGCAGACACTGACAAGTGTCACAGTGTTCCTGGGTCTTTGGTCTTATGTGCACCCCATTCCATTAGGAAATGCGGTGAGATGGGTACGATATAGAGAATAGGGTGAACTTTGGGGTCAAGAGTCCAAGGCATACCTCGATGCCTCTCACTGGCTGCAGGGTGTGGAATGGTATGAGCATTACAGGCAAGAATCCCAAGTCACACCCCTGATGCCTGTCATTCTCTACAGGGTTGGGCGTTATGGTTGGAAACCCTAATATCTCAGGCATTCGTTGGTATTTTCACTCCAAATGTTCAACATGTTTTTTTTGTGACCCCACCTCATGAACAGGGGGAATATCAGTTTGTTAGCAGAAAGCTGCTTATGCACAGTGACTACGGCGCTTAGCACCACAGGTGCAAAAACATTCCGAACAGGATGTAAAAAATGACAGCTGTACTGTTCATGGGGAGGTGTAAAATATGGCAATGTTGCAAATCTGCAGTAAAATATTTAAAAAATGGTGATCTCGAGCGTACATAGAAACGTGCTGCACACCCGTAATATAATTAGGTTGGGGATTTTTACAGCAGATTGTCAACTCAGGCATTTGGTGCCTCGATCATGAACAGTGTCACTGTGATTTTCTTTATCTGTCCCGAACAATGATTTCCCACAGTGACCACGCATCTCTGCGCTGAAAGTGTGAAAACACACTTCGGCTATGTTGTGAAAAATGACAGCTGTACTGTAAATAAGGAAGTGTGGAAAAATGCCACTGGTGAAAATCTGGACTTAAAATATTACAAAGTCATTAACCTATGAGGGTGCGTGGAAACTGCTCAATGCTCATTCGTAACACAGTCATTTTATGGACTTTTGTCACCAAATTTTCAACATAACCATTTTAAGAACTCTGATCATGAACAGTGTAACTGTGATTTTCTTAATCTGTCCCAAACATTGCTTTCTCACACCAACAGCACCATTGTGAGCTACATGTGCGAAAACACATTTTGGGTGACATATGAAAAATGGCAGCTGTACTGTTCATAAGGAAGTGTAATAAAATGGCAATGTTGAAAATCTGGAGTGAAAATATTAAATTCGCAAACTTATGAGCATGCATAGGAACTGCGTAATGCAAACTCGTAAAACAGTAATTTTTACAAATTTTTTCACCAAATTTTCAACATAGCCATTTTAAGACCTCTGCTCATGAACAGTGTCACTGCAATTTTCTTAATGTGTCCCATACATTGATTTCGCACATCGACTGCGCCATTGTGCGCTACATGGGTGGAAACACATTTTGGGCAAGATGTGAACAATGACAGCTGTACTGCTCATAAAGAGGTGTGGTAAAATGCCAATGTTGAAAATCTGTAGTGAAAATATTGAAAATTCGCGAACTTACGAGCGTGCTTAGGAACTGCGTAACGCATGCTTGTAAAACAGTCATTTTTAGGAATTTTTTCACCAAATTTTCAACATAGCCATTCCAAGACATCTGCTCATGAACAGTGTCACTGTGATTTTCTTAATTTGTCCAGTACATTGGTTTCACACACCGACTGCACCATTGTGTGCTACATGGGCGGAAGCACATTTTGGGTGAGATGTGAAAAATGACAGCTATACTACTCATAAGAAGGTGTGGTAAAATGGCAATGTTGAAAATCTGGAGTGAAAATATTGAAAATTCACTAACTTAAGAGCGAGCGTATGTGGGAACTGCATGGCAACGACGTCAGAACAGTCATTTTGATTTTTCGATTCAATTTTTCAAAATAGGCTTCTTGAGAGCCCACCTTTATGAACAATGGCAGTGTCGTTGATTAATCGGTCCAAAAAGGTGATTTCATCAGTGACTTCAAAATTACCCCTCGGGCCGAATAACGCCATGACAGTGACAGCATTCATGAGAAGGGTCCCAAAACCCTATGTTGAAAATTTGGTGCAAAAATCCAAAAATGGCTGAGATATGCAACAAAGTTGAAAACCCCTATCTATCCCATTACACAGCTTACGGCATTTCCTCAGTTCGCGGTCGGCTTTGAAGAGTGCAGAGCCTGTTCCTGGTCCACGAAGATGTTGGCATGAAGTCCAGAGAGTAAGTATAGAGTGCGGGGGTGGGGGAGGCAGGGTGCGCAGTGGGTGGGTGCAGGTTGTGGGAGGGGGCAGGAAGACTGCGGCAGACCGTTTTTCTTTACAGGTATTTAAAAAACAAAAAGATGACGTTGAGCTTGCCACGCTGGGTTGGGCTCCCAGCGTGGCAGAAGGATGGCTGGGGCGTGGAGCCGACGGGGATTGGGCACCCTGTCGGCCATGGCGTTGTTGCCTCACTGGGTGGGCTCCCAGCATGGCACCCTGTACTGGGGGTGACAGTGAAGCGGCCGGGGATTGGGCACCCCATTGGCTATACCACTGAGTTGACACGCTGGGGTGGGCACCCAGCGGTACTTGAAGCCTTTTGGGATAAGAGCAGCTGTATCGGGGATTGGACACCCTGTCGGCTATAGAGTGTGTGCGGGGGGAGACGCAGTATGCGTGTGTGTGTGTGTGTGTGTGTGTGTGTGTGTGTGTGTGTGTGTGTGTGGGAGCTGTGTTGAGCAGGCGATATCTTATCGCTGCTCACTGAAGCATAGCTCCCCTTCCAACAACATGCCACTGCATTTTGGAGCTTGTCATAGACAGCTCAGCATGCATTGGCAGACAGGGGCCACGCCTGCCAACACACTGACTGAATTTGAGGAGGGGGTGACACACCTCTGAAAACTCGGATGATGGCACTATGTTTCTTGCACATGCGTGCAAGCAAGCATAAAAAGGGGAGACATTGAAAGAAGAAGCTCTGTGGAAACTAGTATCTGAAAACAAGTATAATGAGTTTAACATTATCCATTAGATAACAGGTAATATGATGTGGGTCCTGGAGTAATGTCTCTAAGCAAAGGTTGTGTTGAGACTTCTATACTCTTTTAAGGAATGTTTCTGAATCTATACTGTAGGTAGAGGAAAACATAGCAACCATTATTACAGATCGAAGGAAAAAAGGAAGACGGTTTCCTTCTTAAAGGGGATTATATGACAGGGATATGGTCCCTGTCCCAGTCCCAATTCCATGTCTTAGAAACAGAGAAACAGAGAATTTGTCAGCAGAAAAGGACCTCTTGGCCTACCCAGTCTGCCTAAATTGCCTCTGCCTGGTTCTTCTGCACTTCTGTCCTGTCTTCCCCACTGTTCTGTTCCTGCTCTAGTGACAGTTTTAGTTAGTCATCTGGTAACTGATCACTTCCATGACTGTGTACACCCCCTCTCTCTGCAGACTTTGTTTGCTTTTCTCCCTTTCTGCATTTTTTTTCTTTTCTCTGTTTTCTGCCTTTTTTTTTTTTTTTTGCTTTGTATTTCCTGGAATGCCTTCCTCTGCTCTAGCAGACATGTTGTGTCGGAATGCCCCACCTCCCCAATGGCTCCTGAGTCTAATTGCTAGCATGACTGCACAGGAGAAGTACCCTAAATTTTCTTTGTCATGGCTGAGATAAACAAACTCTGGTCAAAGCCGGTATGGTTGTAAAATGATATTACTGATGGTGGTAATATCATAGCTGTTATATCATTTGCAAATAAACACTGGGCAATGGCTTCTCTTTCAAACAGATAATTTAGTACCTGCAGCAAGCACATTATTTTTTTTCTTTACAATTTTTTTATAAAGGATAAACAGCTAGGATAAAACTACCATCAGTAACATAACTTTGTAGCCATATTGGCTCTGACCAGATCTAGTTTCTAACAGCTCTTGACTGACTTTCTTCAAAACACAATGGACATTATCATACATGCCTGATCATTGTATTTTGAGAGGTTTGCTTATTGAGTTGTTTATTTATTTTTTAACACTGTTTTTCTTCTTTGTTGTAGTGACCACAACCCATACGGTATATATCTACAGACATTGGGCCCAATGCACTATATGCCAATGTGCCATGTAAACCAGGCATGTTAGCATAGCTAAGCCAGAATGCTGCAGAGCAGTGGTCATGCAGCATTCATGACTGGAGCACGCAGCTAGTATGCATCCAATCCCCCGCTGCATGAACAGCAATGCACCAGGGTGGGTGGGGTGCCAGCACTACATGCCATTCACTAATGCATATAGTGCTGGCCAAATGGGTGCAAAGGAGGGTGCGGGTTATGGCAGATAAGACCCTGCTGTAACCCACTGCATGCTCACATGAATTGCACCCGTTGACTGCTGCAGGACCTGGAAGTGACGCCCCCATGCTGCCTCAGCCCACTGGGCATTGGGATGGCTGGGGCAGCCGACCAGATGAGTGCCCAACACTGATGGTGATTCACCCATATCATGGAGCTGCACCCCTGCTGTGTGCCCAACCACTGAGACCCTAACAGGTCCAACCCCCCAGCACACACAGGGTCACCCAGTCATAGCAGTATGTGGCTTATGCACCACACACACACACACACACACACACACCAGGAACACCCCTGTCCTGGCAGAACAGAGACCCACCCCAGCAAGGCACCAGCCTGTTCCTCCAGTATGTGCCACACCCCCCACCACCACCACCACCATGCCATGCCCCCAATTACACACCTCTCCCATCCCTTCTGTAGGCTCACATGTCTGCCCTCCCATAGGCATGGAGCTACACCAGCTGGAGGTGCAGGGCCATCACCTGATGCCGGTGCAAGGAGTCCAGCTCACTGTGGCAGGCAGACCACCCATCCAGTGCCATTAGGATTCCTGGTGTTCCATCCATGTTCCCCCCACTAGGGTCTGCCACCCACCCATACTGTCGGTCCCATCACAGCCCCACTGATACCCACAGGGTATTCTGGTGTGGTGTTGCCATATCTGACATGCATGGGACCTCTGGGGAACTTGGTATGCATTGCTGCTGTACTCCATACTGTGTGCTGCAGCCTGGGATGGTAGCTTTAGGTCACAGTGATTGGCCAGATACCCACGGTGTAGGACACAAGGACTGCATCTCCAGTGTGTGAGCCCATGCCATGTGGCATGACCAGCTCTGCACCCTGGGGAGTGCACCATGCTGATCTAGGGGTTGGGTGGGGGCTATGCAGGTGACTATGTACCAGCCAGGGTACTGCACTGTGGGCCAGGGGGTCTACAGAGATGGGACAGTTGTGTGTGGGAGAGGAGTGCTATTCCTGTTCTGGTGATGGGGCACCCGTGTGTGCCAGGGGGTGACACTTATGTGCAAGGTGCAGTGGTGCTGCTAGTGGGGGACATCTGTGCGGTTGGGGAGGAGCACCCAAAGGGCCTGATATTATGCCAGGGGGATGCTGGACTGTGGGGCATGGCTGCATGGGTCCAGGTGCCTGCAACTGCTATTCACACACCCGGACCCACACCTCACTGCGCAAGGGATCAACTTTTGGTACAGGATGGGCATCCAATTAAATGCCTGCCTGGGACTGCAGCTCCACCCCCTGCTACCCTGCAGAGTCCTACATACTGTGGGGGTGGAGCCGCAGACAGGTGCCCACCAGTTGTGAATGCCAGCATATGCACACCTGTCCACAAGTGTGGACCTACGCGAGTGGGTTACATGCCTTCAGTGCATAATTCCCAGCCTATAGTGCATAGGGCCCATTGTAAACATTGGTCAAATATAATTTTTTGGAACTGTCCCATGTTCTATCTCACATTCTTGTTTTAAGCTTTTATTATTATTATTATTTTATTGTGGTTCATGCTGGTGATAGTGGCAGTGATGATGGTAGGGGGAGGCTTGGAAGAAGCTGCATGCATGTCATTTGCTGTGTAGTTTTTCAAGAGCATTCATTTTTGATCAGTTTATGAAAAAAGAAAACATTTACTAATCATTTCTCTATTATTTTATTTGGCAGTCTTTTCTCAACACAATAGGAATTAGTTTTCACATGCATTCCTATGACTCCCATGCCCACCCAAACACAATTTTTGGATTATACATAATTAATAAACAGAATAGATACAATTTTATTTTGTATGCCAAGTTGCAAAGTTAGCTGTTGCCATGGCTGGCTGTATTTTCTTTTCTTTCAGACCAGATGCTTGGCATACATGCAAAGACAGCATGATAATTTATTTATTGAATTTTGATAACTGGGTAGGCCCATTGAGAAAATGTTAATTTTTCAGATGCAACCCAGGGTTAGGTGCAAGTAAGAAGCAAACATTTGACATTTTGGCATACATACAAAACACAGTGATAGTAATTTAGTTTTCTAAGTGCAGATAGAAGATGACATATCCATTAGTGATGCACTGATACTGCATCATGGTATAAATTTGGAAAATTGCACTAATAATTATCAAGGTGGTTGTGTGGGGGTTTGGTTGATAGGTATAGCTAGTAATGCATTAGTCACATCATATTTTTGAGGTTCTTTTATCATCAGTGAGTGAGTGAGAGAGGTAATGCTTTATATCTGAGTCAGTTTAATTAGTTTTTCTCAGTTGGCTCTGAAACAATGGCTTGTCAAATTAGTGTGTCATTCCTCTTTATGATATGTTGTCTACTTGTCATGTTCCCTAACCTCATAACAATTTCTATTATCCTATCTGGATTGTGAACTTAAAAAAAAAAATACAACATTTGCCATTTTCTGTGTAGCACTAGTATTTGGTAGATGACAAATCGGAATTCTTAATTGCCATGCTCTTGTACCATCTTGAATGCAGCTATCAGAGAATCAAATACACATTTTTTTTTAATTTAGGAATAGGAATGTTTAATCATGTACATGTTTTTAATTACAATTACATTTTCAGCATCCTGACCTAAATGCTGTCCTGCCACTGCTCCTGTGCGTTCATGTGAGAAAAATTATTCCAGTCCGTGGAAACACTCATTTACAAACAATTTTGGCATATTTTTTCAAGTTAAATGAAATAGTGTGCCAGGCAGTATTCCCTTCACTGCACATTGCAAAGTTATCTCCAGTTAGAATAGAGCACTCTAACCTATATAATTTTTCAATGAAAGTTGACCATGCTCAGTAGCATCTGTCCAGAGTCACATCTTCAATTTTTCTTGAAAAAATTAAATAGGTTAGAATCCTTCATTTTAACTGGAGCTAACTTTGTAAAGCGAAGCAAAGGGAGTACTGCCTAGCACACTACTTCGTTTAACTCAAAAAATATGTGCCAAACTCATTCATGAATGAGTGTTCTGATGGCTCAGCATCATTTTTTTCCCACATGAACATGCAGCAGTGGCAGCCTTCTGGCATTTAGGTTGGGAAGCAAAAAAGGTCTTTTTAATGAAATACTAGTCAATGTTTTACTTTCAGAAAAATGGCACATATGCTGACAGTGTTCCTTATGTGTCACAACAAAACTAAAAATAGTGAGGTGGTGGGATAAAGCAGCCACACTTTATTGAATGTAGAGAACATAGAGAGATTCGGTTCAACTCTAGTGCAAGGACAGAGCTGTCCACATCTGTGCTGAATGCACAGTCACGTCACCAAAACCCCCTTTTCAGAGTAATTGCACCACATCATTCATAGCTCTCACTATGCAACCATAAAAAAGAACCTGCCTTAAGGAGGAAGACAGGACAGTACAGCTCTTATGCCTGTACTACAGGTGTTTGTTTAGATCCAGTGGCCCACACACAGCTGTTCTTATTGTATTGCAAGGCTGGAAGTAGGACCAGAGGCAAGCTAAAATGGGATACATATGTTAATTAAGCAATAAGGCACGACAGGGTGTGTGTTATTGTGTAATAACGTCACTCCTGGGATGGGTCGAAGCACGAGGCAAAGCCGAGTGCTTCCCCACCCCAGGAGTGATGTTATTACACAATAACACACACCCTGGAGTGCCTTATTGCTATTATACAATGGCTCATTTTAAAATAATATTAAAAAGTTAAAAATTTTTTTTTTTTTTTAAATATTTGTATTGTTTTTTGTATGAGAGGTGTATTTGAGAAATAAGAGAAAAAGTAGTCCAGTAGGTGGTGCTGCTGCTAATGTATGGCTTTCTTGTGCATGGACCCCCCCAAGACACTCGTCATGTGGTATGTTTTGTATTTAATTAGTGTGCTCCCGCTGCTTGTTTTGGAAGCAGTTGAAGAAGACATATTTTTTTATTTTGTTACCTGTGACAGAAAGGCATGGCGAGTGAAAAAAAAAACATTGAAGCCGAGTGGTTACTTCCGGTTTCCCCCTCCGTAACTGGACATCAGCAGGAGCTGTAAGTTACAGGTCATTTTTATTTTGTTAAAAGTGCTTTTTGTGAAAAGGGAAAAGTTTTTCAGTTTTGAGAAGCTGGTGAGGGTTTAAAATGGCATTTCCTCTGTTTCTGTTTTTTTTTTAAACAGCCGAGCATGTGGGCATCGCGGTTTCATATTCGCAGGCAGGTAGAGTGAAGTCAAACATGGAGAGCTGCCTTTTTATTTTTTTATGTTGTTGCTTGCATTTACTTGAATGAAGGAGTGAGGCAGTGATCCAGAAAACGTGTGTTTGTTGTTTGGGGGGGCCGAGCTTCTCTAAGCTGAAACGGCTTAACGGACTGTTCGTTTGACAGGGGCTTGCGTGGGCAGGGAGGGATTTTTCACTGTTGTCCGGTTAGTTGTGTGCCTGGAATCAATACAGTGATGTTATGGCTTAATATCATCACTGTCCGAGGCACACACTGACCAATCAGAGAACAGGATTTGTTATTGCCATTGTATAATTAAGGTTATATCTTTGTTATATGGATGCTTTATATAACTTTCCAGGTGTCACTAAATTACTTACCTTAACAGAATGATATATCCACAGTTTTCTACATGCAGCACCTGTTTATAGGAATGAAAATTGGTAAATTATAATAATACAAGTGTCTGAAGAAATGCTACAGAATACATGTTTTTATTTTTGAACCAACATTGCAAGATATCATGTTACCTTGCATTTTGAGGTATGTCACAATTGAGATCAAGCAAAGCTGGGTGCATCACCATGGAATATTGAAAAAAACAGAGAACAGTTTGCACAATGCTATTGACAGTTTCACAGTAGCCATGTGTTATGCTGAATGCAGCAGTTGAACTCAAACAGAAACAGTTACTTCCTCATACAGACAAATGATGTAAAAGTTATAACTATTAAAGTAATGTTGCATAAATTGAATATGCAATGGTTTGACATAAAATGTGCAGTTTATCTTCACTTGTGAGGAGGCAAGACTTTCATAACTCATTTGTGGCTCTGCCACTCATGAGTTATGGTCCTACTCCCTCATACCTGAAGATAAATTGCATATTTTAAGGCCATTATATATCCCTTATTCAGACCATCTAATTATGTGACATGGGTGGGATATAAAAAGGAGGGACAGATTAAATGGAAGTGTAGCAGAAAGCTGTGATCAGTTGTTTATGACCTTTAAGATCAGGATCCAGCTCTTAAAAAGTAGCCATGTGATAGATGGATATCTCTTCTGAAAGCCAGAGCAGGAAGTAATTTTTCAAAAGGGTCTCAGCTCTAGATAGATGTCTCCTACAGTACTTTGAAGACCAATAACTGTCACATAATGGAGTTGTACTGGTCAGTCTGCTTTTTTTAATTCCGTAAGTATATCAGACTGGTTATCAAGCACACATTGAACACTTTATGTATCATTATAATAAAAATACACTACACTAAATCAATACCATTTAATCCAAGGTTGTGACCATCTTGCTCTGTATCCCCACCTTGTCACAAGTACAGTAGTGCAAGACACTTCAGATGAAACAAAGTCTTTTAGATAAAACACCATAACTATGGTGTCTAGAACATTCTAAAGTTCAAGAGAAGGGAAAGATGTTGGAGAGGAGAGAACAAAAAAAATACACACAAACACAACAAAAGCAGGAAGTAGGATTACAGTTGGGGTCTAGACTAAGATTGGGTGTAAGGGCTAAGAGGTGAATACTACAGCAGGTGGTACTATGGATCATGGTCACAGTAGCTCCAGAAAGAAGGTGCCTTATAACATACAGTGTAGTGACAGACTAATAGTAGGAGAAGATTCTGGGAGTTATGCAGTGTAGTGGCTATGGAGTGGAAGTCTTCAGGAGGACCTTCTGGATACTGTGGTTCTGCCCAATCTGCAAGCACCTCTCTGGGCTGAGGGTGGAGGTTACCAGTCTCCAGGCTGAGTTATCCAGGATTCAGGGAGCCTCCTCCTCCTCCCCTTCCCAGAGGCCACCAATTCTGCACCCACTACCTCAAAGGTTGCCCAGCAGGAGGAGTGGTTGGATTATGGTGGGATCAGGGAGGGTGAGAGAGGTGTGTCAAAGGCACATCCCCCAGTCAGTGCAACTGAAGAACTCCTACACTGTGTTTGAGGAACAGGAGGGCCCCACAGGGTCACCTGAAGTTGCATCCAGGGAGGATGAGTGGGACCTCAAAAATAGAACCCCAAGGCTGGGTGGTAGAGGATCCCAGAGGAAGAGAAAGCTACTTCTGGTGGGGGACTCTATATTCTGGGAAGTGGAGCTAGGGACAGGTAGCAAGAAGGAGAGGGAAGTAAAGTGCCTACCTGGAAGCACAGCTTTTAGGGATGGAAAGCAGATCCAGAGGATTGCTAGGGCAGTAGCGAGGAGAGGCAGCTGGATGTCATTGTGAATCTGAGGACCAATGGCCTGGCTGGGGATGAGACAGGGATAGGAAGGGTGCCAGAGGAGTTCAGAGAACTGGGGAAGGGACTTGGGCAGTTAGTAAGCTCTGTAACCTTCTCGGAAGTGTTGCCTGTGCAGGCAAGGGGGAGACTAGGAATTTCCACACTAGGTACTTCAATGCTTGGTCAGATAACTGGTGCAGAGAGCAAGGGTTCAGCTTCATTGGAGACTGGGGACCCACATGGAGGGATGTGGACCTGTACAAGGGTGACGGTCTGCATCCTTCCAGAAAGTGAACCGATGTCCTCAGTGAACTGTTTAAATTTTACGTTGGTAAGCATTTAAACTTGCCAAGTGGGGGGGGGGAGGAAAGAAGCAGGGTAAATTATACAGGCCACCCCTACAGGATAATGTAGCCTATACAGAGGACCATAATGTTAAAAAATCACCAGTGGAAATTGAACTCGGCAAAAGGGAGGAAGAGAGAAGACACAAGGGAAAAAGGAAGGAAGTTAGGAGGGCATTTTCTAGAACTTGGAAGGCCATGTGTGCAAAAGCCCACAGTCTTGGAAATAAAATCACAAACCTGGTGGCTTTAATGGTAGAGGCTGATCTGGACATTGTGGCTGTTACCAAGACATGGTATAATGGGAACCATGTCTGGGATGTAGCTATATCAGGATATAAAGTACTTTATTAGGAGAGACAGGGAGGGTAAAAAGGGAGGAGGGGTAGCCCTTTACATCAAGGAGGGTATAAAGGTGATGGAGGAACAAGGAATGTCGGGGAGGGAGAGGCACTGGGGATCACCCTGGAGATGGGCAATGGCACAGCTGTTTGCACAGGTGTGATCTACAGACCCCCTGTACAAGGGGAGGAAATGGACAGACATCTACTGGAAGACAACCATATTATGGTGGCTAAAAGGGAGGTGTTGCTGGTAGGTGACTTTTATCTGCCAGATGTTGATTGGAACATTCCATTGGTACCACAGCCAGGGGCAGGGACATCCTTGATTTCGTGCAAAGGGCATGCCTCAAGCAGTTAGTGCTAGAGCCTGCCTGGGAGGGAGCAATTCTGGGCCTGGTACTCACCAATGGGGACAGAATTTCAGATGTCAGGCTGGGTGAACATCTGGGATCCAGTGTCTATTGTATAATGTGGTTCAATATGAGTGTGGCGGCAGAGTCAAGCCACCTGAAAGCAAGGGATCCTGGACTTTGGAAGGGCAGACTTCAGTAGGATGGGGTATGTCTCAGGAAAGCCCTAGCAGAAAAGAAGGGATGGGAAAGTTGAGGAGCAGTGGGCCCATGTAAAATGAGCCATAGTAGATGTGACAAACTTTTGCATTTGGCAAATAAACAAAGGCAAAAGGAAAAGTAAACCACTATGGTCCTCAAAGGAAGTGGACAGGAAAGTAAACTCAGAAAAGGTGGCTTTTAGGAAATCCAATGAAATGCAGAAGGAAGAGGACAGGGCAGTGTATCTAGAGAAACAAAGGGAGGCATGAAAATCAGTCAGGAGCACATAGGCACAGACAGAGGAGAAAAAAAAGCAAAATAAGTGAAGAATGGGGACAAGGCTTTCTATAGGTACATTAGTGAAAGGAGAAAGACCGAAGAGGGATTACAAAGCTAAAAAGGGAGGAAGGAGAGTGTGTGGAAAGAGACAAGGAAAAAGCATCAATACTGAACAAATATTTCTGTTCAATATTCACAGAAGAAGGGGAAGGAGAGAGACCACAGGCACAAAACAGGACTGGAAGGGAAATGGAACACCAGTCCATTCACAGTGGAGAGAGTCCTTAATGAACTCACAAAACTGATGGTGGACAAGGCAATGGGACCAGACTGGATACATCCTAGAATATTAAAGGAGTTAAGGGAGGCGCTGGCAGCAGCACTGGCTGAATTATTCAACAAATCACTGGATACAGATGTGATTGCAGAGTACTGGAAAAGGGCAGATGCAGTCCATCTCCTCAAAGTGGGAGTAGGGAGGTGACTGGAAATTATAGATCTGTCAGCCTAACCTCAGTGGTAGGAAAATTTTCAGAATCACTGCTAAAAGAAAAGATAGTGGAGCACTTTGAATCCAGTGGACAAGATCCAAAACAGCACAGATTCATGTAAGGAAAGTCATGTCAAACAAATCTGATAGATTTCTTTGACAGAGTGACCAAGGAACTGGATGGGGGAGGAGCGGTGGATGTGGCCTACCTGGATTTCAGCAAGGCATTCAACACCATTCCACATAGAAGGCTTGTGAACAAGCTGGGCAGCCTGAGATTGGGTCACAAGGTGGTGAACTAGGCTAGAAATTGGTTGAAGGCTAGAACACAGAGGGTGGTGGTAAAGGGAGCTAAATCCGTGGAAGGAAGGGTGACCGGCAAGGTGCCACAGGGATCAGTTCTAGGTCCAGTGCTGTGTAATATCTTCATCAATGACATTGCAGAGGAGCCGGAAGGGAAGGTATGCCTCTTTCCAGATGACACCAAGATCTGCAGTAGGGTGGACACTCTGGGAGGGGTGGAAAAAATGAGGAAGGACCTAGAGTAGCTAAACTGGAGGATTGGTCCAGAGTGTGGCAGCTACAATTCCATGCAAAGTAGTGCAAAATCATACACTTGGGGCACAGGAACCCAGGAAAGAGATGAAGGGGTGATCGTATCTGATGATGGTGGCCAAACAATGTTCCAAGTCTGTGGGGTGAGCTAGTGGGATGCTGGGGTGCATAGGGAGAGGAATCACCAGCAGGAGAAAAGAGGTCATGATGCCACTATACAAATCATTGGTGAGACCTTATTTAGAGCACTCTGTCTAGTTCTGAAGGCCACATCTCCAAAAGGACATAGACAGGGTACAGGTAGTTCAAAGAAGGGCAACAAAAAGAGGGGAGGTTGACCCTGTAATGGGACCTGGACACCAAGGAAAGGTGGGCTCACACATGGAAATTAAATTTCAATACCTCCAAGTGCAAGGTGTTACATCTTGGGTGGGGAAACCCTAAACACAGGTACACCCTGGGAGGGGAGGCGCTGGAGGCCTCAATAGGGGGAAAAGATCTAGGAGTCATGGTGGGATCATGTATAAATAACTCTGAGCAGTACAGGAGAGCAGCTAGCGAAACAAACAGGATGTTGAGAAGCATTGTAAGGGGGATCACCTCTAGAAGCAGGGAAGAGATTCTGCAGCTGTAGAATGGATTGGTTAGACCACACCTTGAGTACTGAGTACAGTACTGGAGATCGCATTTGAAGAGGGACATACAGCTCCTGGAGGCGGTACAGGGGAAGGCAACTAAGATGACATGAGAACTAGGGGATTTGACGTATGAGGACAGACTTGAGGAGCTCTGCCTGTTTTCATTGGAGGAGAGGAGAGGAGAGACAGGAGGGACATGAATGAGGTCTTCAAGTACCTCAAGGAAATAAATAGGGTAAACATGGAGGGGATTTTTAGACTAAAGCAGGGAGCTATCACCAGAGGGCATGGTTTGAAGTTGGAAGGTGGAAGGGTGAGGGGGAAAAAGAGTAGGAGGTTTTTCACTGAAAGGGTGGTGGATCCTTGGAATGTGCTGCCTGGCGAGCTGGTTCAGAGATCCACAGTAGAGGGCTTCAAGAGAGGGTGGGACAGACCATGAAAGCAGATGTATCAGATGATCGCCTGGCCCAGGGGGGTGGGGATGGATGATAGGGGTTTCTGGAACACAAGCAGGGGGGAGGGCCTCGGTACCCAACTAGGGATCTGAGGTTCGAGCAGATTCGATAGATCATAAGACCTAATCTGCTGGCAATTAGTATGTTAGTATGTTAAAAATGGCGAAGGTCCTGCACCAAAGATCATATGAGGAAAGACTGGAGGCATGCAATATGTAAGCTCTGGAGGAGAGGAGAGAGAGGGGAGATAAAGGGGATAAATAAGATACAGGAGGGTAGCATCTTTCAGACAAGCATTTGTCAATGCCGAATTTTGATTGCGTTGGTCCATTGAGGTCGCTCACTCACCCCAGTCTCACTCACTCATTCTGTTTCTCCAGGTGCTACAGGCTGTCCTTTTGTACTGAGCTCCTGCCTCTGTTGGTGCCTTTTTCTGCCACAAAGAAATCTGCAGCAGTCATGATAGAGCTCTGTGGACCTCGCTTTCTCCCCCTCACTCACTCACTCATTCTGTTTGTCCCACCACCGCAGGCTGCTCTTTTGTACTGGACCCCTGCGTGCATTGCTGCCTCTTGCTGCCCACAAAGAAATCCACAGCAGTCCCAATAGAGCTCCATTGAGCTCACTCACTCCCCCTCTCTCACTCGCTCATTCCATTTCTGCCAGCGCTACAGGCTGGCCTTTTGTGCTGTACTCCTGCCTGCATTGCCACCTTTTTCTGCCCACAAAGAATTCCACTCCAGTCACAATAGGGCTCCATTGAGCTTGCTCACTCCCCCCCCCCACTCGCTAGTTGTGTTTCTCCTGGTGCTGCAGGCTGGTCTTCTGTATTGGGCTCCTGTCTGAATTGGCACCTTTTTCTGCCCACAAAGAAATCTGCAGCTGTTCCAACAGAGCTCCATTCAGGTCACTCACTCCCCCTGTCTCACTTGCTCATTCTGTTTCTTCTGGCACTGCAGCCTGCCCTTTTGTACTGGGCTCCTGCATCTGTTGGCACCTTTTTCTGGCCACAAAGAAATCTGCAGCAGCCCTGACAGAGCTCCGTAGACCTCACTCACTCCCCCTGTCTTACTCATTTGTTCCATTTTGGCCAGAGCTGCAGGCTGCCCTTTTGTACTGGGATCCTGCCTGCATTGCCGCCCTTTTCAGCACACAAAGAAATCCACAACAGTCACGATAGAGCTCCATTGAGCTCGCTCACTCCCCCTCTTTCACTCACTAGTTGTGTTTCTCCCAGCGCTGCAGGCTGGCCTTTTGTACTGGGTTCCTGCCTGCATTGGCACCTTTTTCTGCCCACAAAAAAATCTGCAGCTGTCCTGACAGAGCTTCATTGAGGTTGCTCACTCCCCCTGTCTCACTCACTCACTCTGTTACTCCTGGTGCTGCAGGCTGCCCTTTTGTACTGGTCTCCTGCCTCTGTTGGCACCTTTTTCTGGCCACAAAGAAATTTGCAGCAGTCCCGACAGAGCTCCATTGACCTCGCTCACTCTCCCTGTCTCACTCGCTTGATCCATTTCTGCCGGCGCTGCAGTCTGCCCTTTTGTACTGGGATCCTGCCTGCATTGCCTCTCTTTTCTGCCCACTAAAAAATCCACAGCAGTCACGATATAGCTCCATTGAGTTTGCTCACTCCCCATCTCTCAGTTGCTCATTCTGTTTCTCCAGCCACTGCAGGCTGCCCTTTTGTACTCTTCCTCTTCTTGCATTGCTGCCTCTTTCTGCTCACAAAGAAATCTGCAGCAGTACCAACAGAGCTCTGTTGAGCTCACTCACTCCCCCTCCCTTACTCGCTCGTTCTGTGTCTCCCGACGCTTCAGGCTGCCCTTTTGTACTGGGCTCCTGCCTGCATTGGCGCCTTTTCCTGCCCACAAAGAAATTTGCAGAAGTCCCGACAGAGCTCAGTTGAGCTCAGTCACTCCCCCCCTTCACTAGCTCGATCCTAATCTGTCCTAAACACCGATTTTCTACAGCAACTGTAGTATTCTGTGCCAGAAGCGTGACAACATATTTCGGCCAGGATGTGAAAAATGACAGCTGTACTGTTCATAAGGAGGTGTGAAAAAATGTCAATGTTGAAATTCTGGCCTGAAAATATTACTAATTTGTGAAGTTACAAGGGTGCATGGAAACTGCACAATGCACGCTTGTAACACAGTCATTTTATGGAGTTTCATCACAAAATTTTCAACATGGGCATTTTAGGACCTCTGCTCATGAACAGTGTCAGTGTAATTTTCTTAATGTGTCCCAAATACTGATTTCCCATAGCGACCACATTATTGTGCACAGGAAGAGCAAAAACACATTTTGGCCAGGATGTGAAAAATGACAGCTGCACTGTTCATAAGGAGGAGAGGGAAAATGGCAATGTTGAAAATCTGGACTGGAAATATTGCAAAGTTGCAAAGGTATGAGTGTGCGTGGAAACTGCGCAATGCAAGCTCATAACACACTCAAGTTATGGACGTTCATGGCCAAATTTTCAACATAGACATTTTAGGACCTCTGCTAATGAACAGTGTCACTGTCATTTTCATAATGTGTCCCGAACATGGATTTCCCATAGTGACCGTGCTATTCTGCAATGGAACTGCGAAAACACATTTTGGGCAGGATGTGAGAAATGACTGCTATACTGTTCATAAGGAGGTGCAGAACAATGGCAATGTTGAAAATCTGGAGTGAAAATATTGCAGATTTGCAAAGTTACGAGAATGCGCAGCAACTGTGCAACGCACACTCATAAAAGAGTCATTTCTTGGATTTTTCCACCAAATTTGCAATATAGACTTTTTGAGAGCTCACCTCATGAACACTGGTATTGTCATTTCAGTAATCTGTTCCCAAAGGTAATTCCACACAGTGACTGCAAAATCACCTTTTGGAACAAAATAATGCAATGACAGTGGCTGAATTCCTGAGGAGGGGTCCCAAAAACCCCATGTTGAAAATTTGGTGCCAAAATTCCAAAAAATGTCCGAGATATGAATCAAAGTTGAAAAAACACTATTTATGCCATTATACAGCTTCCTGGCATTTCCTCAGTTTGCGGTCGGCTTTGAAGAGTGCAGACGTGTTCCAGGTCCACTGAAGATCATCGTGCCAGACTCTGCAGGTAAGTATGGAGTGAGGGGGTGTGTGGGGAGGCAGGGTGCACAGAGGGTGGGTGCAGATTATGAGAGGGGGCTGGGAGACCATGAGGGAACATTTTTTTTTTTTACAGGTGAAAAAAAAAAAAAAAAACGTTGCGGGACTTTTTTTTTTTTACAGGACCATTTGGCACTCTGGGGTGGGCTCCCAGTTTGCCAACCAAGTGTTTTTTTGGGGGGGCAGATGTAGCTGATGGAGGATTGGGCACCCTTGTCAGCACAAAAAGTGGGGCGCAAGAGCCGAGGGGGATCGGGCACCCCCTCAGCAGAAATCTACTGGGGTTTTGTGGGGGGGGACATTATGCCGACCTGGAGTGGGCTCCCCCATTGGCAAATCAAAGTGGGAAGGGGGACATAATGCTGATGGGGAGTGGACTCCCCCATCGGCAACGTGAAGTAGGACAGGACTGAAGCTGATGGGGATTGGGGCCCCCGTCAGCAAACAAAAACTGTTCTGGGGGTGCGCATGCTGTCGAGGGGGTCTGGGCACCCCTTGGCACTGGCGGTTAATTCATAATGTTTGTGAACATGGCAGCAAGCCACCGCCATGTTCACAAAAAATATTACACTTGGCAATGTTCTGCTCAGTAATGATGAGTCGCTCCCTCATTGCAGCGAATGAATGGCTGACATTGCAATGACAAGGTGGCCCTTAATTGCAGTGGCTGAAATGTTTCAGTGTGGTGGCACGCTGGCTGAACTAGTGTCAGCAGTAGCATGCCACGGCATTGGGGAAAGCTGACCAAGCCTTTAAAGGCTGTGGAGGCATTGAGCACAACAGTGCCACACCTCCACAACCTGCTTCTGGCAAGCTGCCGCAATATGTTTCTTGTGCATGCACATGATCAACATAAAAAGGAGATGTTCTAGCACAAGAAGTCAGGACATTAGACTGAAAGGGGTAGACTAAGAGACAATGTGAGAAAGTACTTCTTCATGGAAAGGGTGGTAGAGGCATGGAACAGCCTCTTGGCAGAGGTGGTGGGGGCAACATTGGTAGGGGAATTCAAAACCGCATGTGACTGGCAAAGCGGAACCCTAACGATTCAAAAGAGGAGGTACAGCCAGAGATAAGCTAGGATCTGAGGCTTTCGTGGTAGGTAGGGAAAAGGACAGATTGGATGGGCTTGTCGGTCTTTATCTGCCATCAGTTTCTATGTTTTTATGTTTCGGTATTTCTATGTAACTGGGCACTTTCCATCTGTTTGATTTCTAGATTACAGTCACACTACGAGTGTTTGTAGAAAGTGCACGCTTGATTATATACTCACAATAATACAGGCAAAATGATGTGGATAATTGAAGGTGATGGATAACTGAGGATGGTGGATAATAAGGGGAAATTTAATAGTAAGCATCTTGTGCAGACAAAATTTGGCAGATAAGAGAGAGTGGTGTATAATCAATGGAGTACTGTTTTATTGGCTGAAACACTGTATCTTAATTATGGTAGATCAAGTAAAACACTAAATAGTGTGTGTTATTTGAGCTATTCTACAGAAGATAGCTCAGTTTCACACATTTCTCCTCAATATAACATCTTCAACATCAATCCAGCACCTCCTAGGTATACCCTTGGGCCATTAATTTGAGACAGAGGCTACTAAATGAAAAATGTCATTTATTGTTTTAAAACAAGCTTGGGTCACTACATTGCTTCCAATACAAGATATCAAATTAACCTAAGCAATGTTTGGTTTATATGGCTGCTAACATATTTGCAGCACTAATGTTTGTTTCAGACTGCCCTCTCAAAGCTAATCTGACTTTAACCCATTGAATCCTGACACTGGACTTGATGCTCAGGACACAGCTGTGCACAAATAGAGAAATATGCTAGCACACAATATTCAGACACAGAGGGCAGCACAATAAAATGCAGAAGTAATCTGAATAGTGAACTGGGAGGCAATATAATGCAGTGGTTTAAGGTGCTGAGCTGCAAATCTGGTGACCTGGGTTTGAATCCCACAGCCCCCACTTGCAATACTGTGTGACCCTAAGCAAGTCACTTAACTTCCCTGTGCTCCCAGGTTGCACCTGTAAAAAAGCTTTCAGCTTCGTGTGTTTCACCTGGTTAAACAATTAAATCAAAAATAGCAGAACAGTTTTCAGAAACACTGCATTGAAGGCAAGCAGCTATCCTTGTCTTGAATAGGATCATACCTGTAGCATCTGCAAGTTTCCTTGCAAATATTCTTTCTTGATTAATGCATCCCTAGCAGTGATGAAGTCCTGTGTGATGGATTCTCTGCCAATCAGATGCCAGAATGGGCTTGATCCAATTAAGAAAGGGAATTGTTTTAATTACACTCAGAGGGAGTGAAAAAGTATGACATTTATTTTGAATGGCAAACATCAACCACACTCTGACAAAAGTGAATATCTACTTCATTTGAATAGGAAATATATGAGGGCATTTTAATTTAAAATGGTTTCTGTTCACTTTTAAGTATTGCATCATTCATTCAAACAATATTCCCCTTGTTATTATCATCTGATCCTTTCCTAAAATGCGTTTCTTCTATTTCATTTAAATATTAACTTTAAAATTAAGATAGAAACATGGGAATAATGCTACATGATTAGTGTCCACAAACAAGCATTCAAACAACTATAATAGTTATCCTGATATGGAAGAAAACAGAATAAAAAAAAATCTTGATACTACACTTAGCAAAAAATAATAATTTAGATATTATGGACCAAATTATTTTATAAGAGATAATGGAACTGCTGCATAATACTTTGTCATTCTAGAAGGGAGAATATTAGTTTACACAGGGATGCTTATAAAATGCTTCCTCAGAAGCTCATTTGCAGTATAAAATCAATTGATTCAGTTGAAGAAGGTCTACTATATTTTTCTAATTAAAATGGAAACAGAAAATAAATTAGCTATGTCCTAGGGCATTATTTTTGGATTTAGTAATGTATAAATTAAACATGATATTGCAGGTTTCTGTTGAAATTAACAGTGTGCCTTACTTAAAATTATATTTACAGCAAAAGAGAAGTCCATAAAAGGTAAGATATGGCTCTCATTCTGCACAGAAGAAACACCTTAAACTGTGTTTGTGACATGGTAGAGTTGCTGTTTACCACCCCTCCTCACTTTTCATGTTCTAAAACAATTTAGCCAGGGGCTCTGGTTTGAGCTGAAGTAGAGTCTGGTAAGATGTGCATTTTAGAGACTGGTCCTTAAGACTACAGTGAAAAGAGACCAGTAAACTTGCAGTCAGCCCTTAATTAGATAACTGGGGCAGCCAAAGGCTGGTGTGACTGCAGGATAAGGCAGCTAAACGAAAAAAAAGCATGCTTCAGTGTAACAAGAGTGCTGGAGTCTGCAGAATATTGAGATGTGGTTGAATTCTGAAAGACATTGTGGCTGAATGTATACGGTGCAATGAACCCTGTAAGCAATGGACAGGCAGAATTAGGGAAGTCAGCTGGGAGGCCTGTTGGAAATTATGTTTTTATATTATGATTATTTTACACAATCTCATCTATTATTTGTATATAATAACTGGTCAGCAATTTTTTACATTGCCTGACCAAGTTATAATTCCCCGTTATAACTCGCGAATTATAATGGGGAACATGTGCTGAGTCAGTTAACAACAACCATTCTGTGATTGGTTGTTAATATCCTACTGGGCGGGCATCCACTAGTGAGCAAACATGGCGGCTCCTTATCCGCATAGCGAGGAGCTGCCAGACCGAAAGTCCTCATCGTGTTTTTTTAAAATAAAAATAAAACAACAGTCATGTGAACTATATTTCAAAAATATCTGGTTGATCGCACCATTCGCAAGCCGTAGAGGACAACTGCCATGAACAATGGCTCAGACCTCGCTCCTTGAGGTAAGACGATCGCGATTGCAACACAGAACTTTGGTCAAAGTAAAAAAAATAAATAAAACAGCAACTGTTAAAAAGGAAACTGGAAGAGAAAAAAAAAGACGAATGGGAAGACAGACAGGGTGTGTGTGTGTGTGTGTGTGTGTGTGACAGAGAGAGAGTGTGTGTGTGTGTGTGTGTGTGTGTGTGTGTATGTATGTGAGACAGAGAGTCAGAGACTGTGTGTGTGTGTGTGTGTGTGTGTGTGTGTGTGTGTGTGTATGTGAGACAGAGAGTCAGAGTGTGTGTGTGAGAGAGATTCAGACACAGGTCTGGAAAAAATTGCTGTCCAGCATTTATAAATAATAAAGTATGGGAAAGTGTGCTTAAATTGGAAATTAATGGTTGCCCTCGGTGTGGGATGCTTTAATAAACCCCACGGGCTTCATCCTCGGGGTTTATGTAGCATCCCACACCTTGGGCAACCATTAATTTCTCATTAAGCACACTTTCCCATACATTATTGCATATGTGTTTCATGTATTATATGAAAAATTCTGCAGTAATACAATGAAAATAGTAATATGATATAAGAATGTTTTTCTGTGCATTTTAGCTATATAATAAGACAACATGATATGTGATAATGAATGTTTATGGCACAGGCAGCTGGTGTCATGTTGTTCACAATAAAACACATGACAAATCATAAAGATGATCAGGCCCCAATAACATTTGAAGATGCTGCATTCTTTTATATAGAGTGCATTATTTTTACAGACTTTGAAAAGGCAGTAGATACCAATCCTATTATACTATCTCTGTCCAGTGTTAGACAGGAAAGAAAGGGGTATCACCCACACATTGCAGTGACAGTTGATAAGAAAAATGTGATTCTTGATGGAGAGGAGGAGGAGGAAGATGATCAGTTTTCTGAAGCCACAGTCATTCTATGGTTTTAATAATAATTAATCATTATTAATTAATATCCTTAATGTTGGTTTTATTTATATGCTGAAAAAACTCTGACTCCAGAAGTCTGCCCTGCTCCATGGTGACTCCAGTCTAAAGCCTTCATCCCACCTCTTGGCAAGGCCTTTGGTAGTGGAATCCCTCGCTGGTGTCTAGGTCAGATGGAGAGGAGCCTTTTTGCCAGTAAGGTTGGTGACCCAGTGCCTAGGAGTGCTGACAAGCATCATCATCATGCCAGAATGCTTTTTCTCCCATCTCCAGAGTCATTGATGATAATTGTCCACTGCAGCAAGCAACAAGCATGCCAGGCACAAAGCCAAATGTCTCTTCCTCCGCGGCCATCCTCAACTCACCTTCTCAACCTTTAGGTTGCCAGGTGGCACCACTGCGGTGAGGATTGGTCCAACTCCCATCACAGAGGAGGTGAACATCCTCTGGGATGTTTGACCCTCTTCCCCCCACCGGCACTCCAATGACCTATGCTTCTTCATGAATCTAGCTTACAGGTGCTGCAGCTGGTTTTGCTGCACTGACTTGTCTGTCTTTTTTATTTACCTTTTCTAGACTATGCCTATCTCTAGCACAATAGTCAGTTTATACCCTTTCCTGCATGCTAGATTTTTAAGCTGGGGAGGAACCATCTGCACAGAGGCCCCTGGGATTTACATGACTTATCTGTTCACCCAGCCCAACTGCTATGCCACTATCCCCTTCCCAATTTACCAGTACGTAGCCACCTGTCTCCCTGGATCCAACCAGCTGTCACTGATGCTGTGCTGGCCTGCTATACAGCATCCACTAGGGAAGTAACCCTGTTCTGGGTGTTTTACCCTGGACCACCACCATTGTGGGGCTACTTCCCTGCTCCCCACCCCTCACTCCACTGCATTCTACCAATCTCTCCCAGTAAATGGTATACGTTTTAGTAACGGAGCTACAGCCCCTATGGAGCCTTGTTCTGTGGTACTCCTCACGCTTTTCAATTTATCCAAAAGTAAAACAGAACAAATCATATATCTGTAGTTTGCTTCTTTTCAGTCTTTCTGCATTGCTTATAAAGCCACGTGAACCTTAACCTTGATTAAATTAAATCAGTCAGATTTCTTTCAGAATTGATGCACATTACCTATGTTGCATTGTATTAGTTGGGCATTTGCAAGTTTAGCCTTTTTAAAATGGGCTTTATGTTTTTATAACCTTTGCTGAAGTCTTTTTTCTTTTTAAATGCATAACTGTTTTGGGATTATCATGACACAAAACGAAGGAAGGAAAGGAATTGTTTTGTTTTATAAAGCAACTTTCATGCACACTGTTTTCCAAAGCAGTTTACATCCCATAAAATGGTGTTATTAGCCATAAGCAATTACAGAAAGATTAACTGAAAACACAATTTTTTCAACAAGACAAGAGCATGGAATCTCAGGTATCCCATCTGCAGCATTTAAACTATTAAGGGGAGATCACGGAGCTGGGCAAAAAGCTTTCTGTTCTCTACCCATGCTAGGCCAGTGTTGTTAAATGACATAACATAATACATTCATTTTTAAATGAAGAACAGTAGAAAATATTTAAGACACACCAAGAGGAACATCAACATGCCTCCTCATGGACTTAGAGTGAATTAATCTCATATCACCTACTTTCTGGACACTATGGAACATGTATCTATATGTTACATTTAATTTTCTTACTAAGTATGTCCAGATCTTTAGTATTCTTCAATTGTCTATATCTTCCCTGTATTTTGTAGTTGTACTCTCCTGGGTTGCACCTGGAAATAAGCATTTGATTGCCTAGTATGCCTACTCGGTAAAGAAAAGCTAAATACAAAATATAGATTTGTTTTTTTCAGTACCATCCTAGACTTTCAAATGGTAGTGTAAGTAATCAATAACCCACAACAGGGTGTGTGGTTATTGAGGATTAATCACCACCCCTGGTGTCTTGTCAGGCATGAGGCCGGAGGCCAAGTGTCATCAAAGCACCCGGGGTGCTGATTAATCCCCAGTAACTGCACACCCTGGAGTTGGTTATTGCACTTGTATAACATGGGGTTGGGAAAAACATGTACCTGTTTGGTGCAGAGCCATCAGCTGACCATTGATCAATCCCCGATATATGCACAGCAAGTAGTGAAGTGACAACAGTGACAGATCAGTGAGCAGTCCCAATGTCATTATTGTGCCTGAAATGTAGTGAGAGAGACAGCCATTAATACCCTCACTAAGAAAGCAGGAGCCAAGCCTGTCATGTATCGTGTTTTAGAAAGGGTATTATGCATGTCAGACTGGATTTCTGTCACAAAAAACAGATCAGGACCACTGACTGATCTGTTACTGTGGCTGCTTCAAAAGCATTTCAGCCAGTTATGTAAATGGTGAAACCGCAACCCCAGTATGTTGTTTCCCACCCTCCACTCAGTTCTGAAATGCCCACAACAGCATAATGTAGACTTGTTGACTGTTCGCTGTGCCTCGTGGCCATAGTGTCCATTGTGGAGAGAGAGAGAGAGCACTGCGAGCTGCTCACCCCAGTCCTGTCAGCACTGCTGCACTTGCTATGCAGCCCTAAGTACCGGGGTGACAGCAGGTGGAGAGGGCATGATGTAACTTTACTGACTGCTCTTGCCATGGACTGAGTGTATTTGCGGTGCTGCCCCTGCATGTCCAATGTACAGAGATCGGATGTTCTAATCTGAATGTTCCTTGCACCATCTGTGTTCTGCACCCCACCACCACCATCACTACCTCCTCTCAGGCCATGATCCCACTCACCACCCACCCACCCTGCAGACTTCCAATTCCTGGGCAACACAGTATGAGAGAGGGAGAGAGAGAGAGAGAGAGAGAGAGAGAGAGGCAGCACTTGAAGGAGAGGCAGCATCAGTGGCTAAATGAGTTGTTTTCCTCCTGTGCTCCCGGAGTTGTCAAACTTTCAGCTATCTCCCCGTGTGTGTGTGTGTGTGTGTGTGTGTGTGTGTGTGTGTGTGTGTGTGTGTATGTATGTGTGTGTGTGTCTCTCTCTCTCTCCAGTCAGTGAGAGTGACAATCAGTTCGAGTAATCAGATTTGCAGGCACGTACATCAATGGAGTGCACAAGAGAGGTATGAGAGAGAGACATGCACACACACACTGCAGCCAGTAAAATGCATTCCTTGTGAGCTGGAGAGAAAGAAGCAGGGACAGCCTTTGTGCAAGGGATGGATTGAGAGCAGCTGACAGAGTGGACCAGTGAGTGCTCCTTTCATGCAGCACAGTGTCATCTGTCAGCTCTCTCAGTGTCTCTCACTGTAACATGCATTGTAGTTATGCGAGCTGCAGTGACCACTGGAGAGAGAGACAACAGAACAATGGGACCAGGCCCCCCAACCCCATCTTCACATGTAATGCAGAAGTTTTTCTTTTCGGATAGCTAAGAAAACAATAAGGCAGAGACAGAGACAGTGAGCAATGGAAAGGGAACATTGATTTCTGCATCTCAGCACATTCCTGCTGCAGCAGTTGTGAAGCAGCTTGTGCACTGGTGATCACGGGGACACAGCAGACATAGAGAGCAATACAGACAGTGACAGTGAGACAAATGATAGTGTCCTGTCAGTGTGTGTGTCTCTCTGTCTCTCTCTCTCTGTTCAGTTCTTGCTCTTTCTACAGAGATTTCCAGTCTCATCTGGCCACACAGGGACACTGTGCTGGATGTAGTAGGGGTATTGCAGGATGAGAACTACTGTACTTTGTGTGGAGGAAGGACACATGCCCAAAATGTATTGTTTCTCATAATTTACATGACTTTGTTTTCATTTTTTCACACATGGATAACCCCATTTTATTGATGGCTCTGCACCAATCGGGTATCTGTCTTTCCCTACCCCATGCTATAAACTGAAATAAGCAATGCTCATTGTAACAGCACATAAAAAGTAAGGGGGGGAGCAGCTAGTTAATGAGGGTACCATTATGCAATGAGCACCCATGCTATGCACAGTGAATTTCCACTGCCCTGATCCCCAATTGACTTGCACAGCAGCCCTTACCCAAGTAGATTTACTAGAAACAGTAATACGGGGGGGGGTCACTGCCTTGTGAGTCACAAATTATGTTCCATCAGGAGCTTTTATGACACCACTGGACCACAAGGGAAAACAAGCATGGTACAGTATTTCAAAAATACTACGGGGTTGGGGGAGCTTCATAGGGAACTAATGTACCAGCTGAGGGGATACAATAAAGGCTATAGCAGTGGCACCATTGGCCAGGGTGTGGACCATGCTATGGCACCAGGTGACTTGTAATGTGCCATGTTCTGTTATTCCTGATAAAGTCTCACTTTTGGAGGTGAAACACTGGGTTATCCTTTTGTACCTGCCTCAGTACTTTATTAATGTACCTGTCATTTCCACCATTTGAAGATGTTGCTTTTTTCACTCCGGCATGAAGCAATACATTCTAGTAACTGAATCTGTTTCTGCAATGTTGTCTTTTAAGAAAACAAATGTTTCTAATTGCCAATGGTTTGTGAAGAGAGACCATGTTCAGAACCCTGCAGGTGTCACAAACCACCATATTAGGATCATATGACAAGTATTCAACACAGAGAATACTGCATGGGCCACTATGCACAACCAGTGTGTTCTGCCATAGAGATGTTCTGAGTCCCTTTGACCTCAAAAGTGAAGCTCGAGAGGTCCTCGGGAATCAGAACCCTGATGTAGCAGAACACACTAGTTGTGCATAAGGTTGCTCATCCTGTATTTTATAGTGTATAGTAGTATGTGAAATGTGTGTGTGTGTGTGGTTGTTATTTTGCTTTCAGAACAAAACTGACGTGTGCACTCTGTAGAGGTTTCAGAATGTTGTACTACACAAGGGTACTATCACATTCCATGACTTCTGAGCTGTGGTACAACAGCATTTTGAAAGTGATGGAATTCTATACATAACATATACAATAATAGATGGGGAAGTGTGCTTAATGAGAAATTAATGGTTGCCTGAGGTGTGGGATGCTACATAAACATCCCACACCAAGGGCAACCATTAATTTCGAATTTAACACACTTCCCCATCCCTTATTATTTATAATTACTGGTCAGTAATTTTTTGTTTTACATTTATTTTGTGGTTGTGATCTTACCACAGTTGTCTTTTGGTGAGAGTGCTCCCCACTGCCACTTCCTGTTCTGTGTGTCTGCCGAACGTCAGGATCAACCAGATAGCGAGTGAGAGTCAGAAATGCTGCAGTTTCTAAATGGTAGGATCAACAAGATACATTCCTTTTTTTTTTTTTTTTTTAAGGAGAAACGATGAGAATGAGATTGTCTGGCAGCTTCTCACAAGTGAGAAGCCGCCATGTTTTGGGAACTGAAAGCCCACTTGGACCACACACAGAGCCAATCAGGGAGCCGGTTTTTGTGACTGACTCAACGTGTGGTCCCCGTTATAACTCGCGAGTTATAATGAGAAATTATAACTTGGTCAGGCAATGTAAAATATTGCTGACCAGTTATTATAATGTTCTACTATACACTATAACTAGCTACAGAATTACTGATTAGCATAATGAGTTTTTGCAAGACTGATGTGGGGAGGTTCACCTTCTGAAGACAGTGCTAGCCTGTCATGTATTGCAGATTTTGGGAGTGTCAGTACAGGGAGCTTCTAAGTGCTCCTAAAGTCTACCACCCTTGACTGTGACAGGGTACTGCTTTCTTACTTATAGGTTCATAGGTACTACCGACATAAAGGAAGTCAAGGTCCCTCTAGTTCTGGCTGCTGCTTGTTCAGTGGATACTGAATTTACTGCTCAGATCTATGAAAATGTCTAATCTATTTTTAAAAGTACTTACAGTGTATTCACTGCTTCATTTGATAGCCTATTCCATTTTCCAACCACCCTCTGGAAAAACCTTTTCCCGATTTTTCAGTTTTAGTTAACTAAGTTTTAAGTTGATATTTATGACCTCTTAAGTGAGAGTCACCCTCTTTTGGATGTAAGTCTACACAGTCCACTAGATCTTTATCTCTGGTTGACTTATATACCATTATCTTATATCCTCTTACTTTCCTTCTCTCAGGTGAGAATAAGTGTAACTGCTTCAGTCTGTCTTCATAATCCATACGTCTAATATAACAGATCATTATAGTCACCCACTTAAGGACTGCTTCAAATCTATTAATTTCTGATTAAGTATAAGGATACCAGAACTAGGTGTTATACTCCAAGTGTGGTCTCACCATTGATCTAAACAGTAGCACTATCACCTTCCCGCCAGTACTTACAAAGTTCTTCCTTATGTAGAAAAGTAGCCAGTTACCCTTTTTACACTATCACATTATGTATCATACTTTAAGGTATTGGAAGAAAACACCCCCAAATTGAGATGCAGTGAATTATAAATCCGACAGCAAAGTGGACGCGAAGTGGACACTTCTCGTCCATGGAGCACAACATGAAGTGGACCCTGTAAAGTGCTCACTTCGCTTTATCATTACCACTTTGTATTCTCATTATGCTTTAACGCAAAGTAAGGCGAAGTGAGAAGAAAATAGGCACATCACATGGCCTGCAGTACTGTAAGTCACATGCTTTAGACAGGCAAGAAGGAAGTGAGTCAGAGGAGCTTTTTCACATTCTCCTTTGCATTTGTACAGGGAGAAAGCAAAACTGTGAGAGGAGAGGAGTTTGCTTGGCTCGCGGAGTCATTTCTTACTGCCATAGCAATCAAACAGCTTTTTTAAAAGCTCCTTTATTTAGTGTTTGTATTGTCTTAGTGTTTTTTTGGTTAGTAAATTTTTTTGTATAAATGTTGTTTTTGTATTTTGTGTATGACTGACTGATTTTGTGTGTGTGTGTGTGTGTGTGTGTGTGTCCACTGTCTGTGTATGTGTGTTGTCCCATGGACCCAGCAGGATGAAGGGTTACGTTGGAGTTGGAGAAGGCGAGTCGCTGGCATGTGGGAGCATTAGGAGGGGAGGAGTGTGGACCCGTGGGGGGCAGGGCGGTCTTGTTATGTTGGACTGCTCCAGACTGCTGGTCAGTGTTGCTTCCCCCATGGAAGCAACAGGAGCAGCAGCAGCACCAGTGCCACCGGTGGCTGTTGCTCATCCACCTTCTCCACCACCACTACTCTCAGAAGCTGTTGGGGCTCCAGCAGCACCCCCTCCACTGCCTTCACAGCCACAGGAGGTGGTTCTGGCAATTGTGGGTTGTGGTGGGACTCATGCTCGACAAGTACGTATTGTGTCTGGTCCCCCCAGCAGCTCCCTAGTGTGGTCGTTTTTTAATTGTGTGGGTGAAGACAGCACAGAGGTAGAGTGCCATGTGTGTGGTGTGATGGTGCGCCGTGGCCCCCTGGGACACATTTAGGGACCAGTAACCAGCACACCCACATGATGAATCACCACAGAGCAGAGTGGCAGGCTGCCATGGAAGGGGCCAGGAGTCCACCTGCTGGTTCTTCCATGGCAGTGGCCGACAAGGGTGCTGCTGGGGTGGGAGATGTGCCTTGCCGCAGTCACCACCGCAGCAGGAGGAGGAGGGCTATATCAGGTGCTCCACCACCACCACCGAAGCCACCAGCACCACCCGGTCCACCACCAGTCCCAGTACCTGGATTACCCACTGCAGTGGACCCTGGCACAGTCCCTGTAAGCCAGTCTGACCTCTTCCTGGTGTGGGCAGCACTGGAGGAAACCAAGAAGTGTTTCAGTGCTTTGCAGCAGTAGGTTACCAGAGTAGAAGCACAGCAGCAGCAAATACTTTCAGTGCTGCACCTGCTGCTGGACCACCATAGCATCCCACTGCCATAGTAAGTCCGGGTATTGTTTTCTGCCCCCCACCCACCCCCACCTGACCCCATCCCACTACTGTATTGCACTTTTGTTGTGTGTTTTTTGTTTGTTATTATTAAATCATACACATTTTCCCTTCCAGGGGAATCTTTCTTGCACCACATAGTGCAATACATTTTTTTTGAAAACTAGGCGTAAATGCATCACAGTGAGTCATGTGATGGAGGCATTCCCATTCTGAAAATCTGCCCACATTCTGCCTCCCTTCTCAGCAACATTAGGATGTGATGGCAGGGAAAGTGCATGTGCATGTTCCTTACAGTGAATATCCGATTGTGAAGGTTTGCGAATGTTTCTTTATGTTAATGGTCAGTTTGTTGTGAAATGTGTGGCCACATGTCCAGTAAGAAGAGCCTTGTTAGTGGAAACATCCCACATTTCACCACAAAATGAACCTTATAACATTAGGAAACAGTACTTGGGATAGTTGCTGGGCATTCAGTATAGTGGAGCATGCACATGCACTCCCCCTGCCATCACGTCTTAACGTTGCTGAGAAAGTGTGGCACAAATGTGGGTTGCTTTTCAGATTGTTAATTCCTCCATCATGTGACTCACTTTAATGAAATTATGGGTGGTTTTCACAGACATATATTGCACTCTGTGGAGCAAGAACTATTCCAGTGGTAGTAATGCTACCACATATTAGTTTATGTGCATCACCATAACTATGTAATGTGGTGAATGTCTGTAAAGCAGCAGTGCAACAATCTGTTCATAACTCTGACCTATATTTTTTAATGCTATGTTACAACTTCCTTTACTTACATCCTGACTGACTGGAATGATACGATAATTTACAGTAGTTGAGTGTGCTGTACTACCTTTTTTCATGTGTGAAATAATGAAAGGAGCATTCCTTTTAAATTGGTGCTGCTGACAAAGAGTGTGACCAGGTCTTTGTCATTGTTTTCCTCTGCTTTTCTCCATCACTTCAAGTAGCTGTCGTATATCACTTCTGTTAACTAACAGTTATGCATCAGTCAGTGTTTTATATGACACCACGGAACAATAGCTATTGAAAAGCAGCTGCAAATAAATACAAAGCTGGTCAGAACAATATTGGAAGATGTGCTCATTTTATTTTCATACATGGAAAAAAAGTAGGAGTAAGAGAAGCAGACATAAATTGTGAGAAGAATCATATCATTCCAGTCACTGACGACTCGGACGTAAGTAGTGGTTGCTGTGGCAATTTAAAGTAGCATAAAAAAGTACAGTTCAGAACTGTTAGGACATTCTTGCAATGCTGCTTTAATTCTAAAAATGTCACTATGACATCATGACTATGAGCTCACAGCAACAATCACAGAACACACAAAAGTGGCACAGAGTCCCCAGATTTTTTTCTACAGGCCCACAATGCATCTTCCTTTTGTGCAGAAAATTGAGAAGTGGCAATGAAGTGAAAAGAGACTGTTTTAGTACATACAAAGTCCCCCAGAATTAATGGCGCACTCAGTCATGCATGCAGTGGTGGCACAGAGTCCCTAGATCTTTTCTGCAGGCCCACAATGTGTCCTCCTTTTGTGCAGAAACTTGACAAGTGGCGGTGGTGGTGGTGGTGGTCCATGGGGGACAGACAGACTCATGGTGGCAGTAGACTTGGATAACATCAGTCCTGGTGGTGGTGGTGGTCCATGGGAGGCAGACAGACTCATGGTGGCAGACTTGCATAACATCAGTCCCGGTGGTGGTGGTGGTAGTGGTGGTCCATGGGGGCAGAGAGACTTGTGGTGGCAGACTTGCATAACATCAGCCCCAGTGGTGGTAGTGGTCGTGGTCCGTGGGGGGCACACAAACTCATGGTGGCAGACTTGCATAACATCAGTACCGGTGGTGGTGGTGGTCCTTGGGGGGCAGACAGACTCATGGTTGCAGGCTTGCATAACATCAGTCCCAGTGGTGGTGGTCCATGGGTGGCAGACAGACTCATGGTGGCAGACTTGCATAACATCAGTCCCTGTGGTGGTCCATGGGGGGCAGACAGACTCATGGTGGTAGACTTGCATAACATCAGTCCCGGTGGTGGTGGTGGTGGTTGTCCATGGGGGGCAGACAGACTCATGGTGGCAAACTTGCATAACATCAGTCCCAGTGGTGGTGGTGATGGTGGTCCAGGATGGGGGGGCACACCCCCTTTTAAATACTGCAGTTAAAACCTGCCAACATTAACCACATCATCATCCTCATAAAGAAAAATGCCCTCACAGTCATCGATGTCTGAAGTCTGACCACTGGGAAATTCTTTCTCCATTGTGTCATCATCTACGTCAGTGGTGGGCCGTTTCAGGCAGCCATTGCCAGTGCCACCAGGATACTCCATTTCCACATCAGCAAGACCACCGTGACTAGGCCAGGGTACGAATACCGAGGTTGCATTCTGTGCTGGTATGTGCCTCTCATTCATTTTAATGAATGTTAGCAAACTAACTTTTGTAGGAGACAGGTTTGTCCAACAATCCCTGACTATTGCACCTGCTGAGCTGAATACCATCTCAACACTTACACTGGAGGGTGGGCATGTGAGGTACTTCAGTGCCACTGTAGTCAGCTCTGGCCATTCACTGACCTTTCCACTCCAGTACAAAAGAGGATCTTCACTTATTGTCAGATGCCTGTTTTCAGACAAATATGACTCAACCATTCTCTGTGCCGCACTTAGACCAATTGTTGATGCATCAGCCTGTTCTCCGGAATCATTTATTTCACAAATACCCACTTGGGACAAAGCCTCCCAAAGTGGATTGATGCCATCCACGTTGGATAACAGTCCACCTGGAACTACAGTCCTCTTACCCTTGCATTCTATGCTTGCTGATCCTCCAGCTACACCTTCAGCTGGATTGTGCTGCTGAGGTTTGCAAGCCTTGGCATGTGACTTCTGTGCCCCATGAACCAAGCGAACCAGTTGACCAATGATATTTTTTACCTGTTCAGGCCCTCTCTCCAGTACTGATGCAATTTGTGTTTGTATCGTGGACGCAGCATTGTTGCCATGGCAAAGTTGTCACTACACTGAATGCTCACAATGTGATGATTTTGGACGAATACTGTCAGCATGTGTTGCAGCAACATACTGCTACCACCATCTCCGGCAACATCAAGGCTATGCTGTACATTCACCAATGTCTGTCTTAGCACCCACAGCAGTGGAATTGATTGGCTAATGGAGGCATATTTGCCACTCACTGCCTGTATGGCATGTTCAAAAGGCTGCAAAATTGTTATTACAGAGTCCATGAGGTGCCACTGTTCAGTCATCATAGACAAGGATGCCCCAGAACTGTCACGGCTAGTGTGCATAACAAGATATTCTGAGATGGCTTTGTATTGTTCATACAACCTCTCTGCCATGTATAATGTGGAGTTCCATTGAGTGACAACTTCCAGCTTCAAGCAGTGCTGAGGCAGGCTGTTTTGTATCTGCAACTGCCGCAGTTGGTCACGGGCCTTTCCATATCTTGAAAAGTGAGAGCAGATACGTTGTGCAATGGTCAGAATTTCCTTTATGTCAGGGTGCTGCAGAAACTCCTGAACCACAAGATTTAAACAGTGGGCCATGCATGGAACATGAAAAAAAACACCATTTGTGATGCATTTCACCACATTTGACCCATTGTCACTTACTATGAACCCAGCTCTCAGGGACAAGGGGTTTAGCCATCTGTCAATTTCAGTCAGTACCATGTCCAACATGTTCTCACCAGTGTGTGAACAGGCCACATTGTGCATAGCAATTGTTGCATGCTGGTGAATTCCAGGAAGATTGCTACCACAACAATCCACCTTACTGCACTGATTATTTACACTACCAACATCAAAAACAACCCCCAGCACCTGCTCCCAGTGTGCAGTTATACACAAATATGAACTCCCCACTGTTTTACCACTTGTCCACATATCCATACTTAAATGGATGAATGGAGAGGAGGAATGTTGAAGAGAATGTCTTACTGAGTCTGAGACAGTGTGGAACAACTCGGGAACAGCACGAGTAGAAAAGTATGTCCTGGATGGGACTTTCCATTTTGGACAGGCACGGACAGCAAACCGCTGGAACCCAGAATTCTCCACAAGGAAGAAGGGCAAAAGTTCAGTTGCCAGCATTTCCATTACAGCAGCAATAAGTTCACGTGACACCATATGACTGGGTGGGGTTCAGCTTATGTGCAAAAACACTGTAACGTGGGCTGACTTAAACATTTTACACGGGGTGTGTTTTTGGTCACAAATGGTTGTGCTCTGTGATAAATGGCATTGGCAGGGGGTGGAGTGTGGACATTTGATGAAGACAGTTGCACAGGTGATGATGACAAACCCAGAAATTATGTCATTTTTCCAGATTTGCCAACCGGGGTTGATGTACCTCTTGCACTAAACATACTGCATTGAACACCACCACAAAAAATGCTACTCTCACCGGCACTGGACAACATTTCAAAGTTATTATGATCCTCCACCTCATCATGCCTGTAGTAATCCTTTGCTTTTATTATCGCACTACTGCACATGTTTAATTTCCTACTGGGCTTAACAGTCATGGAAGGGGATAACATGCTGGCTATGGTTGCTGGTGATACGGGTGAATGCCCCAGTCTGGTATTAGCTGCCAGCTTGTGGTGGGTCCACAGAGCCAAGTGCCTTTTCTTAAGATGCATATGCTGTCCTTCTGTCCCAAGATGGCTCCCCTTTTTTACCTCAACTCATGCGCACATGGCAAACCTGGCAGATTGCAACTGAATCATCATTTGCATCTTGAACAAAAAAATCCCAAACAAGGAAGTGTGATGCTCTGCTTTTAACATGTCCATGATGATGTGGCTTATTTAAGTCTGTTATTTTAAACACTGAAGTGGGGGAGTACATGACGTTTCTGGCACTGCACACCTGGACAGCAACTGACCACCATACTTACCTATCATTATGAATACTGGGTCATTATTATCATCAACTAAAACCGGTAAATCACAAGTTTTTACAGGGAAGGGATTCCTGCAAACAGATTCAGACATAGCCACCTTTAATTTATTTTTCTCCAGTTCCCAACCGGGGTCAATTACATCATCATCATATTCATCAACGTCACTGTCACACACATCCACATCTTCTGCTTGGATGCTAACATGTGGACTGCATGTTGCAACAACAGCAACATCATCATCATCAGCATCATCTCATTCATCATCAGCATCTAAACTACCATCACCTGATATTTTTTCACCACACTGTGAATCACTGCATGGAAAATGCGTAATGTTAAGTGCCACGGTGGATGGAATATCACATTGTATGCTATCGTTGACATCATCATCAGAATCAGGTTCAGTTAATGGGATGTTACTGGGAAGTATGACATTATCTAAGCTGTCACTCACTTGCACTACTTCACACTCAATATGTTTGGATACTGTACACTGGTCAGAATTAGAACTTGATGCAACAATGCTAATACTACCTCCACCACCACTAACACCAGTAACACTAACACCACCAGCTGGAAAAACATCATCTCCTCCAACTGTCAGTGAAGCTACTGATTGGGCTGTAAAAAACATTGCAGGAGAAATACCTTTCCTCACATCAGCAATGCACTTCTGCATCTGCGTACTACTACCACACCCACAGACCCTCTTACTGCCAACATTGCCATGGACAGAAACAGCTTTACTTGCATGTCACTTTGCAGGCATTTCGGGGGATCAAACACAAATATTATTACAAAATTCAGATTTTGATATGTTCACTTTATGACTAGAGGGATGCTGGCTGGATGTGAAGCAAAATAAACAACTGTGGCTTCAGTAACAGATAAGAGACTACTGTGTTGTGACACTGTCACGGAATTAAAACTACTTCAGTAACCAGTGGTGCTGATAGGGTCACAAAAACTATCCAGTCTGGTAAAAAATACCTTTTCAACGTGGGGGTGGGCAGGTTCACACTGCTATGCTGAGTTGCACTTACACTAGTCTGTGTCACAATTTTGAAAAGGTGTATTATATATTTGATGCAAACAACACAGAACAGTTTGTGTACAATGCTGAACGCGGAATGCGATGCAAATGCAAAAGTTCAGTGTACTGCCACGTAATGTAAATTTGTAATTTAAACAACCTGACCTTATGAAATGCTGCACCACATTCACACAACAAACAGCAAGAAAATTTGTACTATTACTGACAGTTTTACTATGTGTATAGTAACACAGTCAGTTATTTAACAAAAATATAACCAAAACATAAAGAAATCACTAGCCCTCCAACTTAACTCTACCTACACACAGATACTCCCCTTCCCCACACAGCACACTTCACTGTCTTTCATCACACACACTCAATGTTGTAAATTAACATTCAAAATCCACACACAAACAAAAACGCTCGATGATATGAGCACAGGAGGGTTTCCTACAATCGATGAACTACAGCTGGATCCCCCCAAATAAAGCAAAAATGCTTTTTGAACAGCTTTTAAAAGATTCCTATAGAGAGCTATCAGAGCACATTGTCTCCTACTCCTTCCTACTCATACTACCCCGAACTGAGGCTATGCAAACCAATATAGAGCCCATGTGACCTGAACTCCCATGAATGACTGCAAAATCCACCTTCGGAGCTCAAAAACAAGGCGAAGTGAGGTGAAGTAAACTGCCACCAATGTACTTTGCCTTAAAAATTGAAAGAGAAGCGACCAGTGGAGGCAGAGTAACACGAAGAAGCTGTTTCTAATGCACTTCGCATTCCTCATTATAACGCGTAGTACTCGGCTTCGGATTGTGGAGCACTCCGCGAATCCACCTGTGCTCCGCAAAATGCTTCGTGGAGCAGATTGAGCCACTTTGCCCACCACTACCCCCAAATCCCTCTCAAACTCAGTTTCTCTCAAGGTTCTACCATTTGATTTGTATTTGACTACTTTTTTATTATTTGTTTTTTTAATCAAAATGTATTACAATGCATTTATCAGGTATGATCTGCATTTTTGCTCCTTGAGCCCAGTGTACAAAGAATTTATTTCCCTCTGGAGTTTTTCCTGTACCCTCTTCTATGTATACTTCATATCCAGTTTTGTATCATTTTCAGATTTTGCCATTCACCTTCCGTACATTGTATGTCCCATACATAGAAGTTAGGCAGGGATGAATCCGGCACTGGCACCAGTAGCACCCCACAAGTCACCTCTTCCCAGTTTAAAACATAACCATTAATTTCTTACTTCGTGTTTCCTGTTTTTTAGCCAGTTTGCTATGAATAGTTTTTTTATTTTATTTATTTATTCAAGTGTTTCACCAGGAAGTATAATGAGCAGTATAGCTTGTTTTCAGATATGTCCTGGGTAAAGGGAAGTGGAGTAGCAGTACAAGCCGATAGTAAATGAAGAACAAAGAGAACAAGTAATACAGAACAGTACACATAATAGCCAAACATACAGAAAATACAGATAACATAGCAGCCAAATAGAACATAACAAATCCCCAATTATACAATATTACATCATGGGTATTTCACATTCATACAGTGCATAAAGAATACTTGGTAGAAGCAAGTAGAAGTGCAAACAGGTTGCTGGGGGCTAGTCCAGTATGAACATGATCCGGGGAAACCAAATCAAGGGTTTTAGGGATTAGGGTGGTAGAAGAGGGGGTAATGTAAGGGGAGAGGTTGGTGGGTTTTGGCATGAGCAAGTAGGGATTGTGTAATCACATAGGAGTGAGGAGAGAAAGAGTTAGTGAGGTGGCATTGTGGATGTGAGATGGGAGAGCATTCCATAGTATGACACTGGAAAGAGAAGACAGATTGGCCAGTGCTGGTGGTTGTCACAAACGCACTCCGCAGGTCAGGCCCTCTGCTCCCACAGTGCCAACCTCAGAGTGCAATAGTGTGAACAGGTAACAGACAGTGTAACCCTACTGTCTGCTTTTGGGTGCAAATCACCTTTAGTCTCAAGTTCTGGGGGATTCAAACTGTGAACCTTATGCTAGCGTATCCAAATGTATAGGCTTACATAATATTCTCTTCAGGGGGATGAAATATATCTTTTGCCTAAGGGCACCTAACCAGGTATCCAAAATGAACCCTTAAAACTCTATAAAAGACCTTAGGTATATTCTTACCTTTTACCAATCTTAGTAACACCATCAAGCCCTTGAACAGTGTCAGACTCTGTTCAACAATAACATGCAAAAAATTACTGAGGAGACCCAGGCAGCATCTTAAGAAAATGTTTACTAAAAATGGATAAAAACAGTAAGATACAATAGTGAACAAATATCTAAGAGCATCACAATCACATAAAAGAAGAAGAAAAGGGAAACTACAGAACAAAATCCTACCACAATACATTTAGATCTATTCTATCTAATGTATTACCTCTGTAAGTGCCTTTAAAGTTAGATCAGAGAGCTGTGTCTCTCTAGAGTCCCAAAATGATATGTCAAACATTTCAGAAACAAGTATCAGTTTAAACTCTGTGTCTCCACACCCCTTCTGTAAGTCATCTAACTCTTCCTTTTAGAATATACAATTACAAACATGATTCCTTACCAGGAGGTATTTTAAATAATGTGAACATCAGCAAAAAAACATTTCCCAAATTATGAGTCTTTGATCAACCAGTTCCTTTAAGGTTTACAACCCTGCAGTCCATCATCCAGGTATGAGGTATCCGATAGGAATCTGCTAAATGATGTCCTTTACTGATGTAATAAAATGTATATTTAGTTTCCAGCTTCAAAGGCATGAGGTCATAAAAACGCAATAAAATGCAATTTCTCAAGGAAGTTAATTTCATTACAGAGATCTCCTGGTCAGTGTAATACATCCTGTGATTTCAGCTGCTGACACCTTGTAATTTAAAAGGGCCAAATCTCACAGACTGACATTTCATACACTGACCATTTATTTATACTACCAATATCATACAATAATCATACCCAACTGGCCAAGCTTCAAAGTGGTACAGTGGGGGATTGAGGAGGAACATAGGTCAGTGTTATGGAGGGAGTAAATGCATTGGGAAGAAGGGCATATGGAGGAAGAATGATAGGAGGGAAGTTTACCAGTCCAGAATTTGGCCATGAAGGTGGCATTATGGCACAGCTATCTGGACTTCAAGGATGGGAGGGACAGGACTGTGTATAGGTCACAGTGGTGAGCATGAGGGGGCACTATAGAACAAAAAGGCAGAAAGAGTTAAACAGGGTGTCCAGTCTAGCCAGGGTAGCTTTGGGGGTGGCACTGGAGACTATGTCTGCAGAGTCAATGGTGGGGAAGATCATTTTCTGCACAATTACACGATGGGTAGTGTGAAGAATGCAGTACGTGTTCCTGTATAGAGCACTAAGCTTCAGGTGTAGGTTCTTTTCCATTGCATTCACATGTGCTGTAAAGTTCAAATGGTGGTCTAACCAGACCCCAAGTTATCTAAAGTTGGTGACATTTTCAATAGGAGTACTGTTCAGGGTGTGGAAGGCAGATAGAGATTTGAGTTTAGCCAGTCACTACCTAGTGCCAAAGGACATGGAGACTGTCTTTTTGGCATTCAGGAACAGCTGGTTGGATTGGAACTGTTGCTGGACCTCATTGAAATCAAGTTGCAGTCTTGCCTCCGCATCAGTGTGTGAAGTACTAGATGTGTAAAGGACGGTGTCATATGCATACATGTGGATTTGGGTTGTGGAACAGGCAGTAGAGAGATCATTGAGGAAGATAGAAAATCCTGAAACAGCAGCACCTTGAAGGCCAAGCACGGAGGAGCCAAAACCACAGGCTCACTCCCAAACCAGCCACACCTCAGAGGTCACACATGGAGGAGCTACAGCCACAGGTACTAAGAAGCTGCATATGGAACAGCACTGTTGCTTTACCAGAACTGTGATGACTACCCCACCCATCCCTTAAATTATAGGTCACAAATGGTCACGTGATCTACTGCTGCCTGGCACAATCACCCCACTTCCCCCTCTGCAGGTTATTATTGGTGACCACTAGGAATCACTATTGAGCTCCCTTGCCCCTCTCTCTCTCTCTTCTCCTCACTTCGCCATCTGCTATTCTCCTCAACTCTATCCCCTCCTCATCCTGTTATCCACTACTCTGTCCATCCTTCCCTACTTTTTCCCTCTTTTCTCCATCCCCCTCCCTGGGTTTTGAACCTCTGAGCTTGCACCCCTGAGGCAAACGCTCTATCCATTACTCCACAGCAGGAGTCATAATTTTACCTGTCCAGTTATCTACCTTCTACAGTACCTGAAAGAACCCTAACCACAGTCTTTGATTGGCCGTTCACCCCCCACACCTACTTTCCAAACTACTCCCACTTTAATGTGGTCTCTTCCCCCACACATTCTTACCTAGCTCCAGTCATTTTCTGTTTTACATAAATGACTTCTGTCCTCCCACCCACTCACATTCTCTAACATGCACCTATCCATTCCTTCTCCTTAATCACCCTACTCTTCCTCTTCCTATTGCCTACCCAGTACACCTCTATCCCAGAGGTCATGTATACCATTCACATCTACTGCATTACCCCCTTACAGGGTACTGTGTCTCTTACCTCCCTATTCATAACTGATGTTACCCTGTCTGCAAGCTATTGTAGCCACACCTCCCACCATTGCTTGTTCTTGTACCCTTCCCCGTTGACCTCACATCACCCCTTTTGTATTCTAACCCAAAGAATTCCATGTCTAGAAGACCATGCTCTTTGCCTAAGTATCTTAAGTTGCAGCTGTTCAGGATAGCCTTGCTCCTGCTCCTAATTTCTGGTAATGTTCACCCCAATCCCTCCATCTTGGAAAAGTACACAGCACCCTGAAACTTGTCTCTATCAACATTCGCAGTCTCATACTAAAACTTTATGAGCTACAAGTCTGGGTGACACAGCATGACCCTGATGTTCTGACCCTAAATGAAACCTGGCTTTCTGCTAAAGTACCAGACTCTGCAATCACTATCAATGGCTATACACTGATTAGGCAAGACAAAGTTGGTAAAAGGGGTGGGGGCTGTGCCATCTATTTTAAGGACACCCTCAAGGGGCTTGCACTTTCCCCATTAACCTCATCAAACTACTGTCAGCTGTTAGGAGTCAAAATTCTCCTGAGACAGCATGGAAAATCCCTTAATATATTTTCCTCCTACATCTCCCCATGGAACAAGTCCTTGGGCTTGACATGGTCCTTGAATACCTTGACAGACTGCCGCAACACTCTGACTCTGTGGTTATGGGTGACTTTAATGTTATTTGGTTGGCTTATGAAGCTGACTTATACAAGGATGCCATTGCAGCACACGGTGTCAATCATCTTGAGAACACCCCTACAAGATTTAACCTAAGGACAAGGACTGGCACCCTTCTAGATCTGATACTCACCTCGTACCTCCAATGATTTGTAAACACACTAGTTCTCCCTGATTCAATGAGTGACCACTCCTCTGTTATCTGTCATTGGACAAAGCCTCAAAACCACCAGCCAAAATCTCGTACCAGTGTGTCCTGAAAAAAGGGCACCTCAATCAGTTTAGAGAATACCTTGCACAATGTGAATGGTCACCCCTTTGTGCATGCACCAGTGTCGATCATGCACTAAACTATCTTATTTCACAGTTTAGTAAAGCATATGATATCTTTGTCCCAATTCATAAAGTGAAGTCTAGGGGCATAACAAACCCCTGGATCACTGCAGACATATTAAGCTAAATGAAGGAGTGAGACAACCTCTGGTACCTCGTGCAAGCCACTGGGAAACAAGTGGATCAGCAGCGTTATTGAGCAGAAAGAAATGCTTGCACTCACTATATCCGTAGGGCCAAAATTTCCCACTTTCAAAGTGAGCTTACAAATTACTGGGGTAACAGTCATACTTTTTGGGCAAAGATCAAAGACCTCACAGGGAAGCCAAGTAGGGGATCACCTTCCATGTTAGTGGTTATAGGTGTTCCTATCCAGTATGCTAATTTGATCACTGATACATTCAGTGTTGCTTTCTAAGATCCCAGTGAGGTGCTTCCTCCAGACTTTTTCAATGCGTCTGGCAAAATGAGCACTAATGCCTCTGGCACCCCACCCTGAAAACCTCCCTTTTTACTTTAGAAGAGTCACGTTAGCTGAGGACAAAAAATATCTCCTCAAGGGCTTAGGCAAGTCTAGATATAGTAGTGACTCTCTAGATCTGAAACTTCTTTTCCTTGTGCTAGATGTAATACTGAAACCCCTGACCACCATCCTAAACCTATCCCTGTCGTTAAGACAGTTCCCTCAACATTGGAAAGCAGCAGTTGTTATGTTTGTGCACAAAAGTGGTAACAGAACACTTCACTCAAACTATCGCCCTATTTCAATCCTCCCACCTTTATCCAAAACCCTGGAGCGAATAGTCACTGACCAACTTACTGAATTCCTTACCAAATATAATATTCAATGCCCTCAGCAGCATGGTTTTCAGAAAGCCCACAGCACCTCCACAGCTCTTCTAGAATACACAGATTACATACACAGAGCTCTAGATCAAGGTTGTTTGGTTAGGTCTATTTACATTGACCTTACCAAAACATTCAATACCGTAAACCACGTCCTCCTCCTGTGCTTTCTCCCTGGTCTTGGCTTCTCCACTGCTGTGACATGCTGGTTCAAAATCTACCTTGAGAACAGAATACAGCAAGTCAGGATAAGTGATTCCCTCTCCTGTAGTCTTCCCATTTGCTCAGGAGTCCCATAAGGCTCCATCCTTGGCCACCTTCTTTTCAGGCTATTCCTTAACAACCTCCCCAAAGCTTACGCAAATAATATTATTCTTTATGCAGATGATGCAGTCCTTTCTCCAGCCACCAGAACCCCTTCACTCTCTCCATAGTCCTTCAATATAACTTCAAGAAGGTTGAGAGCTGGTTTGAGGACCACAAACTCCATCTCAACTACAAGAAAACTAAATTGATGCTTTTTGCCAGTCCTCATAACAAATACAAATTGACTAGCCTCATCAACTGTAACTCCAAGGGCCAGCCTCTTGAGTCTGTCCAAGAATTTAAATATCTTGGTATTATGCTTGATAACTCACTCACCTACACACAACATATCCAGCAGATCTCCAAAATGGTCAACTATAGAGGGGGGTCCTCTATCAATATAGGCACTGCCTTACAAAAGAAGACCTAAAACTAGTAGTTACTAGTTCAATACTGTCCAGCATTGATTATGGCTTGCTTATCTATGGTGCAGCCACTGACACTGCTCTAAAAAGACTCAGGCTCACACTAAATAAGGTTTGTAGGCTTGTGTCCGGGGCTGACAAATGCACAAATACATGTGACTTATATGTGCAAATTGAAAGGCTCCATTTAAATGGTAGGATCACCTACCAGACCTGCTTGTTCACCAAGAAAATCTGCCTCCCCCTAACTCCTCCAGCTATTCAATCCCTGTTACTAACCTTGCCAAACCAACATTGCATGCAGAGTACAGCTAAGCAGTCATTCCTTGCCCCTCTATATCAGACCTAAGGTCAATGAACCTTTAGTTTCAGGGCACCAACTTGGTTAAATAGTCCCCCATGCAAAATTCTGTCCAAAGCAAAAATTGGCACATATACAATTAAGCTCTGACAACACCTCACCTCTCTAGGTAAATGCGACTGTTTGCACTTGACTACTATTACCACCTCCCTGGGATATCTTGCTTTTTTCTTTCTACCCTCCTTCCTCTTTTATAGCCCTACCACCATTCCTTCACCTTACTAATCTGCCCACTGTTTCAAGAGCCTTCCTATTCTTCCTTAGCACCCCTCAATCCCCTTCCCTTTTCCTCTCACTCTCCCCCCCTTTCAGCTTATTCCACCTCTTTCAATTCTACAGTCTCTTTGCTCTTATCATTGTCAAAGTCTGTCTCAGGGCTGCACTCATACTGTTGTCTATGTACCTTGACTTATGTATTATTGTATGATTGTCATAGTGTACCTATTGTAATGCACTATGCTGTATTTACCTTGCCCTTGTATTAGGTTATATCTTGTTGTTATCATGTGACTTCATGTTGTACTCTTGTATTTTCTTTCAATGATGTGAAACCTTTATAAAAGAACCCCCAGTTCAAAGGTATTTGTAATCCTAGTTATCAATAAATAAATAAATATAGGGCCAAGTAGTAAACCCTATGGAACAACAGTGGTGATGGAGAGTGGAAGGGAAGGGAGGAGGCAATCTTGACCAACTGAGACATGCCTGATAGGTAGGATTGAAACTATGCTGTGGCTGGGGAGGGTTAACCCACCAGCAGTGAGTTTTTGGAAGAGGGAGTGGGATACAGTGTCGAAGGCTTTTGCCAGATCAACAAATATGGCAGAAGTAATCTGTCCCCAATCCATATTAGTGAGTATGGAGTCAGTGAGCCATAACAGGAAGGTGGTGGTGGAGTGGGACTTGTGGAAGCCAGACTGGAAAAGCATGAAAACTGAGGTAGACTCAAGATAAGGCGTGAGCTGAACAAGGACAATACATTCTTGAAGCTTAGCTAGAATGGGAAATAAGGAGATTGGATGATAGTTCCCTGGGGAAATGGGTCACCACCTTTGGGGAGAGGAATAAAGGTGAAGAGTTTCCAGACTGAGGGGACAGAGGATAGAGTAAAGGAAATATTTAGTAGAGAGGGCAGTGGGGAAGCTATGGCAGAAGTGAAGAGGTAGAGCAGATTGGGGTCTAGGCCATCTGGGCTCTTACCCTTGGTTGGGTTCAAGGCATATAGGGCCTTTAGAGCATTGTTTGGCATGATGGGAGAGAATGAGAATTAGGGAGAGGTAGAGCAGTTTGGTGCAGGTAGGGGGGGTTTAGAGAGGAGGCGGGTGAACATGTGTGGAGGGTGGTAAGGAGTGAGGAATCACAGAATGCAAAGAAAATTTTGAAAGTAGATGCCACAGATGGAGGGTCTGAATGTGTAGAATTTCCGTGGATGAGGGTTGGATGGGGGGGTGATTAAGGAGAGAAGAGGCATTTGGCAACTCTCCAGAACTTAGAGGGGTGGCTTAAGTTGGTGCTGAAGAATGTGGTGAAATATTCAGATTTTGCATATGTGGAGGCCTTAGCACAAGCATTTCTAAGTCGGCTGTAATAGAGAAGGAGAGTGTGGGATCTAGATTTTATGTAGGCCTTCCAGGCCTGGTTCCTAGGGCGCATACAGGCCAGCAGTTCAGCGTTAATCCAGGGGAGGTGTGAGCCTTTGACTCTTGTTAGTTAAACAGGACCATGCAGGTCCCAGATTTCAAGGGATTTTGTCTGGAAGTAGCTGAGGGCAGTGTCATTAGTCTTATATGGATGTCTAAACCTGCATTTTTTAGCTGTTTCTTTATTAATTCCATATGGGACACTGTCAAATGTTTTACCAAAGTCCATAAAAATGACATGCACTGAGATATCTTTATCTATTGATATGCCAATTGTTTCAAAGAACGCTAGCTGATTGCTTAAGCATGACTGCCCATTTCTAAATCCATGCTGTGTCCCATTCAAAAAACTCTTCTCTACTACATGCCTTTCTATTTTCTCCATCAGTATTTTTTTCCTGTATTTTCATGGCCACTGAAGTAAGACTAACCCGTCTGTAGTTTTTTTATCCTTCCTTGATCCCTTACTGTCATACTGTAGTGACTATAGCCTCCTTCCAGTGTTTTAGAAGTATCACATCTATTAGACTTGTTTTATAAATCTGACTAAACTGGTCCTGCCATGGTCTATGCCTGTTGTTTTAACACTCACTAATGTAAGTCATTTGGCCTTGAGCATTTGTTTGATTTCAACTCTTTAAGCTTTTCCAACACCATCTCACGGTTAATAGTGAAAGCCCTTTTTCCTCTACTTGCAATCTGTTCTGATGTGTATATCTTAGGCTGAATGCTGAACAAAAGCAATTGTTGCATATATTAGCCATATTGATTTCCTATCATACTTCTAAATGTTCTTCAACTACTGTTCCTACTTTACATGTTTCCCTTTTAAAGTTTGCATGTCTGTAGAAAAGTTTAAGGTTACCTTTGGCTTTGTCTGTGATTTGATTCTCATGGATTCTTTTTGCCACCCTAATTATAAATATTCAGTCTCATTGTGATGTTTTAAAGTCCACCTGGTCTTCTATATTATTTTTCTTTAAAGCTTTTCTATATACATTTTTTATTTTTCCTTATGCATCCCTTTACCTTTTTGCTAGCCATGCTGGCACTGTACCCTTCCTATCATATTTCTTAGATAATGGAATAAGTTCCATTTCCAATTTTTTTTTTAAGATGTCTCATATTTCACATGTACCCTTTCTATAGAACTCTCCCTCCCAGTCCCAATCACTTAAGGCCTTTAGCATTTCATGGAACATTTTCTTTGCATAGTTCTTATAGCTGTGGGCGGAGCCTAAAGCCATCTTGCTATCTGTAGCTGGAAAATGTAGTATCGTGGAATATATGTATTGGACATTTCAATATATCCTTTCATGCCAACTGAAATAAAATATTCCCTTCTTTCTGTTAAGAATGTTGGAGCCATAACTCCAAGCTGCTTATCAGAAGCCATTAGGAAACTAAAACAGCTTGTTAAATATTTGTTAAATATTGGTTGCCTATTAAACTGGATATTTGTTTACTCCCTTCAGAATGCAAAACACTGTGCATTTAAATACTTAGCATTTAAATGTCATCTTGATACTAGTTTCACTTGGAAATGTTTTGTCTTTCAAGAAAGATTTATATCTCATAAATGGCACCCTTTCCGAGCAAATCTATGATTTATACTGTTTTTTTAACCTCTACAGACATTATCTGAAGAGCACTGTGTCAGACATATGCCAGTTCTTGAGTGAATTGCTTTCACTAAATATGTAACAATCAGAAGCTATTTTCTACTATGCTTTTTGGGAAAAATATATTGAGCTACAGCAAACACACATACACACACTCTGTACATACCATCCTCATGGCCACAACCTTCAAAATAAATATTGCATTCTAATATTTTATAAAGAAAATGTTAATGTCAGTGAACACAGTGAAGTTCAGTTTAGAGTAGATTTCCTTTACATATTTTTATCCTATATTTTTGTACACACACTCACACACACACACACTACATACTATCCTTATGGCCACAATACTGCCAGGTAGCCTGGGCTCAAGTCCCAGCTGATGCACTTATTCTTTCTCACCTCTGTTTGCATGTGTTCCATAAAATATGCACACCACACTTCTGAGTGATTGTTACAAGTAAATATTTGTGTTGCCATTGGGTTGTGCATTCGAGAAAGAGTAATGTGCTTAGGGACAGCCCAGGTTCCAGTTGCCTCAGTGGTGCAGCTGGTTAGCGCAATTGGAATGGTATTCCGGGTGGCCTGGGTTCAAGTCCCAGCTGAGGCACTTATTCCTTCTCCCCTCTGTTTGTATGTGTTCCAACAGCTATGCACACCACACTCCTGTTATGATTGTTACAAGTAAATATTTGTGTTGCCATTGGGTTGTGCATTTGAGAAAGAGTAATATTCTCGAGGACAGCCTGGGTTCCAGTTGTCTCAGTGGCGTAGCTGGTTAGCACAATTGGAATGTTATTCTGGGTAGCCTGGGTTCAAGTCCCAGCTGAGGAACTTATTCTTTCTCACCAATGTTTGTATGTGTTCCATAAAATATGCACACCACACTTCTGTGTGATTGTTAAAATAAAGAAACTGTTTGTTTCTGTAATGACCACAGTGAAGTTCAGTTTAGAGTACATTTCCTTTAAATATTTCTTATCCTATATTTTGTATCCTGGATAGTGCAGGGGAGAAGCTACATCTCATTGTCATAGGGATCTTCATTTACACATTTATGCACTTTATTTACTCAGGTTGTCCCAGATTAGATGCAATATCTTGTTTTCAGTGGGATCATGATTTTTCCATTTTGATAATGTATTTCTTCAAGGTAGCCTAGTCCAGGGCCCCCATATTCAAAGGAGATGCAGAGCACAACCTGGCAGAAAAGGAAGATGTGCCGCACAACTCCAACAATGCACCACAGTGTAATATTCAAATGTGTGGGACGTGCCTGCCATAAGGGAATGGGCAGTGTGCACATAAATAGTATGACGTTCAAGTCAAGGGTGCATTCCCATGCATATGCTGTGCTGCAGCATACTCAGTGGGAAATTTGCCCCTCGCAGCCCAGAGCAGTGCAGCTAACAGCTAGGCCATAGATGGCTGGTCTAACCTGGCCAGCCACCCACAGGTAGGCTGCGGAAGAGCACCCAGGTGCACAGCAGCCTGGCGGCCCTGGTGGACTAGAGGTACACCCTCCTATCCCCTATCAATCCAACTCCATCCCAGAAGAGCTCCATAGTGTAGGGCCCGCCTGGACCCAATCGCACCAGAGGAAACCATGGTCCATATCCGCAGCACAGAGGACCCCCTCCAACTGCCTTGGTACATAGACAACCCTTCTCCTCCCATACCCAACCTACATAGAAACATAGAAGTTGATGGCAGATAAGGACCATAAATCCCATCCAGTCTGCCCATTTCTTTTTCTACCTTATAAATGTGCCATTGGCCTTTGCCCTGTCAATGGCCTATCTATTCATACTGATCTGTATTGCTCTGTTTTGCCTATCCCATGCCTGTTTGAAGCCCTGCACTGTATTCATAGCCACCACTTCCTGAGGTAGGCCGTTCCATGCACCCACCACCCTTTCTGTGAAAAAGAACTTCCTCACATTACCCCTTAATCGGCCTCCCTCTAATCTCATGCTGTGTCCTCTTGTCCTGCTATTTTTCTTATATTGAAACATGTTAGACTTTTTCACCTTGTTAATGCCCTTAAGGTGTTTGAATGTTTCAATCATATCACCTCTCTCCCTCCTTTGCTCTAGACTATACATATTGAGTGCTGTTAATCTCTCCTCATATGTTTTCTGATGCAGTCCCTGCACCATTTTGGTTGCCCTTCTCTGGACTGCCTCAGTTTGGTTAATGTCCTTGTGAAGGTGTGGCCTCCACTACTGCACACAGTACTCCAGATGGGGTGTAACCAGTGTCTTGTAAAGAGGGATTATTATCTCCCTCTTCCGACTTGCGATACCCCTACTAATACACTCTGACATCCCCCTAGCCTTACCTACTGCTTTAGTGGTCTGCTTGGATGATTTCAGGTCATCGTTGATGATGATGCTCAAGTCTCTTTCTTCCCTTGTCACTGCCAGCAACTCCCTCCCAGCCTATAGGTGGCTTCAGGGTTTCTCTTACCTATGTGCATGATCTTGCACTTCTTTGCATTAAACCCCAGTTGCCACTCTTCCGACCATTTTGCTAGTTTATCCAGATCTCTTCTCATTCTGCCCACCCCATCTGGATCATCTACTCTGTTGCAGATCTTGGTGTCATCTGCTAACAGACAAACCTTACCCTCCAGTCCATCTACAATGTCACTGATGAAGATATTGAAGAGAACTGGCCCCAGGACTGATCCCTGAGGTACCCCACTTATGACTTGCATCTCTTCTGACTGTATACTGTTTAACACCACTCTCTGTTTTCTGCCTGCTAACCAGTTTGCCAACCAGTTGACCAATTTCTGACCCACCCCGAGCCTACCCAGCTTATTAATCAATCTTCTATGTGGAACAGTATTGAAATCTTTGCTGAAGTTAAGGTAGGCGACATCAACTGCTCCCCCCTTGGCCCACCACTCTGGTTACCCAGGCAAAGAAATCTATGAGATTAGTTTGATAGGACCTTCCTTTTGTAAACCCATGTTGTCTTGGATCCTGTGCTCTTATGGATTCCAGGTGTTGCACTATCCTTTCCTTAAGGAGTGCCTCCATAATCTTGCCCACTACTGAGGTAAGACTGACTGGTCTGTAGTTCTCTGCCTCCTCCCTGCTACTACTCTTATGGAGTGGGATCATGTGAGTCCTTCTCCAGTCTTCTGGGACCTCTCCTGTGCTCAGAGACTCACTAAACAGTTCTGATAATGGCTCTGCTATTTCCACGCTTAGCTTCTCTAGTACCCTGGGATGTATGCCATGACCTGTTGTGGAGACTGGCACTGTCTTCTACACCCTGCCACAGCCAGCCACCGACTGCACTGGACTGGGGCCAGGGACCTGCACTCCAGAATGACCCAAGTGACTATACCATAGATTAGGGCACTATACAATCTGCGGACACACCAGTGTATGCAGCTGCATGTATGTCCCTGGCAATCATAAAATGAAATTGGCATACCTCCAATGCATGTCTTGTTGATGCTGTATCTTCCTGCTGTCATACACACTTCCCCTTTCCCCTGTGTAACATGCCACCCTCCGGACCGCTGAGGTATCCCGGGTGCTATGGGGTGTGGTATCCTACAATGCCATTTGTAGTGTATGCTCAAGACTATGGATGGTGCGTTCGTGGTTCCCTGATTGTACAAACAAATAGGAGGCTGGCTGTAACATGCCTGTTCTTGGACCTGTGTGAGTGAGTACAGCACTGGCATTCACCCGCACTGAACAGTGCAAGATCACCAGGATGATGTATCTGCATATGAGTGCCTGAGGTATATGGCCACTGGGCGTTATTTCCCGAACACAGCTCATACCTATGTGTGACACATTCCAGCATCCTACTGCTAGTACTCCACCACCCAAAAATCAGATGCCATTTCTTCTGTGAACTATCCAGGCTAAATATACAGCAATCATCAGGCATATTCTAGGAAACTACATTGTAAAAATGTGTAAAAGGAAGACCACATTGAAACTGCCTATCAGCAGATCTGCATTGTACAAATTCATTAGAAATAATGGGTAAAAGCATCCCAAAAGCTCTCCACATCCATATCGGCTCTGACCAGAATTTGTTTTTGATGGTGGTACCTCTTTCCTTTTGGAAACTCCTATTTGTGCTACATTGAACCATGTTGTGGTCACTGTTCTCCAGCATCTACTGTACCATACAGTACAACTTTTAATGTCATTGGTCATATTAGTGATCACAAGGTCTAGTATATTGCCCTATCTGGCTGCTTCTGTCATATGCTGGGTAAAATTGTTTGTGCTTAGAATTCTCATGAATTATTTTTCTATCCCTGTAACATGCCTCTAGATTATGCCTGTTTATCTCTGGCAAATTCATATCCCCTCCCTCATGTCTTCCTTCTTACATAAAGCTCCAGTATCATGTACCTGTAATCCATCAATTACCTTAACCTACACTGGTGGCCTACAGTATGTTCCCAGATATAGAATTCTGTCTTTTCTCTTCCCCTTATTTTTAGCAAAATCTCTCCCTGTTCACTTCCTTTTGGCTCTTCTGTTCTTTGTACTATGAACACTCCTTAACATATACAGCCACACCTCATGCTCTTCTATCTGTTCTGTGCTTCCTATAGATGTTATATCCTTGTATATGGTTTGGTCAAGCTTCACTTTCAGATCAGCATGTTTCCATTGTACAAAAAATATCAACATTCTCTACTTTCAGAAGTTCACCCCTCTTATTAGCCATACTTTATGCATTACATAAAATATGTTTCTTTCTGTTCCTCCTCTAGGGGCCTCTTCAAGATTCTCAGGATGAGACTAAAAACTGCCAGCGACGTAGCTTTTAGTGTCACCGGACCCATCCTGTGGAATTTGTTTCCTTCAGCTGTAAGGGAGACCCCTTCAGAGGAGGTATTTACATTCCACCTCAAGGCCTTTTCTGTTCAACCAGGCATTCCCAGACACTGTCTTTTAGATACTGTCTTTTAGATATTGCTTTTAATGACTGCCATGTTTTAGGAATTGCCTTTCTGTTGCAGGTTATCCTTCCACCTTGTTGTGGCCTACTTTTATCTATTATTGCTGTGTTCTATTTTTTACTGTGTGATATTTTATCTATTGTTTATTTGTACATTTGTCTCTACAGCACCCAGACCCTCCAGGACTGGGTGCCTAAAAATAAAATGTGCCTTGTCTTGCCTTGCCATTTACACTCATCCCCTCTACTCTGCTCTTTTTTTCCCCCTTTCTGCATTCTCCCATTAGTGCTCACGCATGTCTCAGTCTCCTTATTTCTTTCACAAACTGATTCCTCACTTCTTAATTTCCCAGTCCCTTCTTTGGTCAGTTTAAAGCCCTGTTGATATGTAAATTATTTTTTTCTGCCAGAACCATCACACTATTAAAGTTCAAGTGTAAGCAATCCCTTCTGTGGAGGTCAGTTGCATTATTAAATGTGTCTCAGTTTCAGCAAAACCTGAAATTCTCACTTTTAGCAAACACTCTGAACCATGTATTCATTTTTATGTTGGCTTGCGCACTTGCGCAAGCAACATCTTGCAGTAGTGCAGGTTTGGGGGTGTGGCCGCTGTTGGGCAAATGCAGGGCACGCATCAGTAGGTGTGTCCCTCATTCCCCAATCAGCCTGCATGCCGGCGCCACACCATGCATACATAATGGGGCGAGCACATTTAAGTAAAGGTCTGCAGCAATCTGAGCAAAGCTCATCATACACAGCGGTCTTTTGCTTGCCGTGCTCGCCACCATTATGAGCATGGTCGGCGAGCAGGCAGCCGCTTCATGTCTGCTGGACATCGGGGTGCCTAATCCCCTGTCAGTAACCACCCCTGCTGTCTTTGTGGTGCCAACAGGGGAGCCCACTCCCATAGGCATACCCCCAATGTTGAATGCCGAGGGGGTGCCCAACTCTCAGTTCACGGCCCCCTGCTGTCTTTGTGTGCCAATGGGGAGCCCTCCCATTGGCATCACCCCCCAATTGTTGAATGCAGAGGGGATGCCCAATCCCCTCGGCTTGTGCCCCCCCTGCTTTCTTTGTTTTGCCGATGGGGTGACCAATCCCGTCGGCATTACTCCCTCCCGTGTTGTTGTGCAGCAGGGTGCCCAATTCCCGCTGGCTACTGACACCCCCTAAAATAGTAGGTGGCATGCTGGGAGCCCACCCAGCATGCCAAATGCCCTGGAAAACTAAAACTGTCCCGCGATGGTTTTCCTGTTTTTTTATCCTGTAAAACGAAAACTGGCCCTCATAGTCTTGATGCCCTCCCCACCCTCACCCACCCACTGTGCACCCAGCCTCCCTCATCCCCCCCCCTCATACTTACCTCCAGAGTCTGGCGCGACAATCTTTGCTGGACCGGGAACACGTCTGCACTCTTCAAAGCTGACCGCGAACTGAGGAAATGCCGGTAAGCTGTATAATGGAATGAATAGGGTTTTTTCAACTTTGCTGCATATCTCGGGCATTTCTTGGAATTTTGGCATGAAATTTTCAACATGGGTTTTTTGGGGGGACCTCCTCATGAATTCTGTCACTGTCATGGTGTTAATCGGCCTCAAAAGGTGATTTCACAGTCACTGCCTGAAATAACCTTTCGGGACCCATTAACAAAATGACAGTGCCAGTGTTCATGAGGTGGCCTCTCAAAAAGCCTATGTTCCAAATTTGGTAGGAAAAATCCAACAAATACCTGTTTTACGAGCGTGCATTGCGCATTTGCTATGCAGGCTCTTAACTTTGCACATTCACAATATTTTAATGCTGGATTTTCAGCATTGTCATTTTTGTACACCTCCTTGTGAACAGTACAGCTGTTATTTTCCATATCCTGCCCAAAATGTGTTTCCACACGTCCGGCACACAATAGCAAAGTCGATGTGGGAAATCAGTGGTTGGGCCAGATTATGAAAATGACAGTGACACAGTTCATGAGCAGAGGTCCTAAAATGCCTATGTTGAAAATTTGGTGATGATACTCCATAAAATGACTGTGTTACGAGTGTGCATTAGCAGATTGCACACACGCTCGTACTGTCATGCATTTGTGATATTTTCACTCTGGATTTTCACTATTGCCATTTTTCCACACCTCTTGATGAACAGTACAGCTGTCATTTCACATATCCTGCCCAAAATGTATTTTTGCACTTCCGGCGCAGAATAGCATGGCCGCTATGTGAAATCACTTCTTGGGGCACTTTGAGGAAATAACAGTGACACTGTACATGAGCAGAGGTGCTAAAATGCCTATGTTGAAAATTTGGTGCCAAATGCTCATAAAATGGCAGTGTTGCAAGCGTGTGTTGCATATTTCCCATGCACCCTTGTAACTTCGCAAATTTGGTATATTTACATGCCACATTTTCAAAACTGGCATTTTTTTACACCTCCTTATGAACTGTGCAGCTGTCATTTTTCACATCCTGCCCAACATGTTTTCCCACACTGCACTACCAAACACCTAAAGGGACACCCTAATGCCTGTCACTGTTTGCAGGGTGGGGGTTGGTTGGTATCAGTTCAATACTTGACTGCCACCCCTATGATGCATCTCTCTAACTCCTGCACTGCCAATGGCAGCAAGCCAACATTTGGCATTGACAAATGCTTGTCTTATTGTCAACAGTCAAATGGTCTAGCCTTTGGTACCAGCAAGATTTCTAAGAGAACAAGGGGATCTCCTCTTACTTTCAGTTTTTCACATATTTCCTCAAAATCCATTTTTATGCCTTCACCAAGGAGGTTTCCTACATCATTAACTCCTACATGCAACAAGACAATTGGCTTATCCTCTGCCACCATTAAAAAGCCATCTAGTCCCTTATTTAAATCTGCTAACCTTGATCTTGGCAGACAATGTACAGATGCAGTTTCTTTTCTGTTTTTACATACTACTGAGTCTGTATACAGTACCTCAGGATGGAGTCCACCAGTACTATTATAGTAGTGTGCTCCTTCACTGGCTCCTGTGTTGATTCAGTCTCCCCTTCCTGCCAGTCCTCCTCCTCTTCAATATTATATATAACTCCAGATCTATTTTCTGTGCTCACAAGATGGCAGTCACCTACTATCACCTTCTTTCATTTATCTCCTCTTGTATCCTGCACACAGGAGTCATGAAACTCTACATCTATCATTTCATCCACCCTCTTTTTTATGTTTGCTTGCACGCATGCGCAAGAAACATGACATGACAGCTTAGGAGAGAAGTGGGTTGTGGAGCGAGCACTGTTACAGCCAAAGGGAGGCACTGCATTAGGGGGCTTGGCTATGGTGGACCAATGGAGGCACAGTGTGATGATGACACTGGTCTCCAAAAGTGCACCAACTTCTAATGTTTTTGCTGCAGCAATCAGGGGCCACCTCATCATTGCAGCATCGGTCATTGTGCTGCAATGAGGGAGCGACCCGTCATTGCAGGGCAGAATGTTAACTAGCATAATACTGTTTGTGAACATGGCAGGTGGCTTGCCGCCATGTTCACAAACAATATTATGTTGCCCCTATGCCGAGGGGGTGCCCAACCCTCCTTGGCAACAAGTGCCCCCCCAGACAGTCTTTGTTTGCCGACAGGTGCCCCAATCCCCACCAGCTTCAGTGCGCAAATGTCCCTGTCATCTGTCTGCTGATGGTGAGCCCACTCCCCATCAGCAAGATCTAACCCAACCCCCCATTTTCTTGTGTACCAATGGGGGTGCCTAATCCCTGTCAGCATGATTCCCCCCCCTCTCATTATGCCGACGGGGGTGCTCAATCCCCATCGGCATGATGGCCCTCCTTTTCTTGTGTGTCAATGGGGGTGCCCAATCGCCTGCTGGCTACCGGTTCCCCTCAAAAAAAAAGTCCATTGGCATGCTGGGAGCCCACCCCAGTGTTCCAAATGCCCCTGCAAAATAGAAAACCTTCCCGCATTGTCTTTTTGTTTTTTTTTTCCTGTGGAGAAAAAATGGTCCCACGCAGTCTCCCAGACACCCTTCCACAACCCGCACCCACCCACTGCACACCTTGCCTCCCCACACCCCCCCTCACCCCACACTCACCCTCAGAGTCCAGCGCAAAAATCTTCGGTGGACCAGGAACATGTCTGCACTCTTCAAAGCCAACCGCAAACTGAGGAAATGCTAGTAAGCTGTATAATGGGATAGATAGGGTTTTTTTCAACTTGCTGCATATCTCAGGCATTTTTTTGGATTTTGGTACCAAATTTTTAATGTGGGGTTTTTGGGACCCCTCCTTGTGAATTCTGTCACTGTCATGGCATTAATCGGGCCAGAAGGGTGATTTCGCAGTCACTGTGAGAAATCACCTTTCAGGACTGAGTAACAAAATGACAGTGTCAGTGTTCATGAGGTGGGATCTCAGAAAGCTTATTTTGCATAAAAGCCTGTGTTGCATATCTGGTGAAAAAATTCCTAGAAATGACTGTTTTACAAGCGTGTGTTGTGCAGTTCCTATGAAGGCTTGTAAGTTTGCGATTTGTAACATTTGCACTCCAGATTTTCAACATTGCCATTTTATCACACCTACTTGTGAGCAGTACAGCTGTCATTTTTCACATCTTGCCCAAAATGTGTTTCTGCACATGTAGCGCATAATGGCACAATAGGTGTGCAAAATCAATATTGGGACAGATTAAGAAAATCACTCACTGTTCATGAACAGAGGTCTTATAATGGCTATGTTGAAAATTTGGTAAAACAATTCCAAAAAATTACTGTTTTATGAGCGTGCGTTGCGCAGTTCCTACGCACACTTGCAAGTTCATGAATTTGTAACATTTGCACTCCAGACTTTCAACATTGCCATTTTATCACACCTACTTATGAGCAGTAGAGCTGTCATTTTTCACATCTTGCCCAAAATGTGTTTCCGCACATGTAGCGCATAATGTCGCAGTCGGTGTGCAAAATCAGTGTTTGGGACAGATTAAGAAAATCACAGTTACACTGTTCATGAGCAGAGGTCTTTAAATGGCTATGTTGAAAATTTGGTAAAACATTCCTAAAATTACTGTTTTATGGCGTGCATTCATGAGGTCCTAGTCACGTAGTAAGTGCACAACTTTTAATATTTGCACTCCAGATTTTCAACAATGCCATTTACCACACCTCCTTATGAGCAGTACAGCTTTAATTTTGCACATCTTGCCATAATGTGTTTCTCGCGATGTAGCATACAATGGCACAGTAGGTGTGCAAAATCAATGTTTGGGACACATTAAGAAAATCACAGTGACACTGTTTATTAGCAGATGTCCTAAAATGTCTATGTTGAAAATGTGGTGAGAAAAGTCCATAAAATGACTGTGCTATGAGCATGCATTGCGCAGTTTCTACGCACGCTCATACCTTCGCACATTTGCAATATTTTCACTCCAGATTATCAACACTGCCATTTGCCTGCACCTCCTCATGAGCAATACAGCTGTAATTTTTCACATCCCGGCCCAACTGTGTTTTTGCACTTGTGGCACAGACTAGTGTGGTCGTTATGGGAAATCCATGTTCAGGACACATTAGGAAAATCTCACTGACACCGTTCATTTAGCAGAGGTCCTAAAATGGGTATGTTGAAAATCTGGTGACAAACGTCCATAAAATGACTGTGTTATGAGCGTGCATTGCTCAGTTTCCACGCACACTCGTAACTTCACACATTTACAATATTTTCACACCGTATTGTCAACATTGCCATTTTTCTACATCTCCTTATGAACAGTGCAGCTGTCATTTTGCACCTCCTGGTCGAAATGTGTTTTCACACTTCAGGCACACAATAGCACGGTCACTGTGGGAAATCACTGTTTGAGACACATTACAAAAATCACAGTGACACTGTTCATTAGCAGAGGTCATAAAATGCCTATGTTGAAAATTTGGTGATGAAAGTCCATAAAGTGACTGTGTTACGAGCATGCATTGAGCAGTTTCCATGCACACTTATAACTTTGCACATTTGTTATATTTTCACCGGTATTTTCAACACTGCCATTTTTCCATACCTCCTTATGAACAGTACAGCTGTCATTTTTCACATCCTGGTCGAAATGTGTTTTTGCAGTTCCGGCGTAGACTACTGTGGTTGCAGTGGGACATCAGTGTTCAGAACACAGTAACAAAATCACAGTGATGCTGTTCATCAGCACAGGTCGTTAAATGCCTATGGTGAAAATCTGGTGATGAAACTCCATAAAATGACTGTGTTACGCACATGTGTTGCACAGTTTCCATGTATGCTTGGAACTGCAAGCATTGTTAATATTCCCATAACACATTTTCAACATTGCCAACTCTTCATACCTCCCTATGGATGGTTCAACTGTCATTCTTCACATCCTGCCCAATCTGTGTTTTCATACATGTGGTGCAGAATGGCACTGTCACTGTTGGAAGTCACTTCTCAGGACACATTGACAAAATCACACTGCCACTGTTCATGAAAAGAGGTCCCAAATGCTTTCATGAGGTGGGCTCACAAAAAGGCCACGTTCAAAATTTGTGCTGTGAATACCAGCAAATGCCTGAGGCATTAGGATTTCTAACCATAACATCCTACCCTGTACAGACAGACAGGCATTGGGGTGTGCCTTTGGATTGCCGACCATACTGCTCATGCCATCCCACCCCAACCCCCGCCACAGACAGGCATCGAGGTGTACCTTGGACTCTTCATCCCAAGACTTCACACCATTCTCCTATGCTGCACCCATTTCAATGTATGTCCTTTTGGAATGGGCTGACTGTAAAGCCAAACACCCTAAGGCACAGGTCAACACATCTTGCTGTCTTCAGAATAGGGTGAGGTGACATGGCTTGACCATCATGGGTGACGACCCAAAAACTTATCCCACATCCTGTCTGTCTCTACAGCATGGAGGTGCAGTTCATGTCAAGTTTACTACTTCACTGCCATTCCTATTCTACATCTGTCTAACTCCTGCATTGCTAATGCTAATACCAGCAAGCAAACATTTAGCATTGACAAATACTTGTTCTTTTTGGTCCCTTGATGTTTCCTATATCAAATGTGACCTCCTTCTGTCTTTTTCAGTCTCTTTCTGCAGACATCTGAATCAATGAATTTTCAACAAATCCTTCCAGCTGATTCTTTCCCTCAGTGCTATTATTTCCTCTTCCAGATTTTGTGTGCAAGTACACCTCTCACATTTATTTCCTCCTCCTCACTGCATGCCCCATACAAGAACATTCTGCACTTGCCACATTTAATCATCTGAGTTTTACCCTCCTGCCTTATATTTGCATCCTTAATTTGATCTTCCATTTTCATAATGTATCTTTAAATAAACCTTTCAGTTTCAGAAATGTAACTTAAATTAGCCATTTCTTGTTATTAATTAGAGCTGTGCCAAATTTTAAATTCATGGGCAAAATTGTCATGAAATGACCAAACTTTGCCTCTGCAGAGCTCTGCAAAGTTTTCCCCACCCTCAGAAACTTTGACTTCACCCGAAATCGTGAAGTTCTGCCTGTGTAGTGTGACATTTCACCAGCGAATTGCAGAATGTTGCCCCCAAATAGCAACTTTCCACCACTTGTGGGTGGAATTATACACTTAACAGTGGAACTTCTCTGTTCTGTGCTCCATAAGTTTTTTGAAATTGAGTGAAATGTGTGGATTAATTTACAGAGCAAACTTTACCAACTTCACCCAGCTCTGTTGTTTATATAGAGTTTTATGTCATCCCCTATTCTCCTCAGTTCATGCCCACTTGCAAATCTTACTATTTAAATTGTTCTTTGTAACCCAGGTGAACCTGGAATGCTGCTTCAGTCACACTAGTAGCATGAACACCTATATTGCCATTTTAGTTAAAAATCTATTTTGACCTTACTCATAGAGATTTGTCTGCCTATGTCTACTCTTAGGCTGTTTTAATAAAAGTAATAAAAATCCTAAGGCTCACAGTTGTATTGGCTCCACTGTATTATGCCACCTTCCTTCTAAGTACAAGTCCCAGCAGTCATTGCTCCCTTCTAGCCTCAAAGTATAGAACAGAATACAAATAGAGATATATATTTTTTTTATTTTCTAGATAAAACATAGATAGTAATAGGGACAGGGGTAAAACTTCACCAGGAAATTTCTCTTATACACCAAAACAGTATTTATATAGAGCAGCAACAAAAACTTCAACTTAGAATCAGATCAAAAGAACTTTCAACTCTCTGGACAATACAGGGCATCTCTTCCATGTTTCAGAAACTGCTTAATTCTTAGGTAACAGTATAAGGTCCACAAGGCACAATGCCTATTTTCATTGGTGATCCCAGAGCACTGTGGAGGTTAACTGACAGGCTCAGTCACATAGTATGCAAGTAGAGGTTGTGTGAATCACATCCAGGTCTGCTGGATGTGACAAGTTCATTCACAGCTCATTACTGTAGCCTCTAGGCTATACTGCCAGCCCCAAACAATTAATGTTTGCTTATGCATTATACTGTTGATACTGTGTATATATATATATCAGCAAAAAACTCTGTTTAATGCATCAGTTAGGGTTGTTCCACGGTGACAAAAGTGAGGAAATTCGGTGTTAGGGTTGAAACCCCCCTTGGACCCCAAGCCCACCCCCCCAACCGGCACTGGGGTGCGCATGAATCATCGGCTAACTCTCACCCCATCACATGTGTAAAGCAGCAGAGGTAAAGAAGAATGGGGTGAGAGTTGGGACCAAAGGCTGTCGCCCCAATCTCAGTGAGTTGGGGATGGGCTGGGATCAAGGGGTTTTCAACCTAACACTGAATTTCTTCACTTTTGTCGCTGTGGAACAACCTTAACTGATGCATTAAATGGATTTTTTTGGCTCTAATTTCCCTTCTTTTTGAGAATGATATCGAGAAATAGTGAATGTAATGCAGCGGCAGGAGCGCACCCACCACGTCATGCAGCGGTGGGAGCGCAGGGCCCCCCACCACGTGATGTCTTGTGACATAGTAACAAGAACAGCCATGCAAACATAAATGCTAACAGTGGCGCACATGGTAATGCAAACGCGAATGAGAACAGAAAGGGTAACGACACGGTGGTGTAGACGGAACAGTCCGCCACGTGATGTCTTGTCACGAGTAACATGATGCCCACAAATGCAAATGGTAATGCGCATGGTGACACAAAACAGAAAGAGAAACAGTACTGTAGAAAGAAATGGTAAAAAATAACGGAAAAGCAAGCGCAAATGAAAAAGCAAAGGATAACCCACAAGGTGGTGTAGACGTGAACGGTAAGTGAAACGGGTATGGAACCGCAAGAGAAAAGAGCAACGGTAACAGTAATGGAAGTGCATAGTCTGGTTTTCCCCAAAAACTTCATAGAGAAAGACAGTGAGTACAAAGTGTGTATGCATAATAATGGGTCTCGGAGCAGAAAATGAGGAGTTGGAATACTAAATTGCTTATATCTCAGGAACCGTATGACATAGAAAAAAAATTTAAAAGTCATATGATTTATGACTTTCCTGGCTAGTTTTGTACTCAGTCCTGTGCAGGGGGCTAAGAATTTTTCCTACATGAAGTCCATATCTCGCACTATTTCCGAGATATGGGCCCTGAAAGGTGCGGCAAATGCTGTAATGTTATCCTATGGGAAAAAATGAGAAGTTCGGAGTGCCATAACTTTGGCTCCCTGTAATATTTTTTCACCTAACTACTAAAAGGCACATTTGTGGGATGGTGTCTGTCTTCCCTCCAAATTTCAGCCCAAAACATGGAACCATTATTTTGCAGCAGGGCGCCAAAGGATTGCTGCAATGCGTCAGAAGCCGTAATGTTATCCTATGGGAGAAAGTATCAACTTTGGAGTGCCTTAACTTTGCCGCTGTGTAACATTTTTTCAACAAAAGACTGAAAGGCACATCTGTGAGATGTCGGCTGTGTTCCCTCCAAATTTCAGCCCAAAACACCTAACCGTTCTTTTGCAGCGGGGTGCCAAAGAATTGCTGTCATTTTCCCACAGCCTAGAAAAGTACTGTCGCAATTTGCGAAAGCTTTCACAAATTCATTTGACAGTGTCGCAAGTGTGAAAGTACTTTGCGAAAGCACTTTTTCCAGATATGTGAAAAACATATTTCTGGGGTGTTTTACCCCAAAATAAAGACATGGCTAGCATCCTCAGGGTCCAACTAGGTGAATACAAAAAGAATTAGGTTGCTAGAGGGTCCCAAATTTAAATGGCAAGCATTTTTCTGATCACCAACTGAAAACAAAATGGCAGATTTGTGACAGTAAAAGGGCCATTTGTGAAAGTAAAAACTGCATTTGCGACACTGTCAAACTTTTTGTTAACTTTTCCCTTTGACTTATAATGGGAACTTGTTTTTTGAATAACTTTTGAATCATTTAATGTTTTTCATGAAATCTTCAAAAGGCACATTGGAGACCCAGGCCGCATGTTCCCTGAAGATCTGGCACTGGTCGCGAAAACCGTGCGACCTGTAGGCGCGACCATAGAATTTAAAAAAAAGCGTAAACGCATGCACAGATCACACTTAATAACTTCGCAGCCATATATCTGACCAGTACAAAACTTGGCAGATCCCAAGGCATGTGGGTTTTAATCAAGTATTCTAAATTTCAGGCAAATCCATCAAACGGTTGTAAAGTTATTAAGGTGCAAAATTTTAGGTTTATCATGTAAATGGCTCCTCAACCCTAACTATGGTAGCACTACAGTGCTACCATAGTATATAAATATATATATATATATATATATATATATATATATATATATATATATACACAATATACAGTGAAGCCTGCCAGGATGAAGCACAGAGCCACAGGTTTCCTGCATGTCAAAAGGATAACTGCCATTGAAACTGCATTGTTTGCTGCAGTAACTCTACTGCAGAATTCTGCAGGTTGGGCTTCATCCTGGTGGGCTTTACCTGTATATATATATATATATATATATATATATATATATATATATATATACATACTCATTTATTTATGCCTGAAATGCTCATAGACTATTCTGAACATGTGGGGAAATTTTTGAATATGAACAGGAACATTGGGATGCCTCTGTTATAGTGGATAATCATTTATTGACAGTGTTTGAGTCCACTGTTGTATCTGATTATCATTTGGGATAATAATAATACAGGAGGGAAATGCAACAAAAGAGAAAGAGGGAACACATTATTTACCTTAGAAGCATTTTTAAAGTTTCTCCATGCCATATTCTGTATCTGCTTGTGTTATTTTTATATATATATATTATTTTTGCTACTTGAATCTCTCACATTTAATAATTGGACATATCCAAGGTCTGTACTGAATGGATGATGCTGGCCTAAAATATTTTACAGTACAGAATATTGGTTCAAGTAATATTATAAATAAGACAATATTTTGAAAGATCAAAAAATAATGGTAAAGTGAGATTAAGAAGAATTTATGGGGTCAGAGATAGCTGCCCCACATAGTAGATACTTTTTGTAGAGCTCCTCAGAGTTTCTATTAATTTTGAGGACAGTATTGAAGACATTAAGGTGATATGCCACCGGAGACAAGCAATTACCATGCAGTGTGGTTTCACATAAGGATGACAGCAAAGACAAACAACCCAAGGACAAGGCTGGACTTCAGGAGGGCAAATTAAAAAAAAAAATGAGCAAATGCCTCAGAGATTACCGAAATGGGGGATTGTCTGGGTGAGGAGGAGGAATATAGGGGCAACTTAAGGGATGGCATAGGGAAGGCAACAAACCGCTGTGCAAAAGAAGGTAGCAGGAACAGAAGAAAAAGAGACTGCTATGGTTCTCAAGGGAAATGACTACAAAGATGAAGGCTAAAGGGGTAGCATTCAGGAGATACAAAGATATACACTGGTAAGAGGATAGGGGGGTGTACCAGGAAACACATACAGAAGCAGAAAATGAGGGTTGCAAAGGTGCAAACTAGGGAGAAGCTAGCCAATGGGTAACTAAGGGGGCAAGACCTTTTTTATGTACATAAGTGTCAAAAGGAAGAGAAGGGGTAGGTTTGTGATGTTAAGAAAGTCATGGGGTGATGGTGCACAGGGAGATCAGGAAAAAGCAGTTATCCTGAACAGATACTTCTGTTCAGTTTTTGCATTGCAAATGGAAGGGGGCTGGACCACATAAAAACAGCAGAAACACTGGGTAGGGAGGTAGGCGCAAGCCTATTCACAGAAGAAAGGGTCCTGAAAGTTGATAAAGATATGAGATCAGATGGGGGTACTCCCAAGGGTGCTGAGGAAACTCAGGGGGGTACTGGATGCACCTCTGAGAGCCACGTTCAGCAACTCACTGGCAACAGGAGTGGCCCCAGAGGACTAGAGGAGGACAGATGTAGTCCCACTTTTGAACGTGGCAGCAGGGAGGATGCTAGCAACTAAAGGTGGGTCTGCCTGACATCAGTGGTCGAGAAGTTAACAAAGACATCTCTAATGGGAAAGCTAGTGGAGTATCTTGGATCCAGCAAATTACAAGACCAGCACAGATTCACTGGAGTAGGTCATGCCAGATGTACCTGACCAATTTATTAGACTGTGTGACCAGTTTGGGTTTGGGTCCCAGTATAATAAACTGGGTATGAGATTGACTGATGGATAGGCAACAGAGAGTTGTTGTAAATGGCACTTACCTTGGTGAGGGGAGAGTGACCTGTGGCATACCTCAGGGCTCAGTAATGGGACAGCTTCTCTTTAATGTCTTAATACGTGATGTTGCTTAAGATCTGGAAGGGAAGATATTCCTCTTTACATATGTTGCCAAAATCTGCAATAGGTTAGACACTCCAGAGGGGGTGGAGAGAATGTGTAGGAACCTCAGAATACCAGAGGAGTGATCAAGGGTATGGCAGCTGTCTTTCAACGTGAAAAAGTGCAAAGTCATGCACTTAGGGCACAGAAACTAAGAAGGGTAGTATACCATGGGAGGAGATGTATTAACAGTCATTAAACAGGAAAGATACTTTGGAGTACTCATATATGATGACCTCAAGGTGATGAGTGCAATGTGACATGGTAGTATGTAGGGCCAGTGGGATGCTGGGGTGCATAGGGAAGGGCATCATTAGCTGAAGGAGGGAGGTGGTGGTACCACCATATAAATTGTTGGTGAGACCCCACCTGGAGTACTGTGTTCAGTTATGGAAGCCAGATCCCAGGAAAGATGTAGACAGAGTAGAGTGAGTCCATAGGTGGGCATCTAAAATGGTACATGGGCTGCATCAAAATCCCTATGAGGAGAGACTAAGGGATGTCAATAAGTACACCTTGGAAGGTAGGAGGGAGAGAGGAATCATTATAGAAACCTAGAAACAACCTCATGGCAGACAAAAGTCGACTGTTTCAACATTAGCCAATAGCGCATTTGTGCTGCTAACTTTTTGGAAACTATTTTGTGATGGGGTGTCCTAGAAATATCTCTATAAATGACTCTTTCAATGGAAGCAGGGGCCTCTAAAACCACCAACACATAACAAGTAGCACCTGCAACTCTTGAATCCTTACAAGATGTAGTGATGGGCTTAACCCAAGCAATTATGAAAATGGACAAAACAATGGACTTCTGTCTTGAAAAATTAATTCTGGTGGAAAATAAGGTAGAATGGCTAAGTAGTGTAGTGGTTGATGCCAACAAACCGTCAAGAAAGGTGATGGTGGCTGCAGTGTCCTTGGTGATGGAGCAAGGTTTCATCTGAACAAAATTTAAGCAACTGGAATATGCAGTCTTTACTCCTTATGTCAGTATTCTTTTCATTCCAGAGGGGACAGAAGGAGACAATATGCCCACTTTCATGGAGTTCTGGCAGCCTGAGGTGCTAGGTCTGGGGTATGCACTGAGATGGGCCTAGGCTTTAAAGGCTGGTCCTTAGACAACTTTAATTGTAACAGCACTGGCATGATCCACTTTTAGACATTAACATACCTTCTCAATGGTCGAGGTGAGATCTACTTAATATGTTTTATGTCTATGTGACCTGCACCTCAACATACTGTGGGACGTGGAAGCACTGTACAATGTTTTGGTATTTTCAGAGATACTATAATTAATTATATCAGTTATGTTTTGTATTGTTTGAAAATGTGGTTGAAGGACCATTTCCAGAGTCTTGTTATGTTATCTATCTCCCATTAATCCTTATTGTATTTGCTCCCAGGATGAGTTCTTGCATAATGTAAAAGTTTGCCTATATTCATATATGTTTAGTACCCATAGACTATTGTCAGACACGTGGACAAGACGGCTATGGAGTACTAAGGATCCACCTCTTCTGCTTGTTATTATTTGCACCTTGGATTTCCTTCTATCCTTTGGCCTGGAGTTTGCTCCTTTCCTCTGAAGGAGATGGTAGTCTTGCTGGTCAGTGAAGGGGGCTACAATTCAAGATAAGGAGAGACTTTTTTGTAATTGTGCTGTAGAACTCTATGTACTGTAAGACGTGGGCACTAATATACACATGACAAAATGTTGCTACTGACTGATACATAGCACTAAGAATGTTATACTCCAAGGTAAATTATTAGATGGCTACTACGGGAATGCTGCCATTGTAGTACAGCTCTACAACAGTCTATTTAGTGATGGTTTATTTGCTTACTAATTATGGCCAAATTAGCAGGTATTAGTTTTAACTTTGCTTACAGTTTAGACAATTGCAAGAAGCATTGGCTGCCATGGCTCAAGTGTGGCATTACTTACATTTATGATAAATTGTTTATATATATCCTATCATAGTTGTGCTAGTAAGAAACATGACTAGATGACCCCTGTTAAATGTATTGCAGTGTTTCTAATGATTCAAAAGCAATTAGTTTTATAACAATTTTTACAAATGCAAATGAAAAATTTTTTTTTTTAAAGAAAGGTCTAAGAGCTGCCAGGGCTTTTTTTTTTTTGTTACTTTTAAACAGACAAGTCATACCACAATGCTATCTGCCCAAGGGCCTTAGTAACCTAGCTTATAAAGGCATTTCCATGTTTAAGAAGATTTCCACCTTTTTTATTTCATGATTGATGTACCTCCACTAAAGATGGCTGCCAGTAAGTGATGTCCAAGTATGGAGCTAAGCTGAAATGACTTGCTGACAGAGGAATTACTAAACCTGAGCCTAAGGGGCTTGAGCCTGAGATGCTTTCATATGGGCTCCAAACTTCTTTTCAATAGAACTGCTAAAAAAATTCTTTTATAACAATATCTGTATCCTACCTTCATTTAATAATGGTTTAGGACAGGGATTTTTTTGTTATCCTAAAAACACCTTTGTTTGCTAGTTGTTCCTAAGCAGTGATTTTTCATTTGTGATGTTGTAATTATTTGGCAGAAGCTGAAACAATCGCAGTTTTCACATGCTTAACAGGTATGCCATTTGTGTAAACAGTAGAGATGCTGTGAAGTTTTGGTTTGCTGGTGGAATTCTGTCAAAGTGGCAAAATTTGCCATTGTGAAACACTTTTCAGAGTTCTCACCTGGCCCAAATTACATATTTTGTTACTTCATGGTAAGTTTTTCTGGCAAAGTAACACTTTTTCAGGAATATTCATTGTGAAGTGGCAACTTTGCTGGCGAATGTGTGTGACTTTGCTTGAAAAGTGCAACTTTTCCTTTCCCTGTTGGAGACTTCATGAAGGCAACAATTCACACTTCACAGGCAGCAAATTTTGCAAATTAATTCATTAAGTGAAGTTTTCCAACTTCACACATCTCTAGCCTATAGGCCCATTGACTCAAAAGAAGGGGAAAGAAGAAACAATGTAGGTTTTTGCAGCACAAAAGGTTTGCTTATATAGTATATAGGGGTTATAAACACAGAAGCATAATTGATTCACTAAATGTTTAAGCCCGACATGGTAGAGGTGAGATTGATGGAAATCAAAATACAAGCTTACTTTTTATTAAATGAACTGCAAAGGAATTGAAATAACTGAACTGAAATAAAATTGAAACTTGTGTGGTGGTACAGTAGTTTAAGACCATATACCCCACTGTGATATCGTTTTGTTTTTATATTCTATGTATTAATGCACCTTGCAGGCTTACATGCTTGCATGTTGTATGCTCATAAAAGACTGCAAAAACAAATTAGTCTTTGTTTCTTGCAAGTTTAGAGACATTTATTTAGTTGTTTGTTTGTTTTTTAATTAGATTTTTCAATTTTGTTTTTTAATTTTGCATATATGTTTTCACCCTGGAAGACACCTTCATTAATATGATGATTCTATGTTTGCATTTTTTAAATCTGCTAACTGAGCCAAAGAAAGAATCCATACATTTCAGATAGTGTAATATCAATGTAAAACTAAGAGCTGGCCTTTTGATCTAGCTTGTTTCTAGAGCTGTGATAGTTCTTTATTGATCTATTGATCTATTTAAAATGTGGTGACTGGCATAAGTACACTAAGCCAGAGTTTGTTTCCAGTGAACCTGGGATGGGGTTGCAGCAGCGAGTGAACCAGCAGTAACACATGTAGTGATAACACTGGTGCACATGCATGAACACTAAATGCAAGGTACAAGCAAGACATTCCAGGAAAAAGAAACAAAATGTAAAAAGTGTGTAAAGTACAAAAGTAATGGGGTAGCCAGGATTATAGCAACAGAAGAGTGCAGACAGCAGATGGCAAGATATTTGTAATAAAATCACAATGGTGTAAAATTCATATTACAGTACTCTGAGTTTTAAGCAGCACAATAGGGTAAGACAGAAAATGGGTAAATAGGGGAAGGGGTGAACAGCAATATGTTGTTGTACTGTGGAAAGAAGGTGAAGATTGCAAGGTGTAGGTGTCTGCTTTAGAGAATAGTGCCAGTAAGAGTGGTTTCATAGAGTGCAGGGAGTATGAGAGATGGATGGAGAGAGGGCAGTTGTTTCACAGTGTTGGAAGGTGGACAGTGAAAGCAGACTAGCCTGCACTAGATTTACAGTGAAGGATATGAGTGAAATGAACATTGGATAATTGGAAGGAATAGGGGGAAGGAATGTCAGTTTTAAGGATCTCCTGTGGCCCTACCGCCCTCTCCACCCATTCCGTTCCACCAATGAGGGATTGCTAGACATTCCCAGGGTTCATCTTCAATCCTCTGGGGCCAGAGCTTTTTCTTTAGTGGCTCCAACCCTGTGGAATTCTCTGCCTCGTCGGATTAGAGCGTGCTCATCTACAGAATCTTTTAAGGCTTCTTTGAAGAGTTATTTGTTTGCATTAGCCTTTGATTAGCCCTTTTCTTGCTGTCTTTTTAACTGTGTTTGACACTTTAGTCTCTAGTTATTATTGATGTATGTTTTTATGTGCTGCGCTTTGGCATTTGAAAAGCACGATATAAATAAATTATGATTGATTGAAGGAAAGAGGACAGGTGAGTGAGAACAGTGGCAAGCCAGGATTTAACTGGGAAGAAAGAATGTGGAAGAAACACCAATCCTCTAGGAATGCAAGAGTGAGAGAGAGAGAGAGTTAGTTGTGTAGGGAGAGCAGTGATCTGTGAGAGATGGAGAACTAAAGGTAATGAATTATAAGGAAAGAAAACGAGAGTTCAGCTTGGCAAGTGCAAACTTTGGTGATGCACCAAAGATTATTGTACATCCACATAATCAATTTCTGACATGATCATCTTAAAGACAATTTCTTGGGGGACCAGAATAGGAAGACATGAACTGTTATGGTACAGCACACCAAGCATGAGGTGACATTTCTTGAATATGGTATGTATGTGAGAGGAAAACCTAATCTTCTGGTGAAGCACACTCTTGCATAACTGAAGTGTGATGCCTCTTCAAGTAGGTTGGCATCCAGACTCTAAGAGATTGTGGTATGTTGGAACATTGCTAGTCTTTCTCTGCTGCCAAATGTCAAAGATATATTTTTGGGGGGAATTTAATGACAGCTGGCTTGAGTAGCACCATTGCTGGACATTGTCACAGTCACATTGAAGTGATAATTTCAGCTCAAGGGTCAAAGCAACAGAAGCAAATAGAACTGTATCATCTGCATACATGTTGTTGCCTAAAGAAACACAGGGGGAGGGAGGCTTTTCAAGAATATGAAGAAAAATCTTGGCAAAGGATTGAGCCATGGGGGACACCAGACTTAATGGTCAGGGAGTGGATAGGGCATCAACAATCTGTAATAAATGGATGTAGTCCAAATGATTGGAGAAGAACCATCCAACTACTGAGATAGATTGGGCTGCAGTGCCAAATGTATACAAGGGAAGGTGATAGGCCACAGTATCAAAGGCCTTTACTAGGCCTATGAAAATGATTGATGTGCACAGGCACTGGGCCATGAATTTCAGTATGGATTCAGTGATCCAGAGGAGGGAGCAGAGGTTGGTATGGTGTTTGTGGAAATCAGGCTGGAAAGGGGAGATGAAAGAAGAGGAGTCTTGTTAGCCACAAGTTTGAGGAAGGGGGGGGGGGAGGCCATCACTGCCAGTGCTTCCCCTGTTTGGGAAGGCCAGGAGGAGTTTTCATGTGTCACAGGGGGAGATAATTTTAAAATAAAATGGTGGTAGTATGTTTGACTCCTTGGAGAACTAGCTAAGGTGGGAAGGATTGTGGCTTTCAGGGTATATCAGGTGTATATCAGGTAATATCTGACACAGGCAAAGAACTACTGAAGGCATTGCTTTAGCCTGGATTTAGAAAAGTATAAGTTTATTGCATTTTTTTTCTCAAAAAAGATGAACAAAGAAAGGTATAATACAAAACTGTGTTTTACAGTTCAGTTTATTCATAAAATAAAATTGCTAAATCAATTAAAGCTGCCAAGAGTCAATACTATAGGTCTAACATAGAACATGCTAGGGATCCCGGACAATTTGGGCAACAAATAAAAAGATTACTAAAACCAGGGACTAAGAAGGCCCCTATTAATTTGGTACATGAAAATATTTTAATAAGTGATCAAAGACAAGTTGTTAATATTTTGAATAATTATTTTACAGATCTGCCAAATCTAGGCATCAAGGAAACAAATATGGTGAATTCTGACATTTCTATTTCTGAAATAATGGATAAGGTTAGAGTAGAAGACAACAGACCATCTTTTAGATTTAAGACCATTATGGCAAAAGAAGTTGAAAAAAATTGAAATGTTTGAAAATAATTAAGGCAGGGGGTTTTGATGGTATTGAGGCACGATTCTTGAAATTAGGAGCTGACACTGTGGCCTCAATTGTGGCATATTTATTGAACTGGAGTTTATGCTCCTCTATATTCCCTGAAGCATGGAAACTAGGGAAAATAGTTCCCATTTTCAAAGGAGCGGACCCATTGTTGGCTACTAATTACAAATCGATTGCCTACTTCCTATTCTATCAAAGATTATGGAAAAGTTTGCAACTCAGTCAATATTTCAAACACTATAATGTACTGACTGACTGTTAACATGTATTTAGGTTGGGGAGATCCACTTACACAGGTATAGTGGACTTTAACAACTAAGTAACAACTTCCATGAACTTGGGCCTGGACACTGGGGCTATGTTCATGGACCTCAGCAAAGTTTTTGATGTAGTGGTTCATCAAACTTTGTTGCAGAGGCTTTATGAATTGGGAGTACATCCAGAACTGTTGCACTGGTTTCAACCCTATCTGGGACATAGAATACAGTGTGCATCACAAGATACTGTTATATCAGCTTTAAAAACAGTTAAAAGAGGGGTCCCACAGGACTCTATTTTTGTCCCCTTGCTTTTTAATATCTACATAAATTAGCTATCTAGTATAATGGGTAGTAGTAAAGTGCATCTGTACGCAGATGATAACGTACTGGTGGCGTCTGCATGCAGCTGTCCCCTCCCTAGAAACCAAATTGCAATCAGATTTATCCAGATTGAAATTGTGGTTCGAAGAATCAGGATTATTATTACACAAAAAAAAAGTGTTCTTTTTTCTTTGGATAGAAGGGAAATTGAGGGAAGTGCCCTGAATATTAAATTTAATAATGGTCAACTAGTAACGGATACATCATGTTACAAATATCTTGGGGTACTGATAGATAGCAAGTTGCCTTTTATACAGCATATAGAAAAAGTGGTCAAAAAGATAAATCAGAGGTCGGGGCCTTGAGACGTATCTCTGCTTGCTTCACAAAAGCTACTAAAAAGAAATTGGTACAGCAGCTGTTGATGTGAGTGTTAGAATACAGGGGGTTGATATATAGAAATGCTAACATATCATCATTACAGTTGTTGAACTATGCCTTCTACAGACTTACTCAATTTGCAAATGGCAGTAAAAAAGGTACACACCATTGTAGAATTTATTATGATTTAGGATGGCTTGGTCCAGAGGAAAGGGGATTATTTAATTGGTTATCGTGGAGTTTTGGCTTATTAAAAGCTAAAATTATTCATCCATTATGACAACTGGTGACATTTACATTACTCAGGGATAAGAAGTATAATTTGAGAGTTAGTAAGTTGGATATGATCTATCTGAGAGTCTGTAACAGGCTGGGCGAGCAACATTACAAGCAAGTTAAGCTAGCTCATGGAATAAGGCGCTCATGGATATTTGGTTAAGTAATTCCATAATTGAAATACATGTGCATAGGACAGCAGTGATGACAACATGGAGTGGGATGCAGGAGAAGTGGAAGACACTAGCTGGCATCCAGCTGGATTTCTGCACTGCTGGCAGACTGGATCCCCTGCACCATGCAGATCAGGGCATAGTGGATACCAGTGTACCATGGTACATTAAGGGTCCTGTGCACTATAGGCAGGTGCTGTCCAGTAGGCTTTAGCCCTTGCTACACATTAGGATGGCTGGCAGTTGACGAATAAAGGGCATCGAAATGCTCCGCAGGCACCATATGCTGGTTGGAGGTGGGCATGTAGTAACTACAGCAGGGTACCAGTTGACATTGCCTGTACCCCCTCAAGAGGCACAATGTACCATTGTGCATAGCATGTATTCAAGACCCACCACAGGCATCCCTTCTGAGCTGGGCAGTGCTGCCTATGCACTACATAAATGCAGTGTGTAGGTACAGTGCATAGGGTCCTATATGAATACTACTACTTTATTACTATTGAAAGTATTGAACTAGTATTAATTGGTCTTCATTGGTATTCAGTTGTGCATTTCAGAAGTCATCATTTGATCTTCAGAATGTACTGTCTTAATCTACATAAAAAAAAACTAGCTGAATACTAAATGAATACTTTCTGATTACTAGGTTATTGTTCAGGTACATTATTTAGCTCATTTAAATATTTTGGCTCGTGGGCAATCTGCTTTGCTACTAGTGAATACTATGCTGACATTACAAAACAAATAGTAATTCAATATTAGTGATGAAGTCAAAATGAACACTGAAGGAGTACTCAGACTTCGGTGAGCAAGCCACTTAACTTCCTTGTGCTCTCAAGAAACAAGCTTTGGCTTAGTCTGCCTTTCCCAGTTAAACAATGTCCCCTTTCCCTTATCCTTACTTCTGTGCTGTCCTATACTGCTTGTATCTCTCAGCACTCTGTTTCTGCTCTTGCTACTGTATTTTCATCATATTATCCAAATATTCTTTAGTTTACAGGTGGTTCCATGTCATAACAGCATACGCCATATAGCAATCTCTGTTACAGTGAGTGTACATTGCTGAAAAGCCAGAACAGTGAGGTACACTCCCAGAGAGGCAACACCAGCAAAACAAATTTTTTTTATGTTATTTTATGGGGGGCTGCCTTTGCAGGGCCCCCATATACCCCTTTAAAATTATTCTCAACTCGGGTGCATGTTGGGCAGTGGGAGAACCTTGTAAAAAAATAGTAACTCCTGCACGCAAAACACAAAATATTGTGCCCCTTCCCACTGTAGCCAGCCACTCTCACCACCACACCACACAGCCAGCTCAGCAGCCTCTCGCTGCACTACCTTCCACAAACCTTCCCATATCTTCTGTTCCCCATCCTGTGCTTCTGGTTGCCTTGCTGTTCTCCCATTATTACTCATTCAGGGTATCTCAAATAACGATTGCTGAACTTGAGTCGCTCATATCCAAGTTGCTCAAGTTCAGTCATTGACTCGCCGTTTTGACAGGTTACCTTTACAAGTCTGACAGGACACTGACTCCTTCCTTCACCATCACATAAGTATCATTCTATGCCTAACTTGCCCTTTCTACTCTATTTACTCTCTAAGAATTGTGGATCCTTTGTGATGCCTTTTTTCTGTACTTTATTTTAAAGGTCCCATGGATATCATCTTTTAAAGACTTCTACCTCTGGCTCCCTAGTACTTGGGTAAGGGACTCTTGACTTATAATTATACTTGGTGGATTGACTGTAAAGGTGTCACCACGCCCATTACAGTATGTGTCTGTCTGTCTTCGTGTGTCTGCATGTGTGCTTGTGTGTATGTGTCTGGCCCCCACAACCCCTGTTATGAGGGGCTGTGCCCCACGGACCCTCCCCACTTAGGATTTTAACTTCGGGGGGGTCCAACATGGAGAGTGCACAGGTCTGGAGTTCGCACATAATGCCGTATGCTATTAAGCGTACAATGTTATGACCCGGTAGGATTTTTGTTTACCAAGAAAGGAGGAATAGGCAATTCTGCCTACTTTCAACTTCATCACAGAGGGGAAGGGGGAGGAATATAGATGGGAACCAACTGAAATTGAACAAGATTAAGCTGTTGGTGGCATTTATTTTTCTAGTAAATGGGGGACATTTGGCAAGGACTATTTTTTTTTCAAGAAGTGCCATGAGAAATTTAATGTCCACCTGAAAAATCACCAGAACAGGCAAATGGGATCTTGATTTAAGGTCTCATCCAAAAGACAGCACAGAGTGCAGCATCCCCCTCATGTTGCACTACAGTGTCAGTATTGGAATTTAACTCCAGTTCCTGGAGTGGGACAAGAACCCACAACCTTCCAATCTTCCAGCACGAGAGGTGAGTGTGCAACTTTCTGAGCCACTGGCACAGCCTGGTGAGGGATAATGCAGTGTTCTAACATACAGGCAACACCTTATGGCATGCATGTAAGCCTTGCCTCACAAGGGGTTGACTGACATGTCAAGGTCTGATGGGGCCACAGATTGTGCAGAAGAAGTGGGTTGGCATGAACAATGGGAAAACAGTAGATGGCAGTATGAAGCCCGATCACTGCAGGCCCCACACCACTGACAGCCTCCCAACTGCTGCTAGCCACCCAACACCATCACACTCCTACCTTCAATTAAGATTGCACTTAATGAGAGTGCAAACCTCAGAAGGCTGTGATGTGGTGGTGCCTTTTGGTATATTGTTCCTTATGTACAAAGAAATGAACATGCCCTTCAACAGGGCAACACCTACAGTACCGACCTGCAGCATTAGCATCGGGTGTGGGTTATAAACCTGTCCTACACTAGCGCATCAGCCCCCAGTAATGTCATGAAGTGTTAACATTGGCTGTTGGACATAAACCAGTCCTACAATATGGGATCAGTGCCCAGTACTGCCCTGTAGTGTTAATGCAGAGTATGTGCCAAAGTCTCTGCTGTGGGGCACTTGAACCACCAGCCTCCAACAGGGCAGCACCACCCCACCCCCCAATATTGCCCTGCTGTGTGAGTGATGGGCTTATGGCCATGTTTCTGTTGTGGGACTTATCCACTGATCTTTTGGCCCAAAGGTAGAAGAGATACCACTGAACAGTATTAATTGAGCCCAGTTCAAGGCACATTATTTTAAATAATCGGATCAGCTCTCTTCCAGCTGTGTCTCCATGAAATACTGTAACTGACAGTTATCGGCAGACACACAAGATTCAAAGGCCATTTTTATGGCTGTGGATGGAGCCTACGGCCATCTTGTTATCTGTAGCTTGAAAATGGAGTATCATGGAACACATTTTTTGGACTTTTCAATGTATCCTTCCACATCTACAAATCACTATGGCAACTAAAATAAAATAATCCCTTCTTTCTGCTTAGAATATTGAAGACATAACTCCAAGCTGCTTATCAGATGGCCATTAGGAAACTTAAACCGGTTGTTAAATATTGGTTGCCTATTAAACTGTAAATTTGTTTACCCCCTTCAAAATGCAACAACCTGCACATTTAACTGCCTAGCATTTAAACATTTTTTGCTGTTAACTTCAGTTGGGCATGAATATCTTTCAAGAAAGATTCATACCTCAGAAATGTTACCCATTCCAAGCAAATTTATAAAGATGTACAGTTTTTTAAGCTCTGAAGACCTAACTGATAAAATGCCAGCTCTCCAGTGAACTAGCTAGACTAAATATATACATTTCTTTTTGATAGCAAGTGATGCACCTGCTTCCCAAACATAACAGATAAGAGCTACTGAGATCTCTTATAGTAAGTGTGTGTATGTATGTGTAAGTGTGTGTGTGTGTGTTTGGGGGAGGGGTGGAGAAACAGTCAAACTCCTGGCAAGGGAGGCCTCATCTAATGAATTAACTGCTGACAAACCATGAGTGAGAAATTCATTTGTATAATTATCTGATTCTTTATGTTCCCATATAGAGTTATAAAAAATTAGTCAAAACAACTGATAAAAGAAATTTGTATGGGACAACAGTTGAGTTTTTCTTGTGTTTTGGACTTCCAACTCTAGGGTGTGGAACATAAATGTATTGTTTGTGGTTGGAATGAGCAATCTAAACAGTAAGAAGGTCTGAACAGTAATATTTAAACAATAAGCAACGAGGGGGGTTGGGTTATCGGGGGATTTACCACAACTGGAGTGGTTTGCCCACGAGGTGCAGCCGAGTGGGTAAATACACGCCAGCCATGGTAAATCACTCGATAACCCAGATCCCCCGAGTGGCTTATTGCAATTATACCAAGTGCTGCTTTTTTTTTAATTATTAAAAAAAAAACAGCACTTGCTATAATGCTTAAATAAGCAACTATGTAGTAGAGCAGTCAGTATTTTTGTTTACTTTGCCCTGATGTACAGAGCAGTTTTACAGTCTCCGCTTAGCGAGGAAACAAGATGGCGTCCGGAGTTCCGCGATTTCGCCATCAGGTTGCTTTTTTTCCAAGATGTGGCTGGTTGGCACCTTTTGCGGTCAATATCAGTGGATTTACAATGGTGGTAAGGTGCCAGTCAGTTGTTTTGGTTGGTTGTTGTCCAAGGGGCATAGTATAATTTAAATTACAGTATTAGTAATGTAAGCATGCATAATTTCTATAAATAAATTTGAGGTCTGATAATAATGTAGCCAGGGTATGTGTTAACTTGCTTTGATCTCTCACAACATGTACTGTAATAATAGTAGTAGTAGTAATAAATATTTTATTCTGAAAATTCAGAAAAGGATAGCTCAACTTAGCTGAGACTCTTTGTCAATGGTGTCACAATGTACAAAATAAACAGTTACATGGAATATGTAGATAAATACAAGCATAGCAAATACAATATATAACCTGTATGAAAAGACATAATACGGTACATGACAGACATGTAGATGTTTTTCAATTAATTACAACAAACTTCAGACATTTCAACACTTTTTACAAGCCAAAATCTCATCTGATGCCAAGATGGAGGAGATATTGACTTGATATATAATGTGCTATTTTTAAGAATGAAAGAGATCATGCCATTTATTAGGAGGAAAATTATTGTTTAGATACATAGATATATAGACACTGTCAGCAGATAAGGGCCTATGGCCCTCACAGTCTGCCCATTTGAGCTTGTACGTTCCCTTTATGTTTTTCTGTATTATTATTTTTATACTTTTTGGAAGTTTCATGTAGGCTTGATATTATTCCTGAAATGTCAGAGATTTTCCTGGGGAACTTGCAAGATACTGGTATATAAATATACCATTTATAAAATTCCTGATCCCTGATCAAACAACTGGAAACAGAAGACTGTTTTTTTGTAATTTTATAATATGATGCACTGAGTGTGCATTTACTGAGTTGCTAGATCAGGGCCTTGAAGAAAATAATAATTACTTATTTTATTTATTTATTCATTCTCAGATTACAATGCCTTTGCACACATAACAGCTCTTTTACAAAGGTTCCACATCAGTGGGAAGGGTGACAGACATACAACAGATGGTATTACATAAAATATTGACAAGAAAGTATTTAAAATGACAATATGACATTAATATTGCAGATAAAATTAAAACTATGAATTGGTAGGAAATCAAAAACCTTAACTCATTCAAGATTCCATTAGGTGGACAGAAAAAAGTCTATGGGAATTTGTCTGAAAAGCAACAACTATAAGATGCAGAAATAGCATTTGTGTATAGAGAAATAGTTCTATTTGCAATAAATTTGTTTACATGCATTACTAGTATCTTTTGAAAGATTGTCCGACTTGTGATTACTAATTTTGAGTATAGTTCATAAAAAAATTAGTGCAATATTTGTGATTTCATATAGTCCCCCTTTGTACCTTTTGCATACCATGTAAATCCAAACCATTTCAAGGCCATCCTGACATATAACACAGAGCTCTTTTCCTAATGAATGGCTGCTGATATAATAAGTAAAGAATAAAGTCATAAATAAGGAACCAGTGGCTTATGGAAATATCTACAGGGATTTATACAGGGATTTGATTCTGCCACGGTGGGGAAAACACGGGAAAAATGAGGGCTTCTTACAGGGAAATGGTTATTTGGATCTGGGAGCATGAATATTTCTTATCCTATATTTTGTATCCTGGATAGGGCAGGGGAGAAGCTACATCTCATTGTTATATGGATCTTCATTTACACTTTTTTGCACTGTATTTACTCAGGCTGTCCCAGATTATATTCAATATCTTGTTTTAAGTGGGGTCATGACTTTACCATTTTTATAATGTATTTATTCAGAGTACCTAGTCCAGGGCCCCCATATTCAAAAGAGATGTGCAGTGCGTCCCGGCAGAAAAGGGAGATGTGCCACACAATTCCAACAATGTGCAGCAGCACAATATTCAAATGTGTGGGATGTACCAGCTGCAAGGGAATGAGCCAGGGCACACAGAAATTGTATGCTATGCAAGTGAAGGGGGCATTGCCATACATATGCCGTGCTGCGGCATTTTCAGTGGTAATGAGCCCCTCGAAGTCCAGAGCACCACGGCCCACAGTTAGTCCACAAATAGCTGGCCTAACCCAGCCAGCCATTCACAGGTGGGCTGTGGATGTGCACCTAGGTGCATAGCAGCCTGGCAGCCCTGGTGGACTAGAAGTACCCTCTTTCCATCCCCAGTCTATCCAACTCCATCCCTGAAGACCTCCATATTGTAGGGCCCCCCCAAGACCTGATTGCACAACAGGAAACATGGTCCATAGCCATAGCATAGAGGACCACAACCAACCACCCCTGTATGCAGACATCCTCACTCCCCCCATACCTGACCTACTGCAAAGACTGGCACTGTCCTCCACACCCTGCCATGGCCAGCCATTGACTGCATTGAATGCAGGCTGGGGACCTGCACTCTAGAATGACCCAACTGGCTGTACCATGCATTAGGGCACCACGCAAGCTGCAGACCGACCAGCGTATGCAGCCACGTGTACATCCCTGGCAAACCGTAAGGGAATTTACATACCTCCAATGCACACCTTGCCGATTCTATATCTTTCTGCTGTCATACACTACTGCAAGTCCACACTCTCCCCTGTTCATTTGTGTAACATGCCATCCTCTGGACTGCTGAGGTATGCTGGGTGTCATGGGGTGTGGTATCCTGCAATGCCATTTGCAGTGTACGCTTCAGGCTATGGATAGTTCATCTGCAGTTCCCCAACTGTACAAATGAATGGGAGGTCAACTGTAACATGCCTGTTTTGAGACCTGTGTGAGTGGGTACAGCATTGGCCATCACCCACACTGAGCAATGCAATGGCACCAGGATGATGGATCCACAGGCGAGTGCCTGAGTTGTATGGCCACTGGGCGTTATCACCTGCAGACAGCTCATGCCTACGTATAACACATTATAGTGTCCTATAGTGAGTGCTCTGCCACCAAGCAATATAGTGGTACAATTCCATCACAGAGCCAGTCATCGCAATGGGATGGGCTGGAGGGTAGGGAGGGGGGTGTCTGTGTACTGTTGAGAAGGAGCAGGGGCTACTACATTATGGACATGGAATAAAGATGTCTTCAAGTGCAATCAGGGATGGCATCAGGGTCCCTACAGTATGGAAATAATAAGGTCTGGACTCCAGTGCGATCATAGCTGGTGGAACGGGTGGGGGGGTGCCACTTTACCACCATAGACTTCAGGGCCTGTCCCACATGGGAGCGATCGGGGTCAGGCTTGGGGGTGAGAGCTGCTCTGGCACATTCATCCCCATGCCAACATGCAAATGGACTGGTAATGAGCATGCATAAGGCCCCTTTGCACCCTGCATTCTCAATTAGTTCATTTGCATTTCTGGTCTGAATATCGGCCATGGGGGCTGCGTCGCATACTAGTATGTGCCATACATTCTCCCTGGAAGGTATTCAGTTGGGGTTTCCCTGAATGCACCTGACTTGGCAGCCACCTGCACTGCGATTCCCATCCAGGGTCACATTTTCAACAGCTACAATGAAGTCTGCCAGGATAAAACACAGTGATAAAAGGGACTAACTCCCACTGAAATTGCATTGTTTGCTGCAGTAACTCTGCTGCAGAATCCTGCAGTGCTACACCTCATCCTGGTCAGCTTCACTGTAGGCACACCCTGTACCAGTGGCGCATTCTTTTTGAATATTGTATCAGTGCTGACCAGCTTGTACAAGCATGCATTCATTCCTTGAGCACTCAGATGGGCTGCCTGCCATGGAGGTGAGTGGAGGGCTGTGCCGGTGGCCTGATCAGGGTATGGGAGGGAGTGAGGTGGGTTCAGCCTCTGACTTAAGACAGGGTGGGGGATCCACTAGACATCATGGACAGGGGAAGGGATTTTATTTTTACTAAGATATGGAGCAGGGGCTCAGGGTGACTGGGGGAGGTGGGAGGGTTCTTAATTTGAATTCGGCCATTGATTGGCTGGGGGGGCCACTTAACAACAGGGACATGGGAGGGGATATTTTTTTTACTTACATACAGGGCTGGGGCTCATGGTGACTGTGGGAGGAGGGAGGGTTCTTACTTTGAATTTGGCCTGTGATCAGATGGGGGGCAATAGACACCAGGGACTTAGAGCAGTACATAGAGATGTGGGCAAAATTTCACAATTTTGCAAAATATTTCACGTGTCGAAATTGCCAGTTTTGTGGCAATTTCACAGGCGAAATTAAATTTCACAACATCTCTAGTCACAATATGGAAGCATCGCGATTTTGGCTTTTGGCTCCATGGAGCCAAATATGATCTTACTGTATGCACTTTTTAAACATGGCAGAATTAAATAGAAATTTATACTGCTGATAGCTTGGAGGCCATTTAACACTGGCAGACTTTCTTTATTAGTGATAATAATTTTTATTATTTTTCATGCTTGAACATGATCTTTAACAATGAACTAAAAGGATTTTTCATAATCAATCATGATAAACTCATTCATCTTGGTGGGGCTGCGAAGTCCAATCACACTGTCCATTTATGCAAACTGCTTTGCAAATGTCTATTTCTGATCAAAATGTTAATGTCATTGCTGAGTGCAGGTTGTGCAATGATGACTTATGGTAGTTTGCCAGCATGCATTAGTGTTGTGCAAACTTACATTTCTAAAGCTAAGAGCAGCTACAAGCAGAGGTGGCTAGCTGAGGTATACCTGCTGACAGTCCCTGGATAGGACAGAGTTAAACAGGGCAGAGTGGATGGATCACAGTCTTTTTCTGCTAATATTTTTGATATTTCTGTGTTGCTATGATGTAAATTGCACAGTACTGTGTGTCAGAAATGGGGATGGAGGACAGTAGTCAAATGCACAGACCATGTGTTGACACACTTATCCTCCACACAACGTGTGTTTGTAATCACAAATGCATTAAGAACATCCACAAATATATTGATTTAGGCACATTTGAGGCAGAATTGACAGTTATTGTTTCACATCCTGACAGCTGGAATCACATTGTCCTTGCGAAGTTGTGTGATCCTGTCTGCATGTCCAAACACAGAAAGGAGCAATGAGGCCAGCAGAGATACTTTTCACAGAAAGTGTGCACAACCCTGGTCACAGCGATTACTGTCAAGACGAACCCTCTGTTTTGCAGCACCGCCAAGCTGGTGATCAGGACCTGCAGCATGCAGGTCGGGGGGATTCTTTGGCAGTGCCTGACCCAGCACTCTCATGTACTGCACACTGTGGCACTGTAACAACACTAGTGGGATAACATCAGCTAGAGGGAGCAACAGTCTCTAGAGCAACTGCAGGTAGTTGCTGACAGCCAAGTTATACCTGCTGACCCTGTCAACACTGTGTACAACAGTTATTTATCCCCACATTACCATTGTGCTCATTTTGTTTTTTAACGTGATATGTGTAGCGTGAGCCACTGTCACACTCATAACCAGCAGCTTTGCATGGCATCTTAGATACATAGATACATAGACAGTGTCGGCAGATAAGGGCCTATGGCCCACCCAGTCTGCCCATTTGAGCTTGTAAGTTCAGTTTATGTTTTCCTAGAAGTCTGTTGCCCCTTACCTCTGACCTACAGAATTCCTTTATGTCTATCCCATGCATTCTTAAATCCCATGATTGTTTCAGCCCCCACCACTTCCTCTGGCAGGGTGTTCCACTTGTCCACCACCTGTTCTGTGAAGAAATAATTCCTCACATTTCCTCTGAATCGTTCTCCCTCCAACTTCATCCCATGCCCTCTAGTCCTGGAAATCTTTATCGCTTAAAAATAGTGTATTCCTGCACCCTGTCCCTCCCTGTAAGATACTTGTATATCTCTATCATATCCCATCACTCCCTCCTCTCCTCCAGGGAGTACATGTTCAGTTCCTTCAACCTGTCCTCATAGGACTTGTGATGCAATCCATGCACCATCTTTGCTGCCCTCCTCTGAACCTTCTCTACCCTGTCTATGTCCTTACGTAGGTAAGGTCTCCAGAAATGTACACTGTACTCCAGGTGGGGCCTCACTAGAGTCTTGTACAGTGGAATTATGACCTCTCTTTTTCTGCTGGTGATGCCCCTGCCTATGCATCCCAGCATCCTATTTGCTTTACCTGCTGCCTTCTCACGCTGTTTCCCTACCTTGAGGTCATCAGAGATGATAACCCCAAGATCCCTTTCCTGCTTGGTGCATGCTATATCCTCACCCCCCAACTGATATATTGTGCCAGGGTTTTTGTGCCCCATATGCATTATCTTGCACTTCTTTGCACTGAATTTCAACTACCAAACCCCTGACCATTCTGTCTACACCCTCTGGTGTGTCTACTCTGTTACAGAGCTTTGTGTCATCAGCAAACAGTGAAATTCTGCCTTCTAGGTCCTGTGCAATGTCACTGATGAAGATGTTGAATAGGACCGGTCCCAGCACTGATCCCTGTGGTACCCCACTGGTCACTCTTCCCTCTGTGGAGTGACAGTCATTTACCACCACCCTCTGTGTCCTGCCGCCCAGCCAGTTACCTACCCACCACACTACTGTCCTGCCCACACCCAAATTCCCCAGTTTGTGTAATAGTCTTCTATGTGGCACAGTGTCAAAGGCCTTGCTGAAGTCCAGATAGGCCATGTCCACTGCCCTCCCCAATCCACCTCCCTAGTCACCCAGTCAAAAAAATTCAATGAGGTTGGTCTGACATGACCTCCCCCTGGTGAAACCATGCTGCCTTGGGTCCTGTAGTCCATTGACAACCAGATGTTCCACCAATCTCTCCTTCAGTAGTGCTTCCATGATCTTCCCCACTACCGAGGTGAGGCTGACTGGTCTGTAGTTCCCCACTTCCTCTTTGTTCCCACTTTTGTATAAGGGGACTACATCTGCGCTCCTCTAGTCTTTGGGTACATCCCCTGTTTCCAGTGATTGGCTAAACAGGATAGCCAGAGGTTCAGCCACAACCTCTCTTAGTTCTTTAAGGACCCTGGGGTGCACCCCATCTGGCCCCATTGCTTTATCAACTCTTATTACTTCCAGTTCGTTCAGGACCCTTTCTCATGTAAAGGGACTTGTGTCCATTTCTGCACCATTCTAACCCCTTGTACTCCCTTCAGACCCATTACCCTCCTCTTCCTCAGTAAAGACTGAGCAGAAATACCTGTTCAATATGTCAGCTTTACTGTTGCCATCCTCCACGCGGCCCCCATCCTCCCCCTTCAGTCTCACTATTCCTCCCTTTGCCTTTCTTTTTTCACTTATGTACCTGTAAAAGGTTTTGTCTCCTCTACCCACTGATTTTGCAATGTGTTCTTCTGTCTGAGCTTTGGCTTCCCTTACTGACCTCCCTGCCTCCCTTTGCTTCTCCTGGTACTTCTCCCTATCCCTGTGTCTTCTTGTATTGCCTGAATGCAATCTTTTTGGCTTTCACTTTCTTTGCTACCTCTTTGGAAAAACATAATGGTCTCCTCTTCCTTTTCCTCTTGCTAACCTGCTTAATGCATAATTCTGTTGCCCTTGTAATCCCCATTTTAAATACTGCCCAGTGTTCCTCAACCCCTGATTCCTGCCCCATTCCCCTTAATGCGTCTTTCAAGTATCTCCCAATTTTCGCAAAGTCTGCCCCCCTAAAATCCAGGATACGTGTTTTTGTGTGGTTTGGTTCTGCTCTTTCTGTGATTTCAAACCACAATGACTGATGGTCACTGTTCTTATTTTTCCGCAAAGCTTTTTATCTTATGGTGGCAGGTGGTCAAGTAAAATACGCTTTTCAAAATGATCAAACCACCTGTACAAAGTTAAAACCAAACAACAATAAAACTAAAATAATAATAAAACAGACTGAGTTTAAAAAGATAAAGCATTGCCTAATTATTAAGCACCTAAAAATGCAAAACTGAATAAATAAGATTTTAGTGCAGTTTTAAAAGTGTCAGTGGACAGGCACTCTCTAACCTGACAAGGAAAAGAGTTCCACAGGGTTGGGGCCATAAAAGCAAAAGATCTCATCCCTGAGGTCTTCAGTTGGAACCTGGGAACCTCTCACAATCCCGTGTCAGTGGAACGGAGCTGATGGAGGGGGTGATAGGGCTACAGGAGGTCTTACAAATAACGTGGTCCCTGTCCATGTAGGGACTTGTAGGTCAGCAAACCAATCTTGAAGGTGATCCTCCACCCCAGTGGCAGCCAGTGCAGCCCACAGAGCAGAGGTGTTACATGGCTAGATAGAGATAAGCCTGTCAACAACCTTGCTGCTGCATTCTGCACCAGCTGCAGGCAGTGGAGGTCCACCCTCAGAAGCCCTAGGTATAGGGCATTGCAGTAGTCAGTGGTCAGGCTCTTTGTCCCATCCCCTCCCTGCCTGACTGGCATCCACATCCACCAATCCACCACAGTTTATGTGCCTCATGGACTGCCCACCTTGGCAGGGCCACGAGAGGGAGGGTTTTCATCCCCTCTGGTGCCCAAATCTTTATGCCCCTGGTGGTCAGGTGGAAGCTCACCTGTCCCCATTTTCCATTTTTCAGCACCCCATTTCTCTGCCTCAGCAACACATTAGGATATGTGTATGGAGGCACACAAACACTGCAGAGCCTTTGCCTCTCCCTTTAAGATGCTCGCTAACCTGCACTACTACGGAGCTTCAATCTTTCCCTTTGGCATTGAGAGGCTAGCCACCCCTCAGTGGCAGGAGTGCCATTCAGGGGGGCAGGGGAAGCAGTCGCCTTCCCCTTGCATTGTAGGTCATTGTTTTTTTTAGTTTTTCAGCCCCTGGCTCCACCCACACAGCCCCTCTGACCAGTAGTTGCTCCCCCCAGTTGAAAGCTGAAATGGTCCCCCTGCTCCCCTGAAGAGAAGAGCAACCCTTGGGATGCTTGATCATCTCCCACCCCACTGACCCCCAGCAACCCATGTTCATTCACAAACATGGGTCACTGACATGGCAGGAGGTTAGGCATTCAATGCCTCAGTCCTCCATGCCACCGGGCTGGTTGTACAATGGCATCCCAAGGTACATATTCAGCGGCACAATGCATATGTGCTGTGCTTTATCTGTATGCAGTCTTCTATGTACAATAGTCCTCTGCTGCACTGCTGACTGAGCAGTGTATATGCAATGTATATGTGTAGTTCAGATGACTTTATTCAGCACTGTGTTGCTATAATGACAGATGGCAAAATTACACATGTTCATGATGCTGTCCTTTGCTGCAATGTTCTGTGCATGCATTGTGGGGTGGCTGTCACATGGTAATGCTTGCTGACATTGGCAGTGCAAAGAGTTGACCAATTCTCGTGCTGTAGCCAGTTGGGTCAGCCAGTTGTGACGTGGCATATGGTGCATGCAACTTGTCCAGTTTAAGCACTATAGCTCTTTGTTGAATGTAATCACCCTGCTATACCAGTATGCTACCTGCCAGTGTTGTTCAAACATACACTTTTCATGCATGTCACAGTCTGCTCCAAACACACTGTTCTTTGTAAGCCATGTGCTCTAGAACATATCATGCCACCCACTGGGTACCAGTTACTGTGCTGGTGTGCCATATATGAGTGTGAAAACATTCCTATGTGTGATCCTCACTAGACATGCATTATCAGTGAAGTAGCAAGTCTTCCTGTGTGGACCAGGTCTACGCATATGCCTGATGCAGTTGTGCTTCATTGATAGCATGCCATGCATTGCATGCTGGTCCATGTAACATAACAGCCTATAGATCAGTCATTTATGCATATGTACTACTTTTCAGACAGTGTCATTATGACATTCTTCCTCTGTTTCACTCAACAAGCAGCAGTGCCAAGTGGAGAAGTAAGGAAAAGGAGGCCAATTCCCTGCATCAGGGACAAACGGAGCCCTGGCAGCCAAACACCCATTAGGGAAGGAGCCAACAGGAGCCAAGAGTGGCCCACAATAGTCAGTACATGAACATTGGCATTGCTGTAGTGTGTGCTGATGTTGTATTTGCTATCATGAAGTAGGCATACAGTAGATATCCTTTGTGTACCTCATGCTCATTCACAGACACCAGGCAGGTTTGGTGGCATTCTGCCATGGTGTGTTGTTTATCTATGCCATGTAAACATCCCATCTGGTGGTTCTGTCATTTTCATGTCCCAGCATACTTGCACTATTGTTGTGTAGCTGGTTATGGCACCAGTGGGTGTCACTGTGATGTGTGCCTGGTATTCATCATTGCCATTCTTCACAACACAACATAAAGGTGTTTGTTGTTACCCTTTGATGTCTGCCTTTCACTGTTTGTGGTACTGTATGGCATTGTGTACCCTCATGGCTTGTGCAAAAGGTGCATGCAATGTACCAATGTCCATGTATGCCTACATACACATATACATTTGCATTGGCAGAGTGCCTCACAGTAGCCAATTGCATACTACTGGTCTGGTTCATTTCTGTTCATTTATAGCTATGGTCCATTCTAGAACATGTTTTGGTTGTGTTTTGCACATTAACTGCTCTGCATGCATATTGGTGTAGTTTATTTTTCCTAGGTGCTACCCATGACATAGCATGTAGTATGCCAAGGATAGGGTGGAGATGCAGGTACTAGAAGACCTTCTCTGGCACCAGATAGTACACTTGGGGGACATTTGGGCTGCTATTCAGGGGCTGGTGGCAGCCATGCAAGAATTGATGGCATTGCTGAGGGGGCAGGAGCCACCTTCATGGCCTTAGACCTAGGCTCTACCTGTTGCCACTGACATGTATTGTCACAACTATTACAGGCATTTGATTTATGATATTTCATTATGTATTTAATAAGACAAACAAGAATGTGTAATTATGGTTCAATATTTGCAAACCTCAAGTGTGTTGTTAGTCATGAGGTGCTTGCACTTAGTATATTTAAACATGCACATGATGAAAGTGTGATTATTGACCAAAATTGCACATTCCTGAAGTGTCTTACTGCACTTATAACATGGGTTTTACTTATAAATGTTTTTACAGTTTTTTTTTATAATTTTAATAAGAACATATTGTGTTGTATATGAAATCGAAGTAGAAGACAACAACACAGTTCCAGTTTTAGTGTACTGATATTGTAGTCAAACATGGTGCACCATCTAAGCAAGTACAGGAATGATATTATGGCCAGATAATTACACTCCTGTACCCGATTTTTAACCAATCAAGTGGCTAGAATGTTCTTTCCCATGTTATAATTTGTGTTGTCTCTGTTATTTTGGGGGAAGCTACAGTGGATGGGCATTGTATGTCATGAAGTGGTGTTCTTTTTCATGACAGAGGAAATGCTCCTCTTTGTCTTTTATTGTTTTTATTTTTATTTATTTTTTTTACATACTTTGCATAGTCTAGTCCTCTTTTTTTGTTTGTTTGATGTTTGGTGTTGTGCTAGTTTGAGTAAATTCTTATTTTTGTACCACAGCTCTTTTGAGGTATTTGGGGTGACCCTGTAGATTTCCATACTTAGCTGTTTGTGTTGGTAAGACACATGTCCTACTTACATAGTCTACATTTTTTTAGTAGTTGATCACTCGGTACAACCACATGCAGGCCACTTTTTATCTGGCTTCCACATGGCTAATTGGTATCATAGAGCACAGTGCCATATGTAACATATTGTAAAGTCAGGAGGCGCTGTTGTGCAGCTAACAGTCTAGATGCTCTCCTTCAGATGTTCAGTTTTACTAGTCTTATTTTCTCTCACTCTCTCATTCTCTCTCTCTCTCTCTCTCTCTCTCTCTCTCCCCTTTCTCTCTATCTCTATCTCTCTCTATCTAATTCATTTACTATATTCAAAAACTGATCACAGATTTTGCAGCATATGGTAAAGCAGACATTCTGGTGTTAAGAAGCACCTAAAAAGATCAAACACAAGCAGCTTTTGATGTTGAAGTATAGCTTTCAGCAGCAGTGAGCTCAGAGGGATATGGGCCCTTGCAGTACAGAGGTTGGGGTAGTGACATATTAGCCTCCCACATCATGGCAATATTGCATAAGATTTAAGCGAAAGGGGAGGAGATGAGCCAGCAGGGCTAATGGCCCTAGAAACTAAGTCTGAGGACTTTGAATGTCAGATTGCTGAGAACAAATCTCAGCTCCTAGAATGAACACGAGTTGAGCAGCAACAGGTAATTAATGCCACATTGGTGAAAGACATCCATTTTGTGAGGGCCAAGGTTTAGGCACTGGAAAATTGACAAATACAAGCTAATGTTCGAGGAGTGGGGTTTGCTCCCTATCTGGTCAGCTGCACAGAATTAATCCCTGCTTTAGAGAGTCTTATTCTAACAGATCTTTTTTCATTACTGCCTGATACCAGGGTGAGATTCTTGAAGCATTTGCAATCCCTGTTAGATCAGAACCGAGGACATCATGGAGGCCTTTAACAGCAATTGTTACTCTTTCTTGCACTGTAGCCCAGATTCCTCTCTTTCAAACACCCAGAGCTCAAGGCAACATGATCTGGGAGGTAGCAAGATTGCTTTTTATGTGGACATTTCTTCTCAGATTCAGGGGTGCAAAAAGGAACTACAGGCCATTAAAAGACTTTAACACAGAGTAGTGGTCAGTTGCTATTTTCAGCTAAACTGCAAGTCTGCCATAACAACAGGATGCACATTTGTACCTACCTAAAACCAGCTATGACATTTGCTGCAAAAAATCAAAGAGTCAGAATCATGTGGATTTACTTGAGCTTGAAGATGATAAAAGACAGAAGTGCTGGACTATGGTATTTTCACAGTTCTTTCATATTGAATGTTATGCTATGACTGCACAGTGGGGTTAATTGCAATACTGTTTGTGCATTAATGGACATTGCTCTAGCCTGTTAGGCACAATTATTTGTCTTTCTAAGTTTCCTTAATCACCTTGAGAGCACTGTAAACAACTGTGTGGTGTGCAACTGCACATCTTACAATTTGTGAACTGTTAATACTACCTTTATGACTGATAGTCTCACTATATGGCATACATTTTCATGCCTCTATGTGTGGGACTTCATGCCACTTAATTCAACACAACCTTTTTTTGATTATTGGCTCTCCTTTCCTTGCTTTTCAGCCCTCTTCTATTGTTGTGTACCCTGTGAGGAGTTGGGAAAGTTGGGAAATAGATTTACTCTGTTTCTACTTTAGGTGAGTGACTTCTTCTGCAGCCCTACCTTACTGGACTTTACTAATTGCATACTGCCTGAGGTTCCTTAGAAATTCTGAGAAAATATGTGCATGGCTTTTTTTCTCTGCACTCTAAACATACATGTCTTGGGGGGCTTTGTATCTCTTCCTGCATTTTTTTATGTACTAGGCATTGCATAATTTTATAAATTAAAAAAAATTGTAAAACCTCACAACAAAACAAGTGTAGATTTACATCTATGTCAGATACTTTATGCCACAGGTGACATTTAAATATTGTACTGGATTGCTGGATCTTATTGCCATGTGTGTTGGATGCTCACTTGTTCACTGTCTAGCACGTTACAGTTTGAGCCCTTTCATGTTCAGTATTTATGCATCTGATGTTCTTCCTGTGGCTTATGTGAGTCACTGTGCATAATTTCTGTAATATAATGAGTTGTTCACACTCAGATCCTACTTTATGCCAATGGTGCTATCTTCGTACATGTTTGTGACTGCATGATATCATTCATACATCTTTTAATATAGCTAGTACTACCCTTGACCTCAATTCTGCACATGTAAAAATAATTCTGCAGAACTGCTAACCTGACATTCCAATATGGGACACAGAGAGATTGAGATGCTGATAGGCAACAGCTAATACAACATAGTTTGTCTTTTGTTTTGGGACTTCAATGTCACACAGTGCAAATTGCTGTATCATATCAATCATGCCAACACCTCCTTTCATAATATTGTTGTATTTGGAAAAGGATATACTATGTAATATAAGTACTTGCCTTCCTATTAACAATGAATCTGAGATCTACAGATAAAGATGTGTGCTACAGCATTTCCAAAATCCTAACATTTGTACTGAGTTTAAAATGATACTAAGTTGCAGTATTCTATCCAGTGTTCAAATAAATACTTACAGAATAGATAATCTGTGAATGCCTTTCAGTTTGGTATTACAGGAAACCACAGAACAATATTAGATTGGATTTATGTACTATAATCATTTTCTAACGTTTCACTTTAATGACATGCTCACTCATGTTTTCATTTGGTTTTCTCTTAGAGATTGTCTGTGACTCCAGGGAATTCTGGCATCTCACTTTTTGACGTGATTTGAACTGGCACACTCGGGAAATGATCTGAGAAGACCAACCCCATAGCATGTTCAGAAAGAGTCCTTGATTCATATTTTGCTTAAGGCTCTTTACGTTATTGAATAAACCTTTCATGCTGGTGCAGCGAATGAACTTTAAAGCTTCAGGTCAACTACCCTTCTCACTAATCAACTAGCAGGCACACAAGCTGCTTAACAAATGAGACAGCCCTGAAGCATTGCCACTGCTCTATAAATAGAACTCCACAAAATCTGTTTCTTTCACCTAATATGTTAAAACTCTCAAAACAGTAATTTATCTGACATTATCTGACATTCATCCCCAGAAAAGTTTTCTTATTTCTTTCGTTTTATAGGATTAGTTATTTTATATTCTAGGATGATTGTCATGAAGGTAAGAGTCTCTACTATTAAATGAATTTAGGGCTTAAAACATGATTATGTTGTTTTGGGCAAGGGCTTATTTTTCAGAGGACTAACTCCCAGAGTGTCAAAATTACTTTACTGTATAAACCTTCAGTAATTATGCACTCCCTACAGATAACAGTACAAAACATATTTATTGCTAAAAATCTACATTATTGTAATATTAGGGTAGCAGACAACAACATATCAGGAAATATAAAGTTCTGGTATTTGAATCGGTCACTCTGGCTTCACCTATTTTGTTAAATCATGCAGGTTAAGTTACACAGAAACATGGCAACATAGAATTTGATGGCAACAAATGACTGTTTGGCCCAACCAGTCTGCCCCTTTTCCCCCCTACCTACAGTGTCACTGCAGATCCTACTCATCTCTGGCTCTTTTTCTCTCCCTCTTCATTTATGCTAAGATTCCTTTAGTTTATGCCTATCTCATGCATTCTTGAATCTCTCCAATGTTTACACCACCACCACCTCTGCTGGCAGAATGTTTCAGGTATCCACCAGTCTTTCTGTAAAGAAGTACCTCCTCACATCTCTCTCTTGAATCTTCTCTCCTCCAGGTACATTACATGTCCCCTTGTTCTTGAGCATCATTTGTTTCTGAAAAACAATGTGTTGTCCTGTACCTTATTTACTCATGTGAAGTATTTAAAGGTCTCTATTATGCCCCCCAGGTGTATATATGGAGGTCCTTTATTATATTTATAGTGCTTCTCATACAGACCCTGCACCTTTTTAGTTGCCCTCTTTAGACAGCCTCCACTCTGTCTAGCTCTTTCTGGAGATGAGGTCTCCAGAACTGGACACTGTACTCTAGGTGGGGTCTCACAAATGACCTATATAGAGGCAACACCTCCTCCCTCCCTCCCTTTGCTGGTGATACTCCTCCCCATTCACTCCAGCATCCCACTTGCACTCAAAACTGCCTTGTTGCACTGCCTTGTCACCTTTAGGTCATCAGATATGATAACCCCAGGTCTTTTTCCTATTTGAAGGTCATCACTAACTCTTTACCCAGTTTGTACTCTTCCTCATGGTTTCTGTGATCTAAGTGCATGATTTTGCATGCGTTCACACTGAAATCAAGCTGCCATACCCCTGACCACTCCTAATGTTTTCTAAGGTCTCCCAACATTTTTTCCACCCCAGCCCCTGAGTGTCCACCCTATTGCAAATTAGACATCATCTGCAATGAGGCAGACCTTCACTTCCAGGTCCTCTACAATATCACTTATAGAGATATGAAAGAGGACTAATCCTACTACTGATCCCTGAGTCACCCTGCTGATCAGCGTCCCTTTTCCAGACTGAACTCTGATTACCACCCTCCCTCTGTCACCTATCACTTAATTAATTTCTTATCTAGTTTTCACCTTTGTACTCAACACTAAGCTGCCTAGCTTCCTCAGAGTCTTCCATGTTCAGTGGTGTTGAAGGCCTTATTGAAATCTAGGTAGGTCATATCCATTGCTCCACCCTTCTCTAATTCCTTGATCACACAGTCAAAGAATTCTATCACACTCTTTTGAAATGACCATCAACCCTCCCTCCCCCCCTCAGGAATCCATGCTGCCTTGGGTCTTGTAACTGATTGGATTTCTAGAAATTCACAATCTTTTCCTTCAGCAATGTCTCTAATAATTTTCCACCACTGATGTTAGGCTGACTGATGTATAGCTGCCAGCCTCCTCCTCCCTGCTACCACTTTTGTGAAGTGGGATTACATCTGCCCTTCTCCAGTCCTCCGGAACCATTCATGTTTCCAGTGAACTGTTAAATAGGACTGTCAGTGGTGCACCCAAGATCTCCCTTAGATCCCTCAATACCCTTGAATGTACCTCACCTGACCCCACTGCTTTGTCTACTTTCAGAGTTCTGAATCCCCCCAGGATTCTCTCCTCTGAAAAAGGACTAGTGTCCACCTCGCTCCATCTCTCAAATGTTACTTTTCTGTGCCCCCTTCCTTTATTCTTCCTCTGTGAATAATAAACAAAAGTATTTGTTTGGTGTATCTGCTTTTTTTGGTCCTCCTCTGCACAGTCTCATACATCCCTCCATAGCCTTACAATCACTCCACTGTTCTTCTTTTACTTCTCACTTACTGTATCTAGCAAAAAAATGTATTGTCCCTTTTTGTTACCCCCCCCCAATTTGTTTTCTTCTTAGTTTGCACCTTGGCACTCCTTACTGCTTTCCCTGCATCCCCTGTTTATCCTCATACATCTCCCTATCCTCCTCCCTCTGCATCTCTGTATACCTTCTGAATGCTACCATTTTAGTATTTTCCTTTTCAGTCACTTCTTTCAAAAACCATAGCAGTCTCTTTTTCCTCTTGCTTTTGCTCACATGCTTTCTGCAGAAGATTGTTGCCTACACTATGCCCTCCTTTTGCTTCACCCACTGTTCCTCCACCCCACCCAAGTCATCCACACTGCCAGGGTGTCCCTGAGGTATGCACCCATCTTTTTAAAATCTGCCCTCCTAAAATCCAGGATCCCAGCCCTTGTCAGGCTAAATTGCGTTACCATCTTTTTTGTTGAACCACACCGTCTAGTGATCACAGGTCCCCAGGGGGCCTTCCATGTAGATGTCTTCAACACTGTATCTGTCAGTGAGCACCAGTTCTAGCATTGCCCCATTGTGAGTGGGCTCCCTGAATAGTTGCCTGATAAATGCCACCATAAGAAATCCATGATGTCCCTGCTTCTAACTGAAGCTGCAGTTGAGAAGCTCCAGTCTATATGCAGCAGACTAAAGTCCCCCAGAATCAGCATCTCTGTCTTTTCTAGCATTTTGTCAATGACTTCCATCAATACCTTATTATGTTGGCTCGCGGGCATGCACAGCCAACATACTGTGGTACTAGCAGATTTGGAGGCACAGTCACTGTTGGGCGAATGCAGGGCATGTATCAGTAGGTACGTCCCTCATTCCCCAATCACCCAGGAGAAAGGGCTGACATCCTGCATACCTAATGCAGCCACCAGATCTGAGAAAAGGTCCGCTGCAATGAGAGCAAAGCTCTCATGCAGCATGACCACAACACACCTTCCGACATGCAGGCAACATGGCGGCAATGACTGCCACAGCTGCCTATCACAATGCCCATCAGCATTATGTAACCCCCCTCCCACTTTTGCTGTGTGCTGATGGGGGTGCCCAAACCCCATTGGCATACTGTCACCCCCTCAAGCTTTTATTGTGTGCCGATGGGGTGCCCAGTCCCTTTCGGCATAATGTGCTACCCCTTTTGTTGTGTGCAGACAGGGGTGCCCAATCCCCCATTGGCTACAGCTGCCCCCCAAAAAAAGACTCCTGTGAGTCCGGTGGCATGCTGGGAGCCCACCCCAGCATGCCACATGCCCCTGTCAAAGAAAAAAACGATCCTGCAATGTTTTTTTTGTTTTTTTTTACTTGTGGGAAGAGGAAACGGTCCCTCAGCGGTCTCCCAGCCCCCCTCCCACAACCCACACCCACCCACTGTACACCCTGCCTCCCCACACCCTCCTCACCCCATACTTACCTGCAGAGTCCATCGCAACGATCTTCAGTGGACCAGGAAGATGTCTGCACTTTTCAAAGCCGACCGCAAACTGAGGAAATGCCAGTAAGCTGTATAATGGAATAAATATGTTTTTTTCATCTTTGATAAACATCACAGGCATTTTAGGGAATTTTGGCACCAAATTTTCAACATGGGGTTTTTAGGACCCCTCCTCATGAATTCTGCCACTGTCATGGCGTTAATCAGGCCCAAAAGGTGATTTTGTGGTCACTGCGCGGAATCACCTTTTGGGACCAGTTAATGAAATGACATTGCCAGTGTTCATGAGGTGGGCTCTCAAAAATCCTACTTTGCAAATTTGGTGGAAAAAATCCCAAAATGACTGTTTTACCAGCGTGCATTGCACAGTTTCCATACACGCTCGTTACTTCATGAATTTGCAATATTTTCACCCCAGATTTTCAACATTGCCATTTTTCCACACCTCCTTGTGAACAGTACAGCTGTCATTTTTCACATCCTGGCCGAAATGTGTTTTTGCACTTCCGGCACAGAATAGCTTGGTCACTGTGGGAAATCAGTGTTTGGGACAGATTATGAAAATCACAGTGACACTGTTCATGAGTAGAGGTCCTAAAATGCCTATGTTGAAAATTTGGTGATGATACTGCATAAAATGACTGTGTTACAAGCGTGTGTTGTGCAGTTTACATGCATGCTTGTAAGTTCACGAATTTATAATATTTTCACTCCAGATTTTCAACATTGCCATTGCTCTGCACCTTCTTATGAGCAGTACAGCTGTCATTTTTCACATCCTGGCCGAATGTGTTTTCGCAGTTCTGGCACAAAATAGCGTGGTCGCTGTGGGAAATCCATGTTCAAGCCACATTATGAAAATAACAGTGACACTGTTCATTAACAGAGGTCCTAAAATGCCTATGTTGAAAATTTGGTGATGAAAGTCCTTCAAATTAGTATTTTACGAGCGTACATTGCGCAGCTTCCATGCATTCTCGTAACTTTGTGAATTTGTAATATATTCACTCCAGATTTTCAGAATCAGCATTTTTCCACACCTCCTTATAAACAGTACAGCTGTCATTTTACATATCTGGGCTAAAATGTGTTTTTGCACGTCCGGCGCAGAATTGCACGGTCGCTGTGCGAAATCCATTTTCGGGACAGTTTTTGGAAATGATGGTGACACTGTTCATGAGCAGAGGTCCTAAAATGCCTATGTTGAAAATTTGGTGCCAAAAGTCCATAAAATGACTGTGTTGCAAGCGTGCGTTGCGCAGTTTCCACGCACCCTTGTAACGTCGCAAATTTGCAATATTTTCATGCCAGATTTTCAACACTGGCATTTTTCCACACTGCCTTATCAACAGTACAACTGTCAATTTTCACAGCCTGCCCAAAATGCATTTCCGCAGCTGTGGTGCACAATGGCGCGGTCACTGTGGGAAATCACCTTTTGGGACACATTAACAAAATCACAGTACAACTGTTCATGCAGGTAGGTCCCAAAATATCTATGTTGTAAATGTGGATAAAAAACTCCCACAAATCCACAAATAATTGGGTTACGGACATGTGTTGAGCAGTTTCGATGCATGCTTGTGACTTCACCAATTTTTCTTTTTTTACTCCAGATTTTCAATGTTGCCATTTTTCTACGCCTCCTCATGAACAATACAATTGTCATGTTCCACATTCCTGCCCAAAATGTGTTTTCACCCCTGTGTCGCCAAATGGCATAACTGCTGTGCAAAACCACCTTTCAGCTTACAAACTGATTGTTCCGCTCTTCATGAGGTGGGGTCACAAAAACCCCATGTTGAAAATTTGAAGTGAAAGCACCACAATATGACTACAGTATTACGGTTTCCAACTGTGGCTCCCCACCCTGTACAGACTGACAGGCGTCAGGGGTGTGACTTGAGATCATCGGCTGTAATGCTCACACCATTCCACCCCCAACCCCACCCTGCAGCCAGTGACAGACATCATGGTGTGCCTTGCAGTGTTTGGCCACAAAGTTCACCCCATTCTCCTATACTGCACCCACCTCATCATATTTCCTTATGGAATGGGGTAAGTATAATGCCCAAAGCACACCACAACACTTGTCAGTGTCTACAGGGTAGGATGAGGTACAATGGCATGAGCATTATAGCTGATGACTCAAAGGCACACCCCCAATACCTGTCGGTCTCTACAGGGTGGGGGTGGGGTGGGGTTGGCATCACTTCAATACTTCACTACCATTCCTATTATGCATCTCTAACTCCACCACTACCAATGCCAATGCCAGTGAGACAACATTCGGCATTGACAAATGTTTGTTAAAATCCTCCCTGTGTGCTGGATGTCTGTAGATCATGCCAGTGTGAACAGATACTCTCTTTCCAATCAGCAGGGTGACCCACAGTACAGTGCCTCCGTCCCCCAGCTTCCCTGTATATATGTGACTTTTATGCCTTCCCTTACATAAAGCACCACTCCCCCTCCTTTTCTTCCCACTCTCTCTTGATTTGAGTGCCCAGTTATGATTTTCTTTATATCATGTCTTGTTAATGACCACAATATCCAGGTCAGCCTCTGCCATGAAGGCCTATAGGGCCAGAATTTTGTTTTCTAGACTTCTTACATTTGCACACATGGCCTTCAAGATTTTGTTACATCTCTGATTTCTAACCATTTTCATTTTTGCCCTCCCTCCTTCCCACCTGTCTTTTAGGGTTCACTTCTCCAGCTCTCCCCAGCCATTGCATTAGTCACTGCCAAAAAAGCCAACATCAAGATCTGAGGGCTGATTTCTCCAGCTCTCCCCAGCCCTTGCATCAGTCGCCACTGTAAAAGCCCATATCAGGGTCTGAGGAATGACTGCTCCAGTTCTTGCCATCCCTTGCATCAGTCACCACTGAAAAAGCACTCATTAGGATCTGAGGGCTGACTTTTCCAGCTTGCCCCAGCCCTTGCCTCAGTCTCTGCCAATAAAGCCCACTTCAGAGTCTGAGTACTGACTTCTCCAGCTCTCCTCAGCCATTGCATCAGTCACCGCAGGAAAAGCCCACATCAGGTACAGGTCCCAGTCTCCATGAAGCTGCAGTGCTCTGCTCGCTGAGGAGCCCATTCTGATTCTTTTTCCTGAGCTACTTGTTTAAAAAACTTAGCTGCTTTTCCTGTGCTCTGGCTCTCTTCCACTTGGGGGTACAATATCTTCTATAGAGATGTGAAAGAGGACCGGTCCCACAACTGATCTCTGAGGCACCCTGCTGATCCCCCTCCTTTTTCCAGACTGAACTCTTACTACCACCCCCTTCTGTCACCTATCACTTAAATAATGTCTTACCTAGTTTTCCACCTTTGTATTGTACTCAGCCCTAAGCAGGCTAGCTTCCTTACAGTCTCCCATGTTGAATGGTGTTGAAAGTGTAATCCCCTACTGACCCCTTATTTAACAAGTAGGCACACCTCCCATAGTCTAGGGGAAAAGAGAGAGGTGGGGTTTACTATGATTTGTCACCTTTAGACAAGGTGGGATATGCCAGATAGAGAAGACATTATAAAAAAAACACAAAACACAATCCAAGTCCGGCTACTAACTGATATATACCAGGTGGGACCAATACCATGGCCACAACCAAGGTTCTGTGGAGAAAACATTTGCTTAAGGCTACACTAGGTTTGCACTTCTGGAACAGGGGTACCCAAGTAACTCCATACACAGGAAGCAATAACATAAATGTCCAAACCAGGTTGGGATTCTAGAGTGTGGCTTTATTCCATAACACAGTAGGAACAACACAAAGCAAAGATAGACCCCCAAGGGTTACACACACGGTAAATGCAGAGATCTGATGTACAGAACACCAAATCCCCATATTGCATAGGATGACTGTAGGACTTGTGGACTAGCCAAATGTAGAACACACACTTTCTTCCTGGAAATGGCACACACGGCCAGTACTTAATCACTTCCCATATGGCATAGGAAAAGGTGTGGCACACAGACTATGACGAAGCACAAGAGCCCAAGACTCAAGGAACCCACATACAAGGGGTAAACTGGAGAAAACCCACTCACTGGGGCAAAACTGGAAAAAAAAAACATTCACTGTGGTAAAACTGGAGAAAACCCACTCACTGGGGTAGAATCTTCTTCACGCATTGGCCACATGCACTTACAGAAAAGACAGGTGCCCTGCAGAACACAGAATGCTAAACTGGTCACTCCAAATGGAGTGGTCTCCCACCTTTTATTTCCAAGTTCTTACTTGACTATCCCTCTGGTAAATACAACTCACACTGTACCAAAATTGAAGATGCTCTCTAGAAATGTATTTCACACTTAACATCCTCACAGGACATCACAGGTGTGTCAAAGGTAAAAGTTCTGCTCATTTGAATGGTCACATGCTGGACTCCACAGAGGACCGCCAACTTTTAAACTGTTTTAGGTGACAGGGTCCCTTTGTCAGAGAATTCACCCAAGAAATGCAGGTACACCTGGGCAGTTTCACAAAAAACAAAATTACTCACAGGAGATGTCACACAAGGCAGCTTCGCGAAATGTCCTGGTAGGATCAAGGGGATTTCTGCCTGTTCTATCTGTCCTGGGATGAAGCACTGGAAAATCCCAGGAGACGGTTTCCACCAATTAACCAAGCTGGAAGATTGCTGTACTCCACTAAGGTGAGAAAGGAAAACAAACAGGAACACTGCAGCTCTATATCAGAGCTGCTGCTGGAACTAAAACTACACTCTGCAGACTCCAGTCACCAACTCATCACAGAATTCTGTCTCCATCTCTCACGACAGCTGGCCGTGGCTTATGCTGCTGCGAGAGTTCTATATGGCATCACCCTTCTCAGCTGAGACTGACAACAGAGGGAGAGACAGAGTGAAATCCATTTACTGGAAAATCACTAGCTGCCTTCCCTGCCTACCACTAATCCTAATGGAATTCTTGTAACTCCTGGGAACAAGGGGGTTACAAAAGCCTTACTGAAATCTAGGTAGGCCATGTCCACCACTCCATCCTGATCTAATTCCTTGATCACACAGTCAAAGAATTCTATCACATTCATTTGAAATGACCCTCAACCTCCTCCCCTTCCCTGGGAATTCATTCTGCCTTGGTTCTTGTGGCTGCTTGGATCTCTAGAAATCCCACAATCATTTCCTTCAGCAATGTCTCTAATACCTTTGCCAGCACTGATGACAGGCTGACTGACCTAAAGCTGCCAGCCTCCTTCCTGCTACCACTTTTGTGAAGTGGGATTACATTTCCCTTTCTCCAGTCATCTGGAACCATTCCTGTTTCCAGTGAACTTTTAAATAGGACTGTCAGTGGTGCAGCCAATATCTCCCTTAGCTCCCTTAATACACTTAGAAGTACCACACCTGGCCCCACTGCTTCACCCACTTTTAGATTTCAGAATCCCCTCGGGACTCGCTCCTCTGAAAAAGGACTAGAGTCTACCTCCCTCCAATGTTACTTTTCTGTGGCCCCTCCCCTTCTTCTTCCTTTGTGAACACTAAACAAAAGTATTTGTGCGGTATATCTTACTTTTCCTAGCACGAACAGTAAAAGAAGGTGACAAGACTTTCTATAGATACATTAGTGAAAGGAGAAAGTCCAGAGGGGGTATTGCTAAGCTCAAAGGAGAAAAAGGTGCATGTGAGGAGGAGGACCCTGTAAAAGCATCTATCCTAAATAGATACTTTTGCTCAGTATTTACTGAAGAGAAGGTTGGGCAGGGCCCACAGCTCAGCACCATGGACACAGGGAGGAGGGAGGTGAGCACTACTCCCTTCACAAAAGAAAGGGTGCTACAAGAGCTCGATAAGCTCAGGGTGGACAAGACAATGGGACCTGATGGCATACATCCCAGGGTACTTAAGGAGCTAAGGGTGGAACTAGCAGAGCCGTTAGCAGAACTGATTAGTGAGTCTCTGAGTACAGGAGAGGTCCCAGAAGACTGGAGAAGGGCTCATGTGATCCCGCTCCACAAGAGTGGTAGCAGGGAGGAGACAGGGAACTACAGACCAGTCATTCTTACCTCAGTAGTGGGCAAGATTATGGAGGCACTCCTTAAGGAAAGGATAGTGCAACACCTGGAATCCATAGGAGCACAGGATACAAGACAGCATGGGTTTACAAAAGGAAGGTCCTGTCAAACTAATCTCATAGATTTCTTTGACTGGGTAACCAGAGTGGTGGACCAAGGGGAGCAGTTGATGTCGCCTACCTTGACTTCAGCAAAGCTTTCGACACTGTTCCACATAGAAGATTGATAAATAAGCTGGGTAGGCTCAGGGTGGGTCAAGTTGGTCAGCTGGGTGGCAAACTGGTTGAGCGGGCAGAAAACAGAGAGTGGTGGTAAATGGTATACAGTCAGAAGAGATGCAAGTCACAAGTGGGTTACCTCAGGGATCAGTCCTAGGGGCCAGTCCTCTTCAATATCTTCATTAGTGACATTGCAGATGGACTAGAGGGTAGGCTTGTCTGTTTGCAGATGACACCAAGATCTGCAACAGAGTAGATGATCCAGATGGAGTGGGCAGAATGAGAAGAGATCTGGATAAACTAGCAAAATGGTCAGAAGAGTGGCAACTGGGATTTAATGCAAAGAAGTGCAAGATCATGCACATAGGGAAGAGAAACCCTGAAGCCACCTATAGGCTGGGAAGGGAGTTGCCAGCAGTCACAAAGGAAGAAAGAGACTTGGGCATCATCATCATCACCGATGACCTGAAATCATCCAAGCAGACCTCTAAAGCAGTAGGTAAGGCTAGGGGGATGTTAGGGTGTATTAGTAGGGGTATCACAAGTCGTAAGAGGGAGGTAATAATCCCTCTTTACAAGACAGTGGTTAGGCCCAATCTGGAGTACTGCGTGCAGTACTGGAGGCCACACCTTCACGAGGACATTAACCAAACTGAGGCAGTCCAGAGAAGGGCAAACAAAATGGTGCAGGAACTGCATCAGAAGACATATGAGGACAGATTAACGGAGCTCATATTGTATACCCTTGATCAAAGGAGGGAGAGAGGTGATATGATCGAGACATTCAAACACCTTAAGGGCATTAACCAGGTGAAAGAGTCTTACATTTTTAAATATAAGAAAAATATCAGGACAAGAGGACACAGCATGAGATTAGAGGGAGGCCGATTAAAGGGGAATGTGAGGAAATTCATGGAACGGCCTACCGCAGGAAGTGGTGGCTCCGAATACAGTGCAGGGCTTCAAACAGGCATGGGATAGGCATAAGGTAGCAACACAGATGAGTATGAGTAGATAGGCCACTGACAGAGCAAAGGCCGATGGCACATTTATAAGATATAAAAAGAAATGGGCAAACTGGATGGGATTTGCAGTCCTTATCTGCCGTCAACTTCTATGTTTCTATGTTTCCTGGTCCTCCTCTGCATATTCTCCTTCTTCCCTCCTTGGCCTTACAATCCCTCCCCTGGTCTTCTTCTCACTTACTGTATTTAGCAAAAAAATATCTTGTCACATTTTGTTACCCCCCCCACCCCGCCAATTTGCTTTCTCCTCAGTTTGTGCCTTGGCACTCCTTACTGCTATCCCTGAATTTCTCTGTTTATCCTGATACATCTCCCTATCCTCCTCTCTCTGCATCTCTGTATTTATTTATTTATTTATTTATTGAAGATATCGGATTTACAACCTTTGAGTCATAGACTCATTTACAAAGGCTTCACGTCTTGAACGTTCTGAATGCTACCATTTTAGTATTTCCTTTTTTGTCACTTCTTTCAAAAACCATTGCAGTCTCTTTTTCCTCTTTCTTTTGCTCACATGCTTTGTGCAGAGGATTATTACCTACACGATGCCCTCCTTGTGCTTCACCCACTGTTTCTCCACCCCACCCAAGTCTTCCCCACTGCCAGGGCATCCCTTAAGCATGCACCCATTTTTTTAAAATCTGCCTTCCTGAAATCCAGGATCCCAGCCCTTGTCCAGTTAAACTGTGCTACCATCTTTTTTGTTGAACCACACTGTCTAGTGATCACAGGTCGCCAGTGGGCCTCCCGCCTTAATGTCTGCAACACTGTCCCTGCCAGTGAGCACCAGTTCCAGCATTTCCCGTTCATGGGTGGGCTCCTTGACTAGTTGCCTTTGAAATGCCTCTGTAGGAAGTCCAGGATGTCCCTGCTTCTAACTGAAGCTGCAGCTGAGAAGCTCCAAACTATATGCAGCAGATTGAAGTCCCCCACAATCAGTAACTCCATCTTTTCTGGCATTTTGCCAGTGACTTCCATCAATACCTTATTTAAATCCTCCCTGTGTGTTGGATGTCTGTAGATCATGCCAGTGCGAACAGAGACTCTTTCCAATCAGCAGAGTGACCCACAGTACAGTACCTTTGCCCCCCAGCTTCCCTGTATCTATGAGGCTTTTATACCTTCTCTTACATAAAGCACAACTCCGCTCCTTTTCTTCCCACTGTCTCTTGACTTGAGTGCCCAGTTATGGTTTTTAGTACATCATGTCTTATTAATGGCCACAATATTCAGGTCAGCTTCTGCCATGATGGGCTCTAGGTCCAGAATTTCATTTCCTAGACTTCTTGCATTTGCACACATGGCCTTCCAGATTTTGTTGCAGCTCCGATTTCTAACCATTTTCCTTTTTGCCCTCCCTCCTTACCTCTCTTTTAGGGCTCACTTCTCCAGGTCACCCCAGCCCTTGCATCAGTCGCTGCTGAAAAAGCCCATATCAGAGTCTGAGGGATGACTTCTCCAGCTCTCCCCAGCTCTCGCATCAGTCACCACCGAAAAAGCCCATATCAGGTACGGGTCCCAGTCTCAGTGAAGCTGCAGTGCTCTGCTCGCTGAGGAGCCCATTTTGATTCTTTTTCCTAAGCTGCTTGTTTAAAAAACTTTAGCTGCTTTTCCTGTGCTCCAGCTCTCTGCTGCTTGGGGGTTTTTTTTACTTACTGCATCTTTAATTTTGTTTAATAAATAATCTTATGGTTTAATGTACTGCCAGTTAGCCACTGTATTACTGTCTGTTTAAATAATTTATGCTTGCCAGAATTAGTTCAAGATTATTGTAGAACTCTGTGGCTGTCCCTAATTGCTTCCCAATTATTTAATTCTCACTCTCTCTCTGTAACCCCTTCCCTACCTACTGTCCCACCCGATCTCTTCTTACTAATCCTCTGTGTTTCTTTTTTTCCCTCATTTCAGATTCTGAGGGCTGACTTCTCCAGCTCTTTCAAGCCCTTGCATCAGTCACCAATGAAAAAGCCCACATCAGGTTCAGGTCCTGGTCTTGGTGAAGCTGCAGTGCTCTGCTTGCTCAGGATCCCATTTTGATTATTTTTCTTCAGCTGCTTGTTTAAAAAAACTTTAGCTTCTTTTCCTGTGCTCCAGCTCTCTGCTGCTTGGGGGGTTTTAGGCCCGCCCCGTCACCCTCACCTCCTGCCTTTACTAAATACACCTTTGCCTCACCCACTGGTATTACTGACTAATCCCTGCAGTTTTGGGGTGGGATCAATCTCTGTGGAATTTTACCTCCACTATTAGTCTCAGTCCCCTGCCCTTCAACAGTCTATCTCTCTCTATCTCCTTCTTTGTCCCTTCCCATCTTACCTGATCTCTCAGTTCATCATGCAGCCTTCCCCCTATTTTCTAGCCCTCCTGACCCCTACCTGCTGTATTATCACACTGGACTGCTTTACCCCTCAACTTATCATTCTCCTTGGCCCTGTAGTCAACCTAACAGACTTTTCATTCTCCAACTTGCTGCCTCTTCCACAGTGTCTCCCTATCATCACCCCGTATCCATACCCTAAACTGTTCTTCCACCTCTGAAGGTACCTTGTCTGATCTAAATGTACCACTCAAGCCAGAACCACCTTTGCATTCCTGGTTGTGGCTATGTGGATTATGACCTTCTCTTTATCACTTTCAGATGATATTGAGACCAACCCAGGCCCAGCAACATTTAGGCTCCCACCCCTTCAGGCTAGTTTTTCTGTGGAGCCCCAACCCAGTGGCCTCAAGATTGCCCAGCTAAATATAAGAAGCCTCGTGGCAAATCATGCCAACCTGGTGGCTTGGGCTGCCATCCATAAGCCTGACCTCTTAGGAATAACAGAATCCTGGCTTAGTCCTTCTCTCCCTGACTCTCTGTGTACCCTCCCAGACAACAATATGATTCGGGTTGATTGGGCCGCATCCAAAAGGTGTGGTGGCCTGGCACGTTTTTCTAAGTCCCACCTAAATCTGACCCTTCAATCTTGTCCCCCACTTGCGTCCGATGAGATGCTTCATGCCATGCTTCTATTAGGTAATACCAAGAACCTTCACATTGTATGTGCCTACATTCCTCCTGAATCCAGTAAACATGGACTTGAGGAATTTCTGTAATTTCTACCCCATGCCACCAAAAACAATGAAATTGCAGAGCCAGGTGACTTCAATCAGGATTGGCTAGGCCTAAGCTCCCCTATCCTCAACACTAACATGGCCAAAGTGAATCTAACTCAGCTTCTCACTGAACCTACCAGGCACTCCAGCAGAGGCACTAGTCACACCCTGCTTGACTAGAACCTCACCAATAGGCCAGACAGGATCTCTTCAACTACTGTGTCTCCTGACTCCACAAACAACCATTCTCCTGTAACCTGTGTCTGGGATGCCTGTCCCCCTTCATACCCACCTAAAATTATCTCTGTGGACGACTTCTCTGCCTTTGTCCCCTTGACTTTTCTATCCAATCTCCAGCAGGTTGACTGGTCTCCCCTTTTCACCACAGACAACACTGACCTGGCAGTGAAGTATTTCTCCAACACATTGCACTCACTGCAGTCCAAGCACATTGCTTACATTAGGCACAGGGTTAGGTGCCTTCCTGCCAAATGGTTTACCAGCCCTCTTCACTTGCTTAAATCTCGTGACAAGCTCTGGACCAGGTGGAAAGCCTCCTCCCTTCTTTCTGACTTTGTTGCCTATTTCTTCCTTAGGAACTCATGCAAGAAAGCAATCCACGCTGCCAAAAGCAATTATTATAGAGGTCTTCTCCATGCATCTGCCAGTTACCCAAAAATGCACTGGGCACATATCAATCCCAATCTGGGTCTCAATGCTTCTCAAGCCCCTCATGACATGCTGATTGACAATGTCTCTTGTAACAACCCCAACACCATAGCCAATGCCTTTAACTCGCTCTTTATCTCCCTCCATCCTTGACCTCCAGTGCAGCCATTCCTTCCATCCCTCCCTCACCTCCCCAGGCCTTCCTCTGCCCCATCCCCCCTTATTCTCAGCTCTGTCACTAGAACTGATGTCCTACGGATCCTAAACACTATGTCCCCTCATGGAAGCACTGGTCTTGACGGTCTGGAACCTAGAATTCTTAAAAATTTGGCACCTCCATTCTTGCCACCCCTATCTTGCACCTCTTCAACCTCTCCATTAGCTTGGGCACCATGCCCTGCTCCTGAAAACAAGCCAGGGTTATACCTGTCTTTAAAAAGGGTGACCCTAAAAACCCAATGAACTACCACCCTATAGGACTCCTGTCTACCCTTAGTAAACTTCTGGAGAAACTTATTCATCATCAGGTGTCAGACTTTGTAGCCAACTATGACCTGCTATCTCCTGCTCAGCATGGCTTCAGACCAGGCCACAGCACCTCGATTGCCCTAGTGCAATTCACTAACGAAACCTCAACCACCATGGATAGAGGCCAACTTATGGGGGCTGTTTTTATTGACATAACAAAGGCTTTCTACTCAGTCAACCATTCACTGCTCTTGCGTCATTTAGGTTCACTGGGTGCCTCCCAGTCCACTATTGCCTGGCTCTCCAGCTACCTGCTCAGTTGCACACAGTCTGTCACCTACCATAGAGTCCTCTCCTCCCCTGCCCCTCTGTCCACTTGAGTTCCACAAGATTCCATCGTTTGGCCCCTGTTCTTTTCTATATTTATAAACAATCTACCTATCATTCCCACCCACTGTCACACCTTACTCTATGCTGATAACTTGGTCCTCTATACCTCCTCTAGTTCCATCTGTGACATTAATTCCCACCTCTCTTCCAACCTGCAATGAATCCAAACATGGCTCACATCTCACCACCTCGTATTAAATGTTGCCAAGACCCAGGCCATGCTCTTTGGGTCCTGCATGAAGCTCAGTACCCTAAACCCATCCTTCTGGTCTCTTGTCTCAATGGCTGCCTGGTACAAGTTACTGACTCCTTCAGATACTTAGTCGTCACTCTGGATCCATGTCTCAGTTTCTCCCCCCATGTCAATACGATGTCCATGTCTGTCAATGAACTGTAATCTCCTGAGTCATGCCTGAAAATAGGCAATTCTGACTAGTGCACTTACCTGGGTACCAAAAGCAAATAAATAAATAAATGCTCATCGCCCTTCATTTCTATCAACTTGCTTCTCTTATTAATTTGCATCCTGGGGGATTCATCTCCCCTTGGATCCTCCCAGCTCTGTACTTCAGTCTGTGTAGTGGAGGGGAGCAGTGTATGCCTCCCTGAATCCTTCCCCCCACCCACCTTGCCTAATTTAAGTGTTCTTCAACATAAAATTTAAACCATCCACTGAGTACTGCAGTTCACATCCCAGGCAGATACAGGCCTTCAACCCAGTATAGGCCTTTTTTCCCTCCAAGTGAATCCCCAGCCACAAATAAGTCACACCCCTCCTCTCTGCACCATGTCTTCAAATGCAAGTTGAAGCTCTTGGTGTGGAGAACCCTTTCCTCCCACCCGTCATAAACAGGAAGCACCTCTGTGAAAGCCACTGAGTGTACTACCTGTCTAAGACCTCTCCTAAGCTCCCATAACTCCCCCTGCACTATCACAGGACCATCCCTAGCCAGGGCATTAGTCCCCAGGTGAACAATGACATCCAGCTCTCCCTTCTGCCTTACCATCCTAGCAATCCTCAGGATCTGCTTTCCATTCCTCTGAGCCATGGCACCATGTAGGCACCTAACCTCCCTCTCTCACTTACTATTCTGGAATCTATCCCCCTCACAATCAAGTCGCCCACCAGAAGTTTTTTCTCTTACTCCGGTGTCCTCTGCTTTACCAAACTGTATGTTACCCAAATATTTATGAAACTCCATTACCTTGTTAACACAGACTAGGTACAGTCATGGTGATTAACGTGAGAATTCTGATTTTGGTCTTCCTGGCTTTTTGTGTTTTATCTATGACCCTAACTGTATCTTAGCATAGCTTGCTGAATGAAATTTCCATACTTAAAAAAAACAAACAAAAAAAAAAACAGTAAATGATGTGTCCTGCTCCAGAAGCCTAGTCCCAGTACTGGTATATAATTCCTTCACCCAGTGGAATCCCCTCCTTGTCCATCCCTCACTGAAGTGGAATACTAAATTTAGCCTTAAAGCAGTAATTAATTTGTCTTTTAAGGCTAAGTTTAGTAATCTTTACTCTTCTGTAATCATCAGAAGAAGAATACTGCCTGTAAGAATACTAATTCTAAGAAGTATTCCACTGTGATTGTTTTATAAGAGTAAATTATTACTAAATTAATATTATACACAGATTTTAAAAGTACACATTTTTGACTACTTTCTAATAGTAAATGAAGACTTTTCAATACTTCTGTTTGTTATATGCAAGCTTGTTTATTTTCATTCTGATCACATCTTTTATAACAAGATTTTGCTCTATCAAGAATGCTAAGAAAGACATTAATACTGCTCTGTCAAATACATAGATACACACATGCATACATACAATTTCAGTTGAAGAGGTTTATACAGTTACTTCTTGATCCCTTTATGTGTTTTTAACTTCTCAGATAATTTAGCTATTTAGGGATCATTCCCTCAATAGGAGTGACAAGAGTATCTCCCATGGTTGAAAAGAATCTTAAGCAGAAAATTACAAAACATGTCCCTGTACTGTGTCAGGTACTCAATCAGTTACTCTAATGAAGTATGGGCTCCATTTTCGTAATAGTTGCATCCCATAATAACATTGTTAGAATCAAAAGGGAGGGTGGATGGGCAGAAAAAGGGGAAGACTAGGCAGAGGAACTCAGCGAGGACTTCTTCTCAGTGTTCAGGAAAGAAAGGGATAGCCCAATACCACATGGTAAAGAGGACAGGGGTGGAGGAGGCTCAGAGATAACAGATGGGTTAATCCAGGAGGATAGCATCCTGAAGGGCCTTAAAACCTTGCAGGTGGACAAAGCACAAGGACCGGATGGTGTACACCCAAGTGTCCTGAAGGAACTGGCAGAGGGGTTGGCAGGCCTTCTGACAGACCTGTTTAACACCTCTTTGAAGATAGAGAATGTACCCAGTTACTGGAGGATGGCTCATGTGGTGCCCATCCACAAGAGTGGAACCAAGGATGAACTGGGCAATTACAGACTGGTGAGCTAGACCTCTGTAGTGGTAATGTTAATGGAGACCATTCTGAAGGAGAGGTTGATAACTTTTCTTGTTAGTAATGGTCTACATGATGACAGAAAGCATGAGTTTGTCTTGGGAAGACCATGCCAAACTAACTTAATTGACTTCTTTGACTGGGTCCCTAGGGTGACTGACAAAGGCCATGCTGTAGATGTCCTCTATCTGGATTTCAGCAAGGCCTTTGACTTGGGTGCTGCACAGGAGGTTACTGAGCAAGCTGAGGGACCTGGTTGCATGGTAGAAACTGGTGGGGTTGGTTGAGAGCTGGCTACAGGGCAGACAACAGAGGGTGGTTGTATGGGGGGGGTCGTCCAAGTCAAGGCCAGTAGCTAGTGGGGTGCTACAGGGTTCAGTTCAGGGCCCTGTTTTATTCAGTGTCTTCACTGAAAAATAAGACCAGCCTATTCGCTGATGACACTAAGATTTGTGCAAAAGTAGACAGTAAAAAAGGGAGGCAGGCACGCAGGGAGTATCTAGCTAAACTTGAACACTGGTCTAAGTAGTGGCAGATGGGGTTTAACACAAAGAAGTGCAAGGCCATGCACCTCGGCGTCAGAAATCCAAGAACCAGCTACTGACTTGGGGAAATACAGATAGCAGTTACAGAAAGGATCTGGGGTAATAGTCACAAGGGACATGAAGGTATCAGCACAATCTGGGGGGCTGCAGCACGGGCAACATGGATGCTGTGGTGCATTGCCAGAGGGATCACCTCTAGAAAGAAGGAGCCCATACAGAAAAAGAAGGGTGAATTTACTATTGCTTTATTCTCAAAGTCCCTTCATTTCTCAGTATTTGTAACATTCAACCATTCATTTTCAATTTTTTATCTTTACCCTTCAGTTTTTACTCCTGATAACCCTTCAAATACCCTTCAAATGATCCATATTTTTGAGCAGTTTATTCTGAACAATTCATTTTCCATTTTGTATTATTCTGAACCATTGATTTTCCATTTATCTTTCATTGTCAAAATTGCACCCAGTATCCATTCAAATACCCTTGAAATGACTCATCTTGTAGTAGTTAAATTATTTTAATCATTACATGTGTTTTCTTTTTTTTATTCTGGTTGCTTCAGTTTACTGGTTTTTCTCAATTAATACTAGGTAAAATCAATGGTTGGGTGAAAAAAATATCCAGGATTGGACTAAGAAGAGCTGACTGACTGAAGCAGGAGTATAAGGCATTTTTCCATTATACTCTATATGGGGGAAGCACAAAACTAAAGTTCAAGTTTATTGTAGGAAAACTCCATTGAACAAGCTCATTCACAAGGAGGTCCTTTGACACAGACAGGTAATTACAGACGCATAATCAAAAAAACAGGACAAATTCAAGTACAGAATTATGGGCAAGCATTAACATGTTGCATAAAAATGACAATGAGATAGAAAAACATGCAAGTACAGAAACCCCAGAGGGAAGTTGAGTACACACTACAATCTAGGGTCACATTTCAGTGTCAACATGTATCACTGCTGTTATTAACAGCACTTCTATAACTACACTGCATTGACTTTATATTACACTCCTTTACCACTGCATTATTTTTGTTATTTTTAGATGCACACCGAAGAACCACTGTACATACTGAACACTTTTTCTTGTGCACTTCTTTACAACTGCATTACTTTTGGTATTTTTAGTTGCACACTGTATTAACACTACACACACTTAATGCAAATTTTTAGATAATTCCCACACACTTTTTCCCCACATTATAGTTAATAGTTATTGGCAATATGATGGAAACACCTTGTAAATGTTCAAATTGCTTTTGCTGTTCTGATTTCACTAACAGAGCTTAAGAGTTAATTTCCCTCATGCATATTTCTTTAGATTAGTTCAATTTAAATTAATTTTTTGTTAGTTTTTTATCTTCTCACCATCTCAGAGTTAATGTTACTGTCATCTTAGCTTCATACATATAACTTGTTTATGATAAATCCACTCCAGGTATGGCCTGCTACCAATACCTGCATTTGGCACACACAAACCACATAGCCCCCATGGTGGCATGCTCTATTTTCCACCCTTTCCTAGCCCTGGCAGAAAGCTTATGAGTCCCATCCCCAGCCTCAGGCATCCCAGCACACATAGCCATGTTGGCAGGCTCCTGATTTCTCTAGTCCTTTACAGAAATACAAATGTGCAGTATGCCTACAGAATGTATGCCACAGGCAAAATTGTTCAGTGACTGTAGGTGGTTCATACACAAAGTGAACCTAAATGAACCTGACAGAGCTTATCAGGTTTGCATGTAGCATGCTTGACATGCATGCAGCAGCTAAGTTAGAACAATTCACAATAAACAATAATTTCTTGATAACAAAAGAGGCACTTAAATGTTTTTATCTGTTTTGCAACAGTCCCAATAAAACTCTCCATACCTTGCAGCTCATTGTTGGTGTTGGTGGAGAATCCTTATCTTTCCCCCATCACAGCCCACTAATTTCTACTGCACCCAAGCCCAATCTGCTGGGTTCCTCACCTTTACACATGCCTAGCCCACTGAGTCCACCTCATGCACTCAAGCCAACACAGTGTGTCCTCACATGCACCCACACACAACTCAGTAGGCCCTGCCCGGTGGATCCTTCTAGTAATCATGACCAGTCCAATGGGTCCCCCTTCAGCCAAATCTAGCCTATTGCTCCCCCATAAGTTTGTGTTGCAGAATAGCCAGAATAGACCCCCCATGACCCAGCAGTAAACCCAACCTTAAAAGAGCTATACCAACTCTGTTGTACTTTTGTTTCAAAGAACTAGAGCGTGGTCTGGTCAGTAACAAGATAGAGTAGCAGCAGCTAGCCACCCTGCCCATCCAGTTGCTGCAGCACAGAGTCAGTTCCTCAAGTAAAATTCCAAACAACAGCAACAGCAGCCAAGAGAGAAGCTGCCTGCAGAACTAGAGAGACAGGGTCCTGACTTCTTGTGCCTTTTTGTTGAGGTACATGGCTGTGTTTATTTGAAAATGTACCTGTACTGTGTGGTGTAGAAGGATTCAAGGGAGAGAGTGCATGAGCCTCTGTCTCCTTGCCCTGCCAATGTGGGTGAGCAATCCATTGGGACCAATTTGGGAGATTGCTAGCTGCTGGAAAAGGGTGGGATGGCCCTGCCTCTCCATGCTTAGGAGGGTGGCCCTGCTTCTCTTGACTCAAGGGGGATGGCCTTGCTTCTTCTGGCATGGGGGGGCAGATATTGCCCTACTTCTTCTGGCTTGGAAGGTGCCCCCACTTCTCCTGGCTTGGTGTGGATGACCCTACTTCTGGCTTTGGTATTTTAGTCTTATTTATACTATATTTATTTTCATCTTGTCACATGCACCCAAGGTGTAAGCCAATATGACCAAATTCTTGTTTTGTGCATTTCTGAGAATATAAGCTTTCTTAAGCAGGATTTTTGTTAAAAGATGATTTTTCTTTCACTGATACCTTTGTTAGCCATGGCACTGGAAACCTCTGTGGCTCATTTTTTTTTTAATTAGCCATATGAACTTTTACTTCCACCTGGCTGGAGATCAGAGATGGACAAAAGAGACCTTGGTTTAACATCTCATCTGAAGGATGACATCTCAGCAACCATTGAATCTGCATCTCCCAATCTACCTTCCTCACATGACCATCCTTCATGAACCAGAACCACTACCAGCCCCATGATCAGCCTCCCCAGCTGAGCAATGTCTTTGGAAATCCCCCTCTCTCATCTGAGTTATGGGCAAGTCACAGGGTGATGGGCTTTTCATTAATTCTTGTAAGATGGATACAAAACTGGCTTCTTGATAGGAAACAGTTTGTTACTGTGAATAGTTGTACATCTTTTGAGGGCAGTGTTACTAGTGGACCACCCCAAGGCTCAGTCCTGGGTCCTATGCTGTTTAGTATTTTTATTGGCAATATGGATAAAAACATCTCTTGCAGTATAATGACATTTGCCAATGATACTAAATTAGGGTGAGAAGTGGATTCTTTTCTTAAACATTTTGGAATTGTGAATGATTTATTGGAAATTGAACAATGGGCAGTTAAAACTGGAATGTCCTTCAATGCAAAGAAATGCGTGGTAATGCACTTTGGGAACACCAACTCACATTATTCATATTTTATAAATAATATGCCAATCCAATCTTCAAAATCAGAAAAAGACCTATGGATACTAATCGGCAATAATCTTTCATTTTCTGACCATTGTCAAATGTTTATAAAAAATGCTAATTTAATGATAAACAGGATTACACAGGAATTTGTTTGTAGGTCTGAACAATGTTTGTTACCAATGAAAAGTCCTATGTTAGACCCTTGTTGGATTATGTTTTCCAGTTCTGGAGCCCACATTTAAAGGGGGACATTATATTACTTGAAAGGGTTTAAAAAAGGATAATCAGATTGCTCCCCCACATAAAATACAAATCGTATCCAGAGAGACTTGGGGCAACCAATCTTTTTTCACTTCAGAAAAGACATCTACGTGGAGATATTCTCCTGATGCATAAAATCCTATACTCTCCTCACTTAGTATCGGATTGTCGATTTCAACCACATAACAGAATACTAAACTTACGTGCATATAATAAACAATTTAAGGTACCAAGGGCCAGAACAAACAAAAGGGACAATTACTTCACAGTTCATACTACTAAGTACTGGAATAATTTACCTCAAGAAATAGTAGAGCTGAAAACTTTTGATGAATTTAAAAAATCCCTTGATGTGTATATATTGTCAAAAAGGACAACATAATTAGGAAATCAAGATTCCACTAATGTGGGGAGTAGAGATGTTGCAAAGTTTAAATCTGCCAGCGAAGTTCCCATGAAATCACCAAATTTGCCCTGCGAAAAACTTCACGTAAATGACCTCTCTGCTGCTAAAACTTCGCCATGAAAATTCATCAGTTAATTTCAACTTTTTTTAGTAACCTCAGAGGTAATTGTCTTACTCTGGTGCCAAAACTTTGTCAGTTAACCTCAAAGGCGACAGCATGGCAGGCATGATGTGCACCGCAGAAGTACTCCTTGTGTACCTCAGCAGTGCCATTATGACAGTGGCAGTAATGATGATCCCATGGCACCTGCGATAAATGCCCATCTTTTTGTTTTGTGGGCTGAAGTGAATGATCTGCCCCAAGAATTCAACACCTTCCAGCAGGAGGCGATGGATCGGCTGGGCAGTGTCATGTCCAGCCATGAGAGGATCCTTACTCTCCTATCTGAGCTGTGAGGTGGTGGTGGTAGTAAGCATGGCTTATCTTCTGGCATTGCTGGTGGGGTGGTCTCAGTTTTTTTGTTTCAAGTTTTATTTTAGTTTATATGTAGTTATTCTGTCATCTGTGTTCTTAATTTCTCCAATCTCTAGTCCCCTCATTAAAAATAAAAAACCCCCCAAAAATATAAAAAATAAAAAAAAGCTCTCTTGTTTTAAAGTCTGTTTTCTCTGTCCTCTTTTTTAGTATTGTTTTGTTCATGTGGATGTCCCTTGCTTGTCCTTTCATTTTGTGTCACTGGTTCATCATGTGTACTTCCTCCTTCTATCCAGAAATGTCAAGAATGTGCCACAGTGCATAAATTGTGTCCCCATGGTGTGTGATGGTGTATAACTGGTAGTTGTGTTGTGTGCAACCGCCAGCCACCCTAAGAAGTGCAAACCACAACACAAACATAAGTTATTCTACTAAGAAGTTAAGCATAAATCTGTTTTAAGCACTTAACATGTTTACTTCGTTTGCCAGAAATGTGAAGCTGTGTCCCCAGACATTAATTGATTCCCTTCACTGAAATACGGTTGCTGCGCACACCAGAGAAGGCAGAGCAAAGCATATGTGAAGCTTGCAAGAGAACATAAACCTGTTAATCGTACTAAGCATTTTTGGGCCTGCCACTCCACCACCACCACTAGCACTTTGCCAGAAATGTGAAGTTGTGTTCCCAGAGAGAAAATACATCTTTTTAGTCAAATACTTCTGCTGCACACACCAGTGAAGGCAGTGCAAAGCATATGTGAAGCTTGCAAGAGAACATAAACCTGTTTATCATACTAAGCATTTTTGGGCCTGCCACCCCACCACCACCACCACCAGCATTTTGCCAAATATGTGAAGCTTGTAAGAGAAACATTATTGCCACATGGTGATGGTGCTTTGATGCTGCTGCATGGTACTGTTGTTCCAAAGTCAGAGAAATGGCCTCTTTCACGCTGTGGTCCTGGATTCATGATGGCATATAGGCATACTACATAAGTAAATACCTTTGTTTTCTTTTCATTGTAATGGAGGAGGGTTATTGCTATTGTTTGACGTCTAATATATTTGTAATTCTCTGTCATTGATTTCCAGTTATTTGTGCATATGACATTATACTGCTGGGCATCTACAACATAGATGCTGTAGTCTGAATAATGCCCAACATTTGTCAACCATGAAGGTAAGTATTTTTTTGTTTGGGGGGGGATTGCTCACTGGGGGTTCATGATGGAACATAGACATAGTGCACAGACAAATACCTTTGTTTTGTTAAGGGAGGGGTGGATATTGGTACTGTTTGAAGTCTAATATATTCGTACTTCTCTTTCATTGATTTTCAGTTATTTGTGCCGAATGCAGATAGATGACATCATACTGCTGGACAGACTCAACATAGATGCTGTTGTTTGACTCATACACAACATTGTTCAACCATGAAAGTAAGTATTGTTTTTTAAGGTGTGGCGACTTGTTTCTGTACAATAATTGACAAATTAATTTAATTTCTTAATCACTGACTCTGCTGTTCTTCCTTATCATTACAAGTATTCATTGTGCCTGAATTTGTTGCAACAATGTGCTTGATGATTCACCAAGCAAATGATGTCAGTCCACAGAAAGCACCTGGAAATGAAAGTCATAGAAAGAAAAGTAAAGTAGAGGTAAATAAAAGAAAGGAAAGGAAATTAAAGCAAAGGAAAAACATTAAATCACAAAGATGCTTACTGTTTGAGTACTACTGCTGGCTGTGCAATTCTGTTTTGGTGTCTGTGTTCTGTAGTAGAACCAGCAAAACCTGCATGACAAAGATATTACAGGAAAACATTTTAATGCTGCAATGAGTCTCTTCAATCATGGTCTGATTTTCTGCCTCTAGTAGACATATAGAAGTGCTGCAGTGTCTGAAAAACAGTGCAGGTGTCTTACCGACAGCAGATGAAGAGAGTCCTTGATACAGTGTGGTTACACTCATATGATGATGCCTTGCAGACTTCAGTCAGTGGTTTAATGGAGGAGGAAAAGGACCAAGATGAATCTGTCAAGAGGAGAGTTTTGAGGAGGTACAAGAGGTGATTCTGTTTCACATTGGTGGCAATGAATCATCAGTCACTACGGTGGTGGAAGTGGTAGCCCAGCCAATGCTGTGTCTTACTTAATGTGATTGTGAGGAGGAGGAGGACATAGATGAAGCAGCCCAGGGAGTACAGAGGAGGTAGAGAAGGTGGTTCTTTTTATCACAATCGGCAGTCTACTACATACCAATAGCACTGGTGGTGGAAGTGCTGTGTCATGCTGTTTCAGCCCATGTTGGAGAGGATCCAAGGCATCTACCGTGTACACAAGTGATAATAGGACAAGGAGAAGGGTGAGGTGTTGAGGTCACTGCTGCATGGCTGTGGTGTTTCTTGCTCGCTAGAGTGGGTGTTCTGTTCAGTAATTCATAAGTGGAATAGTGCATTATTTACAGCAGTTCAATTTGACGCAATTAAGAAGCAGCACTAATTAATAGTTGTTGATGTATATCTCATCACTGAATGTGATACATTATTATTGTTATTAAGCTGACATCCAGGAGTACATGGTTGTGGATGGATGGGTCGTGGAGGGAGAAGGAGAAAATAAATAGAGTTCATTATTCTTCAACATCCTCCATCAAGCATCCCTCACAGTCTTCAATACTGGAAGTGTCACCATATGGGGACTCCCTCTCCATCGCTTCATCATTCACTTCAATGTTGTGAGATAATGATGAGGTATGTCCCGGTGTACATAAAGCACTTTCCTCCTCATCATCATCATCACTGTCAATCAGTGCTTTTATCATGGACATTACTCTTTTTGAGGTTATGTGAGCCTCATTCATTTTGATAAATGTCAGCAAGCCAACATTTTTAGGCGATAGATTTGTGCGCCTGTCAAGCACAATGGCACCTGTTGAAGTGAACATTCACTTAACGCTGACACTGGAGGATGGGCAGTCAAAATATTTCAGGGCAACTGCTGTTAGTGCTGGCCTGTCATTGATCTTAGTGTGCCACTATAGTAGTCACTCATCTCAAATGGCGAGATTCTTTGTATCTGCAAAATATGCATCTACCATGCATTTTGCCTGTCGAAGACGTGCAGTGTGATCATCCTCCTCCTCCTCAGTTTCCTCCATGTCTGCCACTCCCACCTGACTAAGGACAGCTCAAATGGGATTCAGCATAGGTTCCTTTACCATGCATTGCTTTTCTGCAGTTTGACACCCTGGCTGAGATGAAGAGAAGTGGGTGGTAGTAACACTGGAGCACTGTTCAGTATCATCATCTTTCTTTGGCCCCTGTGCCCAGAATAGCAACTGTGCACCACTTACCCTCTGAATGAGTAGTTCTGTCAGTCTCTGCAACTCATGACACCCGCCTTGCAATATGGCTGCCAGCCCACATTTATAATGTGGGTCAAGCACTGTTGCAATTCCAGACTCCTCAGACTGCATAATATACATTATGTGGGTGTTGGAGTCTAATGTGGACAACATGTGTTTCATTAATAAGCAAATTGCTCTGTCACCATCTGCCTCCAGCTGTTGCTGCACATTCAGCAGTGTCTGCCTCAGCACACGTAGCAGAGGAATGGACTCACTGATGCAGGCAGTGTCCCCACTCACTGCCTGTGTTGTATGCTCAAAGGGTCTCAGAATTGATATGAGTCCATCCATTACGCTCCACTGCTCTCTTGTGAGACACATGGATGCCCAACTGTTGTCACGACTAGCATGAATTAGCAGATAGAAACATAGAAACATAGAAACATAGACTTTGACAGCAGATAAGGACCACTTGGCCTCCCAGTCTGCTCATTTCCCTACCTACTGGATAAGCTGCAGATTCTAGTTAACCAACAGCCTACTTCCTGCCACACCCCACTACAATTACCTTATGTCTGTCCCATGCATGTTTGAATTCCCCCACTGTTTTAGACCCTACAACCTCCCCAGGAAGGTGGTTCCATGCATCCACCACTCTCTCCATGAAAAAAGATTTCCTCACATTACCCCTGAGCAGTCCCCCCGCTATCTTTAAATTGTGCCCCCCTTGTTCTCTTTTTCTGAAAGATGCTACCCTCCTGGACTTTGTTGATTCCCTTCAGGTACTTGAATGTTTCTATCATGTCTCCCATCCCTCCTTTCATCAAGGGTATACATATTAAGCTCTCTCAGTCTCTCTTCATATGGTTTCTGATGCAGACCCTGCACCATTTTAATTGCCCTCCTCTGGACTGCTTCCATCCTGTCTATGTCCTTGCATAGATGAGGTCTCCAAAACTGCACACAGTACTCCAGATGGGGTCTCACCAACTGTCTGTACAGAGGGATAACCACTTCCCTTTTTCTACTTGTGATGCCTCTTCCTATGCATCCCAGTATCCCCCTGGCTCTCCTTACTGACTTCTCGCATTGCTTACCAACCTTTAGATCATCTGATATTACTAACCCCAGATCCCTTTCCATTTTTGTTGTTGTTAGTACCTCCCCTGCTATTGTGTACTCTTCTCCTGGGTTTTTGTTTCCCAGGTGCATTACTTTGCACTTCTTTGTATTGAATCTAAGTTGCCATATGTCTGATCATTCCTCCAACCTTGCCAAGTCCCATCTCATCCTTTCTACCCCACCCCTTGTGTATCAACTCTGTTACAGATCTTTGTGTCATCTGCAAAGAGGCATACCTTTCCCTCCAGACCCTCTGCAATGTCAACTATAAAGATGTTAAAGAGGACTGGACCCAGTACTGAGCCCTGAGGTACTCCACTAGTGACCCCCTTTCTTAAGAATGTGTTCCATTCACTGTTACCTTCTGCATCCTGTTTTGCAGCCAGTTTGCTACCCAGACTACCACCCTGGGACCCACTCCAAGGCTGGCTAACTTGATTATTAATCTTTTATGCGGGACTGTGTCAAATGCCTTGCTAAAGTCTAGGTAGGCCATATCCACAGCTCCTCCCTGGTCTATTACTTTGGTTACCCAGTCAAAGAAATCTATTAGATTCATCTGACATGAACTTCCTGCTGTAAATCCATGCTGCTTGGGTTCTGTGCCCTGCTGGCCTCTAGGTACTCAACAATTCTTTCTTTCAGAAGTGATTCCATCATTTTTCCTACCACTGAGGTCAAACTTACAGGTCTTCAGTTTCCTGCTTCTGCCTTGCTCCCACTTTTGTGAAGATGAATCACATCTGCCCTCCTCCAATCCTCAGGTACCACCCCATCCTCCCATGATTTGTTAAAAAGTGTGGTCAGTGGTGTCACTAGGTCCTCCTTTAGTTCTTTTAGAATTCTGGGGTGAATCCTATCCGGCCCCATTGCTTTGTCCACCTTGAGTTTTAGGAGTTCTTTCAGGACTCTTTCTTCGGTAAATGGACTGGTGTCAACCCCCCTACCCAGATTGCTTCTATTGTCTGGTTTAGGTAATTCCTCCTTATCTTCTTTTGTGAATACTGAGCAAAAGTATTCATTCAGTATCTCTGCCTTTTCACTGTCTCCCTCTGCCCGCCTCCCCTGTCCCTTATTAATCTTCACTATTCCTCCCTTAACCTTTCTATGCTCCCTAATGTACCTATAAAAGGTTTTATCCCCCTTCTTAACTAAATTGCCTAATTTTTCCTCGGTTTGGGCTTTTGCTATTCTGACTGCCTTCCCCACTTCTTTCTGCTTTAATTGATACAGTTCCCTGTAGTGCTCCTTCTGTGATTCCTTATACTTTTAAAATGCAGCCTTCTTCTTCTTAACCTTCCCTACCACCTCTTTTGACAACCATAGTGGTTTTTTACTCCGCTTTGTTTTCTTTATCTGTTTCACATAAAGGCTTGTTGCCTCTATGATGGCAGTTTTGATTTTTCTCCATTATTCTGCCACCCCTCCTTTTTGGCCATTTGCTAGTGTATTCCTCAGGTATTCACCCATTTTGCCAAAGTCAGCCCTTCTAAAGTCTATTTTCTTCTAAAGCTTGTTTTTGTATGGCTCATCTCCATGGTTGTGCTTATTGTGAAGCACACTGTGCAGTGGTCGCTTGTTCCCAGATGTCGAATGACTTCTAAATTTGTGATCCTCTCTCCATTTGAGAGTACCAGGTCTAGTATTGCTCCCTCCCAAGTGGGTTCCAACACTAGCTGTCTAAGATACTCTGATATAGCCTTGTACTGCTAGTATAGACACTCCACCATGTACAAGGTGGAGTTCAACTTGGTGACAACATCAAACTTTAAACAGTGCTGAGGCAGCTTGTTCTTTACCTACAGATCATGGAGATGATCACGTGCTTTTGCTGAACATGCAAAGTGGGCAAGAGCCAAAACTTCTTTTATAGCCTGGTGGTTAAGGAATGTCTGCACCACAAGGTTAAGACAATGTGCCAGGCATGGCACCCTGATAAATCCCCCATCAGTGATGCATTTTCACACATTTGAGCCATTAACACTGGCAATGAATCAGCTATCAGTGCATGAGGGTGGAGTCACTGATCAATCTCTGTTAGTACGACATCCAGTATCTTTTCTCCAGTGTGTGACCCGGGGATATTCTTTATGGTCAGTGTTGCATGTTGCTTTACATCAGGCATGTTGCTACCACCACAGCTTGTCCTAGTGCAATTCTAGCCTCTCCCCCAATCAGCCGCTACTGCAGGTACCTATGCCCAGTGTGCTGCAAATGCACAGGTAAGAGCTACCAGATCTTGTCCCAGTAGTCCACATGTCCATGCTCAGATGGACATACTGTGCTGAGGAATGCTGTAGGGCATGATGTACCATGTCACATACAGTACTGTACAGTTCAGGGATGGCACATTTTCAAAAGTATATACATGATAGCACCTGCCATTTGGGCAAGGCATGGACCATGAGCTGCCTAAATCCCACATTCTCTACAAAGAAGTATGGCAACAAATCCAGAGTAATCATTTCTGCACATGCTGCATTCAACTCCCTCACTCTACCATGATTAGGAAGGAATTTGTTTTCTTATCCAAGATGGAAGGCAGCGTCGGCTGAACCTTTTTTGATACTGCTGCCATCAGTGATGCACCTGGTGGTGTGCCAAACAGCTTGCCTCGTTGCTGTGCCAGTAAGGGGGT